>JAJQWJ010000006.1:41009005-42209005 GCA_023637945.1 Phaethornis superciliosus | reverse complement strand
TGAAAACTGGACATTTTGGGAAGTACTTGGTGAGCTTGCATAAAGCCAGACTTCATCCCATGGGTGCCTGTCTTGCTGCAGGAATTGCTGCAAAAATGCTGCACAGACTGGTGTGAGTCCCCATCATCCCTGGAGGGGTTTCAGAGCCCTGGAGATGTGGTGCTGAGGGACATGGGGCAGGGGGGGCCTGGGCACTGCTGGGGGAAGGGTTGGACCTGCTGTGATTCTATGATTTAAGAACTTTTCATATTTAAGAATGCTTAATTAATCATACTATAACACCTGCAAGAGGTAAAGATCCCAATACTTTAAAAATGTTCTGTGTTTTTACAGCCTGTTTTCCAGGACTGGTACAAATCCCAGCAGAGCCAGGGAGAAGTCAGTCAATTGCCTTGGTTGTCTTTTCCACCCCTAATCTGCATTTCTACATCCTCTGGGGGAGAAAGGAAGAGGAAAGCCACAGTGAAGGGACTGAGCAAAGCAGAGACCTGGCCAGTGCCCCAGCTGGGCTGTGATGGGTGGGATGGTTCCTCTGCTCCATGCAAGGTGTGGGGGGAAAGGACAGGATCAGGAGCCACTGTTATATCAAAATGTCTCTCCAGTTTGAAGAGGGAGTTCCTATAGGTTCGAAGAAAGGGTCCTGGTGACCCAGAGGCCATATTTTCCAACTCTTGTTTTCCATTGGCATCTCTGCACACACAACCTTGGTCCAACCAGACACAAATATTCATGAGCTCACCCACCCCTTTTGGGCTGTAACAGTGTCCAGAGTGCCCACAAAAAAAAAAAAAAAGAAAAAGAAAGAAAGAAAAAAGATGTGGTGGTTGTAGAAAAACAGTCAAAGCAATGACACTTTCTGCTCTCTTCTGCCCCCATCTTTCCCCCGAAATAGCTCCTAGGCAAACAGCACTGAGTACAGCTCTGCTGTAAGGTGTTACTGAGTTAGATTGGTTCTTCAGTCCCTGCTGTTGGGGAAAAGCAGGTTTGCCTTGATGACTTGTCAGAGTAATAGTCAGAAGTTTTGCATTATTTTAATTAGGGGCTTAAACTTGTGTTTTTAAGTTAATCATTTAAGAGCTTCCTTTAAGAAATGTTTGTCTTTGGAATTACCTCTCAGCTGCAGGCTCCAGCTAGCTCCTGTATTCACCAGCAGATAATGACCTAAAAATTAACAAATTTCTATGCTTAGGCAGTCCATTCCCTCCCTCTGTGAGTCAGTTATTCTCCCGCGGATGCAGGGGGATGAGAATACTAAATGAAATCTGTGACCTGAAGGGCAGAGGGAAAGGAATTTGTTTGTTTAATGTTAAATAAAAAAAGCACCCATCCCTTCTGCCATCCCTTCTGCACACAGAGCCAGTATTTCAGTGTGACCATTTCCTGAGTTCTCATGGCACTTTCCTCCAGCCTGGTTCTATCTTTTCTTTATAAATTGTATGCAGGCTGGAGCAGCTCCTGTGCCTGGAGTGCACACAAACCAAATTACAGAATCATAGGAGATCTAGGGTTGGAAGGGACCAAATTTTTTATTTTATGCGTCTTTTCCTGACGGTGAGCATCCTGAGAGGAGCCCAGCTCTGCCATCCCCATCCCCTCCCATCAAGGATTTGTCCATGTGGATAAGATCCCCCCTGTATTAAAATAAAAGTGTGACTTGCAGATAGCAATGGTACTGGGACAGGGTGAGCTGGATGAACTCCAGAGCCACAGCAAAACAAAATTCTGCTTCTAGATCAAAGCCCTGCAGTGTACAAAGTTGCTTTGGAGGTTCTGCCTTTCTACAAGAAATATCTTAGATGGTGAGACTGAAATATGTGAGGTTCATCAGCTGGGGGCAATGGGTTAGGGTCCTTCTGGGAAGGAACCAGAGGAATAGTGACCAGTTGTGAAGGATCCTAAGAAAGAGCTTTCTTGATTACCAGGCTCAAGGTTGGTCCTTTTCTTGTAAGCACTAAAAGAAAGATGAGAGCTTAAATTCTGCAGTTCTGGACCTGAGGCACACTGTGGGCACAGAATTTTGCTGGTCACATGTCTTGTGTGCTGGAGGTCAGGAGCAGAATTCTGTGTTTGATCTTTCTGCTGATGGAAAAGGGCAGAGAGGTGCTGGAGCTGTGGTCCTGATTAGAGCAATCTCCAGCAGAAGCAAGGAAAATGTCAGTTATCCTAGAAAAGCTCCAAGAATAAGAATTGCCTAGCTAATAACTGGGGAGGGAAAAACTTTGACTGGTGGTCCTGGAGAGAATAGGAATTTTGCTTTTGTCCTTGTGGAAAGGACTAATTTATTGATACATGTCAGGGGAAGAAATGTCTTTTAAGATTGCCTGGGGGTGATAAAGCGAACAGAACATGGATCCTCTGAAGCTGTGTCACAGCTATGCCACTCTTTGTGATTGTTAGAAAAGTTCAAGAAGTGAAATATGGACATCTGTGTCATCTCAGCACAGAGAGAAAGATGAAAATGAACTTCTCTGAAAAGACCAGGGGGACTGCCAGACACTGAGCACGTCAAGGTCCTCTGCAAGCACTCAGTGTTACCAGGTGAAGAGCCTACCAAAGAGGTGAATTTGTTTCAGCTTGGTGAATATAAGCCCTCAGGGAGCAACTTTACTCAGTCCTGAGGAGATCTTTATAATGGGCTGAGCTGGGCTGGGCTTTGTGAGCAGCTGGAGCAGCTCAGATGGTTCCTGGGGATCCCCATGGTGGCTCTGAGAGCTCCTTGATGTGCTTCAGCATGGGCTTGGCTGGGTAAAACTCCTGTTGCTTTCCACACAGTTGAAGGGGGCAAGCTCATTTTCATAGCAAAATAGAGTGGTTTGGGGGGGACAGGGACATTTCAAGGCATCTTTGCTCTGGCTTCATGGTATTGGTTTATTCTAAGGGGAGCAATTCAAGGGAAAGGAGAAGAGTCTCTGCCCCAGGCCAGCTTGCAGCAGCACAGTGCATTCATTGCACATTTGTCTTCCATGGACTCTGGGGAGTGGGATTTTTCCCCCCTGAAATGATAGCCAGGCCCCTCATTTCATATGAACAGATGTGTTCCTATGAAGATGCCTGCTGGCTCTGAGGAGCACCAGTCTGTCCAGTTTGGACACTGCATGGGAAGAAGAGAAGTGGACCAGATGGGGAGGATCCAGCGGGGGACAGCAGAGACAATCAGACCAAGTCAAGCTGTTTTGTTTGGGTCTTTTTTGTTTAATTTTCCTTTTCATGTTGAGACTTTCCAGCATGATCTTGGCCCTTGTGCAGCTGGAAGGCTCTGAGCATGGCAGGACAAAGAGGAGCAGTTGGTGAGGGCTATGGCAGCCTGGCACTGCTTGCTGCACAGAAAAAATGTGTCCTTTTTTGCAGGAGTAGCTTTTTTTCCACTTCACAGAACTTTGAAACAGATGACCCTAGAAATACTATCACAATTCATCATGTGATATTCTTCATTGTCTTAGGCCCTTGATTTGCAGTCAACTTTTAATGGATCATCTCAAAAACAGCTTAAGGTTCCTTCATGACTTTTCATTACTCACAGAGCAAACAGATGCGTGGGGCTAAAATTGCATTTATTCTAGATTAAGGACAACATTGCCTGAAATAATAAATCTCTGCAAGACAGACTACAGGAGTAAAAAGTGCTTGTGTGCTTGGGGCTGTGTTTCAGTGACAGGAGGAGTGTTGGGATTCTTTGCCACTTCTTTCAGGTCAGGATTTTTTGAGTCTTCCCAGTTGTCCACGATGATTCATGTAATGTGTTGCTGTAGCCTAAGGAAATGGTATTGTGAGAGGTCCTGGGAGCCTGGATGGTTTCTGCACAAATCACCAGCACAACAGTGGTTTAACCACCCAAGATTAGAGATAAACTGAATTATCTGTGATTAATGGGTGTGATCCGGGTTGAACAGCTCAGGGTTATGGGCTCATCAGGAAGATCCTTTTAGGACTCTGAACTGATTTAGACCAATTTTTACATTCAGAAGTCAAGAGCTCTGAAGAAATATCTCAGCTATTGCTTTAGAATGCTTCCTTCCTTGGAAATGAAACTCTCACTGCCTTTTCATGTCACTGCCACGACACTCCAAGGCACTTGGGTGCAAAGTGAGGCAAAATGGCAACTTTGAAAGGGGGCTTTGCTAGGTGTGCATTTTTAATGATGAATACAATAAATATACCTGATCACTTAAAGTCAAATCATCAAGTAGATCAGGCAGATTCTAGAAATTAACTCCAGCCTGGGTTTTACTGGGAATCAACTTGAGACAGCCCAGGCCTGGTTTCCAGACACGGAATCTGTGGAGATGCTATGGACCTTCAGACAAGGTCCAGATGGATCTCTGGGATCTCACAACTTCTCTAGAAATATCTGAGTGTGTGAGGTAGCTTGGCTGGGATAGAGAAGTGCTGAAGGTTGTGACTCTTCCTTAGGGAGCCTCATGATGTCTTTGGGAACTTTCTCCTCAGCTCCTGAGGAGGTTTGGTGCACGTGGCCATGAATATTCCTCAGGCTGCTCAGGGCAGGGCAGCAGCTCTGTTAAGGGGGAGTTCTCCATCACATACACTCATACATCTGAGCAGGCAAAATTCATTCCATTAGTCACA
Organism: Phaethornis superciliosus; assembly: GCA_023637945.1. Lineage (NCBI taxonomy): Eukaryota > Metazoa > Chordata > Aves > Apodiformes > Trochilidae > Phaethornis > Phaethornis superciliosus. The sequence goes on along the minus strand of JAJQWJ010000006.1, from coordinate 42,204,421 downwards.
GGTTTGCTTGCTCTTTACTTGAGGAATATTTGTTGATAAGGGAGCTGATGGCTGAGTCCATGTTAGTAATTTCCCTGGCAACAGACAGACCACATCAAAGCCACAGATAGTGCCAGGAGGTGTGCAGCTTCAGGGGCTGACACTTCATGGCCATGGACTCCACATGCTCCCACTGCAGATTCCTGTGCAGTTTGAAGGTGAAGAAGATGCAAAGTCTTGGATTTGGTCACCAGGAGCTGGATTCTGGTTTGCATTTAGCCAGTCCCAAAGTGTTTCATTGAGTGCAACTCCTCATGTGGGAGTTGTCATTTCTGGAAAGTCATTTGCAAAGAGCTTGGATGAAACTTATTGAGCTGGAGCAGCTCTGGAGCCAGGCTGAGAGAGTTGGGGGTGTTGAGGCTGGAGAAGAGAAGGCTGCAATGGGGAGACCTTAGAGCACCTTCCAGTGCCTGAAGGGATCCGGGAAAGCTGGGGAGGGACTTGGGACAAGGGATGGAGGGATGGGATCAGGGGGAAGGGTTTCCAGCTGGGAGAGGGGAGATGGAGAGGAGATCTTGGGGAGGGAGAAATAGTTTGGTGTGAGGGTGCTGAGCCCCTGTGCCAGGTTTCCCAGAGAAGCTGTGGCTGCCCCATCCCTGGCAGTGTCTCAGCCCAGGTTGGATGGGGCTTGGAGCAACCTGGGCTGGTGGGAGGTGTCCCTGACCATGGCAGGGGGGGGGGAAAAAGGAGGAGCTTTAAGGTCCTTTCCCACCCAAACCAGTCTGGGATTCTAAGATTCTGTTCCAGGCAGGAGGCTGCAATGCATGGGACACTTCAGCCTTCTCTGGACTCTCAGTCCAAAGATTCCTGTGTTGGTTTTTTCATGGGTCTGTCCTAGACTCCTGAACTCAATTTCATCTCTGAGGAGCATTTTACAAGAGGCACTGCTTGTCTCAGCTGCCATCTGTGGGCAGTGTGACATGGGCACCAGCATCCCCCACCTCTTGCCATCCAGCATCCTCCTCCTCAGTGCTGCAGCAGGAAGCCAGGCCTGGGAAGCAGAGTGGGTTTGTGACAGTGCTGACCATCCCAGGGGCAGGAGCTGGGGTCAGCTGGAGATCCAACGGTGGAGCCCACGTGGGATGTCCCTGGGCACCTGTCTGGTCCTGCAGGAACCACAGTAGTGATGGAGAGAGGCTTTGGGGGGATGCAAATGTCCATTTGGCAACGTGTCCTCTGTAAGAGAAGCTTGAAATTCCTGTGTTTACCTCATTTCCAGTTAAATTGGACTGACATGAGTGCAGTGTGTTGGCAGCACAACCCTGCGAGAGCACAGGTGACATTTAGGGATTTTCTCACACCTGATCATAGAAAAAAGAGCATGAAGCAGTAATTGGAAAAGGCTCTTAAAGGATGGAGGTGGTAGAAATGGCTGCCTCTCTTCCTCCAGGTTTCACTGGCACACCCCTAGAAGTGTCAAAACGAAGTAAAATGCACAAGCACTGCTCTGCTTGCTCTGCTGGAGCATCAGTTTGAAAAATTTAATTGCTGAAGCCAAAGAGTTTTACCTGCCCATCCTTACCTCCATGGAACCCCCTGGAGTTTGCTTCTGATCTCTGCAGAGGGATGGCTGGAAGAATCATGGAATGTCTGAGGTTGGGAGGGAGCTCAGAGCTCATCTCCTCCCAGCTCCCTGCCATGGCCAGGGACACCTCTCATCCAGCCCAGGTTGCTCCAAGCCTCATCCAACCTGGCCTTGAACACCTCCAGGGAGGGGGCAGCCACAGCTTCTCTGGGCAATCTGTTCCAGAGGCTCAGCACCCTCCTCCTGAAGAACTTCTGCCTCAGATCCAGTCTAAAGAATGGCTCAGCTGGCAGTGACCAGGAGGATCAGTCCTCAGCCTGGAGGAATGGGGAGGAGGTGATGGAGAGCATCATGTTTGAAGAACACGTTTATGGGCAGGTGGAGTGTGCCATCTGCCCATCATCCTTGTTCCTGCATTCCCATCAGCTGTTCCACAGTGCTTGTTCCCTCAGCTTTAGGTGATTCCACTTGTTGGACACAGGAAAAAACATCTGCTGTTTCTGGTCAGATGAGCTGCTTGTCGTGCTGTGCCTTCACTATCTTCACATGCTATTTTTCTGTCGTTCCACTCTAACTAAATTATTGAGAAATCTGTCAAATTGTTCAGACATGTGCTTGGCCTTAATTAAGGAAAGAGTTTTAAAACTGATGTTAATATTACATTACAAGTACAAAGCTCTCCCAGCAGCCTGCCACAGGAGGTTTAGCATGAGAGTTGCTGAGGCTCTGTGCTGTGTTTGCTGTTGCTTTCAGCCCAGCTCCCTAAGGACATGGGATGGCTGTGAAGGCACTGGTTGTCCCCAGTTCATGAATGCTGAATCTTCTGCGTATTTCAGTCAAAGCTGACAAGGAGGAGAAGGAACAAATATTGACTCATGGGAAAGTGTGTGTTGGAGCTTACCCTGAGGTTGCAGTGTTCCTCTGCTCACAGCATGAGCTGGGAAGAGGCAGAGTTGTCACTGCTGGGCTGTGTCCCCACTGTGCCCAGATGGGATGCAGGTAGGAGCAGCAGGTGCTCTCATCCCATTGCTTCTTGGCTGTTGGGGTATTATCCTTGCCTGAGTGAGAAGCACTTCTTCTTGTCACCCTGCTACATAGTTAGGGCACAGCCAGTGAGTGCAGGGGTAGGAGGGTTCCTTGACGTGGTGCAAATCATCAACCTTACCAGCAGCATCCCCACAGTCACTGCAGGATGGGGTTTCAAACCAACATACAAATTCCTGTGCCCAAGTCCTCCTGACATTGTACAGAAGCATCTGTGAGTTCCCTGAGCCTCCTGGCTGGCAGTGCAGATTCATGGCAGCTTTGCCAGCAGAGGATTTGCTTTCGGTCTGTTTATACCTCAGTGAAAAGTGGTGTAAATAAACTGTTGGATTAATAAGTATTGGGTGTTCCTTTTATTAGAAGAAACCAAATAAATGGATACCCAGAATCAGGGCAAATCGATTTGCTACTGCAATTGATACAAATCAAGAGATGTTATTTTAAACATTTAAAATTCATCAAAATCCCTCCAGCACTGGCAAACCATTTGTGTTGTTATTAATGACTGTTATTTGTGCTATCAGAATCTGAGCTCTAAATGAACCAAACCTCAGATAAAGAACAGCATGAAATGCATGCAGAATGATAGAATGTCAGGTTGGAAGGGATCATCTGGTCCAACCTTTCTATGATTTAACTTCTATGAGGTTAAATAAATCTATGATTTAACCCTCCACATGATTTAACTGCTGGTGCTCCAAGGTAAGGGTAACCTTGTCCCAAGCTCAGAGGAAACAAAAGCAACATCTCCCTTGGTTCCTGTAACTTTGGATCAGACCCCAGTTGCAGAGCTTTTATTGCTGTGGAATTTCCTTCCCGAGGAGCAAGGGTGCAGTTACAGACTCCCACTGTTACGTGGAATATGTCACAGTGTTGTACAGAAGCTGTAATCATGTTATATTGTAATCAACAAATGTTAATCAGGCAATTCTGAGCTTTACGGGTCCCGAATGAATTCTGCGTCTCGCAGCAGCTTTACCAAAATTGTTGCAATAACCTTTAAATCTTTAACAGCCACCCAAAGAAAGGCTGTCGTGTTTCAAGCTGTGCTCCAGTGCCTGACCCATCCACCAAAGAAAGTCAGAATAAAGCAGAGCTCCCATCCCTCTCCTGATGGGATGATCCCATTGCATGGCAGGGCATCTCCTGGGGCTTGGGCTGCCCCAGTCCGGTGAGATGGGCAGGGACTGGGCTCTGCCTGAGGACTCAGTGGGGAAACCTGCAGCTTCAGTGCTTTGGGCATGAGAGGACATTGGAGCAGAGCAGCTGGGACATGGGGTGTTGGGTTCCTTCTTCAGTGGTTTTTAGAGAATCAGATAGACCTAGAAAAGTTCTAGAAAGTTGTATAACATAGTGTTTAGGGTTATGGCTTAGGCAAGGTCTTGTCAGTGTTAGGTTGTGGTTGGGTTTGGTGAGCATGAAGGTCTTTGCCAACTAAGGTGACTGTGATTCTTGTGTATGGTTCTCTTGGTGGCATTTTGATGTAAACTCCTTTTGGTGGTCTGTCAAAGAACTGCTTTTCTCATCTCCTGGTGGTGTTCCCATAGCTGGCAGTTCATCCTGTGTCTTTCTGACAAAGGGCTCCTCTCCTCTTGTGTTTCTGGTGTCACAGTGATGCTGTGGTCCCTGCTGGTTAAGCAGGCTGAGTTTGCTCTGCAGAATTTGGGAACAGTAATCCAGCCTGAGTGTTTTGCTGCTGTAATCTGATGGCTTCAATACTGTTCCTTTCAGTTCAAAACAAAACAGAGATGCTTTTTTTCCCCCCCCCCAGTGCTGTCTATCCATTATTGACAGCAACCTGGGCTGCAGCCTGTACCAGAGCTGGAGTGTCCTCAACTTTCACCCTTCTGAGAATCCTGAGTGTAAAGGTGCCCAGGCAGAGGGATCCAGGCAACATTAGTATGCAAACTACTTTGTGCAAAGGTTTAAAGGGTGTCTTTCATCTGGTATGAAGAAGTCATGAGGTCCCTGACAAGGAGAAGAGGAATACAATGTGGTAATTGGACAGCTTTAATGGGATGAGGTAAGGGGAGCCATGGCCTGCTGCTCCCTGCTCAGACACATCACACACAAAGGAACCAAACTGAGCCAAGACAAAAGATCTGTCTTTCCACAGTTAATGAGGAAGGAGATATAAAAAGTTGAGTTTCCTAAAAGGGCACCCATTAAAAAAGTTCAAGAGAGAGCTGCCTGGGTGGATGGAAGTGTAAAAGCATTGCAGAACTTTTGTGTAGTGCCTGGAGAGCACTGAGCTGTGGCTCTTTGGGCAAAAGTTTGGGAGGGGATCCTGGTAGGAGGTGTGGTAAGTGTAAATGGAAGCAGTTTTTGAGAATTCTCCAGGACTGTCGGACCTCTGCTCCAAAACCAGCAAAATGTTTTGAGTTTAGACATAGTTTTCAGTCTGGGTGAGGCTGTGTCACTCTGGTCAGGATGGAGTGCTGGCACTGGTTACACAGTGGGGCTTGAGGAGACTGGAAAGGTCCAGGTTTGTGGCAGGTGGTAACAAATGGCAAATCTCCTTCAAGAAGCAGAATTTTCATCCTCACATTTGTAGCACAAATCATCACCTTCACATCCAAGCCACCACCTCTTCTCATATCCCACCCTTCCCCACATCAACTGGTTTGTCAGTCAAGAACTGAGACAAAGAGAGGAAGGGGTTTGCCCAGCATCCCCCTCCTCCTGGTTTCAAAGCTGCCTTTGCAATCCTGACAGCTAGAGACAGGTTTTTATTTGTCAGCTTGATGTTCAAGGTTGTTTTTTGTTCTTCAAGGTTGCTTTGAGGTTCCATTAGCATGGTTTGTGTGGGACCATCAGCAGCAGTCACATCTGGCTGATGGCAGAGATAGCATTCAACTCCAGAGCCTGGCAGGAAAGGTTTGGGGGTGCTGAGGCAGTGAGCAGCTGTGTGCAGGGAGCAGGAGTTACTTAGTGCAGCTAATTTACTGCCTGATTCAAGTCAAGGAATGAAAAAGGTCACAGGAATGAGAAAGTGCTCCATCTGGTTTTATTCTCCCAGTCCAGTGCTGTGCTTTGTCGTGTTAAATTATATGCAGCAAGCCCCTGACAAAGGAGATAAAACAATTCATTTGCCATTTGAGGTAGAACTGTTTTTGTTGTAAACAGTTTGATGGGCTGACAGTGATGGCTTTCCCGAATTTAAATCTCACAGGCACCCTGTGGTTTTCTCAACATGACTCAATTACTAAAGCTGCATTTTAACTAGAATCCCTTTATGTGACAGTTGCCACTGAACAGTGTCACAGGGAGGGGCAGAAGCTCCAAAATGTAAAGTTGTCCCTAGGAAAGGTGCTGGAAGAGAGATAAAGAGGGATCCATATGCTTAGAAATAGAGAATTGTCAGGGTTGGAAGGGACCTTTAAGCTCATCCAGTCCCAAGCCCCTGACATTGGCAGGGACATTTCCCACCAGATCAGGTTGCTCAGAACCCCATCCAGCCTGGTCTTAAAAACTTCAGGGATGGGGATTCCACCACCTCCCTGTGCCAGGGTCTCACCAAGACACAAAGTGCTTCCCGAGTCAGTGCCCACCAGAGACCCACCCCAGCCAGGATTACCTGCAGACCCAGGTGTCCACCCTGCTGCCTCATCTCTTCCTCCTCCACAGATTTTGTTTTTTGGAAAATGTTTAAAATTCACATGAATTATTGTCTTGGCAAAGTCTGACTGACCCCTGGCTCGGGGAGATGTGATTGTGTTGGTATGGTGATAATATTTTAAGAAAAAGAGTAACCCAGATGCAACGGTGCTGTGCATCCTGCAGCCACCTTGTTAGGCAGTGACAGACCCAAAAGGGAAATGATCACAGAATAAGAGGACACTTGGTTGGAAGGCACCTCAAGGACCATCTGCTCCAACCTTTCTTTGCAAAACTATGATCAAACTATGACAAGATGGCCCAGAATCCATCTGAGTCTTAGAAGTGTACAATGCTGGGAATGTGTCTAATCATGGCAACAGGTTCTGCAGAACAGGGTGCCTGGCAGCCTCCTGACTTTGTTCCCCAAAGACCAGGTTGCTCCAAGCCCCATCCAGCCTGGGCTGAGACACTGCCAGGGATGGGGCAGCCACAGCTTCTCTGGGAAACCTGGCACAGGGGCTCAGCACCCTCACACCAAAGGATTTTTTCCTAATCTCCAACCTAACTCTCCTCTCTCCAAGCTCTAAGCCATTCTATGTGCAGGACCACCAGCCCTCAGTGTGTGTGTCTGCCCAAAAAGCTCAGTTCAGCTCCTGCCAGCCCCAGAAACTCATCCTCCAGACCAAAGCCCTTGGAGCAGAGCTCTTTGCTCCTCCCAGGAGTGAGACCTTTGTGCCAGTGCAAACAAGTGGGGCAGAGCTGGGTGAAAAGCATCTCAAGGCACAAGATGTGGCACTGGTGCTGGGGACAGGGGCTGGGTCAGGCCATGCAGCTCACAGCCTGGCCATGCCTCTCCCTAATAACAAAGTCTGATCCACAGCTGGGAATGCTGGAAATGGAAACCAGGAGGAGACAGCTGATGTGGAGAGGAGAACCAAACCAAAGAAAAATGAAAAAAACCTCACAAGGATTCATTTGTACAAGAACTGGGTCCAGTTCTGGGCCCCTGAGTTCAGGCAGGAGATTGAGGTCCTGGAGCAGGTCCAAAGGAGGGCAACCAGGCTGGGGAAGGGATCCAGCACAAGTCCTGTGAGGAGAGGCTGAGGGAGCTGGGGGTGTTCAGCCTGGAGAAGAGGAGGCTCAGGGGAGACCTCATCACTCTCTACAACTCCCTGAAAGGAGGCTGGAGCCAGGGGGGGTTGGGCTCTGCTCCCAGGCAACTATCAGCAAGACAAGAGGGCATGGTCTCAAGTTGTGCCAGGGGAGGTTTAGGTTGGATATTAGAAAGAATTTCTTCCCGGAGAGGGTGATCAGCCATTGGAATGGGCTGCCCAGGGAAGCAGTGGATTCTCCATCCCTGGAGATATTTCAAAAGAGCCTGGATGTGGCACTGAGTGCCATGGGCTGGGAACCACAGGGGGAGTGGATCAAGGGTTGGACTTGATGAGCTCTGAGCTCCCTTCCAACCCAGCCCATTCTATGATTCTATGAAAAAGTCTTTGTCAAGAAATCAGTTTTTAGAGGATGAGTTTAGAAAACCAGGTACAGAACCTGAAGAAAAGCCCAAAGGTGCCCCCTGAGCTGGGCAGAGCAGGCAGGTGGGAGGCACTGCTGCTGGTACAGCTGCACCCTTGTTTGTGACCATCAGACATGGCCCATGGGGAGGGAGGACACCGAGGGAGGAGCAGGAGAGGTCTCAGCCACCAGTGCCCACCATGCCCTGAAGGACAGGCTGGGGAGGCAGAGGCAGGAGCAGAGGGGGTGAGTTACAGGCTGGGATTTAGCCAGAGGGGTTTGGAAATTGTCCTGGGGGTCACTGCCCTCCTGGGGTTAAAAGGGATGTAGGGAAAGGCTGAAAAGGAAAACACCTCCCTGGGCTTTGCTGGATGGGAGGTGTGAGCAGCTCCTCCAGAGAGACCACAAGATGCCAGGAACAGGGATTGATCATTCCCATCCAATCCAGATTAGCCCAATCCCATCCAATCCAGATTAGCCCAATCCCACCCAGCCCCCAGGGCTCTCAGCCTTCCCCTGCAGACAGCCCAAGGCTTTCACACACTATAAACATTATTCTCAGCTTGCATTTCCCTGGCCAAGGAACTGAGCTGCACTTCCCAGAGCTCAGCCAGGCACACTTTAAACCCCCCTGGATTTCCCTCTTCCCTCCCTTCTTGTTCTCAGCCTCTGCAGCAGCTTTTCCACCTCTTTTCCACCTCTTTGGCTTGAAATTCTGGAGATTAAAACAATCTAACCCAAACTTTACCACACAGCAGGTCCCTCCTAACATCTTTGCACACCAAAGCCTGAAGACATCTGCTGTCCCCTCCTCCTCTGGGCTTTTATTTCAAAGAAGGAACAGCACAGGGCAAAGGGAATTTTAGCCCCCAGGCTCTGGGATCCCAGGACACAGGTTCTGCTGCTTAGGACCCTGAGCCCCCACCCAAGGCTGGGAACTGGGAGCAGATGGAGATGTCCTCCCACCTCAAAGCCCCCTTTGCCCAAAGAGCACCAAGAGTTACCAGGAGCAGAGGTTAATTCCCAACCCACAAGACCACCAGCTGGATTTGTTTGAGTCACCCATTCCCCCACCACACAACCAGCAGGTCCCAGGACCACCCCAGTTCCCAGTGAAGCCCAGCCCAGGAAACATCCTAAAATGGGGCCTGGAAACTCCATGATCCCATTCCTCCCATGACCAGTGGCTGATTCCAACATCTCCAAACTCTGCTCTAAACCCCAGCCTGGGACTCTGCCTCTGTCAGAAGGTGAAATTCCATCCCTGGAGAAAAAGCAAGCTATCCAAGGAGCCAATCTGGGAAGGTCCCAGACAGAAAAGAGAATTTCTGCCCATTCAGAGCATTCAGCAACCAGCTATGAAGTCCAAGCCTACGGAGACTCCCACCAAGCCCAAAAACCCAGCCCTCCTTGGGGAGGTGACCTCTGGCTTGAACAGAAAGATTTCCTATACAGGGATCACCTGCAGATATCTTAAGAACACTACAAACCAGTTCCAGACCCATCACATCTCTTTCTAGAGCAAAGCTGGATCTCTGTCCTTGTGATCACTGCCTGGTGGGACACGGTTGGGAAATCAGAGACACAGCACAGGCCAGCTCCTCATTCCCAAGGAGGTGGCCACCTGGCTTAATGCTGATCACAGCACACAGCTCTACCTGCACTACCACAAAACACAAAACTCTCCAGGCTTTCATGGGCAGGGACACCTCCCACCAGCCCAGGGTGCTCCAAGCCCCATCCAACCTGGGCTGAGACACTGCCAGGGATGGGGCAGGCACAGCTTCTCTGGGAAACCTGGCACAGAGCTCAGCACCCTCACAACAAAGGATTTCTTCCTAATATCCAACCTCAATCTCCCCTCTCCCAGCTGGAAACCCTTCCCCCTGATCCCATCCCTCCATCCCTTGTCCCAAGTCCCTCCCCAGCTTTCCTGGAGCCCCTTCAGGCACTGGAAGGTGCTCTAAGGTCTCCCCATTGCAGCCTTCTCTTCTCCAGCCTCAACACCCCCAACTCTCTCCCTGGTTCCAGAGCTGTTCCAGCCCTCCCAGCAGCTCTGGGTCCTCCTCTGGATTCACTCCCACAGCTCTGTGTCCTGCTGCTGCTGGGGACCCCAGAGCTGGACACCACACTTCAGCTGGGATCCCATGAGAGGGGAGTAGAGGGGGAAATCCCCTCCCTTGACCTGCTGGTCACAGTGCTTTTGATGCAGTCCAGGATACATTTAGCAAAGTTCTGCAGAGTTCTGTCTTGGTGAAAGCAGAGATTTGAGTCCCAGGCTTACTTTACCAGTCTCACCAAGCTGCAGGAAGTCCCCTGAGCTCCTTTCACTCTGCTTTTTGGCTTTCCCACCATCAGCAGCCAGTTTGTCTCTGCTTTCCCTTCTCTGAACCTTTACCTGTCATTCTTTCCCAGCTTTTGGAAGCAGTTCCTTCTCCTGTATCCACACAGCCATTTCTTCCCTGAGTTTAGCAAAGCAATCTTGGAGGTGACAGATTTTCAGGTCATCCATTCTTAGAGGTCTCCAGGTAGCAGATTAGCCCCTGTCAAGTCTCTCCGTGGGTAACTCTCAACTCAGATAATTGGCAAAGATTTATCATTAAAGGTGTCTTGCTGCTGATTTGGGTGCTTTTAGAACTGTGTTCTCAGATAAGAGGTGATGGTCCTGCTGGATACTGCCTGGGGAGGAGTCCTGGTGTCTCCTTTCCCAAGGTTAAAACTTCACAGAGTCTGTAACCTTCTGGGTTTTTTCCCAACTACTGTATATACAGTATGTGCCAGTGTTATAGGACGCTATGTTTTGATCCCAGGAGATAACAAATGTCCTCAAATAATATTTTAAAATAATAGAGTTGATTACAGCCCCCTGGAAGGTGGTGCATGGTGCGTGAATATGCACGAACCTCTTTGTCATTGAGGATGTTGTGAAGTTTAAATAAATTTTAGAGCTTCTTATTAGACAGCTTTTGCTTCCACAGATGAATACCGTTGATAATGCAGGTGTATATATATTTAAAATTGACAGGACATTTATTTCTCTATCCAGTGGCAGAAATCCATTAGAGGTAAACAAATTCTTTACTCTTATCAGGGTGCTTTGTGTTGTCTGCATTCAGAGATAACACTCCTGTTTCATCCCAGCCCAGGCGTGCGGTGCCGAGGGGAGGTCGTGCTGCATAATGAAGTTCCAGTCAGCTGCAGAGACTGGAAACTCCTCTGGAACATGTGTTGCATCCAGGGTTAGGGCTCCTCTTTTCTTTTAGACTTTTCCTTCACACATTCGTGAAGGTTTCCGCAGAGTTTGAGCTTTTATGAGGCAGGGGAGGTTGGAGGGGTTGGGCTGGTGCAGCGAGTCCTGCGGTGATTGTGCAGCCTCCCGAGACTCCTCAGGCTCTGTTTGGGGATATATCCAGGAGAATTCCAATGCTCAGAGATTTCCCCTACAGTCAATTTGCTTTCCTTATTTCTCCAAGTGAACATCATCTTCTTTTCCAACCCTCTGAGAGATGTGACCCTCAGTGAAATGCTGACCCTCAGCTCAGGTGCCTCACCGCGCCACACAGGGGACAGGGAAATCACTTTTCAAGGTAAAATATTTATGCACAGGAAAGGTGCAGTGGTCATCAACAAGCAGAGGAAGGAAATGGTATGTGTAGAGGGGAAGAGAACCAGCTCACAGCAAGGCCTTTCTTTCTGGAACCCACAAGATCTGCAAATTTATTATAAATGAGACCAATCAGCACAGCAGTTGCATGTTTATTTCTGCTTAGCTTCTGGCATCATCTTGTGTCATCATTCACCAGGGAGTTTATAAGCATCGTTCAATCTTCTCATTTTGTGTTAGGGAAAGAGCTGAACTCTCTAACAATTCTTCATGGAATGCTCAGAAACAAGGAAAGCCCAAACCAAAACTACTGAGGGGACAGGAGTAACCCTGGTGTACACCAGGAGCTGTGCTTTACCCTCTCTGGTAACCATGTCCAGACAGTGGGAATGCTGAAATGGTTTGTCCTCTCTAGGGGAACAGGGCTGTGAGGGATCAGGTGGAATACAAGAGAGGGTAGGAGGAAGGGTTTGAGACCTGAGAAACAGGAGGATGTTCCATCTCAGAGCAGGTGGTACCCAGGCAGGGCAGGAAAGCACTTCATGGGGTGTTTGCAACCAAAGAGCTCAGCAGCCTTTCTGGGTCCAGACATGGTGAGGAGCAGTGACACCACTGGTCCTTTGACATCTCTGGTCCTCACCAGTAACAACTCTCCTCTTCACTGACTGCCTTGGACCAGAGAAAGAGGTATAACTTCTTTGCTGGTTTTGAATTTACAGCCAAGTTGTTCATGATGGTTGACATGGATGGGTTATTTTTAACTCTTAATAAATTAGCTAATTTAGTAGTTAGCAGTTAACAAATTTTATTCTGTAGTTGCAAAACCCTCAGAAACCCTTCAGGAAATAAATTCCTCAAAGAATATGAACTGCAGACTTACTGAAAGAAATAATTACATGCTTAGCTAATGATTGGCTTTGGCCCGTGTTTGACAAATTACGCCAAAACTGTTCTGTGAAGGCGGTAGTGACTTGGACAGGCTCCCTGCAGAAAATCTCTGAGGTGCAATGTGATCCCCCTGGGGTCTGACAATGCTTTTGGTGCAGAAGGCCCAGCTTAGCACAGCTAGGACAAATCCTGACCACCCTCAGGGAGCTTCTGGCATGGTTTGTTCTCCATCAGTTACTCCCCCATCTCTTCAGGTCCTGTCATCCTCCCTGCCAGCCTAAGGTCACTCCTTCCCCACTTGCCTCTTCCCTTCTCACTTGCCCTTTGCAGCTCACTGACTCTTGAACCACCCCTCCTGGTCTTTGTGTAATGTTCTTTACTCACCCTTGAACTTACCCAGTTTCTTTTTCCCAGGTCCCTGACTTTGTAGAGTGGCTCTTCAGTTTCTCCCTTCTTTGGGAGTCTCTGGTTTTCTCACTGCTTTCTCACCTCCATCTGACAGCCCTGCAGCTTTCCTTTGCAGTTCTCTCCCCACTCTTTCTTCCTTCACTTCCATACACACATTTCCCCCAAACCTCTTCTGACTGCTCACCAACCTCCAGCCCTTGGATCTCTGGTGCCAGGAGGAAGGTTGGAGCTGGGACAGCCTTGCAGCCCCTGGCACCAGGGCTACACGTTTTGCCAGTGTATTGATCCTTTCCATTTTCCTGCTTTGCATTGAATTCTGCAATCCTGGGCCCCTGAAGACTTGGGAGATTACTTGAGGTTTTTGAATAGAATTCCCAGATAAATGGGAAATTGGGGTGGTTTATTAGGAGACCTTGCTTCACTTGGTCTTCAAGAGCTGGGAAAAGTTCCCATAGAAGCAGCTCCCTCTGTGTTCAGGAAACAGCCTGCAAGAGCTTGTTCTAAATAACTAAGGGGAGTTAATTTGCACTCCCCTTATCATAGGTGATGTAAGGAATGTGAAAGAAACAAGGCACCACTCTATTTGTCTGTCAGTTTTAAAAGTATAACAGAAGATTTATGGCATTTGTGGCCAATAGGAGGAAACTTCAAGGTTATTTAATTTGTCAGAGCACTAAAGAAGATGAGGAAAGTCCCAGCAGGGCCCCTGGCACTGCCAGCTCCAAGTGCTTACCCTGGGAACAGGCAAGAACAAATATTAATGTGTTGGTATCTCCATTCCAAAATCATAATGCTGTTGTATGTAATGTAGCCTAACTGGCAGGTGAGAAATAAATGCTTTGGAGCTATGTTACTTCATGCATGAAAATTTGAAGAACTGATCTGTGGAAGTTCTTGAGAGTTGTCAGGAGCTGGGGAAGACAAAGTGTGTGAGCAGGCTGGGACAGACAGCAGCTCTGTCTGCAGGGATGCACCCAGATGGAAAGTCACACAATTCCCTCTTAGCCCCTTCAAACAAATTCAGTCTGGTTTTACACTCCAGTGCCTTCAACCGCCTAGGAGAACAGCGTTTTTAACATCTAATTTGAATCATCTGACCTACTGTTGTGCAGCTTTATGTAGTTTTACTGAGCAAAAAATTAAGTAATCAGTAATGTTTCAAGCTGGCAGTGTGGTACAGCACAGCTAAGCCTGGCATGGTAATGTTCCTTTTTCCCCATTTGTGATTTTTCAACTGAATACTTGATAAAGCCTGTTGAGATATTAAATTGATGTAAAACTTCAATATCTAAAAGTTCTGTACACCACGTATTGAGGGTACATTTCTTCAGCCTCCTGTTGTGTGCTGCGGGACAAGTGCCCTCGTGTTATTCAGCTGCAAAATATGAAATATTTGTATGTGTTTCTCCAACAAATGTAGCAATTGGATGGTGGTTGCTTGAACTTTAATGCACAGTTTATGAGTGACAACAGAATTGCCCTTCTTTAACCTCAAAGCCTCATTTGTCCATGTCCAATCCTGCACCCTAGAGACAGAGATGAATGGGGGACTGAATTCAACTCCCTGTGAAGAAACCCTGCCAGTCATGAATTGTCTGAATCCTCGATAATTTAATGTGTTTAATTATTTAATACCAAAGTTATTTAATTCCAAGAGTTATTTAATACCAGAGATAATCTGGTGGGCAGGTACTAATAAAGGGAAAACAACTCTCACAGCCTATGAAACAGGAAAAAAACCCCAACCATTGAAGTTCATGAGAAATGTAACATATACCCCATTTTCTACTGCAGCTTTTAAAGGCAGCAGCATTTTTTCATGGGTTTCTTTTCACTGGAAATGTTCTTTAAAAGTGTGAGCAGTTGTTAAAATGACATATCACAAGGAGGAATCGCTTGTGAAGGAAAGCAAGCAGGGGAGGCAGGGATAGAAGAAAGAGAAATGAATTGCCCTATTCATTACTTTTCTTGACACCTTTTTTTCTACTTCCCATTCTAATTGCAGTCTGTGAAATGCAGTTATCCTGTGTCGACAGCTCTGGCAGAACTCTTTAAGGGAGTCTTCACCTCCCCAGGAGAATCATTAGGCTCACAGGATGAGAGGTTCCCTTTTGGGTCCATATTTAACTGAATTTTTGAAACACAGAGACCAACACCTTCATACCAGCAGAAATGCAGGAAATTGTTTCACTTGTATCTCCATGTAGTAATTTTATTGAAACTGATTAAAAAGATTTGCCAATTGTCTAGCTTTTATAGGAGGTGTGACAAAAAGACACCAAGTCTCTCACTGCAGAGACTCCAGAATAAGTGCTCTATTTCTAAGTCTAATCTTAATATAAAGATTTTTAAAAAAAAAAAAAAAAAAAAAAAAAGCATCTCAGTTGAAGGAGAAATCACTAAAAAAGTGAATTCCAAACCAGGCTTTGGGAACCTCAACACATTCATGATTTTTGGGTTTGGTTTCTCTTGCATTTAGGTGAAAGTAATCAACCCCCAGGGGCAGTGCTGAACCATCAGGTTCAGGGCAGAAAGCTCCAGCTGTTCTTGGCCTGGGTTGGTGACACAGAGCTTGTTTGTGCTTGTAAACAGTTGTAGTTCCACTGCCCTGGCAGTGCCCATCTCCAGCTGCTGCAGTTTGCCTTCTCACTTCATTGGGAAGGGTTGGAAACCCCTCTCCCAGGCTGGCCCATCACCCCAGCCCAGCCTGGGGTCTGCACGCTGTCCCCAGAGACAACCCAGGCACACGTGGGTCAGTTCTGGTACAGGTGTTAGGGTGTTGTTCAGTTTTTCTTGTGGAGACAAAGCCTGCAGGGTCAGTACTGGTCAGGTTTGCAGAAGTCTTTAAAGCAGAGTTATGCCTCCACTCCAACCTGTGCCCAGGGGCTGCAGGCAAGAAAATCACCAACAGAGCTCCAAAAAGTCACCCCAGAACTGGGTGGTGATGTTACATGTTTAACAATTTCCTAATAGTCTGTATAAGATTCTTCTGAACCGTGCCACCACTGATGAGAAAAGTGTCCTGCAGCTGATGGTTGTGTTCCTCCTGTCAGTCTGGTTTTGCAAGGGGAAGGGCTGCTTTTCGTGACCTTCTTTTCACTACACTCTTGAGGGGACAGTGTAGTGGTTCTGAATTGCGAGGCTGTGACTTTGGTGTGCTGGACAGTTTCTCCCCATGGGGCTGAGCTGAGGGCCAACAGTGGGTTCCAGCTTGGTCTGCAAATGGTGGTATCCTGGGGCTTCTGGGGAGGGGAGGAGGAGCTGGAGGACACCAATTGCAGCCTGGCTGGCCAGAGGAAAGTGCCAAAAGCTTGAGAATTCCTTGTTCCTGGGTTTTGAGGCAGCACAGAGCTAGGTTGGTCACATCATCATAGTGTTATTTTGGTCCTGTTGCTGGGTCTCTGTGAATAGGGGTTGGTTCATTCTGGCAAAGATTTGCAGCTGCTCCTTCTAATGAATCAAAAAATGCAAAGCAAAACCCACTTTGTCTTTTCTTTGCTCATCCTGACAGGGTGTAAAGCAGAAGGTTCTGCTTGTGACTTGGATGCAAAGCTGGAGCTCAGAGGGTGTGGGCTGCTGGCAGTCACCTCTCCAGGGCAGGATCAGGACAGCCCACCTTGCCTTGGAAGGTTTGGTTCTAACAAAGCTCCTGGCAAGTACAACCTGACATTTACTTTGTAACCATGATAATTTGCAGTGATTTGCTATTGGGATTTTGGCTTCCTATTGTTTTGTTCAATACCCTCTTCAGCTGGAGCCTGTGAGTTCTGCCAGCCCCCCCTCCCCACAGCCAGAACCCCACAGCAGGGCAAAGCCTCTCTCGTAGCAGGTGCTGATTATGTTACCCTGAAATGTGGTCAGAGAACTGGAAATTATGTAGGAATGGGCTGGAAATAACCTGTCCCTAAAAAAACCAAAGCAGAAGAGCAGCTGTGTGGGGTGGGGTGGCAGCAATTGCTTGGAGTGTGTGAAAGGGCTTCTCCCCTGCTGTATCCTGAATGAACTGACATTTTGGTTTACACAAAGGTTCTCTGTGTTGTACCAAGGGAGAGGAATACCAGGAGCCATGTCTGTGTTCAGGAAAGGGGTAATGAGTTCACTAATGATCTTGATCCTCAGCATCTGGGAAGAGGTCAGCTCCTCTCCTGTTCATCATTTCTCCTCACCCTTGTTCCAACATGTTTGGTAGTGACACCAAAAGTGAGGGATTTAGAAGACTTTGTGTGCAGCTGCCCTTGCTCCTGCTTGCTTGTGAATCCCACTCCCTTTAGGAGACATTTCTGGGTGGGACCCTTCAGAGGTCCCCACCTGAGGACTCCACTGCAGCAAGGGTTCTGCCTTTGTTACCACAAAGTAACTCAGTGAAACCAAGCATCCCAAAAGCTGAGGATGAGGCTGGAAGGGACTGATGAAGATGAAGCAACCCAGCAGGCAGCTCATGGCATGAAGCAGGGATGGAAGGTCAAGCAGCTGCTGCTCCCTGTGCCTAAGAACCAGGTACCTTTCCAGCATGGGACACTTGAGAAGTCACCAGGACCAGGTGCTTGGGTCTCATTTGGGATTTGTGAGCAGTTCTGTGAAGTAGCTTGTGCTATGGGGAGGGGCTGGAATCTGGCTGGGTGGCTTTTATGGCAGATGGAGGAAAAACAGAATGACTGCTTGAGACAGAGGCAAGCCCTGGGGTGAAAGACAAAACAGACACATGAAAAAGTCAGTCTGATGAGCTCCAGGAATTGGAGTTGGCCCTTCTGAATTTAGATCTCTGGTCATTTAAACTTGGGTGATCTTTTCATCATTTAGTCACGCTGATGCCACATGAGTTGTTATCTATTATTAAACCTCTTGGAGCTTTTAAGCAGCAGGCAAAGAGAAAGCAAAGTCACAACCAGGGCCATGAGAAGCTTTGCTGTACCAGGAAACCCAGCTTGCACCCTACCTGTGGGATAATACCTTGCAATATTTACAAATGAGAGAGAAGCTCTAAAAAGCATACGTCTCTGCTAAACACCTCCCCTTTTCCCAAATTCCCACTAGTCCTCCAGAAAAACCCCAATTCCATTTCAGTTGCCAAATCAATACTGCAAACTGCTGAGTTGTGATGGTGTTAATTGTGCTGCTTGAGAACTTCCAAACCACTGTAGTCTCATTTAATTCAGCTTAAGGGAACACAAAGAGAATTGAGCTCTCTAAAATGTGGTTGGGTCTGTTTCCAAAATGCCCTTTTGAGTGCACTTCATGTTACACAGTAGATGACAACAGCAAAGGAAATTTCCCTGAAGTAGCTGTGGGGAGCAGGCAGATCCTGCCACAGCTCCTCTCCTCAGGAGCAGTACAGAGACAGTCAGACCTCCATCTGAAGCTCCCTGGGCACTTACTGGGAGGTTTCACTGGGGGAGGTGCCCCAGTTCCTCCAGCAGGAGATGAGCTGCTGCTGTCCCATACACTTTAGGGCTGTGGTGGTCCTGCTGCAGGACCAAACACCAAGCAGTCCTTATTCACTGGTGTGGGGTGGTGGTGGCCAGGGCACTGCTTGGTTGGGCTTGATGATATTGAAGGTCTTTTCCAACCAAACCAATTCTGTGGTTCAGTTTAACCCCTGCAAGGACCCTTTGGTAGAGATTCAGTCAAGGAGGATTCAGGCCAGGGATGAACAGGTGCTCAGGACTATCACAGAATCCCAGAATCATCTGGGTGGGAAAGGAGCTCTGGGATCCTCAAGCTCAACCCTTGATCCACTCCCCCCGTGGTTCCCAGCCCATGGCACTCAGTGCCACATTCAGTCTCTTCTTAAAAACCTCCAGGGATGGAGGATATATTCAGATGAGATGTTGTATGGATCTGAAAGGTCTTTGCTGAGAGATGAGAGACTGATTTGGAAATGTTACTTATAAACACCTGCTTTGCCCCTATGTTGTTTGGTGGTTTGGGTTTTTTTTGTTTTGTTTTGTTTTTGGACAAGTTTTTTGTTTGTTTGTTTTTGGGTTTTTTCTTTGTTTGTTTGGGGTTTTTTTGTTTTTTGTAGAAGAAGTCATAATTCTTATGAAGGGACTGGAGCATCTGGCTTATAGGGAGAGGCTGTGACAGCAGAAAGTGCTGAGCCTGGAGGAGACTCCCAGAGGTTTTGTCCTTGTAGATAAAAGCCTGGTGGGAGGGAATGATGAAGGAGGAGCCAGGCATCATCTGGTGCCCACTGACAGGACAAGAGGCCCTGGGCACATGGTAAAGCCATGACAATTCAGTTAAACAGAAGGATAAAGCACTATTTTCCTGTGTCAAAAACTGGCAGAGGTTTTCCAGAGAGTTTCTGGAATCTCTATCCTTGTAAATACTCAAAAGCCCAACCAGACATGGTGCTGAGCAGCTCTGGGTGGGAGGGTGGGCAAGGAGACCCCCAGAGCTCCATCCTGTGAAGAGCTGCAGGGGTGCCTCTTGGCCAGCACATCTCTCTCCCCCTTTGAACTTGGTAGTGATATTGGTGGCTATTCTTGTGTCAAGACAGTGAAGAATTTGTTTCCTGACTTAAAAAAAAATTATATATTTGCTTTTATTTAAAGCTTGAAAAGATTTATAACTTGAAACCTTACCAAAAAAATTCCCAGATAAGCAAAACTTAACCAACAGCTAATTTTATCTTTGTAACTTTTTAATTTTCTTTCCAACTTAAATTGTGTGTGAATTAATATTATTCATAAATGCAGTACAAATAGTAGTAAGACCAATTATAGAAAAATATTCACCATCTTTTTAGTCTCTAAGGTTATGGGAAAGGCTGTTCTCTTGCAAATTTAATATCTTAACAAAAATCACATGGTGTGCAACGTTTGACTTTTGCCCCATGGTACTTGTCAAGTTTGCAATATTTTGCCAACAAATTAACCAGGGGTGTATTTCAATGAGTTTTTATAAGCCAGGGGTAATCTTCCATTTGGCTTCAAAGTATATTGCAACGTGCTACAGGAATAATTTGGATCTGGTAGGCTCCAGCTCAGGGTTTGTGGTGTCTCAGCTGGCAGCATCCTTTCTGCCTTCTATTTCTGGCAGGTGATAATTGCTCTGTGCTGGCTGCAGGGCTGGGTGCTGGGGTTCTCCTCTGGAGCTGAGTCTGCAGCTTGGATCCTGCTGCACTGCAAATTCCAGCAGAATTTTAAGGCCTATTTAGAGATGAATAACTACAGAGTGGTGGCTTGGCGGTGGTTCAGTTGTGAACCTGTTGAAACTTTCCCACCTCGTGTCCTCCTTCTTGGAGTGGCTGAGAGGAGAAGCCACAGGAGTTTAAGGTGATATTTCCACTCATCAGGCTGGCTGATGGACATCTGCAGCTCCAGGATTTTGTTATTTGCTTTTCCCTGACTGAGCATCTTTCCTAACCTGGTGTGGTCCATAAGAGGGTGATGACCTGTCCAACAGTTCCTCTGCTTTTGCATTCCACACCCCAGCACAGAACCAGAGGAGCCCGTTCACCAGGGATGGAAACCACAGCCTTGAAAGTTGGGGCTGCCCCATCCCTGGCAGTGTCTCAGCCCAGGCTGGATGGGGCTTGGAGCAACCTGGGCTGGTGGGAGGTGTCCCTGACCATGGCAGGGGGGGGAATGGAGGAGATTTAAGGTTCCTTTCCCACCCAAACCAGTCTGGGATTCCCAGAAGCTGGGTGTAGGTGTCACATCCAGGATGAGCAGCACTTGGTGCTGTGATGAGCTGAGCTAGACTTGCTGCAGCAGCTGGAATGAGACATTTTATGGGATGGATAATCCCATTTTATGGGATGCACAATGCTTCTGGTGCTGCTGTGTCTGTCCCAGGCTCCTGCTGGTTGGTGCCAGGTTCTGGAGAACCTGAATCAGCATTTGGACTGAGTGCTTGATGAGCTGCAGTGAGGGAACCCTCAGCCAGCCCCTGCCCCATCTGCTAGAAAGAGCCCAAGAAGATACTGGAGGGAGACATTTGCTGATGAGACATGGCAATGTACCCTTTCCTCACCTCAGTTAAAACTCAAGCCTGAGATCAAATATGGTGGGAAAAAATGTTAATCAAAAAGTTCACATAATTTTTCTTACAATTTTTCACCAGGTGACTATCCATCTCTTCACTCATCTTTCTCAGTTTAGTTCAGTCAGACCATTCCTGTTGTTTCTCATTGTTGGTATCCTCACTGTGCCTCTTTGTTACATCTGCAGCCCAAAAATGTGTTCTGAAGCTGCAGCCTCAGCTCCAAACCTCTCCTGTGACAGCTCATCCCCCTTTTTCCAGCTCATCCTCTGGGTTCAGGATCTTCCTTGGGGCTTCTTCTCTGACACTCTTGGCCTATTTGCTCTTCTCAGTTGAGTATCACCTCTGTGAATTTTGCTGTTAGTGTTTTTGGAGACATGCAGACCCCGATCTTCTCATAAATAACCCTGCATGAGGGTGATGGAAACCTTCCCTGGCTCAGCACTGAACCTGTAACACAGGGCAGAGGATGCTGCCCAGGAAAAGGCAGTGGAGAAATGCACATTTTCCCCTTTGGGTGATGGAGAAGCTCTCTCTGCCAAGGAAAACAAGTTTTCTGTCTGACCTGAGACAGATTGCCAGCAAGCACAGTCCTGCCTCACGCTGGAGAAGGTGATGCTGCAGGTCCAGCACTTGACTGGGTTTAATCATTGCCAGGAAGCTTCTGAATCCAACAGATCCTTGTGGGGGGCTGTGATGTCCTGAGACCAGATTTGAATACACAGAGCTGATTTAATGAAGGCAACTTGACTGAAGTTGTGAGGGACACCAACAAAGTCTTTCCAGCAAAGCAAACAGTTTTGCAATAAATTAATGCCATCTGGTGCTACCTGTGTCAGACGGACTCTCTGCATCTGTTACAGCCACAGGAGAGGAGATGTAAAGGAGAAGAATGAGAAGAAAAACAAATAATACATCACTTCTGAACTGGACTAAAGCCTAGACTCCAAGTGGTCGTTTTTTTTCTATTTTCCAGATGAGTGAGTATTGCGCAGGGGGGCTCGAAAATGTATCACCAACTTCCCTTAAAGATATTTTTCTTGATTTTCAGAGGATCACAGAATGGTTTGGGTTGGAAGGGCCCTCTGAAGGTCCCTGCAGTATCAGGGACACCCTCACCTAGATCAGGTTGCTCAGAGCCTCCTCAAGCCTCACCTTGAATATCTCCAGGGATGAGACCTCAACCACCTCCCTGGGCACCCTGGGCCATTGTTCCACTGCCCTCCTGGGACAGAACTTATTTTTCTTGTTCTTTTCCTTCCCTTCCCAACTCTTATTCAGAATATAGAGGTTAATATCCAAGCTTTGAGGTAGGCTGATTTTAAATGGGCTGCAATGAAAACATCTGTGTCTGCTTCTATAAGTTAGTAGTGAATCCCTCATGGAGGATGCAGGGTTGAATAGAAGCTTTCATCTCTCCTCCTTCTTCAGCTCCAGTTCTTTGCAGCTGGAGTTTTCTTCTGAAATCCTCTTCCCTCCCATCCATTTGGATCTTCTTTTGCTTTGGGTCTGGCTAAATGGAAGGGGTTTAGCTAGGAAAAGCTCAGCCCTCTGGGTGCTGACCTGCAGCAGAGCACAGGGTGTGGAGAAATACCTGAACCCCCCCAAACCTCCTCCTCCTCTGGCAATTCTGAACTGGCAGGAGAGCAGAATGAGGATGTGGGCTAAAATTGCTCCTCAGCCTTTGGTGGGATTCTCACTGCTCATTATTGGGTTTCCTTTACTCTGCATTGGCACTTGAGATATAAACCCTTCAGCTGATGCCCCTGCAGCTGGCAGTACCAGGGAGTTATTCATCTCACATTTGTCTCCTCAGCTGTAATGCTTGGGGTGCACAAATCCTGTGGCAGGCTGACTGCTGGGTGCCTGCAGGGCAGGAGCTGGGGGCAGAGGGTGGTGGTTGTGCCCCATCCTTAGAGTCAGATGATGGAACCTGGGGCAGGGGCACCCGTGGGTTTCAGAGGTGATGGCTGAAAGGTTTTCCTGCATTTCTCAGAATCCTCACTTCCCACCTGCCTTTCCTGGTTCTGGCAATCTAGGCACAGCTCTGGTTTGCCAGTGCCTTGTGTCCCCAACACCTGGCAACTGTGGTTTCACTCCATCCATGTAGTTTCATCTCCATCAATGGCTGATCCCTTCCCTCAGCTTCTGGAAATCATGGAATTCCAGAATGTCAGGGGCTGGGAGGGAGCTGTGGAGCTGATGCAGTGCAAGCCCTGCCCCAGCAGGATCCCCCAGGGCAGGACACACAGAACACATCCAGGTGGGCTTGGAAAGGCTCCAGAGAAGGAGACTCCACAACCTCTCTGGGCAGCCTGGGCCAGGGCTCCCTCACCCTCACAGCAGAGAAGTTTCTCCTCAGCTGGAGCTGGAACTTCCTCTCTTCTCCCTTCAACCCATTCTTCCTTGTCCTACTCCTGGGCAGAGATTGGCAGATGCCCCATCCCTGGGATCCGGGTCAGGTTGGACAGGGCTCTGAGCACCCTGCTCTGGTTGGAGATGTCCCTGCTCAGTGCAGGGGGTTGGGTTGGATGGCCTGGAAAGGTCCCTCCCAAACCATTCCATGACTCTATGATGTCTGTAAATCCCTCCAGCCCTGGACCATGCTCTCCCCTCCTGTGTCTCAGAGCCAGCCTGCTCCTGCTGCAGCCAGCCAGGGCAGGGGACAGGGTTATCAGCTGGTTATCAGCTGGATTCTGCATCTTTTAAAAGCTTTATTTTACCTTTAATGATATTTATTCCTCAGCAAGTCTAATTGCACTGACGTTGTTAGCATTATTGAAACCAGTTATTCTGATGGATCTCTCTTTTATGGACGTACAACACGTGCTCATGATTTTCATAAATAATTTAAGCTGTACCACTTCTTTTCTTTCTGCTTTGCACCTCAAACGACTTTCCCAGAATGTCAGCAGAAGGTCTGTGTCTTTCTCTAACCCCCCCCTCTTTCCACCTGGAAGCCTCTGAGTGCTGGGGCAGTCACACACTACCAAATTCTCATCTCCTTTGTCCGTTTTTATTTTCTGCTCTGCACTGACATTTGCACTTAATTACAAACGCCGTGCAGAGCCCATCAGCTGTCATTGTTCACTAGGCTCAAGAGGCTTTTTTCTTGTTTGGGGAACTGGAAATAAATCCACTTTGGAAGTTGTTAACCAAATGCGGGGTTTTAATGATTTTCCCCAAAGTCTTCAGAGTTTCAAAAGAAGTTTACAACAGGGACTACCCGGCAAGTACTTCCAGGACTACCCAGAGGATCATTTGCTGTAGCTGTCTCCATAGCACACTTAATGCTGTGAAAGTTTAGCATAGTCCTTACTTAAAATTACATATGGAGCAGAGCAAGTGGATTTCAAGGATTCATTAGGCAGCAGAGCAGCATTAGTGGTTTGATGGATAGCTTCACTGTCAGCTCTTGAAATAAAGCTGTTGTGTAAATGGGCTGCAGAAGAACTTGTCAGTGGTGCTGGCAGCAGCTGGGTGGCCAAGTTGTGTTTGGTGTAAGGACCCAACATGTGCTCTGATTCCAGCTCTTAATGCCAAGGCTTGACACAGAATCACAGAATAATTGGTGTTGGGAGGTCCCTCTGCAGGTCACCCAGTGCCACCCCCCTGCAGTATCAGGGACACCCTCACCTAGATCAGGTTGCTCAGAGCCTCCTCAAGCCTCACCTTGAATATCTCCAGGGATGAGACCTCAACCACCTCCCTGGGCACCCTGGGCCATTGTTCCACTGCCCTCCTGGGACACAGCTTGTTCCTCACATCCAATCTAAAGCTGCTCTTCTCTAATTTAAACCCATTGCCCCTCATCCCATCCCTCCAGCCCCTTGCATACAGTCCCTCTCCAGCTTTTCTGCAGCCCTTTCAGATACTGGAAGGTCAAGGTGGAGAGATCACCCAACCCATCCCTGAGCCCCAGGGCAGACTCAGCCACCCCTAAACCCCATCCCCAGGCCATGTTCAGGTGGCACTCGAGTTCCATCTTGCATTCAGACTGCACAGCACCAGTTTCAGCTGGGGCAGGTTAAACACAGCCCATGGCCCCTTGTACGCAGCCCCTCTCCAGCCTTCCTGTAGGACCCTACTGGAATGATTCCAGGTATACAGATACAGAGCAATACCAGACATGGGATGAGTTTTTCAGACCTACTCTCCCAGGACCTTCTGAGTTTGTATTTCAGAGCCCCACTGCTCTGGTGAAAGTGGAAATGGAGAGCAGAGGGGGACTGCTGGTGAGCTCAGCAATTTCCCATCACAGGCAGCTCTCTCAGAGCAGCCCTGCGGTGGGGATGGATGTTCAGGGCTGCTCCTGAGGAACTGTGCTGGGGGAAGAACCTACCACTCCTGTCACAAAAAAACCTTAGAACCCTGCAAAACCTTGTCTGCCTAAACCCCTGCTATTGAGCTGGGGGTGTGTTGGAGAACGGTGTCCCCACTTTTTGTCCTCTCATCTGGAAAATATAACTAAATAATCTTAATAAATTCGTCTCAGCCATATCACCCTAAAGAAGGGAAATCCAGATATTGTTGCTGTAATTCTGACTGCAGGCCAGCAGGATGCTCAGTCAGCAGAGCCCGGATATCCATCTTCTGGATGGATATGTGCTCATCCCTGATATGTGTGTCATCCCTGGGATGATAGCACAAACCTGTTCCTTCATCACAGAATCATCTTGGTAGGAAAAGACCTTGAGGATCATCGAGTCCAACCATAACTTTGTCAGTGTTTTTCCTCCTCTGGGCCAGGTGCCTCTTGGAGAGGCTGCAGCTCAGCCAGGAGCAGGGCACTGGCTCTTTTCTTCCTTCATTTAGTCAGCAGGGAGGATATTAGGCAGTGTCCCTGAAGTGCTGTTTTGGTGACACTGCCAGTCTGGTGACACTGCCTGTCTGTCTGAAGAGGCAACTTCTGGACTCACCCATCCAGGATCAGCCCGGCCACGTTCATTACAGCCTCAGTGCTGAGAGCCTTCTGCTTATAAAGCATCCTGAGCCAGCCTGTTCACAGAGACACCTCAAAGTATTATTTGTCTGTGCTCCACAGCCCTTTTCCTTTGCAGAGGAACAGTTCCCATGCTCTGTTTCTCCTCTCATTCAGGTTTTAACCTGCTGTAATTTTATTAAGTGGCGCCACTCAGCATTTGCAGAGCTGCCAGCAGGGAAAGAATCATTATTTTTCCAGGGTGCTCCAGCTCTTGCAATGGCCAGGATTAAAACAACAAAGGGGGAATAACTGTGGTTTGGGTAATAGTCAACTGAGGATTTTTAGTGGTCTTTTTCAAAAGACAGTACCTGCCACTGGAGGTGAGCTGGAGCCCAGCAGCACGAGGAGGGCTGGGGGGTGGTGCCATGTCCCCATTAAATCTTAGAATGGTTTGGGTTGGAAGGGATCTCCAAA
The DNA here is from genome assembly GCA_023637945.1 of Phaethornis superciliosus. Taxonomy (NCBI): domain Eukaryota; kingdom Metazoa; phylum Chordata; class Aves; order Apodiformes; family Trochilidae; genus Phaethornis; species Phaethornis superciliosus. Next base: position 42,178,414 of record JAJQWJ010000006.1, on the reverse strand, counting down.
GGTCACCCAGTCCAGTCCCCCTGCAGTGAGCAGGGACATCTTCAACCTTGAATGTTTCCAGGGATGGGGCTTCTGTCACCTCTCTGGGTAACCTAATGGTGCTCTGGCCACAGAGATGGGGATGGCAGCAGTGATGGGGTGGCCGTGGTACAGCCCACCAAGACCTTTGGAAGTTGGGATAACCATTTCAAAGCAGCCTCTCAAGTGTGCCCATGTGGCTGTGATGTGACTGATCTTGTGCTGGAGCCCCCATCTCAGCAAACCCCATCCTTCCCTCTTGGCTCCCTAACACTCTGTTCTTTCTCCTGGCTATTTCCCTCTCTTTTCAATGTGTCTCCTTTTCTCTCTCTCTTTTCTCATCTGGGCTGGATTAGAGATGCTCTGTTTGCTTTTCAATTACAGCAGTCTTTCAGACACTGCTAAGTTCAAATAGTTTTAGTTTTCGCCTTAAATATATCTTTTGAGATTTAATGGGCTTTGCAGGCTCTAGTTTCAAAGTGGTTATTAATGGCATTTGTACAAGGAGCTCTTGCTTTGCGCTCTTAAAAATAATATATGAAATCCTCCCATTGGTGTATAATTTCATTGATTTAGGCATGTCAAGGGTGCCTGCTGAGGGCCACATGAGGAGCTGCCCTGTAGCTGGTGGGTCTGCAGTACAACAGGCAAATGCAGCAGCAGCCTGCTGATTAACTAAAATCATTGGCTTTTGCTTTCTTCAGTGCTATTACTGTTGTTGTTGTTGTTGTTGTTATTATTATTATTATTATTCCCTGGAGAATGTCTCCAGGACAAGGCTCCACTAAGATATAAAAGATGATGACAAAATTGTCCTGAGAAGACACTTGTGGCACAAGTGCCTGTGCTGAAGGATGTGAAGGTGGAGTTACTGAAATCCACTTGAGTCTGATGTGCTTGTTGGTGTTTACAAGTGAGGAGAACAAGGCAGGAGCTGGGAGGTGATGATCTGGGTGATCTGACAAGGGTTGGGCATCAAGGAGAAAGGTTTCTGTCAGACCTCATCACCCCCTCTCTGGGGCAAGTGGAAAAAGAACAAAGATGGCCCAGCCCTAGGAGAAGGGGAAATGGATGGAAAGTGCAGGAGAAGAGGTTCAGCCTGGATCTGAGGCAGAAGTTCTTCAGGAGGAGGGTGCTGAGCCTCTGGAACAGATTGCCCAGAGAAGCTGTGGCTGCCCCCTCCCTGGAGGTGTTCAAGGCCAGGTTGGATGAGGCTTGGAGCAACCTGGGCTGGATGAGAGGTGTCCCTGGCCATGGCAGGGAGCTGGGAGGAGATGAGCTCTCAGCTCCCTCCCAACCTCAGACATTCTGGGGTTCTGTGAAATGATTGATTCTGTGAAAACCTGAGCTTACATGAGAGTCTCTGAAACCATGGGGACATGGAGGGGGACATGATGGAAAGCAGAGCAATATCTCTGCCTCTCCTCCTCTCCACTCAGCCCAAGCTGCTCAGCCTCTATTTAAAAAACTGGTGTGAGGTTAAAACTCAGCTGTCCTTTTATTAATGAAGAAACCCCCCAAGAACCCAGTGCCAGGCTCTTAAATGAGGGAAAGCAATCCCCCTGTGCCAGGCTGGGCTTCCCCCCTGCTGCAGCTAATGAAAATGTAACACGGGGGGAAGTCATCAGCAACAAATTTCTGAATTGCACATCATGCCAGAGGAGCTTTCATGGCATCTTCCTGGGAAATGACAGGCAGGAATAAATGTCCTTCCAAATGATTTATCCCCTGGATTAGGAGCAGATTGTGAAAAATGCGCTGAGTTTAAATCACTGTCAACCTTGAAACAACAGCAGAGAAGGTGGTGACCCCAGTTAAAAAGTAAACAAAACAACTGTGTTTCTCAAGAGATGGAACTGCAGGCTGTCTTTAAACATAAAATCTGGGACTTTAATTTTGTCTGCTTTTAAATTAAATGGAAAAAGGGGGTGGTGTGTGCATTTCCCAATTACAATTCAGAACAGCTGGATGGGCAATCCTAAGCCACAGCAAAGACTTGAAGCTGAGTTGCCTCAGTGACCTGGGTGAACCTGCTGGTCCCTGGGCAGTACAGCTGAACCAGGGAGCCAAGAGAGAAGGGAGGATTTTTTGGAAGGAAGAGTGAAAAAATATTTTTACCCACTTGTAGCCTAAAGTTTAGTTTTGTCTTTGTTAAAAGCCACTCACAAATCCAACTGTCATCAAATCCCAGACTGGTTTGGGTTGGAAGGGACCTTAAATCTCCTCCACTGCCCCCCCCTGCCATGGTCAGGGACACCTCCCACCAGCCCAGGTTGCTCCAAGCCCCATCCAACCTGGGCTGAGACACTGCCAGGGATGGGGCAGCCACAGCTTCTCTGGGAAACCTCACCCCAAAGGATTGCTTCCTCCCATCTCCTCTCCATCTCCCCTCTCCCAGCTGGAAACCCTTCCCCTCATCCCATCCCTCCCTGCCTGGGTGACCACGTTGTGTTTGCTCATGTGTGCTGCTGATCTCAGCCAGAGTCTGGGACTGCTTACAGAATCATAGAATCACAGAAATGTTAAGGTTGGAGGAGACCTTGGAGATGATGGAGTCCAAGCAGGATGAGGGCCATTCTTCATGGCACTGCATTTCCTCTCCAGAGGACTCAGAGATGGGGCAGCTCTTGGGAGAGGACACAGCCCAGCTCCTCCTAGGGATCCTGATTTTTTGCTTCCTCTTTCCCACCTTTCAGGGCAGAACCAGAACCACAGTCTATGCAATCAAAGCTCTTTCCAGCATCCTCTTTCTGCTCACAGAGACAAACTTTGGGCTGTTATCAAAACTTTTTTATCACAGTTTCCAAGCGGGAAGCCTGCCAATGTGTAAATGAGTCAATACCACAGCATAGCATCACAAACGAAGTTACTATAGAGGATGATTAGCTAATTGCAGTTAATTACTTTGAAAACATAGCACCCAGACCAAATGAAGTATAATAAAGAAATTCTTGTTTGTCACTCCCAGTCTAACAGGGTAATAAGGCCCCCACCATTTCCCTACAACTAATTTTTTGTTTGCTTTCCAGGCTGATACCTGCTGATAAGATGCTTCACTTGCAGTGATAAATTATCTTAATTAACTTTAATTGTTCACAGACAATTTTATGCAAATTGAGACATTTAAGGAACAGAAGCAGAGATTTAGTTGTGGCTTGGGAGCTGGCTAAGGAGCACAAAACTTTCCTCATAGTAGTGGGGTTTTTATTCTTAAAATAAGAATGTGTGATGCTAGGGTGGGAAGAGAGCCTGTGAGGTGTGTTCCAACCCCTCCTAACCAACAGGAGCATCAAGGAATCTGGATTATCTTCCCTGTAGCTTTATTTCCCCTCCTGCTAAATTGTGATAACCTGATTTTAGAGGTGGCTTTCTCTGTGAGTGCCAGTCAGGCCATACCGCTTGCTGGGGTTCCTGGTGACCCACAGGAATCTTCACCCTAAAAAGGGAAAGGTGTACTGAGAGCACAATGTGAAACAAAAAACCACCCCTGAAGTGGGTGCATTCAAGACAATAAAATACTCTGAGCTATTTACCAGCAAACTGGGTGTACTGGACACCCCATGGGAGGTGTGGGTGCCAGGAGGGTGCTTGGGAGCAATCCCCAGGGTGCTCAGCTGAGGCTGCTCAGCAGCCCCCCCCAGGCTGGGCAGGTGTGCTGTGCTTGCACACAACTTGGGGTGAGAATTAAACCCAGGTGTTCCCAGTTTTCATCCAAGAGCCCAGATAAGCAGGGGGTGGGCAGCAGAGGGGGGGTTGAGAGGAGTACATCTGGTCTGGGGTCAGTCCTGTAGCTCTGCCTGCCTGGAGCTGGTAAGTGCTGGCTTGTGCTTTATGCATTTTTTTTTCTATTTTTTTAATATTCTTTTCTTCTGGTTTAGGCTCATGTGTATTTTTTCTGGTGTTTCATGTTTCCTTGTGTGTTTTTGCACCAGGGAGAGATGAGTGGTTGGATTTAACGAGGGGAGACTGAGCTCCCCCTGAAGTGGCTTTGTGCTGGTGCAGGTATTCTGTGTTGATGATTTTAGTGCCACGTTAAATGCTAGTTAGGTATTGCAGCTCTTTCTCTGGAATTAAAGAGAGCTACTGAGGAATATTATACTTAGTGTTTTGTTTTTTTCTTAATGTAGGATCTCAAAATGTTAATCAGATGAGTCTGTAGCATATAGCAGTTCTGGGACTGGCTGCTCACTTCATGAGATAAATCTCCTTCTAATAATTTCAGTAGAGTGAAAAATGTCTTTTCATTTAAGCATTCAGAATGAAAATATGTTGTGAAGATGGGGAAAGGTGTTTTTTTTTTAGGCTGATAGAGAAAATAAGAGTGAGTGTCTCCAAGGGGTGGCCCTGTCACCTCCCTGGGGTTGGGAACTTTGTGTCTAGAGATGATGGGCTGGGCATTGAGCTTGGGGTGAAATGCTGATTTTTGGTGCTCATAATTTAAGTTTTGGTTTACTGGAAATGAGGTTGCAGAAGGGGAGGTGGGCTTTGCTTCAGAAGAAGGCAGCAGTTGTTTGCTTTTCCTCTGAGGAGCAGCTTGGCCCCAGCAGCCCCTTGTGGTGCCAGCATCCTGGCAAAGAGCAGGGCTCTCACCTGGCAAGCTTGGAACTTGCCTGTTCTCATGTCCTGCTTTTGCCAACAGGAGCTCAGGTGTTCTTGGAGGCAAAGCAGTGAGTGCTGAAAGCAGAAACCCCAATTTGTTCCTAAGCAGCCCCAGCAGGGCAGGGCTGGGGGTTTGGCACCTCCTGGCCATGCTCCTGGGGCTCTGGGGTGCTCTGACCCCAGCTGGATCCCCAGGGGTGCTGGTGCTGCTGGCTTTGGGTTCTTAGAGCTGCTGAAGCTTCAGTTCCCTGGGAAGGATAAAGTTCAGTGGGATGAAGCCAAGGAGCTGCTAGGGGGGAGGCTCCATGCAGCCTCTGGCCAAGGCTCTGCTTTGGCTCCAGCTGCATGGTGGGTTGGAACATTATTTTAGAAAAGCTCTGAGCTGGAAGGGACCTTAAAAGGGGATCTGACCCAACCCTTTGTGGGACAGGGAGCTGCTCTGAGATTAGCTGGGACTCTTTATCTTGCTGCTACCTGGAAAGGTGACCCAGTAGCAGACAAAGCTCTCCAGATGTCTGTGTAGCCTACCCTTGGTGGGGATTTTTCTTACTAGTATCAGCCACTATTAATTTCCTTTATTCTCCAACTTACTGAGGAAAGTATTAGATTTTTATCTAAGCCAAATTACATCTGACAAAAGAGTATAACTGAAAATGAAAACCATTGGCATTAAAAACAATGCTTATTTTAGTCAGTGTCCAAGAAACCTGAACACTGACTTTTCAGCAAAGTTTTTACTTGCTGTAACCTGGGGCTTTGGCTTGTCAGTATATCCATGTACTTCAGTATCTTCAGTCCTCTGTTTAGCCAAAAGCTGTTTAACACTCAGCCCTCACCACTGGTATTTTCAAGTTTGAAACCCTCACACTGCAAAACCCATTTGGTTTTCCTGGGCACTGTGTGCCAGCAGGGAATGTCCCCTAACATCCAAATGTGAAATGTGCTGAAGAAAATGTAGATGAGCTCTGTACATCCCTGACTGCACAGCAGAGGAAACCTTGGCAGTCTCCCCTGAACAGCATCAGCTTCTTCACAATGGAATGAGACTTGCAAATGGTGGAAGGTGTTTTTCATATATATAAAATATTGCCTAAATTTGAGACAAAATTAAATGTACACTTTCATTCCTACCATAGCCAATTTTTTTTCCTTATTATCTCAAGTGAAAAAATTTTTGTTTTGACTTGTGATCTCACCTTGCAGCAGTTACCTTTGTGACCTTTTCATGTGTCTTTGTAGCTTGCAATATCTACTTAAAGTTCAAAAAGCAGAAAGGATAAATTATGATTTATTTGCTGAAGTTACAGTGTGCCAGTGATGCTGACTGGGACTCTCTTCTTTTCTCAGCTATCTCAAACAAAGTGTTTCCCAGGCTCTAGAAGAGCTCCTTGGCATCTGCTGCAGCCCTCCTGGCTGACAGGACCCAGGGACAATCCTGATTTATGTACAGCGTGGTGTGGTTTGGAAAAGGTTGGGTGTTTGAGGAAAGATTGAAATGGAGAGAATAAAGTTTGTGTTGGGATAGAACAAAAAGCACTATTTAGGGAAATGTCCAGTGGGGACAGCTGGGATGGGGGTTCAGTACAGGTCCTTGCATATTGTTAGTGCTTTGCATCCTTTAAAGATTGTTTGCAGCAAGTTGATGTGCAGAGGAGGCTGCTGGGATCAGGTTTCTTTCCTTCTCAGTCACAGCTGTTACACAAAGTACTGTTTGAAACAGGTATTATGTTTTACCTAAATGCCTGCATTGTTTGAGTTCTTGTTTTCTTCATTTGATTAACATTCACCTAAGTGTCAGTCTGGGGTCAATGAGGGGTTTAATGGAGGAAATGTTGTGTGTTTTTACAGCCTGTTTTCCAGGAATGTCACAAATCCCAGCCTGGGTTGTCTTTTCCCCCTGGCATCTGCAGAAAGGTTTGGAGCTCGATGCTTGAGAGCTGTCAGTTCATTACAGAATTAAAAAGAGGCCCAGGAGGTTTTTTTGGCAAGTTTTTCCCTGTTGGCCCCCAGCTGTGCTGGGAGCTGTGACTCTGCACTGGCCCAAGGCATGGGGAAGGATGTTTGGGGTTGGGCTGAGGTTGGGTCCTCCACAGCTCTGGGTGAAGGAGCTCCAGGGGATCCCTGGATGGAGCTGGGGTAAGGGAGATGGAGCTGGGGTAAGGGAGATGGAGCTGGGGTAAGGGAGATGGAGCTGGGGTAAGGGAGATGGAGCTGTGGGAGCAGCAGCCATGGCCTCACCCCTGAGGCTGTCCTCCTGATGGGGCAGGAGGGACCCTGCTGGGATCAAATGGGGGTTACTGGTGAGAGCCTGGTTCAGATCATTGCCCTTTTCAGCCTCTTTGAGGAGTGCTGTTCTTGCCCTCTGCCTGCTGCTGAGACCAGAGATCCCATGCTTGCTGCTTTACCCATCCACAGAGACATGATCCTGGCACTTTGTTCCCTATAAATTATATAAACCATCCTGGGCAGCCTTTTTCTGGACTGCAAAGGTGTACCTGTGGGTTCTTCCATCCAAATTCTCTTAAAAGATGACAGATATTTGACCATTGTGGCTTTTGACTCACTAAAAGCTCTCTGTGACTGTGTCCCCAAGGTGCTGTCCCCTTGCTCTCCTGGAGGGGCTCATCCAGCTGGAGCCTTTCCAGAGCTTTCAAGGGAAGGGGGAGACCTCTCCACTCTGCGGGGATTTCTTGAAACACTCCTGTAAGGTCTGTAATGTGTCTGTGTTCCTCTTCTGCCCACAGGGATAGATAGTGTCTGAATGAAACCTTCTGGAATTGCCAGGCTGGGTTTTGTACTAATTTGGAATCAAATGACCTTAACATAATTGCTTATTCCAACAAGAACCCAGTTGCATAGAAAATATTTATATTAATTGGGGAATTAATTGCTTATCTACCAATAACAGTTTCAGGAATCTCAAAGCTGAGAAAGCCTTCTCTAAGGACAACTAAAATGAGGAGACTGTTGTCTTTAAGGTTTCCTTATATTTCAAGGCTCTATTTAAGAGTTGCTTAAGAAAAAAACACCCCCTATTGCAGCACAAAAAGCCTTTTATGGAGGAAGTGGGAATGTTTGAACAGAAATTCATTCCATTCAGACCTCGTGGAACTTGGGAACAAAATGCATGAAGAATGAGTCCTAATTGGAGAGGTTCTCTGGGGATGGTTCTGCAGCACAAAGTGGGGTGACTGCAGAACCTGCTCTGTGCTCATGTGCAGAGAGCTGGGGCTGGCACTGCTGGTCCTGCCCATCACCACCCCTGGCCCTGCCAATCTCCTGGGGACTGAGATGTGCCTGAGCTGGAGCAAATGAAAACATTTGCTTTGAATTTCAGAGGCATACCTACTTATTTCTTCCCCCCCTTCAAGCTCATCCCATACAATGAGGTGCTTTGTTTTATTTAAGACATTGCTGGGTAGTGTCTGGCTTGTAAATGACTTCTTTAAAAGCAATATTTACCAGTGGTACTTTAACTTTATGGCTTAAGATCACTTTTAGCCTACCTGCCTAGCTGCTGTGCGGGGTGCTTATGGCAAGCCAGACAGGATTAATAAAAAATTTCTTGGCAGGTCTAGCAGTCAGTTATAAACTGAGAGAGAAATTGCTGCTCTTCTAAAGATAACAGAGTGAAAGCAAATAAAAAGGAGTTTCATGTGTGTGTTCTTGGAGAGTTTGGTCATCTCCTCCCTGGATTTCTGAAGGAACTTGCACATCAGTAATAAACTCAGGAGGTGTTTTGGTTTTGTTTTGTTTTTTTTTTCATCCAAAACTCTTTGGATGTTTTCCCACAGATGGAGCTGTGAGTATGGTATCTTCATTTCAGAGGGGGCAAGAAAAGGCATTGTTACAATTGCAGCTGGCATTATTAAGCTAGATTTTATACTGGTCTGTTAGGAAAGTATAATTATAGTAATTATAGATAAAGAATTTTGCCTGGACCAAGCTGTGTCAGTTTTTCCCCTCAGCCCCAGGCACTCTCCCTGGCAGCAGTTCCTGGGGTTTTGCTGAGCTCACAGGAATTTCAGTGTCTTCCTACCCCTGGGAACCTCCTGAAATCCACTCCTAGCCCATTCCCCTTGGAATGAGGGAAGGAACCTGCAGAGCCTGCCCAGTGTGTGGTTCTGTCAGCAGCTGATTTATTTAGGAAAGGGCATCAATCACTCCCTGTAACTGTGGGGTCATTTTCTGGTTTGCTGGCAATAAAAATCTGCTTCCAAGTGAGGACTATTGGCACTGTTGACTTCCCTAATGGGAAATTTCTTGCTTATAATTAAATAATAATAAAAAATGGATCTGGGATAAGGTTTGGGAGCAAGAATAAAGGGAAAGCTGGTTACTGTGGCAATCATAGAAATATGTCACTTTATGACACAAGTAGATCCTTGGGCTGCAGGAAGCAAGAGGGAGATGGATGTATTTCTAGAGAAACAAATGAAGAGGTTATTTTTCTTTTGAAATAACAGTAATGGATTTGATGTGTGAGTGGCACCTCAGCTTTTCAAATCAGTCTTGTCATTGGGGTTAGTCTCGATGCTTTCTCCATAAGAGTTTTCTGGAATAATGAGAACATGTCTGGAAGGGCTTATTTAGTCAGGGAATCCATCCAGCCCTGCTGGGATCAGGAGAGCAAGGGATGTCCTTGGGAGCTAGGGTGGCAAGGGGGTGACATTCATGGCAGCCACATCAGACTGGATTTCTCTAGAAATTGGAAGTAAAAAAAAGAGCATTTTGATAGTTTTGGTGCCAGTAGTACTATTTTTTTCTTTTGAAATAAGAGTTTGATATAAATTAAAAAACTTGGCCTAAATAGGTGTTAAAGTTCAGAGGGGCTGATGAATATTTGGGGGTAAAAAAAGGCACAGAAGGTGCTGGGCAGGGCAGGAGTCCCCAGGAGGCCCTTGCAGGTCAGGAGCTGCAGCTGGTGTCACCGTGACGTCCCCGTGGCCCCCAGCAATGGGCTTGTAACCACATCTATGGTAGGTCTGGAGTGTTCTGTATGCAGCAGTTCCAGAGGGCCAAATAGCTGTGACCATCACTGCTCTGCAGGGGACAGGGGACAGGTTTAGGCAGTAACCAAGTGGCAGAGGCTCTCCTGGGAAAGGCAGAAAGGAGAATGAGGGAGAGACACTTGGGTTGGGGAAAAAAAAAACTCAACCCTAGAACAGTTTTAATAAAGTAGTAGTAAAGATAATTATCATTATAGTGGTTAAATATGTATCAAATATCAATAAATCAAATATCAATAAATATAAATCCATTATTTCAGTTTCAACTTATTATATAATGGTGAATTACAACTGTATGCAAACACATAAATATGGAACCCATCTTCTCCCTGTTGTAAGGGAGGAGTTGCTGCTCCCCCTTGTAAATGCTACAACCTGCTGCTGGGTCCCAGATGGCTTCAGGTCAGTAGAACCATAGGTAGTTTTTATCCTGGTCCTCTCAAACCAGGACTGTTAAAGTATTTTTTTTTCTATTTTTTTTTTTTTTTCATTTTTGCACTGGGAAATGAGGAGAGGGAATTGCAGTGCAGGCTCTGCCTCAGTGCCATTACCTGGTGCTTTTCTTTGAGTCAAACCTGACAGCTTGAAAAATGCCATTCTGCTGGAGTTTGTGTTCTGTAAAGAGAGAGGAAATGCAGGCATTTGTTTAATACTTGACTAACTGGGTAACACTTAACAACTTCTCAGAGGTGCATTATCAGCTGGAAAATGTTCCTCTGAGAACATTGCTGCTGCTGCTTCCAAAGACTGCAGCCAGGCACATGAATGAGATCCATGGAGAGGTATTTCAGTCAGGAAATGTCTCTGGGATATTTAGTGGCCCTGATCAGGTGCAGCAAACCCCGGGGAGGCCTGGCTGCAGGACACAGCTCCTTGGGATGGATCCCATCCCTTTGGAGCCTGGAGGTACCTGGAAGGATGGCCCCAGTCACAGAGGGCTCTTTGGGTGCAAAGACCTGAGAAAAATGTTCAGCCTGAGAAGGATCCCCAGGGCAGGGACCTCTGCAAGGCACCAGGAGGCAATTATTGATTTTCTTGCTGGTACAGAAGTGTTAAAGGTGTCTGGCAGGGAGATGGAGTGAACATAACCTACAGCAACTGAAGGGATGATAGCTTTTCCCATCTTCTGTAACAGCAAACAATTCCTCAATGACTGATGCAAGCTTATTTTATTATTCAGGGGAGGAGAAAGCACTTGGTTATGGCTGGGAGCCCCTGTAATTCTGAGAAACGTGAAAAACTTTGGTTTCCTTCTTGTTTACAAAGTCAAAATTAATTCCAGCCAAAAGCTGCCCTAAAAAGGACTAGTCAAGATATCGCTGGTGCATTTTAATAACTGCTAAAAGGAAGAGGATAAATACAATATTAATTTTATGACTTATTTTTTCACACCCCAGTGAACATAATTTTTTTGTAATTGTATTTATTGGTCTTGGCTGTGTTGAAAGATAAGGGATAATTGTATTTTTACCTGATGGGAAAGAGCCTACAAAACTATCCCTTTTCATAATATGTTAACAACACTGTAATACGAGGGAATTCAATCTGATAGTAATTAATGACAAGAAAGAGTGTTGTCAATGAGCAGGTCCCATGAAGTGTGTTCTGAGCACTCCAGGTGTGTTGGTCTGACCTGGCAGCCCCCAGCTGCTGCCTGCTCTGCCATCACCATGCCCTGCACTGACTCTTTTACTGCTCTTCCCAGTTTTCAGTTGCTTTCCCAAAAGTTTTGTTGACTTTTCTCCCTGCTGCATCTCAGGAATTTTGAATTATCAATAGGAGATGTTGGTAAATTATCTCGCAGTGTGTGTTGGGTTGGAAAAGTGCATGGAAACTCCAGGTTTTTGTGACTTTGTAGTGAAGAGATTCACTATAGCTCGAGACTTTTTCTATCCAGAAACATTGGGAAGTTCTTTCAACTAAACCAAGCCTGGAGCCTGTGGCTTTTTGTATCCACAATTTGCAGAACAGAAGTGGGGAAGGGAATTAACTTCATAAAGTGGCTGATGATTTTGGAGAAGATGGAGCTGGAAGAGTTATGAAGGGAAAAGGCTTTACAGCCCCTTTTTGTGCAGGAGGAATCCTGTTTTGTATTTCCCTTCAGGGTTTCAGGGGAAGTGCTCGAGTCTCAGCTGCTGTGCCAGGTCTGAAGAGGCTTTGGCAGAGCTGGGCTGGCTCTGGGGCTTCTCCACCCATCCTGCCACTGCCTGCATGGCCATGGCCAGCTGAACTGCCATGGGTACTGGGAAAAATCACCTCTATCCACTATGAATCCTCTGGAGAAAGCAGTAACATCATTCTCTGGCTGTTTGGGAAGCTTAAATGGGTGAGGATTGGGCAATCATATCAGTGTCAGGTGGGAAGGGACCCCAAGGCCCATCTGCTCCAACCCTTCTCAGATTCTTGTTGATCTGAGATGTCTCAGCACCCCCTGGAGCTGAGACTTCCAACTTTCCAGAGGGGGGGAATCCACCCCTTCCCCTGGGAGACCATTCCAAGCTCTGACTGTCCTCATGGGGAAACATTTTCCTCTGGTGTCCAATGGGAATCTGCCCAGGAGCAACTTGTGCCCATTGCCCCTTGTCTTGTCCATGGGACTCCTTGTCCATAGGGAGTCTCCATCTGCTCTGTACCCCCCTTTAAGTCCTGGATCATGGGCAGGAGGTCTCCCCTCAGCCTTCTGAGGACTGACCAGACCCAGTTTTCTCAGCCTCTCCCCATATGGAGTTGCTCCAGTCCTCTTTCTGTGGCTGCCACTGAGCCTATGAAAAAGTTCAGAGGACAAAGCCTGGTTTGTTTCTTCAGCCTTGCTGGCCTGCTCCTCATTGCCCATGCAGCCAAGGGAAACCATGGAAAACAATCCGGGTTTTCTTTCTAGAATTGCCTTTCCAGACTGGGACAAACCCAATGTTTGCAATGGAAACCTATAGCAGATGCTGCTGGGATGGGGTTTGGGGAGAGGAAGGGGAAAAAAGACAAAGTTAGCTATGAATTGATGAAAAAGGCAAAGGACCATTCAGTGCAAGAAAATCAGTATTGACATTAGCTAAGAACCTTCCATTTTGTGTCAGGAAGTCAATAATAAAGTATAAAGAGCAGGAGGCTTCAGCAAACTCCTGCCTCCTTTTGCTCTTTAGAAATGGTGGTGAACTTTATTCAACTTCTTCAAGAAGTACCAAGGTAGCCTTCTCCCCCAGCCTGCCTGAGCAGGAGCTGGTGGTGCCTGGCCCAAAATCAACAAGCTCTCCAGGCTTGACCTTTTAAAATCCAAGCTTTATTCTCCCTTATCTCAAATTCATTTATACGTGAAAGAGCACTTGGAATTAATCTTTTGTTTTCCCCTTTTCAGGTTTGTATCCAGCTAGGTTGCACAGCTAATTAATAATCAGAAGTGCTCAGAAGAGCTGCGTTGCTAAAAGAAAAGCAGATCCACAAAGGGGAAAAAAAACCCCAAGTACTTGGTACAATACCTTCAGATCCTCAGCAGTGCAAACCAGGAGAGCTGTTGTGTGAGCCATATGGGTGCTCTGGCTTCAAAATGAATGAAGCTTCCCCTCAAAGTTATATTTCAAAGGGTTTGAGGGTATTTAATTTTGTCTAAAATGAAAAGAAATGAAAAAATGTATCTATTGCCTTTCCAGCATCCATATGCTGGGTGCTTTCAGGAGAATGATGATAGGATCATCAGCTCTGTTAATTAAAGTTGCATCAGTCATTTGGTAAATCTGACTTAACAAGAACTGTAATATCACATCCCCAAAATGTGCTCTTTGACCATGTGTCATCCCCACCTCCTGCTGCCTGTGCTGAGCTGTGCCCCCAGAGCAAAGGGCTCCCAAATACCTGCCCACAAACCTCTCTGGTGCTGGAAGTCCTTGGGTTCCCTCTCCTCACCCACCAGCTCCGTGCTGAGCGTGGACCTGTGGTACCCAGGGCATGGCTGGCTGAGTTCCTGCTGCTGGGAATGGGCTGGGGCCAGGAGAAGTGGCCTTGTGTTATTGTGAACAGGTTTTGTTGCTTGTTTGTGGGGGTTTTGTGCTTTTTAAGATTTTGCTTTTTTTAAAAAAAAACTTACATTTGAAGGAACTGATGCTTTTTGGAGTGGTATGTAGTGGCCTTGCCTCAGGGCAATGCCATTAATGGGGAGGTTTGGTGTTCAGAGCCTTTTGCAGCCTAAATGTCTGGGGTTTTTTTTAAGATACGATTTCCAAGCATGGCTGGACAATCCTCTAATATATTGATCATGAATGTACATGTGGACTTACAAGATTTCTGAAAGCAAGCTGAAGCTTTTGCTATTCTTTAAGTTTAATGGATGTCTTCAGTGTAGTCCCGGAATGCAGGACAAGGAGTTCTGGAATTCAAGGTAATATTGCCATGTGTCTTTCAAGGCTATGGCATCTTGTATTTTTTTTAAATCCTAGTTGCATGTATCACAAGTTTCTTTCAACTAATGGACTAAAAGTATCCCATATGGATTAAGAGAGAAGATAAAGGAGAGAGCTGAAAGCAGATGGAGGGGTGCAGCTGCCATGCCCAGATCTCAAGCTGTTGGTGGGTTTTCCTTACTGAGGACATACAAGTCAATTGGGCCTTTTTCTGACTTGAAAAAACGGAATTTCTGAACCTCCAAATCCTCAATTTCTCCAGAAGTCCAGTTGCACTATGAAATAATGTTCATTTTGTAGCTCCTCACCCTCCCTGTGGGACAATCACCCCTTGGCCCTTCTGTTTCTTGGTCTTTTAAAATGGGGTGGATGGGATGTACAAATCTTATTGCTTGACAGCCTTGGGGTTTACATTGCTTGGATCACTTGCTGGAACAATGCTGTGTATGTCTGAGGCCCTTTTAGGTAAATTTTATAAACTTGTTATGCCCCATCTCAAGGAAATGCATCGTATTAATATAAAGCAAAAAATTTTGTTAGTATAATCAAGATCTTAACAGCTTGATGCAAGACTTGGTAGTAGTCCAGGCATACTTTTATTACAGAAAGATAAATATCTGTGCACAAAATTTCTCTTGTAAGGCAGTTAAAATGGTGAAGCACGCTTGGAAAACCAGGCCCAGCAGCACAGATTTTTTGGGGCAGTTAGATATGGATGTGGAAAAATGGGGCAAGGATGCAGGGAGCATCAGCATGTCTGTCACTGGTGGTGGGTACCAGAGACACTGGCTGGGTGGTTATAGGGTCCCCTGCAGAGGGAAGGGATCCTTGTACCCTGCTAGAGGTGTCCATCCAGGCTGGGGAGTGGGGGGAGATGAATAACTTTGTGCTTTAAGTTGGTTTTGTGAGGTGTCCTCAGAAGTTCCTCCTCAACATCTGCCTGCAAGTTCTTGCTATTGCACGAGGGAGTAAGAAATGTAGGTCTGGCATGAACCCTGATGGAAAAGCCCCAGCTGGGTCTGAGCTCTGGTTTGTGCCCTGTATAACTTTGCCCAGGTCCCTGTTCCTGCTGCTCTTGTGCCCCGAGATGGACTGGGAGCTGAAGATGGGCTTGCAGAGCTTGGGTCAGGAAAAGCTTCTCCTCACAGCTGATGGAGAAGCAGCCTCCACTTGACCATCTGGCTGTAAATTAACTGAGTACTGTCTTTGTACTGGAACCTGACATTTGCTAGAAGGAAGTGACTTGTTTTCAAAAAAATTTCTCAATTAAAGTTGAGTTGTTAATTTTTTTAAAATTTTTTTCTTTTCCCTTTGTGGAGGTTCCAGTTCTCCTTTGGAGCCTGAGTACTCTCAGTGTGCCAAGACACTGTCAGCTCTTCATTACACCTGATCCAAACACCTTGAAGTGCCAAATGGTGCAGCTTGTTAAAGCTTCTTTGGGATTGTTATTACAGAAGACAGGGAGCTTTGGGGAATTTTTATCCCTTCTTTTTGTTGGGACTAAAACCATAACTATAAACTGAACCAACTCCTCCTTTTGGAAATGTCCTCTTTCAGGGGAGGAAGCAGACCAGGTTGTAGAGGTTCTCTGGTTGTGTTTTTAGGTAGAATGTGCAGAGGCATGGGGGGATCTGTGCAGGGATTCCCAGCTGTGTCTGTCCTCAGCCATGCTGGGATTTGTGCTCACAGCTGCTGCTTTACTCCTGGTGTGATGCTGTTATTTCCTTGGAACAAGGAAAAGAAAAATTACTCCCTAAGATCTGTTGTTTTTTCTATTATTGGCTTCAAACTTCAAGCTGCTTTGTGCCAATTGGGCTTCTGCTAAAAGGAGCAACACAGCAGTATTTAAATACACAATATTTGGGTATTGGTTTTAGCCTCAAGTTGAGCTAGGGGGGGTTTAGGTTGGTATATTAGAAGAAACTTCTTGACTGCAAGGCATTCTCACCTTGCTGATTTTCTGCTTGCCTGATATACCTGTCTCTCTATGACTAATTAATGGACCCATTAGTGCAAGCTAACGAGGTGATCTTCAGCCCCCTCCTCTGGGAGGGGCTGGTGCTGGAGCTTTAGGAGATGGAATCACCACTGGGGGGGTCTAACCTGTGGGCAATGGAAGGAGCTCAAGTAAAAATGGAAAAAAAAAATTGCATGATTTTTCCAGCTGAGGTTAAAGTCTTGTTCACTTGTTTCCAAAAATTCTCTTGGCACTGCTGTGCATGTGCAGCTCCTGCAGAGAGGGTCAGGTGGAGCTTGTGGGTATGGCCTGAGTACCCTTCCTTACTGGGGTCCTCGAGGGGTCTGAAGAAGCAGAGGAATCCAACAGTTTGGATAAATCATTCACTTGGGCTTGGAGCAGTACCAGGAGGGTTGGAGAATCATGGTAGTGATGAGGTTAGGAGCAGCATCCTTCCTCATGGGGGTTTGAAGGTGTCAAGATTTATAATAAGCAGCTTGATTTTCAGCATTATTTTATTTTTTGACTTCTTTCCAAAGCTGATTATGGCCAAGGGAAGGATTTCAGTGTAGCAGCTAATGATGTGTCTTGGGCCAAGCTGGCGTGCAGTGGCCTCAGATGGGATTCCAATGAGCAGGGCAGTGGGAATGCAGTGTGAGATGGATTTGGGAGGAGGCTGAACCCAGGGAGCTCAGGAGATGTTTATGACCAGCACCATCAGACAGCAAGGAGGTGGCAGCTCCTACACCTCCAAGTGCCAACATGTCCCCTGGCCACACTGACACAGGCTCATTTGAAGCCACTGCTGACACTAAATGTTGGTTATTAGCCCTGATTTCACCCCAGACAGTGGTGGTGTTGGGGAGGAGAGGGAAACTGTTTTGCAAAGCTGCTTTGTTGTTTGTTTGTTGTTTTTTTCCTCTTGTTCTTCTTTCAGCTAATTGCACTGTGCTGCTGCAGTTGTTTTATAGAAAGCACTTCAGAGGGAAATTGCTGTGATGATAGAAAACCCTTAGGAAATGGCTCCTGTAATGACTTCCATGGGAGTTTACAGGTATATTTAAAAGGCTGCTGGATTCTGGGTAGTTTAAAAGCTTTTAGAGTGGGGAGCCTTATAGTCATTAATTTAATGGTTGGACTCCTGCTTGGAGTCAGGGGTTCTATGAGGGTTGGTGCTGGTGTCAGAGGTGTCCTTCAGGTGGTCAGGAATCGAGAGAGATGCAGAGGAGCAAAGTGGCAAAGCAGGGAAGGAGCTGGTGGGCATCTCCATGGCATAACACAGTGAAAGCTGGCTCAGGGATGGGAAGTGTTGATTCTGGGGCCCTGCTTCAAAGGTGCCATGAACTTGGCTTTAGTGGGAAAATAAAAGTGGGACTTGGTTTGACCTGGAAACTTTGTTCTTTATGAGGCTGTGCTTTGCTTTTTTTTTTTTTTTTTTTTTTTTTTTTTTTTTTTTTAAAGACATGGGATTTGGAGTTGTTTTGCTTTTTAAAATTTGTTTGTCTTTACACAAACGCACAAATCTGGTGTTTGGATACATGTTTTTAGCTCAGTTTGTGTTCTGCCAAGGAGAGCAGCAAAATATAGCATGTAGTACTGAAATACTTGAGATAGTTGTCATAATTTCATTTGTCTCACCTGATGTAAACACTAAAGCAAAGCTCCCTCTGTGCTGAACTCAGCAGCTTTGTAAGGAAACCCATGAAGAAAAAGCATTTGGGTTTGGGAAAAATATGAACTCCAGTGTTCAGTGTGTTACAGTGAAGAGGATAAGGAACCAGAGGACAGATGGTTGTTACACTTTTCTTGCCAAGTTCACCCAGCCATCAGGAGACAGAGGATTAAGTAACTTTTGCCAAAAAAACCTCAAAAACAAACATAAAAAAGGGGCTTTTAAAAATTTCAGTAGAGGCTTAGGGGAAAAAAATAGTTTGAATTACTGTCACGTGGTGATTATGTATCTTTTAGTAAGGAAGAAAAAATCATGAGAACCCATAAAATGCTTTGGGGTGAAATATCAGCTCAAGCCAGTGCAGTCCTGGGAATGAGGAAAATACAGGCAGTGTGGAGATGAGGGCAGGGAGAAGTCTGAATTAGCTTAATTTTGCAAACTGTTGTGCAATGAAGAATAAAACCACAAATGAGAAGGAAAAAAAAAACAACCTGTAATATGAGAACGTGAGGAGAAAAGGACCTCAGAGTTTGGATGATAAACTCAGTCCATAGCAAGGATGGCACCAAATGCCTCTGGGCATCCAGCAACTGCTCTCAGCTCTTCCTCTTCCTGGGTGTTCCTGACAGGCAGGGAATGTTTCAGCAGGCAGAACCCTGTCCTGGAAGCTGAGCTCTCCTCTTGGTTTGGAGGGGAGGCTGTGTTGGCTGGGCTGCTCTCTGTGCTGAGTGAGGAGAGGGGCTGGAGGCTCCTGCTCCTTGGCTCCTGGCAGCATCCGCTGGGAATTGCCTGAAGGACACAGCTCCTGTGGTGTGCCAGGCTTCCAGAGGGACATCCCACTTGGAATGGCATTGCTGCTGGGCCCAGGGGCACACAGCCTGTCCCTGTGGTGACCTGGAGCCTGGGACTCTGGAGGTGGCCTCAGGGAAGATGTGGACACAGCAGTTACCTGTCCTCAAAGGGCTGGGGAGGAGCCGTGGTTGTGCTTGGACCCTAGGATCTTCAAGGTCTTTTCCAGCCTTAATGGTTCTGTGTTCTCAGACACCCGGATCAACGTTTGGAACCCAAGCAAGGTTTAGGTGCAGGATCTCTTGAACTTGCTTTCCTGCTTTAGTAGGCACGGCCACTGTTCTCTGGAGCTGGTGAAGGAAGAGCAGGTGCAGTACACAGCTCTAACCCTCTCATCTGATCACCCTCAAGTGTCCCCTGCTCCCTACCTGAGGATGACTTCCTGAAGGTCACCAGGGTTCATCCTTGTCCTTGATGTTTTAACTAGATGTGTGCTAAGGTTCTGGTGTCCTCTTTGCCTGGCCTAAGCTCTGTGGTCCTAGTGGCTGATCTCCCTGGAGGAAATGAGTTCACGTCTGTCAAGCTGTCACTAATAGTGTTGCACAGGAATTGTATTTTTTGGTAATGAAATTTGGGTTGTTTTGAACTGGCCACCAAGCAGAGTGCTGCTTCTTCCTCTGTTCCTGTGCCTTGTCCCCACGGGCAGTGTCTGCTGCTGTGTGTGGCACTGGGGACCACAGCCACCAGCTCATCCTGTCTGTGGCCCTGTGGCTCTGCTGACCATGCCATAGCTGTTCCTTGCTGGAGCACTGTGAGGAGTGGGTGTCCCCAGAGAACACCTCCAGAGTGTGGGAAGCAGGGCTGGTCTGGCTTGGGCTTTGGAAACATTTGTTGGGCTTTCTGTAGGCTTCCTCTCATCTCCTCCCTGATCTCCCTCAGCTCTCCCCAGCCAGGGGCTCTTGGTTGCCTCTCACCATCCTTGCTGTCCATGTCTGGACCTCCTCTTACAACCACCCCGGGATGCAGAGGAGCAGCAGTGGGTGAACAATGAATTCACTTTGTCTTTTCCCAGCTGGGGAGGCAGCAGCATGAGCAGAAGCAGAGACTCTGCTCCAACCCCCATCCCAGCACTGGGCACGGAGCCTTTCCAGTTCTGAACTGGGTAAACATCTCCTGTCTTTGTCTTATTCCTCAATCCTCCCCTTTATCTATAAATTGTGCATCAGCATAAGTTACTTAATGATGGGTTAATGAGATGTGGCCCAGAATGTTCCAAAATGCAGCCTCCAAACCTCTTGCTAATTAGGCATTGGAGCCACTAATCTAATTTTAGCCAGCGACTGAATTTATTCCTGGCGGAATAAAATGCACTTTTAAATCTCATTTAAAAGCCACTATGAGATCCTCTCGACAAATTAAAATACGAAATTAAAAATATATTTAGTTTGTTTCTGCATCATTAAAATAATCCTCAGTGCAGATGAATCAAACCCCTGCGCTTTGGAGCCTCTGGGCTGAAGGCTGCTGGAACCGGGAGCTGAGCCCTGCTGCCCTCTTGTAAAATCAGTCCCTGTGTGCTTGGGGATGCTGAGCATGGGAGAGAGGATCAGGAAGAGTGGAGCCAGCAGAGAGATGGAGGGGGATATAATCTATTTTAGCAAGAGGAGAATTTAAATGAGCAGACATAAACCAGTGCAGAAACAAGCAACAGAAACCAGCAATCTTCACGCTAACTAAGCTTGTAATAGAAGAAAGCTGTAAATAAAAGGAAAATACATATTCCTATCATCTCTGTGCTTGATTGATTCTTCTTAGAAATAATTTACTACTTGGTTAACATAACCTCCTTTGCATACATTAATATCCAGCACGGGCAGAAGAAAAGGGGGTGATTTGTATCTGGGAGGCAGAGCAGATGGCATCCTGAGCCGGAGTGTTTGCAGCTGGGTGGCACAGTCACCTCACCCTGTGGGACACAGCCACCACTGACCCTCTGAGAAGGAGCTGGGGTGGCTCCATGCCCCATCACATCATACCCATCACAGAAGGAGGTAGAGTTCAGCTTCTCCTAAAGCCTGTGGGAGCCTGAATTGCTTCCAGGCTTGTCTGGGCTGGATCTTATGTCTGAGTCCTTCTGGTCTTAACCATTATTAAGCTCTTGATTTAAAATTATTTTTGATAATTGCAGCAATTTAAAAAAATCTGATGAGCAAAGAACCTCTCCTGTGTGACTGCAGGATTTGTGCCTGCAAGGAAAAACTGTTGATAAATTGCTTTTCCTGTGGCACGAGGGCTGTGGCTGGCCATGCCACTTGAGCACCAGTGCTTTGCTGGGTGAGGAGCTTTTCCTGCAGGTGATGGCCCTGGGGCTTTGTCCCCTCCAGGTCCTCACCCTGGCCATGGCTGTCAGCATGTCCAGCCCTGCTGGTCTTTCCTCCTCCCCTCCTGCTTGGACACCACAGTCCCACCTGCCCCGGGTAGCAGGTGATGGACACGGGGTATATCCTGGTGTCAATATTATAATGTCTAAAAGGGAAAATTTCCACCTTTTCTTGGTGCTGAGGGGGTTGCAGAGGTCTGAGGAGCCCCTTTTTCAGCAAGTTGGTTGGGGTCCCACAGGTGGAGCTGCAGAAAAGTGTCTGGAGACCACACAGAGCATGTTCCTGCCCAAAATCCCTATGGGAATTGGGGCAGAGCCTGGAGAGACAGGGTTGGTTTTTTTTTTCTTTTTTGCTTTTTGAAATCCAGATTAAAAGAAGACAAACCCAACCTCTGAATTGCTACAAAAAGCCTGAGCTCTGGAAGCCTCTGTAATGACTGCATCTGCTTTTACCTTGCTGACATTTGGGCAGCAGTGATGCTGAGCTGCTGTGTCAAGAATTATTTCTGAAATACTTTACTTTTCTTCAGTACTGGAAGAAGAGCAAATTAGCACTTTTATTTACTAGGAGAGCCAAAGAGAAACACAGAATACTGTTTCATGTCTTCTCAAAGAAACTACGTATATAACCAGACAAGCTGACTGTGAGCTCTGCTTCTTGTGAGTCAGGTTTCTTGAGGAGAGGTTCATTTAGTTAAAACTGACTTGAGGGAAGAAAAATCACATAACATTTTTGTTAAAGAGCTCTACTAAAATACAGCTTCATTTAATTTCTGGTATAAAGATCTCCCATCTTGTAATTCATGTGTGGTAAAAATATCTTCCTTGCATGTTGGCACCTCTGTGAAGTAGAGCATGTTCTGATGCACTGTGGAGGGGAAAAATAAGAATGACCAATTTATTGAGGTGTTCCCTTCCTGGTGATATTAAGGGTGCATTGAAAGTGAAGAAGCTTGACTTTCACACTCTCTGGGCTTTCCTGTGGGTGGACAATGTCAATAAAATGAAAAAATTGCTGCAAATAAAAGTGAGCAGAAAATGTCAAAGATTTCTCAGCGATGGCCCTCAAGCATTTTCTGTTTGTTGGGTTCGTACATCAGAGCACGGGGACTCCTTGCCATGGGTGTGACATTAAAGATCAGGGACGTTTTGCTGCTAATCTTTGTCTGCTTGGAATAAAGTATCCCATGTGTCCCAGAACGAGAACCCATCCAACATAATTCCTGCACTAAAGAAGAAGGAGGTAGAGGAGCAGGGGGGTGGATCTGAGGGTGTTGAGGGCTTTGCTGGGTCTGGAGCAGCCCAGGTTTGTCTCTCAAAACCCAAATGTGTCTGTAGGTTTGCTGTCAGACTCAGAACCCCAGAATGTCTGAGGTTGGGAGGGAGCTGAGAGCTCATCTCCTCCCAGCTCCCTGCCATGGCCAGGGACACCTCTCATCCAGCCCAGGTTGCTCCAAGCCTCATCCAACCTGGCCTTGAACACCTCCAGGGAGGGGGCAGCCACAGCTTCTCTGGGCAATCTGTTCCAGAGGCTCAGCACCCTCCTCCTGAAGAACTTCTGCCTCAGATCCAGGCTGAACCTCTTCTCCTGCACTTTCAATCCCTTTCCCCTTCTCCTAGCACTGGACACTGATGAAAAGTCCCTCTGCAGCCTTCCTGGAGGTTCCCTTCAGGTACTGGAAGGCAGCTCTAAGGTCCCCCTGGAGTCTTCTCTTCTCCAGGCTGAACAATCCCAGTTTCTCCTCAGCCTCTCCTCCTGGCAGAGCTGCTCCAGCCCCTGGATCAGCTTTCTGGCCTCATCCCAACAGATCTGTGTCCTTCCTCTGGTGGGGACACCAGAACTGGATGCAGGATTTGAGGTGGGGTCTCAGATGAGCAGAATCCCCTCTCTTGCTCTGCTGGCCATGTTCCTCTGATGCCTCCCAGGCCAGGGTTGCTCTGAGCTGCTCAAGAGGAGGCTGGAGGCTGTCAGGGTTTGTGGAAAGCCAATGCTTGGGCTGGGGGTACCCAGCCTTGGTTTTAGGAACACCCCCAGCAAGGTGTCTGTGGGATTGTCTGTCACCTCCTGTGTTTCGTTCCCAAGGCTGAAACATGACTGTGATGCTCAGAAGAGGTGCCCCTGCCAGGCTTTTCTCTCCTAAATACTTGTCCTGGTTTCTGATGACTCTAGTACAAAGCTTATTGATGTTAATTAACATTTCCCACTGTGGAAGGGATTAATTCCCTTCTGTGAGAGACATGAAGAAGGATGAGCTGTAATTTCATCCTGGATGTAGTTGTATGACTCTACAATCTAATTATATATTCTCAAACTTGCTGAGCTGTTTGCAGCAGATGTGTTATCAACTGTATTTCATTTAATGAATAAACCTCAGAAAATTACTTGGGATACCAAAAAGTCCATGTCCTGCTGGGTGTGTTCAGAGCAGTGTTTCTGCAATGCTGAAGCTCTTCCCAGCACAGAGTACATAGAATCATAGAATCATAGAATTAGCCAGGTTGGAAGGGACCTCAGAGATCATCAAGTCCAACCCTTGACCCACCGGAGCAGTTGCTAGACCATGGCACTGAGTGCCACATCCAGTCTTTTTTTAAATGTCTCCAGGAACGGAGAATCTACCACCTCACCGGGCAGCCCATTCCATTGCCTGATCACCCTCTCCGTGAAGAAATTCTTTCTAATATCTAACCTAAATCTCCCCTGACACAACTTAAGACTGTGTCCTCTTGTTTTGTTGAAAGTCGTCTGGGAAAATAGTCCAACTCCCACCTCGCTACAGCCTCCTTTCAGGGAGTTGTAGAGAGTGATGAGGTCTCCCCTGAGCCTCCTCTTCTCCAGGCTGAACAGCCCCAGCTCTCTCAGTCTCTCTTGAAGTTGGCTTCAAAATCTTTCTGTTGCCCCATGCCCTTGCATCAGGGGCAGTGTGGGAGCACCAGAGGCAGCTGCTGTGCTTCTCCATGGGTTCTAGCATGGAGCAAATGTGGGTTTACTAAAGGCCACCTGCTTACTTTGATAATTTATGGGGCAAAGCAAGCATCTAGTGATGCTCCAAAGAACCTGGAGGAGCTGGGGTTTTGGTATTGATTTCTCCACAGCTACAGTGTAGCCAGCTCCAGGCACTTACAAACTCCTGAGTCCAATCTAAAAAGCCATGAACCAGCCTTAAATTGTGAAATGCTAATCACCAAGTTCTGTGGTTTTTTTTTTTTGTTTTTTTTTTTTTTTTTGCTTTCAGAGCTGCAGCCCTCCTTGCTGCACTCAGTTGGTGCTTTTAAGGATTTTGCAGAGGAGGTGCCAAGGCAGCTCTGAGCTCCTGTCCCTCAGCTCCAGGCTGGTTCTGGTTTTATGTGACCATCTGCCTGCAGCAAGGGAAAGGCCACACCACTGCCACATGGCTTTTTGTCCCTGGATTAGGGTGTCCTGATTGTACTATAGAGTCCCTGGGCTGTGGCTCCTCTGCTCCCAGCTTGGTTGTTCTCCATAGGTACTTGGTTTTGGTGGTACCATCTGTGCCAGATTGTACCTGGAAATATTTTGTGACCTTTCTAATATGCTTCCTGTGGTAATTTTGGAAAATGTCCTTGCTGGTGACTTAGCGGAGTACTGTGGCCATGTTGAAGATCTGGGGTGTGTTTTAGACCCCCAGATCTTATGAGAGGCTATCAGTGTGTCCTTCACCCATATTAATTTTATGTTGTTACAGCCATTTGAGAAGAAATTTCAAAAATTACGTTTCTTAGCAGTTTTAGGCCCTTCTCTGGTGGAAATCTGAGCATGAATAGGGTTTTTTCAGCTATGAGGGTGAAGTCCCAGAACAGCTTCTTGGTGAGAGCAACAGGATAAAAAGCTGCAGCCTATGGTGGTTGTAAGATGGAGCTCTATGACTTTATAAATGGAATTTAATGACATAGTGTCCTTGGATGGGAGAGGATTGGATTTAATTACCTAAATGACCTATGTACTCCTAGAAGAAACTAATTAAGGGATTCCTAGTGGAGCGTGATAGGCATAAGGTGGCAGATTTATTGATTTTGATAGCTTGAGTATGGAGAAGACTTTGTGTTCTGCAAATGTGCAGAGCAATGCTCAAAGCATCCCTGGGAGGGGAGGTTCTGGGGGATGTTTTGGAGTTTGAAGAGTCCAATCCCAGATGGCACTGTCTGAGGACCTATTCTCCAGGCTCTGGTCTGAGTTAGAGACACCTGAGCTGCCCCAAACCCCCCTGGCTGGCAGGAACAGGCTGGGCAAGGTGGATGGACACAACCCCAACTGGATGCTCTCCCAAACAGGCATTTCATACTGCCCAAACAAGAGGTTAAAAATTCATTTTTAACACAGTTTGCGGTGTGCTCCTGTTCATTTCTCAAACACAGGTGACCTCTCCCATCCTCTGTTGGTGTTCCAGGGCCTTCATTTAAAGCTATCTCAAGGATCCCTGGATCTGTCATCAACCTGATACCTAGATTTATTGTAGAGAGAGGCTCAGGAGAAGCAGATGAATTGGTTAATTTACCAGATATGTGCTAACAAAATCTCTGGCCCAGTTGGTGTGAAGTCCCAGGTGCCACCTGGCTGGAGGAGCAGAGCTGTGCCACGTGGTGTGGCTGCCCTGCCATCACCTGGCTTGGCATTTCTGGTGGCATTTATTGCTGCCACCAAGGATGCTGGAGCAAGCAGAATGTTCTGAGGGCACTTGCTGAGAGTACTTCTTCTTTGTGATTGACTTGCAGCTAGTTGTGACTTTTGGTGAATGTGTGAGCATTCCTGGCAAGTCACCACATCATCCAGTTGGGCTTTGTGTGGAAGTAAGAACTGTGCTGCTCCTGTTCCTGATCACCTTGTCAGGCCAGATGGCACTACACAGCATTTAATTCTCAGCAGAGATTTCCACTCTGTGGCACACCTGTTGAGGCTGGACCATCTTGTAGACAGGTGTACACACCTCTTTGTAAGGCTTTTCTTTCTTTCTTGCCTGAGCTCTCCTGTTCCTTGTGCCCCATGTACTGTCAGTGCAGTTAAATGTCTGCCACTGCCTCTTGGCATGTTTGCCTTTTCCCTTGGGGTTGGTGTAGCTCCACCTCAGTGGGCCTGCCTCAGTTTCCCTGCGTGATTCAATTGCTCTTTGTCTCAGCTTCACTGCCCTTAGCCCTGGGGTTGGAGTTCCCACAGAAAGCAAAGGGCAGAGCAGATGAACTGGTAACAGTCTTAAAAGGTACTCACAGAAGGCCAAGTTGGTGAGAATTGTTGTGAGGGTCTGGAGGGATGGGATGAGGGGCAATGGGTTTAAATTAGAGAAGAGCAGCTTTAGATTGGATGTGAGGAACAAGTTTTGTCCCAGGAGGGCAGTGGAACAATGGCCCAGGGTGCCCAGGGAGGTGGTTGAGGTCTCATCCCTGGAGATATTCAAGGTGAGGCTTGAGGAGGCTCTGAGCAACCTGATCTAGGTGAGGGTGTCCCTGATACTGCAGGGGGGTGGCACTGGGTGATCTTCACAGGGACCTCCCAACACAAATTATTCTCTGATTCTATGAATTTGGCTTTTTTGGCTTTTCCTTTGTTTCCCTTTTGTTCTCCATAAAGGATTTTGGAGGTCTGGCAAAGCAGTTAATTGCCAGCAGCCAATGACTTTATTCTATAGAAGGTTGGTGCCAGCTTTTGACTGGGGACTTTCCTTAGAAGGTGTGTTGGACCTTCTCCTTCCAGCAGGGACACTTGCTTGAATAATTCCTCCTGATGAGCAGGGTACCCACCCAGCTGTAGCCATTGAAGGGTAAGAGGTATCAAATCCCTAGATGTGAATTCTTAACCTTAACACTTCAGGATCCTTTAAAAAACTGCACTCATATTATTGATTGCCTAGAGGTATTATTATTTTAATCATTGTTCTAGATGTGGTGTAAAACCTACTGAGAAGTAATTTGCAAGTACTCAGACAATTAGCCTTGGGGAACATTTATCTGCATATTTGATTGTTCATACCTTGTTGTTTGTCATCCTGACACCTTGTTTGCTACCCTGATATCCTAACACTTGTATAATCTGATTTACAACTTTTTAGTCTGATCTCTAAGATCCTTTGTCATTTAAAATAAATTTGGTTTTGTATATATACATCTTACCTATGGTCTTCCTCCATGTGGGACAGCTGGTGGATGTGTGCTTCTTTTGCATCTCCAGGTCTGGCTGGCTTCAAGAGCAGAGGTCTCTGCTCCAGTACCAATACAAATTAGAAGTCAAAGAGATAGGAGTGTGTTTTTCACATGTGGAGGACTTTGCTTTTGGTCTTTGTTTCAGGCCAAAAGCCAGAGTGCTCTGTTAAATGCTTGCTGAGGACTTCTGATGGCTCTGATCCGTCTCTGCTCTTGGGTATTCAGGACTTAGAGGAGGGGTGTTGCACAGTTTTGCTTTTCTAACCCAAATTTATGAACTCCACTTTCATCAGGTTCAGATTAGTATTGATTACACTTACTTATACTTCATTTACTGCACTGGAGATTGGTTACCTGCCATTAATTGGTATCTGTACAATTAGCCACACTTTGTGGATTAATAACTTGAAGAGATGGTTCTTATTGGAGGAAAGAAATTTGTACCCCCTCAAAGGGTTTATTTGGAATCTTTTCCTTTTGTTGTGTTGGGCCCCTATGTGTTCAATGTCTCTTTTGAAGTCTTTTATCTGGAACTGGAAGATTACAGTATTTCGTATCAAAAAGTGCAGGGATTAAATTGTCATGGGATGTCACTGAAGGCTTGGCCCTGAGGACAAATCTCATTCCTCTGGGTTGATAATAAGCCCACTCTGCTGAGGTGCACCTCTATCAGAGGAAGATCCACCTCCAGGATATACAATGATGGGTGAGAAATTCTGCATTCACCTTCTAGGAAGTCCTTATTCTATTTTTTTTCTAAATGTACATTTAGAGAAGAAAGAACAGATGATGAAGAAGAGAAAAAGAAGACCCAGGGAACTCCAGGCCAGTCAGTCTCAGCTCTGTGCCTGGCAGGGTGATGGAGCAGATCCTCCTGCGGGCTGTGGGTGACAGAGGGGTGGTTGGTGACAGCCAACACGGCTGCACCAAGGGCAAGTCCTGCCTGATGAAGCTGGTGGCCTTTTGTGATGGGCTCACAGCCTCGGTGGACAAAGGCAGAGCAAGAGATGACATCTACCTGGAGCTGTGCCAAGCATTGGACACTGTCCTGAACGACTGGAATGACAGGGATCCGATGGAGGGGACACTCATGGGATAAGGACCTGGCTGGATGGTGGCACCTGGGGGAGGGCTTTTGGCATGGGGGGGTAAGGAGAGGACAGGGGGAGAGGGGTTAAAACTTGAAGAGGGGAGATTTAGGTTGGACATGAGGAGGAAATAGTTTGGTGTGAGGGTGCTGAGCCCCTGTGCCAGGTTTCCCAGAGAAGCTGTGGCTGCCCCATCCCTGGCAGTGTCTCAGCCCAGGTTGGATGGGGCTTGGAGCAACCTGGGCTGGTGGGAGGTGTCCCTGACCATGGCAGGGGGTGGCAATGGAGGAGCTTTAAGGTCCCTCCCAACCCAAACCAGTCTGGGATTCTGTGATATTGTCCCTAACTGTGGTTCTTCTAACCACCTGTATCAAATATTACTGAGGATGCAGCTCCTGCCATTAGAAATGATTCTGCTCCTTCCATTCTGTTCTCTCCACTTTCCTTTTCTTGCTCTTCAATGACCAAATTTTCCTAATGGCTTGATTAAGACTTAATGCAATCATGTCATTAATTCCACATCATGTGGTAAGTCTGGATAATTCCTTTCCTTAATTTAATTTCAAGATATTTTGAAATTCTGATCCAGGCCTTCTCTGTGTCCTTTTCTCAGCTGGTAAAACAGGCTTTTCTACAGCAGTACAGGCAGCAAAGAAGGGTGCTAGAATGGTGTAAAACTTGAAGAATAACCAACAGAAAGCTCATAAAAGAGCCACAGAACTCACTGAAATTTTTATATGAAAGAGTAAAAAGACCCTACCTTGTGCTGAGAGGCTCAGCTGAAATGATTTGTTAAAGCAGAGATTTGAGAGGGAATGTTTTCACAACTTGCAGATTCCTGTGTGGGGAACAAACCTGGGCAGCAAATCTCTCTATAGCTTTATCTTTTATTTATATTTTTTAGCATTTGGCTTTTCCCAGGTTGATGGAAGCAAGTGAGAGGAGTGAGAGAAAAGGGAATCAAATAAGAACAAAACCTGATGCTGCTGGATTTTTCTTTCTAAACTTTAACATAGTTGTCTTTGTTTTTATCTCATCACTTTGCTTCCCCCCCATGGTGCCTTAAAATTTTATCTGCAGGAGAGGAAAGAGGTAGCTGCTTCTGTGAGCTCTTTCTGCATGAAGCCCAAGTTCCCTATGGTTCTGGGGCACATGTAAGACTTCACTGGTTGAGAAACCATTCCTGCCTTCAGTTCTGAGCCATCTGAAAATTCAGAAATAGGTGTTCTTCATTCTTAATCTGATTGTTTTCCACTTTCATAGGCTGGAACCTCATCCAGGCATTCCAGTGGCCACTGGTGGCCTCATGTGTGGCAGAACCTGGTGCTCATTAGCAACTCAAGCAGGAAAAACTGCAGATTTTCTTTTCTCCATGGCAGGGTTCTGCAACTATAAATCACTGTGACTGCAGAGGAGAGTCTTTTAATTAAATGACAGCTATAAGTCGCTCTTCTTGTACCCCAAGTACCACATAATACTTTCCAATTTGATCTGTAATGTTTAAAAGTGAGGAACACGTTCCCTGTGGTATTCAATTTCCTAAAAAGTTTTCATCTGTTTCTTCTGTTTGTTGCAGAGTGTGTCCTGCAGCATTTCAGCAAACAACATCTAAGTACCTATTTATCATCTTTCTGCAGTCAAAGATTTCAAAACTGCTTAAGCTGATAATAAATAGGCAGATGCTTTCAGCTGCTGCTAGGTAAACGTTCCCAGGCAAGGCATGGATTATGTTTTATAATCTTTTTTATTGGATTAGCTATGACATTATTATTAATATTATTATTATCCATAGCAACAAGTTTTTTAAATGCATGTGGCAGAAAGGGACTCATCTGCTCTGGAAGATGGTGTCCACCAAGGCATAGAGGACAGCCATGGGTAACCAGCCAAGTGCTCCTCACAATCTGGAATTCTTTAGCCTTGAGAAGGCTGAGGGGAGACCTCATAACCATGTACCAGTACTTAAAGGGTGGCTACCAAGAAGATGGAACCTCTCTATTGACAAGAAGTCACATGGAGAAGCCAAGGGGCAATGGGCACAAGTTGCTCTTGGGGAGATTCTAATTGGACTCTAAAAGAAAAGTTTTCACCTTGAGAACAGCCAGACACTGGAATGGTCTCCCAGAGGAAGTGGTGGATTCCTCTGCATTGGACACTTCTAAAGCTTAGCTTGACAGGGTGCTTGGCCACCTTGTTAAAACTTTATTTTTATCTGAAGAGGTTGGACCAGCTGATCCTGGAGGTCCCTTCCAAGCTGGCATTCTGTGATAAACCTGGCAGTGATTTGCAGCAGTCACTGCTTTAATGCAGTGTATTTTTCCTGCTGTGAGGAGCAGGGCAGTGAGACTGGCAGAGAATTTTCTTCTGCATCACTCTGTGGCTGTAGCAAAGCCCAGGGTTCTGTTCTCCAGCAGGGGCTGGGTTACTCTGCCTCTGAGCAATGTCTGGAAGTTGGTAGTTTAGGACTGGTGCTAATGGGAGGCAATTATTGAAACATGGAAACACTGGGAAACTTTGGGGAATTTACTGTCTGAGCACTTATTAAATGCAATCTTCCACTGGGAGTGAGTATCTGACATGAAGTGCCTCTCTTTATTGCCACGTTACTGCACAGGAATCCCCAAAGTTGTGTCTTGATATTTGCTGAAATACTTGTGGGGCTGGAAATGTCAGTAAACTTTGGATATGGTTGATAGATTTCTTGACTGTTCCCTAAATGCTCTCCATGGTTCCCTCACAGATTTAACTGAGTTGGATATAAGCAGGACAGAAATAGCTCAGATACCGAGGAGGAGAGAAATGTTTTCTATGGTGTTTTTATTGTGAAGGATGACTCCAGATTGGGCTTTCTTAGGTGCTAATGTAGCCACAGATTCTTCTGGACCTAATCTCATCTTGGCTTCCTTGATCACTGCCTCAGGGTCATAATTTATTGTTTTCTTCTGTGTTCTCTCTGTTCAGCAGTCACAAATAGCTGTTATTAGGCATGAGGAAGAAATAGTTTGGTGTGAGGGTGCTGAGCCCCTGTGCCAGGTTTCCCAGAGAAGCTGTGGCTGCCCCATCCCTGGCAGTGTCTCAGCCCAGGTTGGATGGGGCTTGGAGCAACCTGGGCTGGTGGGAGGTGTCCCTGACCATGGCAGGGGGGGGAACAACACCTTTAAGGTCCTTTCCAACCCAAACCATTCTATGATTTGGTGATCTCAAAATGTGTTGGAACTCTGTGCTGTGTGATTGGTCTGGCCACAGACTGAAAGGTCACTGGTATAAAATCCCACAGCTTCCAGAAGGTGGCTTGTGTTGCCAGGAGAAGAAACCAGAGCAGTTTTTCCTCACTGGCCCTTTAGAAGGTGCACACTGGGGCTGCTGCTGAGGAGCAGCTTATATCACCTACCCCAGCTCAGGAAAGTCTTACTGGAAACAGGAAACTGGAAAGTTAGATTTCCCAGGCTGAAGGAACCTCTCCTTTCTCCAGCCTTCATCGGGTTCCTTCAAACACAACCATCACCTTGTTTTCATCCACATGAAACCTGGAGGCACCACCATGTCCCACCCAGCATCTTCTGCTGCCAGATTCCTCCCAGCACCTCCAGTTCTCTTGCCTTGGGGATGAGGGTAATTAGGGTAATTAGGGTAATCAGGGTCTGCTGAGCAAGTGGGACAAATTCTTCAGCAGCTTTGCTCCCACACAGTCAGACCTCCTCCAAAAGGAGACCAAATCATGAGGTGCTAAGGATTTTGAGTTATTCCTCAGACTTCTGCATGGCAGCCTGCTTGAAAGGAGAGATGTTCTGACCATCAGAGGTCTTCAGGCTACTTTATGCAACTCGGACATGCTGATCAGTAATGACTTTTTCTGCAGAAAACAGGCTATTTGGCTAGGAAAAGTAAAATTATCATACATATGCATAAAGCACATGGAAGAAAAAAGACCAATTACTTTGGCTTTAAAAGCTAAAAACAGTTTAGCAGAGCAGATGGGTTGCATAAATCTGGCAAAAATGAGGGCAAGAGAGATTTGTGTGTGTGGCTTGGAGCAGAGGATAAAACCAGGGGTTGCGTGAGAGACAATTTATTGTACCTTGGAAATTGTCCATTTTCATGCACTTTCAGAGTAAAAGTAGTGCTGGGATCCCTAGACAAGGCTGACCCCAGTGGTGTGGGGGATTATCTGTGAAACTCCCAACATCAGCTCCCTAAGTCCCTACAAGTTTCCAGCTCCTCTCTGTTTCCCAGGAACATTCTGAGTAATTTCTGTCTCAGTCATGGTCAGGGCATCTCCATATGAACACTGCTGGAAATTTGGATAACCTAGTGCTATCATAATGCTTTTTTGTGTGCTTCTCTCTTGGTTTTTGTTTTTTTTTTTTTAATTTTGGGTATTTGTTTTTCTCCTGTATTCTGAACAAGAGACGTGAAACAATTTCTATGGAAAAAAATGTCTTCTGCTCACTGAGAGAATTCAGGTGTTTGAGTTCCAAATATTAGGCAGAAATGTCCTCTCTCCAGACTCTGAGGGACAAATGAGAAGAAGAAAAAAAAAAACAAAACTGAGGTCTTTGTAGCTTTCTGTCCTGTGATGTGTATATTTATACTTCAGGGACTTTGGCACAAAATTCTGTTGTCACCATGCTCTAACCTCCTTGAGCTG
Organism: Phaethornis superciliosus; assembly: GCA_023637945.1. Classification (NCBI taxonomy): domain Eukaryota; kingdom Metazoa; phylum Chordata; class Aves; order Apodiformes; family Trochilidae; genus Phaethornis; species Phaethornis superciliosus. The sequence goes on along the minus strand of JAJQWJ010000006.1, from coordinate 42,145,716 downwards.
GGGTAGGGGATACAGCACTGGATCCTGCATGTCTCCAGGTGGTTTCTGGAACATATGCAGACCCCGCTGGACAAACCTAACCCTTGCTTAGGTGGTATCCCAAGGGATGTTTTCTGAATTGCTTTTCATTTTTATTGCCATGTATTTTTTTCCAGGTCAACTTTCAAATCCTCTGAGGGTTTGCTCCATCATGTAGGTGCTTTCCAAAGCAATGTGACTGTTGTTGTAAAGGTCAGGAGCCAAATCCAGAGCAGCATTAACCTGGCAGAACAATTTGGGTTGGGTTGGGCTGCAGCTGCATTGGGGGAGCCCCAAGAGGGATGATTATAGCTCTGCATTAATTTCTTTAAAGTTTTTCAGTTTTCTGTTTACCTCTCTGTTGGGTTCATTCATTGGCTTGAGTTGAAGGATCAGCCTATAAGTTTAAGAGGCCTCTAATTTAAACTTAATTATGTCAAACAACTTGTATTAAGTAAGTCCAATTCCATAGCTAGCAGCTGCACATTTCTTGCACAGGGACCAGGCTTTATAAGCAGTGAGTCTATCTGCTTTACAAAATCTAATTCTGCTGCTAACAAGCAAATAGGTGGATTTTCTGTCCTATTGATCTCAGAATTACCTGACTGATGCTAAAAATCAATCACAGACCAATTCTGAGCAGTCACTAGACAGGATCCTTTTTATTAAGCCTGTCCATGATTTATAGTTTTGCCATTAGTGTTAATGTAGACTTAAAATGTCAATACTTCATTCTAACACCTTCAAAGTGGCATTGATTCTTCCTTTTCTCAGCTCCTTCTTTTGCATGGACACTACCCAGAAATTTCATTTTGTGGTTACATTTGTTTGAGTCAAGCTACAAAGCAGTTGGTTTGTAATGAAGTTCTCATGATGGGTGATAGAGTCCTCACCTCAAATCCTGCATCCAGTTCTGGTGTCCCCACCAGAGGAAGGACACAGATCTGTTGGGATGAGGCCAGAGGAGGCCAGAAAGCTGATCCAGGGGCTGGAGCAGCTCTGCCAGGAGGAGAGGCTGAGGAGAAACTGGGATTGTTCAGCCTGGAGAAGAGAAGACTCCAGGGGGACCTTAGAGCTGCCTTCCAGTACCTGAAGGGAACCTCCAGGAAGGCTGCAGAGGGACTTTTCATCAGTGTCCAGTGCTAGGAGAAGGGGAAAGGGATGGAAAGTGCAGGAGAAGAGGTTCAGCCTGGATCTGAGGCAGAAGTTCTTCAGGAGGAGGGTGCTGAGCCTCTGGAACAGATTGCCCAGAGAAGCTGTGGCTGCCCCCTCCCTGGAGGTGTTCAAGGCCAGGTTGGATGAGGCTTGGAGCAACCTGGGCTGGATGAGAGGTGTCCCTGGCCATGGCAGGGAGCTGGGAGGAGATGAGCTCTCAGCTCCCTCCCAGCCTCAGACATTCTGGGGTTCTTGTTGGGAATGATGAGCACAGCTTTCTCCAAGCAGTAGAACAGCACAGACTGGCAGGGAAGGGGCAACACAAGGACCCTCTCCCCAAGCCCATGGAAACAATCTCTACACTACTGAGTGAGCTCTTTAAAGGGTTTATGCTCTCCTTGGGCATATGTTTTGTTGGCTCAGACTGAAAACTATGCAGAAGGATGCTGTTGGCAAGCTTTAGAAGTACAGAAGAAGGCTGACTAATAATATTTGGAGAAAAAAGTATGTCTTGCACTTGGGCATTGTTGTGTTGCTACTGCTCTCCTCTTACTGATGGGTTTGTGCTATTGTGGTTTGGGGAAGTGGCAAGGAAATGGGTTTTTATCTTGAAAGTTTCTGAGTTTTATTTAATTTCAAAGTTGCAGGGAAGTGAGGAGTCTGTCAGTCACGGGAGGTGAGATGTAAAGAGGAAATTAGGATGAGTAGAAAAAAGACTTCAGAGAGCAGCCTTCAAGGGGTGCTCCAGCTGGGTGTAGAGATGGGAAGCAAGGGAATGGATGGGATCATTTGATGGCAAACGTGTCCAAGAGGCACTTGGGAATGACAAGACCCAGAGGTGAGTCTGAAAGGGATCAGGGAAATATTGTGCAAGAATTTAAGAATAAGCTTTGATTGACAGTATCCCTATGCCATCCTGTGAGACCCAGCGGAGCTGAGCTCTGGTTTTGGCTCTTTCCATTTTCAGATCTTTATGGAGTGTTTGTCTCCCTCGGGAGCAAAAGAGGAGAAGTTGGGCCCGAGCAGGGACTGGTGCTGTGCTGGCCCTTTGCTGTTGGGTGGATTTGGAGGGTTCAGTCCTGGAAGAGCCCCCAGGTGCTGAGTCCAGAGCTCAGTCTGTGCTCTGGGAGGGTGAATTACTCAGTTCAGTCACGATTTCCAGCGTGCAGCAATTATCCCACAATCTGCTTATGTTTGGAAAGTTAATGAAGAAGAAACACCACTTCTGAAACCCGATTTGAATGCTTGCTGCTGGCCCCAGCTGCTCACAAAGGGCAAAGCCACCAACCTTGCTGTTTGACTTGTGTTAAGAATGAAGTCTCTGCAGCTGAGTGAATGATCAATCCCTGTTCCTGGCATCTTGTGGTCTCTCTGGAGGAGCTGCTCACACCTCCCATCCAGCAAAGCCCAGGGAGGTGTTTTCCTTTTCAGCCTTTCCCTACATCCCTTTTAACCCCAGGAGGGCAGTGACCCCCAGGACAATTTCCAAACCCCTCTGGCTAAATCCCAGCCTGTAACTCACCCCCTCTGCTCCTGCCTCTGCCTCCCCAGCCTGTCCTTCAGGGCATGGTGGGCACTGGTGGCTGAGACCTCTCCTGCTCCTCCCTCGGTGTCCTCCCTCCCCATGGGCCATGTCTGATGGTCACAAACAAGGGTGCAGCTGTACCAGCAGCAGTGCCTCCCACCTGCCTGCTCTGCCCAGCTCAGGGGGCACCTTTGGGCTTTTCTTCAGGTTCTGTACCTGGTTTTCTAAATTCATCTGGATTGGATGGGATTGAGCTAATCTGGATTGGATGGGATTGGATGGGTCTTGGGCTAATCTGGATTGGGTGGGATTGAGGTAATCTGGATTGGATGGGTTTTGGCCTAATCTGGATTGGATGGGATTGAGCTAATCTGGATTGGATGTGTCTTGGGCTAATCTGGATTGGGTGGGATTGAGCTAATCTGGATTGGATGAGATTGAGGTAATCTGGATTGAATGGGTCTTGGACTAATCTGGATTGGGTCTTTCTTCGGCTAATCTGGATTGGGTGGGTTTTGGGCTAATCTGGATTGGATGGGTCTTGGGCTAATCTGGATTGGATGGGATTGAGCTAATATGGATTGGGTGGGTCTTGGGCTAATCTGGATTGGGTGGGTCTTGGGCTAATCTGGAATGGGTCTGTCTTGGGGTAATCTGGATTGGGTGGGTCTTGGGCTAATCTGGATTGGGTGGGATTGAGCTAATCTGGATTGGGTCGGTCTTGGGCTAATCTGGATTGGATGGTATTGAGCTAATCTGGATTGGGTGGGTCTTGGGCTAATCTGGATTGGGTGGGATTGAGCTAATCTGGATTGGGTGGGTCTGAGCTAATCTGGATTGGGTGGGATTAAGATAATCTTGGTTGGATGGGATTGAGCTAATCTGGATTGGGTGGGATTGAGCTAATTTGTGTTGGATGGGATTGAACTAGTCTGGATTGGATGGGATTGGGTTAATCTGGATTGTATGGGATTGAGCTAATCTGGATTGGATGGGATTGGGCTAATCTGGTCTCTGGTGAATTTGTGAAGCCAAGGCAGGGTGCTGTGCATCCCCAGGTGAGCTGAAGCTGTGGTGGGCATGGCAGGGGCACTGTCAGACAGACATCTGAAGGGGGTGTTTATGGTTTGAACTTTTGTATCTCACATTTAGTCTCTCGGGGACTCAGGAAACTGTTGAATTTCCTGCCCATTGAGCTTTTAGTAAAATATTATTTTAATGGAAATGGCTGAGAGGTCATTGAGTATTTCTAATTTCAAATACAATAGAAGTGATGTTTACAAAAGTCCTCACTCTGCTATAAATAATACAGGGATTTAGGCATGCTCAGTTTTTCACCTCGAGGAAAATATTTCTTACAGAAGAAAACATTACATTGGGCTGCTTCCAAAATCTTCCCTATTCACCTGCATTGTTTTCAGCAGCAGGCAAGGACTATTGCTTGAGAAAAATCTGAAAGTGTAAGAGAGAATGGAGTGGTCCTGGGTGGTGAGGTGGCATTTGGTGGCTCCTGTGGGGAGGCTGAGGGGATGGAAGGTGAAGGATCACATCTGTCCTCCCAGAGCAGAGCTGGAGAGGGGCCAGGGCACCCCCAGCCATCTCCACTCACACTCCATAGCAGGGGGTATGGGACTGACTGCAAACTGAGCTGGTGCTCCTCAGCTTTGGGGATTTGGGATTTGAGCCTTGCATCCAACCTGCTCAGGATTCCTTAGCTGAGCTGCCCTGCAAGAATCTAAAGTTTTTTGAGTTCTGGTCAAATTACCAATGGCTCCATAATATTCCTGAACCTCTATAATCTCTAAAAAATACTATCTCAGCTTTCTTTTCATAGCAGTTTTCTGAGTGCATTGATGTCACTCGGAGTTGCTGTGTTGGGCAGCAGGAGGACCCAGCTGCTGGCCTGGTGCTCCAGCCAAGGGCTCTGCTCAGGCTCCCATCCCCCAGTGCCCCAGGCTGGGTGAATGGTCCTGTTACCAAGGGACTGGCTATGCAATTTAATTATTTCTTAAATTATTTGTTCTTTTGTCCTTTTTCCTTATATTCTTGCTGTCTTTTTGTCTGCTGCTGGGTTTTGAGCTGATGTTTTTGAACCCCTTCGTACAATGCCTCTGGAGTCCTGGCAAATGGAACATCTCTCCCTGTATACAACAGGAACAGCCTTTTAGCCCTTGTCTGCATTATTTTCTAATGACAGCTTCTGAATTTCATCCACCATTTTATTGCCCTTCAAATCTTCACAAGCAGGAGCAATTTGATTATGTTGAATAAATTCCCTGCAACCTTGTCAGCTCACTCTCTTCCCCCTCTTTCCAGATCTTGTCTAATGATATCAAAAGTCATTTGCAGAAGCTCATTTAATGGGTTAGTACATGCCAATAGGCCATGCTCTGCTTGCTGGGAATTCAGATGGAAATATGAGCACTGGCTTTTGTCTGGGCATGGCACAAATGGATGTATTAAATTTCCTCCCCCTCTTTATCGTTGTGTATACTCACTGTGTTTGGAGTGCACAAAGTAAAGTCCTTAGCAAACAAAACAAAAGAAAACAACCCAAAACAACAAGCCACAAAAACGTGGAAGATATGTAAAGGCTACAGAAAACAACCGATGGATTTCCAGGATAAGGGTTGTATAAGAAAAGCAAAAGCTCTTTTAAAATGAGGAGGTAGGACTGCCTAAATATATAATTTAATAGCTTAGAATAACTCAGAAATTTATGAGGGAATAATTGTGGAGTTAAAGGGTAAAATTATTAATACTGGTAATGATAGAGAAAAAAAATGCTAAAAGCTAAGTGTAAATAAGTAATGAGCTGAGGTTAGTGAGTGCATTGAGTAGGGTATTGGGGATGTTATTAAAAAGGGGGGGTTGCTTGAAGTTTATAACCACTGGTAGGGTCAATTTCCCTTATTTCAAAATTGCATAAGGCAACTGCTGACAGCTCAGGTGGTGTTGAGGCTCAGCCTGGTTACTTTCTTCCCCAGATCCCTCTGGCAGGGGGTGCAGCATGGATTTCAGGACAGCAGATTTCCTCCCATTGAGCTTTCACCTCCCCACCGTGGGTGGTGATGCTCAGTGGAGGAAAAGGAGTTATCATGTGTGGAAAAATCAACCTGGCCAGGCAAATGGTGTAATCCCAACCTGTGGAATACACTGAATACCCAGCAGCCTGTCTTGAAGCTGGAGTCTAACACTCTGGTTCCCTTATTTTTAGTGTATGGGACTGGAAAGCAAAGAGTGGAGAAGTCCTGCTCAAAACATGGAACTGTTTCATTCCTCTATTAGGAATTACATTGCAGAGATGTTTGCATAATGCTGTGTGAAAACAAAAGAGGGCAAAACTTGCCAAAAATCTGACAGTACATGGTGTTAAGCTGTAGGCTAATTCAGGACTTTGTGATGAGGAAGCCAGGCAGGAGGCAGTGGGAGAAGGCAGTCTGCTTCCCAGGGGTGATTTCTGCTACAGGTCACTTTGGTTGGGGTGGAGAGAAATCTTCCCCCACCACCCTGTCGTTTTGCTCCTTTTTTTTTTTTTTTTTTTTTTTTTTTTTTTTTTTCTCTGCAAAGAAAAAAAAAAACAGTTTCTAAAGCTTTGTGGTTTTTTTTTAAGTTTAAGTGTTCATTTTGCTGGATTCAAACCAACACTGAGAGGACGTGGGAAGCTGTAGGAGGATGCAGGGACCTGGAAGCACCCAGCCTGTGCTGCTGTATTGCTGCTCCATCCCAGCCTGTGCTGGGCTTTAGGAGAACATCTCAGTTCCTCTCTGTGGCAGAATGTTTCTCTCCTTGGTATCAACCCCAGGCTTCAGAACTGCTCTTTGAGGATCAAGTTTTTCTTTAGGTTATGTCATTTGCAGCAAAATACAGGATTAAGCCCTCAGGTGGTTTTCCTGGGCCACCTATTGCTAAGCCTGGGTGAAGATTACAAGGAAATTATTGTCCTTTGGGGAGAAGGAAGCTCTGGAGGTGCACTGGCAAATATTTTCCCTGTAATTAAGCAGTCTGCAAATGGCTTTCAGCCTTCCTGCTTGCACCAGCTCATCAGCATCCCTGGAGTGGTGATCATCTCCAGCATGTGGAGCCTGTTCTTCTGCAGCTTGTATTGTTCTGTCTGGCACAAAACTTCCTAAGTTTTGGATTGATTTAATCTAATTGCTGTGGTCTGGACAGAGAAATGACTTGCTTTGAAAGCCATAAGGTCTCCATTTCAGGCCTTTCAAAGCAAAACCATTCTATTATTTTGGAATTACATGCAATGTACCACTGCAGAGTTCATTTCAATTTTGCTTCAAGATAGTCTAAGCTCAAATTTAGTGAATCTTTTCATTTCATCTAAAACTAGTAGTAATAGTAACACCACTGTAACTGTTTTCATTATTGATTTTATTGTTTTTTTCAGTGCTTTGTCTCTAGGCACTTGGTTAAAGCCAGTGAATGCTTCTACTCACTAGCAAAGCTTTCATAGGTAAATATAAATTAAGACATTCCAGCCTTACCTGTTGACAGGCTGTGGGTTTCACTTGGATACTTTTATATTTTTCCTTATGTTATGCTTGGGGTTTATTTTTCTTGCTACCTCTTGTTTACTGTCCTAAACTACAAGATTTTTAAATGAAATTGCTGTCTTCTAGGTGTGACAGGCTGTGAAAGAACTCAGGTGTGAAGTCAGAAGGGGCAAATTAAATCACCTAATGTGACTCTTGAAAAATGTCATGTTGTGACTTCTCATGTGCTGAAGCCCTGTAACACAACCAAGAGCCTGGTTTTGGCTAAGGCACAGTTGCTAGAGAGAAAAACTGGCTTTTCCCAAAGAAACTTCTGCTTGGCTGCTGTTTTCACTTGTTCAACCTGGATCCTTTTATTTTGGTTGAAAGGCTGGACTCTTTTTAGCTGAATTTCTTAGAAGTAATGCATACTTTGCATAGCATGGATTTCTCTGGCTTGGTGCTCTGAAAAACCTCTCTTCTGGTCAGCTTTCTCTCCTGGGTTGTAGAACCTTTTGAGACCCAATAATTTGGATTCCTTTGAAGGTATTTCCCCACTTATATTCTGGTTTTTGGGTTTTGGGTTTTTTTTTCCTCAGCAATCTCTTGTTCAGAGAGAACAAGAGTGTTGTTCACACCAAGTGTTCCAGAGATGCTTGAATAAACATTTCACTTTCTCTTTGTAGCTGAGAATAAAAGTCATACTGGAAGTTTCATTATCCAATACAAAAGTTAGCAAGTAGAAATTACCTTAAGTCTGATGAGAATTATACAAATCAGGATACTGAGTGCAGAACATGGAGAAGCCCTTGTTGAGATGCCAGCTGCATAACAATGCTGGGGTGCTCAGCTAATGTTAGGATGGGGAAAAAAAAACCCAAAACAGTTTGGCACGTGGTCCAAACAGGCTGGTGATGTGAATGACTGATTTTCTGAAAAGTTTGAGTGGGCTGAGGGTAATTTTGTGTAATAATTTGTATTTGAGATTTGTCTCTGTTTCACATCTCTCTAGAACTGGCTGTAATCCATCACTCTAATTGCCTCTCCTTGGCCAGCTGGATTTATAAGCTTGTCTCTGGCACATTTAGGAGACTGTAGGTACAACCTTTCTTCCTTATTTAGATTAGGATTTTTTTTTCCCTAGTGTCTGAAAGCTCACTGTGTCCCTTTTCCCAACGAGGATTGTGTGTATCAGTTTTAGAGGATTAAGCCAGAAACATGAGGCATGTTTCCTAGATTTAAATGGTTTATTAGTCCTGGTGCACAGAGCTGAGGTAATATTAACGTGGTGGGCACTGGGGATGGCCTGGAGCTTCTTCTCCAGCATTACAAACCAGCTTAGCTCCTTTGGGATCATCCCACCTGTTTCCAAAGGGATCAGCCAAATGAACTCTGGAGGATGTCACTTAGCAGCCCCTCAGAACTGAACCTCCAGATGAGGAGAAGTTTCCAGTGTTCCTACAGGAATATCATCCTTGTCCTTGCTGCTATCAACCAGCAGTGCCTGGAACAGAGGTGCCCTACCATTAGTTTTTTAATTTCTTCTGTATTTTCAGTAATGGATTCAAGTTTTAAAATCACTGGAGCCTTGCATTTTGCTGCTTTTTGGCTTGGTTTTGTTTTTTGTTTTTTACTGTATTGGAGAAACTCATAGATTGTTTCACAATCCATACACACAGCTTCTCAGCTGTGCTGGCTTGATGTGCAACTAATTTATTTTGTATCTACTGCATAGGCAGAAGAGAAATCAATACTACAAATGTAATATAATTTTAACATGTAATTGTCAGAAGAGCAAGGAAAAGTAAACCTCATATTTTTTTAATATTTCACTGCTATTTTCTTAAATAATTGATGTGTATTGGAAAGGCTTCACTGTAGTATTGGTTTTCTGTGTACCTGAATTTAGTAAAGCAGTTTCTCATGTATACACAATTAGAATAGGTAAAACCAAATACAATCTGTTCCCTGGCTGTAGTCTTAGTGCAGAACTACATATATAAAAAGTTCTCTTAAAAACCTTTTTCAGAAGTGTTAACATTTTGCATTGTGAGAATTTTATTTAGCATTTTAAAGCAGAAGAAATCTCTCTTCCTCCTTCCCTGTTCACCTGATGGTTCATTTAAAAGATGTAACCCTTACAGATGTGATTGCAGGTGTATGGATGCATATTTAGAAGCAGTTTATCCCCACTGTCCCTCCTGATGTCACTCTTTCCAAATTAGCAATGTGATGGGACTGAAAGGTTTACTCTGGGGATGATCAGGGAGGTTTCAGCCAACCAAACCATGATGCAGGGGGAGTTTGGCTGCTGGTTAAGAAGAAAATAACTCTGAACTTTCAGTTTTTCTAACTCCCTAACTTCAGCAGAGCTCCTGGTATAGTGAAAGCAGAGGAACAAGCATCCTTGGAGGCAGCTGCTAATGGGACTCAGACCTTCCTGAGATGCTGAAGGGACAGTAAATCCTGTAATGGAGGGAAGCACGTTGTCCCAGGGTGGCTGTTCCAGCATTTTACTACCTTTTAGTTAGGAACTTCTTGCCAGGATTGCCTCTAAATCTTGGATGAATCTTTTTTCAGTTCCCTTTCATCTGCAAGTTAGGGAGCATGGAGAAGAGCTGCTGACCCTTCCTTTGACCGGGGTGTTTTCCATACTGGGAGTCTCTTTCCCTTCAGTGCTCTCCTGTTACCTTTTCCAGTCTTGCCTCAGAAGTCACATTTGCCAAATTTGTTGCCTTTCCTCTGCTTGACATTTCCCATTTCATTCAGGTTCTTTGTAAGGAAGTTCCAGACCTCACCAGGGCTGTACAGAACCAGGTAATTGCCTCCAGGGTCTGCTGTCTAGCTGTCCAATAAATAATGCTTGGTGTAATATTTCTTTTCCATCCCTCTCCCAATGATCTCTGGCAGTGTGGTCAGCTAAAGGATCTCAATCTTTGTTCTCCTGCATATTTTAGTTTTACTCAAATGCAGAGTTTGTGTACTTGTTGAATTTCATCCCATCACTGTTTTGGGATTTGGTTTTGTTTTGGGTTTGTTTTGTTTTTTTTTTTTTTTTTTGGATGCTCTCTCTCAGCTGCCAACACAATTGAGTTTTTGTCCCTGATCTCCAAAGGTGCTTGGGATATTTCCTGCTTGCTTGTCTTCCATGATTTTGCAGGTGTCCTTTTTTATTCTTTCATCTAGCTCATTAAGGAAAGCAATGAACAGAATGATAAAAATTGGGATCATATACTTCTCCTCTAGCTCTGCTGCTTTAACAATGCTGACAGAGCCTTTTCCCAAAGTACTTTGGGGAATGAGGATGTAGTTGCTGTCATGAGTCAAAGCTGTCAAAAGTCTCTCTAAAATGAAATGTCTCCTCCTCTGGCCACAAGACTCATTGCTACGAGGCTTTTTTTTGGCAAAGCAAATGTGCTCAGTCAGGCTGACTCTGGTTTCAGCAAAGTTGTGCTGCCTGCATCCTATCACCTCCTTAGGCTCTGTTATCTCTGGACACTGTTCAGTGATTTGCTCTGGTGCTCTCCAGCAGCTCTATCTCTCCAGCCCTGTCTGTACAGCAGTGAGGTTGGGAGATACTCATCACTGAACAAACATGGCCTAGAAGTGCTTTACAGACATCCTTTGAGCATCACTGAAACATGTCCTTGAATGACAGTGTGAAGATTATAAAGAAGCTAGGGTGGGGTGTTCTTCTAGTACAGAAAAAGTACTTCAGGACATATAATTTAGATTTCCTTTTAAAATCGGGTTTGCTGTGCAGTATGAGTAAGATGTTACAGTAATAAAAGCCAGTAGTGAGGAAAAGGAGAGGATTATATGAGAACTGTGTTGACTTGTCCCTGTTGGTGGTGACCTGGCAGGGGCACGAGCTGAAGGAGGGTGACTGCTCCTTCACCTTGGAAACCAAAACCAGTCCAGAGTTTAATGAGGAGGCTATAAAAACATGGATGAAATGAGAACAAGATACACACTGAGCATTTGTCCAGCTGTAAAAAGAACGCTGTACAAGATAAAAGAGTGCAAGTTGAGTAAAAAACACAGGTGAGGAACTGGAAAGAAGTGAGTGTGCCCCAGAGGCAGGCTGCCTGGCCAGGAGCATCTCCTGGAGCTGCCCTGCCTGGGCTCCAGGTTGTGGGCTGTATCCCATGGGGGTTCTGCTGGGGTTCTGCTGGACTCAGGGACCCCAGACAGCTCTGATCACCTCGAGGTCAGCTGGGGGGGCTCAGGTTTTATGAATGTTGCATCCAAGAGTAATTCTGGGAAAGCATTACCTGCAGAAAGGATCATTATTGTAACTGATTTGCTCTTCTTTTCTCTCTTCTGTTTGCTTCACTGTAGTCTGTAGATTGCCAGAGCAAGCCTAGGATGTGGTGGGGATAGACACTGAGGAATATTTTTGTTCCCAGAAGAGTTAAGTTCAGAGGATCTGAGGCCCCTGGCTGCAGTGGTCACAGCTGATTGTGTGCCTTTAGGAAGAGTGCATACTGCTAGAACAGCAAAGAGAACTTGTTAATTGAAACCATTTCCCTTTGTATTCTGTTTAAGGTAAGAAATTGATGAGGAATAAAGGATATTTTTCAGAGTTGCAACTAATAATTGCAGACTAATGTTCAAGCACTGGAAGAGGTTCCCAGGGAGGTGGTTGAGTCTCCATCCCTGGATGTGTTTAAAAATCACCTGGAGGTGGTGCTTGGGGACATGGTTTAGTGGTGGCTCATCAGTAATAGGGTTAGGACAAGGCTGGACTTGATCTTCAAAGTCTTTTCCAGCCTGAGCAATTCTATGATTCTCATAGCCCAGCTGAGTTGCTTGGTCAGACACACTGGAGATCCATCTCTAGATGGCCTTCACAAGCAATAAGGAATTTATAAAGCTCTCTTACTGCATGGAGAAGTTAATTTATTTTGCCCCCAGGTTTGTGGGACTTACCCCTTTGGTGTGCACGTGCTTATCTCATCCATTGTATGGGCAGGATGGATGGGCCTTGGTTCAACCTGGTCCTAGTGGGAGGTGTCTCCCAGGTTGGATCTTGGTGGTGGTGTTGGACCTAACACAGAACTAAACAAAGGAAGAAGGAAAAAGAAAAAAAAAAATACAGGGATGGGTGATTGTATTTTAGGATTTCTTTAAATGTAGGGTCAGTGCTGCCTCTCAGAGGAGCCAGGACATGCTGGAGAAATGGGCTGGGGGAGCCCTGGGAGGTTCTAACAAAGGTAAATGCAAGGTCTTGCCCTTGGGGAGGGACAGCCCCAGGCACCACTATGGGCTGGGGGTTGGCCAGTGGAGAGAAGGACCTGGGGGTCCTGCTGGGCACATTCTGAGCTTCCTGGTGGCTGGGTGAGATGCAGGGGACACAAGTTTCAGAAAGGCAAGGGCTAATCAGATATTTGGGAGGATAAAGTCTACCCTGGCAGCAGATAGGCTTAAACAGGGGCTCAGAACTGATGTTTGATCTCCAGCCTCAGAGATCAAAACTCAACTGGACAAGGTCCTGAGCAACCTGACCTGATTTTCAAATTAGATCCAACTTCAAAGTCATCCTTGCTTTGAGTGAGGGCTGAGCCAGAGCCCTCTGAAAGTCGTGAGTCTGTGGGATGTGCAGAGAAGCTTTCCCATGCCAGAGGGCTTAGAGTTTGTGGGTTAAGCTCCACTGTAAGATGGGTGACTCCTTCCTTATGGTCAAATACATGGTTAGTGACCCTCAGGGACTAGAACCCAGCTGGACATGCTTTGGTGTCTCTTCTCAGCTTCTCCCCTGTTGTTAGCATCTCTACTCCATGTTCCTCCAGCTGGGAGATCGTATGCTTGGCTTCTCAGTGTTGAGACAGTGCAGAATTTTGGGCTGATCTGCATGGATTCATGGGACTTGGATTTTCACACAGTTTTGCCTCTTTTCCTTACAGGAGAGTTGAGGGTGCTGGCAGGAGCTGTAACTTGGTGTGTCACAGCCACTTCTTGTTCCCAGCTAGAAGAGTTGTCCCTGTAGGGCCAGAGCTGATGGAAGAGGCTTTAAAGAGATTTTGGAAAAATAAAAAAAGGGAAATAACCCTGACAGCTAAACCTAGGTTTGCCCTCCCCTCAGCTCCCCCAGGAATACCCAACAGCAGGAGAGGCTTTTTCTGGAGCTCAGGCTGTCCTTGTGGCCAGGTTGGGCAGGGGTCTACAAGAAAGATGGGGACAAAGTTTTGATTAGGCTGCAACAGGAGAAGGATGATTGTTTTAAACTGAGGGAGGGAGGATTCAGAACTAGATACAAGGAAAAATTTTCATGCTGAGGGTGATGAGACACTGGGCCAGGTTTCCTGTAGAGGTGGTAGAAGCCCCATCCCCATTCAAGGCCAGGTGGGACAGGGCTCTGAGCAACCTGATCTGGTTACAGATGTCCCTGCTCACTGCAGGGGTTGGACTAGATGGCTTCTGAAGGTCCCTTCCTACCCAAACCAGTCTGTGATTCTAAGATGGATGCTGTGACACCAGGCAGGTTTCACCTGAGGAGGAAGATTTGGGAAGATTTTACCCAACTGACATCCTTGTGGGGGTCAAGCCCTCCATGATGTGGGTATAGAGAGGCTTTGGGGGGTGTGAGCTGACTCAACTTGTGTCTCCATCATCTGGGCACAGGAGCTGAGCAGAGGTGCCCCTTTCCCATGGAGAGCTTCACACCTCCTCAAGAAGGCATCTGGGGAGTATTTCAGTCCTGGGCTCCAGCAGCTCTGTCCTGCTGAGGCTCCCCCTGCACTGTGCTGCAGGCTCTTCTGCTGCTTTTGCAGCACTCTGGGCTCTTGTTTAACTACAAGGCTCATAATTTATGTAGTTATGTTTTTGAGAGCCTGGCTGAGCATTGCTTAAAAATAACAGGGAAGAAAACTCTGGTTATGCAGGCAGCATCACCATCTCATCAGGTCAGTTGCCTAATTAAGCAGAGACTTTGAGGATTTCATGGATTCTAAGGCTACTTCTAAATTCATTGCACAACTAATGGAGGTGTCAGGCTTGGAATTGTTTGACTGCAAATAAAACATGTCTTGAATCATCTTTGCTTTAATTAATTTTTGTACCCGATGTGTTCTACGAGGTTGGCTCAGGTATGTTGGGAACTCATGGATACCATGCTGGAGCAAGTAGGACAGTAGGAGACACATCATTTTCTTCTTTGGTCTGTGGGATTCACATGTGTGTCCCTGTGCATGTTTTTCCATCATTGCAATTAGTGGTAAACTATATGAAAAAGTGGAACAGCCCCAGGATATCCCAGGCAGTAAATGAAATAAAATATTTACTAGGTATCATGATTTCTGGACTCTTTCATAGCCTTATGAACCCCACACAATCTCATGGTTGTTAGGGGGTGTTTTAGAACTTAATTTAAAGGGAGAAGGCATAAATAGCTTGACAAGGGCAAGGCTGTGGATGAATGGAGCTGGACTCCACAAGTTTGATCCGAAACTCCATTTCACATGCTCTGAGTGGAATTTCTTCAGTCCTTGGGTTTTCTACCTAAACCTCTTTAGAGAGACCCCGGACAGTTTGCTGTATATGGAGCCTTCTTACAGTGAAAAGGGCAAAGGCAAAAAGCTTCAAGCTAGCCTGCTGATTCCCAGCAGAATTCCTTTTCAGGTCCTCCAGTGGTACCTGGTTATCAAGACCACCTCTCACCATCTGGGACATCTGAGGAGCTTTATGCGTGTGGGTGGCAGCAGAGGAGTTGGAGGAGGTGTGGGGTGGGTTTGGATGGTTTGGATGCTTGGTGAACCTTGTTCCTGGGTCATCTGGGTGGGAGATGATTCCTCAAGGCAGCAACAGGTCCAGGAGACCTCTTTGTGCGTCTCGTACAAAAAATGTCCAAGCTCAATATAAGAGCTCAAAGTGCTGATGAATTCACTGGACTTGCAGATAAATTGTTGTAGTGCTCAAAGGTCTCCTGGATTAGACTTCTGATTGTTGTGAGGGCCAATATCTGTTTGCCCTGTGATGAGCAGCTCTGCCTGTTAAACTGGAGATAAAAGTGAAAGAAATAGAATATCTGGGGCTTGGGGACAGAAAAAAAAGTCACATAATTACAGTTCTGTTTCCTGCTCTATTTTTCTTTAGTGCTGTCTTGAGGATTGTAATTGCATATGTTTTAATGATTTCTGTAGAGTTAAGGATTTATTTTCATAAGCCAATAGCAGGAAAGTATCAGCTTAGTCTGCAAAGCATAAAAAATAACTTGCCATAATTGAGTTCCAGTTGCAAATTCTATCAAAGCTTTTCTTAATTTGGAAGCTTTATTTTTCAGGGAGGTTCCAGAAAACTAACACAGTTACCAAACAGAAAAGCCTGCAAAGAACTCCGCATGCATTAAAGTTCATTAATATTAAATTAATTATATAACATGGTGTCTTTTGAAAGATGAAACATTACTTTTGGTTCAGCTGCCTAAGAGGTCTGCATTGATCTGGCTGAGAACTTTTTGTTTGGACCAGAAGTGAAAATGTAGCTGCTGCTCAAGGTTGATTTTCATGGAGTTAGCCAGAAGGAAGGTGAGACTTTTTCTGGAGCAGACCTGGAAGGGCAGGAGGAGTGAAATTTGAAGCAGATGTGTTGGAAGTGATTGACAGCAGGCCAATCCAGTATTGTGGGGATTTAGAAGATTTACTTGCAAATAACCTTACAAGGTCTCTTTTATGACAAAAACAAAACCAAAACAACAAAAACAGAGAGAGGGAGGGGGGTGAGCATTTGGTGTTGGGAGCAATAGTGCATGCACCCTGTGAAAGGGCAGAGAAATACAGATAAAGGGTTTCTGCTGGGGGGAAAAATCCCCAGATATGCACAGAGAAAAAAGTGTTTGGGCAGGAGAGCTGTTGCCTACACCAGTATCTCAACTGCCCCATCTTGTTTCTATTCATATTCCTTTTTATACAGTTTTCAGACTCAAAAGGTTCAGACTTTTTTATTTTTTTTCAATCTGTTTATAATCTCATAGCCTAGTTACTAATTAAATCAGGAAATTCAGCATCTGAATTACTTTTGCAGGTGCTTTTCTACCTTTCCCAGCTGAGAGAGAAACTAGTCAAACTTTCTTGTTCTGTAGGATGGGGATTGATTTAAACTTGATCCTTAATCAAAGGAGAGGCTGTTGCTGGATCTCAGGTCACATCAAACCATTCTCACATCTATTTTTAAGCAACTGTGTGCCATGTTGCTCCCGGGGTTACAGGCAGGCAGCTCAGTTGATATGAATTCAGAATCTGACATCATTATCTACCTGGTGGAAGCAGAAGTGGTAATGACAGCTGCTAACTAGAGGTGTGGGAGTGGCAGGAGTGTTGGGTGCTGATAACACTGGTGTTCTGGAGGGATGTTGCCAAGTTCAATAATTTAAACCCCCCCTGGAGTTCTTCATTTCAAATCTAGAGAAGAAATTCTCTTCTTAGAGTTTGGGGGGGGGGGGGGGAGTTCCCACAATGTAAATTAGAGGAGAAGTTGAATCCAGCACCCTGAAACGTGCATCCTGTCTCCTCTGTAGGAATGAGTGGGGACAAATAATGTCCTTCTGTGCTTGGGGGTAGAGTTTGTATTCTTCTTTTCAGTCCTGAGAAGAGGACAATGCAGAAGGGCTTGTCTGTAAACCCCAGCACTTCTTTCCCAAAGGCCAGGGCAGGTTTCAGGCTCTGCAGAGCAGGGCACAGCAGAACCCATGGGCTGAGAGGTGTTGGGTGAGAGGGGCTGAGCAGGAGAGCAGCATCCCTCAAAGGTGGAGCTCAGTTCAGGAAGATGTTAATGAGCTCTTTGGTGGTTTTTTATCTCTCTGGTGTGCTTTCCCTGGGAACAGCCAGCTCCCATCTCCCTGCTGACACCTGTCACCCACCTATTGCTCAGCTCTTCTCATTTCAACTTGTGTTGTGTTAAGTACAGATCATCTTTCACCTCTCTGACAGCTTCATCCTTTCCTCCAACTCGGGTTGGCCTGTGGACATTTCTGAGCAGTTTTTGAATCTCTGACTGAGGCAGGAAAAAGCAGGGTTGGTGCAGAAAAGCCCCATCATTCATCATGACTTTCTCTTGCCATGCTGCATTAATTAGCCTTAGCCTACAGGTAGGGAAGACAAAGGCAGAGAGATTTTCTTGGTGATCATTGGAATAAGTTGCTAATATTTTTTTGACTGATGAACAGAAAAGCAGGCCTCAGTCCTTCTCATATGCTTCTCTTGCTGTTGTTATTCCCATAGAAAATAATTTATATAGTGCAGTAACCCCAGTGGTGTATGCAAGAATGGCCAAGACCCCGTCTTATGATGCTGACCCCTAAGCACTGATGCACCTACAGCTCAGTTACCCAAAGTGTATTTTGTGTTAAGGAATGTGGCTTAGTTGCTTTCAGCAAGTTTTTTAGTGGTTTGTAAATGTTCCAGGTTGGATGGGGCTCTGAGCAACCTGCTCCAGTTGAAGATGTCCTTGCTTGCAGCAGAGGGGTTGGAGTAGATGGCCTGGAAAGGTCCCTTCCCACCCAAACTGTTCTTTGACTCTATTCTGGGGTTGTTAATAATTTTAATCTCTTAGAATAAATACTAAGCCTCTGGGCTTTATTTTGTTTTCCATGTGTGGTCATTTGAATATTCCAGTCTGTCCCAGGAGCTGTATGGCTGCATGCAGATGTATTTCAATGTTTTGCTCTGCTCTCTGCAACTGTGTTTTTATTCTGGTCCTTATGGTGTTCCCTTGGTTTTTTTGCTCATTGATAGGAGGCTCATCTTATGTGAATATTAATCTGTTTTTAATTGCGGTGTTGAAACTGATTTAATGTCTGCCAGTGATTTCTAAGACCTAAACCTCAGATGTTAGAACTGTGATTCACATGAAAAGGGAAAAAGGTTTGACTGTCTCAAAACATTTCAGTAATTCTGGCGTTCTGCCCAGTGCTAATGCCTATCTACTAAAAACAAATGGCAAGAGAACTTTTATTCTGGTTTTCTTACGAAATAGGGGTCTTTTTCAAGTCAAGTTTTGCTCATATCAGTTAGTTTTTTGTATTTAGTTTGAAGGCACTGAAAGGAGAGAAAAGAACCCTGGGAGCAGAGAAGCTGCCTGGTCCTGGAGAGTTCAAAGGGTGGCAGTGAAGATGTGACAATCGAGGGTACAGCTGGGAAAATGTTCAAAAGAAATCAGGGAGCAGGATGGGGAATAGGATCAGAAACAGACACGCTGAGTCCTAAGTTTCTTCCTCACTGCTCTAGGCAGCAAGAGAGATATGTCTGAGAAACTTGTCAGGCTTGAAACCAACAAGGAAGGACCTCAGCTGCTTGATCCTGAGGTACACGTGCTTCCCCAAACCCCAGCAAGCAGTGTGTTTGTAGGATTATTGATGTATTTTGCCCTAAGGTGATGTCACCAAGTGAACATCATTCCTTCCTTCCAAAGCCTGGCTACTTCCATCCCTCTGCCCACACATTTGCTGCACATCTCACTATGGTTGCCCTACCCTTTTGATGGTCCCCCTCAGCTCTACACAGCCCTTCTGTCTACTTTAGACTGAATTTGTCAACCTCCCTGATCACTGCAAACCCAGGTTTCTCCCTTCACACACTCCAGTGTCCCTTTCTTCATCTACCCCACTCATCCCCACCACCTTGTCCACCATCACTCCCCTCTTCTGCTGCTCTCTCCAATTTGTTCTGTGTTTCCCTCTTTCCCTTCCAACTACTTTCCTCTGCATTTTCTTTCCCATTTAATGCTCCCTTGCTCCAAACACCTTCTATTTTCCTTCCTCCTCCCCATTGTCATCTTTTGCTTTTTAAATAAAGCTCCTTGACTTCCCTGCTTGCAGACAGCCCTCAGGATTCCTGGCACAGGGCAGCTCCCTTACCAACATCTCCATGTCCCCATCACCCCCCTGGGGTCACCAGATCTATCAGCTTCCTTGCTTTCATCATCTTGTTCAGTGCCTTCAGGTGAGATTTTGCCTCTTATTTTCCACCAAAACCACAAGTCAGGTATCTGTGAAGCAGCCTCCAGAGACCAGCACCTGGCCCCTTGTCTTGGCCATTTGTACTTTCTGGAGGTGGGTGAAATGCACAAGCATCTCTTCTGGTCCTCAGAGCTCCTGTTCCTCATCCAAGCTCTGAGCATCAGAGCTGCCTGGAGCAAAAACCTTGGAGGAGAAAGCCTGGGGCTCTCTCCTGCAAAGGACAAGGCAGTCAGGTGCAGCAGGGATGAAAAACAAGACCAGTGGGTGAGCCAGAAAGAGAGAAGGACTGGTGAAGGTCAGAGCAGGCTCTGCTCTGAGCATTACTGGTATCTTGTCCAGTTTAACAGCATCAATTCCATACTTATGCTTGGGGTGGATCTCTGGGAAAGAATGGAAATGTATAAAAAGGACATGAATTGTGCTCAGGCTCCTGCAGAAGGGAAGAGTCATCCCTGAACTACTGTAAATCAGGACCCTGAGAAGCAAGAGGGCTGCTTAGGTGAGAAAAAGCAGAGGCTGACAAGTCCTAGAAACTAGTGGAAAAGTGTCGAAGTGACTGAACAAAATTTCAAAGCCAAATATTTCTCATTATCCTCTTACCAAGCCAAAAAGAGTGTGCCTGGTCCAAAGAAGAGGCTGACAGCTTGGCAGCAGGCACCATGTACCTTTGCTGCTCTTCAGGTTGTCATGGTCTTACCAAAGCTCTCAGCCATTTGGGGTTCCCCTTTAAGCAGAATTAATGGCAGCTGCTTCTGCAATGCCCTTTTATTTTTTTTTTCCCGTTGTATAAAATCTAGAAGAATGCTGGGCTTGTGTGTTATCCATGTGCTCATAACTGGCATTAATAAATAAATGCCTGTAAGATGTTAGGGACAATTTAGAAGATAAAAAACCCAAACCACAGTGTCATTTTCTCTCTGTTCAGAGTATGTGCTGCATTGAGGCCTTTGGGGTGCAGTGGGAAGCAATTTGCTTTTCCAGGACTGTTTGCTGTGTGTGACTGCAGTGTGCTAGTGAGTTCTCCAGTGCCAAGAAATAAAAGGCAGAATCATGTTTGCACACGGGAATTTAGAAGTTAGATACAAAAAGTTGAGCTAAGGTTCAGAAAGACTTTATTTCTTTCTTCATTTATTTTCCAGAGAGAAGGAGGTCAGTGCAGCCTAGATATCCCACACCAACTGGAAGAGCTAGACAGAGGTCTTGCAGAGATGGAGAAAGGTGGAAGTGGTTCTCCCAACGTGGCTCCAGTGCAGGTCAGGCCTGTGCCCCCCTTGCATCTTTGATGTTCCCCAGGATGCTGTGGCAGTGCCAGGACTGGGGACCAGATGGGTGCCCTTGCTCTGTGATAGGTATTTCAGGTTCTTCATGACAAAACAAGCAGAGAAGGTCAATTGAATGACCTCCTTCAATGAACTGTTGGGTAAATAAGATTGTATTACTAGCACCTTTCCTCCGAAGGTTTTCAGCTTTTCACAGAGGAAAATGTTGTTATGGTTTTGAGCATTTTCATGGGAGCAATATTTGTTTTTCTCTTTTCTATGTATATATTTCCTCTGCCATGTATTTTTTTTTCTAATATTCTCCAACGTTGGACACATAAGATTCAGCTAGACAGGGTCTTGGGTCACGTTTCTTACCACATTTTGCTAAGGAAGTTTGGACCAGATGATCCTTCAGGTCCCTCCCAACCTGATACTCTATGTTTTTTGCCAGAGAATTATTCAACTTCTTTCTGCCCTGGTAAGAATGTCATGGCAGGATTTTACAGGCAAACCTTTCCCAGTAAAACAAAAAAGTTGGACCTTTAGGTGCTCCACGTTACCACCACACCATGAAGATGTTTTGTGTAGGTTTGGGGGAATAAACATCTTGCTGTGGCCTGGGTAGCAGCTCACCTCTCCAGCCAGGCAGGCTGGAACCCCACAAGGTGCCTCAGGGAAACTCCATGTTTATGCCCTTATTTTCTTCTTGCTTCACTGGGCTCATTTCAAAGGCATTTGAAATACGGCAGGTAGAGGAAATTGCTCTGTGTAGCATACCTCAACATAAATCAGTTTCATCTGCTGCTGATTTCTCCTGCTACTGTCATCTGGCCATAATTTTTCCCTTAACTTATAATATGTTTGAATTATTCTTCCCTTAAAAGAAAAACCTGGTTTTAATCAGGAAAAAAAACATAGATCTGTCTTTCTGGAGGATAAAAAATCCTTCACCAGAGTGAGTGCTCAGGGTCCATCCCTGAGCCATCCTGTGCTCTCTGTCCTGGCCACATCCTGCTGATCCCAGCCCCCTTCACTTCTGTGGCAGACAGCAGAGCTCCCAGCCTCACAGGAGGCATCTTCACCCTTCCTCTGCCAAAGCCAGCTTGCTAATTAATGGGCTTGCATCTGGAAAGCAGCTCTCATGACCATTGTCTTTCCAGGTGGGGAGCAAGCACCTTTCATCGCATCAATAGCTTTTGGGTTTAGGAGATCTGCATTTTCACCTTATAGAACAGATTGAATATTTGGTTTGCTGCAGAGATGATTATGTTAGATGGGCTTTGTGCCCACTTAAATATGTTTTTGTCTTTAAGGAGCTTATCCAGGCAGAGAGAAGTATGTTCTCCCTGCAAATCTTTTGTGAGGCTGAGTTTTCCTGTGTCCCCATCCCGGGCTGGCTTTCTCTCCTCCAGTTTCAAGGTCCCAGTGGGTGCTCAGCTTTTTGTGCTCCTGGAGATCCTCCAGCTGAGGATGTGTGGTCCCCTGGGAACTGAAGGCTGCTCCAACAAGGGGCTGAAGTACCCCAGGATAGAGGGAATTCTGTCCTGGCAGAGCCCTGAGGAGCTCCTGGCATGTTCCCCATGCAGGGCTCAGGATGTCACCAAGGGCTGTGGCTGTCCCCTCCAAAGCACCTGGGCCTCCAGCAGAGCAGCATTTTGTCAGGGCCAGCTGTCACCTGCTCCCCATCCTCCCTGTGGTCTAACAACTCTTCCAAATTTCTCTTTTTTTATTCCTCAAAGTTTCATGTATTTTTTTCTTTTTTTTTTCTGGCAGAAAATGGGTACATTTCAGCTGTTCAACCCAATCTATTTTTCGTGGGTTTTTTTCCCCTGTAGCTGCAGCTGTTTCAGAGTGTAATTTCTATCAGATGAACCTCCCCAACACCAGCAGAGTTAAACATTTCCTCCTAATGCAAAAACTGGCACAGCAATTAGCTAAAATTAATTAGAACTGGGGGAATCTGTTACTCTCATTTTCTGATTAATGCCTCTGCTTTAAGCTCTTACCCACTTATCCCTCTCCATATCCTATTGTTTTCTCCTCCAGATAGGGTCTTCGTATGAACATCATTTTAATTACCTTGTAATAAGTAAGCAGGAAAATCTTTGCTGAAATGCCTCTTACACTTATGGAAATATTTACTTTTTTTCATGTATTATACACAACTTCTCATTTACTTTCTCAAGTCTAATTAACTTTCTCTCACTGTTCTTACATTCCCCCCCCTCCAGTTTCACTCTGCTAATTCTTGTGACATTACAGTGCAGATGACATCACCAAATCTCATTTGTTTCAGTGAGAAAACAAAGACTTGGAACAGCATTTAAAAATTATTTTTAAAGGAGACTTTCTAGTTTTATAAGAGTTTGAAAAAAATTTGGGAATTAAATAAAAATAAATCGGTAATGATTAGAAAAGCAAATTTCAGATGTCTGCAATACTTTAAACAAAGGTGAAATATTACTGTGAACTCATTTTTTTATGTTTTAGAAACAAGAATATTTCTAATAATGTTTTAAGTTGAAAAGTGAGGTGGCAGTGTTGGCTCTTGAACTTTTACAGGAAGGATATGCTACATGTTGAGAAAACATCACTGTCACATTCTCTGTCAGGTTTTTTTAAAAAAGAGGAAACTTAAGAACAATTTTAGTTTCATGGCTGCTCTGCCTTAGGTTCTGGAGTGTGATCCTGGGCTCAGCACAGAGCTCTTGGTGGATGCCTCAATTCTGTCCTCAGTTATCTTGTTCCTAGCAGCCTCTCACAGACCTGAGTGTACCAATTCCACAAAACCTCTTTAGAAACATCTTCCTGTTGATACTTTTGCATCTGACTTCCATGAAAAGTTTTTTGGGTCCTGACTTAGGGATGATATTTGGTAGATCTCATGTTTCCTTTCCCTTTCCAAACCATCTTGCAACTGGTTTGTCACTCCCTGGTTCCTCTGGTGTCAGACTCTTGGGATGTAGCTGTGATGTTGATAGGAATAATGGAAAAATCCTCAAGCAGGACTTAGAAAATGTATCCCTGGCCCCTGTGGATTTACCAGGGAGATGGAACCCTATGAGACCATAGCTTTCAAAAGTTGCTGTTTCTTCTTGTTGTCCCTTCTCTGCATCTGTTGGCATTCCCACTGCATTTACTAACTCCTAACACTTCTTTACTTTCTATTTTTAATTGCTGGCTCACCTGCCTGGTTCTTAACCTTGGAGCACTTGGTTTCAGTCACATCAGTGTGCCTGGAAGCTGGGTGGGATGGGAATGCTAAGAGGCTGATGATGTGGACATTAATATTCCCAGCCATAACCATTCTCCTTTGGCTCTTTCCACTTGGCACGAAGCCCTCAGAGAAATCTGTGTGAAGTTCCAAAGAGACTGCACAGAATTTCAGAGAGCTTATGAGACAGCCCCCTGAGTGCAAAAGTGTCATCTTAGAATCAGAGAATAATTTGGGTTGGGAGGTCCCTCTGAAGGTCACCCAGTGCCACCCCCCTGCAGTATCAGGGACACCCTCACCTAGATCAGGTTGCTCAGAGCCTCCTCAAGCCTCACCTTGAATATCTCCAGGGATGAGACCTCAACCACCTCCCTGGGCACCCTGGGCCATTGTGCCACTGCCCTCCTGGGGCACAACTTGTTCCTCACATCCAATCTAAAGCTGCTCTTCTCTAATTTAATATTCCCATCCCATGTCCCCTCCAGGGCCACCAGGTGCTGGTTATGAGCTGTTCACAAACACTTCCTCTGGATTCCATCTCACCATGTGTCTCATCACAGCTCCTGACTTTCCCCCTGTAAAAGGTCCCACCCATATGGTAGTGGCACCTTACCACAAAGAGACCCAAACTGGGAGAAGACTTTCTGTTCTGTTATTCTGAAATTTACTTTGAAAACATTTTCCAGGGGAAGAAAGGAATATGCTGGGCAACTTCTGCCAGAGCTTAGGCACCCTCAGAGTAAAAAGAAGGTGAGAAGGAGGATTGTCTCTGCTCCTAATCCCTGGGGGGTCCCCAGGTGATGTCCCTGGCTGTCAGCGGGTGGGTATGAGCACCCAACTTTGAGCTGCACCCGAACATTCCTAAAGCACAGCGATTGTGCCACTTCCCTTTCAACCGTTATAAATTCTTCTTGTTTTTATATTAGCAGCTCATAATTAAATTCCAACTGAGATCTCTCGCTAATTATCCCCCCTTAATACCCCAAGCCTGGATGCTTGGTGTCTGCCAGGCTCCCATAGCCTTTGTTTGATCTTCCACTGCTCCCGGCTGCCCTAACACTGCACTCGTATCTCTTCATAATTGGAAGAGCTCCTCCAGGCATCTCATCATCTGAGCTGTGCACACAATACTTCATCATTACAACTAGAAGGCTACCTTCATAAATTATAATTCTCTTACTCTTTAGCAAAGGAATTAGTGTTTCCTAATAACAGCCCTGGAAGAGGCACCCCCTGCCAGCGACTCCTGCAGAACGGTTTCTTCACCATGAGCTACAGAGGTTTCCCGTCTAGCAAAGAAGAGAGTCTCATGGCAATGTTATATTTGGGTCAATAATGGGTAGTTGGAAAGGTCAGGCTGTCTAATACCTGCAGCACCACAATATTTAAGTGGGGGAGGTTTACAAAGATTAATAGAAGAATGGCTGAAGAAAGTATCAGAACCCCTCCCTGTAATTCAAATGTTTTCTGCTTCTAAGCCTGTGGAAGTGTCCCCAGCCAAAGAGCAGGAAGGAGTGGCAATTAAAAAAGGGATCACTTTATCCCTTATTATAAGGGATCATTTTGTAAAGACAAATGTAGCTCACAGAGTTTCCAGATCAAAACTCAGAGGGATGGGTTCCTCCCAATTAGTTCTTTGGAAACTTTGGAGATTTTCAGTGGAGACAAGATTGAGGGGCAGAGATCAAGAATAAAATATAAAATAATAGGATGAAAGTGCTGGCAAAAATGTGTCTGTCTCTCTGAGCAGATGGACTGCAGGCCCCAGAGGTCCCTTCCAACAGAAATCATTCCCTGGTTTTGTGATATGCAGTTTGCATGGAGAGAATTCCAAATCCAGCAAGTTGAATTTATTATCTTAATCTTCTTGGAAGGAATAATCTGTTTCAGGGTCATAATCCTTTCCAAACAATGAATTTGTATTTATGACCTCTAATATCACTATCACTGGCATTATTTTTATATGTGGAGTTTGTTTCATGCGTTTTATTAAAACTGTTGCCTTTGGTAGCATTGGTGGGGATCAAGACTGAGCTGTAGGAACGTCACGAGTTGATAGAGCTGCTGCTGCATTTATTAGAGCCAAAGGATGTTACAGCAATGTTTTATGAGTCCAGTGAGTAGGCTGGAGGAGAATTTCAGAGCTCAAAGTGCTGAACCTGGTACTTACCACCTCAGAGAAATATTAAAATATCTTTTTTTTTCTGTAACAAGACACAGGGAGATAATGCTCAGATATCCCCCCCATTGCGCCCGTGTTCCTCTCTAAGCTCTTGGTGTCGAGCAAGGAGCATCAGCATCCTCCTGGTTCCTACACTTCATGGGATGGGATGAGGGGGAAGGGTTTCCAGATGGGAGAGGGGAGATGGAGAAGAGATCTGGGGGAGGGAGAAATAGTTTGTTGTGAGGGTGCTGAGCCCCTGTGCCAGGTTTCCCAGAGAAGCTGTGGCTGCCCCATCCCTGGCAGTGTCTCAGCCCAGGTTGGATGGGGCTTGGAGCAACCTGGGCTGGTGGGAGGTGTCCCTGACCATGGCAGGGGGGGGGAATGGAGGAGATTTAAGGTCCCTCCGAACCTCAACCCTTCCATTATTCTGATTCTCTTCATGTTTTCTTCCAGGTCTCATGTTTGATAGCATAATTCCACTCGGTGCTTTTCTTGCACTGACACTGATGGTTATTCAGATTATTTCTGCACTCCTCTTCCTCCCACACTTCTCTGTTTCCATATTCACTGTGCTATAGTCACTGGAATACTTTTGGTCTTACAGCACATGACTATTCTTGAAGCTTCAGAAAATTAGTGATTTTTGCCTGCCTTTCATTTCAGCTTCTTAGGAAGTCCTTTTTTAAGGCAAAAAATATTTTGTTCCGTTCTTGTGAATAAGTTGTTCAAAGGAATGTTTGCAGGTTCCCAAAATCACCAACTGAGTAACAGTTTCAACATGAAATGTGGTAGAGGAGACTCTGTGTGCAATAAACAGGTATTTGCCCTCACCAGCCAGAAAGTCCAGGAGCTGCAGAGCACCAGGGGATAACAAAACAGGCTTGAAAAAAAACCCTGTAAATCTTCCATTGCTATCCTGCCATGACTTTGTTTTACTTAGCAGAATAAATAACATTTCTTCAGCCCTTTGCTGCAGGGCAGGGAGGCACCTGAGGGATTGCACAGTAAATCAATGTTTCCTTCCTTGAGGTAGAGGGAGAATTTCGTGGCCCTGAGGCTGTTTGAGTGAATGGATGGGAAGGAGCAGTGTGGGGCTAGCAGGGTGTTTCAGAAGCCTTCTTACTGCTTTTAATGTCTCTACAGTGAGCAGAGAGGGATGAGCAGGCTGTTCTACAAAGGGGAGGGGTGTGTTTGCTGATCATTTTGGTGTTAGATGGCTTAGTGTAATATTTAGTCTAACATCTACTTGTGGGTGGCTTTTGACAGTCAGGACTGTTGCTGTGAAATCCTTTTTAGTTTGTACAGAGCGCAGGGAAAGAAATGCTTACTGAAACTAGAGGATTGAGAAATTAAATTTTATTACAGAAAACACCAGCAAAACCACAGAATGAGAATAAGAAGGGACCTCTAGAGATGGTTTCGTCCAGATGTGCATGATAAAACCTGGATCTAAATTTCATAAATACATGAAGTCCCTATAAGAGAGAGACTGTGATTTATTGTAGATGCTTCTTTTTTTGTGATGCTAAGAGAGAAAAATGTTCATTAGGTTCTACTATCACTCTTAATTTTGGATCAGCACCTCTGGATGCCCAGGTGCTCTTTCAGGGGGTGGTGCAGACCATGAGACATCAAAGCTCTGTTCTTGCCAGTGGGTAATGATTGTTGCCCCCTTGCACTGCAAGTTTTTGTCAACAGGGCCATCTTTTCAGAGGGCATCTTTTTGTCTCCTTGTATTTCAGGCCACTGAGTGAGTTTTCATAGCTTTTAGGCTTCCCAAGCCCTTCTATCTTACATATTCCCTGCTGTAGCCCTGCTAGCATCTTCTGTTAAATGTCATCCCCTCTGCTGGCCTTGACCGAGTGCCTTTGGCTTCCTCTTTATCAAAGCAAAACAAATCCTGAGAGCAGTGTTGCTTTGTTTCCAGATAGAAATGGAAAAGTTATTAATACTGATATTTATGAACTACTTCTGGGTGTTGCTTGGAGAGAAGCAGCTGCACTGATTCAGTGGGAAGTGAGTGTCCTTTGCACTGCCATGAGTGCCACACCATCCCTACAAAGAAAAAATAGTTTTAAATCATCAGGGCTGGATATCTTGCCCCCAGGTGACCTGAAACAGTTGATTTGAGGGTTTAGGTTTTGTTTTGATTGGGTTTTTTATTGATGGACCAATTTATTAACTGGTGAGCCAGTAAGTAAAAGCCCACAACACGAGAAATTTTAAAAGTCTGATTGAGGTTTAACATCCTAACAAACAAAAGGGACAGGTGTGGGCCCAAAAAAAAAGGTAAAATAATGCAAAAATGATGATGAAGTATATGGCCAAAAGATGATATTCTTGTCAGAGACACCATGAACCTGTGCTGCAGCCAGAGGTGCTGTGTCCAGGAGCAGCAGGATGGAACTCAGGGGGTTGTGTTCCAGGAGAGATCAGGCTGGGATCTCAGGGTCTGTTCTGAGTTCAAAGTGGGTCAGGAATTCTTTTGCCAGTCTCTGTGGCAAAGTCACACAACAATCTGTAAAATTTGGTTTTGAGGATGTTTTACAAAATATTATTCCAAGGAAGAGCAGAGATATTTTTTATTTGGGGGAAAAGCAGTGTCTGGGCATCAGAGATTCTTTAATGAGTATGTGATATTAAAATACTGTGTCTTAAAACTATGGAAGGCTGAAGGTATTCTTAAATGCTTGTAAAATGGTGTTGTGTGCAGTCAGGTACAACTCCCTTAAATTATAAGGCACAGTTACCCTTTCCATCAGGGACGAAATTCTGCATGTCCTGTAATAATCAGAGTTTCTAAATATAGTGAAAAATCATAATCCCAGCATATTCAGAAGACCCTATAATGCCAGGGGCAGTTAAAATACTCTTTGTTAGATTTCCTGTGTGCTTTCTCACCTAAACAGACTGCAGTAAACCTAGGCTAAGAAGAATTATGGCTATGAGATAGACAGGATTTTTTTTTTTAAGTTTCTTGGTCAGTTTTGGTTTGTTTGGGGGGGGGTTGTTTTTTATTTTTGTTTGTTTATTTTTAAACCCAACAAATTTCAGGGTTTTTTCTGTTGTTCTAGCAGAAGCAAATGAAGTACTGGATTTTAAGATATTACTTGAGTGAGTTCTGGGGTAGCTATGCATTTGGAGGACTTGTTAAACCTCCACAACTAATTTTATAAATATATACACAGCTATAAACCTGTTGATTGGGAAGAATGTCTTTATCTGAACACACCCTGTCTGCATAAAACAATGGCTCCAGAGTTAGTCATCTTGGCACCACAACCCCAAATGTTGTATATGGAAGGAAGGGGGGGGAAAAAGCCCACCCCAAGCCTGCTGTTAAATATATTAGACCTGGTTACAAAATGAGGAACCAGAGATGTTTACTCAGTGCTGCAGAGAGAATCAGCTTGGATTATGTGAGTGGCTGCTGCAGGAGGTTAAGAATTTAGCAGGATTAAAAGAAATGATGATGTTTAAACCCAGTTTCTGAAGGCTTATTAACCCCAAGTGCCATTGAATAAGCTACTTGATAACTATCAGGATTTAGAAGGAAACTGTTCCTGAATGGTAAGTTATTTTATTGAGGTTAACTGAAGAATTTCTTTCTCAGCAGCCCTGATTTTTACTTTAAGTTCCTTGGATGGACAGATTATGAGTAGGATGCTGTGTTTAAAAGCTTTTTCCAAGGGTCCCTTTTCAAAAATGCAAAGTTATGCAGAACTTTGGTGTGGGGATGTGGACACTTCTTCAGGGTTTTATTTTTGTTTTGTTTAAAATCCAAAATTCAGGAGGTGGCTGTATGTAATTTCTCTATGAAGAAGCACAACTAGCATGGTGGGAAATTAATGAGAGAGATGTATTAGGGCATTATTTTTCCCTTGACAAATTAATGGATTTTACAAACACTTAAAGTAGGTATCGCTAGCAAATGGGAAAAATTACACCAATTAAAAATTAACCCTGAGGCTCAGACATCAGAACTCAGTTGTCAAGATGGAAAAATTTCCAGTGAATCCATTTTATAAAGAGGAGAAGGAGAGCCAGCCCCTTGGAAGGGTATTCCAGACAGCAGCAAAGCTTTGGTGTTAGATTAGCCAGAAGGGTGAAAAATTGCCTAATTTACAGCGTGACATTAGTGTGTGTGAGAGAGAGAGTGGGTAGGAGTCTTTCAAGGTTAATGAATCCAAACCCGTAACCAGAAGAAAAAGAGAAAGCATTGTTATTTTTTTTATTATTTTCTCACTTCTTCCACTTCAAAATCTGAGTCAGACACTGTAAAACTTCCAGCTTGGCTTTTCCTGGGAAACATGTCCTTCTTGGCTCCTGCTTTGGGTTTCTCCTGCAGCAGAAACACCTGTGTCCCAAATCCTGGGGGGTTTCAAAGCCCTGGAGATGTGGTGCTGAGGGCCATGGGTTAGTGGTGGCCTTGGCAGTGCTGAGGGAGTGGTTGGATTGGGCTTTTCCATACTGGGCTTTTCCAACTGAAGTGATTCTGTGGTTTTAAGGTGTTTTCTGCTCAGTGCTGGTCTCCTCTGGCAGAAGGTGGAGATATCTGTTGGGCTGTCATGGACATGCTGAAGCCAACACCTTGCTCCTGTAGTGTAGCAAAACTGAGCTATGGGCTTTAAGTCAAAGCACTTTAAATAATATTGCAACACTCTTCTTCTTGCATGAATTTGCATTTAAGATTTTCTAATGTTCATCACCATCAGTGGCAGGAACCTGAGGAGATGGGGATGTTTCCAGGGTTTGGTGTAAGTCCTGCTGATGCTCCTGAGCAAGCTCAGGGCTCTTCTTGCTGGCTGTGATAGTGTTTCCAATGGAGTTCATCTTGTAGCCCTAATAAAATCCTTCCATGATAAATTATTTGCATTAATCTTGTTGCTCCCTAGTGCTACTCTACCCTTCAAAGTGGCTGAGCAGTCACTGCAGAAGCCCTTTTTATTTTTTCACAAATAATTCCCCTGGGAGCCAGGCACAGATGGCCACAGGGCACGGGCACTGCTGCACAGGGGCTTCCACCTTGCTCAGTCATAGGATCATAGAATCCTATTGTTCAGGTTGGAAAAGCCCTGTAAGATTATCCAGGCCAACCTCAAACCACCCTTGTCCTCCTGAGCACTTTCCTTACCCCAGCAGCCAGCCAGATATTTCCTGGAGCTCAACCAAACAGCAAGCACAGGTTGGGTTTGCACTGTCTCGTGCACTTTTTTAGATCAGTAATGCTATTCATTTTATATAGGTATAAATGCTAGGTTCTTATCCTGTTTCTCCTCCCAGATCTGTAAGTTAGCACATTGTACACCTTACACCACCAGAGCCTCCTTGGGAACAGGAGAGCCCAATTGATGCTCTGCACTGAGAGCTGCAGCTCTGCTGGAGCTTTGAGTCTGGGAAACTGAAAAGTTGAGGATGACCCCTATAAATAACCTTGCCTTCTGTCTCTGCATCGTGTACTGGGAGCAGGATTTTCATATTTCATAGTCTTTTCTCAGGGATGAATAATTTAGTATGTTTTGGGGGTGTTGACAAATAAATCCTAAGGAAAATCAAAGAGTAAAAGGGGTAAAAGCCCAGCAAGGTTATTCACCCGTTAAAAGTTGTGTCTGTGTGACTGCATATGAGGCTGGGCATGTTGAATTGGCAGTCAGCTCACATTTGTTAAGGGCCTTTGTCCACCCACATGCATTCTGCTGTGGAGTGCCACCAAAAATCCAGGATAAAAAGTCACCTTGGGGATTTGGTTGGGTTCCTCCTGGGAGCTGGAAAAGCCCCGCTGGGGGCTGCAGACAGCCAAGCATCCTGCAAACTCTGCCCTTTGGGGCTTTAGGGGCAGAAGTGCAGGCAAGTGAGAAGAAAAACCAGGTGGAAAAGCTGCTGAAAACATCTGATCAGCTCAGAACTTGTCACTGCAGTCTGAGTGGTGGTGGCAGGCAGCAGGCAGAGCCCCGAGGTTTCCACCTGGGTGTAACAGGGAGAGAATGGCCAGGGAGAAGGCAAAGAAAGAAAAACAGATTTCATTTTTGTTCTCTTTTGTTCTCTTTTGTTCTCTGTCCCTCTTTCTTCCCCTCTTTTCTTTCCTCCCCTTCTTTTTTTTTACTCTTCCCCCTCTCTTTTCCCCTCTCTTTTCCCCTCTCTTTTCCCCTCTCTTTTCCCCTCTCCTTTCCCCTCTCCTTTCCCCTCTCCTTTCCCCTCTCCTTTCCCCTCTCCTTTCCCCTCTCCTTTCCCCTCTCCTTTCCCCTCTCCTTTCCCCTCTCCTTTCCCCTCTCCTTTCCCCTCTCCTTTCCCCTCTCCTTTCCCCTCTCCTTTCCCCTCTCCTCTTTTTCTTTCTTTTTTTCTTTCTCTCATTTTTTTTTTCTTTTTTCTCCTTTTCCTACTCTAGTACCTGTGGCTCTGAATTTATTGGAGGTGTGGGTTCCAGAGGTAATTCCTCCCAGAGGGACCAGCAGCTGCAGTTCCTCTGGGTGATGCTCAGCTCCTCACTGCCCTGTCGGGGCTGTTCCCAGCTCCCAGCCCTACCAAGCTGCACAGCTGCTCTAGTGCATGCAGCATTTTTCCAGTGTAAATAACCAGATGTTGAGGATTGAGGAAGGAGACTGACTGTCTGATTACCCTCTTGGTGCCCTGGATATCAGAGCTTCACCCAGGGGTCCCTGGGACCTCTCAGCTTTAGAGGATGTCACCCAGGAGACATCCAGTCCTGGATGGGGAAGGGGCAGAGGCTCCATCAAAGCTTGTGCTCAGCTCCCAGCTCTTCCAGGATATTCAGGATGCTTTCTCATTTTAATTTGCCTGTTCTGCCTTCCCTAGGAAGGTTGGGAGTGCTGCTGTACCAGGTGTTTTTCTCTCCCCAGATTCTTACCCCAGGTCATCACATCTCCTCTCCAATCCAGCTCTAAGCCCCTGGCATTTTTCCCAGTCCTCGAGTAAGTTCTGTAGTTCTTTTCCACACCAATTTTTCAGAAATTTTTAAGAAATGAAAGCACAAGACTTACAGTCAGTATTGACTTACAGTCAGCTATACAGGGAGAAAACAAATTTTTTTTCTCTTCACCTATTTAAGCACATCCAGTGGTGACCATGGCCCAGATCACCAAGTTCCTGAGGCTTGCTTAAGTTTTTATCACTGTGCTTATATGCTGGACTTACCCCTTTCCTTCACTGGGGTCAAAGTCACCTGTCAGAGAAGGAAGGAAGAGCTCTTTGGTAGCTCTGCAGAGCCCTGAGCTCTCCCATTGCCTGCCCATCCTCCTGGGCATCTCTGACAGATGAGGACTGGTGACCAGCAGGCCCCTTGCCTCCCAGATACTGTTAGTTATTGCTGCAGAGGAAAAAAAATATGAAAAATGAGCATTAAAGAGGTAAAACAAAAGCCTTCCCAGCTCCAGGCTGTGACCTTTGCAAGCCTAATATGTCAACAAATACCAAAGAGTGTTAATTTTTCAGTCTCTTGGAGAAGTTGGATGTGGAGAGAACAAGATGCAGAGCCAGCTACTGTTCTGTTGTTTAATTTTGTTTTTGGACTTGACACTTTTCTTCTTTTTGAACAACTTTTCTTTGATCAGTCATTGCAGAGGGCTCCCACATCATCTTTTGCACATCCTGGGCTGTGTTTAAAGACCTTTCCTTTCCCTGCAGGTGGGGCACTGCCTGAGCTCTGTGGCCTGAAGTAAAGCTCTGATCTGTTTTGGTGCCTTTCCTGGCAGTGTGTGAGGGACAGAAGAGTGGGTTTGTTATTTGGTGTGCTCTGGGGAGACCTTAGAGCACCTTCCAGTGTCTGAAGGGGCTCCAGGAAAGCTGGGGAGGGACTTGGGACAAGGGATGGAGGGATGGGATCAGGGGGAAGGGTTTCCAGATGGGAGAGGGGAGCTGGAGAGGAGATCTTGGGGAGGGAGAAATAGTTTGTTGTGAGGGTGTTGAGCCCCTGT
Source organism: Phaethornis superciliosus (assembly GCA_023637945.1). NCBI lineage: Eukaryota > Metazoa > Chordata > Aves > Apodiformes > Trochilidae > Phaethornis > Phaethornis superciliosus. The sequence goes on along the minus strand of JAJQWJ010000006.1, from coordinate 42,112,007 downwards.
GCCAGGTTTCCCAGAGAAGCTGTGGCTGCCCCATCCCTGGCAGTGTCTCAGCCCAGGTTGGATGGGGCTTGGAGCAACCTGGGCTGGTGGGAGGTGTCCCTGACCATGGCAGGGGGGGGGAATGGATGATCCTGACTAAATGGCAGTAAGAATTTCTTTACTGAGAGAGCAGTCAGGCTGCCCATGGAGGTGGTGGAGTCACCATTCCTGGAGATATTTAAAAGCTGTGTAGATGAGGCAGTGCAGGACATGGTCTTGTGGGCATGGTGAGATATATGTATATAATAATTTATTTGTGGTGGGAAGGGTGTTGATTGTTGGATGTCATCATCTTAGAGATTTCTTTCCAACCGTGACAATTCTGGGATCTTTAAGGTCCCTTCCCACCCAAACCAATCTGTGATTCTGTGGCACACCTCTTGTTTCCTGCAGCAAAGCTGTAGGAGATCCCAGGTACATTAACTCACTGCTGCTGCCCTGTGTGCTTCCATCACTCAGCTGCCCCTGCTGCCCCTGGGCTACTTGAGATATGAATGCTTATTTTTAGTCAACTACAGCTTTAAAAAAAAAACCAACATCCAGCTGTACAACTCCTCTTGCAGAGTGACAAACAGCTGTGCCCAGCCACCCTTCCTGGCTGAGATTTTTGCTGGCCAGTCCCAGCATGTTCCTATGGAAGGGGAGTTGGAAGGAGACACGGTGCTTGCACCAGCCAGTGCCATCAATTATTTGTTTTCATATCAAGTCCCAAGAACTGCTTTCTGGGTTCCTAGGTGCAAACTGCTTTGCTTTTTTTACCTGTGACTTTCTGCAAAGCATCCATGGCTGGGGGTGGCCAGGCCTGTGTGGCACAGCCCATCACATCTCCACTTTGGGGGATGCTGCTGAGCTCGGGGGGGGCTCAACCCAGACGTGGGAAAGCTGTGTGGTCTACAAGCTGAAGAAGAGAGAATGATCTGCATGCAGGGTTTGGAAGAAATAAAGTATTGTAGTGAGGTGGGTGTCAGTCTCTTCTCCCAAGGAACAAGGGATGAAACAAGAGGAATGGCTGCAAGTTGTCCAGAGGAGGTTTAGATTGGAAACTGGAAACAATTTCTCCCTGGAAAGGGCTGTCAGGGCCTGGCCCAGGCTACCCAGGGCTGGAGTCCCCATCCCCATCCTTTTCCCCATCCCCTTATTGGTGGTCTTGGCAGTGCTGGGTGAGCAGTTGGATGTGATGATCTTAAAAGGTTTTTTCCAACCAAAAGGATTTCATTATTCCAGTCCAGGAATGGAAACTCCAGGGGAGGTTTGGGTTGGACCTTGGGAACAATTTTTTCCAGGCTGCCCAGGGCAGGGCTGGAGTCCCCATCATCCCTGGAGGGGTTTCAGAGCCCTGGAGATGTGGTGCTGAGGGACATGGGGCAGGGGGGGCCTGGGCACTGCTGGGGGAAGGGGTGGACTCGATGACATTAAAGATTTTTTCCAACCAAAATGATTCCATGATTCTAAACATGAGCTGTTAGTAAATGGTGTTTGCTCTAGAGGTGGAAGGAGGAGGGTGAAATATGAGTGTGGGCTTTTGGTAACCAGCTGTGCAATGAGTCTCGAGGGTTCCAGCAGCACCAAGGAGCAGTCTGCAATGTCATTTTCTGTCCTGCTTCCTGTTGGCTGATCCCATAACTCGAGGTAAAATGCAGCATTTCAGTCTCTGCAGATGGAATTTGCTTTGTTTACAAGTAAAGATTTGTTTTCATACGGGGTTTATAGTTCCATAAATACAAATATTCATCCGTGACCCAAGGAGGGGAAGGGAAGTGCCTGGGCTGTGGCAGTCTGGAGTAGTGAGCACCAGGAAAAATAGTGGTGTGGCTGGGGACTGGAGGGAGGCAGAATAAAACAATAAAGCTCCAATGTCTGCAGGGCCTGGAAGGTTTCCTGAACCTTTCATAAGAGGAGGGCAGCACTGAGCTGTAAATTCCCCAATTAAGTTCATCTCTCCCCTTCCAGGGTGGTGGGTGCATCCGGGGGGACATTTCATCTGGGGACAGTTTTGGTGGCTGCTTGGAGAGATCCAGCATGTGTGCACTGGTTCTGAACTGGATCTAACTGGTCTGGAGCATGCACAGATAGGGGGTTTGGGTGGGTGCAGGGGGAACAGGGAGTCCAAGGGAAGAGGCAAGGCATCAGTGGAGAACTCATCCCTCGTATTCCCACTGGATATTCCTTGGAAGCACTTAGCAGGGAGAAATCTTGTTAGAGAGAAATCTTTTTATATGAGAATGAGAAAATATGTTCCTAGAACATGAATATTGGATTTCTGCACTTCAGAGCTTCCTCTGAAAACATGATTTTTGGAAGTGTGCAAGAGCATGAAAGAAATAGACTGCCAATAGACTGCTAGAAATTTGCTTTCTTGGCTGTGGTTGCAGTGTTGGAGTGTGGAGTCCTCAGATGCCTCCCAAGCCTCAGATGTCTGCAGTGATCAGACCTCCCAAAATCTTTTGTGTGTCTTTCCAGTAGCCAAGTGCCACAATCCCTCTTGGGTTAGCACAAAGGAGTCCAGAAACACCACTTTTTTGTAAGAGGAAGTTAGGTGTGTTCTGGAGGAGAGGTGCCTGGAACACCTCTGTGAAATCCAGACCCCAAGGCTTTGTGCCATGCCTCCAGGACACCTCCAGAGCCACCACATCTCACCTGCCACTGGTAGCTGACTTTAGTGGAAAAAGTACAGAAAACAGGGTGAGTCTGAGCCTGGGGATGCTGAAGCATAACTGAAGTTCCTTTTATTCTCTAATGACAGAGAAGTCTGCCAGTCTTGGCTCTGCTGCAAGCCTCATTCTCTGTAATTAAAAATCAATTAGTATGTTTAGCAATTATCTAATTAACATACTAAAGCTATCATGTTAGATTCATATCCAAACATGTCTCTAAATTGTATGTGTTAGTAATAATGCAAATGATGCATTTAGTGCTTGTGTAAGTCTGAATGAAGGGAAGTGTGTGACAGCTTTGTTAATTTTGCACCTACCCAGCAGCCTGTGCTTGGGCATCCCTCAATAACCAGTGAGGTTCATGGAAACCTTCCTGGGGGCACAATTTTGCAGGTCCTCTGTACTAGAGGAAGCTCAAGCATGAGAAATGGTGCAAAATGATCCCTGAGATCAGCATCTGCTTGCAGGAGGATTAAAGTCTGTGCACTGTAGGCTCACCCCCGGGGGGGTTGGTGGCCCAAAGAACCCCCTGAGAGGCTGTGCCATCAACAGTGTGCTTGGCTGAGGGTCTTTGCACTCCTCTGTTGTGTTTGGGTGGGGATCTTTGTGCAGCAAGAGCCATCTCCTGACCACTTTTTGGGTGTACCTGCTCACAGGGAGATCCCCTCTGGAGTAATGGAAAAGCCTCCTGATGCCAGGGATCAGCTTGATTCCTGCCTTCAGAGGTGAGGTGACATGGAGGGACATGGTTTAGTGGTGGGCTTGGCTGTGCTGGGTTTATGGTTTGACTTGAAGATCACCTGCCCTGGGTGAGCCTGCTTTGGCAGGGGTTGGACTCAGGGATCTCCAGAGGGTCCCTTCCAACCCCTGACTTTCTGTGATCTTAAAAGTCTTTTGCTATTTTCCAGCCAGAACAATTCTGTGATTTGATGAGGACAAATTCATAATGGAGGTAGCAATTAGGAAGCCACCCATAAAGCCAGTTTTATGTAGTTTTCTCTGCTGCTGCTACAGGTAGAAAAAAAAAAAAAGCCAAACAGAAAGAAAATGTCCATCTTTTTGCAAGTGCCTCTCAAATGGGAAAGGAAAAGAGTTTTTACAGCTTCTGTGCCTTCTGAAACTCCCCAGCCTTTCCTGGGAACCTTGGGGCTCAACGTGTTAATGAACAGGATGTATGGGAAGGTAAAATAGCCTTGAAATGAGCACCAGGGGCTTTGCAGAACTAAAGGTTTATCTTGGGAAAAAAAAAAAAAAAGAATGGCTTGAGTGTTTGCTTAGGGGAATTTGAGGACCAAATAACGCAGCCCCCTTTCAGAAGCTGGTTGGGGAGTGTCAGTCTGGGCAGCAGGGAAGGCTCCCTGTGTGTTCAGGCAGAGGGACTGGGAGGTGACAGATTGTGCTGGTGACACTGGCTGGAGCTCTGGGAGAGCTGCAATTGCAGGTGGTGCCAGACAGTAAAGCAATGCTCTTGGAAAGCCTCATCTGCCTGGAAAAAATAAAAAAAATCAGCAGCCAAAAATTTGCAGCTTTAGAGGGTTTTCAGACCTTAAACTAGAGGTTTTCCTCTCCCCTTGATTAAAAAAAAACAATTTCTGAATCGGACATTTGGATATCCAGCAGCTGAGCAGGATTTATGAATCCATGTGTGCCTCAAAGCTGGTCACTGCTACCTTATTATTATTAATAGCAAGGAAAGTGGCCTGAGAATAAGCCAAACATCTCAGAATGGTGGTGATAAAACCCTCTAATTGGCTTTTTCCATTCCCTGGCAAACAGTTGTCCTTGGTAAGAGCAGGCTCAGGGGGTTTGGTGATGTGGAAGCCAGAGCTGTGTGAGGTGTAATGGTGTATGGCTGTGTCTGAGGGAGTTATTCCAGCCTGGATTCCTGGGAAACTTGGTTATCTGAGACCCTTCCATCACTTTAAGGTGAGAAAAAGTACAATAGAAAGGGCTCTCCCTGGGAAATAGGAGCATCAAGTGACCCCAGGGGGGGTTTGGGAGGGTCATTAGGTACCTAAAGATGCAGATAGATATTTCTGGAAAAAAGCTGTGTCCAGCAGCTGGTGGAGAGGGAAGAAGAGGGAGTTCAGATATAGAATAGCTGGGGTTGGAAGGCACCGGGGATATGAATGGGGAGCTCTGAGTGAGCAAGAGAGGATGGGAGGCAGGTGAAGAGATCCAGAGTTCTCTGAGCAGGAGAAATCAGCATCTGATCCTCTGCAGGGATGTGACTGCAGTGTCTTGGAGGTGACAGGGAGAGGAGGTGACAGTGGTTCTGGTGCTGGCTGGGAAGAGTAAGGCAAGAGGCTGCCAGAATTGTAAGTCAGAAGACTTTAAAGAGAGGCCTTGTGATACAATTGTCATTTTTTTTTGAAATTCAAATCACATAAAATCACAAGAAAGTTATGGATTCACCCCTCATGGTGGCTCTGAGGACTGCCCAAAAAAGGGTTTCTTTATGTGTAACTATGGGACTGTAATGATAGGCAAAGCCTTTAATGAAGATGTAGCTTTGTTTTATGTCACTTTATGTGAGATACTAATTTTCCAACTAAACATTCCCTTCTGTCCCCAGATCCTGATACCTTAAAGGACATTTAATGTGTTATTGAGAGGGCAACCAAACATTTATACAGCATACCTGACCTCTTTAAGCACTTAAAGCTTTTGGGGTTAACTGCAGGCATTAAACCAGGGGACAGATTTTCTCATCCTTAACATCTTGCTGACATTCATTTGGCTGCTGCCAAATGCACTTTCTGTGTTGGGTCTTTCATAGCTATGTGAGATGCTCTTAAAAACGTGGAAGTGCATGTTACAAAAGCCAGTCTCCAGGAGCAGAAAGCCACAAGCTTCTATCCCTGTTCTGCCACCCAGAATAGAAAATGCATTAAGGTCTGTTGCAAGTTCTTGTTTTCTTTGTGGTTGCTTTACAACTCCTGGAGCAGCAGCAGAATTTACTCATAAGTTTGGAATAATTTAAAGGTTGACTCCAAGCACTTACCCTGTTTCCAGCTGCTGTTTGTGGTGGGCTCTCAGCTACAGGAGTTGGAGAATTTTGTTTGTGGCTCTGGAAACACGAGAGAAAGGCAACAGAACCATAAGTTAAACCTCAAAATGTTTTATGTTCCAAATGTGGCCACATTAGGATCTGCCCTTGCCCTTCCACCGCACTGTCACTTCCAATTGGAAATATTTCTCCCGTGGAAACTTTTTTCTGAAAGGTTTGATGCCAAAGCTGCTGTAATTCACCTGGGGAGGCTTTGAGCACCTTTGCAGCATTTGCAGTTTCAGTGTGCAGGGGGTCCCTGAGCAGTGCATCCTCTCTGCTCCCCTCTGCAGAAGCAGGGGGGCCATGCCCAGGCAGGACCCTGCCTGGAGAAGGAAAGAAATTAATTTAACCAAGGCTCTATATCAGGTCCCTAGCAGTGTTCTACCTCACCTGCTATTATTCTCCAGTGTTTGTTCCTCCCTGGATGCTTCACTTTGTTTTCTAGTGTAGTGAGAAAAGGATGAAATCTACAGAGGTGTGGGGGAAACTGAGATTTTCTGTCTTTCATTTCCCCTCTCCCCCTGCTTTGCTACTCAACCACTGCTGATTTTTAAAGTACCACATAGAAGTAATGTAGAAAAAAAATTCAGGAACCTGACTTTCAGAGGAATTACTTTCCTGCTTATGTACCTAAAAAGGTGCTGAGTGATGCTGGAGCCCAGCCTGGGCTGGGATCCCATGTGCTCAGCAGACTGGCTCAGGGGCTGAGAATTCCAAGCCTTCAGTTTCCTTGGGATATTAGGGGTGATTTAGGGCTTGTTGTGGTCATCCTTGGGGTGACTTGGTGCTCAACAGGGTTGGGGGTGTTCAGCCTGGAGAAGGGAAGGGGAGGGAAAGGGAAAGGGAAGGGAAGGAAAGGAAAGGAAAGGAAAAGGAAAAGGAAAAGGTGCAATGGGGAGACCTTAGAGCACCTTCCAGTGCTGAGCCCCTGTGCCAGGTTGCCCAAGGAAGCTGTGGCTGCCCCATCCCTGGCAGTGTCTCAGCCCAGGTTGGATGGGGCTTGGAGCAACCTGGGCTGGTGGGAGGTGTCCCTGACCATGGCAGGGGGGGGCAATGGAGGAGATTTAGGGTCCCTTCCAACCCAAACCAGTCTGGGATCCTGTAATTCTCTGTATCACTGGTACCAGACAACCCACCTCCCCCAAGCTTCTCAAAATCAACAAAAAACCCTTCTCAGTTCTACAGTGTATCATCAAACCAGTGGTTTTGAGTTCTCAATTATTATCTAGTAGGTGGGATAGCAAATTCCTGACAGGACTTTTCTGTTTCTGTCCAGGCTTCACCATTCATTCAGTGAAGAAATTTTTCCTAGTATTTAAATAGGAGCTTCCAGCTTTGATTCTGAGGGACAAGGAGAACTGGCTGAGAACATGAAGGCTGCAGGTTGTTTATGAGGCTGATCCCAAAATACAGAGGTCACAATGTGTGGTGGGGCTGGGAAAGAATAAAAAGTGCAGCAGATGTTAAAAAGCACAAAAGAAACAAACTCCCCAAACCCAAGAAAAAACCCAGCAGTGCCCTTCACCAGAGCAGGGTCCAATAAGCTCTGAGCTGGTAGGTAGGATCCTTTGGGAAACAAGACCTAATAAAAAAAAAAGGAGTTGAGGAAAGGTCTTTAAAAACACTGCAGAAGGCAGAGGTCCAGTACAGAGCAGCAATGAGAAGGGCAGGAGGAGCCCAGGGTGGCTGAGTCGTGGGCTTTTTATTGACTCTGAGCAAAAGGGAATTGCACAGGAAGGAAAGAGTGGAGCAGCTCTCTGCAGAAGAGAACTTAGGAGAGAAGTGTGAGTGTAGAGGAAAGATCAGAAAGACAAAAGCACAAAGAGAGGGTCAAGTGGAAAGGCACTCACAAGTGCATGAGCTGCAAGAGGAGGCCAGGGAACTGGTGGTTGAGGACAGATGTTGGCAGCTGTCTCCAGTGATCAGGTAAAAAAAAAAAAATCCCCATCCACCCCAGCAGCTGATGGTGGGGATGGAAATGGGGTTACCCAGAGAGTGGGTGTGCAATGGGCTGCAGGAGCCTGGCAAGGGGAGAGATGCTTGTTCTAGATGAGTAACCTGACCAGAACCCAAGCCACCTTCCAAGGTGGATTGGCCAAGGTTCCTCCTGGAAAACTTCTTTTCATTGTGAGGAGGAAGAGGAGCCTGTGAGAGGCCATACTGACAGCAGGGATTTTTCTGGCTCTGAAGTAAATTCCAGCTTTTCACTAGACTATCTATGCTGCTCTCCACCAGGGCCATCTCCAAATTCCCAAAAAGGCTTGAGAAGCCCAGGTTTCCCTGCAGAGCCAGGTATTTGTTGAGCTGACTGCCTGATGGGGTGGCAGATGCCTTGTGGGCAGGGATACAGCTGAGCATCTGCAGGGAAGCAAACAAGGATTGAGGATCCATCTTTTCATATTTATCCCCACTGTATTCCCTTGACAACCCAACTGAATATCATGGATGTTTTTTTCCTCTGGAGGACGGGCCTGTAGAGGTCAATCTAAACATCTTGGTAAAGAGATGAAGTTTTCAGTTGTGTTTTTGCTTCATCTACTCACAGTGGCATCAGGCACCCCATAGCTGCATGTCTGCTTGGAGCCATTGGGAAACAAATGTGGTCAGCAAGAATGTCCACACTGTTACTGGGGAGAGAAATAGGGAAAACAACTGCAGCCCCAGAGCAGTTCTGCTGAGCACCACATTTCTGCAAGAAGACTGCAGAAGCTGCTGGAGCTGTTATGGATGGGTTTGCTTCCAGTGCATGGTGACACCTCCCCAAGCCTTGCTTTAGCTGTTTCTCAAACAACTTGTAGCATGGGCTGGTGTGTCAGGAAGGTGTGAAGCTGTTAGGTTATGGGCAAGCAAACAGGGGCTGATTTATACTCCTGTTTTTTTTCATCCTCTGTGTCCCAGAGCAAGCAGTGTGTCCTCACTGGTGCATGCTCTGAAGAAAAGGCTCAGCTGGGTGATGGATGCTCTGTGGTGCAGCACACGGAGGTCCTGACTTTGGCAGAGCAACCATTGGTGCTTTCCAGCTCCAGTCCTGGGTAAGCTCATGGTCTCTGAGTGCAGAGCAGAAATGCAGGTGTAGCCTTTATCCTCTCCCCTTGCTACGTGCAGAGAATCCCAGAGTGTCAGGTGGGAAGGGACCCCAAGGCCCATCTGCTCCAACCCTTCTCAGATTCTTGTTGATCTGAGATGTCTCAGCACCCCCTGGAGCTGAGACTTCCAACTTTCCAGAGGGGGGGAATCCACCCCTTCCCCTGGGAGACCATTCCAAGCTCTGACTGTCCTCATGGGGAAACATTTTCCTCTGGTGTCCAATGGGAATCTGCCCAGGAGCAACTTGTGCCCATTGCCCCTTGTCTTGTCCATGGGACTCCTTGTCCATAGGGAGTCTCCATCTGCTCTGTACCCCCCTTTAAGTCCTGGAACATCAGGATAAGGTTGTCCCCTAATTGTAACTCATTTCCATGGTAAAAGCAGATCTAAACCAGGTGTATGCAGGGGCTCAGCAGTTGTGACAGTGATATGCCCAAGGTATTTCATTCTCTGTGAATGCTCTGGCATCTTTCTGACCTGAGCTTACAAATAAGATGCTGCAGAACATGTCTGAGGGAGCATATTCCTTGTAACCAGGCAGGTGACTCACTTCTCGTTTGTGCCTGTGTGAACACCTATGATTTTATTTCATAATGGCATTGTGGGGAGCTCTGCCTTTACAAATAGGAAATTAAATCAACTGGTGATGTAAACTTGCAGAGGAGAACAGGCAGCTGTAATGGTTCTTTATTGCTTCTTTCATCTGCTGGTGCATTTTGCCATCGTCTGGTGCTTAGTGAAGTGTATGATTTATTCATAGAAGACATTGTCACAGCCAAAGGGTTGTACAATAAACCACTGACAGGGCCTATGCCAAAAGCCATTAGAAAAAGGGAACAATAATCCAGACACAAAGTATTTACAGACCAAGTTATCTTTAATTTAAAATCCTTTACTAAGGCTTGATGATAATTACATCACATTGCCAATCAGCCAATGCTGACAGGCTTCTGTGTTTTCCCCACTGGTAGTAAAAAAAAAAAAAAAAAAAAATCTGGAATAATTGAAATCTACCTGAAGATGCTGCAATAAATTAATGTCATCTCCAGGTGACTGAAGCACCCATGCATGCTGCTAAAGGATGTTTTTTTCTTGCTTAATATTAGTGCCAGGCTGGCAGAGGAGCTGGCATGACAGGTACCTGCTTCACATGGCTCTGGGCTGGTTCCTGAGCTCTGGGCTGGCTTTCTCTTCTTCCTTCTGCTTCTCTCACCCTCTCTGGACAGATGGATTTATAGATGTTCTTAAATTATATTTATAGTTCTACTGTTTGAATACATTTATACATATATGTAAACATTTTATATAAAAGCTTTTTATGCTTTGTGAAGGGGTGAGGTAGAACCCCAGAATGGCTGAGGTTGGGAGGGAGCTCAGAGCTCATCTCCTCCCAGCTCCTTGCCATGGCCAGGAACACCTCTCATCCAGTCCAGGTTGCTCCAAGCCTCATCCAACCTGGCCTTGAACACCTCCAGGGAGGGGGCAGCCACAGCTTCTTCCCAAAAGGACCATGTCCTCGAGGACTGCTCTTCCCCTCCCATCACTTCCCTTCAGCTCTGTCTGGATCTATCTGGATCTCTGGAGATTTTCTTCTCTGGAGGGGTTCTCAGGCACTGACCAAGCTGCCCAGGGCAGGGCTGGAGTCACCATCCCTGGAGGGGTTTCAGAGTGGGATGGACACAGTGCTTGGGGCTGTGGTTTAGGGAAATTCTCGTCAGTGTTAGGTTCAGTCAGGTGGGAAGGGACCCCAAGGCCCATCTGCTCCAACCCTTCTCAGATTCTTGTTGATCTGAGATGTCTCAGCACCCCCTGGAGCTGAGACTTCCAACTTTCCAGAGGGGGGGAATCCACCCCTTCCCCTGGGAGACCATTCCAAGCTCTGACTGTCCTCATGGGGAAACATTTTCCTCTGGTGTCCAATGGGAATCTGCCCAGGAGCAACTTGTGCCCATTGCCCCTTGTCTTGTCCATGGGACTCCTTGTCCATAGGGAGTCTCCATCTTTGTAGCCCCCAGTGATGCTCTTTAAGGTCTTTTCCAACCAAGGTGATTTTAGGAGGCTCTGAGTGCCCAAGGTGTCCCTGTGGGTACATTTCAATCCGTGAGGATCAATCATAGACATCAAACTTCAGAGGGGCAGTTGGAAGGAGGTCTCAGTCACCTTTGGTTACCTGTACACCAGTTCATGTTTGGAAACTGAGCTGTGCATATCCAGCTTTTCCCTACATGGGGAATAGCAGCTGCCAGGGGCATCCTGCAGCCCCTTTGCCATGGGCCCTGGGGCAGCCCCCCCAGCTGCTGACAGCTCCTGCTCTGCCATCCCTGGCAGTGTCTTAGCCCAGGTTGGATGGGGCTTGGAGCAACCTGGGCTGGTGGGAAGTGTCCCTGACCATGGCAGGGGGGGGAATGGAGGAGATTTAAGGTCCCTTCCCACCCAAACCATTCTGGAATTCTATGATCTTAAAAGTGTTTTCCAACCAAAATGATTCTCTGATTCCGGTTGGGAATGGAAATGGGACAATCAGTTTTTCCCTCAGTCAGCTGAAGCTGTGGCTTCTCCAGGACTGGCCATGTCCTGGGAACAGAAGAGCAGTCAGTGGAGTGTCAAATGCTGATTTCCTGGTCTGAAGGGCAGAGCAGAGCTTGGTGCAGGTGTGGTCACTGAAGGGTTAATGCCTCCCGCTCTCCATAAGCTCTGCCCCAGCAACATCTCTCACATCCCACTGCTCCTGTCTTGGAGTCAGGAGAAGAAAAATGGGAAGGAATGGGGACCCAGCAGCCCTGGGAATGCTGGAGTGTGGGGATGGAGCTGTGGGGATGCTGGGATGGGGGGGATGGAGCTGTGAGGATGCTGGATGGGGGGGGGGATGGAGCTGTGGGGATGCTGGATGGGGGGGGATGGAGCTGTGAGGATGCTGGATGGGGGGATGGAGCTGTGGGGATGCTGGATGGGGGGATGGAGCTGTGGGGATGCTGGATGGGGGGGGATGGAGCTGTGAGGATGCTGGATGGGGGGATGGAGCTGTGGGGATGCTGGGATGGGGGGGATGGAGCTGTGAGGATGCTGGATGGGAGGGATGGAGCTGTGGGGATGCTGGATGGGGGGGATGGAGCTGTGAGGATGCTGGGATGGGGGGATGGAGCTGTGGGGATGCTGGATGGGGGGGGGATGGAGCTGTGAGGATGCTGGATGGGAGGGATGGAGCTGTGGGGATGCTGGATGGGGGGGATGGAGCTGTGAGGATGCTGGGATGGGGGGATGGAGCTGTGGGGATGCTGGGATGAGCTGAGGATGCTGGATGGTGGGGGATGGAGCTGTGCGGATGCTGGATGGGGGGATGGAGCTGTGAGGATGCTGGATGGGGGGGGATGGAGCTGTGAGGATGCTGGATGGGGGGGGATGGAGCTGTGAGGATGCTGGATGGGGGGATGGAGCTGTGGGGATGCTGGGATGGGGGGATGGAGCTGTGGGGATGCTGGATGGGGGGATGGAGCTGTGGGGATGCTGGATGGGGGGGGACGGAGCTGTGAGGATGCTGGATGGGGGGGGATGGAGCTGTGGGGATGCTGGATGGGGGGGGGATGGAGCTGTGAGGATGCTGGGATGGGGGGATGGAGCTGTGAGGATGCTGGATGGGGGGGGATGGAGCTGTGAGGATGCTGGGATGGGGGGGATGGAGCTGTGGGGATGCTGGATGGGGGGGGATGGAGCTGTGAGGATGCTGGATGGGGGGGATGGAGCTGTGAGGATGCTGGATGGGGGGATGGAGCTGTGGGGATGCTGGGATGGGGGGGATGGAGCTGGGCTGGGCTGAGGCTGCTCCATGGCTGTGCAGTTGCCTTCTCAGGCGATGGGGAGCAGCAGAGCCATTGCGCAGGAGCTGCTCCCCCGCGGAAGGGGAAGGCGAAGCGCGGTCCCTGGCTGCCATCCCTCCTGGCTTCTCAGTCCCTCGCCTTTCCCTGGGGCTCGGGGCTTGCAGAGCTGTAAAGGAATCGTGAAAAGGGCTTTGAAAGAGGGAGGGGTGATTTTTTTGTGCTGTAGGAGGAAGAAATCTGCTTGTAAAGCCAGCAGTGTAAAATAAACCCCAAACCAAACTAAACCCCCTTTTAATTAGCAGCAGCCTGATGACAGTTTCCTCCTTGGAAACAAAATGCATGAAATCTGCCACTGAGGGGGAGTGGATGTTGTGTTTGTGGTCCCCTCTTGAAAGATTTCGTGGGTGCTTTTGTTGTAAACCGGAACACTGTTCTTCAAAGAGTTTAAAAAGTCTTTGTTATTCCTTCCCCCAGTTGTACAGGGAAACTCGTGGCCTTTAAACAGGATTTGTAGCATGTGCGGGGGCTTTTGCCACACCTCCTGCTTAGCAGATCTCTAAGGCAGAAGCGGGGTTGGCCATGGCCAATGTTTTGGGACAGGAGTTTAGCCTGAAAGGACCTTTGGTGTGACCCAGCTAAGGGTGTTCTGGTGTTCTGCTTCTTAGATAATATTTCCTAAGAGTCTGCAGGAGCTGATGTGGGAAGGCTGGGGAGGGGGATGGGGTGGTGAACACCCTGGAGAAGATTTTAAGGATGATGAGTTTGAGCAACCTGGGCTGGTGGGAGGTGTCCCTGACCATGGCAGGGGGTGGCAATGGAGGAGATTTAAGGTCCCTCCCAACCCAAACCAGCCTGGGATTGTTTCCTGAATAACAATTAATTTTAACAGCATAAATTCTGACTTTCCCATGCAAATGGCTTTAGGAAATTTAACTAGCTGATGACACTAGGAAAAAAAAAAAAAAAAAAGAGTTGTCAGGTGTTTAAACACCCAAGCTCTTGGAAATCCAGGCAGATGCTCATGCTAGCAGCTCCCAAATCTTTATACAAGTAGAAAAGTCCAGTTGGAATTTTTATTGAGTATTGCTGGATTTTTTTTTTTTTTTTTAAGCAAACAGAAACCTCCCTGTGGTCTCTGGAATAAGTCAAAATTTTCTATTTGACATGGTTGCTACAGGAGAGAAGTTGGACTGGGTGATCTCTAGAGGTCCCTTCCAACTCGATGGCTCAGTGAAGATCAAAGGCTGAGGCTCTGTCCCTACTGCTGCCAGAATCTCCAGTTCAGAGGGAGTTCCTCATCCCTTTGGAATATTGTGTGACCAGACCAGATGCTGTCACCAACTGGGCCATGGCCACCCACCCCAGGGTCTCCTTCAGCAGTGGTGGGAGGAGATGGGAATTAAACCTTTCCCAGAAATGAAATTCTTCCCCTTCTCTCAGCACTCGGGGGGGTCTGCAAGGCTGTCTGCTTTGGGGGAGATTTGTAGGGCTCCAGCAGAGATTTCTTCTGGAGCTTACACCATGTCTCCAATGAGAGGCACTGATGCTAAAGAGAGGTCAGGAGTGAAGCAACAAAACCCATTCAGCCAAAAGCTTGGGAGTGCTCCCACTCCTCCAGGAGATTTCCCTCCATCTTCTCCCTGAGGCTGGGGGACCATCCCACTCTTGTGGTCTGCATCCTTCCTTCCTTCTTGGGTGCCCAGTCCCTTGTGTCACAGGGCTTGGTGGCAATACGAGTGAAATAGCTGCCTCTCCCCACAAGGATTAAGAGGTGGCAAAACATAAACAAAGAGAGAAGAAATAGTTATTTCCTAGTGATACCTGTCAGGGCCTGAAGCTGGCAGATTGGCAGGGCTGCTGATGCTGTCACTGTCACATCTCCTCTGCCTGAAGCTGGTGGCTGTGGGATGGGATAAGGCTGAAGCTCCAGCCTGGCCTGGTGGCCAAGCACCCCATGGGGCCAAGCAATTCCCAGCCTTCCCCCTGCTCCTTCCTGCAGATCCATACCTGGAGGTGAATCCTTGCCTCCCTTGCTTTCCACATTTTTTTTTCCAGGGAATTCCACTGTAGCTTCCCTCAGTTTCATCCAAAATTACATTCACCAACCTCCTGTTTTTCATCTGGAAGCATCCCAGGTTTTAAAGGACTTTTCTGTCTCAGGAGTTCTCTCCAGCCACTGTTCTCAACATGTGTGAGATGTTGAGAGCTTAAAAAATCCTGCTTGGAATATGGCATTAATATTTGATCTTCATCGAAGCCAAAGAGTTGTCTGACTTCTGCAGGCAATGCAGGGAATAATAAAGCTTTTGTTTGTTCTTTCTGCAAGGGGTGAAGAAAAAGGCAGCTTCATTTCTGCTGATGTAAAGTGAATGCTAATGAAGGAGCTTGTTGGAGGTGAGGCTGCAGCCAAGCTCTCCTCTTAAATAAAATTTTTCCAGGGTTCTAAAGAGAGAAGAAGGTGAGGGAGGAAATCTGAGCAGGAGCAGGGGTGTCTTGTCATGACTGCTTTGTACAGCTCTGGTTTTCTCAGCTTGGGTGCTCCTGGATCTTTCCTTGGAAAGGGAAAAAGCAGCAGGTTTGGGGTTATGCTGGAGCAAGGATGTGTCACTATCAAAATCCCAGAGTGTCAGGTGGGAAGGGACCCCAAGGCCCATCTGCTCCAACCCTTCTCAGATTCTTGTTGATCTGAGATGTCTCAGCACCCCCTGGAGCTGAGACTTCCAACTTTCCAGAGGGGGGGAATCCACCCCTTCCCCTGGGAGACCATTCCAAGCTCTGACTGTCCTCATGGGGAAACATTTTCCTCTGGTGTCCAATGGGAATCTGTATGAAAATGAAAGTGTTCAAATGAGGAAATTGCCCATTTTTTCAGAAAGTTACTCTTTTTTTTTTGTTTGTTTTTTTATAGAAGTGGTGAGGGAGAGGGAGTTTGGTCAGCAGAAGTTCTGGTTATCATGGTCTATCTTTACTGAAAAATACAGAAACCAAGCAAAAGCTGATGCAAAAAAAAAAACCAAAAAACCAAAGAAAAAAAAAAAAAAGAAAGTACTAAATTAGCAGCAGCTTGCTGAGCAGTCGTGTTGCCTGCCTGTGTTATGCAAATTAACATTTTTGCCTGTCTTCTAAAATACCAACTTGACAATCCAGGTGTGACATTTTAACAAATTGTTGGATGTTTCCTTCCAGGAGGAGGAGGAAAGAGCCATCCCCCTGTGCTTGCACAGCTCCTTTGGAGGAGAGGGCTGAAGCTCCTGCCTATAACCTTGGGTGGTTCCTTGGGAAAAGGAGCACTGGGTAAGTTCCAGCCTTAATTTGGAGAATTTCTGGATGCTGTTTTCAGGATCTATTTCCTTCCTGTTGTACTAGTGCTGGAGATGTTTGGGTGTTAATTACTTCCTTGCTATAACAAGAGGGTGAGGGGGAAGAGAAGTGGCTATAAAGTCAGAAGTGGGAAAGCTTCTGGCAGGAGGGAAGGAAGAAGAAAGGAAGTTAGAAAGTAATGATATGAGCAATTTCCACTCTGCTGGAAATGAGGTGCCAGTAAATGAGAGTCACTTCTGAGATCTTCTCAGCAAACCCACCTTCCAAGGATGGAACCTTCTCCAAAAAAGCATTTTAACAAAGTATTTTTTATGAGAATGGTCTTCTCTCTGGACTGGGAGAAAAACATCCAGTGTCTCCTGTTTCCCACCTTTCCACTGTTAAAATAATGTAGAGCCAATTTTCTGGAAATCTCAATTATTTTCCCTTTGTAGATTATAAAGTCCATTGAGGGTCTGTTCTAATGCCAAGAGAAGGCAATGAGAAATTTTTGCATTAATTCCCCAAAGAGCTTGGATCAGTTTGGTTCTCAACTGCAAAGCCTTTAAGCTTTGCTAGTTTTGGGCTACGTGAAAATACAATTTCCATATTCCTAAATTGTACCCTGTGAGTAATAGAGGCTTGGTGCTCATTTTCCACAAATGTTTTGGGGAGAAGTTTTGCAAGTCAGACCTCAAAATCAAATAGAAACATCCAAGCATTTCTTTGCTGTTGTGCTAAAAATAATGCCAGCGTAGGGTTTTGTTTCATTTCAGATTCTTGTATCATGGAGTTGAGACCAAAAAGGGATGTGGGGCACAAAGCTTGTCCCTATAAAAGAACAAGTGCCTGTCCCAGCAGCTGTCTCTGTCCTTTTGTGGTTGCTTTTTTTGAGTTTTAGCAATGAGTTGTCACGTTCTTCAGCCACTTGGAGGTACATTTCTCCCATCTGCCTTTGTGTTGAGTGATGAGAGGAAATCTTTGGCCTTAATGCTGTGTTTTCACTTTATTATTCAGTGTTTATTTTAGGGTAGAGTTTAGAGCCTTGGTCCAGGTCAGACTACACCATGGCAGGAGGTGTGGAAGTCTCTAGTGAGAGCAGCTCCTCTCCCTGAGAGTGGGGGATTGGTGGGACAAGCAGAGATTTCATGGGAAGTAAAGACACAGGGATGCTGTGGCCATCCTTCCCTCAGGAAGCCCAGAACCTCTTTAGTCCTGGATTGTTTGGCTGTATAAAAGGGATCCCTATAAATCTTATCTCCCTGATGGCTTGCTTAGTGGGAATGAAAAGGAATGGTTTATGGTTTGGTTATAGAACCCCAGAATGGCTGAGGTTGGGAGGGAGCTCAGAGCTCATCTCTTCCTGGCCCCGAGTACTTGGGGTATTTTGGTTGGTTCTGTCCAGGAGCTGAAAAACCCAGGTGATTTGTTGCCCCCTGTGTTAATCAGCAAAAAATTACCCCAATTGTTTGGCAAGCTCAGCAAAGGGGAACAAAAAACCCAGTCAAAACTGGTGTGAACAGACTGTGTTTGGTTCCTTTCTCCTCTGCTCAGCTCTCGTGGTGTCTTTGGGGTGAGCAGTGTTGGAGCTAAAATAAGGACAAGACCAGGGGGGTTTCCAGGGTGCTGTAACTCTGTGTGACACCTCCTGTGTTTGCTGAAGAGAATTAAATCAGAGAACCCCAGAATGTCTGAGGTTGGGAGGGAGCTGAGAGCTCATCTCCTCCCAGCTCCCTGCCATGGCCAGGGACACCTCTCATCCAGCCCAGGTTGCTCCAAGCCTCATCCAACCTGGCCTTGAACACCTCCAGGGAGGGGGCAGCCACAGCTTCTCTGGGCAATCTGTTCCAGAGGCTCAGCACCCTCCTCCTGAAGAACTTCTGCCTCAGATCCAGGCTGAGCCATCATTAATGTCCTGCTTGCCCAGCACATTGGTCTCAGCATCCATCTCTGCTTCCTTTTACCTCTTCCATCCCTTACACAATGCACCAACCCCCTCCGCCCCCCCCCCCCAAAAAAGATTTCTTTGCTCTCATCAATTCTATTTCCATTGCATAAAAGACACCCTTCTCAGGCTTTATTTTGGCAAGGAGTTGACTTAAAAAAACCAGTCCTGGTTTCACTCTTTATTTTACATTGAACACTGAGAATGGCTTTGACAGGTTCATTGCAGGGAAAATGAAAAAAAAAACCAAGCAGTCCCACCCCAAAATAAATAAATAGATAGGTAAACTTTGAAAACATTTCACTGTGTTTAAGCCCATGGAGTCTGGAGAAGTCTGGGCTGTGTCCTCATGGCACCTGGCAGCTTCTGCCTGCAGCTCAGCTGTGCTTGGGACAAGCAAGTCCCATCTGGGATGGTGATGGGAGGGACACAGATATTGCTCTGCTCTCCTGACCCCCCCTCAAACCCACAGCAACTTCATGGGGGACATCCCTCCCAGCACAGGGCCACAGCTGAATTATTGTACAGTAATTAAAAAAAAACAAAAAACAAGGAATCAAAAAAACCCAAAATACCCAAACAAAGCTTTTTCTCCTTAAATTGGAATGGAAAAAAACTGAGTGAAGGTGCCTGTTAGGCAGCAGGTTGAGTTGTCTGTGCCAGGGGCCCTGGGCAGAACACAAAATATTAATATTCTGCTGTGCTGCTGTGTGGTTTTTGTGTTCAGCATATGCTGGGGGGGGAAAGTGTGGGGCTGGCATGGTCAGGGCTGTGCAGGCAGATTGTGAGACAACGTCTGGGTGGTGGAGTGGAAAAAAAGAGCCTTGGTGATGTCTTGTAATCAGAAAATCTCTTAATTTAGTACCGAGGAGACTTAAATATGTGGAGGAAGTTCAGAGCAATGCCAAGTGTGTCTCAATAGGCTTTGGGATGAATTTCTGAGCTTGCATCATTTCTGGTCTTGCTTACCACCAGCTAGCTTGGTGGAGGCTGATCCTGAGGTAGGATTAATGCTCTTGGCTTCTCATGGTTGTCACCCAAAGCCATTGCTCTGCCTGGGTTTGGGGTTTTTTTTTTGTTTTTTTTTATGACTCCATTTTTAAGAGACTGACTCTGTTATAAAAACATCTCCAAAAGTAATTGCAAAAGGCAAAATGGGGATTAATTTCCAAGATGGGTAATTAATCCCATTTACTTTACCTATTTGTAAATTATAATGAGGTTACGTAATTAAAAGGCTGACTGTTTAAAGTGTAGACAGGATTAACACCAGCTACAAATGCAGGGAAAAAAAAACCCATTAAAATTCCATCAGATGCCTGACATTTTTTCTATGCCTGTTTGAAGAAAACTTTCTCCTGACACCTGCCCACCCGGGGGAACACTCACAGTCACTTCCACTGTTTGATTTCCATCTCAAAGGAACCTCTACATCAAAGGTCAAAGTCATCAATAGTTAACCAAAGTAATTAATGGCTCTCAGTATCATTATTAAACACAATTTTTAACATAATTTCTGTTTAATTCCTCTCATGTCCACCAACTTGATCAACTTTTTTTACGAGTTCTGTGTTCTAGGAATTTAATTGCACTTTTATTGTGTTTTCAGTTAATTATGTAGCAAACCAAGTTTATCTCTTATATATTAAATCTAGCAAGTGCTCTTTTAACAATCAATTGATATTTAATTACAACAGAGAAGCTGCCCTATTAAATTTAAATTAAATGCTCATTCAAGACTATTACAGTGTTACCAGGCCATCAAATAGCAAATGCAATATAGTGCAGCAGAAAACATTATGTGCTTGGTTTTCCAGCACTGCTTTGTAAATCTGAGTAGAAAGAGTGGTGTTATCAGATGATATCTTCAATTTTTAAAATATTACCTGAACGAAATTCCCTTTGCACAGTCAATTTTAGTTAATGATTGGCGGAAATGACTCGGTGCCTTTTTAGGATCTTCTGGTTTAATCAGAATAGTTTGGAAGGGGAGGATTCTGAGACAGCTCAGATAAACAATATTAGAAGGGTTGGACCAGATGGTGCTTGAGGTCCCTTCCAAGCTGACATTCTGGGATTCATGAGATGCTCAGGAGCATGGAGGAGGCAGGAGACACCTCAGCTCTTGCTCTGTGTTCCTCCTCTGAGAGCTGAAGGGGGGGTGACAGTGGCTTTGAAGCCCAGGGGATGTTGGGCAGGAGGTGGCTGTGGTGATGTGGATAGCATTGTGTCGAGTAATGGGCACAGAGAAACAGTCAATGAAACAGTGAAAACTTGGATTGCTTACCAAAAAATATGTGGGCCAGATTCATAGCTTTCCTCAGCACATAGAAAGGAAAAAGCAACACATTTCATTAAGGTTTTGCATGGAAAGCATTCCTATATACTTGTTAAATATTAAAAAAAAAAAAAAAAAAAAAAAAAGAGTTTGGATTGGAACCAATTGCCAGTGCTGAAGAAGGCTGGAGGAACCATCTCCTGTGCTGAGTGCCTGCCCCCAGCTGCTGTCCTGCACATCTCTGCTTTCATTCCTCTGCCTGAGCCCCTCCAGAAACACAAAATGTGGCTGCCTGGGGGTGAAACAGCCTGGAAGGGCTGAGTGCAATGGGCAGTGCTGCTGGTCCTGCATCCTCTGAGGAGCAGCTGAGGGTCCTGGGGGTGTTGATCCTGGAGCAGAGGAGGCTGAGGGGAGACCTTCTGGCTCTCTGACACCCCCTGAGAGGAGGTTGGAGCCAGGGGGGGTCGGGCTCTGCTCCCAAGGAACAAGGGATGGGACAAGAGGAAAGAGCCTCAAGTTGTGCCAGGGGAGGTTTAGGTTGGAGCTGGGGAAGAATTTCTCCCTGGCAAGGGTTGTCAGGGCCTGGCCCAGGCTGCCCAGGGCAGGGCTGGAGTCCCCATCATCCCTGGAGGGGTTTCAGAGCCCTGGAGATGTGGTGCTGAGGGACATGGGGCAGGGGGGGGCCTGGGCATTGCTGGGTTATGGTGGGACTTGATCTTGAAGGGCTTTTCCAACCAGAATGACTGAGTCTGTGGTTCTCAGGTCCACAAGCACCTGGAGCATCTGCCTAAGCAGGGCAATGTCACCCCCAGTGACGGGGGTCTCAGGGGGTCTCAGCAATGTCCTCATCCCTTTGGCTCAGCTCATTCTGCAGCTCTGCCCATGGGGAGGAGCTGTGGTTGGGATCTCCTGTTTCTTGGGAATGGGACCCTTCCCCCATTCCTTTGAAGAGAGAACTGCCAAATGCTGACAAAGCAATGTGAGTGAAGCCAAGGATGATGCAAGGAAGCAGGAGCTGGTTCTTTATTTTGACTAATGCCTCACCATATTGAAACCAGGAGTAGCTTTTCTGGAGTTTTTTCTAAAGAAAACAGTACTTCAGTTAAATAGCAAAAAGGTTTTTTTGCAGCGTGTTGTGGAAGGCATTTAAGTGACTCATGTTTCATCTTGAAAGAGGAACCTCCATTCCTCAGTGTAAGCCATTACTTCTGATGAGTTATGGGTCATTCATCAGTCAGATCTCTAATGCATCATCCATATTCATGCCTGAACCTTCTTGGCAGAGTGATGTTAATTTTGGTTTCCCTTGACTTGTTTTCCATCTTCATTTACCTGCACCCTTTAAGCTTCCGATTTAAAAAGAAGTGGAAATTTCTGTTTGATAATTTTTCTTGGGTCAATTAGCTGGGGAATAACCCTGCAAGCAGTGAAGGCCAGACTGATGCTTGTGAGAGGTGTTTGCTCACCAGGGTGAGATTGGTCACGAGCACTCAGCAAGCTCAGCAGAGATGAGGAGCTGTGGATTTCCAGCTGAAGATTCATTGGCACTCAGGATGCATTTGGTTGCAGCAGAATCTCAGGGCTGACATCTGAACAGGAGAAGAAAAGGAATCTCTCCCAGTTTTTCTGGGGTCATGAGGCTGTTTCAGTGGCACTTGTAGGCTCACAACCCAACAACTGATTAGTGGTTTTGGAGACATAAAAAGAAAGACTTCTAAAAACCTGGATTAACTGTCCTTTTGCTCCAGCCCAGGGAAGGAGGTGTGACATTGCAGAGGCTGTAGCCCAGCCTGCTCTTGGCTCTGCCACTCACCTGCTGGGGGAGGCTCAAGCAGCCTTTTTATTTCTCTGTGTTTCCCTTTTGTCTCCTCAGATCAATAGCTGGGCTGGGCAGAGGCAGTGCTTTGGACAACATGGTTTGCTCTAAGTTTGGACCTTGAGGTGCTAAATAGTTTACCTTTTAAGTAGCAGCCTTTGTCTGTTATTCTCCTTTTCTTCTTTTCTCAATAAAAGAACAAAATTGATTCTTTCCTTTGCAAGGTGAGAGAAAACTGCTCCTTTTGCACAGCAGGATAAGGAGGGGGAAACTGAGCAGAACAAGAAGGAAGTCTGCTCCTTGCAAGAACAGCTAATGTTTGTACTGCTAGTTCAGGAGCTAGATATTTCACAAAAAATATACCCTTTCAGCAATGAGAAGGTGCTTCCACATTTAGAAGTCAAGAAGGAATGGATTTAGTTGGTGATCCCTTTTCTTTTAATCAGCTTAGTGTTATGTTCCCACCTTCCACTGCCTACCAGGGCACAGGGATCCATCTGTCAATATTTAAAGACATTAAACACCAGAGGTGTGCCCTGGCAGGCTGCAATACCTTTCTGGGGGTAATTAGGAAATGGAGGAATACAAACCACCAGATTTTTAAGTTTCTCATCCAGTAAACAGCTCTCAGCAGCAAACCTGCTCAGGCTGAGCATCCCAGAGCTGCTTCTGCTTCTCCTTCCCTATCTGCAGTGGTTTTTTTCCCCACCACATGCCAGGAAAGTGCTGCTGCATTTCCACCTCTCACCTAAAGACCTTGTCCACCCTGGATGGGGAATTCCAGGAAATCCAGGTCAGCTCTGGGCTCAGACAAGAAACAAGTAATTTTTTTTTTTCTTTTGTTCTGAAAAATAATGTCCTTGTTTTCAAAACTGTGTCTAGAAAGCCAGCACTTCCACCAGTTGCCTTCCTGAGGACTGCCTTTCATTTTTGCCTGTGAATATGCCTCTCATGCAAAAGAGTAAAAAAAATAACTTCTTCTAATTTTTAAATGTCCTGGAATTTATTTAATGGCAGCCCATATAGGTTGTTGTGACAATCTGGAGTCGAGTAGCTGAAAAAAACTCTTGAGTGAAAACAGTGGTTTCAGTCTTGTTTTTCTTTAAGAGCTTCTGAAGTCAGGGAAATTCTTGACTGCAGCTTCTGTCCTGAAGCACATCTATCTATAGAGATGTTCATCACTCGTGGTGCACAATCAGGTGCATCCTATAGGAGAAGGTGAGGGATGGATGTCTCTGGCACTGCAGGCTAGATTTCCACCAGATATTCACAGGAATCCAGCTTCCAGCATGGACACAGTGCCCACAGGGTGCCCAGCACCCATCAAAGTCTGGGGAAGGTTTTGGAACACAGATCTGCCCAGGAGCAGCTGAGGGAGCTGGGGTGTTCAGCCTGGAGAAAAGGAGGCTGAGGAGAGACCTCATCACTCTCTACACCTCCTGAAAGGGCTGTTCAATGAGGTTACAAGTGATAATGGGCTCAAGTTACACCAGGGGAGGTTTAGATTGGATGCCAGGAAGAATTTCATCACTGGAAGGGTTCTCTGGCCCTGACCAGGATGCCCAGGGCAGGGCTGGAGTCACCATCCCTGGAGGGGATGGACACAGTGCTTGGGGATGTGGTTCAGTGAAGTTCTTGTCAGTGTTAGGTTATGGTTGGACTTGATGAACTTGGAGGTCTTTTCCAACCAAATTCTGTGATTCAGTGAAAGTCCTTCTCAGCAGCTTTGTTTTCACCATCGTGGCAGTCCATGGCCATGAATGAAGGGAAGACCAAAGCCATGGGTGCTCACTCTGAATCCTGGCTGCTCATGGGGAGTTTATCTCCACTCACTTTAAAAGTTCACACTTCCAGCTAAATGTGTTTCCTTCCAAGCACGTGCCTGTATTAACCTGGGTTTTTTTTCTTAATTGAAACCACAAGGGTTGCAATGTCTTTCTCTAATATTTCCCTGGCCACAGAAGATAAAAATCTCACCCAATTAGATATTGCCACCAACTTGGCACATTAATATTCATCATTACCTTTTCTATTCTGCCTTTCAATTAATTTCCAGCCCACATGAAAGTGCTTCTAGCTAAGCCTATTTAATTAGTTTTCAAGGGAGAATTTCTCTGAGACTGTATCTGCCACTTCACTCCAGGTGTAATTCAGATTCCTTGAATTTTCTTTGATAAGTCTATTGAAAAAAAAAAAACAGGTTTGGCTAGCAAGATATCTTTTTGATAAATTCTACTGTCAGTGCTTTTTTGAACTGCTTAGGAATGAAAAGATCTCAATCGTTCCTGAAGTGGAAAGAGAGACTCTCAAAAAGGATGTTTTTTCGGGGGAAAAAATTATATCAGCCTCCTTGTGCCATCACCTCTGGGAGCAAGAGGGTTAAATGCTGCCCAAGCCTCATCTTAGCCATAAAACCTCATCTGACATCCCCATTTCTGCTTCAAAAGAAAGCCTAATATTTTCATTTTCAAGCAAGTGGCCAGTGAAGGATGCAGAGATGCCCCAGCTCTGCTGGGTGCCTGGCTGAGAGATGTTCAGCACATCCTGCTGGGCAGAGCTCCTGGGAGGCCTTGGTTGGTTATTAAGCAGGAGCACCTTGCAATAACACCCAGAAATTTGGGAAGGGGCTGTGTCACCTGCCTCGTGAGAGCTGGGGGAATGAGGGTGTTGGGCTTGGATGTGCAGGTTGTGGGAGGGAGGTCTTGGGATGGCTCTCTGGGCTGTGAGCTTCAGTAGCCCCATTTTTAGAAGTCCTGTGCATAGAAATCATCAAACTTACTCTCTCCCTTGTTGTCTGTGCTGCATTTGAACCCTTCACCTCAATCATGAGAGACTATTCCAGTGCATGACCACGGCAGAGCCTTTCCCTCTGACATTTCTCAGGTGAAAAAGCAGCAGCATTCCAAGTGGCTGGAGCTTGCTTTCAGAAAGATGTATGGGATGTGCAGTTGAGCTGGATATTATAAATAATGGCTTTACTTTAAGCAAAAATTATTGGACAGATGCTGCCTTCAAGTCAAATTTGATTGAGTAAATGCTAATGGAAAGTAGTTCTTCACAACAGATTCATCTTCTGACATGGAGGGTATCATTGTATCCTTGACAACAAAGCTTAAAAGAGCAGCACAACAAATGTACTCATTATGTGGGCTGAAAATTAAGTGGACCAAACCTGGATTGATCACTTCCTCAGTGAACAGTTCAGTAGCCATCAGCATCCTCTGCTCACCTGTCCTTTCAATGTTCTCTTTATTATATTTCAAAAATAACAGGCAAAGCAATGAGGTGGCTTAGATCTGGAGACAAAAGCCATGCCAAGAATCTAAGAAAACATGATCCAGGCATTAACCCAGTCAGCCTGGCTATAAAATTCATCTTCTGAAGCAATGGGCACAGTGTTGAGGTTCCAGCTCTAGCTGCTGGTGATGGCTTTCCCCATAACAGGTAGAGTGGGGCTTTGCTGGGCTTGGTTTTATATATACACCTCATCTCCTCTGTAGTGTGTGTGTTTATGTCTACACCTAAGAAAGAAATTGTTCAGGCTGAAGGGCTGTGCTCCTGCCAGGTGTTGGCCAGGGGAGATTTCCCACCAAGGAATGTTTTAGGGGAAAAAGCAATGAGTTCTCTGCAAGGTCAGAGTCACTGTCAGTCTGGGTAGCTGGTGGGTTGTGCCTGAAGTGCTCTTTGTGTTCATAAAAATCTGCTTGTTGCCTGGCTGGTGGTGTCCTGGCAGGTGTAATGTGGGAGACTGAATTTCCAGCAGGGAAGGGTTCCCAGGAGGGCAGTGGAACAATGGCCCAGGGTGCCCAGGGAGGTGGTTGAGGTCTCATCCCTGGAGATATTCAAGGTGAGGCTTGAGGAGGCTCTGAGCAACCTGATCTAGGTGAGGGTGTCCCTGATACTGCAGGGGGGTGGCACTGGGTGACCTGCAGAGGGACCTCCCAACCCCAATTATTCTCTGATTCTGTAAGGGGATGTCACCTTCCTGACAAGTTTTCTTTCTTCTTCTTCTTCACTGACTCCTGTGTACCCACCAACCCCCCAGCACCCTAGGACCAGAACCTTGCCAGCTTTGTGTGAATGCTGGAATGTGGCAAAACCATGAAAAGGTTAATTTTATGGACTTGAGACAGCTCATAAATATTGGGGAATGGCAGCACCTGTAGACTGTATCTGTACATTCAGAATAATTTACTTTATCCTTCCCTCTCTCCTTTCTGAGCATGGTTTGTGCCACCTTGCAGTTTCAATCCATGAGGTCAGTGTGTGAAACAAATCTGACACTCCAGGGAGAGATTGTTAAAAGAATAGGGCCCTGGACAGGGGGCTTAGCTTGGTGATTTGCTGAATTGTTGTTGGATTATTTGGAAAACCTGGTGATGACTTCAGTTTGAAGTGCATCAACTGTTCGTGGAGTTTGCTAAGTGATTGTTGCAAAAATAATCATGGTGCATTGTGCTGAAGTGTTTGTTTTATCCTAAGTGTTCTGACCTTCTTCTTCTGTATTTGAGGAGTTTTCTACATGTAATTAAAAGGCCCTCCAGGAAAAAAAAATAGTAATCAGCAAACTAATCTATAGGACAAGTAAATTCAGATAATTCCTACCACATTAATTCATTTAAAATTCAATCTTGTTGTTTCTTTAAGGATTTTCCTTCATCAGTGCTAAGTATGAACTAATTATAAGCCACTTTAGCCTCTTATTAAGATACACGGAGAGGATTTATTTATTTTTCACCCATCCTGAAGCTTAGGTTTTTCACTACATTGTATTTTGAGGCCACCAAATGCTTCCTGGGGAAACAGAGCTGTGTGTGCAGGCTGCAGCCCACAAACCTGGCAGAGAATGGGTAGGAGCAAAGAGTCCAGGGCTGCTGGTGGGACATCCTGCTGCTATTGCTGGGAGACGAGGCTGGAGGAGAACATTTTGTTTGTTCTCTCTTGAAATCAGAGTGCTCTTTGCATTTGAAATGTAATTTGAAATTACCTCTGCATCTTGTGCCTTCAGGATAGAAGTTTATAGAATCCCAGAGTGTCAGCTTGGGGGGGACTTTAAGGACCACATGATCCAACCCTTCTCAGATTCTTGTTGATCTGAGATGTCTCAGCACCCCCTGGAGCTGAGACTTCCAACTTTCCAGAGGGGGGGAATCCACCCCTTCCCCTGGGATCTGGAGTTCAGGCTGGGCAGGTCCTCTCTTAGGGATTTGGAAAAGCCCCTTGCATGTGGCCAATGTGATGCTTTTGGAAGGAAACCATGCTTTTTGTGTAGCTCCCTGTGTCTCTGAAAGGTGTTGGCTCAGCATGGGCCAGGGATGCCCAAGCAGCTCCTGTAGAGGAGAAAAAGCAGCTATGGGAAAGGTGAAACTTGTGCAGATCAGAGAGGAATGAGATAGGAAAGGAAAATTTTCCAGGGGAAAGATGTGGAGTCTCACCTGAGCTTGAAGCTCTGTCTGTACCCCAGATCTCTTGGCAGCTGCTTTGCCTCCATCTGCATCCCACTGAAATTCTGGAGGTCATTTCACTGGTACCTTGACTTAGATACTGATTTAGGTACTTAGACTTAGATACTGATTATTTTTTTTTTAAAATTTCAACCAAAAGGACATAGAAACCTGAAGTAGCAATTTCGTCACCACTAACATGGATATTGTTCCTTAAAATAGAAGAGTTTGGAGGCTTTTTTGTTTTTCTTTTTTTGCTTTCACCCTCTCAACGTTAGCCAGGAGCCCCCACAAACCTGGTGGAGCAGTCCTGAGACTCTGAAAGCTCTGGACTCAATTGAAAATTTCAGTCTGTGCTTTCAATTAAGCAAACAACCACTGTAATGGCAGTTTCTGTACTTTCAATTAAGCAAACTACCACTGAAGTGAACAGCAATTTAGTTAATCTGCAGGCTCCCAGTGGCTGTTTGCCAGCATCAGGTCTGCACAGGGAGGTGATGCTGGCCCTGAGTACTTGGGGTATTTTGGTTGGTTCTGTCCAGGAGCTGAAAAACCCAGGTGATTTGTTGCCCCCTGTGTTAATCAGCAACAAATTACCCCAATTGTTTGGCAAGCTCAGCAAAGGGGAACAAAAAACCCAGTCAAAACTGGTGTGAACAGACTGTGTTTAGTTCCTTTCTCCTCTGCTCAGCTCTCGTGGTGTCTTTGGGGTGAGCAGTGTTGGAGCTAAAATAAGGACAAGACCAGGGGGGTTTCCAGGGTGCTGTAACTCTGTGTGACACCTCCTGTGTTTGCTGAAGAGAATTAAATCAGAGAACCCCAGAATGTCTGAGGTTGGGAGGGAGCTGAGAGCTCATCTCCTCCCAGCTCCCTGCCATGGCCAGGGACACCTCTCATCCAGCCCAGGTTGCTCCAAGCCTCATCCAACCTGGCCTTGAACACCTCCAGGGAGGGGGCAGCCACAGCTTCTCTGGGCAATCTGTTCCAGAGGCTCAGCACCCTCCTCCTGAAGAACTTCTGCCTCAGATCCAGGCTGAACCTCTTCTCCTGCACTTTCAATCCCTTTCCCCTTCTCCTAGCACTGGACACTGATGAAAAGTCCCTCTGCAGCCTTCCTGGAGGTTCCCTTCAGGTACTGGAAGGCAGCTCTAAGGTCCCCCTGGAGTCTTCTCTTCTCCAGGCTGAACAATCCCAGTTTCTCCTCAGCCTCTCCTCCTAGGAGAGCTGCTCCAGCCCCTGGATCAGCTTTCTGGCCTCCTCTGGACTCATCCCAACAGATCTGTGTCCTTCCTCTGGTGGGGACACCAGAACTGGATGCAGGATTTGGGGTCTCAGCAGAGCAGAGGGGAGAGAACCATAAATGAGCTGAAATTTGAACAGACAGAGAGCAAATCTGAGAGCTGAGCATTCAAGGGTCAAGTGCCAACCAAACATCACCCCTGTGCCTGCACACCAAGATTTGCATCTCTGCATCTCCTTTCCTACTACACCTTTGACATTTTAAATTGGTCAAGAGGAGTAAAACCACATCGCTTTGCTAAGTTTTGAAAAGCAAACTTTGAAAAGCAGCACTTTAAAGAAAGGGGCTTAGTGAGGAAGGTGAATTGTTGTTTCAAGTCTTTGGGTGGAATCAATCAGCCCCAGTGCTCCAGTGCCTCCTGCCTGGAGTCTTTGGGGAGAAGCAGCTTTCAGGGATAACTCTCCCTCCTGGAGCCCCAGGACTTTTGTGTCTTGTGAAAACCAAGCTGTGGCTATCCAGGGACTGGATCTCTGAGCAGGTTCAAGCACCTTGGAAATAACAGAAAAGCCAGGAAATGTTCTTTTTGCCAAGGATGGAGCAGGTTAAACAGAGTCTGTGTGTGTGTACCAGCCAGGAGCAGTCCAGAAGCTATTGGTGAAGGATCCAGAGGCAGTCCCTTGGGAAGCAGGGAGCAGATTAATGATTTTATCTGCTGCTCCTGAGGACCATACTTTGTGGCACAGCACAGTCCCTTTTTCCTCCTCTAAGTACCCTTAGGAAGGGACAGAGGTGGCAGTGCTGGCTCAGCAGCTGAGCTCTGCTTTGTCCTCTTGACACAGTCCATGCCTCCAGTGCTCATCTGCTGGCTCTGGATGGGAAATTGGTCACAATTTCTTGGAGGTGGATGGACTTGAGCACTTGCTACAGGACCCGAAGTGCTTTGCAGATGTGGTTTTTTGAATGCACTCTGAGGTGAGAAAAAAATGTGGTTTTTTGCTTTGTTGTTGTTTTAGATTTCTAGATGAAAAGAGATGAACTGAAAAGCATCCCTCAGTTTTGAGTACTAAGCTTGGGATGCCATGGCCCTCGTTTTGCAGAGTTTAGGACCCATGCTCCTGCTGGTCCCTTCTCCTCCCTCCCCCCAGGGCACCATCCTGCCTTGTGCTCCAGCAGAACCTGATAACAGCTTTGAGATTGACTCCAGGGAGGGAAGTGACAAAACACAGTGGGATTTTTATTAAGAACTTGACTGTGTGACTCTGGAAAGATGAAACTGTATAAAATTAACGTCAACAAGACAAGCAGCAGAGATCTGGAGGCATTTCTGGTGCTTCCAGCATGCTGAAGCTCAAAGCACCCTCACCAGTGCTGGTCTTTTGTCACCATGGAATCCCAGAATGTCAGGGGCTGGGAGGGAGCTGTGGAGCTGATCCAGTGCAAGCCCTGCCCCAGCAGGATCCCCCAGGGCAGGACACACAGAACACATCCAGGTGGGCTTGGAAAGGCTCCAGAGAAGGAGACTCCACAACCTCTCTGGGCAGCCTGGGCCAGGGCTCCCTCACCCTCACAGCAGAGAAGTTTCTCCTCAGCTGGAGCTGGAACTTCCTCTCTTCTCCCTTCAACCCATTCTTCCTTGTCCTACTCCTGGGCACCACTGAACAGAGATTGGCCCCTTCCTCTTGCCCCCCAGCCCTCAGATCTTGATGGACATTCAGAGATCCCCTCTCAGCCTTCTCTTCTCCAGGCTGAACAGCCCCAGGGCTCTCAGGCTTTCTTCCCAGCAGAGATGCTCAAGTCCCTTCAGCATCCTCAGAGCTCTCCCTTGGCCTCTCTCCAGCAGATCCCTGTCTCTCTGCAACTGGGGAGCCCCAAACTGGACCCAGTATCCCAGTAGTGGTCTCACCAGTGCAGAGGTGAGGGGGAGGAGAACCTTTTGGTGATATCCCCAGGATGCCATTGGTCTTTTTGGCTACCAGGGCACATTGCTGACCCATGGAGAGTTTTGTGTCCACCAGGACTCCAAGGGCTTTCTCCCTGGAGCTGCTTTCCAGCAGGACATCCCCTAATCTCTACTGGTGTACACCACTCCCACCATGCAGCATCCTTCAAGTATCCTGAGCCCTCATCTTGTCACCCAAACAATTCCTCTCTGAGCATCTCTGCGTCTGACTCCTTCCCTCCCCACGCTGAGTTTATTGAGATGGAACAAGACAGAAGCAGAAAGCTCCATTTGTCTGAGCTAAGCCAAGAGATGAGAATTATTTCACATCCTCTGAGCACACGGAGCACTGCCAGGACCTTTTCTCTCCCTGGATCTCTGCAGATGCAGGAGGATGCACTGATGGAAGCTCCTGCCTGCCAGACTGAATTCAAATGGTCGCTAATGCCCACTGAAACCTTACATGTGACTTGTAATGAGATATTGCTGATTAGATCTAGTTCTGATGTACCTGGCTTTATCTATTTTTCCTTAGGATTTAGCAGTAATTTGTATTTTAATAGCCCAATACTTTTTTTTTTTTTTTTTTTTTAATAGCTCCATAAGCCTGCTCTTGGATTTTATCTTTCTTACCCTTTCTGCTGCTACAAAAAAATTCCACAGAACTTTCACAATTCAGGCACCACTCTGGAGTCATTGTCCAGTAGCTAAACAGTTCCCAGGCATGCTCTGGGTAAAGATGGAGCCTTCAGAGATACAACAAATGTTATCTGTGTGAGCAGCCAGGCTGTGCAGGGACACAGAGAGACATGAATTCAAACTGGTGGTTAACCTCAGGTCTGGGACTTTGCCTGGCAGCAGGCTTGGAGCTCCTGCCTGCTGAGGAGGAGGAAAAACCAGAATTTCATGGTCTCAGAGTTCCTTCAAGTACAGACATTGGTCACTAAGTGTGCTCTGGTGCCTGATAACAGACCCAGAATTGGTGAGGGGGTGGATCTGGTCTGAGCCTGGATGGAGGAGACTTTGTGGTGAGGATTTAGTTCCCAAGTGACATGTGGTGTCAGCAGACTTTTGCAGGGAGGCAGCACCAGAGGAAGCTTTGTTCCTACAGCTTGAGCTCTTACCCCAACCCACCACAGCTGAGTTTAGTGATGGACCTTAGTCCTGAGGCATATGGATCCTCTGGCTCTCATGTCTCCAGGACTGTAACATCCCCATCTTCTGTGCAGATGGTTTGAACAGGCAGAGGCTGTGTTGCTTTTGGAGTTTTACTCAAAGTTCTTCAGCTTGGATCAGCTCCCATTGCCATCTGCTGGGAGGGACAAATTTGTGGTTTCTTGACTCCAGCAGTGCTCAGACAGAGCCAAGAAGGGTTGGGTTAGGAGGAAAAGTCCCTTTGGTTTTTGGAGAGGAGGAGCCCAGCTGCTTTCCTGGCTGCCTCTGGGTTCTGTACCCAGAACCTGGTGCTGAAGGCTGAGCATCCCCAGGGCTGGGACTGATTGTGCTTTACCTGCTCCTGCCCATCCCCATACCTGGATGATATTCCCTTCCACGATGCAAACGAGTTATTTCTAGACATCAAACATGACAGAGCTGGGGGGGGGCAAAGCCCTGTGACATTTTACAATCCTCAGTTTGGTGGCTGTGATCAGAGAGATGAAAGAGATCTTTTTATAAAACAGGAGAAGCAACAAAGTGCTCCCCTACCCCGACAGGATGGAGCCCATCCTCTCTGTGATCCCTTCAATGTTTGTTTCCACCTTGGTTCCTTTTTTTTTTTTTTTTTTTGGTTTAGTCCTCTATAAATAAAGAACTTTTGGGAAACAATAATGCAAAAAAAAACCCAGGACCCCTCCAAACAACCCAAACAGAAGTGAAAGACAGAGAGCTCCAAAGGAAAATAGGGAAATGTTGTTGGCCTGAAAACCAGCAGCTGTGTTTTCTCTGTCCTGTTTCTACAGCAGAAGTCAACGAGTGTTAAGTGTGTGGCTGGCTGGCCAAATCCATGGGGTCTGTCTTGGCCATGGAGAAGCTGTGTGCTTGGAGAGATGCTCTGCATGGTGTGTCCTGCTGTACAGATCACTGAGGAACCACCTGAGCCCCCTCCAAATCCTCACACATTCCAAGCCAAACCCCACCAGGCTGCCAGGGAGCTTTTGCTTCCCCTCCCTAATTCCAGTGAGTTTTAATAAACCACTTGAAATTGGGTTCCTGATGCAGTTCTCTGAATTTCAGCAAACTTAATTAACATTCAGGGAGAGGAGAAAAAAAAACCAAAAAGCATTAATCTTTGGTTTGACTGCAGCTTTTCATCAGTTTGTGTCAATTCATTCCCATTATCTCCACTGAAAATACACTTTTTTTTGAAGAAATAGTTGATTTTATATGCAGCTATCTATGCACAGACCTCTAAGCTATCTCATTCCTCTTTAAAACAAAGGGCTGTATACATAAATACACATATATGTGTGTGTGTGTGTATATATATATATATAAAACTGACTGGGATGTCTCCAAGTTTAAGAATCTAACTACTAACTACTACTACTACCTATAACTAGCTACCTACTGCCTATAGCTACATTCCTTTGGGAAACAGGTTGGAGAGAAGTGTAAATTCATCAGATGCCTCTGAGGATTGTGAATGTGTAACCTGCTTTTCCAAGGCACGTGTTACCAGACCAAGAGCAAAGCAACAGGTAGGAAAATGGATTATTTCACCCCCAGCTGTACGTTTGTTCCAAAAATAGGGATTTCAGTAGTGATATCACTGATCACTAGAAGTTGCTAGAAGTTTGTTGTAAATAATTAGTTTTTAAAGAGAAATATTCTATGAGGACTCAGATCTGGAAGTTTGGGAAGCAAGCAGAAGGGTTCTTGGTGAAAAGGACAAAAAAAAAAAAAAAAAAAAAAAAAAGCCTGAAAAGAAATTATTTTTTTTCAAAACCAGACTGTCTTCAGAGCAATTCTGTCCTGGCTAATTCATGAAGATTTCCATTCAATTGGTCTGTGAAGTAAGAGGAGCCAAAGCATTTTTATTTTCTGTCAGTTTTGTGTAATTGAAGTACGAGTGGTTATGCTACCCTGGGAATGAAGAATCTGTCTTTTTTACTGTGCTATTAATCATCTTGCAATTATCTGTCTAGAGACAGCAAAGAAGAGAATCACTGAGCCTGCCTAGATGAAATGGCACTATTGTGGTCTGTAGTTTGGTGATGAGAATTTCCAGCTATATATCTGGGCTTGTAGAGTCCTGAAAAAGCAGCTTTTATGTAGACTTCAGCAATGAACATTTCTAAAGTCACTCGAACATCAGATTTTGATGATGTGTAGGTGGCAATGGCTTTTCTGTACCTGCATTAGAGATAAGTGGCTTCTTTGTGTGTGTCAAAGAGGTGAAGGAGCCATTTCACTTTGCCTGCAGTCATGGGGAGGAGGATTAATGACATTTGTTCATGAGCCTTGGGTAAGACCAGCCAGAGGGCAAAACCCCGCAAAAGCAGTGAAGCAAAGGTTTCAGGCTTTGGGGCTGTGTGGAACCTCCTTCTGTGGAACTTTCTTCTTCTGATCTTGTGTGGAATCTCCCTGGGGCTGATGTGCTGGAGTCCCCATCATCCCTGGAGGCATTTCAAAGCCTCGTAGATGTGCTGGGGAGGGACGTGGGGCAGTGGTGGCCTTGGTAGTGCTGGCTCAGTAGTTGGACTCGATGATCCTAAAGGGCTTTCCCAACCCAAATGATTCTCTTCTCTAAAAGGGGCTTTGGGAAGCTGCAGGTGGGCATAGCTGGGCTGGACCATAGCAGCATGTCCCAAGGCCAGGGCTGCAAACCATGCTCTGCAGCAGCTCTGTGCCTGGGGAGGTGTCTGCATGAGGTCTCTGGAGGTTTTTGGGGCCATGACTTCCACTGGTTGGTGCCCAGTTAACAGGCTGCTGGAAGGTTGGTTTTTAACTCCTTGACCTGATGCCACACTGGAATTGTTCTATATCTCCATAAGCATTTAAATGATCCTTCCATTGACTGAAACTGCATAAAACCAGAATGTAAACCTTTTTTTGTGATCCCTTCATGCTGCCAGAGCTTAGTGAAGCAACTTTGGATTAGGTGGCTGCTAGGAAGCCTGAATGATCTGGTGATGCTAAATGGGTGGGCACACAGCTGGGCCTCAGGAGTTCCCCATGGTTGTACCTTTTACCATGGAGACATTTACCTTGGTTAAACCCTTTTTGTGGGAGGTTTCACTCATCCATTTGGGGCTGCCCAGATGTGCACCCATGGGGGCAGCTGTGCTGGCTCAGCTCCCAGCTGGCATCACCTTGGACCCAACCCCATGGCTGAGCTCCAGGAGGAAGCAGCACCCCATCCAAGCCACTATCCCAGCAGGGTGAATATCTGGGGCCTTTTCCTTCTCTCATCAGCTGTTTATTTTGTTAGCCACGTGCACTAAAAAATAGTTTCTGGCAGGGCTGCAAGAAGGGAATGTGGGGAAAGGCCATCACAATAAACACCCTTCAACACCCATTACTGTGAAGAGCACTAAAGCTTAAGTGACAGCCTAGAAGGAAAGCAGTGTCATCTTTGATTCATGCTGCTGTTGAATTAAGCAATATAATCACTGCCAAATCAATCATTACCAGCCATAAACAACGGGTTCCTTAGTCGCCCTTCCTGAGGCAAAGCCCTGGACCATTAATGTGTTACAAGTTGGGCTCTTAACAACAAGAAGAATCAGCTCAAGGCTGTCAGGAGAGTTCCCAGTAATAGAGACCAATTTCTAATCTTGGGAGATGTAAAGCAGGATCAGAATCAGTCAGAATAAATCAAGAGGAATTCTTCCAAGCGCAAGGAAATCACTTACGTTGTAAATATTTGTTTGGGGAAATATGTTATCCTGGTGGAACGTTTAAAACTGCTCCAACAGGGTTTTTAGGGTAATATCCTGAAGTAAGCTGAAGTGTCAGCACTTTAAAAATTGCCATTTGATTGGAAAGGGCTAAAGGATATGTTTGAGTAGGACTGACAGCTTTTTAAAATGAACCAGGGAAGTTTGGGGTCATTTTTCTTTCAATTTATTCCATTCCATTGTGAGTGATTTTTAACTAGAACACAAAACCAAAAAAACCACAAAAAATCCCACAAAACCCCACACCAACAAAAGAAACAACCCACACACCTCTACTGTAGTTTTTTTGGAGGTCATAATTTCCTGGATACTCACTTAAATCAGAATAACAGTCTGTGACATAATAGATGGTGTTTATTGTGAAGCAAGAGGGAACAGACCTGTGGGAAAGCTGAAGATTTCCAACCCTGACTCTCATTTGGATCACACCCAGAAGTGGGGCCTTGGACAAGCCGCAGGCAGGGTCAGGATTTTACCTTATTTATTGTAAATGGGTGTAATTTCTTCATGGAGTGCTTGTGTCTTGCTGCTTTCTCATGATTTATAGCATCTCAGCGTGGCTGTTATGGCTGGCTTTCTGATTTTGTTGTTTCTAACACCTTTTCATTTATTATGCATAAAAAAAGAGGCAATAAAAACACTCATAAAAAGCAAATGAGCAAGAGATCAACCTGTACGTCCTCACTCTTCCTCTTACATCTGCTGTAATTCTACTCCATCACGTTTTTGTCCTCCTCCTTCCCTCATACATCTTCAGGAACCAAGGAATCTGTCCCACTGCCCATACTTGTGAAATACACTTCTCAAAAATAAAGAAAAGAAAATGCTGAGATGCCAGCAAACCTGAGAAGATTATTTCAGGTAACAGTGTGTGATTCAAAGAGAGTCTTTGGCAATTCCAGTAGAGTTACCCACTTCATTTAGCCTCATTTCCTTAATTAGAGGAGCATTAGCCTAGGATACACACCCATGGTGGTGACCCATGTGCCACAAGACCATGGCCAAGGTGACTGCAAGAGAAAGGGCAAATTCCAGTTGCATCTGGAAGGGAGCTGGAAAACCACATCAGACCATGAGTGTTCACACCCTTTGTACCCTTCAGGATAGGGATGATAACCCATGTCACCTTCAGATGTGCACTCTTGGGAGTATTGGGTCCCATGGAAGCTTCCAGTGCAAAGTTCTAGGAGAAGTTACTGAAGAAGAGATCAGCTCCCTGATTTTTTTGCCCAATTGCCATCTGGAGGGCTGGTGGGGAACTGTTCAGGAACAAGAAGCTGCCCATGGGAGGAGAGCAAAAGCAGAAAAACAGCAAAGCCACCAAGCAGCTGGGCAACCCAAGCAGGCACCTGGGCCAGCTAGCCAAGAGGGAGGAGAGGGCTCTGCAGTGACAGCCCATCCAAAATGTCACCCATTGCTGGCCAGCTCATTAATACAACTCCAGGGCATGGGGGATTGGATTTGATAAACCCCTCTGGCTAAAAGAGAAGAAATAACCATCTGGGACTGTGGTGATCAGACATCAGCTGGGCTGGTTGGTTGGAGGCTCCTGCTTTGGGTTAGTTTTGAAGCCACCAGTACATCCAGGTCTCCAGAAAAGAGCAAGACAGAGAGGCTCAAAAGTAAGGAACCCTCCAATCGTGGAAAGATGAATTCTGGAGGATAGAGTTCCACTTTAAAGATTAATTCTAGAATCTTTTGGGTTGCTTTGTTTCTTTGTCTTGTCTGCCTTTTCATACCATGAGCTTCTCAGCTCACCTCTGCCATCACCTCTGGATGTACAGAGCCCCAGCACAATGTGACTCGTGTTGCAAGTTATACATAGGTCTTTGTAAAATCTAAGCCTGCACCTCTCACATCTGTGAAATCTGTCATCTCTTTACTCCCTGTTTTTTCTGCATGCTCTTTAGGAGTACTTGATATCCCTCCTGAATTGCTTTATTTACTCCAATCAGATGTTCTTTGTCTGAGGGAGGCTGGGATCAGGAGCAGTCCTAGAAACTGAGAGACAAGATGATTTTTGTGGTTTGGAATAACCACTCACAGGTTTGTGGGGCCTTGGTGCAGATGCCACCAGTGTGACATTAGTGATGGCTCCAGAGCAGGGCCCTTCCCAGCCTTTATATTTTATGCATGAGCTCCCTGCTCCTCCAAGGCACATCAAAGCTTCATCACTGACCACTGGTGAACACATTCATCCTCATTTGAAGGCTTTGGTGCAAGCTGTGTTCTTTTCTTGTCTTTCCTAATGTTCTCTGGACAAATACCCCTCTCTGGGGAGAGGCTGAGATCCCAAGCCAGGTTTTTCAGCTGAGCCATCAGCCCTCTCAAGCTTTTCTTGCAGCATTTAGAGGATTTGAGGTGCATTGCTGTTCAGGACTAATGAGAATTTTCACATCCCCTTCTTTCAGCCTCCAAACATGAGAGATTCACCAAGCTCTGGATCACAGCAGTGCCCTGAGCTGCAGGCATGGCCAGGAGTCTGCTGGGGGCTGGGTTGTAGCTGAGCCCCCCCATGAAGGATGCTGAGTGCCAGATGGAGGGGTCTTGGATGGAGTTAATTACCTGCCTCCCTGTTGTCTCCTCTCATTGGTTTGGGTCTTTCTGGAACAAGTTAATCTGGCTGCACTCATGTTCTCTTCTTCCTCTGTTCCCTCTGGTTTAGGTGTCCCCTCTAACACGAAGGAGCATCTCCCATCTGGAGTCATCCACAGACAGCTCAGTCCCTGTGTTTTCTCTCTGTCCCATGGGTTGATCACCCACTTCTCTGGACTGACTGAAATCTCCCTCCCAGACACAAAAATAGAACCTGGGCTGAGATGTTGTGGGAGAAAAAACGTAACACGTCTTTTTTTACCCCAGTGACATGGAGTCTACACAAAGATAAAGGTGGGAAAAGCAAAATTATTTTATTATTAGCATTTCAAGGTGAAAGGTGCCACTTTTTTTCCTGGAAAAAAAAGCACTGAGGTGTTGTGTGATCGTAGAAGTAATGAAAACTGCCCTTATTAAATGGGTAGTTGCTTCTCATAGTAATAAAAGGATTTATGGGTGACCACAGCAGTTCAGGCCATCTCAATCTCAGCTTCAAATACATTCAGAGACTAATCACAGAGCTGCCAGAGAGCTATGCAGAGAGTACTGAATTAATCAGGTATTTCAGACTATGAAACACTGCAAACAGAAGAAAAAAAAAATGAAAAGGGAAAGAGGAAAGCATGTCTGCTGGCAGAGCTGCCTGAACTGAACTGGTGCCCAGGGACCCCTTTCACAGGAGTCAGCAAAAGAAGTGACCTTCATTATCCAAGTGCTGACTGGGCACTTCCTCAGGTCTGTTGCTTTCCAACATCTCCAAGAAAGAAATATCAGGCAAAAACCCCAAACCCTGTGTGCTTTGAATCAACAGTGATTCACTCTCTGGTTTCAAAGGAGGGGTTCTGGCACTGCCCCATTTCAGGCATGTCAGTGACAGAAGGATTTGCTCCTTGTTGCTGAGTTCCTGGTGTATTATTTAGTCCATTTAGTCCTCAAGTCTACAGGGGGGGAAATGGGTGTAAAAATTCCTCTTTTCTACCAGCTTCTGCCACTTCCATTGGGCTTGAAAGCACTTCAGGAGGGGAATAACCTTTTTTTATTCTAAATATTCCTCTACTGGGCATGTGGTGTGGGGAAACCCTACAGAAATGCTTTGTTCTTTGTCCTGTGTAATCCTAGAATCCCAGAATGTCAGGGGCTGGGAGGGAGGTGTGGAGCTGATCCAGTGCAAGCCCTGCCCCAGCAGGATCCCCCAGGGCAGGACACACAGAACACATCCAGGTGGGCTTGGAAAGGCTCCAGAGAAGGAGACTCCACAACCTCTCTGGGCAGCCTGGGCCAGGGCTCCCTCACCCTCACAGCAGAGAAGTTTCTCCTCAGCTGGAGCTGGAACTTCCTCTCTTCTCCCTTCAACCCATTCTTCCTTGTCCTACTCCTGGGCACCACTGAACAGAGATTGGCCCCTTCCTCTTGCCCCCCAGCCCTCAGCTCTTGATGGACATTCAGAGATCCCCTCTCAGCCTTCTCTTCTCCAGGCTGAACAGCCCCAGGGCTCTCAGGCTTTCTTCCCAGCAGAGATGCTCAAGTCCCTTCAGCATCCTCAGAGCTCTCCCTTGGCCTCTCTCCAGCAGATCCATCTCTCTAAGGAAGTACTAAGTAGCTGATGTGTGTTTTCACTTGCTTGCCCATCAGTCTGGTCAGTCTGGAGTGACACGTGTGCTCCTCTACCCCTGCCAGCTCTCTGTGGAACCTCTCAGCCTGCAGACAGCAGAGGAGGCTCTGCCCTGCAGCTTTCTGGGGCAGGTCCCCTGGCAGTGCTCTGCTCCTTCAGGTAGCAAATGCACTAATTGCTCATAGTGAAGTGTATTTATTCCAGCCAGACATGTCCTTACAGCAGGACATGGGAAACAACTGCAGAGAGTGCTGCTGCAGAACATCTTACTTTGCCACGGCTGCTGCAGACAATTCCCCCAAGCCTCTGAGCAGGGATGTCCATCAGGACGTGGTAATGGAAATGCCAACCTGGCTGAAGACAGCTGGCAGAGCTTGGGCTCTCCTGGGATGTTGGAGGGTTTTATTCAGCTCACTGCCTGGAACAAAGCAAATTAGTCCACGGGTTCTTGTCTTACATTTGTTTCCCTGTTTTCCACTAGGTGCTCTGCACGATGACTTCCAGTGCAGAGCAGCAGATGCTCGGGGCACACTGTACAGCATCCTCTTCATTAAAGTTTTTCACCCTTGAAGATCACAAGGGCTTCTCTGACTTTCCCCTTCCCTGTGTACATGAGGAGGTTGCTGGGGGTGGCACCTCTTGGCCAAATGAGAAGGAACAACATTGACCTCCTCCTTGCTGCTCACCCTTTTGGTGCTCACTGCCCCCCAAGGGCTTTGTGTGGTGATGGTGGCACTGTGCCTCTGCACACTCTGTCCTGCCTCTCACCAAAACCCTCTGCAGGTTCATCCTCTTTGCTCCAGAGGAGGTGGAAGTCTGCATCCCTCTGCAGCTCCGGGAAGGCCAGGCTGTAAGTATTCATCTACATTTTTTTTGGAAAGCAAATAATGGGGTTCAAATCGCTGGCATGTAGTTTAAAAGTCATTCCCCACTACACTCAACAAGAAAGATGCTTCAGAGGAAAAGCCCACCCTTCCAGTTACTTTAGGAGGGGATGAATCCCACATGTGCACCTCCTGCTCAGCCCCCACCCATCTGGAGAGGGATTCTCACCCTGGAGATTGGCAGCTGAGGCAGCAAAAAGGTTTGGGGCCAAGTGATGGTGATGAGCACAACCATTGCTTAGACCAGAAAGATAAAGCCTTGATCCTCAAAGATATATTTAGAGCTTTAACTCCCATGGCAAACAGGAGTCCTGAGGGGCTTGGCAGAAACCGATGGAGTTACAAAAGCATCAAGATCAGACAAAGCTGTGTTTGCTTTCCTTTGATCTGTAATTCTCTCCTGGATTTTAAGATGCAAATGGGGGGGCTGGAGGCCTTTCCAAGCCTCTTGCCATTGTTCCACTGCCAGGTGTTGCCTGCAGGCAGCAGAAAGCAGAGCAGCTGACTTCAGGTGGGCTCTGGGGGGATGTCTGGGGAAAGGACTGTGTGGGGCAAGGACTCGTGTTGGTGGTGCCACCCAGCTGGAAGGCTGGCAGGTTGGCCATTTGGAGACAAGCAGCATTCCTAAACCACTCCTCAGACAGAAAACAAAACTCTGCTGAGCTCCAGAACTGCTTTCTGCAACAAGATTAACTGATAATTCAACATTTTGCCCATCTTGTTTCTTCTGCAAATCTATCCTTTTAGAAACAACAGAAGAGAGGAAAGGGAAAGCAAACTAAGCCCCAGGGGATGGCAAGCATCTCCCTCTCAGTGTTCAGAGCAGCTTTAGCTTGGATGTGAGGAACAAGTTGTGTCCCAGGAGGGCAGTGGAACAATGGCCCAGGGTGCCCAGGGAGGTGGTTGAGGTCTCATCCCTGGAGATATTCAAGGTGAGGCTTGAGGAGGCTCTGAGCAACCTGATCTAGGTGAGGGTGTCCCTGATACTGCAGGGGGGTGGCACTGGGTGACCTTCAGAGGGACCTCCCAACCCCAATTATTCTCTGGTTCTATGGTTCAGAACTCATTAGATGGTGTCTTCTTTCACTGTCTCATCCCCTAGATGGACAGTTAAGACAAAATGATGTGGGTGTAATGATGTGGATGAATCCTGCTTTTCCTGTTCCCCTTTTTTTCTAACCTGTTTGTCACACAGTTTTCAGTTTGTAATCCCTGTCACTGCTCAGAGAGCTTCTAGAACCACCAGTGCTGCTACCACGAACGTTCTTAATCTGGCAGAAACACTGGGGGGTGATTCCTCCCTGCTCAGTGCCTTCTTTTCTATTCCTGATGCCT
Organism: Phaethornis superciliosus; assembly: GCA_023637945.1. Classification (NCBI taxonomy): domain Eukaryota; kingdom Metazoa; phylum Chordata; class Aves; order Apodiformes; family Trochilidae; genus Phaethornis; species Phaethornis superciliosus. The sequence continues at coordinate 42,070,071 of JAJQWJ010000006.1, read as the reverse complement.
TTTGGAGGTGATGCTGCAGACTGTACTGTTGCATCTGAGGGAAGAACAGCTGGTCAATTATTTTCTACAGTCAAAGATGATGTTAGGGATTCAGAAACTGGACATAAAACAGAATCTGGACAATACAGGACTTGGCTCATTTGTGTAATTTAAACAAAGAACCTGCACCAGCTGCCTTAAGCTGGTAGGTGCCTGTGCCAGTTAATCCTTTGAGGCTTTATTTTAGTAAGTAGAGAGAAGAAAGGAAACCAAGTGTAGAACAGATGTGGAAAGAAGGTCTCCTCCAAATGATCCCAGTCTTAGGTGGCCTCAGTGCTTCCAGCAGATGGCTTCCTCCAGTGCTGGTCACAGCTTCAGCTCTCACTGATTTTACAATTTTGTTTGACTTCCAGTTCATTTCCTGCCAATGCCCAAATAAACTCGTTTGAAAAATGGCAAGCAGGATAGTTTGGAAAGGAGGGCAATAGGTCAGCTGTGACAGAATCATTCTCATCATCTGAATTTGCTTTGCTGGTGAGGCTTCAGCACTTTTTCCCTTTCCCATGTTTTTCCCCAGGCTGTGAGTGCCTAGGCTCTCACCCCCTAAGAGATAAAGAGTCTGCTCAGACAACAAAAATTAAACCAGATCTTGATTCCCTTCCACAGATTTACTTATGCAAATGGCCAGGGATATTGGAAGGAAAAAAAAAAAAAAAAAAAAAAAAAAAAAGAATGAGGAATGAAGGATGTGATGGGAGAAAATGGGAAGCCACTTAAAGCCAAACTTCCTTGTCTGCAGAATTTCAGCTCTCATTTACAAACTGCCCCAAGCCACAAGGTCCTCATCAGCCCATGGGTTCCTCCTCCAGCTGTAATGCACCCAGTGAGGTGGGGCTGTGTACACTGGTGTCATCTGGTGCTTTGCTGGGGGGGTTGTGAAGGAGAGGTTTTTTCCTAAATCCATGTCAGAAAGGAGAAACAATCTTTATTTCTAATTTTTTTAATTATTTTTTTTTAATCATGAAACAAACAGTTATTTCTACCCTTTGCACCCCACAAAGATGTGCCAGCACAGCTGTCAGGTGCCAGATGAATCAAAAGGTATCCTTCTCATAGAGGAAGTCAGAGACCCAACTCTCTTTGCTGACACTTGGCCTGTGGCAGTGACTCTTTTTTGGAGAAACAAGATTTTCAAAACTATGAGTTTAAAAGATGCAGAAGGGCATCACAGAGCTGTCCTATCCCAAACCAAGGATTGCTTCTGGCTTGCTCAAGGTGTTCATCACCAGCTGCTCCTCAGGTGCCCAGCAGCCACGGGTACCAAAAAACCCCAGGTGACTTCACCTTGCTGAGCCTTCAGAAAGGCACAGTTGTAATTGCAAAATGAATGGTTAACTGTTTCAGTCTTTGAAAATTAGCATTCCCAGCCCATCCTTTCCAAAGGCAGTGCTGACCATCTTGTCCCCAGATGAGGGAGAGGAGAGAAGCAAGGCAGACTAATGAGGGCTTGCTGGGAGGTCAGGGCACAACGCTGGAATGATGAACTGGAAATTACTGAGGAAATAAAACTGCCAAAAAAAAAATTTGCTGGCCTTTTCCTGAGAGAAATTAATGTGCTGGAAAAACTTCAGGGGAGGGAGCAATTACTGGAGAAGGGAGGGAGGGCAGAGCTGCTCATCAAGGGGGGGAGGTACTGGGGAGCAAACAAACCAAATAGATGATGTCCTTGGGAACTGGTGCAGGACATAGAATCATAGAATGGGTTGAGTTGCATTTTAGACACTTCCATAGGATCATAGCTCATGGAATGGTTTGGGTTGGAAGGGACCTTAAATCTCCTCCATTCCCCCCCTGCCATGGTCAGGGACACCTCCCACCAGCCCAGGTTGCTCCAAGCCCCATCCAACCTGGGCTGAGACACTGCCAGGGATGGGGCAGCCACAGCTTCTCTGGGAAACCTGGCACAGGGGCTCAGCACCCTCACACCAAACTATTTCTTCCTCCCATCTCCTCTCCATCTCCCCTCTTCTCTGGTTTTCCCATTTGGAGCACTTCATTGTGCAGATCTGAACCTGATCTTTACACAGTGTTCTCTGATGCTTCCTAAGCACAAAGCACCTCCCACAGATGAAGATGGTAAGGAAGGCTGCACCAGGGTAAGGTTTGGGAGGCTGCATTCCTTTTGTGGACAGTGGTACAGGTTTACATCAGGGTTGCTGCTGAAGGGAAACTGGGGCTCCCAAGAAAGATGCTGGAATTTCCACCACGAGAGAGAGCTCCAGTAAACATGCCTGGTAAGTTGCACTGAGTGAGCCTGAATATTAAAGGAAGAAATAGAAATACACACATTTTTTGAAAGTAATTTTTGTCTGATGAGAATGATTAATGTGGGGATAATCTGTCCTCACAAGAGGTCAGTGCAGAAGGCTGGGAATATAACTGTGTGCATTCCCATATTCTGCATTGCTGACCAGGGTGACTGCATTGCTTTTCCCTTGAACAGCTCTCAGCCTCTTCTGGAGGTTGTCCCCATCCTGTTGCCTTTGCTGGCAGCAAAAAAAACTGGGGGAGCAGCACAGATCTGCTGTCCAGAGCCAGGAGGTGAACTTCTCAGACACCACTCCAAGTGTGTAACTGCAAGATGGGAAGGTCCCCTGTTACGATCCGACCTATTATTTTAATATTTTTGTTTGAGGAAAACCAGCCACTGCTTCAGGGACGCACAGAGTTACAAAAACAATGACGCTTAGTGATTGTAACAAGTTTTTAGGGGTTTATTTTCAGGGAACATAAAACCGGGAGTCACTGCAGGGTAAGAACAATACAGTAAATAGAGGGAGGAGATCGAGTTACCGCTCTGAGGTTTTCTCTGCTACCGCCGGGCTGGTCTCGTCCAGGCTGAAGGCTCGTGGAGACCTCGATAGCTGACCTCGGGGTTTGTCCCTTGCTCGCTGCAATGCTGGCCGATCTCCCTTTTTGATTCTTTTCGTCGGGTTTTTAAAACGAAAAACGGGGAGAGGAAGGAGGGGGGTCTTCGTTTGCATATCTTGATGAAATGCACAGGTTTTCCCGGAACAGAGCTTTCCTTATCTATTTGTTAATTTCTCCATTGTTTAGGTAGGAGCCGGGGAGGTGGTCTGACCAGTTTTTTTTTCAATAGGTGCTAACGAGGCATTCTTACAGGGTTGGTGATAGAAATATAAAAAATTTGCTCAAGAAACATTTTAAATTTTGAAACGGTTTACATCATCCCCCCAGGTGGAAAATGCTCCTGCTTGAAGGAGCTTTGTCCTCTGTGTGTCTGGAGAGGCCATGGGTTGGGAAATGAGGGGTGACAAAGGAGGCTGTGCTTTGATGCTGTGGAATACAGAGCACAGGAGGTTTGGGGCACATATCAGTCTTTGTGTAGCCTTCATACCAAGTATTTGTCTTTAGGAAAGTACAAAGCATTGGCTTAATCTAGAGCATGTAGTTAAACCTGGAGTAGAAATATATTAAATATCCAATTGGATAAGAAGGTCCTGAGTATGTCTTTGAAACTGGAACCTCAATAATATTTTTTTTTACTGAAAGGAAAGCTTTTTGCAAACTTTGCAGTCCCTCCTGTTTCTCCAACGCTCCTTTTGAATGCACCTTATGGATTTTTGAAAGACAAGAAAGGAAATCCAGTGGGGCAGGTAGGAAGTGACAAGGCTGCATTGGGGCTCAGTCCCACCACAGGAGCAGATGCTGCTGCGCAGACATCAGAACTGTGGGATATCTTAGCTGTGGGATATCTTAGCTGTGGGATATCTTAGCTGTGGGACATCTTAGCTGTGGGACATCTTAGCTGTGGGACATCTTAGCTGTGGGACATCACAGCTGTGGGATATCTTAGCTGTGAGATAGCTGTGGGATATTTTAGCTGTGGGACATCTTAGCTGTGGGATATTTTAGCTTTGGGATATCTTAGCTGTGGGGCATCTTCAGTGTAGCTGTTGTGGGAAGCTGGGGCAGAGAGTGGGGTCATGTCAGGACCTCAAAGAAGAAAATAATGAAAAATTCTATGTTCCAACGTTTTGTTTCAAGTTGATATAAAATCCCAAAAGATTTTCACCCTGCAATTCCAAGAGTGGTTGGTTGCTCTAAATTTACCCTTAGGCTGCACCTGCCCAGAAAGGTCCCCTGCATGGTAAGTCTGCTAAGCAGTTACCTCCTAAGGTTCCCCAACCAAGGAGATGGTGGTCTTGGCTCCTGTGCCCACAACCAAGAACCATTTGGTGCAGGTCTAAGATGTGAATCTTCGCATTTTGAAGCCTCTCAGGAATATTTTTGCACCCAAACTACAGCTCCCATCCTCTCCTGTCATTTTTTCCAGATGAAATGAAAGCATTGCCACACTGGGGAGATGAAAAATCACAGTTCATTAGTGGAGACACCTGTTGAATTGCCCCCACTTCCTTTGCCTTCATTACTGGTTATTAGGATGTTTGTTGGGGAAGCAGCAGCTCTCCCAGAGCACTCAGCCAGAGTCCCTGCCCCATCCACTTTTGGTGCCATTACCCATTTGTCACCATGGGAACAATTTTGAGCTCACAAATATGGGCTGTGGCATTAATGAATAAATAAGGAGGAATGAGAGCTGGTTACAAGGAAGGCATTAAAAATCTTCTGCAACTGTCAGTAATGACACCACGGGAAAAAAAATAATGAATGGCAGTAATAAATGAAAAAGTTGTAAGCATTAGAGTTGGAAACCTCAGGTCCTGCATTGCTTCTGTGCTTTAGGCTGAGTTGAATCTTCCTGAGGCTGCTGTCTGCCTTGAGGGAAAATAGCTGCTGATCAGTGCTTCATTTTAAAGGATAAATTTTCATTACAAGAATAACATTTAAGCAGTATCGGTTTCCCAAATCTCATGAAGAGAAATAACCTGAAAATGACCATGAAGAAGAAAAATATTTTCCTTTCCACGGTTGGGTGTTAAATACTTAATACTGATGGATTATTTTATTATTTGATGAAGTGAAAAGAAACCAAGTAGGAGCCTCAGGCTAAATCAGCTTCTTATCTGAGCAGAAGAGTCTTATTATGACCAGCTGGTTTGTCTACAGGGTAAAATGAACCTTAGCTGCTGGTGGATGATGCAGCAAAGCTGAGATGTCCCTGCAGGCTTCTTGGAGCAGGCTGGACCGGTTCCTTACACTGGTTCTACCAATGGGTTCAGGGATGGTCCAAGTGGTGCCAGGGGAGGTTTGGATTGGATATGAGGAAGAATTTCTCCCTGGCAAGGGTTGTCAGGGCCTGGCCCAGGCTGCCCAGGGCAGGGCTGGAGTCCCCATCATCCCTGGAGGGGTTTCAGAGCCCTGGAGATGTGGTGCTGAGGGACATGGGGCAGGGGGGGCCTGGGCACTGCTGGGGGAAGGGCTGGACTGGACATAGCAATGACCTTCAGATCTTACAGGGAAAAGACTTTTCCCAAATGTTTAAACAATAAATGTGTGGAGAGTTATCTCTGCTGGACAGAGATAATTCTGCAATATGCATTCAGTGATATTAATGTAATATATTAATAACCAGAACTTCTTTTATACTTCTTCTCTTTAAAGAAGTTAGCATTGGAGTCCTCATGTGTATCATCTCTCACCAGAAGAAAGAAATGTGACTTTTTTTCCTATTATCCCTATTATTTTATAATTTATGTCTTTCAGAAGTTTTACTCCTGAGGGTTTGCTGTTTTTTAATTTCTTGTGGTTTTTTTTTTTTCTTTTCTTTATCATATCTTCCCAAGAGAACTCAGACTCTGTCCATTCTTAGTTTTCTTGTCTTTGGATAACGATATTTTGTATTTTATGTGGAAAGGTGAATCAAAACCCCATCATTTTACTTCCCACCTACTTCACCACCCTCCAGTCACTGGATTCCCTCTTCCTTTTCCATAAGTCTGTAATTTCTTTGCATGTGGTCTTCAAGGCTCTGGTGGCTGAGCACAGCCTTGGTGTCTCTCAGGTCAGTGGTACCTTCTGTCACTTTGTCACATGTCCTCAGTGGGCATGGATGGGCATGGATCTGCTCATGCTCACATTCCTTTCCAACCCTGCATTGATCCCCTGGGAATAAACATGCCAGAGCTACGTTTGCAGGGTATGGGAAGAAATCCAAACTTCACACTGTTCATAAAAGGGCATCTGGACGAATTAATGTTCCACCATTAAAAAAATAGTGTTTCTGATAAAACTAATGCTGAAATCATCTGCTTTTAAAGTAGAAACCTAGATGCCAAAGATATTTAAGGCTACAAAATGATTTATTTTTATTGTTTAAGGTTGAACAATCTGAACATCTTTGAGTTGCTTAAATTTTCCACAAATAATAGTTTATATAATATTCTGTAATATTCATCATATCAGAAAAGATAGAATCAACTCATTTGACCATTATTAAAATGTGAATTAGATGCAAACCCCTCTCTCTTATTATTCAAGTTCTTTTGTGTTTCTTAAGCCATACAAAATTTAATAAATCTTTGCAGGACTTAATAAAGAGCAGAAGATTTATATACGTACTGAGACATTCATTTACTCTTCGTAGTGGCATTGAATTTATTTTCATCGGATTCCTCATCACCTGCTCGTTACCATATTTATTGCATTCCCTCCATTGCTTCTCAAAGCACGTACACATGAAATGTTCCTGGAAGAATATCCCTACAGACGTTGTGTTCCTCAGGTAAATGTTACAAAACTGACTGACCAGCTGAGACCTTTGACTTGGAGTGATTGGGAGGCTGGGGGTTCAGCCATTGCTGGCCAACATGGGGCAGCTCCTGGGAGCTCAGGTACTTGCTCTGTTTTTTCCAGAAATCACTCTTCAGATATAGATACAGATATAGATATAGAGATAAATAGGTACAGAGCTATAGGGACCTAACTGTGACCTTCCAGTACCTGCAGGGTCCTCCAGGAAGGCTGGAGAGAGACTGTGTGCAAGGGGCTGGAGGGATGGGATGAGGGGCAATGGGTTTAAATTAGAGAAGAGCAGCTTTAGATTGGATGTGAGGAACAAGCTGTGTCCCAGGAGGGCAGTGGAACAGTGGCCCAGGGTGCCCAGGGAGGTGGTTGAGGTCTCATCCCTGGAGATATTCAAGGTGAGGCTTGAGGAGGCTCTGAGCAACCTGATCTAGGTGAGGGTGTCCCTGATACTGCAGGGGGGTGGCACTGGGTGACCTGCAGAGGGACCTCCCAACACAAATTACGTTATGATTGTAAGATAGAGGTTTTTTTTTTTATTATTCATTTCTTGGTGGCGGGGATGCTGACAGTTGGTCATAGAGGTCTTTTCCACCCATGACAATTCTGTGATCCTTTGAAAGAATAATCAGAAAAATTTTAGCATGAAACAAGTGTGGCCTTTACATAGCAGACAGATTACCTGTGATGCTTCAGACCCAAGTTGTCACCCCTTAATTCCTCAACAATTCCCAGGTGTTGGTTTTTCCAGGAAGGAAACACTTCCCATCTGAAACCACTTGCCTCTTGCAGTGACCCTGTGGTTGCTTGGGGCCTCCCCTGGATGCTAATTAAGGATATCCTGAGCTTAATAGGCATGAAATTGCTGGAGACTGGAGGATGATAAGGGTCTGAGAGATCTACTCTGCTTTTGCACTACCAATTACTCTCCTTGGAACAGGGGACTGCAGGGACAAGGGCTGGGACTGTCCCTGAGCTCTGCTGTCCCCATGGAGTGACTTCCAGCTGTGTCAGGGCCATTTGCAGCAGACTCTATGAGAGCAGCAGTCTGGCTCCCCTGCCAACTCCTTGAGCCCTTCTGACCAGGTATTTGTCACCATTCTGGGGAAGTGTGCCCTGTGGGGAGCTACATAGGATGGGTCTGCTCTGGCTAAAGTTGTATTTAAGATGTTTTCATGTCCTAAGGGGAACAGATCCCACACACCAACAGCTGCAGAACCAAAAAGAGGTTTTACTTCTAAGTGGTCTCCAGCTGACAGCTCCTGCACTGGATAATGCTATTTGTCTTCCCTTTTCACCCAAACCAGAACCCCCTCTGGAAGGGGACAGTCCTGGGTGGGGGGTCAGCTACACTTTCAGTGATTCAGACAATATTGGAATTGCTGATAATTCTTATCTCTAAGGAGATAAGGAAAAATAACAGAAAATCAGATGAGCTGTGTAAAACTTCTCCTGGCTGAATCATTTCAACCCAGACCTTGCAGCACCTGCCCTTAGCCCCAGCCCCAGAATTGGTTGGGTAAGAGTCTAACACAGTGAGACTGCTGAAAACATTTTTTTTTTTTTTTTTTTTTTTTTCTGATTCCCAGTGACTGAACCTGTCTTTTGGGATAGGGGTTGGCATACACAGAATGCTGAATGGATTAAGATCCATGTGCATGAGATCAGACCCTAAGACCATGACCAGCTGGTAGTGAGCAATCATTCCTCTCTGCCATGCAGGTAAGTGCTCCTGCAAAAGCCCCTGAGCTCTTATGATTACATTTCTATTGCTTAAACAATTAACCCTAAAAAGAAACAACCTACCAAACAAATCTAATGCCACTGAGACAGGTCCTGAATTATCTAAAATTTCCTTGAAGCCATTAATTTGGTCACCTGCTTTGTCCAGATGTCTGGCATGAAAATTTTTTAGGAAACATCTAATTTCTTTCTATTTTTAAAATACTGCTTGTCCACAGAAATGCTGTTGATGAATTTATCTGCCTGTTTCTGTATCTGTGTATCTACAGCTCTATCCATCTATTTAGCTCTTTATTTTACTGCCTACTGCAAAGATACAATCCAAGCTTAGGAAGAGAAAGAGTCAAAGCATTGACTGAAGCAGCACCAACAGAGACAGAATATTGCTTGTGGTTGTGAAAAGGCAGTTTTATGTGGAGAAAATGCAACTCTGCTATGCTGTAGTACTCCACATCTGTCTAAGCATTTCTAAAGCTATTGCTGTAGCTCATAGAAAGATTACAACACTCTCTGAAACAGTACAAAAAAGATCCTGGAAAATCACATTAGAATGGCCCAGACAGAGGGTGTCAACATGTAAATCCTTGTAAGTAACTGATCTGTATCTGGGGGAATAGGGAAAAAAAAAAGAAAAGAAGAAACAAACAGCACATGTAGGCCACTGCTAATGAATCAGATTATTCATAATGCTGTTAATGACTCAGGCAGCAATACCTTGTGTGATTAAATTATCAGGAAGCACAGGTTAGGCAGATGGAGCTTGTCAGGATTTTAATATGCTGCAAACTGCATTTCCTACTAGAAACAGGACTAATTATTTTGTCAGGAATTATACCCTAGCACTATTTTATATATTGCAATCCAGCAGTTTGGATGTTACCTTGCCAAGGGGTTGGGGAGATGTGGTGTTGGGGAATATGGTGTAGGGAGGAACTCTGTAGAGTAGGGATGATGGTTGGACTTGATGATCCCAAGGGTTTGCTCCAACCTGGAAGACTCTATGGTTCTATGAAATAGCTGCATCCTGTGCACAGCAGCCTGAGAGCTCTTCGAGTGGTTTTACTTGAGTTTGGATGGGGCTTGGAGCAACCTGGGCTGGTGGGAAGTGTCCCTGCCCATGGCAGGAAGGGAGGAGTAAATGATCTTTAAGGTCCCCTCCAACTCAAACCACTCTGGGATTTGATGGTCAAACCTCCTTGTTTGGAAGGGAAGCTGTGTGTATATTGCTGCACCATTTTCCTGGGGTTTGGGGTGGTTGGGTTTGGGTTTTTGTTAAATCCCACATCTCTTAATTAAATCGTATTTCCATTTTAACAAGTCTCCCAGTTCAAGGCATAACCACCTCACTGCACAGAACAAGCCTCAGCCTGCACTTAGGTTGTTACATAGCTCTTCCATATTAAATTATATTCACAGCTATTACAGATGAAAGGAAAAGCAGCAGTGAGGACCAGGTGGCTGTGGCAGGACAGCAGTAACCTCACAGAAGGGATGACAAGACCCACCAGGTCGTTTCCAATTCACCAGCCCTGATTAAGTTGTTCTCAATGTTAACAGCTGGAAAAGCCATTCAGGAGGAGTTTGGGACCCAGCTTTGGTCAGTGGCTGTCCAGGGGGGCAGCAGCAAATGATGTGCAAGGGGAAATTCCTGAGAACGTGAGCTAAAGCAAAGCTCATTGGAATCAGAGAATAATTTGTGTTGGGAGGTCCCTCTGAAGGTCACCCAGTGCCACCCCCCTGCAGTATCAGGGACACCCTCACCTAGATCAGGTTGCTCAGAGCCTCCTCAAGCCTCACCTTGAATATCTCCAGGGATGAGACCTCAACCACCTCCCTGGGCACCCTGGGCCATTGTTCCACTGCCCTCCTGGGACACAACTTGTTCCTCACATCCAAGCTAAAGCTGCTCTTCTCTAATTTAACTATTATCATATATTGTTATATAATAATGATTCCTTTTTGTATTGGTTAACAGATTTCCTATGGGGAAAATACCCTTGGCAATGCCAGCTGAGGGCACCTGACAAAGCCAAAACAACTTTTGTCCTGTTCCACTCCTGAAGAGTACTGGGAGAGATTTGCAGACAGAGCCTGGTACCCCACTCTGATACTGAGGTAAACCAACAAAATTCAAGATTTTAATGCTGGTTGTGTGCACAAAGTAATTTCCATCCCTTCATCCTTCTGCCTTTGAATGCATGAATATACTTTGGGAAAATGTATAGGTAACTCCAGACCAATGGGAATATTAAAACTGAACAGTGGGGAGACCAGGCTGTACATCTAATCCATTATAACAACACCCTAAAGTTTAATTCCCTTCTTATGCTCTGCTCCTGGCAGATACAAAGAATAATTTTCTTTGACTGAAGGCTTTTTTTTCCCCAGACATTTCATTTCAGTTGCATGAAAGAAATGTTTCCCCAGAACTGAAATGGTCTCTGGGAATGTTACCCTCCTCCTAATAAAAAAGATGATCTTATTGAGATATTTACTTTCAGGTCATTGAGAACTGAAATACAATATTTGTACTTTTTTTTTTTTTTTTTTTTTTTTTTTTTTTTTCCAGCCCAGTCATGGTTTCTGCACCATTTCTTCTATGCAAAATCCCCAAAGCCACACTAGATTCCCAAGCCTGTGATTTATTTTTTTTTCTTGTATTTCTCAGGCAGTTTCCCAGCCCTTGGAGTAGTGAGCTTGGTATTCAGAGCCCATCCTCAGGGCAGGCCTGGAGCCAGCAGCCTGCTCTCCACACAGGTGACCTCCATAAATTTATCCAGTGATAAATTTATCCATCTCAGTAGACAGTACCAGGATATTCAAGCATGGAAATGCCAGAGATTCAGAACTCTGCTTTGTTTTACACAAGACAGAAAATTAAATGTTTCTCTGCCTGGAAAAAAAAAGAAAAAAAAAAAAGAAAAAAAAGTCCAATAGCTTGTCCACAATATTTCCCTTCTTAGCGTAGGAAAGATGCTGCAGAGGAGCCCAAGTCCAGCTGTCCTTTGAAGTCAGTGGATGTTTTAACTCCTCTGATTGTTCAGGTTGAGGGGAGAAAAAGGAATAGGTAAAGCATAGAGACTAAATATACCAGGGAATTATTAATCAAATTCTGACTCATGAAAATTGCAGTTTTACCCCTCGTGTCCAGAACCAGCATTTCTTTAAAGAACTACCAAAAAATGCTCTAAAAATGTACAACTGGGTTTTTGTTTTGTTGTTTTTTGGGTTTTGGTTTTTTTGTTGTTTTTCTCTTTCATTAGTAACCACTGATCATATTTTCCACCAGGAGGTTCTGCCTGCAGCTGTTGGTCCCCTCTGACAGAATTTGCTGTAGCATTTGTGAGGTCAGTGGAGCAGAGAAGCCTCACGTTGCCTGAGCATCCCACTCCCAGAGGTTTGGGAAGTTGGATCGATGGTTCTGGTGGCTTCTCAGCCATCGAAATGCTAAAACAGCTGCAACAGCTGGAAAGTGGCAACCCTAGGGATACACTTTTGAGTTATTCAGGAGATCCTTCTCCAAGAGCTGCCAGGGCTTCATTAGCAGAGAGGTTCTGCAGCATTGCCCAGCTGCTGCTCACACGGGCTGGGGCAGGAATCTTCTCTTTGAGATTGTCCTTACATCAGAAACTAAGAACAATTTCTCCCTGGAAAGGCTTTTCAGGGCCAGGAGTGTTGATCCTGGAGCAGAGGAGGCTGAGGGGAGACCTTCTGGCTCTCTGACACCCCCTGAGAGGAGGTTGGAGCCAGGGGGGGGTCGGGCTCTGCTCCCAAGGAACAAGGGATGGGAGAAGAGGAAAGAGCCTCAAGTTGTGCCAGGGGAGGTTTAGGTTGGAGCTGGGGAAGAATTTCTCCCTGGCAAGGGTTGTCAGGGCCTGGCCCAGGCTGCCCAGGGCAGGGCTGGAGTCCCCATCATCCCTGGAGGGGTTTCAGAGCCCTGGAGATGTGGTGCTGAGGGACATGGGGCAGGGGGGGCCTGGGCACTGCTGGGGTAATGCTTGGATTTGATGATGTTAAAAGTTCTTTTCCAACCAAAATGATTCCCTTGTCTGTGATCCCCTGAAAACCCAGCACTGTGTGCAGAGCTCCCTGGGTCCTGCATCACTCCACTGGCAGGGAGGATGCTTTTGGGGACGTGTGGGCTAAAAGGGAACTGGCTGGTGTTAAAACATCACTTTCCCATTTTCCTGTGATCTCATACTTGACAGTGTACAATAGGCTTTGCTGCTCCCCTGATTTCCCAACCTCTTGAAGCTGCTGAGGGAAAAAAAACAGTTTATTGAACACTCCTGTGACCTCAGACTTGCAGAGACAGCAGCGAGGTGGGATGTCTACCATGGGTGATAAAAGGAAAACAGCTCCTGTCCTACACCTGCCCTCACCCCTGACATCTCTGGCTTCACAAGGACCTTCACTGCTTGTGCTGGCTGCCTGCAAATGCCATTTTCATCTTCAAACAACTAAGCAGACTGTATAAATTTTAAAATCAAGGTTACTGCCCTGCATACCTGGCTGGCATCAGCACTGGCTCTCCACAGGGAGAATTTCTTGTCCCCCAGGTAAGACAAAGTGGAACTGGTGACCATCAGGCCCTGAGGGATGCTCTTTGCTCGCAGCCCTGGTCCCATCCCACACGAGTGCAAGATAAGAGCACCCAGCAGTGTGGGTGATGAGCAGAAAGCTCATTAAGAATTAAAAGGAAATGACCCTGATAGACCCCTGAGATTTGTCAGCCCCTTGCAGCAAGTGTGAGGGGTTTTTATACCCTTGTCATCACACTGCCTCTCTGGGGATATTCATGAGGCTCCTCCAGGAAGGTTAAATCTGTCCTGAAATAATCAAATCCCCACTGGTTTGGGTTGGGAGGGACCTTAAAGGTCTTGTTCCCCCCCCTGCCATGGTCAGGGACACCTCCCACCAGCCCAGGTTGCTCCAAGCCCCATCCAACCTGGGCTGAGACACTGCCAGGGATGGGGCAGCCACAGCTTCTCTGGGAAACCTGGCACAGGGGCTCAGCACCCTCACACCAAACTATTTCCTCCTCATCTCTAATCTGAATCCACCTTCTTCCAGTTTAAAGCCATTACCCCTTGTCCTCTCACCACAAGCCCTTGTCATTGATATTGCAACAGATCCAGCTGAGTGGGAAGGGGAGAGGGAGAGCAACAAATCCAAGAGCATTCCTGGTACTGCCATGAAGTCCTCCAGGAGTAAAACCCCAGTTTCCATAGTGTCAATGTATAGAGCTGGGAGAGCAGCAGGAAACTCCTCTGGATTCTGCCCCAGCTCTGTGCTGTGTTTCCCAGCAGGGGATGGAGTTCCAGGTCTGTAAAGGAAAGGTTGGAGGGTTTACATTGATGTCAAAAATAAAGAAAATCAATCTCTAAAGTTGTTAGCTACAGCAAAAAAACACTTTCAGTTGGTTTGCACCTGAAATGAGTGAGAAAAGCAAGGGGCCAGCTCCTGTCTTGGCTCCAAGGTTTTCTTGTGCTTTGAGGCAAAACCAAGGCATAAGTAGGTGAGGTTGCTGAAACTCTGCAGTTTTATACCCCCCAGGGCTCTGGGTTGGTACCATCAGGCAGGCAGAGTCCCACAGCTCCTTGTGCTTACTCTAAGCACTGAATCCAGTATCCACTCTGAATTTCATGCCAGACAGGCTTGTTTGGACCCAGCCTCTGTGCTTGAAGTACAGCCCAATCTTGTCCCCCATCCTCTGGCTACCTCTGTTTGAGGGGTTTGACAAGGGACAGGGACACCAGCCAGGGCAGGAGCCCAGAAGCTTTCCTGGTCCTTTGCTTAGCTCAGCAGGTGATGACTTTGCATGAGACCCCTCCCCTCTTTCCTGCCCTCACCCCAATCCTCTGGAGTTGGCAGGGACCCCACTGCCCCCTCCCAGCATCTCCTGCCTGGGCTTGGCTCCCTTGTGCTGCACCCCCCTGAAAAAATGAACTTTCAAATAAAGCAGAAATGCAGCCCTATAAATCTGTCGAGGGGAAGGGGGAGGGATGGACTTGGCACGTGCTTTGGTTGTAGAATAAGTGATTCAGCCACAAATTATTATTTTTTCTTTTCTTTTTTTTTTTCTTCTGAGAAGAACAAAGCCCCCAAAGGCAGAAGCTGATGTGCAGCAAGTGAGCATCCTGCAGGAGCACCACTGCTGCTTGTTTGCTGCTCAGAGCCACAAACCCTGTCCCTGCCTCTCAGCCCTGCTCTCCAGCACACCCTGGGCACCAAGCAGCCAGAGCCCAGGCTTCCAGGCTGTCCAGAGCAAGAGCAAAGCTGCCTCAAGTCCCATCCTCTTCTGGGTCACTCCTTACACCACTTGTTTCTTCCCGGGCTCCTTTATTACCATTTCAGATTGTGCCTTGGAGTTGATTTTCCCAGCCGTTCATCATTCCTGATAATCCTTTGCTTTGCCTTCCCTGCCTAAATTTGTCTGAATTGCTTCTTTCCTTCTCCCCTTCACCTTTAGCTGCAGGTTCTCACCCAGGCCATCCCCGAGTGCCTGAGCTCCTGGCTGTGTAGCAAAGGACAAGAGGGCTTGAAGCTCCCTCCCACCACTCAACACTGAGCTGAAAACCTGCATTTATGTCTTTGCAGAAGTCTCATTTTCTGCCTGTATATATATATATTTTTAAATGCAGTATCTTCAGGAGAAAAATGCTCTTTTTAGCTGGTCAATCAAGAGTTATAGCTTCTTGCCCTACCCAAGTGTTCTTTTCTTACACTTCTTGCTGTTTATTCCTCCCCTCTGAGGGTGGATAGAGCAGATGTTCATCCAGTGAAACCTTTGCCCCAGGGAACTGTAATGTTAGCCCAAAGGGTTCAGCATTCAGCCCCAGGAATACCTTCCCCCTCTGAGTGGCAAATCTCCCCAGGGCTGACACCAGAGCAGCCCTGACTTCAGTCAGAAGCAGCTTGCAGAGGACATTCAGCCCCTGTCCTGGCCAAACCAAGGATGCTGAACATGGGTCAGCTCTTACCAAATGGGGTGAGGGTGCTGAGCCCCTGTGCCAGGTTTCCCAGAGAAGCTGTGGCTGCCCCATCCCTGGCAGTGTCTCAGCCCAGGTTGGATGGGGCTTGGAGCAACCTGGGCTGGTGGGAGGTGTCCCTGACCATGGCAGGGGAGTTGGATCTTCATGATTTTAAAGGTCCCTTCCAACCCAAACCAGTTTGTAATTCAATGTTTCTATGAAAGTGCCCACACAAATGTCCCTAATGCTGCCCAAAAAGCAAATATAGCTCTATTTTAGATAAGAAAATGCCAGGAAAGAAACTAGAACAACATTTTCCTCTTTTTTTTTTTTTGTGCAATGATTTGTCAAATCCTCACTGAAGCCAAAGCACTGTTGCTGATCACCCTGAGTGCTTTACCCAGAACAACCAATGATTTCTCCAAATCTTCCAGGCTGCTGATCCCTATCCACCTCCTTTCTGCTTACCTTCTAGCAGAGGTCAGGCTGCTGCAGCTCCTGGTGGGAGCTTTTTGGGCTGCTGGCAGAGTTCATCCAGACAATTTGTTTCAATTCAAAATGTGTCTGGTCAAAATAGCTGTTTTGTAAAAACAAGCCAATAAAACCCACCACCAAAACCACTTGAAAAACTCTCAGTATCTAAACCATGAAAGTCATCATCACACTCACTTGGTTTAGTTTGGAGAGCAGAGTCTAATGAACTTTTTTTTTCCCCTCTTTAATCAATTTCTATCCTGCACTATCCACCAAGGAGGTAGTTGCAGGGAGACATGAATTATTTTTAAAGTGTCCTTTTGTCTGACTTTTTTTTTTTTTACTTTATTTTAGACATGATGGCTCTGAGGTTGAAGAAGCAAGTTTAGTCCATTGAAACCAAAGTTACCAACTCCAATGAGAACTACAGTGCTGTTGGGCTGTGGTGTCTTTTTGCCAACTCTGGTTTAATTTCAAATTAAATCTGAAATTTGCCAATTCTGTCTAGGTTTGCCTGCAGGTCCCCAGCCCCCCAGCATCAGCATGTTTCCTCAGCATTACCTTGCAACCCTCATCCATGTGGGAATTACTCTGAAATAAAAATAGGCTTGGGCTTGTTCACCCACCTGCTGTTTTCAAGATGAAAACACATAGGAAAGCAATTTAGAGTGACAGAACACTTTTTAACTCAAAAAACCAAAAAAACAAAAAAACCCACCAAACCAAAAAAACCCTGCTCTTATGGAAGCCTAGAGCATCAGCTGAATTGTGAACCAGAGAAGAAACATCATGTTTTAGCCTTACTAACATCTCCTGTACAGCACAACACTGTTAAATACCTCAGAGGTCCTCCTGGAATCTCAAATTCTCCAATCAATTAAAGTAAACTCATTCAAGGCAGCAGCATATGTCAGGCTTTTTTTTTTTTCTTTTTATATATATAAATGTTTCCGTGATTTAGGTCTTTTTGTAGGCTGTAGCTAAATTGTCAAACATTTCCAAGCTCTATTTGCTTTCCTGTTGTGACTTTTGTTCACCCCATAGACTTCCCAAGCCTTCCTGTGACTGGAAAAGGGCAGGGTTTGGACTTGCCCCCAGCCTTTTGGAGGTTTCCAGGGTTCAGGATTTCCTTTGTATGTTTAAAAAAAACCAAACAACAGCCCCAAACCTACTGTTGGGTTAGAGAGATGCCTCTGCTGACACGGAGGGGTTCATCACTCCCATTGGAGTGACTACAAGGGGCACAAATTTTCCACAGCCACTCTGCCCTGACTTTTCACCACCTCTGGCAAAAATACAGATTTTTTCCCACTGCAACAAAGCTCATCCTATAGGAAGGACTTGGAGGGGACATCTTTGAGCCTTACCTCTCTAGGTGGTGACGTCCTCTTCAGATGGTCACAAACAGCCTCTAAGCAAGCTGTAGCTCTTTGTGAAGCTTTTTGTGTCTCCTGGAAGGGCTTTGTTGGCGTTTACCATCACTTCAGCTCCCTGAATCAGCCCTGTCTGGGTCAGCAGGTCCCACAGCTCTGGCCAGCTCCAAACTCATCCATGGAAACCCAGGGTGTAAAAGAGCCTTTGCCCAGCTCCTGCCTGGCCTCAGCCTTGCTGTGGTGAGGATCTGAGCCACGTCCCATGCCAGGAAGGATGTCAGGAGCTGAGGAAAAAGCAAAACACATGGAAATATCAGGAATCTTCAGACTGTAGCATTGCTGCCCACACCCACATGGACCTGCAAGACCACCCCCAGCCCTCCCCCATCCCAGCTGCCCAATTTGTGCTTCCTGACCTCACAGCACCTGTGGAACAGGTGAGCTGACGTGGAAATGTGGCACGAGAAGGTGAGGTGCTGGGGAAAGGTTTGCTCAAGAACTTCTCGGGTTGGGGAGGAGTGGATGGAGAATGTTCCCAACCTCACTGATGGATGGGGCAGGGATGGGAAGCTCTGCTTGCATCAACAGCTTCTGGGGGGCATTTGTCCTCCTGGTGGTTAATTACAGCAATTGAAGGAGATATGGTCATTTTAAAAAATTCTTTAAAATTTAAATTTAAAATTTAAATTAATTTAAATTCTTTTAATTTAAATTTTTTCTGTTGGAACACAAGCAAGCCAGCAGACAAGGATAGATTTGCCTTTTTAATCTTCTGGTTCAAGCTGACTGCTCCAATATCTAGTTAAACAAGGGGAAAAAGAAAAGAAAAAAACCAAAACCCCAAACAAACAAAAACAACAAAACAAAATTAAATTAAATATTTCAATTTAAAAACACATAATTTCCAGTCTCCTCTAAACACACTTGGGATGGTTTCTCTTCTTTGCCTGTGCTCTGTTCAAAACCAGGCAGGTTTTGAATCCCAGCTTGTCCTGAGCTCCCATCCCCATCCAGGTGCTTTTCCTGGGCAGTGCAGCCCCCACTGCATCCATCTGGCAAGCCAGAGGGAATATTCCAGCTGTGACCTTGCACAAAATCCCATCCTGAGGCTGGGAAGTTTTCCCTTGGACAGGTGGATGAGTACAATTAATCTCTAAGTTGTAGGAAGGCAAGCCAAGAGTTCTGTTAGTGCTGAAGCTGCTTGGAGTGGGAAGGATCAATAACACTTATTTGCAAGTGTTTAGAGTACATTATTTGCATTTGTGAAGGTAATGAAAAAATACTATTGAATTTTAATTAGCATTTGCTGGCTCTTCTGGGAGAATCCACAGGCAGTCTCAGTCTATTGCAAGAAAATATTGTGGGTAAAATACAGAATAAATTCTGATGTTCTACCTTTACAAAAAGCTTAGCTGTCCATGAACTACCCACTGTCACAAGTTATTACAGCAGCATAATAATGGGGCTATTGTACAATAAATTGTTTTGTCATTTTAAATTTCTGGCAACCGCTGAGAAGTAAAATTAAATAAATAAAATGACCGATTTTCTTTTATGAAACCAGGCTTCAGCTGGGAAAAAAAATCATTTTTTTACTGCACACAATAACGTTTAGATAAATAGATCAGCCTTTTCTCTACATACTCTAGAATAAATAGTTGTCCATGTAAATGTTTTAGATAGAAAAGCACACAATGGGAAGTAACAAATACTCCAAGTCAGAATGGTCACATAAGGTAGGATTGCTATTCATCTGATGAGAATGGGTGTACCCTGAAGAGGCTTTTCAGATAAGAGAGGCAGACAGAATAATACACGGATATTTTAAGACAAATATCCAGCAAGGTTGTGTTCACAGACAAATGCCTCAGTGCAGTGAGTGGTACTGGTGCATGGACAGACTTGAGACATTCAGATTCCTAAGCTGTCAGTTTCCATCTTTCAATCCATTGATAACTCGTACTGGTGTTGCCTTTATGCTTCAAGTAGCTTTTAAATTATATTATATATATATAGATATATGTTTCTAGATGAGGAGTAAGTAAGAAAGCTCTACTGGTCATAATTACTTCATTAATGAGGGGGAAGCAAGAATCTATCATCTCCACTTCTGGCAGGAAAGCCATGACCCAAGTCATTGTTCATCCCAACATCTCTCATGGCCTGGCATGGAAGGTATCCCAGAAAAAAAAAGCTTCAATAACATTGATGTGGTCCTGACCCAATCCTTATTTTAGGAGATCAACCCCCTTTCAGCCTGATCTGGATGGTGATCTTGAAGCTGGCAGAAATAACTGGTGTTCTGTACATGTGGTTCCTCAAGGCTAAGCAAATACATTCCTGGGGAGGCTACACCAGAAGCAATGGTCCAGCCTCCAGCTGAATCACTTGGCCATACAAAGGACAGGTTGAGCAATAACCCAAACTGCAGCCTAGCACAGCATCAGAACTGCAGGAACAAAGATCAAAACCCTGAAGTCAGATGCAGATGAGGTAAGAGTGAGAGGTGGTGGCCAAACGTAGCTCCTGCCAGCAGAAGCCAAGAGCTTTTCCTCCAGCAGCTGATTTTTGTAGGCAAAAAACCCACCCAAAACCAAGACCATGGTGTCCTGGTTTGGGCCAGGATAAAGGTGATTTTCTGTCTTGTACTTTTGCTTTCAGCTCAGTCTCTTGTAAGGAGCTGCACTGCTGAAATGAACAGCAAGTTTCTCAGACAGTGTCTGCTGCTGGGACTGATCCCACTCAATATTTACAGTTACAGCCAGAGACTGGTGTGCAGAGCCAAGGAACTGCTCAGCTCTGAGGAACATTTTGCCTTCCAGAAGGAGTAAAGAGGTCCCACCTGAACCCCTCCTTTGGGGAGGAACAGACAAGATAGATGTCAGGACTGACCAAACAGAGTATTCCATCCCATACACCTCATACTCAGGATAAATTTGAGGGATCACAAGGGTCAAACCCCTTCCTGCTTCCCTTCCTTCCCCTGTCCCTGTTTGCTTGGGCATCCTGGGAGGATTCCATCCATTCCTCTGCCTGTGCTCCTGATCCATCCCAGCCTGAATCTGTGTGTTCCTGCCTCCAGCTCCCAACTGCTGCTGACTCCAGGATTCCAGCCTGGACTTTCCCAGGGCTGCCCTGCAGCCTCGGTGGGGATGTGAGAGTTATTGGGGGAAGGGGGGAGGAACCTGGGATCAATTTTCCTGTATATTTGTACAGAGTGAGTAATTTGTCCTATTTCTCATGACTGTTTCATTAAAGCTGTGTAGTTTAGTTTCCAACCCATCAGTCTCTCTCCCTTATCCTCTCTCCTTCCTTTATCAGGGAGGAGGAGGGGGATTCACAGAGAGCATCTGGCATTGGGTTTCATTGCCAGGCCAGTGTTAAACCCTGACACCATGGTAAGGGTCCATATGTTTGGGGATTTGGTGTCACTTTCCCTGTAGTGCGACATTATTGGTCACAGATATCAGAGTGTGAATTCAAGAAGGGATGAGTATAAAGGATCCAGTGACACCATGGCCATAGGAAGGGACCTAAAGCTGGGTCTGGAAGCAGAGCTCTGTGGCCACACACCTGATGGACCTCACAGATGCCACACGGGTAGGGATGTTCTCAGCATCCCCTGGCTTGACCTGAAGCCTGGTAGCAGGTTAGACAGCCCAACCCTGAGAGAAAACAACTCAGCAAAGGGATGACACCACAGTGTTGTTTTTTTTTCCCAGCACACCTCTACAAAAAGGTGTCTGGAGGGACCTTACCTCTGCACCACATGCTGTGTGGGTCCCAAAGATGAGCACAGATGTTTCATGGCATTTACTGGGGTGCTGGTGAGTTGTTAGCAGCTGCAGTACAGAAGTTGGCAGATCTGGAATGGACAAGAAGAAACAGCCTCCCTGAAAAAAAGAAAAAACAAAAAAAAAAGTCTTGGTTTTGCAGAACTTCCACAACTTACTTAAGCTCTTGCAATTCTCTGTCAGCATCCTCACTGGGTCTTATCCATCATCTGCATCACACGAGGTTGGAGTGGATGGTCTCTAAGGTCCCTTCTCACCTAAGCCATTCTGTGATTCTGGGATGTAAACCAAATTAAAATGAGAGAACTTTGCTACAGAGCTGGACATGAAGTGCCTGTTGGGACTCTGAAACAGATCACTTCTGCTCTGCGTGGCTGGAAGATGATCTTGAATCATCTCTGCTCCCAGCTAGGGCTGGTTTTTGTTTGTTTGTTTGTTTTTTTTAAATTCTTCCATTGAAATTCTGCCCCAGCTCCAGTCCCTGCCTTGTGAAGAGCCCATTCATCAGCTCCCTCATGCTGCTTCAATTAAATCCCAGTGCCTTTGGAAGCGATGGAGCATCCACCCAAGAGAAGGATTTCAGTTCAGGAAACAACCCTGTAAATATGCTGCTGGGGAAAAATTGGCCATCAGAGTGAAAGAGGGAAGAAAAGTGAAATGTGTGATTACAGCTCGGGTTTTTTTTGTTTTTTTTTTATGTGCTAGGAAGCTGCTAAGACATTACTGAGAGCAGGAACAATGTTTTTTGCACCCTGTGCTTATCTGGCAGTTTTGTACCTATTTTATATTAGCTATTTTCAGGCAAATGTTCTAGGGCTGATACTTCTCACTTGAAAAGCTGCTTTTAAAATAATCTTGACCCAGATAATTTTTTTTTTGTGTGTGTGTGTGTAATGAAAAGCAGCAGCACCAGAAAATGTTGTGCTGCGAGTGCCATTTCATCTCTCTGCCTTAAACACAGTTCATTTAAAAGACAGGCATTTAATCCATGGCAGAAGGCTGATGGACAAGCACTTGGGATTTGGGCTCGTGTGGATTTCAGGCAGAGCCTTGGCTGCAGTGTTTCTGGTGGTGGAGGAGAGGGTTTCTCCTTTGCCAGATTTTCTTCCTGGTTGCCTCCTTGCTTGGTTTTGGAGGCCCAGGGCAGGCAGTAGCCATGCAAAAGTGCTTTGGGCATCACCCAGGAGGCCAGGGCAGCTCTCCCTACCCAACTCTCTCCTTCTAAAACTGAGCCCAGAGCCTCAGCAGGGGAAAAGGAAAAGCTCTTTATTCCCATTCACCGGCCAGGGGACCTTTGGGCTGGGGAGCAGCAGCTGCTACCTCAGCCTGAGAAAACTGGGGCTGTTCAGCCTGGAAAAAGAGAAGGTTTAGGGGAGCCCTCATGCCCATGATCCAGTACTTAAAGGGGCACCTCCCTCGAGACCACATTGCTCCAAGCCCCATCCCACCTGGCCTTGAATCCTTCCAGGAATGTTGAGCTCCCTTGGCATGTTGAGGTGTCAGTTCTAGTTATTGACCTTTCACCATCACAATTCAACTCTCAGAACTAAGGGGTTTTTTTTTGTTTTTGTTTTTTTTGGTTTTTTTTTCTTGGCACATCAGGATCCACAAAGTCATTGCTGATTAAGAGGGTGGTGGCATCTCACCCAGCTTGCTCTGAATCCCAGTGTCAGGTGGGAAGGGACCCCAAGGCCCATCTGCTCCAACCCTTCTCAGATTCTTGTTGATCTGAGATGTCTCAGCACCCCCTGGAGCTGAGACTTCCAACTTTCCAGAGGGGGGGAATCCACCCCTTCCCCTGGGAGACCATTCCAAGCTCTGTCCTCATGGGGAAACATTTTCCTCTGGTGTCCAATGGGAATCTGCCCAGGAGCAACTTGTGCCCATTGCCCCTTGTCTTGTCCATGGGACTCCTTGTCCATAGGGAGTCTCCATCTGCTCTGTACCCCCCTTTGCTGATTCAAAGCTTGGGAGCCCCTCACCCACCTGCTCTGCACCATGGCACTGATGCCTGAGCACCAGGTTTTTCAGCCAGCCCCATAACGTGTCAGATTGGTCTGACACATTTTGCTTGTTTTAGAGAATCTGCCATTCTAATTAGGATTTAAATCGAGTTGTGACTCAGAGCCCAATAAAAAAAACCAACGTGGATTAAATACCCGTAAAGTTAATTTACTCACCCATAGGCTGAGCATCCTCCTGAATGGAAGAAAGGCAGCAAAACCAATATTCTAATTAGAAGGGAAGATTTGGTTAAGCTAATTTACATTTTAGCCCAGTCTGAGCCACATCACAGTCACTCACCAACCTGCCCATTCAGAGAGAAAATCAAAGTGGTTAAATTGAATTAGAGGTTAGGATCTTCTTGACAAAATCTACAGAGCAAGAACCTGACAAAAAGAGGCAGAAAAGCAGAAAAACAGTCCAGGAGCAAAACCAGAAGAGTTTCCAAGTCCCTTGGCACATGTTCAGATGGCCAGGCTGTAAACTCTGGGGTGAGCATTGAAATCCTGTGCTTTGTCCTTCTAGACTGCTGGAGCTTGAATGAGCACAGGTAGAGTGAAACCAGGCTGGAAAACCAAAGCAACAGACTGGAGAGTGCCTTTGGGGTGGCTTTTGCTAAATTGTGATGGATTAACCTCCAGTGGCTGAGGGCAGGCTGGGGATCAGCTCCAGTGCTTCAGAGGAACAAATGATGGTGATGCGGGTGGAGGCAAGGCAGTGAGCTCAGCACCTGTGGGAGATAGAGGGAAACACTGCCCAGGGGCTGGGCTGGATGGAGCATCCCCCAGCCAGGAACTGTGGGCATAGAGACAGACACCCACACTTCTGGGGATGTGTTGCCTCCTGCTCTGGCACATAGCAGTGGGGCTGTCAGTGATTTACCTGGTGCCACCAGCCTGAACAATGAGAAAGTTTGGCTTTTTTTTTTTTTTTTTGAAAAGCACAAATCATAGCTGAGTGCTCTGGAGCTACATCCCTGCTGAATGATCACCAGTGACATGGAGACAGTGACTGAGGGAGCTCGGTTTAGGGGGAGACATCCACACCTGAACCCAGGCAGAGAAACTTGCAGCTGTGGGATTAAAGCCCCCAGCACCCAGGCAGCAGGAGCAGGGCAGGGATCATCCCCTGGGCTGGGCATCCCCAATCCTGGGGTCAGTTCTGGGGTCCTCAGGACAAGAAGGAGATTGAGGGGCTGGAGAGTGTCCAGAGAAGGGAATGGAGCTGGGGAAGGGGCTGGAGAAGCTGGAGAAGGGTCTGGAGAAGTTGTGAGGAGCATCCGAGGCAGCTGGGGGTGTTGATCCTGGAGCAGAGGAGGCTGAGGGGAGACCTTCTGGCTCTCTGCTGTCCTGAATTTTTGTGATCTGACTTATTTTGCACTTACTTAATGTGGAATTTTCTATCTGGTTCTTATCAAGAGGTCACAGGGGGCTGCTCTTACTCCCTTGGCAACCAAAGGAGAAAGAACTTATCCAGTGGGCAAGAGACACCAACACTGCAAAGCAGAGCTCCTGGCTCTCCCAAGGAAAGACATTTTCATTTAGATTTTAGATTTCATAATTATTTTAAAAATGAAATTGCATCAAACTAATTTTGGAGAACCATCAAACCATCACGAATTTCTTTTCTACAAGATTTATATATTCATTTAAGTTACAAAGCAAAACTTATTCTTTCCCCTGAAAGTAAGATAATAAAAAATAAGTCTTATTTGTTGTCATCTGTCTTTACTAAGGACTCTCTCCTCCCATCCACATGGCAGACTTCTTCCCAGTTTCCTAATAAAAAAAGGGAAAGCATTTTGGTTAAAGCTTTATTTTTTCAGGTTTAGAAGCAGCAGGAAAAGTGTTAGAGGCCTGAGATCAGTGTGATCTGGAGCTGCTGAGATGCTGAGTTAGTGCCCGCTGAGACTACAGCAGACTCATTATTCATTTACCAAATACTTCTGACCACAAAATTCTAAATTCCTGAAACTAAAAGAGTGAAAAAACAATAATCCACAACTGCATTAAAATCAAACAGCTACTTAACATGTTATGTCAAAATTAAAGGTGCTGTAATTGGCAGTAAATGAAACATTTGCATTGACCTGAGCACTCCCATGCAAACACACCCAATCTCCTTGTGGATTTTTTCATTGCTGTTTGCAATACATTTCAAGCTGTTGTTTTTTGGCTTTTTTTTTTTTTTTCTCTCAAATACATTTTTTCTTCCTTTAAATGCAGAAGCTTATTATAAGCTGGACAAATATTTAATGCCCATCAGTAACTAAAAAGCCTTCAGGCACCCTTGGGAGGGTTGAGCTCAGCTCTCAGGGCACACTCACTCCACTCCCACGTTCTAGATGATGCAAACTGAGAAATAAATGGTAAAAATCATTCTCACTCTATTTTAGACATCCTTAAATCCAGCATAGCTGGAGGGGAAGATTATTTTTTTTCCTCCATTCCCTGTGATTTATAACAGAATAGTATGCACAGCAGAGAGCCACTGTTTTACTTTGTGTTCAATTTCTATGAGATTGAAAGAAAATAGAGGAGTCCTACCTGTGTGTCACGAACACACCGAGGAGAAGAGCTGAACCCTGTGTCCTCTCATCTGACTGCAGCAGGGTGCTGGCTTTGATTTGTTCCCAGCCAGGGTTTTCATTGTGCTGAGGTATGTTGGGGAGGCTGGGGGGCTCCGTCCCTTCCCTGGACAACCACAAAGGCAAGAGGGACACGAAAAGCTGCAGATGTTGCCCTGTTAGCAGATCAAGAGAAGGGCTGGAGATAAAGGAGGTGAACACAGAGTCATAGAATCACCATCAGCTCCTGCCAAAGGGCTAAGGGTAAATCTGCATTGAGAGCATCACAGAATCAGCACAGCTGGAAAAGACCTCTAAGATCATAGTGTCAACATCCCCACCCTCCAAAAAAAAAAAACAAAAAACCAAACCAAAACAAAACCCTTATATATATATATAAATAATAAAAAATAATAATATATATATATCAGTATCTTATCAGCCACCAGAGCATGTCCTGAAGTGCCTCATCTGCACAGTTTTAATCCCTCCAGGGATGGTGACTCCATCACCTCCTGGACAGCCCTTTCCAATGTCTGACTGCTCTCTCAGGAAAGAAATTAATTCCTCAGATTGAGTCTAAACCTCCCCTGGGGCAACTCCAGCCCATTTCCCCTGGTCCTGTCATTGCTCACATGAGAGCAGAGTCCAGCACCCACCTCCCTACAACCTCCTCTCAGGGAGCTGCAGAGGGCAATAAGGTCTCCTCTCATCCTCCTCTTCTCCAAACTGAACATTCCCAATTTCCTCAGCCTCTCCTTGCAGGAATTGTTCTCCAGACCCTTCTCCACCTTGGTTGCCTTTCTCTGAGCTCACTCCAGCCCCTCAAAGTCTTTCCTGTAGTGAGGGAGTGTGAAGGTGACATGGGGAGGTGCTGGGCTGGGAGGACAGACTGGGTTCTGCATCAGCAGGGCAGGGAGTGGTTCTTCACTTTCATTCCCTGTGTTCCCACCAGCCTGCCCCAACCTGGCAGTGAAACCCTTAGCATGATGCCAGCAGATGCTGGGGGGGTCTCAGAAGAGCAGGCGGGCAGAATCCCCTCTCTTGTCTCTGCTGGCCATGCTCCTCTGGATGCTCCCAGGCCAGGGTCCTGAGGACACTGCTGCCTGCTGCTGAGCTTCTCCTCAATCAACACCCCCAAGTTCTTCTCTTCAGAGCTATTCTCAACCCACCCTGCACCCAGCTTGTACCTGTGCCTGGGTTTGCTCTGACCCAGATGCAGGACCTTGCCCTTGGACTTGTTGAGCCCCATGCAGCTGACACTGCCCCATTTCTCCAGGCTCCTAAGGTCCCTCTGGATAGCACCTTTCCCCAGGTGACCCCACGTTTGCCCCCGCCAGCCCCTCCATCCATCCATCCATCCCACCCCTTCCATGGCCACACCACCACTGCAGCCTCTGCAGAATGCCTTGCAAGACTCTATGGGCAACCCCACCAAAAAGCTGTAGGAAGAACCAGAACTCCAACTCATCTGCAAAAATGGTGGTGGTTTGGGGTTTGTTTTTTGTTTGTTTTTTTTAAACTTCTTGCTATTGGTTTTTAATACCACCATTTACCTTGAAGATTATGCCACCATTGGGATGTTCATAACGTTGTCCCAATGACCCCAAAAGCCAAGTGCCATAGAGAGAAAACCAAAGGAGGTTCTTGTAAGTGAAGAGCACCATCAGCACAGGAGCATTCAATGTCAAGAGTTTGTATTTTCCAAATCTTGCTCTAACTGAAGGAGAGATAAAAGCAGAACAATTTTAAACTCCTGAAATTCCCTCTCAGGCTGATGTTCAGAGCTGTGAACACACATGAAGATGCCCTGAAAGAACTCCCACTCTACAGTCTTAGCTTTTATGAGAGATGGCATTATCTGACAGGAAAGACATTTCAGCTGAGGATAAAAGGGAATAAAAGCTGATGTTGTTTTTAATAAAAAACCTTTACATTCATATTGCATCATATTAAGTCTTACTGCAGGCTTGCACAAAGCCTGATACAAGTGGGTTTCATACTCTGCAGTGATTTGCAAGTGCTGCTGTAGAGAGATAATAAAACCACTGCCTTTTATAATATTGACAGAAAATTATAGCCTTTTTGCTTGACTTGACTGCACAATTTTGCTTACAATGCTACTGGGATGATTACTTAGATCTTTAATTCTTAAAAAAACCATATCCATAAATACATTCTACTGACCAGTACAACAGTTTTCCTGAGCACAGGGACTGAGATTCCTTTTAGGTCTGTGCTAAATGGAAAGAATTATTCTACTCCAATTCTGCAGAACCAAAGCAATGGTGATCTCTTCCAAAAATACTTTTTTCTTTTTCCTTCTTCTTTTCTTTTCTTTTTTTTTTTTTTTTTTTTTTTTTTCCCCAGTCAGTCTAACAATGGATCAGAAAGGTAAGCATATGCAGCACAAGTACAATAAAAAAAAAATTCTATTATTTTCATTTTTCATGTAAATGCCATAAAGAAACCACCAGAAACACTCAGGAGAGTAGCTTTTTTGCTGTTTTGTTTTCCCTGTTATTTTTCCCTCTGCTTTTGGAAGTAGGCTGTGCTTGGGTTAGCTCTGACACTGCTGCAGGGATATTGCAGTCTATCAAATTACACGATTTACTTCCAGCCATTTGTGTGGACCTGGGTTTATAGCCATAATTCTTTGCTGTTTCCTTCCACACCTCAGTGATGCTGATAAGATGGGACAAATACTCAGCATTTTCAGCTGCAAGACACAGTGCCTGGAAGCATTGTGCTGCCAGAAATAAAAGCAAAGCTGCTCCCCTGGCCAGTGTTTACAGCTGATTTTCCTTCTAGTGCAAGCTGGGTTCAATCAGTTCTAGGATATTTTCTCTCCAGGCTCTGGAATACCTGGGCAGATGGATCCACTCTGGAATAATCAATGTTTGCCTTCTTTTTTTCACTCTTTTTTGCTTTTCATGGGGCAGTGTCTCCAAAGGTGCAGGGAGTTTGGGTCTGGAGAAGCTCCCTGACTCAAATCACTGGAGTCTGCTTAAAAGTCAGGAAGAGGAAAGGCACCAGACACAATTTCATCCCCTCCTATTGCAATGACAATTTGGAAACAGAGAAAAATCCCCAGTGCTGCTTTGTGAAGTCTGCCTGCTCACTCCTCAAAGCCCTCAGAGCTCTGGGCAGAGGGTACTGTGCTTTTCCCAGGAGACAATCCACCAGCCAATTTTTTTTCCTTTTTTTTTTTTCCCCTCTCTCTCATGTCTACTGTCTCCACCTTTGTCATCTATTTTTCTTTTAGCTGCCTTTACCAGGGCCCTGGCAGCCACTCCTGAGCAGTCATTATGTGGGAGCAGTGGGAAGCTCAGCACCCAGCCAAACCCTCTGGGCTGACATTCTGCAGCTTGAATTGGGCCACTTCTAAGAATCCTTGCTAAAATAGACTTGGGGACTTCAGAGTGAAGTAGGCCTGCTCCTTGTGAGTTTTTTTTTTCTGTGCCACCAGCTAACATCCCACTGGAAGGTTGTTTTGGTTTTTTTTCCATTTTACAGATGAACCTCTAGGTCTTGCCAATGTATTCTCATGCAGTAGTTCCCCCTGGGCCATATTCTTCCTCTTCCCTTACAAAAGTATCATGAAAGTCAGGGTCAAAAAGCCTTGCTAAATCAAAATATAAGATGTTCCTACTTCTCTCCATCCACTACACTGCCACAGAAAGAAATCAGATCAGTGTGACATGATCTGACAAATCCACCTTGGCCCTTCCCTCCTTACATGACTTCTCCTACATCTTTATCAATGCCTTGTTTCAGGACCTGCTCCAGTATTCGTGCAGGAATTACAGTTGGTAGAGGCTGAACTATTATAAAAAAAGCATCACAAATGTTGATTTTTCCAGCATTATCAGGTGATAAATTTCCACACTTCCATTGCTGGAGGAGCAGGTTGCTTTTATCTAACTCCTCCCATGCCCAGCAGAGCCATTCCTTGATGTTTCTCTGCAGCATCTCACCTTGCACTTCCTACCTCCTGATGCTGCTCCAGCATCTGATTGCTCTTTTTTTCCCACTCCTTTGCAATGAGGCAAAACAATTTTTAATTTCTGTGGCCTTGGTGCTCCCCTTGGTCCCTGCTAGGAGTTGCTGGTGGGTTCCTGGTGCTGGAGGTTCTGTTGGGAAATTGTTGTATGCTTTGATCTACCTATCCCTTCCAGCCAGTCCTAATTTTTCACTTTGGCATTTATTTCCTTATTATTATTATTATCATTTAATTTTAACACACAGTTTAGAATGGTGCAAAATAGATCCTTGTGTTATTATATTACTTCAGCTGGTAAATAAATGTTTGTCAGCTAGTGTGAAAAAAGGTGTAAAATGGGAAAGAGTCTTGCTTACTTCTCAGATCAAAAGAGAGAAAATTTATTGGAGGTGTAGGGTTTATGGGGGTTTTTTTCTTGAAAAAAAAACCAAAAACCTCCCACAAAAAAAAAATGATACAACCACATTATCACTTTAAGTAGCAGGAGAAAATGTGAGGTTTTGTTTTGGGTTTTTTTTTAATTGAAGGAAAAGTAACTCAGCTGTTTGAATCAGAAGTGGCTGAAATTACAGCCTTAGAAGGATTTTTTAAACTACACTTTATATTTAATCAGCTGGCTACATCAATCAACAAGGCTGATTTCTGATTGCATAAGGTATTTAAAACACAAAGTGAGAATATTGCAAGCATTTACTCTTCAGGTGGAATTATGGTGGTATTTTCATGGAAATACCCACACTGGTTATGTTTGACTGACACAAAGATTTCTTGGACATATTTTTATGATTTTTTTCTAAATGGTTTCAGTATGTTACATTATCACCATCTCCTTAATGGCTTTTTAAACAGCCTACCGAATTATTTTCTTTTTTTAAGTACAACTTCCTGCTTTGACTTTTACTACGAAAAGATAAAGGGATGTGGAGGCTGAGTGAAAGGAAGAAAAGAAAGAAAGTTAAGTTCAGGTCTGTGCAGACCTAGGGCAAACTCAAGAGGTTGTGGAGCCAACCTACCTGTCAGGGTCCAGGCTCCAGCACTTCAGGGCAGAGCTGTGTTCTTCAGAGGATGCTGTGGTGCTGCTCAAACACCTGGAATCAGATGGTGAAGGAGGCTCCTGCCAGCCCAGGAGGAAGAGATGAACCCTGAATCCATGACTCTGTCCTTTCCTGGAGATCCTGAGAGCAGCCAAGAATCCTGCCGGGAAACATGGACAACTTAGGAGCCAACTTCACTTCTCCACATCCTGGCACACACCTGGGATGCTGAGCCAGAGACACGGGGCGGGGGCTCCCAGCAGGGCAGAAACTTTCTCTCTTTTGCTTGATCAAACGAGTTGAATACAGAATGCCCAGAGAAGCTGTGGCTGCCCCATCCCTGGCAGTGTCTCAGCCCAGGTTGGATGGGGCTTGGAGCAACCTGGGCTGCTGGGAGGTGTCCCTGACCATGGCAGGGGGTGGCAATGCAGGAGATTTAAGGTCTTTTCCAAGACAAACCCTTCTGGGGCTCTATGATATATAGGAGACACTCCTGTCCTCACATACTATCTACTGACACTGCTTGAACTGAAACACTAAAAAGGACTTCTGCCTTTTCCCTGTGTGTTTTAACTTCTCTTATTCCTCTTCTGATCATCCTTTATCTTCTTTTTCCTTGCTCTTGCAGATTTATTTTATGAGGAGCTTGGTCCTGAGCCATGAAATCAAAATCATTTCTTGGGTATTTGGTTGCTGAGGCAGTGATTTGAGTCCCACACAAAGCCAGAAGGCAGAACTATTGTAAAGTGTCTCATACTGAGAGACTCCTTGGTCCTGTATTTATGGGGCACTTTTGTCATTGCTGTGTTGGATGGAGAAATCCATGTGGCTTTGGGCAGCAGCAGGAATGAGTAAGAATTATCCATCTATTTTCTATTCACCATCTGTTTATTTGCTCCAAGTCTGGTATGGGTAGAGTGGAAAGGCTACAAATTCAGAGTCTAATGAACTGAACACAGGAGCTCAGCCTTAGGAACCCTGAAAAAGGATGAGGAAAGTCACAGGTACATAGAGGAAAAAGCACATTTCTCCTGACTGAGCTTCTTGGTGTTGCTCTTAAGCACTGCTGCTGAAGTCATCATCTGACTGAATTAACTGGATTTTATCCCCTTCTTTTGATTTTCAACTTAAATCTAAAGCAAGTAAAGAGGAGACATTAAAAAAAAAAAAAATTACATTTCCTCCTGTTTTATTTATGAGCGATGCAATTCCTGCTGATCCACACGGATATATTCCTCCCCAGCCTCAGCCCCATTTTGTCTCTTCAGTGTCTATAGATAAGCTGGTCATTAAAACAGTTCTGCTGAGTCCCCCTGAAAGTTGTCTCAACACTGTCTTGTGCTTTTAGCAAATTCATTAGGGAATTAGAAGCAGGGAAGAAAAATTGCTGCAATACCTCAAGCCCACAACCAGCAGCTTCCAAGAAGGGCTTTGAAAGTATTAACCTTTAGCTGGCTGCTCTATTCATCCTGTGTTGCTGCACAGATTTGCTAGATGGAAGATGAAAAGCTCTGGACATTCTCTTTTCCTTCTTTGTGAAGAGGAATAGATGGCATCACATCCACTACCAGCTCCTCTCAGCACTTCCAGCTATTTCAAGAGACATTTAAGACCTCACCTACAGCTGGCTCTGCTCTCTGAATCCCACATCTTTAGTTTGTACAAATAACTAAATAAGCCCACCTTATTTTTATTATTGTCTATTTTTCTGGGAAAAACCCCACTCAAAAGAGATCCAAACATCACACCTAGGGGGATGTTTTGCCTTGAAGCTGAGCATAACAAAAGCTGTGCTGGTGAGGGTGCTGCCTGCTACAGAGTTGGATTTTTGGAGCAGCTCTGCCAGGAGGAGAGGCTGAGGAGAAACTGGGATTGTTCAGCCTGGAGAAGAGAAGACTCCAGGGGGACCTTAGAGCTGCCTTCCAGTACCTGAAGGGAACCTCCAGGAAGGCTGCAGAGGGACTTTTCATCAGTGTCCAGTGCTAGGAGAAGGGGAAAGGGATTGAAAGTGCAGGAGAAGAGGTTCAGCCTGGATCTGAGGCAGAAGTTCTTCAGGAGGAGGGTGCTGAGCCTCTGGAACAGATTGCCCAGAGAAGCTGTGGCTGCCCCCTCCCTGGAGGTGTTCAAGGCCAGGTTGGATGAGGCTTGGAGCAACCTGGGCTGGATGAGAGGTGTCCCTGGCCATGGCAGGGAGCTGGGAGGAGATGAGCTCTGAGCTCCCTCCCAACCTCAGACATTCTGGGGTTCTGTGGTTTCTTTCTCCTGCAGAAGAGGAGAGAGAGCTCCTGGCACATCTGTAATTGCAGGGCTGCAGCCTCCTCTCCTTCATGCAGGTCAGATTCCAATGGGAATAACTTCTGAGCATGGAGAGCTGAGGCAGCTGAGTGGTGTCTACACAAACTCTTTGGAGAAGAGGGGAGAAGAGCTTTCAGTATGGGCTGGAGTACTGAGCTGCCAGGAATATTCCTTCCTGATCCCAAATCTGGCTCCCAAGGGGATGATGTCTGCCACCCCAGGAGCAGTGCTGGTGTCTGCTGAGCAATGGCCAGCTCTTCACTACCTGAGAACCATCTGCCAGAGCCCTTCAGGCATCTGTGGGGAGCAGGGAACCTGGCAGCAAGGGCTGAGGACAAACAGGGGTTTGCAGGCAAAGGGCTAAATCCAGGGCTGCCATGTGATTGTCATCAGTGCCTAAAAGGAGAGGTGTTGCAGTAATTTCCCAGTAGTAGAAGGTTTTTTTTGTTTGGTTGATTTTTTCCAGGAAAAGACAGATCTCTTCCTTACCTGAAGGCTTTCCAAAGAAAGGAAGGAATGTAGCAGCAATTCAAGTTCCCAGGCTAAGACAGACAGAGTCAAAAATTGTCCCCCTGCTACTTCTCATGGGCATTGCATATCCTGTTAGTATTATTAATGACATAGAAGTAATGCTTCCAAGTACCAAGCTACTGGAAATATTTCATAATATTCCCTTCCCTCTTTCTCTCCTTATGTGGTTATCCAATTTCAGAGAAGAAAGGAGATTTGACCCCAAAACAAGAAACTCAGCACAGCTCCTGGAGGAGGCTTTGGGCAGGACTTACTGTGTGAAGCAGTGATTCTCCAGTTCATCTGAGGAACAGGAGATCCATGAACCTCAAATGGTTCTTGGGCTGCTGAAGCTGGAGCCACCAGAATGAATTTTGTCCATTCAGAAATCCTACCCTGCTTTGTCCATGTCCTGGTTTAAAAGAACACAACAGAAGAATATGAGCAAAGCTGCCTCCCATGAAACTGGACTGTTGTCTAAACATGAATTAATTCCTAATTATAATTATATAAAATATAATATCCTTATAATATATATTCCTTCTTATTAATAATTCCTTATTCCATATTAAGACCTACCTTGATGATCTCAGGATAAAAAAATTACAAAAAAGCCCAACCAAAACCAAACCAAACCAAAACCCCAGCCTTTCATATTAGTAACCATGCTGGCTTCTGTCTTTTCCTTTGGATCATCTCTCCATCTTTTTTAAAGCATTAGGACACAACTGGAAAACCAGTTAATCATTAAGTATTAACCCAGCTTCCCTTCAAAGTAAAGCAGTGATTCACAAACCTCCTTGCTCTGTTCCTTTGGGATGTTTGTATCCTTTCATCTGAGCTGTTTGATTTCAGCAGATCCCCTCTCACATCTGTCTTGCTGACAAAGATAAAATCTCTCATTCCACCTACAACAGCAAAAAGATACCTGCTGGATACATCTGCATTTCCCAGGTGATCTACCCCCCTCTAAGGCCTCATCCTTCATTTTTAGGGAATTCTACAGCTGCCCACTGGGCACTGCCTCATCCTTGCTCCATTCAGCTTCCCTTAGCACTCACTCCCCTGCTAACTCCCAGGACATTTTGCCCTCTCCCACTTTTTTGGCATCTGGGGGGTTTTATTGTGTCTTGGCACACATCCTTGAGAATCTCCAAGTGCCATAAATATTCCCTGGCAGGGCAGGGCAAATCACACCCGAGTTGCCCTGAGCTTTTGGGATGAAAGTTTTGATTTTCCATGCCCTGCTCTCTGGTGTCTGTTTTGTCAGATACTCCCCAGGTACCAGTATTTTGTCAAATACTCCCAAGTTTGAGAACACCCAAGCCCACCTCAACTCTCTTAAGGTCCACAACCCCTACAGCACTGCAAGGGTTAATGAGTTAATGAACTTTTATGGACTCTGAGCTGGGTGTCTCGGGGTGTGTAGGGGTTCTGCTCACCTTTAGGAACCTCGTGGGGAGCTGGAAGGTCTCGTAGCCTGGTGTCAGTCCTGACAAATGTCTGAGCTGTGCAGAGCCCTCCAACTAGGAATGAGAAATTATTACACCAGGAGCACCTTGATTGATTTGGAGAAAATCAGAGATCGCTTTCTGTCCAGAAAGTCAGCAAAACAAATGAATGGAAAGGTTACTGGGGTGATAATCATCTGTAAAACATATGTTGTGAGCAGCTAATAATGTCCCTTCTCTGCTGGAAGTGATCATTTTTCATTAAGCTAAATAACTTGCATCTTTTCTCATTCCATTCCTCAGTACCAAATTACAGTACAAAGAGTGAAGTTATCCTAAGGGTAAAAAGAAAATAGAACAATATATTAGACCTGAGTTGTAAGTAATCGTGTGTTTTCTTAAATGGGCCTTTTAAAAATTACATTTTCTCAAACCCATGAATTATGCAGTGTATTCAAAACATGAAAGCAGCCACAGCTTACATGCTCTGAACAAATACCTGCTATTTTGTTGCCAATCTTTACATCAATGGGACAAAAGAGACACTTAGAAATATCTGAGAGTAAAATTTAGAGGTCTGAATTAGGATGAACTGGAAATGGATTATTAGCTACCAAGAACCATCAGTTTGCATAGAATGTCAGTGCACAGTAATTGCTTTTTATGGATTTGGGATATCACAGTTATTATTATATTGAAGTTTTTATTGCTTATTTTCTTGTTGTGTGTTGAAGAAAAGAAACTGCAGCAGGCACCCTGTTATGTGGCCAAGGCCTGGCAAATATTCACATTTATTGTCAGAGCTGCTGCTCTAATTGTGTTTGCAATGATGCACTCACTGCTTCCCACCACCAGTCATTGTCTACTGGCAACCCCCCATGTCAAATGGGATTCAGTGTTCCATTCCCATTATTATCACCACCTCTCCCTATTTTAGGAATAAGAGAATCAGCTTCACCTTCAAGGGGATGTGTATGAGATATGGGGAGCTTGACCTTGGAAAGGGAAATTCTAGGGGCAAAATGAGGGTTTTCCATGGAATGAATTTATAATAAAAACTTAATTATGATTTTTTAATCAAAATTCTGGTTTATCTTGACAGAGGAGATCTGAACAGAAACATCTTACTATTGACTGGACCCCAAACCTCTGTTTCTAGGATGGGCAGAGAGAGTTTTCCTCACCTTTAGGACATGAGAACTTCCAGTTTGGACTTTTCCCCCTTCTTGCCATCTGGTCCTGTTGGTGTCTGCAGTTCCCATCAGAGTTTTGATTCTCAGGGCCTGTTGGGTCCATGTGTCAGGGTTCCAGCAGACAGGATGGGTTCTTCCCCTTCTCCCTCAGCTTCAGAAGGACAAATCTTCCTTCCCTGGGGACCATCAGCAACGTCTCTGCTGCTTCTGTGAAAAACAAAAAACCCACTCAAGGAAGTGCAGTGGGAGGTGTCTGACAGATTGGTGCCATCTCCATCTGCCAGCCAGGTGACTGCTGCACCAAATTAACATGAAATCCACAGAATTAAATTTAACACAAGTCTAAATATGATTGCATACAGACAAATATTTAACTTGGATAGTGTGAAAGTCCATCTGAACTTCCTGTCTGTATGTTTTCTTCACCCTAGAAGGTCCCCAGTGCCACTACAATGAACATTTCAGCCTTCTTTCAGGTTTTTTTTGTCTCCCTGTTCCAGGAGAATTCCTATCTACTTTCCCAAATTACCAGCTGCATTAAATGCATTGTGAGAAAACAACAACCAACCAAACCACAATTTTCCCTGCTTCAGAGCACAATAAATTTCACTTAACCCTAACAAAGCCATATCTTAGGTACCAATTCCCATTCACTCTTCTACATGATCCATCATTTTCAGAACAATCTTGCTCAAAGAAAGGAAAGAATTCCTATTCTTCCCCCTGCCAAAGCTTTTAGATCCTTTGCAGTGGCACTTTAATAGGTGAATGCCTGCAGGGTATGAAACATATTCATCCCTTAAACATTAAAGCACACAAACCAAGGTGTATTACACATACTAACTCCTCCACCATCTCCTGAGCATTACAGTGCAGAGAAGATTTATGCAAAGAATGGCACTACTAATATGGCTGAGATTAGTAAGCAACACTCAGATTTTTTGTTGAATTGTATTTTAATATCATGCAGTCTTGGCATGAGCAGCACAACTCTCTCCCAAGCAAGTGTTAAGAGCCCTGGCTTTCAAAACCTTCCCCCGAGGAAAAGTGTTTCTTGGTTAACTTGGAGAATAAATCCTTGGTAGCTATGAGCCCTTTTGTATGAATTTTGAGTACGTTTGGCTGGAGGAACCTTTCACAGGGAAACAAAAATGCTTGTTGGGCAGTGCTGGTAGCCAGACTCATTCTGGTGGAAAAGCATCTGCTGCTGGAGTTCAGTCTGGGTGAGGCTGTGAGAAGCCAAGTGAGGCTCTAAAGCCAAATTCATTGACTCTGAGAATGGAACAACAGTGGCCTATGAAAAGAAAAAAAAATTACTATTGGCTTTGTATAAAGGAGGTATCCTAATTAATAAATCATGGAAAGGAAAGAGAGAAAGGGGGAAAGAAAGATGCTGAGAAGAGTGTACAGAGTCCTCTTCATCTAGAGAGACTGAGACAAGATTAGTAAGCAAAGTTTCCTCAGGAAATGAGTGCCCAGATACTACCCCCCAAAAAAACCACACATTTGAAGAGCTTTCTCCCATGTGGGAGGCTGGTTCTGCCCTAAGGAGATCCCCCATGAGATGGTGGAGATAGAGGCCCATGGTGGATGGCAAGGGAGATGCTCCAGGTCTGAGCCCTGGGCTGCTGTGGGATGCTTGGAAATGCTCAGCTCTGCCAAGGGTTATTCACAGCCCCAGGACAAGGACAGAGGCAAAGAGGGGGGAATGAGGAGCAAAAAGAGTTACAGCTGGAAAGAACATAAGATAAAGTAGCAGTAAGTGACTAGAAGTAATGAGAGACAGAAAAATGTCATTTTGCTGTTTCGTGGGCAAGAAGAAACAACAAACAAGGAGGCGGTTTGAATACTTAAAGCCCATTTTTCTCAATCTTCATGGAAAACAAAATGTATGAATACTAATTAGGTTCTCCTGAGGATTAATATTAATGTAGCTAACAGCAACACAACGCAGAATCAGTGCAACATTATTTGTCTGAGTTATAAATATTCAAGTCATCAAGACCTGGTGAAATCCATCTGAGCACTTAGGGAACTAAACAGAACAATTTCTCAGCCATTAGTGATTACCTTGGAAAATTCAGAAGGGCTGGTGTGGTCCCCAAGGTAGAGGAAAGAGCAGATGTAGGACCTCTCTTTAAACAGAGAAGAGATAAGGAGACAAAACTATAGTCTTATCAGCATAACCTCTGGAAAGAAGGACACTTAAACATTGTTTAGGGATCTATTTATAAGTGCTAGGAGAAGAGCAAGATGATAAAACATCCACCATGGTTTTCTCAAAGGCAGCAGCCTCAAGCTGTCACATTTTCTGTTCCCTAAAGAGTAATTGGAAAATAGAGTCACTATTTCTGTTCCTGTTCTTACCTAGTTGGACCTGACATTCCCATAAATGAAGCATGATGAAGGTGAAATCATCAGAGTATTGATGGCCCACCAGCAGGAATGCTCTGAGATCAGTTATCACCAGTCTATTTTAGGGTAGGCAAAATGTGTCTTGCCAAAGGCTGCCCTGGATTTACTCCTCTTAAATATTTTCCTTAGCATGCAGGTGATGAAACAGAGAATCTGGGACATGCTAATGTGTGGCTGGGAAAACAGAGTCAGTGGCAATGCTAAAGAATTTTTTTTTTTATGTGTGTTAGACAAAAATATCCTGCAGGTTGCTTAGAAGCTTGTGATCCTGTTGGAGAGCAGGGAGGTGGAAGAGGTGACCACCCAAGGTCACTTTGAGATCTGCTTTCCAACAGCCTGATCACTCTCAGACTTTGATAGGGTATTAAAGTGCTTGGAAAAAAACCTGCCTGGTCCTTACACTGCTGGGGATTACTTGAATTTGGGAAGATTGTTGTTTGTATTTAGAGAAATGATGATGTGAAGGAGACTGATGCCTTGCAGTAAGATCGCTGCTGGAAAGGAGGAGCAGGGCTGGAAGCAGAGAGCCCCCAGTTGCTGTGAGCACCGTGCTAGACATGCTGAGAAATTCACAACACCAAAGTTATTGACTAATAAATATCAGGGAAAAGAAATCAGGGCAAGACACAGCAACAGTTAAAGCCAAAAGTGAGGTCTCAAAGTGAGGAAAAAATAGCTAAAATAACTAAAACTAAAGTTTTCTGTTTTCTCGAGCCATTTGCCAGAGTTTCTGACTTCATTCTGAATTGTCACTGACTGGTTTTAGTAGAAGAGACTAAAAGGGGGGGAAGAAATGGTGCTACCTGGGGAAACACAGCACCTTTCTGCTCAGGGATGAGGTTTGGGACTCAGGTCAATCCAAAGAGCAGCTCTCCTGGTGCTCCAGGACATCAGCAAGTCTGGGTGGTCCCTCCTCCATCAGCATCCTGGGCAAAAGGGGTGAGGAGAGGTCCTGGTTCAGCATCAGCACTGCAGGAAAAAACCCAGGGAAGAGGGAGTCATCTGTAGAACTGCAATAATAATTATCAATAGTAATCTGTAAAACATTGCTATTTAGCATAAATGAAAACAAATTCTGAAGCGTGACATTTCAGCTCAGGGTGTTGAACTACATTGCCATTTTTGTAACTCCTTGGAATTTGCTTCACCATTTATTTTTCTTATTTTGTTTATCTTGCATACAACGTATTTTGTGTCAACAGAATCATTTACAGGGCACGAGTGGAGTTCTTGGCCTTTTATAAATAAGTATTATAGAATATTGCCTCAGTCTCAACCAGCAGCCCTCATGATTTGTGACATTTAATGACACTTGATGGCATAACACACTTATTTATTTTAAAATCTCTGCCATGCAAAGCACAAAGTACAATGAAAAATGTCATTTTTTTACAGTACCTAGGAGATTCAGAAAGAAAATGTAGAAAGCTGCACTTTATTTCCATTCTGGCAGTCACATTAATTAGAGCAATTAAATGAAATTGAAATTAACTTCAGATCTTCCACATGCTTAAAACAGCATATTTCCCTGCAGTCTTTTGTTGCTATTATTCTTTTGACATTTCTGCCTGATCAGTTAAGAAATTATGATTAATGACACTTAAGAAATGAGCTTGATTGCCCTGAATCCTTGAACCCATTCTTTATGAAAATATTGGAATGTTAAACATAGGTTATTGATCCCCTTTCAGGAGATGGCCAACCCCATTCCTATCCAGGCTCCCAGGGCTTCTCACTTCACTGCCACAATAAATAACAATTTCCCTCAGGTTCCCTCATCACATCTCAAAGCACTCCCCAGACATCACTACATCTCTTCATGTAGTGAAGGAAAAGGAACCCATCTCTTCATGGACTAAGGAAAAGGAGCTAAATATTCTTAAACCAAGAGCATTTTTGCTCCACTGTTATGCCTGACCCAACAACTTAAGATAAAGGGGAAAATAGCCACAGATTCTACATATCCACAGTTCTGTCAGGATCATTTACCAATATTTTATTTTTTTTAAATTTTTTAAGTCTTCTGATTAGGAGATGAACATTTGGGGTCAGAGAAATGAATGGTGAAACACAGCTCCCCAACTCAAAGCAGAGATTTAAACACTAACTCCAGCAACAATAAAAGTGATTCTTAGCAGTGATAGAATCTTTATAGCTGCTTTGCTATCTGAACTATTTGCAATATCTGGGACAAATGTTATCAACACTGGAAGTAATGAAACGATGGACACTAACAGATGCCCAGATCTCAACAATTCTCCTAGTACAAATATTAATTAAAAAGAGGATCAGAATCTCCTTTTTATTGCCTATCAGCTGCAGATTACAGTTCCAGTTATGTTTTTAGCTCTGTAGCAGTTGCAGGCTGAAGATTTTGATGAAGGAAATTTGTAGATATTATTCTTATATACAGCCATTAAGGTGAAAAAGATGAAAAGTTCCCAGGCAAGGCTCTGGCTACCAAAGAGTTGAATGGCAGAGGTTGCAATAGCTACCAGGCTGCCAACCAGAAATCCAGCAGCAAACTAATGACGGCAAATTTAAGGGATTGGTTTGGCCATAATAAACCTTGGGGTGTTTGTGAATCACTCACCAGTGCTCTGAGGGCATCTCTGGCAGCATTGCAGCTCAGGGATGTGAAAGGTGCTTGTGGATCCAGGAGTTCTAGAAGACTCTGTACAAATGCAATTCTTATTATTAATTACTGCACATCTCAGCCTTTAAGGGCGAAAACCTCACATCAAAAAAAAAAAAAAAAAAAAAAAAAAGAAAAAAAAGAAAGAAAAAGGAGGTTTGGGAGTTGATCAGCACAATGGGCAGAGCTGCCTCTCAGCCTCCAAGCCATGGTCTGTGCCTCCCCTCCTCAGGTTTCCAAAGCAACAGTAAATAGTACCCCTGTTGAGACAACAGGAGATTGCACTCCTGCTGAGAGGAATTTGCATTTCATTTGCAGATTATTATACCCGAGGCTTAGTCTAAACTGCTTTCAAATTTCCTTTGCTCCTGCTCACCTCTGCATCTAGATAGAATATAGAAACTGGAAATGATTCTCACATCATGGACCACGCCATATGTTTCACCTTAAGAAGCTTGAAGGAAGAAATATCCCTCGTTTGGCACAGCTAGCCAATGTCAAATGGACAGATCAATAAATCCAGGAAGAGCCACATTTTCCTTCATCAACACAGAGAGAATTCCTGTGGAGTCCAACGGAACCAGAGAAAGTAACTGGCCATAAAACTTAGAACTGGAGCTGAATTTGTTTTGGAAAAAAAAATATTTCACAGATAGACACAGGATCATGGACTTACTGAGGTTGGTGGCAGTTCTGAAGATGGTTTTGCCCAAAGGCCATTGAGAGCAGGTTTGTTCAGTGATGTCCCCAAGCTGTGACTGCCTGCAGGGATGGAGACTCCACCACCTCAATCTGCTCCAGTGCCCAAACACTCTCATCCTAAAGAAGGTTTTTCATATGATTACGTGGAGTTTCCTGAGCTTTTTAATTAGTACTATCACTGGGCACCACTGAGATAATCCTCACTCCATTTCTTCCTCAGATCCCCCTGTAAGGCTTCTCCTCCCCAGGCTGAGCAGTGCCAGCTCCCTCAGCCTCACCCCAGAGAGGAGCTGCTCCAGTCCCTTCAGCATGACCCCATGAAGTTCCATAAGGACAACTGGAGAGTCCTCCATCTGGGTAGGAATAACTCCAGACACTAGTACAGATTAGGGGTCATCCTGTAGGAAAGCAGCTCCGTGGAGAAAGACCTTGGAGTTCTAATGGACAGGAAGTTCTCAATGGGACAGCAACGTGTCCTGGTGGCCAAGAGATGCCATGATCATCATATTGGAAAGAACCATGGTAATATTTGCTCCTTAAAATAACCCAGGATGTGATACAGGGAGTTCAGCATCCAAATAATTTCCATTATATTTCTAATGACCCTTTGGCCTCCTGTACATCTGACATGGACACAGCTGTCCTCTGCCACCACCCCACCTGGACACAAGGTACATTTGCAGACCTGGGAAACCATTGCTTCCTTTGTCCCTCCTAAGTTCCTGTTGCCCATCTCACTTTTTAGTAGCCCCTGGGATGCCAGCTGTGTCCTCTGCAGGGTGAGAGCTACACAGAGGAATCCCCAGCTCTGCCAGCTTTGGGAAGAGCTATGGCTCAGTGGTACTGAAGAAAATGTTGGATGGAAGTCCTGCAATTAAAAAAACAACACAAGCTAACAAAAAACAAAAACTCAAAAAAACCCCCAAAAAAACCCCCAAACAAAACACCAACAATAAAAAAAAAACCAAACAAAAACTGAAAACCACCAGGGAATATAAGAAAAATACATAAAATACATTTTCTCACACCTCTCTGCAAGCTGCTGACTTATTTCCTAAGGAAGGTAGGTTTATGTCCCTTCCCAAAGTAATCACAGGCCATACAAAGCCATTAAATAATTGAAAGATCACTGAACACCTTACAAATGAAATATAGAGATCCAAATAAATTTGCAGCAGCATTATTCTAATGTCCTTCAAATGTGTGTCAGATACTTCTGCTCTGCCTCCCGTTCCACTCCCCTGCCATTAAGCAGGTATTATCTTTGGAAGGAAAAGCAGAGATTAATGACCCCAACCAAAATGATGGATTCACTGTGGCAGGTGAGGTAGACTTCTGAACAAGCCAGCAAACAGAGAGAAAAAATAATAAAACTTGATAAATAACTGGGTCTGAGAAGGAGAAATTAGAAAGCTGTTATTTTAAGTTATTCCAATTCCATACCCTACACTTTAAAGTAGTAACCAGCTAAATACACATTTATATTTTCCTCTGGGCTGACTTTCATCTGCAAGGAATCATAGAATCACCAAATGCTTTAGGTTGGAAGAGACTGCAAAAAGGAGTTTCATGGAGATGATGGCTTCACAGAAAGGCTGGGCTGGAAGGCACCTTCAGGATCATCCAAGCCCCTGCATGGGCAGGGACACCTCCCAGCAGCCCAGGCTGCACAGGACTTCATCCAACCTGGACTGGGACTCTGCCAGGGATGGGGCATGGAAGTGGAAG
Organism: Phaethornis superciliosus; assembly: GCA_023637945.1. Taxonomy (NCBI): domain Eukaryota; kingdom Metazoa; phylum Chordata; class Aves; order Apodiformes; family Trochilidae; genus Phaethornis; species Phaethornis superciliosus. The sequence continues at coordinate 42,026,472 of JAJQWJ010000006.1, read as the reverse complement.
GAGTTTCTCCCTTTCAGAGTGTTATGTCATGGTGAAAACAATATTTCAGCTGAACAGAGGTTGTTTTGTAGGAGATCTGTGACCAGACCCCCTTGTTTGATGAAGCTGGGATGCTCCTGACACCTCAGGGGCTGCTGAGCAAGGGACCCACTGCCTCACGAGTCCCCTCTGCTGCTGCCAGAGTGGGAAATTCAGTGAAGTCCTTCCCAATATTCCCACTTTGCTACTTCAGTCTTCTCTGTATGCCTGGCATGAATCACAGTGGCTGAAATGGCAATTTGTTACATAAAGGATATTAATGTGGTTAATAAGACAAGCAATCGCCCACCGGTGGCCCTAGACACATGCAATAAGTTTTTAATGATCTTCCCTTTATTGTTCCAATTTGCTACTATAAAACCACCAGGCCAATTTATGGGCTGGTTCAGCTTTAACGGGAGGATTTCTGATGTGAGCAGTTTTAAATATTGGCATCTTCCCCCCCCCCCTACCATTTGGGTGTGCAGTTCACTTAGGTAGCACTGACCATTTGCAGGACCAGTTTGCTCCAGTATTCACTTGGCTCTGTGCAGAGGAACTTCTCTGCATTTATTTTGGGGAGGATGGACTCAGCAGGCTGGAAGGCCATAAGGTGCATAAAGCTGAAGCAGTCACTGCAGGAGCAGCTGTCAGGGCAGCACAGGAAGGCATCCCTGTGCAGAGCAAGGCACCATACCCTGCAGAGCCTGAGAAACCTTCTGCCTCTCCAAAGCTCCAAGAGAACACACATTGCTGGACCTTGGGCTCTGCTCCCAAGGTGATGGGACAAGAGGAAAGAGCCTCAAGTTGTGCCAGGGGAGGTTTAGGTTGGTTATTAGGAAGAATTTCTCCCTGGCAAGGGTTGTCAGGGCCTGGCCCAGGCTGCCCAGGGCAGGGCTGGAGTCCCCATCATCCCTGGAGGGGTTTCAGAGCCCTGGAGACGTGGTGCTGAGGGACATGGGGCAGGGGGGGCCTGGGCACTGCTGGGTTATGGTGGGACTGGAGGATCTCAAAGGTTGTCTCCAGGCAAAATGATTTGATGATTCTATAACAAAGCATGAAAGTTTTCTGCCCTCTTCTGCCAGCAAGGATGGACAAACTCATCACTGCCGGTTTTATTTCTTTAGCTCAAGTGCGTGGCTTGCAGCAGAGAGAGGAAAGCCACAAGTTTATTCCCTCCCAGCAACTCTCCCTGGGAACTGCAGCCAGGAGGAGCAGACATCAGGAGAACAGAAAGCAATGGGTATAAACAAGGCATTTGCCCATGCTGTGATGGGGACAGACCCCAGGAGAGCTGGGGAGCAGGGGTTGCTGAAGCAGGCAGGGACCTGGTGCTGGCCCCAGATTTGTGATGGGATCCCAGCTCTGAGCTGCCTTTGGGGCAGAACAGCAGGAGGACAGCAAAGCTAAGAGCCATCAGATTTGCTCCTGAAAAGCAAAATGATTGTTAGGGAGGAGAGAGTGCTCAGCATGAATGTCAGTGGAGACTGAACTGCTGTACCAAGAAAGAAAGGAGAAAAATATCACAGAGAAACTAAGAGGGACAGGAGGTTCTCAAGGTAAGGAGTGCTCCACACATGAATAATGGCAATTGAAGGAACTGCAGAAGCCTGGTGCTGCCTTTAGGGTATTTAAAAGACACACATATATATATACACACAAATATTTAAAATACAACATACACATATATTTTTTCTTCTGAGCCATGGACTCAATTTCAACATAATTAATTAGCTCTCAACTTTTCCAGAACCTCTTTAGTCTTCCTCAGAATAATAATATGGTTCCTAATATTGCTAGCAATCAAAGCAATTGCTCACCAGGAATCTGAGGTGAAGAGGATTCAGGAATTAAACCGAAATCTGTTAGCACCTTGTGTGCTGTAACAGGGACCCATCCTCACCTTCTGCCCCCCAGGAAGAAAGAAATTCACCCGAAGGAAGCCCACCTCCCTGAGAGCAGAACAATTCCTAAAAAAGGGAAGAGTTGTTCAGGGAACTAAACCTGGAAACAATTTCATGGAGGAAGCGGTGTGTCACAGAGAGAGAAATGGGTGACAGAACCTGTTGCTGACCCATTCTGAACCTTCTTGGCCCCTGGCCTGTGTCTGCCACCTCTCCAGCCCAGGGGCAAGGAAACCACACCAGGTTACAGCTGGAAGACCACCTACTGCTTTAGGGCACTTCCCATGGGATGATGCAGTGTCCCCCTCAGCATTTACACTATTTGGAAGAAAATTATGGGTTTCTAACACCAGTGGAAGCTTAGAGAATGATAGAATCACAGAATAATTCTAGGATTCTATGCTTTTTTACAAGCTTCTGTTTTCTGTCATTTCCTCTTTAATAATAGCATCCAACAATTAATTTCCTTGTTGGGAAAGAAAGTCCATGTTGGGAATCCCTCCAGCTTTCCCCAGCAGCTCCTCTGAGGCACTGCAGAGCCTGCCTGACTTTGTTCTCTCCCTGGTGCTCAACCTAAATGATCTCTTCGTTTCTCCCTCAGTGTCTGGATGTCCCTGATAGTCAGAGATAAGATGTTATCTCTGCCCTGATGAAGGTAATCCACCCTGCTCCTCAATCACCTGCACTCTTTTGCTCTGTCAATCCCCAGCCTGGCAATGCTGCTCTAAATTGCTTCTAATGATACCTGAACCTCAACCATTCCCACCCCCTCTGGGCTCTGCCATGACAAATCCTCTGTGTTTTACAGGGATCTGGCTCCCAGGATAACAGAGATGGGAGAAAAGGACCTGCAGGAATATGGGAAGAGCAGCAGTGGGTCACAGGAGGGTTGACTCTGGTTATCTCCTCTGTTCTAGGTTAGAGGCTGAGAAAACTGTAAAATAAACAGTAATAGTAGAAGGGTTGGAGCAGCTGATCCTTGAGGTCCCTTCCAACCTGACATCCTATGGTTCTTTGAGATAAGGACAGAGAATTCTTTTAACTTTGAAGAAGTAAAATAGTTAATTTAGCTGGAAGATACTTATAGTCGTTGGGTACCCTGACTTGAAGGCTTTTTAAACAAGAGACTCATAGAATCATAGAATTGGATGGGTTGGGAGGGACCTCAGAGATCATCAAGTCCAACCCTTTAATTTAAGAGTTGGTCCATTAAAAATATAGTGAATTTCCAGAGGAAAAGATAACAGGGATCAGCTCCTCGATATTTACATGTTTCTGCTTGTGTCTCTCAGCACTCAAACTTATTGGTGAATCACAAGGAAAATGGTGTTAAACCCAATGCTGAAGTGACAGGTTCTGCAGATAACCTCAGGGCTGTCCCTCCCTCCCTCTCCCCCCATGGTGGCAGACAGACCTCCTCACATTTGGAGGGCATAAAATGACTTTTAGATTCCAGACCCCCTTGCAGTGAGATTGAGGAAGGAAGTTACATGACATACCTGCCCATGATGTTTCAATAACAAAATTCTCCCTACCAAACCATTAATTTCTTGATGAATTCTGCCAGCAGTACAACGTGCTTTAGACCACACCAAAATCACCTTCCTGAACTTGTGCTGCTTGACTCTTCTGTACTTCATTATTCTCCTCACCAAAGAGGCATTTCCCATGCCCCCTTCAGCATCACAAGGGTTTAATTTTATGTTTTTGGAGCACATTTAGATTCAGAAGCATTCAAGAGCAAGGTGCTACCCAGGGTAAAGTTGGTCAGAAGCAGCTGATCAGCATGAGAGCTGCAGTGCTCATCCTTCCTTTCTCCTGACAGCTCCACCGGGCTGAGTGGCTGCAAGGAGGACTCTTTGAGCTGAAGGTTTTAGGGAAGTTTTGTCTGAAGTCCCGAGCTTTTAATTAGGGGAGAATTCAGCTCTCAGACAGGCTGAGTGCTGCTGCCTTCCTCAAGTGTCCAAGGTTTACAGCTAAGCTGCAAATGATCTGCTTTGACTCCTCACTACACCTCTTGGCTGCCACCAGTGTTCAACCACCCCAGCTCCTTCAGCTGCTTCTGTATTTAATAGGGCACAGCTCAAAGCAGAGAAGCCCCTGTGATGTCAGAAGGCCTGGAGATGGTGGCAGGGCTGACATAAGGCTCTAAAACTTCCTAAAGCTCAAGTGGTTCCAGGGAGGCACCAACAGATCCAACTCATCAGAGGTGTTCGAGTTGACAACTGCTAGTGATACAAAGCAAGCTCTCAGTTCTCAAATTGCTACACAATGCTGGAAAATAGGATCTCTGAAGGCTCAAAAATCAGAAAATTAAAAGGCAGACTTATTTTAGAGGGGGAGAAGTACTGGAAAGATTCCATCATTTGCATGTGGGATGAGGAATGCAAATTAAGGACAGTTGCTGAGTGGGAACTGATGGTCATATATTTATCTGGCATGTCCATGACAATAAATATCTTTACTTTCTCTGCTCTAACAAGCACTCTGGCACTTCAGACTGGCTCCTGCAGGGCCTTGCTGGGTAAGCTGTTGCCTCTAGTGCTGTAAGAATCTTGGCTATCCCAAACCTTGTCTGGTCTCACCACTAAGTGCAGCCACAGGGAGCTGCCAGCTGGAGCTGGGACACGGAGTGGTCCCTGAGCCTCAGAGTATCCAGAGCAGAGCAGGCAAGTGCTGTGCTGCTCTCTGCCTACAGCACCGGGCTCTCTGCACCTGAAACTGCCCAGCCATGAGCTGGACATCACCCTTGGAATGATGCAGGTGCAGCAAATGCAATCCTCCATGTGGGAACTGCACCCAGCAGGCAGCTCCTGGACTGCTCCATGATCCCAGGACCACCTACCCTGGAGCATCTGTCCCTGGAAGGCTTTGTTTCAGGTTGGAACAGAAGAGTCTACAGAATAAAGACTTTTTCTTTTTTAGAATAAAAAGCCCTAAGGTAAGGAAATAGCAAACAATATTTGGACAGGACAGTCCAGAGCAAGTGAGAGAACCCAGCTGACATAGCAGTCTTGGGATCTTTTCCAGGTAAATATCCCCCCCTGTAACAGATGACTTTCCTTGAGATGAGCACCTAGCAAGGAGAGGAGGAGGAGAGTCTGTAACTTCCTCTCTTTAAGAAGAAGGTTGTGCAGAACAGGGAGGAGAAGGGGCACAATGGTGACAGCTGCCCTCAGGACTGTGTCATCCAGACAGAGTGGATGTGCATGGCTGAGCTGGATGATTTCTGCAGCAGTTTGTCTCCTCAAAGCTGTTCTTTTTGAAGACTTCTTTCAGCCTGAGACAAGATCTCAGCCTTGAAGGAGTTGACTGATAGAGATGGGGATGGAGCTATTGTGCTTTGGCTCCACACTTCACAGTCCCTGCTCAACCATTCAGGTGGAAGAGTGCTCTCCAGGAAAGAGAGATACGACCAGGCTTCAGCAGACCTGTGGTATAGCTGATAAAAATGAAAGAAAAATAAATCTGGAAGAAGTCTACAATTTTTGGAGCTGCAGGATGTTGCCTTGCTGATCAGTGCAGGCTCGTGGTGGCAAATCCATTCATGCCCTTACAGAATCTTAAGCAGTACCTACATCTCCCCCTCACCTTGCAGAAACACAGCTTGCCAAAAGAAAACATCCCACCAGTCTCTGTGCCAGCCAGCTGTCAAGCTGTTTTGGGAGGGGTTAAGCAGAGGAAGCAGATACTCATGGTTTGTTCTTGCAACCTGCCCCCCTGCATGCAGCACTCTGCTGGGAATCAGCACCCCAAGTTTCTTCTCACCTCGAGGTCCTCTGCCACGTGAAGGTTCTGTATGTCCAGGAGCATGAGTCCAATGAGGCCAGTCATCTGGGATGTCCCCAGTGAGCCAGGACTCTTGGTAGATGACAGAGAGAGGCTTGGTGAGCTCTCCTGCCAGCTCCCTCATCACCCTTGGGTGGATCCCATCTGGTCCCATAGACTTGTGGGGATCCAAGCAGCTCAGTAGGTCACTGACTGATTCCATCTGGGTTAGAGGGGGGCTGTTCAGATTCTTGTCTCTTTCTACAAACTCCAGAAGTCACTGGTGAGGCCACAGCTCGAGTCCTGTGTCCAGTTCTGGGCCCCTGAGTTCAGGCAGGAGATTGAGGTCCTGGAGCAGGTCCAAAGGAGGGCAACCAGGCTGGTGAAGGGATCCAGCACAAGTCCTGTGAGGAGAGGCTGAGGGAGCTGGGGGTGTTCAGCCTGGAGAAGAGGAGGCTCAGGGGAGACCTCATCGCTCTCTACAACTCCCTGAAAGGAGGCTGGAGCCAGGGGGGGTTGGGCTCTGCTCCCAGGCAACTATCAGCAAGACAAGAGGGCATGGTCTCAAGTTGTGCCAGGGGAGGTTTAGGTTGGTGTGGATATGCAAGAAGCGAGGTCAGCGTGTACCGTTAGCACAGAGCAATTAGTTGCAACAAACTGGCTATCACTTAAGCCATGGCAAAGTTCTGTGCAAACATTGCTTTGAAAAGTCTCCAAAGACATAACCATGAGATATCATGGAGACATGGCTCCTTGTTAAGTGGGAATAGCATAAGATAACCGAAGAAAGTGCTGAGAAGCAAGGTTAACGTTAATAATAACAAAACTTGTTAAGCATTAGGTAATTACCGGACCTCCTTATTAGGTCAGGATCGTTAATTAACCAATCAAGTAGCATTAGGTAATGCCAAGTTAGCAGTAACTGACCAATTGAGTAATTTTCAACATCTTTGTAGTGATAAGAAATAAGGTATATAATTGTATGCAAAAGTGCCAATAAATCGGAGTCTTGTTTGCATCAAACTATCTCCCCGTCCTTCGTTGCGACAGGTTGGATATTAGAAAGAATTTCTTCACAGAGAGGGTGATCAGCCATTGGAATGGGCTGCCCAGGGAAGCAGTGGATTCTCCATCCCTGGAGATATTTCAAAAGAGCCTGGATGTGGCACTGAGTGCCATGGGCTGGGAACCACAGGGGGAGTGGATCAAGGGTTGGACTTGATGAGCTCTGAGGTCCCTTCCAACCCAGCCCATTCTATGATTCTATGCATTGCCTGAGAAAACCACCACTGAGAGAAAGACTTGGGGACACCAGGAGGTGAAAAATGGGATCTGAGCTGGCAAGGTGTGCTCAGAGCCCAGAAAGTCAACCCTTGGCATAGAGTCAGTCAAGGGGGGTGATCCTCCTCTTCCTCTGCTCTTTTGAGACCCCCACCTGGGTGTAGGACCATGTCCAGCTCCAGGATCCCCAGTACAAGAAAGTCCCAGACCTGTGGGAGCAGTCCTGAAGGAATCCCCAAACCAACCACAGAGCTGGAACAATTCTAAAAAAAAAAAAAAAAAAAAAAAGCTGGGAGAGTTGGGGGTGTTCACCCTGGAGAAGAGAAGGAAGGCTTTAGCCTGAGCATTCAATATATGTGAGGCTTTAAGATAGAGAAAGAATTTTTCACAAGGTCTGTAAGACAAGGATCAGTTGTTTTGAGAGGAAAGATTTCAATTTAGGGTAGATTTAGATCGGGTAAAGGGAAGAGGGGGGTGGTGAGGCCCTGAAGCAGGTTTTCCAGGGAAATCATGGATGTCCCATCATTGGGAATGTTCCAAGTCAGTCAGATGGGGCTTGGAGCAGCCTGGCTGAGGGGAAGGGGTCCCTGCCTGTGGCAGTGGCTTGCATTACATGATCTTGAAGGTCTGCTCCAACCCAAACCATCCTGGGATTCTCTGACAAAAGTCAAAATAGCATTTGACAGCAAACAGAGCACCCTGGTTTTGATCTGAATTCTGTCCAGCCCTTTTAGGTCTGTCAGCCCATCTATGCATAGAGCTATTAGTTCATTTATTCTCTGAATCATGACTACCAACTCTGCTAACTAACACAAAAAGACTAATGGATTCCTTGAGGGAAAATTTATATGCAGGGTCAACTATTTTTTCTTTTTTAGAAGAGACTGGCAATTATCAGTACTTTTATTTAATGATGCCTTCTTTGAATATATGTCATATTTCTTGGAATAAAAGGCTACAAATTTGAGCATTCATTTGAAATAGAATTATTGATTCAACCAGCATCAAATCTCCTGTCTCATAATTACAGACAATGAAAAGCTCCTCGCTTTCTCCTAACACTGTCAAGCTCTTCATGCCAATCAGAAATGCTGAAGAGCATTACAGAGAGTGAATAACATGAGAGGGATGTTGGGGCTTACTGCTCAGCCCCAGCCTGCCCAGTGCTGAATGGCACAGAGGCAAAATGTCACTTATTTGCTTGTAATCTGCAAAGGAAAATAGCCCAGTTGGCTTGTAAGCAAGGTTAGGAGTGCAACAGAACATGGGCTATGTATCTTCAGCTGGTATTAGTTATGGACAGATTTATTTTTAAATACTTGACACATAATATGTTTGTTTTTTCCCAAGCCCAAATTCAGGTTTCTTTCTTTTTTTTTGTTTTTGTTTTTTCCTAAGCCCAAATTCAGGTTTCTTTGTGGTTTTTTGTTTGGTTTTTTTTTCCAAGCCCAAACTCAGGTTTGTTTGTTTGTTTATTATTATCCCAAGCCCAAATTCAGGTGTTTTGGGGTTTTTTGTTTTTTTTTCCCAAGCCCAAATTCAGCTTTTTTTGTTTTTGTTTTTCCCAAGCCCAAATTCAGGTTTGTTTAGGTATTTTTTCCAAGCACAATTTCAGGTTTGTTTGGTTTCTTTTCCAAACAAATTCAGGTTTGTTTGGTTGGTTTTTCTTCACAAGCAAAAAACCATGGTGTTTTGTTTTTTCCCTGGCTAAGGAGAGTCCAAGCATCCAACTCCATCCCCCAGAGCAAGGTGGCACCTGGAGAACAGGGTGGTGATGGGGCTGTGTGAGTGGGGAATGAAAACCCAGAGTTGTTTCTGTGGATTTAATAAGTTTTCAGCTTCAGGAATGTGTCATTCAAGGAAAGGGGAATGATTCACCTGAATCTTGAGGACCTGAGATGAAGAGCTGGGGGATGGCCAAGGGAAAGCTTGTCAGGCTCCCAGCACAAACTGAGCCACAACCTCCCCACGTCCCAGCAAGGCTTCCTACCACATGGCAAGGTGTCACCACCCCCTTACATCCCCTGGCTACCTGGATTTCACATAGAGAGGAGCAAGGAGACAGCCTGGAGCATGGGTGCCTGGAGTGGTGGCTCTTTGGGAACAGGGGGACCTCCACATGCCAGCACCAGGGGCTGGGGGGGGACACTCAGCAGTGGTTTGTGGCTGCCCTGAACACAGAGAGTGCTGTGGGCATGCTGAACATGGCATTTGGTCTCTTCCACCTCTCCTGCCTTCTATTTTCCCTTTTAGGTTGTGAATTCCGTGGATGGGGAATGTTTTCTTGAAGAGCATTCCACACCTGGCTTGGCAGAGCATCCATGGCTGCAGGAATGCAAGTTGTAACAATAACAGCAATGAAAATGTCACTCATAAGGAGGGCAGAGATCTGTTAAATAAGCTTGAACCTGCTCAGAGACCCAGTCCCTGGATAGCCACAGCTTGGTTTTCACAAGACACAAAACTCCTGGGGCTCCAGGAGGGAGAATTATCCCTGAAAGCTGCTGCTCCCCAAAGACCCCAGGCAGGAGGCACTGGAGCACTGGGGCTGATTGATTCCACCCAAAGAAACAACAATTCACCTTCCTCACTAAGCCCCTTTCTTTAAAGTGTTGCTTTTCAAAGTTTGTTTTTCAAAACTTAGCAAAGCGATGTGGTTTTACTCCTCTTGACCAATTTAAAATGTCAAAGGTGTAGTAGGAAAGGAGATGCAGAGATGCAAATCTTGGTGTGCAGGCACAGGGGTGATGTTTGGTTGGCACTTGACCCTTGAGTGCTCAGCTCTCAGATTTGCTCTCTGTCTGTTCAGATTTCAGCTCATTTATGGTTCTCTCCCCCCTGCTCTGCTGAGACCCCAAATCCTGCATCCAGTTCTGGTGTCCCCACCAGAGGAAGGACACAGATCTGTTGGGATGAGTCCAGAGGAGGCCAGAAAGCTGAGCCAGGGGCTGGAGCAGCTCTGCCAGGAGGAGAGGCTGAGGAGAAACTGGGATTGTTCAGCCTGGAGAAGAGAAGACTCCAGGGGGACCTTAGAGCTGCCTTCCAGTACCTGAAGGGAACCTCCAGGAAGGCTGCAGAGGGACTTTTCATCAGTGTCCAGTGCTAGGAGAAGGGGAAAGGGATTGAAAGTGCAGGAGAAGAGGTTCAGCCTGGATCTGAGGCAGAAGTTCTTCAGGAGGAGGGTGCTGAGCCTCTGGAACAGATTGCCCAGAGAAGCTGTGGCTGCCCCCTCCCTGGAGGTGTTCAAGGCCAGGTTGGATGAGGCTTGGAGCAACCTGGGCTGGATGAGAGGTGTCCCTGACCATGGCAGGGAGCTGGGAGGAGATGAGCTCTCAGCTCCCTCCCAACCTCAGCCATTCTCTGATAATAATACTGCTGCTAACTTAACAGTAACACCAGTAGTGCTCATAGTCCTATTAATAACCCTATAAATGACACAACAGCTGACATTCCCACTGCTGGACTCATGCCAACAGATACTGCTTTAACAACTGAAATAAACTTCCCCTAAATAAACAGCTCTCCAAGGTATGAAAGCAGCATCTTTGCTCATCCTGTGTCAGCTTGTTAGCCAGGTCAGCAGAGGCTACGACAGTAGGTTATTAAACAAGGTAGAAAAATCAGATATATCAAATTAGCATTGGCCAAGTATTTGTAAAGCCAGTTTTTTGGAATGCTTGAGGTAATTAAACACTGGAGCAAATCCACCCCCCCATCTTTTTTTTTTCTTTATTTTTGGTTTGGCAGAAAACAGGAGGAATAAATTATGCACTTATTGCAGGCCCTGATTGCTGCCTGGGTGTTTGCTAACAGCTTTTCTTTTCCTCCTGAATATGTATTATTTATGTATGTTAAGGAACAGCACATGGCACAAAAGAACCTGGCCCTCAGCCTGCTCTCTGCAAGCAGGAAAAAGCAAGGTCATGCTGCAGATTATCTGTTCCATAGTGAATGGCTTTAAATGTTAATTCTGGGTGCTGGTGCTGCAGATTGAAATGTTTTACTGTTCAGCACACAGGAGACATGGCTGGAGCATGATTATTTTGCATTGCTTTTTGTTTTGAGATTGCATTACATGGGGAAAAAAATACCAACAACAAATGTGCTCCATTCCCTGCTTCCCCCCACTGGTTGCTACCCAGAAACTCCATGCTCTAATTAATACTGGAAATGTTTATTTGGATTTTGCTGCTTCTGTTTTTAGTTTATCGGGTTTGGTTTTAATTGAAGTAAGATTTTTCTATTTCAAGCCTAGCTGCAATTTTCCAGCAGCAAGAAATACAAAGCAAGTTCCCCTGGCTTTGTACCATAGTGTTAGGGATTTTTTCACCAGGTGCATCTCACCTACTCCCTGGAGCAGCAAACCAAATACTGGACTGGTAGAGCTGCCAATGGAGCCTTCCCAGTGGTCTCCCTGAAGCCTCCTCTTCTGCAGGCTGAACAACCCCAACTCCCTCAGCCTGGCTTCATGGGGAAAAGACTTTTAAAATACCACTTCAGGAACCCAAAGCTGACATCAGTGGGTAGGGATAGGGAAAAAAAAAAAAAAAAGCGCACTGCAATGTGTCAACCCCATCCCAGACACCTCATCCCAGGGGCTATTAGGGAAAAAAAAAAATATAAAGGCATTTTACTCTACTGGGACCACAAGCCAGATTGCTGAGGTCAGTGTGCTCCCTTGCTGTAAACAGAGGATACAGGGGTGGGAAAGGGATTTTTTCTCTGTTAGTTCAGATTCTTTTTTACTTTCCATTGGCTTCTCACCACCTCACTAATTTTGTCATTTGGTAAATTGGGAAATGTGTTAAAAGCTGCTCTAGGTACAGCTACCCGAGCAGAGCCAGCAAAGGCAGCCAGGAAATAATGCTGAACCCCTACAGCTGAGCCTGCCTGGAAAACTGCAGGAAAACATTCCAGGGGGCAGGAATGGTGGAAGCCCAGCCCTCTGCCAGCACTGGTGTCACCACTGTCCCCAACCCCTGAGCTTCCTGCCATTACAACAGCAAGGGCTCGAAGCTGAGAGAGGGGAGATGGAGTTTAGACATTAGGAAAAAAATTCCTCATCATGAGGGCGGTAAGACACAGGAGGGGGTTGCCCAGGGAGGTGGTTGATGAATTCCCTGGAAGTGCTGAATGCCAGGTTGGACAAAACCTTTTGCAACCTGAGCTGGTGGGAGGCATCTCTGCTCGGGCAGGGGGCTTGGATCTTGATCATCTTGAATCATCCTTTCCAACCCAACAATTCTAAGTTCCCCGTCACCTCCATGAATCTGCTTTTGCTGCTGAAGCAGCCCAGAAGCAGCAGAAGCTGCAATCAATATCTGGCACTCTTTAATTAAATAATTTTCTGCTGCCTGCAGTCGATGAGAAGAACATTTCAAAGGAATGGAGTTGGACACTGATATTGGAAGTTCTTTCAGTTCTCCTAATCTTGGTTTCAATTATAACAATATTTTTCACAGGGATGGCAAGGGTTGCTGTTTGTCTCACAGGCCACATGATGGTGGCCAAACTGGATCCCTAGACTGGGATGGTGAAAATATCCCTGTTTCTTGGGGAGGAGGGAGAAGGAATCAGTTTGAATCAATAACAGGAAGAAAAATGAAACATTTTTTTCTTGCTATAATGAAAAAAAAAAATCTGTCCTGTGAGATCAGAAACATCGTGGGTTGGAATGTGCCACCCTGAAGATGTAACCTGTCACCTCTGCCAGTCCCTGTGGTCACTGCACAGACTGGCTGAATATTTTTGTGGTATCAATGCTAAATTGCCAGAATTTTGAAAGGACAAAAATAACAGCTCCCAAAATAACACCTCTACCTGCAGACTCATTTAAACTCCTTCATTTCAGGCCTATTTCTATCAAACTAAGAAGTCAAAAGGAGGGGACAAAAATGCATAAAGAAAGTCACACAGACAAAATAATCTATGAACAGCTTTTTGGAGGAGCAAGAAATAAAGAGCCTGAACTCAGCCTGGAAGGAAGGACAATGACAGAAGTCTATAAAGTGGCCCAAGGAGAGCAGGCAGGGAATTATTGGTTTTTGTTAGTTTCTCCTACAAGCTGCTGAGGACAGGCTGTTAGGCATGATAAATCCTCATTGTGGGCTCATGGAACATTTGGTGTTTCTTTAGTTTCAGGGATCTCCTGCTGAGGGAATGGTTTTATTAAAAAAATAATAAAAAAAAAAGCCAACAGGTAATGGAAAAATTCATTTCTCCTTTGCTAATGGTTTTGTGTGCTCTGTGGTCAGAACAGAGCTGTTGCCTCTGAAGGTCTTGGTGCCCCAGACCAAGACACAGCATCTGAGACCAGAAACACAAAAGCCACCAGTTTGATAATTCTGTGTACTACTCCTTCCACTGCTCCCAGGAAATCTGTAGTTATCCTGATGCTCAGATTAACACTGCCAGCTGGGAAGGTAAAGCAGCAGAAGCAACAGACAAATTAAAAGCTTTTTAATTTGTAGCTAATATACAGTTACATGCTTGAAGCTATTTCTTGCTTTCTGTTCTCGAGCTATTAAATAAATAAATTAGGGAAAAAAAAAAAAAAAAAAAAGCCTAACCAACCAAACAAAAAAATACCCAAAACCAGAGCCCAGTTCTCATGTTACCTGGTCTTCCTCTTTTTTTCCTGTTGTCAGAATATTTGTACTTTTTGCAGTCACTTCAATTTTTTTTCCCCTTCTCCTGAGTTGCAGAATGTTAAACATATTACAAGGAAAGCAATTCCTACCTGTCTACTACAATATCAAGGAAAACAAAATAGCATAGAGCAGAAGGCAAGATGCAGATCAGATTCTGCTCTTGCTCTGCCCAGTGGCATGGAGATGAAGTTGCTGTCATTGCTGTAGCACCCCTGCACCTTTCTACTGGCTCAATCAAAAGCAGAACTAAGCCTGAAGATTATTTTTTATTATTTAATATGGGAGCACATCATTTAAAGACTCAGCAGAAAGGCAAACCTTTCATCTTGAGTGAATTCAATTCATGGATAAAGTGAACTGCTGTTCCATGAATGAAGTTCTTTTTCTTTCTTCCATCCCAGGGACACAGCAAATAACTCAATAAAAAAAAAAAGCTCAATGCTCAGCAAAGGATGGATAGTTGAAACAACAGTCCTCTTAAAGCACATCACCAGGGTTTTTCACTTCCTTATCACTAATTTCACATTAATTTCACACAGTTCACTGAATAGAGCCACTGCATTTCAAAAATAACGTGGGGAGGGGGAACACAGAGTAAAACACTCTATGATTTCTTTGCACGCCACACAAAAACTTACTACACTTCCACACCAACCCCACAGACCAAGAGGCTTTTTTTTTTTTTTTTTCCCCAGTTTCTGTCCCAACCACATCCATCATTTTTAGAAACAGGGAATGAATCCAGATGTAATGTACACATGCACTGCTTGACAAACTAGAGGCAACTGGTGAGCTGGGACAGGAGCTGGGGTGTCCTTACCTAGTAAGCTGTCCCTAGGGAACTTCCCAGAATATATCACTGCTCTGGTGCACAAATCCACCTTGCCAGGGAAACTGTCAGTTATGAAATTATTTCCATCCAGAACAATTTAAAATAGTTATAAAAGACTTTTACATCTTTCTCTCTCGACCCATACTGAAAAGCAGTTTGGAAAAGTGTTCCTGCTGATCTGTACTTAGAAACAACATTTTTCGGAGGCTAAACAGAAGAATATCTGTTTTTCCCATGCTAATTTTGTTGACTGATGTTTAGCAGCTCTGCTGCAGGAGACAGCAATGCCAGCTTGCACTGACATAATTGCAGTGTAAAAGATCTGAATATTCCAATTCATTCAGTAAACAATAAAAGAAGGGGTGTGGAAAAAGCATAAAGGACCTCCAGAATAAATACACCCCCAGATTATCACATCAACATTAGAGTCAGTGAACTTGATAAATCCCAATTAAAGGCACCCAAGAGCAGAGAACATCTCCCTGAAGCATGTGTTGGGCTCCAGAAAGACCCAATTTTTACACAGGGTCCCCAGGCCAGGGCTGTTTTAGGCTTCACAGGTCTCAGTACATTGTTTACCTACTTGTACCAGCAAGCAAAAAGAAAAATCAGAAAAAACAAGGAAAGAGCTAGAGAGAAAGCTGAGGCAGACTGACCACATTCAGGAGAATAAACTTGATGCAGCTTGGTCAGGTTGGATGGGATTGCTCATCAGATGTTTACAGCTGGAGCTTATTTACATGAGTGAAATTTATTCTCCTCATCTCACATTGGATTCTGTATGTATAGACAGGAAAAAGACCCCAAGGGCCTATCTCACAATGACAAAAGGTAAAAAAAAAAAAAAAATGGAGTGAAAAAGCTACACAAAAAAAACCTCTGGCAAGTCTATGTGCAGTGGAATAGAAGTACTCTTCTTCACAGAGAATGTTGGCAAGTTGTACAAACAACCCCATTTCTGCAGCTTTTTCCCTTTTTGTCCTTAGGACTTCAGCTTCTTGTGAGCAACAAGGAGGGATGAGAGCTGAGAAGTGGGAAGGAAGACAAATGGATATTGTCATCTGCCTCTTCCAGTAAAAAGTGCACACCAACTGATCTTGGTTTTAGCATAATCTGTGCTTTAATGACACGCTTGGGTTTTTTCAAAAAAATCCATATTACTTGATTTATGATGTCTTTTAAACACTAAAGCCTGCTAGTGCTGGGCAGGCTATTCCCATTGGTTATTTTGAGAGCATTAAAAAACCTAACTTTGCCAAGGTGTTAGTTAAAGCTTAAAAAAAACTAAATCAATTTACCCAGACTGCTAAATGGAATATAGTCAGAAGGAGACAAAATGCAAGTTATTACTGTTTAGAATTTGGAGAGGAGGAGATGACTACTTTCAAGTCAAATTCTTTTTTAGGTCACCTTCACCTTAGAAAGAAAAATCAGAAATGTGATATTCTTAAGCTGCCAGCCAGGAGCTGTAAGGCTGGATGCAGGAAGCAGGTCCCTGTGTCACCAGCAATTCAGCTATTCCCTATCAGCAAACCCAACCCTGCCAGCACATCCCAAACCCTCCCTGGCAGACTTTGGAGCAATTACCACAAACATTTTGTTGTCAGACCCCAAGGGACAACCCCAAAGCATTTAATATGGGGATTTTTTTGTCTTAGGGCAGAATGGAAGCACTGACCCTCTCATTCCAACCCTTTCATAAAAGGGTCAGCACCATGAGGGTTTCCAGTGGGTTCTGTATGGGGATGGAGCCCAATATACACAACAGAATTTCAAACAAAAATCCAAAATACACTTCTCCAAGTTCTCACTGTAGAAACACTCAGAAGAGAAGGATCCAGGGAGACCTAAAAGTGACTTTCCAGTGCCTGGAGGGGCTACAGGAAGGATGGGGATGGACTGTGTGCAAGGGGCTGGAGGGATGGGATAAGGGGCAATGGGTTTAAATTAGAGAAGAGCAGCTTTAGATTGGATGTGAGGAACAAGCTGTGTCCCAGGAGGGCAGTGGAACAATGGCCCAGGGGGCCCAGGGAGGTGGTTGAGGTCTCATCCCTGGAGATATTCAAGGTGAGGCTTGAGGAGGCTCTGAGCAACCTGATCTAGGTGAGGGTGTCCCTGATACTGCAGGGGGGTGGCATTGGGTGACCTTCAGAGGGACCTCCCAACAAAAATTATTCTATGAAACACCCCTAAACCCACTTCCAAGTTATTTCTCAGGTTACCTCCCCACTGCTCTTTTCCCCTCTCCCCATGGCTGTGCTGGGTGTTGCTGGGGAGCAGGAAAATGCAGCTCCTGGGTGCCTCTTGCTGAGCAAGCATTTGCACTGCAGGTCTCTGATCTTCTACAGCTCCCCTTGCCAATCTGTAGCCCACAGAACTAGGTTAGAAACCTCTCCAACCCCTATTTTCCCCCCAGAGGATTTCAAGGGCTTATTCAGTGCAAAAGTTGGAGTTTGCAATAGGCACAGCCTTTGGGAAAGGTTCCTCTGCTACAAAAGGTTTTCAAGTTCCAAACTTGCACCAGGTGTTTTTAGCTTTCCAGAACTTTGTCCTCCTCTTTTTGTGTCACCTTAGAAAGCACTAAAGAACTTTCAGGATTTGGAAACTGATCTCTACCAACTCTGCACCCCCCTCAGCTTAACCCTTGTGCATTTCTTTCTGTATTTCCTACAGTTTCTCACAGGATAGGGGAGCAGACAAGACACAGTTCTTATACAGAAGGAAAGTGATAGTTCAACAATAAAACAGATTATCACTTTAGACTTGGCCCACAAATGTGTAGTTTCTCACTAGAAGTGCAATGGGCATATGAAATTACTGCTTTTTAATACCATCCAAACCTGATACGGGCTGTCCAGCAGTTACAGTCAGAATTCACCTTCTGTCTGTCACCACAGATGCTTTTGTAGGAAAAGCAGCTTTGCCCTTCAACATTTTTGCTGCTTTTTAACCAGGACACACAGGAAAAGGAATTTATCTGTAGGTTCATGATCAAGAGCCTCGTCTGGCATGTCAACAATGATTTTCTTTACAATTCTGCATATGCCCACAGCCTAGGGCAGGTAGAAGTTACCTCAGCCAGGTTCAAGCAAGCCAGTCTGGCTACATCAAAAAAGTCAAGGTGCAACAGCATAAATCTGGGTTACTACTGAGATACCTCTGCCCTGCTACACCATAATTTCCACCACAGAGCTATAGGACAAGGAAAAAGACCCCAGATTTAACTGGTCAATGGTTCCTTAAACACAGAACTGTAAATAATTCAAATTCTTCTCATTTATAATACAGACATTCAGAGCTGCACGGGCTTCAATTGCAAGTAGACTGAACTACTTGGCTGGCAGCTGGCAGACATGGTTAGGACCATATCCTCCACATATCCATTAAAATTTGATGACTCCTCAATCATTCACCTTCTCAGATACTCTGTCCCTGCTCTGCATTTATTTTATGACTGAGTGGCTCTTTGTATTGCAGTGATAGAATAATTTCACCGTACCAAAGCCACCTTAAAATGACAAATTATGGTTTAGTTTGCCCAGAAGTCATCCTGAAACAGAAGAAACCCCAAACATACCAAGATTTACATATATGGAAAGGGAGAACATGCAAAAAAAAGGGATTCTTTTTAACCTAGAGGAGATGAAACAGATCAAAATATTCCCATCTGAATTTGACAAAATAAGAAATTAAGGAAATCACAGCATCTTGAGAACCATTAACCATAAAGATCAACTGCTAAGAACACTGTTTGGTTTAACACCTTAAAATCTTCAGGCCTAAATGCCTTTCTGGAAGAGGTGTCTTAATCAACCCCAATTTATAAGGCAGAACTCAGAGGTGACAGATGAACAGGAGACCTCTAGCATAGATGCTTCCAAATTAGAGCACTCTGAATTTCTGCTTTAAGTTACAATATCTCTTATTAAAACTTACCCCACTTCCACTGAACCATCACTCAAGAACAATTCAATCTTCCCCAAGTTGAGCTCTCCTGAAACTGAGAACACTTCCCTAAAAAAAGCTGTCCTGGTTTTCCACCTCAGTTAAAGCAAAGGGATTGCAGCTGAAATTTGGCCCAGCTGAAGGAAATCCCAGGAGTGACTCCTGAAATCCCAGGACACAGGAGGGGGTTTGAAGGAGGCTTTCTGGTGACCATTAGTTCTTTATGATTCTCAAGAAAGGAGACAAATATGAAAAAGGAAGAAGAGCTTTTCAGTTTCTTAGATAATTGTTGCTTATCTGGCTGGCTGCTTCCCAATAGCTTTGGATCAGCAAAAAATCCAGCAGCTCTCTCCTGAGCTGCTCTGCCTACTTGTCTCTCTAAAGGACTTACTGGCCTTGAAAATGCTTCTCATTGTTCTTCCTTTGAGTAATAGAGAGGTTTTCACACCAGAAAGAGCCACCTTGATTTACATACAAGAAAACCCAACTGTTTCCATTCATGGGCCATATATCTGCTAGGGTGTGTCCATTGAGCTCTTCATTAAAATCTGGTTATTTTGATGATTTATTACCAAACCTCCTAAAGAACTCTAAGCAAAGTCCCAGAGAAGGGCATGGGGAAAATTTCCTTAAAGGACCTGGTTGGGAAACCTGGAAACTCATTTCATGAAAAATAATCAGAACTGATGCACCCCAAGAAATAATTTCCTATTATTTCCCAGCATTTCCCAGGAACCTCCTCCCTTGATGTCCCATCTCTTAGAAGACTCCTAATTAGATCTTGTCACAGCAGACCCCTCTTGGGAAAGGGTCCTGCACTTCACCATCATCAAACCAGTGAAAAATCCCCCCTGAGTTGGAAGGGACATGGCCCAGGGATGGTGGCAACTTCCACCACTGCCTCTCTCACAGCAAACTGGGGCTCGTGCAGGTTTTGGAGGTTGAAGCCAGGTGGGATTTTCAGCAGGAGATCACCTTGGCTTTTCTCTTCAGTGAAATGAAAATCTCAGATCTCAGTTCTGATCTATTTGAACGAATTTTTCAAATAGAGCAATTGGAGAGAATTTAAAATACTTTCTGCCTAGATGAAAAGGAATAGGCAATGCTTTCTGATTGTAGAGAGAAAAAATCACCCACCCAAACCCACAAAGTTCTGCTGGCCTCTGGTCCTGAATACACACAAGGGAAAGGCAAGAAAATGATGGATATCTTAGAGTGCTGCTCCAGATGTCTTTGGAAAGCAGAGCAAAAGCACGGAGGCATTGGATGGAGTTTCTCAGCAAGGATTCCTCTCCCAGCTGGAGGCACAGGGATCTTGGGAGCAAAAGTCAGCACTGCCAAGCAGCAGGATTTGTTGACTCAGGGGCCCTGGGGAGAAAAAAACCTGTTTTTTTCTGCCTCCAGACACCAGCTCCAGTAAAGCTGCATTTCAGTGTGTTTTCTGGACAGGTGAGGTCAGCAGTCTGGATCTCTATGAGCTGTGGTGTCTGCTGGATACAGCCTTGAGTTCCCAGAGGTTTGGGCTCATGAGCACATGAACATCATTACTGACTTGAGCAAAAGCTGAGCACATGCAGAAATTGGGCAGGGTTAAGAACTTCAGTTGCGTTTTTCAAATCATTTCAAAGTGGAGCCTAATGTGTGTTGGTGGGACTCTGAAGGCTCTTCCAAAGCTGGAATAATTAGAATTGACGTGAGTTTTCTATTGGATTAAAGTAACCAAGATGAAAAGAAACCTGAGCAATACAGTCAGCACATGGAGGTGTGCCTAGAAAACTGATTAACATACATTAAACATACACTAAAAATATTTCCAGACATGGCTGCTTATGAAGTCTTGTCTACTTTAAGGTTAATCAAAAAGAACCAATAAATCTAATACATTCTGACTAATGTCTACAACTCAAAGCAAAATGCAGAATTTAGTCTGGATGTGAATGTGATCACATTCCCTGAGGGATTAGAATTAAAGTTTATTAGAAAAAATAAATATACCACTTAAAAAGGGGAACGGAACATGTGCTTTTAGTAATGGAATTAAATTTCACTGCGTACAGCAACAGCAGGCAGATTAGTTGTTCAATTAATTCATCTTAAATTAAAAAAAATATTATATTTACTGTGCCAGCTAGGTATATATGGCCCAGAATCCCAGAATGTCAGGGGCTGGGAGGGAGCTGTGGAGCTGACCCAGTGCAAGCCCTGCCCCAGCAGGATCCCCCAGGGCAGGACACACAGAACACATCCAGGTGGGCTTGGAAAGGCTCCAGAGAAGGAGACTCCACAACCTCTCTGGGCAGCCTGGGCCAGGGGATAATAAAATTTCTCCTGGTGTTTATAGGAAACTTTGGAATCTTTGTACCAAAACCTCTTGCAGATAAAGCTCCTGAGCATTCAGCCACAGCCCCCTGACTGGACCAGGGCAGGAGATGAGCAGTTGGTCTCATCCTGCTCTGGTTTAAGGCAGAGGTTTGCAGCCTCACCCAGAGTCCCCTCTGGCTTCTCAGTGCTGCTCACCCGGGGTCTGATCACCAGGTACCATCCCAGGACCCAAGCATTGGCCAACCCTTTCCTTCCCTGGGGATCCAGCATCTTATCAAACCTGGATCCCACCTCCAGGGCTCTGTCCTTGCCAACCCCTCCCATGTCATTCTCCCAAAGGCTGCCTGGATTGTTTCCCAGAGAGATTTCACAGCCTCCACCCACTCCCCAAAATGTACCTTCAGCTTCCTTTTTTCTTGAGCTACTTCAAATCTCATTTCTCCCAGTCTTCAGGAAGGTGGAAAGGAAGTGGTAGCAGTGTGGGAAGATGGTGGATGGGACAAAGCAATTGTTCAAGGAAGGAGTGGAGAAAGGAGGAGGAACACAGTGATGGGGCTGGTCCTCAAAACATTGCCAACCACTGCTGTGTTCTCCAGAGTGTCCCTAAACTCAGCTTTGCCCATGCTGTGAAAGGCCATGGGGGTCATTAGATGACAGCAGTCCATGGAAACAGATGAATTGTGGTCAGAAATCCTCCACACAGCATGAATTAAATGTTGTTATCCCCAAAGCCAACTCCCCTACAAACAGCAGTCCCATCTATCTCCATCCCCAGAGCAGAAGGAGGGATTTGGGGCCTTAGCCACCCAGAGAAGTCCCAGGTAGGTAGGGCCTCCTGAGTTACCAACAGGCAGACACTACACACTGCCTGACAATGTTTCTGCCTTCAGCTCCATGACAAATCTGAAATCCTGCCTGATTACTCACTTAAAAACCACCCTTCTGCTGTGAGGCCAGTGTCTATGCTAAGAAAAACTTCACAGATTAATTTCTTAGATCATAACCTGAACACCACGGATCATTAAACTTCCTTGGGAAGCCCTCTATCCACTCTCATGGCAGGAAGCAAATGGAAATCTTTCATACTTTGCCCCAGGACAAGCTGTTCTTTGCCACAGAAACCCAACATATCACGGATGGATGGGCAGGGAATTGAGGAGATGACCCATGCCAGAGCTGGGGAGGAATGCAAGAGAGAACAAAACAATCTCCATTAGTTCTACCTGGTCAAAAATTCCTGCACAACCTACAAATCTGCCAGCTTACCCTACAGGTGGGACTGGGACCCATCCTGCAGGCATCCAGAGCATCCCAAGCACCCCCTCCTTCCCCAGCTGTGGCCAACCTCAAACATCACAGCAAAGAAACACAGCTGGAGGGAAGTTGTTACACAATTGTGGAAAGACTTGATTCCAATCAGCAGCTTCAGGTGTTCAGGGCATCCTTAGGGCCAGGCAGGCTTTTGTTTCCTCTCCATGAGGGTTGGGAGAAAAGCTGAAAGATCCCCAAGTCAAAGATTCCCAAATATCCTGACCATGGATGGCCTTCTCTCCCCCAGATCAAACCTATCTTTTATGCTAAAATCAAATCTATGCTAAAAGTCACCAGTAACCTCTCAGTTTCCCCATAAAATGCTAGGATTTACCATTCTTGCCAACTTGCTGAGTTTCCTAAGGGAGGGCTGCTGGAGCCAACAAAGGATTTCTTTCTGCTCTCCACTTTTCTTCCTTGCCTTCATTTCTGTCAGTCCAAGCAGGAAACTGAGCCACCATTTCCATAGACACTCAATCCAAGTATCCAAAGCCAGACATGTCTGTGGGAGCTTCTCATGAAGGGGACATGGAAGGGGGCTTGGTCTGGGAGTGAACCTCTCATAGACATACCTGGGGGCTTTTTAAGCTTTGTGATGTAGCTATCACTAGCACTCAAACCCTCCCAACACTGATATTTGTGGGGACACATGGTTTTCAACATCCAAAGCAGATTTTTGCCCCAGATGGTTCTTTCACAGTTGATTCCTGGCATCCAAACTTTCACACATGGCTTTGGGACTACAGGACATGCACCCACTCACCAGTCCCCCCTTTTCCCAGGCCTTCTTTCAGGTCAGTCACCTCTTTAGGGACTTGCAGTTAGCCACCAAGACTCAGTGACAGGGGTAAATCACAGCATCCTCCTCCTTGCCTTTATTTTTTTGGTAGAAGATTGTCCAAACCAGGACAAAGATGAAGTCCTTGCTACCCAGACCCCAACCTAACACAGACAGCCCCTGCCTCTTCCTGGCAGCTCCTGTGTCCCCCTGAGCACTGCCAACAGCACTAAGAGCAAAGTTTTGGCTCCAGGACCCCCACCAAGCAGCCTCATTCTACCTGGGATGGACCCGAATCCCCAGGGACACATGGTCCCTGCCAGGCAAAGGGATGCTGTGCCAGACTTTCCCTTGATGATCAAATGGAAAAATCTCAGACTGCACCTTCAGGCAGTGACCCTGTTAAATAAGCCTCTCTAATTAAAAAGAGCTCTTGATTTAAATATTTTATCTTTTTTCAGTCAAATCAAATACTTTCTCTACCCTCAAGTGGCCACTCTCCCCTGTGCTGGCTCTGTTAGGATTTGACTGGGTTCAGACCCAGGAGGGAATGGGGTTTGGTGCTGAGTGAGCAGCTGGACCCAGAGTGGAGGAGGTTTGGAGGTTGGTCAGGTCCCTTTCAGCCTCTCAGAGCTTCCCACTGGCTACCATGACCATCTATTAACAATGAAAACAAATTCCTAGTAAGTTGTTGAATATTTAAACAACTTGGCTTGAAAGCAAAATAGAATTTGTGTTTGTCTTATTTCTCACTTTCTGTAAGGGAAGGTGATTTTAAAGAGATCATTCACCTCTTGGAAGAGTTTCTCCAAGGCTAATGAAGTGAGGCAGAGACACAGGAGAGCATCAGGGATGTTCCACAGGGGAATTGGATGAGTAGCATCAAAGGGAGAGCTGATAATAACCAGAGGAAGAACCAGGAGGACATATGGGTGGAAAAGCTTGCTTGTTGCCAGGTGTTCACCTGCCTGAGGAGAAATTCTGAAGAAGTTTCTAAGCATGTGAGTCCCTGGATCTGCATTTTCAAGAGTTCCTTCTCCTCCCACCAGCCCAGGTTGCTCCAAGCCCCATCCAACCTGGGCTGAGACACTGCCAGGGATGGGGCAGCCACAGCTTCTCTGGGAAACCTGGCACAGGGGCTCAGCACCCTCACACCAAAGGATTTCCCCCTAATATCTGATCTAAATCTCCTCTCTTCAAGTTTTAAACCACTGCCTTTTCTCCTCACAGGAGAGTGGGGGAAAAAACAAAATAAAAAACCCCCAACCTAAAATAGTTGTAAGAAATCCCCAGGAGATGCTCACCTTTCCATGCTCTGTTCCTTAATGTACCTCCTGCCTTAGTCCAGCTAGAGCAGGATTGGATCTGCTGGTATTTTCAGGCCACTCTATGAACCTAACTTCCCCCTAAAAATCCAGGTTGGACTTTCATCTGGCCACAAAAACCTTCCCCACACACTCCAGAACAGTAACAAAACATCCTTAACCTGCTCAGACCTTTCAAAAAAACCTCCCCACCTTCAACTAACTGAAGAATGACTGTGATCTCATCTTCCAGGCCATTCAAGATGAGACAAAAATTTCAGGACTTACTAAAATGAAAGGACACAGAAGTCTTGTGTAAGCCTCATTCCCTGAGGAGCCAGGCTGGAAATGTCAAGTATTATTGAGTACAGCAGGTCCACAAACTTTTGCTGCAACTCAAAATAAACTGGGATTTATGTTCCTCCTCAGAATGTCACTGTTTATATTTTTTTCTTTTTTTTAATTATTATTAATTTTCACTCTGTAATTAAGGAAAATGTGAGCAGCTTTGTGCTCTGGTGGGATTAAAGTAAATAATGGGATTGTGAAAGGCCCAGAATTGTAAAGTAATGCCCAAATCCTAGAAATACACCCCTGTCCTGCTGCCATTAATTAAAAAAAAAAAAAAAAGGAGGAAGAAGAAAAAAGAATGGAACATACTAAAAAAAAAAACAAGCCACCCAGCAGTAGAAGTATTATACGGATTTTATTCACACTCCAGTCTATCTCCAGGAATGCCACTCAGTCCCAGCTGATTTCACTCTGAAATGTTTCCTCCAAACCAGAAGTTCAGTTGGTTTCCACAAACCAAAAGTCAGGTGAAATTTATCCAACAACCTGCCTGGTGGTTTTGGTAGGAAACCAATGCCAGGATCAAGTATTTTTGCTCACCAACCTCCACAAACCTTTCTGTGAGTGTGTGGGGAGGGTGAGGTTTGAGTCTTGGTCCCCAGGGTGGGTGGGAACTGCAGGAGATGATGCTGAGCATCTCCTTTTAACTCCTTATTCAGCTGGGGTGGAAATACAACACAGAGAATACTTCTAACAGTGCTAGAGATAATCCTGGCTGTGTTTGTACTCCAAAATATGTGTCCTTGGATCTCCTCTTGGCCCCATCTGTGGCTAAACCAGAATTACCATGAGGGTAAAAGGGAGCAGATCAATGACTGGAACGGGGCAAAGGCTTCAGACTTCAGAGCAAGTACTGAGCATCCTAGGGCCAGGATGGGGGCACCTGGAAAGGGATTCAGGTTGTGAGATCCAATGGGAGGGGAAGCTGAGAAATCTTTTTTAAGCTGAGAAATACAGAGCCCAGAATGTTTCTCTTTTTCAGCTGTTAAATTCAGCGTGCTGCTGTTTGTCACTGGCTGTGATGGAGGCTGCTGGAGAGCAAGTTCTGTCTGGATGTTTTGTGTTTTATAAAGGAAATTGAGCTCATTCTTATGAGCTGACAGTCACCAGGCTGGAGGTTCCCCCTGCATCTGAAAAGGGCAAAGAAAAGTCAGTTTGCAAAACGTACCAAGCCACAAAGTAGGACTGGATTCAGGGAGTTTGTAGCCATGTTTCACCTGCACTAAAAATACCCTCCTGGTTCTGAAGGGTTCTTAAAAATTCCTCCCCACACAAAGGCCAACACTACACAGCAGCAGAAGGCAAAGGCAAAGGGTCCCTTTGGACACTGACTCTTGGTGCTTTTACTCCTCCCTGGACACACAGCAGGGCCACATGGGAGAGCAGCACTCTGCCCTGGCTTCCCATCAAACAGCAGAGAACTTCATTGGCCTTCTTCAGCTTTTTTCAAAACATTTTGTAGCTGGCCAGTGAAAACCTGCAGCCTTCATATCATAGAATCCCAGACTGGTTTGGGTTGGGAGGGACCTTAAATCTCCTCCATTCCCCCCCCTGCCATGGTCAGGGACACCTCCCACCAGCCCAGGTTGCTCCAAGCCCCATCCAACCTGGGCTGAGACACTGCCAGGGATGGGGCAGCATCAACCTCCCTGGGCAACCTGTTCCAGTGTCTTACTACCCATATGGTGAAGAATGTTTTGCTAATCTCTAACCTAAATCTCTCCTGTCTCACTTTAAAACCATCACCCCTTGTCCTGTCACTCCCCTCTCTGGTGAAAAGCCCCTGCCCAGCTTTCCTGGAGCCCCTTCATGGACCACACTCCAGGAAGAAATAACTCTTCTTTAGAAACCCCTTGATTAAAATTGGGCTTGGGCATGCACAGCTGGCTTCTGACCCCAAACTGGAACAAGAAATAGTAATAGTCATGTATGTCTTCAGCAGGAAAGAGCCATCAAGCCCATGATGCTGAGGTCCAGATGGGCAACCTCTACAGAGTACCACGTAGCCACTCACCTTGACAAATTCAGACTCATGCAGAAAGGTCCAGGTGGGATCTGGAGATGCTGTGCTACATCCCAGCACTACAAAAAGGCACGGATACAGTGGAGAGGTAGGTGTGCCCCCCACCCCCACCCTGCTGGCACGGGTGGGAGTGCTCAGTGGTCTGCCATTGCACACTCATCTTCACACTGGTTTCTCTTGTTTTGGAAAGCCAAAGAAATGGATTTCATCCCTGAAATGTGTCCATGGGGCTGGGTAAAAACTCTGCTGGGCCCAAGCAAGGGAAGGAAAGGCCACTGCAGAGAAGAAGTTGCCATGGCCTCTGTGGCCAAATCAAAACCAAACCAGAACCCAGCAAGCAGTGGGATGGGATGGGGAGAGCCACTCCTGCTCCATACATCCCTCAGGGATGCAGGGACACATTGAGTGAGGAACAGTGGCCAGGAACCCCAGGCCCTCCCAACCACCCTCTGCTCCTCATCACAGCAGATCCAGGGGACAGGAGCAAAAGCAGAATGGAGTTAAAGAGGAGAAGACAGAAACTACTGCTGGCAATTCAAAAGGTAACCAAAAAATACTGAGTGATTTTTTTTTTTTCTTTTCTTTCTTTATAAAATGTACGTAAAGAACATGTACCCTTTGAGGTAAAAGTGAGACCAGTTTGTAATTTAACCAGATACATTAACAACAATGACAAAAAATAAATCTACAGTGGGTGTGCTAGTAAAAGAAGAGACCAAGTTTGGGCTATATACAAGACTTGAGATTGTTAAAATGTAATAATCATTATATATACATTAAATACATACAATTACAGTTATTTATAGAATATTTACACACACAAACACAGAGATTTTTTTTTTTTTTATCCCTTTGCAGTTGGTAGTGTGCAAGAAGAAGCGCATCTGATCTTTCCTGAGAAGGTGCTGAGGCTGCTAATTCTTACTCGCAGTAATGTGTGTTTCTTCTCTCTCTTTTGTGGTCAGATCCATCAGAAACAATTCCATGGGTTCTACGGTCAGGGTCGTAGCAGTGTCCTTGTTTCTTCCCTATGGGAGGAGGACTGCAAACCTCCAGCCTGCAGAAGGCAAAGACTCATTCATGGCATGCAAAGATCTCAAGGAATTGGCTGTGATGTTCCTCCAGTCCCCAGCCATGACCTCAGCTAGCACAAAGCTCCCTTAATAGTCATTTGTCCAAGCACTTGCCAACATTCAAGTCTCTTTTTCAATGGAAAAAAAAAAAAACCTAAAGAAATTACATAGAAATAGAAGGAAATTGGTTGCAGGTCACCTGTCACAGGTCCTTGGTAGGTTCCAATAAGGTGAATTCAACCTGAGCATGTCATACAGCTGGGAGAGCCTGGTGGGGCTTCCAGGGTGCATGGAGAGACAGCAAGAGGGAACACAAACACAAGCACCCCATTTCTGTTTCAGTTTTTTGTCAAGCAGCTGGCACAGATCTTATGGTTAAAGTCCTAGGGTTGCTCTCAGTGAGTTACAAAATGTGCTGAGGGATCAGGAGCTCAGTGCTGAGCTTGGGTGGCTTTGGGTGTTCAAGGAGATGGATGCAGAGGAGGGAATTACAGCAGCATTGAGTTCTCCAAGGACTTGATCAATTGGTTCTCACTTGAGTAGCTGTATTATAACACAACTATTTCTCTAGGAAATATGAGATGATATGAGATGATGGGTGAGATGGTATTTGATTAAAGGAAAGCCTTAGGCTCAGCACTGAAACCTCTGGAAGACTTGCTCTCCAGAAGCACTCAAGTGTGAGTGGGATGACAAAGTCTTCACAGGCTTTGGATGAGGTGTTCTGGGGAGAAAACACAACATCCTTCTCATCATATAAAGCTCATACTACAAGCTCCCTAATCTGACAGATAGAATGAAAAACTAGATCTTATTTTAGTAAGTCCCATCAGGATGTACTTTCCTGAGCATTCTGTATTTGGGTTAATAATAGCTCCTGTCCTCCAGACTCTGTCTTTCCTAACCCAGAGATACAAACAGTGTAGCCTGGCCAAACACAGCCAAAAAGGGACCTGAAGGTGCTTTTGGGGGTGCAGATGGAGAGGAGCATAGCACCAGAAAGGGAGGAAAATAGGTTTAAACATTGCTGGCACAAGAGCAAATGACGCTAAAGTGAATGACAGAGTGTCTGGTTGAAAGGGACCCCAAGGCCCATCTGCTCCAACCCTTCTCAGATTCTTGTTGATCTGAGATGTCTCAGCACCCCCTGGAGCTGAGACTTCCAACTTTCCAAAGTGGGAAAACTGTCCCTGGACACATTTCTGCTGGCAACAAGATTAGGAGTGGTAAAGCTTCCAGCAGAGGTTTGGTAACAGCCTCCTGAGCAGCACAGAAGGGAAAAATCACTCACTCTTCTGCCTTTTAATTGGTTTTTAGATTGATGGATCTGTGAGCCAGGACACAGGGGGTGGTTGCTGGCAGGAGGTGAGGCCAAGCCCTGCAGAGCATCATTCCCTGCCTCCCCCTGCACCTGGCCGGGCACCTACCCATGGGCTGAGACTGCAATCAGGGGATTTGGGGAAAGGTGGCACCAAACTGCCAAACTGGGAAGGTCTGATGGCTGCAGGAATGCCTGAGCTGTGGGTGGCTAAGCTCCTCTGCACAAAGAAAAATCAAATGGATAGTAAATGCTGCTTTAATCCCTCCTCTGCTGCTGGGACTGCTACTGGCACACTCCTGGGGTGGTGTTTTTTTGCCAGAAAACAACAACAACAACAACAAAAAAAACAAAAAAACAAAACAAAAAAAAAAACAAAAAAACCCCCAAAAAACAAAAAAGAGAGAGAGAGAGGAGAAAGAAAAAGAATGTGAAATTTAATAATAACCTTTTTTATAGCTTTTTATAGTTTTATGGGAAAATACAGGAATTAATCCAGATGGCACCCAATCTCTTTATTAGCATATATAGGCAGAGAGTGCTTATAATACCAAACTGTATCTTTTTTTATTGAACTACTCTAGAAAGCCATTCTTCTGATGGATCACAGGTCTTCTCCGAGAGAAAGAGACTTTCAATTATCTTTTAATATAAGAAAAAGCATTACTAGCAAGTACACCCTCTGAAAATAAAACCAAGTAAGGCTCCTCCACTAAGGGTCGAAAAGAAAAATCTGATAATTTTAACTAAACTCCTCACTACAAAGGGATTTCAGTGACCTTTCAAGGCTGTAAAACGAAACCAAACTTGAATAAGCTGATGTTTTAACTGATCTATTTTCTTTTGAAGTTTGGGGATCCTGACTGCTCCTAAAGCTTTCCACATTAAATGATGCAAATTACCCCAGTGAATGCAGCAGAGATTCAAGTGCTGGGGATCAAGAAGGAAAGCACCCTGGCAGCAGCAGTGGGCAGGATGTGTGCGTGGGACTGGCAGCTGCAGCTCCATCTTCTTGGGGAGAAATCCCAAATTAAGAGGAAATGTCACATTTTCAAGGAGTTCTGTGGGTCTGAAAGTAGCAGACCCTTAGATAAGAGTCTCCAAAAAGGGGCTGATACCAGATGGACTCTGTCCTCTGCTAGTTAATGCCTTCATCACACAACCCAGTGTTATTTTGCTGGGCTCTCAAGGATCTGCTTCTGCTTTCAAATCATAATTGTGCATTTTTAGTACGATTTCTAATGTAGACTCATAGCATGGTTTGGGTTGGGAGGTCCCTCTGAAGGTCACCCAGTGCCACCCCCCTGCAGTATCAGGGACACCCTCACCTAGATCAGGTTGCTCAGAGCCTCCTCAAGCCTCACCTTGAATATCTCCAGGGATGAGACCTCAACCACCTCCCTGGGCACCCTGGGCCATTGTTCCACTGCCAGTGGGCTTGTCTCACCTTATTCCTTGGTGTTTTATCTCCACTTGTGCCATCCAAGCCCCAAGCCTGGCTGGAGGGGTTGGGAGCGCAGTGAGCTCAAAGAGCTTCACCATTATCTCTGGGATTTCACATCCAAACCAGGTGCTTTGTGAAAGAAATGAACTTGTGTGGCTCTGTCTTATAATGTCCTTAATTCTCTCAGCTGATCTTGAGAAAGAATTATGAAAAAGTTGCAAAGTTTATCATGGGCTTCACCTACCCCTGCCCTGGGAACAGCCAGCTAACTCCCACAGAAATCGTGGTATCTGATCCCAACAGCCAAGCATTGCAGCTGCTGCAAAGTCCACATTTGCACAGTTCTGTGTTTGATTTCCAATTTAAAAACACCTCAGAAATATTCCTGCATTGGAGGCCCAGGAGCTGAATCAGAGGCTTTAGCAAACATCATAGAAGAACCTTCAGTTCCCACTCCCTGTCTCTGATTGTCAGCCCAAACATCTTACATTCATCTTTGCACCAAAATGAGTAAGAAAAATCCAAAGAAACCAAGACTAGGAAATACAAAGCTCTGTTTGTACTCCTGATGCACGGTCCCAAATAAAATCCCATTCCTTTTCAGTGCCTCGTGGCAGGAATGCAAAGGAAGACAACACTACCAAATCAAGATCTGATAGAGAAAACCAACTTTTCTTAGCACCTTCACCCAAGCAGAGTAAAACTTCAATAGGCATGGAAAATAAAGTTCCTTTAACACAAAGACCTGGACTTTTAAGGACAAACAGGTTATCCTGCCCCAAAAGAAGACATCTGTGGTTTTCAGCTGCCAATCAAAACCCACTGCCAAATACCCAATGGGGTCCTTGACCACGGGAAAGAAAGCAGAACACAAAAAAAACCCATGCAGATTTTGGGGATCTAAGCAAGCAAGCACAAGCTTTTCATTCTCTTCAGGCTGTCTTTATCCCAGCTGCCCAAGCAGGAGAGGACATCCTGGGTACTTCCCAAATCCTCAGCCTGGGGCTCTGCCCAGAGCTTTGAAGATGCTTCTCCTGACCTGTGCTGACCAATGGGCATCCCAAATCTCTATTTCTGGAAGGGATAAATTCGAGGGAAAAATCAGGAAAATATTTTAAAGGAAATGGAATGCTTCATACTTGACTTCAAAATGATTGACAGATTGCAACTCTTTCCCCCCCCCCCCCTGCTCCCCTCCATCTTCCCCATTTCATCTGATCAGGACAGTGAAATTGGGCTTTATAAAATCCAGCAGCCCAAAGCCAGCCCCTCTGCAGCCTCTCCCAGCAGCAGCACCCCCAGCAAAACCTCTCCACGGGCCCCATCCCGGGGCTTTCATGAGAAATCAGCAGAAAGATCCACGGGAAGGTTTGTTTCCCACAAATCCTGATTTATGAGACACACCAACTTCCTAAGCAAAAACTGCACCAGGATCTCACCATATCTGTCCCTCTCCTCTCTCCACAATTAAAACCCAATGCTTGCAGGGGGAAATTTGCCTTTTGGTGTTTTTCTTTTTTTTTTTTTCTTTTCAAAGCATATCAAACCCCACAGTCCCTCCAGCCTCAGAGCTGCCACCACCTCCAGAGCAGCTTTTTCCAGACACCAGGAAAGCTCCAGCCCCCGAGCATCACCAGTATGGACCATTCCATCTCCAGACAACACCAGTTGATCACAGGAGAACCCAAACCAGTTGGGGTACAGGGGCACATTGCTCAACAAACACACGTACCACTTGGCATACCTTACCTGGAAAGAGGCTTTATTGAACATAGCTGTAAAATTATCTCTTCAGTTGAATTACTGAATTTGCACAAACATTTCTCTACAGAATAAAAAAAATCAAGCCTTGTCATTGTTTTACTGCATCTTCTTGTGCTTTTTATACTCACATTTTGCAAATGTTAGACTCATTTTTTGTTTTTGTGTTTGTACTCCAATTACTGGCATATCAGGTTGGCTTTTTTTTATAATCCTAGGGTGTCAAGAGAACACAGAATAGTAATTATAATAATAATAATGTTCTTTAGACAAAAGTGGTTTTGTTTGTGAGTTTTGCTTACTTTTTTTTTTTCAAATGAGATTAAAAGCTGAGAGAATTTAAGGAAAAAAGTCTTCAAATTGTCATAACCAACTGGAAGGGATCTTTATAACGCAGTGGAAAACTGGCTGGCAAACAGTATGTGTTCGGGTGGCTCAAAAACAATTTGTACACCTTTTACTTTTTTATCTTTTTTTTTGTTGCAAAAATGGATAATTATTATTATTACTTTTTTTTTTTTTTTTTTTTTTTTTTTTTTTTTTTTTTTTTTGTATAATTTTGCTACAATAACAAAATAATCTTTCATGATCTGCACAGAGTCTGGCTCCAGGGCAGAGGCCCCCTGGGTGGGCAGAGAGCTCTGTGCTTTGCTGCTGTCCCCCCTCCTTGTCCCCCTCTGTCCCACTGGTGCTGACCCGGCCTTGCAAATGGAGGTTAAGGGTAAGAAAATCACTCGTGTTTTACCACTTTCTGCACTAAGTGTATCTTAAACAACCTTTTCCTCTGGTTGACCCGCTTGATAACCGAAAACAAAACAAACATAAAAAAACCCAATCAACCAAAAAACAAAACCCAAAAAACCCAGCAACAACAGAAAAAAAAAAAAAAAAAAAAAAGTGTGTTGCTCCCATTTCCAGGACCAATGGAAATTTTTCTTTTTTTTCCTAATGGATAAGAAGCTGAAAGGCCATGGCTGTCTGGAAGGTTAACCAACAAATAACTCATCGGAAAGGGCTTAGGCAGCAGCTCAGGTCCATCCATCTCCAGAAGTGTCTTGGGCTCCTTGCCTGCAGTCTGCACACCCAGGCTCCGTGGTTTTGGGGAGAAAACACTTTGCACAAACCACATTTTCAGCAGTGCAAGCTCTCGTCTTGAAACTACTCTCACCATTTTATTCTTTATGCGTTTCTTGGTGTTGGTTTTTTTGTTTTTTTTGTTTTTTTTTCGTTTGTTTGCTTTCTCTCTTCCTTTAAGACAGGCTTGTTTCATTGAAGGCACTTGGTTTCCATGGCGATTTAGAAAAGACGGTGGTTTGGTTTCTTCACTTCAGATGACTGGAGTTGGGGTGGGGAGAGGGGTGTTGGAGTGGCTGCAAGCAAACTGGGGGAAACCTGTGTAATATGTGAGCCCAGGTCACACACCCTGGAGAGTAATGCATGCAAAAGGAGACAGCATACAGTTAGCAAGCAGAGCTGTGAGCAAATGAAACAGAAATGTCTTAAAACAGCTCGGATTTAGGGTTATTCTCTAGGGGAGGTGACAGCCAAAGTAGAAAGGGCCTACAATTATTTAAGTCTACACTAAAAACCTTCTGGAAGGGAAAATGAATGCCAGCTCTTCACATACCCTGTTTACAGTGAGGTGTTTATCTCTTGCTCTCTGTTTTTTGTTTTTATTTTCTCTCTCTCCTTTTTTTTTTTTCTTTTTCTACTTTTTTTTTTTTTTTTGGCAGGCCATTAGGTTCCCATGGTAACAAGCAAACTATTCATTTGAAACAAAACCAGCCATGACTTTGTGCTTTGACAAGGGTTTCTATAGCTCTTTTCCAAGAGTTCAACCAGATGATGCTGTATTCATTATTGACCACAAAAGCACCTGAAGGTCTCTTCCTTTCTTAGGCCAGATCTCGTTCTCACACGTGGTTCTTAGTGAGTTACACTCCTGTGATGCCTTGTATGTCCCCAGTGCTTTTTTAATTAATTTTTTTTTTTAATTATTATTTATTTACGTATTTATTTAACTTTTGAGTCAGTCAGTGGAGGAATCTTTGGTAGTTTGTTTTTAAATGTCCGTTTTACAAAGACTCTTTCTTCATGCCAGTGCCTGGTGAATCTTTTGTAGCCTCTGCCAGGATAAGGTCACCTCTGATGACTTAAGACAGACATGAGGATGGTAACTGGGATAAGTCGTATATGTGCTAATGTCCCAACAGCACCTGATCGTAAATCTACAAAAAGGGGGGAAAAAGGTAGAATTAAAGACCTGCCCAAACACAGTCAGCATCTCTACAAGGCTCAGGAGATGAAGGCTTCAGCCCCCAGGAGCTGACCTGCACACCACAGGACAGTGGGGTTGGATTCACCTGGGCTGTCCTTGTTTCAAAGAATCACAGAATCCTCATGCTTGGGAAAGACCTTCAGGATCATCGAGTCCAACCTCCAGTCCTACACCCCCTTACCCACTAAATCATCTCCTGAAGCACCACATCTACCTGGTTTTTTAATACCTCCAGAGATGGTGACTCCACCACTCACACCAAGTGCCACCCACCTCCCCTGGCAGAGCCTTTTGTCTCTGTAGGGACAGGGCTCTGCAAAGCCACCTCCTCCAAAGAGGGATGAGAACTGTGCCCACCACAAGGCAGGAGACATCAGGATAAAAAAAACCACCTGGCCATGTAGTTAAGGTCAGTATTGTTACATACACATGGGAATGGAGTGATGAAACAAGGTCCACAGTGCATAATAGCACTGATATTCAAGAAATTCAGATTATTTGGACCCCTTGGACGTAATTTTAATGTTCTTGATCAGCAGAGCCCCTCTGCAAAACACCCATCAGCCTATCCTTTGGATCCCTGCTGAACAGGCATTATCCTATCTGAACAAAGATGTTTGGAGTCCAGAGCTTGCTTCCAGGGAAAACTTTTCAATTGAAGCCTCTCGAGCTCAACTGAACAACATCATGTTCTAATACCCATTTTAGAAGGGTCCTCAAATTTATGACCAAGGAGAAGCAATCCCCTCCACTTACTGTTGGCTGGTTGGTCTGATTTCATACACTCTCCTTCCACAATTGATACATCATCAATAGCAATATCACCTTCAATGCCAGGGCCTCGGATCCCTTCAAATATCAGCTGCAAAAAAAAAACAAAGAAAGAACAAGCAGATCAGAGAGTGGGTGGCAACTGGGGAATGTTCAGGTGCCTTTTGCACGGCATGGAACAACATTGGTGAGCTGGGAATTCCTCACAAACACTTCCTACAACTCAGAAAAAGGCAGCAGAGTTTGCACTGGCTGGTAAGGTGAACACAAGGGATGGATGAAGAGATCTGGAGGCTTTTATACCTCAGGATAAGGTGAAAAAGCTGTTAGTCATCTGCCATGTCATCAGCCTGGTGTCTCCAGGTCAGCTCCACCACTGTGCTGACTGGAACACGTGTTTTCAGGTAGAACATTCCTGGAGCATATCCCTATGTGTCTTCACGTGGAGAATATTCCTACGTGTTTTCAAAGAGCAAGATTAAATGGAGGAAAGGTTTTAAAGGGATCTGGGGTGTTTTCTCCAGAAAGTCCTGCCACCTGAGAGGAGCAGCTTGCAGAACAGCCTCTGCAAGGTGCTGGGGGACTGAGCCCATTTCACCACAGCCCACAAGAAAACACACGAGCCAGAAAAAATCAGGTCAGTAAAATCCCAGGAAAACCAGGTTTTTGTCTCTCAAAGATGGCACAACCAGTCCCACCTCACCTCCCACACTGGGCTCAGCCACTCCTGTTGCCAGGAGGACATCTTCTTCTCCAGGGAGAATGTTTCCTGACCTCTGGAAACTTTGGAGAAGAGCTGAGTCCCTTCACCCAGAAGGCAAAGCTAACTCCATCACGAAGGGTTTACTTTTGATTTGAATCTTCCTGAGATCACCTGAGTGGATTTTAACCTCCCAGATTCCCTGCTGAAGCAGGACTTGGTGACAGTGACAGCCCTGCTCCTCTCCTGCCCTGGCTACTGGACCCCCACCTCATCTAGAAGCTTTGATTCCTTCCAGGAATGGTTGCCTGTTCATCAGGGGATGCTGTGATGTGTCACAGAGAGAGTCAGGGTAGACATTTCATTCCTCTTTAAGGCTGTAACCTCTACTAAATGGATCATTGGGATTTCAAGGTCCCTTCAATCCCTTCCTGCCCGATATTCCTACTGGAAACTACAACTGCTCCAGCTGGGAAGCCAAATGGTGCCTGGATGGAGTGGGGAGGCTTGCTGTAAGGTCAGCAGTGTTGTCAGAATGTTTGTCATTAGCTTGGGATTACTCTTGTCCTAAAGAAACAAAACTACTCCCTCTCCTTCCCTACACCCAGCGTGGGGCTGTCCTGCCCTGCTGCAGCTGCTTCACCAGCAGAAGGGTGGACTCATTCTGAAATGTATTCCCTAGAAGACTTCAAAGCCTTTTTGAAGAGATGAAGGAATTATGTAAGGAATACATTTCCCAGGCAGCACCATTTGCACAGATCTCTCTCCCTTCCTCCCTCAGTCCTTTGAAATATTTTTGGTTGACTTAGACGACAAGTTTTTTTTTTTAAACTTTAATCTGCAACAATATATGCATGAAATTCAATGAGTTTTCTAAGGGCGTGTGGTGGCACTAATGGAGACATTAACTCTTGGGGGTAGAGTCAATTTGAACAAAAAAAATTTTTAATTCCATCTGGAGCAAAATACTTCAATTACTCTTCATAATGATCTAACTGCATTAGGGAGATGTCTGGGGCACTCGGATGGGATCTCACTGGTGTCACCAATTCCAGCAGGACACAGATCTGAGCCTCTGCCTTTGGCAGCTGCTGACATTTATTTTCTTCATTAATACAGTTCAACCAGAGCTGCTCCTTTGAAACTAACACCTTCCATTAGAAACACTGAGCAAATACTCTAGGCAGTGGCAGATGATCCTGGAAATCAGAGAGGCTCCCATAAAAAGTCCAGATGGATGAGTATCACCCAAGGACTATATCACTAGGGTGTGTGATGCCACCAGACACAGCATGGCACAGCCAATCCTCCACTCTGCCTGTGGACACAGGTCAGCCCTCGACCTCACCTGCAGTCACATCTCATCCTTTGGCTAAGCTGAGCATCCCCAGAAGGTGCCTGAGCCTGCAGGGAGAAGCTGGCAATGGAAGGCAGGGATTTACAGCCTGCCTGGGGGGTCCCAAGCCTGGTGGCAAGGTCTGTGATGGGAGCACCAAACAAAGATGAGGGTGCTGAGCCCCTGTGCCAGGTTTCCCAGAGAAGCTGTGGCTGCCCCATCCCTGGCAGTGTCTCAGCCCAGGTTGGATGGGGCTTGGAGCAACCTGGGCTGGTGGGAGGTGTCCCTGACCATGGCAGGGGGGGGGGAATGGAGGAGATTTAAGGTCCCTCCCAACCCAAACCAGTCTGGGATTTGATGATTCTGTGATTTTTCAACAGGATTTCATACAGATTTAACCTTCCTGGAGGAGACTCATGAATGTCCCCAGAGAGGCAGTGTGATGACAAGGGTATAAAAACCCCTCACACTTGCTGCAAGGGGCCGACAAACCTCAGGGGTCTATCAAGGTCATTTCCCTCAGGGAAGATCAGTCCCTCTTTTGTCAAAAATGTCTTTGACTCAAGAATGTGTCAAGGCAAGTGTAGCTGAAGGTGGTGACAGTGCTCCTGCTCAAGTCTGAACTAAAACTGACACCTTCCTAGATGTCAGCATGCAATGTACCACTGCCACATGGTCTCTTTTTTTTTAAAAAGAAAAACTTCATAGGTGAGTATCTTACTGAGCTTGCCTCTGTGCAGCACTTTTTCTGATTCAAAGCAGTGTAGTCCTCACAGTTCTTCATGGCAGAAGCTCTGTTATATATCACAGGGACTGGGAAGGTATAAAACAAATCTGAGCTGTGCTTTTACCCATATAAATTAACCTATAAATGTTTTAATTTCTGTGTCAGTGTACTGTTTTACTGCAAAGTTTCACTTCAATTCACTCTCCTTAAATTTAACGGGGAGGTTTATATTCTTTCCTACTTAGACTCCTAAATGGAAAATAAAGTTTGCTTGATGTAAGTGCTGCTAAAAAAGTAATTTAAGGTTCCCACCAGTCTGACATTTATTTGTTGTATTTGTGCAGAGCTTCCTGGCTTCACATTCATTTTATGCCGAAGCATTTAAACACAACCACGTAAAAGGTGAAAAATAACTACGTACACTTTGTGTACCAGCCCGTGGCACCAGTGAATGTGGTTTTAAAGCTCCCCATGCTGCTGAGATGAGCCCAGGTTTCACCCCTGCACTGCTGCTGCATGGAACTCATCATCTTCCCACCACTCCTCCTAAAGCCTGCCCCAGCTCTCAGGAATCCCTCTCAGACACAACCTCAGCCACTTTGGTTTCAGCTTTCCCACCATCTCTTCTCTCCCACCGACCATTTATTACATTCAGATATTAAATCCTTTTCCTCTCCTTCACTGTTCAGACTTCTTGGGTTTAGCTTGCCTTCACCAATGCAAAACCCACCCACTGACCAGCTGCCTTCTGCTTGGCCCCATGCCCTGAGAGCACTCCCAGCTCTCCTCTCTGCCCTCTCCCTCCCCAGTCCTGCCACTTTGTTCCACTCAAGCATCATGCACTGCTGTACTTCACTCATCCCTCTCCTTCACTTTTCCTGTAATATTCCCTCTGGAACCACAGAATGACAGAATCACCATGGTTGGAAAGCACCTTGAAGATCGAGTCCAACCATCAGCCCTGTCCTGGTTTGGGCCAGGATAAAGGTGATTTTCTGTCTTGTACTTTTGCTTTCAGCTCAGTCTCTTGTAAGTAGTTGCACTGCTGAAATGAACAGCAAGTTTCTCAGACAGTGTCTGCTTCTGGGACTGATCCCACTCAATATTTACAGTTACAGCCAGAGACTGGTGTGCAGAACCAAGGAACTGCTCAGCTCTGAGGAACATTTTGCCCTCTGGAAGAAGAAAAGGAGTAAAGAGGTCCCACCTGAACCCCTCCTTTGGGGAGGAACAGACAAGATAAATGACCAAAACTGACCAAACAGAGTATTCCATCCCATACACCTCATACTCAGGATAAATTTGAGGGGTCACAAGGGTCAAACCCCTTCCTGCTCTTCCTGCCCTTCCTGCTTCCCCTTCTCCCCCTGTCCCTGTTTGCTTGGGCATCCTGGGAGGATTCCATCCATTCCTCTGCCTGTGCTCCTGATCCATCCCAGCCTGAATCTGTGTGTTCCTGCCTCCAGCTCCCAACTGCTGCTGACTCCAGGATTCCAGCCTGGACTTTCCCAGGGCTGCCCTGCAGCCTCGGTGGGGATGTGAGAGTTATTGGGGGAGAGGGGGGAGGAACCTGGGATCAATTTTCCTGTATATTTGTATAGATTTAGTATATATCTAGTAATTTTTTTTCCCTGTTTCTCATTACTGTTCCATTAAAGCTGTGTAGTTCAGTTCCCAACCCATCAGTCTCTCTCCCTTATTCTCTCTCCTTCCTTTATCAGGGAGGGGAGGGGGATTAATAGAGAGCATCTGGCATTGGGTTTAATTGCCAGGCAGTGTTAAACCCTGACTGACAACAGCTCTATCCCTCCAAAACCTGAATATTCCCGGTCCTGGTGCACAGGTCAGAAGCCCTTACCTGAAATGAAGTTGGGGGGTTGATATTAACCCGGGCTTGGTTCCAGTGCTGGCCTTTATTTCCACTGGAGGACCACAAGGGGTTCTCGATGGCCGTCTGACCCTTCAGCCGCAGGTAAACGTTGAGGCTTCCTGCAAGAGAGGGGGAGAAGTGGCATGGGTCAGGCTGGCTGATGGGCCAGGGCTTGGTGGGCTTTACTGCAAAAAAGAGGGTCAGAACCTCCCTACCCAAGGCTAAAAAAGTAATTTGGTTGCTTTATGGTTAGCTCTGGCTGATGAGGACTGTCCAACTTCTTTACTCTGGACATCATGTAACCCATGGGGTGTCAGTAGAGCCTGGCTGGTCTCCTCAGAGGGAAATGTCATGCCCTTACCCCTGCTAAGGAGAATTCTTGAAGGACAACTTAATCCCCCGAGCTAAAATAACCTCAGCAAAGTCCCTCACTGTGATGAAAAGCCCCACAAGGTCATTCCCCACTGCTGACCATGAAGAGATGGGTGCATCACAGACATTATCTGCAACAGGCAGCAGCAGCTCTGCATTCAGCAGCCTTTTTGGTTAACCTCACTCAGAGCATGAGCAGAAACAAACGTGTCCTGATTGCACCCAGAGGCAGCAAATGTTCATTTATCAGGGCTCAGTCACTCAGGTTGGAGATGTTGTCCCTCCTTGCCCACCACTGTAACAGCAGGTGTGTGGGGCAGTGCTGTCTCTTTGTACCATGTAAAACATTGCATTTGCCTTGATTTGAGGAAGTTCAGCCAGCTGAGTTCACACAAGACTACAGGTTGGTTTTGTTTGGTTTTTTTTAGGGCACCAGGCACAGCAGCTGGCAAGTTCACACAAATTATATTTGCAAAAAAATGAAACCTCTCAGATCCAAGGCAGCTGCCCAGTGACTCAGCTCCTGCTAATAAAAAGTTCTTATTTCTTTAGGAATAGCAAAACTCACTGCCTTGAAAAACATAAGGCTAAAGGCCTAATAGGGCAGCAACCATTCCCATCACGTCTGTTTCACCAGGGTGCCCAGAATGAGGCCATCCATTTTCTGTGAAGGAGGAGGGCAAAGCAATCCTGGCTGGAGCAACTGGGGGGCACGATGGCTCCCACCTGCTCCCCACCCCAGCTTTTTCTTTTTTCAAATGCAGGGGAGGGTGCAGAGGCAGCACAAAGGAAGCACAGCTTCCAAGGAGGAGACCCTGTCCCCATCCCCACTGCTGGGGACACCACAAAGCCCTGGAAGGGTCACAAGAAGGTGAGGGGAAGCAGAGGGGTGCCCGGAGCAGCCCAGCCCTGTAACACATCTCAGGGCTCTGCAGGGCTGTTCCCAGCAAGCAGCTGCTCAGCCACAGCCCTCTTACAGACAGCAACATCAGCTCTTGGGCAAGGTTGATGTTATTCAGTAATATCTCCCTTCCCTCCCATCTGCTTCTCTCCATGACTCTTCCCAACAAGTGTGGTGGGGCTGTGGTCTGAAATGAAGGCAGGGTCTTAGCCAAGATTACTTACAGCTATAAAAGATGCTTATTTTTCAAACCAGACAAAAAGCAATGCCTGTATCAGAATGCATCATAGAATCATGGAATGGTTTGGGTTGGGAGAGACCTTAAATCTCCTCCATTCCCCCCCTGCCATGGTCAGGGCCACCTCCCACCAGCCCAGGTTGCTCCAAGCCCCATCCAACCTGGGCTGAGACACTGCCAGGGATGGGGCAGCCACAGCTTCTCTGGGAAACCTGGGCAACCAGAGGCTCACCACCCTCATAGTAAAGAATTTCCTCCTGATTTCTAACCTAAGTCTCCCTTCTTCAAGCTTTAAATCACTGCTGCTCCTCCTCTCACTACATGCCCCTGCAAAAAGCCCTCCCCCAGCTTTCTTGGAGCCCCTTCAGATATTGGAAGGTTGCTCTAAGGTCACCTTGGAGCCTCTTCTTCTCCAGGCTGAACAAGCCCAGTCCCTCAGCCTGGCTTCCCAGGGAGCTGCTCCAGCACTCTGATCATATCAAGTAAAGCATGAATTCCTGGCTCTTTTTTCCACCCATTCGTGCAGGCTGATGCAGCCCATGCCGCAGGGCTGTTGGTAATAACTGAATAATTTAGGTCTCAAAAGCATGTAATTCCATCACTCCCGAGGTTACAGATATTCAAGTCTGTTCACAGCACACTCAGCCTCTCTGCCTCATGTAAATTCCTCAAATTAACAGCAGAATGACAGCATTTTTCCTGGCAGTACAAAA
Organism: Phaethornis superciliosus; assembly: GCA_023637945.1. Taxonomy (NCBI): domain Eukaryota; kingdom Metazoa; phylum Chordata; class Aves; order Apodiformes; family Trochilidae; genus Phaethornis; species Phaethornis superciliosus. The sequence continues at coordinate 41,984,483 of JAJQWJ010000006.1, read as the reverse complement.
CAGCCATTGCTGTACAGATAGGCTCAGTCGTTGCCCAGCAGGTTGGTAAGTGTGGATGTTCCTGCCTGTCCCTCACTGCTAGAGCTGCACAAACACCTGCTCTCAAATGATAAGAAAAAATACTGCTCTTGAAGCATCCCTGAGAAATGCCCCCTTTTTTGGGGAGGGGGTGGAGATGGAAAAATCGAACATACAGATTGTTTTAAAAGCTGTTGACAGCTCTAATGGGACTACAACCTCTTTCTGTCTCGACGTAGACACAAAAAGTGAAGCAACTCTCCGTTTTGCTGTTCCCCAACAATACCTTATTGTTTGCTGCAAAGTCAAGGAATGGGAACTTCTATTTCTCTTACTCTTCAGGGATAATCTGCCTCCTCCCTCTGAAGGCTGCAGAGTGCAGCACACACACTGGCCCTGGCAGGCAGCACTCTCCCACTTAGCTCTGGGTGATCTGAGAGGAATTACAACCTGACTTGTAAGGCAGAACCATTCATTTCAGGTAAAACACAAAACAAAAAAACCCAAACAAACCAAATCACTGTCTTTCTGAATCTAACCACCAAGGCACGGGACGTGGCTCCCTGGTTATCTCATCAGAGTTTGGCTGCAGTACAAATGCTCATCTCAGGTCCCTGCTCTGCTGCCTGCAGAGCCTCCCAGGTACCTCTCCTGATCACTGCAAAAATGTTCAGCATCTTCTCCAGAGACCCCGATGACCTGAACAGCAGGCACAGGAGCTGAGCTGGAGAAACTGGTCAGCTGTTTGTTTTCAGGAGAGCACAACAGCCACATTCTCACACTTGATGTCCCTGGAGTCACTCAGTTTTAGGAATGTTGCCTGAAATATCTTCCCCCTAAGCCTCCAAGACCAGTCCACACCAGCAACAGAACAGTGGTCCAGAAACCTTTTCCATTTTAATATGGATTGTTCCAAATCTTGTAAAAATTTAGAAATATTTTTATAAGCATAGGAACTGATTTGGAAGCAAAGTAGACAGTCATGGGATGGTTTGGGTTGGGAGGGACCTTAAAGATCATCCAGTTCTAAATCCCTGCCATGGTCAGGGACACCTCCCACCAGCCCAGGTTGCTCCAAGCCCCATCCAACCTGGGCTGAGACACTGCCAGGGATGGGGCAGCCACAGCTTCTCTGGGAAACCTGGCACAGGGGCTCAGCACCCTCACACCAAACTACTTCTCCCTCCCCAAGATCTCCTCTCCATCTCCCCTCTCCCAGCTGGAAACCCTTCCCCCTCATCCCATCCCTTCATCCCTTGTCCCAAGTCCCTCCCCAGCTTTCCTGGAGCCCCTTCAGGCACTGGAAGGTGCTCTAAGGTCTCCCCATTGCAGCCTTCTCTTCTCCAGCCTCAACACCCCCAACTCTCCCTGGCTCCAGAGCTGCTCCAGCCCCGAGTACTTTGCCCCTGAAATATGGGAAAAACCAACCCTAAACCAGCCTGGAAGTTGTATGGATATTGATAACTAGAGAGAATAAAGCAACCCAGCAGAAATGCTGACTTGCAGCACCAAGGTCTGCTGAACACTGCTGCAGCACTTGGGATGAAAAATCGAAGTTTAATGGCCATGTCTCCTCTCCAAACACGTTGTTCAAAGGGAACAGGCTGGCATTTATTTAAGGCAAATTCCCCTGCAAGACACTTTACATTTGCAGTGAAGTCTGGTCAAGAATCAGCAGCTCAAGGTTATTCAAAAGAGAGAGTTTTCAGCACAGGGATCTCTGGGGAGGTCTCAGGTCAGCAGCTCCTCTCCTGCTCTGGTGAAGAAAGCCACGAGCTGGCAGTGCCCATCCCAGCTGGCAGCACCCATGCCCAAGCAGGGAGCAGAAGCACCTTCCATAAATTGTCTGCAAGTTCCAGCACAGTGGTGAAGGGTCAAGGCTTCTAACTTGTGACAACAGAATCAATCCGGTTTAGCAATGAGATTTAGAATTATCCACAGGAGATTTATCCTTAATAAAATGTAATTCTTCTGAAAGAAGAAGAAGAAAAAAAAAAAAACACCTCTAACCTATCACCAATTAAATATTTCCCACAGAACTGCTGAGGTTGGAGGCACCTCTGGGGATTGTACTGCCCAAATATCCTGCCCAAAGCATGGCTGGTTGGAGCAGGTTCCCCAAGGTCTATGTGCAATCAGATTTTGGCTGTCTCCAAGAACACAACCTCTGGGCACCCCCTGCCAGTGTTTGAGCACATTTGCAGTAAAAAAACCAAACCAATAATTTCCTCCTTGACCTGCTGGCCATGGTCTGCCCAACGCAGCCCAGCCAGGAGGCCAGTGGCCATCCTGACCACAAGGATCCAGCATCTGAAATGTTGTGGCATGAGTAGGTTTGGTTTGTCTGGGCAAATCCCTTTCCTAACTCCAAATAACGTCCAAGACAACAAACCTTTAAAGACTCATTCAAGAAGTGAGCTCATCAATACTATTCACACAATAGTGGTGAGCTGGATATCACAGAAATCAGAGAATATCATCACCCATTGGGCTTTCCTTTTCAGTAGCCTGATGTGAACAGTGTCAGTGAGAGGGAGTTCACATCTGGGGAACCAAATGGTCTGTATGTGCTGATTCCATCATTTATTTCTTGTATGCATTTGCCTTCTCATGTGTTTCATAATATTTTGTCATGATGAGGAATTAAAATGCTGAATTTAGCAGTAGATGTGCATTCAAACACACGGCTGGTGTTATTAATTTACTATTTTGCTGTCAATCTGCTCTTGAAAGACAGAACAATAAGTAATTTTGTACAAAGCTATTGAAAAGCAGATCCCTTTGCACATTAGCTAAAAGGATGCTATCTCTGGTTTGGATCACTATAGGAGAAAAGTCACATTGAGCCATTTTGGTTCATGACAACCAGGTGTCCACACTGCCACGAACAAATGCTCTGTAACTATGATCCTTGACCATCACTGTCACCACCTTCACTCCTTGGGTCAGCTCCTACACCAGCCAGCACTATACATGGTGATTCATGAATTTATACACAAACAAGACAGAGCAATCTCAGCCAAAAAGCTAAAGACACCAAACTTGCTATAAATGTAGCCCAGAAAAAAACCCAGAATTGTCTCAGTGAGAGGTCACTTCTTCACGGTCAGACTTCAGCCTCTGTGGCTGTTTATTTTATATACTTTATCCCAAACTTACAGTATTCCAGACAAACTCTTTGACCCTTCATGTTTGTAACTTTGCTATCTAATACCAGAAATACTCTTGGTACATGACCACACAGGGGAATTGATATTTTTTTCTCTAAGCATGGCATGGCTCAGTGGCTTCCTTCCAATAAACAGCCAAGCTCCTGCTGCAACACAGAACCAGGAGGATTTAAACCTGAGGCTGTGTTCACATGCTCAGCAGTGCAGTGACAACAAGCCAAAAACTAAGTGAACTTGTCTGCTCTGTTTAAAACCTGAACTCTGCCTGGAGGGATGAGAAGGTTTCCCAAAGCAGCCACCAGAATGCACTGTGAAGGTGTTCTTGCCTTTGAAAGCTATATAAAAATACATCAAGTCAGGTCAGCTTGGCACTGGAAAGCCTCTTGACACATTGGTGAGCACCAAGCACCCCACAAGGATTTCAAGGATTTAGGAAAATCAGGGGTTGTTTACATTTCTGTATTTTCCCACCTTGTGTTTTTTGTTTTTGTTTTTTAAATGATGCACAGAAATTAAATGCTTGTGTGCAAAGAGCTATGGTGGAAAACAGACTTGCAGCTAAACCTTGAAAATACACATTCCCACAGCTTGTGAGCAACTTGTTCCTGACTTTTCCCAGGGAACTGTGTGCTGTGCTTGATCCTCACTCTGGCCAGGCGTGACTCAAAACACTGGGGCAGGATCAAGCTAAGTCCTCAAAAATATCAACTCCTTGGTCTCTGTGCTCTAATGTTTCCATGCTCAAGACCTCAGGAATGAACAAAATACTCCCCAGCCTTAAGAGGGGCAACTGCTAGCAGGACTGAGCAGTGGGAAGCACAATTGTGGTGCTACCAGGCACCCCTCTTCTTGCTTTGGCTGCACCTGGCCATTCAGGTGTTGGCAGTCCTGTGCTTCAAGAGAGTGATACTTCTCCCACTATTTGAGAGCAAATCACAAAATTGTCACAGTTAAAAAAGACCTCTAGGATCATAGTGTCCAACTGTCAACATCTCCCTCAAATAAAACACATCTCAATATCTTTACCAGCCACCAGAGCATGTCCTGAAGTGCCTCATCTGCACAGTTTTGAATCCCTCCAGGGATGGTGACTCCATCACCTCCTGGACAGCCCTTTCCAATGTCTGACTGCTCTCTCAGGAAAGAAATTAATTCCTCAGATTGAGTCTAAACCTCCCCTGGGGCAACTCCAGCCCATTTCCCCTGGTCCTGTCATTGCTCACATGAGAGCAGAGCCCAGCACCCACCTCCCTACAACCTCCTCTCAGGGAGCTGCAGAGGGCAATAAGGTCTCCTCTCATCCTCCTCTTCTCCAAACTGAACATTCCCAATTTCCTCAGCCTCTCCTCACAGGAATTGTTCCCCAGCTTGGTTAAAAGACAAAGTTACTGGTTTCCTCTCACCTATGTGCTGTCCATACATGTGATAGTAGAAGCTGAAGCAATAGGCTGTGTTGGTAGCTCCATAGGGGTTTTTTGGAGCGACGCTGAAAACAGGACTGACAAGTCTGGCCTTCTCTCCTTCCAGCCTGGGCCGGGAGGTCTCAATGTACATGTAGAAACCTAGGAGAAGACCACCAGGAAATAGTTAACTTGCAAGTCTTCAAATCCCAACACATGTACCTGCAGGGAGAGACCAGGGCTACAAAACACCTCAATTCATTTTCCACACTGATCTGACATCACCATGGTTTCCAGCATGGACATCATATCATATCATACTGAATCACAGAATGGTTTGGGTTGGGAGGGACCTTAAAGATCATCCAGTTCCAACCCCCTTGTATGGACAAGGAGACCTCCCACCAGCCCAGATTGCTCCAACCCCATCCAACCTTTAACACTGCCAGGGATGGGGCAGCCACAATTCCCTTGGGCAACCTGGGACAGGGGCTCAGCACCCTCAAATTAAAGAATTTCTTCCTAATGTCCCACCTAAATCTCTCCTCTTCAAGTCTGAAACCATTTCCCCTTCTCCTCTCCCTAACACCTGTGTAAAAAGCCCTGCATTAAGCCCACATGATTTTCATAGTTGTTTCACACATGTTCTCTCCCCAGAGTTAAAGCAGGACTAGCAGGTCAGTACTCAAACACAGCTCAAAATTGATGTAACATTGGATATGCAGAAGAAAAGGAAAAAACCTTTAAGAGAGGGTTCAGGTTTCAGTCTCAAGGCTGCAGTTTGCTCCCTATAGATAGTAAACGAGGAGGACTTTTCACATAAAGGGAAAATATCTTGATGGAAACCTCTCAGAGAACATTTGCAGGCACCCATGTCAATCACAGGGTCAAAAGCCCACTTTCACAATATTAATTTATTCTGATCAATATATTTATTTTATTAATTATTTCTTAATGATTTTAATGAGCTTATTCCCATCCCAGACTGTGTCACCAACAGCGAACAGACTTACTTAATCCAACCAAGCAAATACAATGCAATATTATTTTCCCCTCCCCCTTTGGGAGGAAGCATACAAGGGAGCATACAATAAAATACCCTGAGTTACTGCAGTACTTGATAATTGCAGCACAAGATATCTGACTTTTCAAATACAAATACACACTGCAGGCAAGGAGGCACACTTCTGTTCACTGGGGCAGCAGATTGAAAATTACACATTTTAGCAACACCCAAAGTGAAAACGGGGCAAAAAATAATAATAATAAAAAAACCCACGAAACCTCTTGGTGACAGTCTGAGATAGAGTCTGGGTTAGAATTTAAATGAAGAACATTTCAAGACGTGCTGGAATATTTCCCCACTAGACTGTAAGGTGAAAGCCATCACTTGGAAAACGGGAGAGCAGAAACAGTACAAATTGTTTAATGGCACTTGCAGTGGGGACCAGCCATGCACATTTTGTTTAGGAGCCCTTGCAATATGTTTAATCTGGGGCTGATGAGGAAAAATGAGTAGCCAGCTGAGCTGGCTGTCCTGGAGAGGTCTCTGACCCCCCTGGAGCAGCAGCAGATCCCTGTGCCAGGAGAGCATCCCTCTTACCTTCCTTGGAGCCCGTCCGGTCGGCGTTTGGCCCCGTGTTGGGGGTGTATTTTGTGTCCCTGGTGGCAGTGCTTTGTTTTGTCCAGTCAAAATTGTCCGTGTCATCTTGAGTGAAAAGGCAAATGTTACCATCCTCAAAGCCACAGTGGAACTCTCCTGCCAAAGCAGCAAATGAGCAGAAATTTAGTGGTTGAAGCTATTCCTCCTCTGGGTTCTTTGCCAAGGACCTCAGCGCTGGGTAACAAACACAGCCTGGGATGATGCTTATTAACAGCACTGCAAAGCAGAAGCATCTGAATTAATCCTGCAGTGTTCTTGTAGAGCTCCTCCTCACCTTTTCAGGTATATACAATTGCCCTTAGAGCCCTTGTCTCTTCTCACCCTGCTAGCATGCCTAAAAAGCTGACAAGAACAGACATCTGTCCATAAAACAGGAGCTATGGGGGGAAAAAAAAGAAGTGAGAAGTGGGTTTTTTTGGTTTGGGGGTAAGAATATCAGGGGAAAGAGGACAGGGCAGCAACTTTTGAAAACCTTAGCTCCAAGTGACACCTGAACTATTCTTGGCTTTCATTAGGGACGGGAGAGCAAGTAATAGTTACAATAAGAACAAAAGAGCTTTAGACATGAAGAAAATCTCTAAAAATCAGGAGAGTGAAGCACATGAAGGGATTGCTGAGGAAGAGCATCGAGTCCCTATCACTGGGCTACAATAACCAATTAGACAAACACCTGGGTTTAGGTCTCCCCAACAGGTGACTGCATCACTAAGATTTCTGCCACCTACTTGAGGTCAAGTGGTTAAAGCTTAGGTCTGAAGAATAGAAAAGCCAAGAAGCCCACAGAGGATTAGTGGGATTCTCTCCTTTATGGAGACACACCATTCCAGTGATCCTTCCTGCTGGGTTATAATGGGATGAGGAAGGAGCCCAAATTAAGCAGAACTTCAAGGCTCAGTTTCCATCTCAGAACAGAAGTCCTCACATTGTAAAAAATGCCAAAGTTTAATTTTATGCACATGAACAATTGCTGCTGAGTTTACTCTTCCAAGTCAATTGATTTATCTGAGAAAATGAGCAAATCTCTCTTCTCCAGGGAACATGTAGCTGTCTGCAGACTGTGGCAGCTACAGCCTTCTTTCTAGGGGTGCAATTTATATTCATTGTTATGAGGAACTCTAACGCCAGGCGTCATGGGATTATTCATCTGTGTTAAATTGAGAAGGCATATAAATGTTTGCAGGTTTGGGGTTCTGGTGAACTATAAATCCACTTAAGCCACTGGAGCTTCACTGTAAATCAGTGAAGACAGAGGGACCTGGAGCTTAGCTTGGATATGTACCACTAAGCAAGGATGCTGCTCTGCAGCTTATTTAAAATCAGGTAATACTGCAGACTGAAAAAGCAGGCTTGAAAAATTCATCCCGAAGCACAGGGTGTATCAGGAGTGACTTCTGAGCCTTCGTCTTCTGCTTCTGCCCATCCAGTGAGGAACACAACCTGTAACCCTTCCAGAACAACCACTGCCTGATAAAGCAGGTTATCAGGAAACTGCAATCCACTGAAAGCTCCTTGGCAAACAGCACCTTGAGCAGCTTGACTTGAGTGCTCAGGAAATCCATCCAGGAGATCCTTCAGAAGAATTAACTTCCTAAAACACAGTTCCTTAACTGGGAAAATGACTGATCACCTTCAGCACGACGAGGAGCTGATTTCAGGACCTTGCACCTTGACTTGGGTCTGGAAGCAAGGTCTCTGAATCCTCAATTTTGCCCTACAAAAAAGTGACAATACAGAAACCCCATTCACTGGGAGAGCACCATCCTGAGCACTGCAGGGCAGGAACACAAGCAGAGTCCTGATTGTGGTTCTTCCTGAGATGAACAGACCAAAGAATGAGGCCAGAAGGAACACACGTGGGCAGATGACACCAAAACCCTTGGAGAGAGAAGAGGTGTAGACTGACATCTCCATCTTTCCATCTTTATCCCAGAGATGAGGAAGAGAACACAAAGACCCTGACAAAGCTCTTGATAGACTAAAGGACTCATGTGAAGCACCCTGAACAACATGCCCCCTGCACCTCTCATCTCCAAGAACACCTTTTACATTCTAATTCTTCTAATTGCACCTTTTACATGCCTTGAGCTCCAAATTCACTTGGGTAACACTGTAGGTTGTGCATTTGGTTCCCACCTCTCCTGATACCAACCCTTCCAACAGTAAAAATGGTGCTGCTTCTCCACAGCATCATGGCAATAAAGGGCAAAAGAATTAACTGAAAGACAAAAATCCTGACTGCCAGCTCCAGTCCTGAAGCAAAGTGAATTAACACAAAACATTTTCAACCATTCAGCAGTTTCTAACATTGCCCCTCCAGTTCCTCCATTTGCATATTGCACCATGCCCTCAGAGCTTCATTAAGAAACTCCACATCAGCAGAATAGTTAAAAAGAACATAAAATATTCAGGCCAGATAAAAAAAAGGTAAGTAAAAGCTGGCCATGTATTTAATAGGAAAACACTGGTTTTATGTGGAACTCAGCCATCTGGAATACACTGGAAAAGGTTAGAGCTAAATATTCTTGGCACTAAACACTTCTAAAAACAGACAAGAGGAAAAAAAATGGGAAACATTTCCTCAGGATTACCCCAATACTTTTCTTTTGCAAGGAGGAGAAGCATTGAAGTAGATCTGGGGACTCTAGTATTGTTCATTAACAGGGCACACCAAGCCCTTGCCCAAGCACCCATGGGTGCTCCAGCTCATGACACCACTCAGCCCACCATGGTGTAATCAAAATTAGGCATAGTGGTCAATTTTTTTCAAAGCACATGCCAGTTCTGGAAGTAGATTCAGGTTATTAATAATGCAGATTATTAATAATTTCATTGCCAATTAAGACAAAATCTGAAACTGTTCTCAAGGTAAAACACTCATTGTAGTGTGAATTTTTATCATCTATTTCCAGAAAATTAATGTTGAATATGACTAACATCCAATCTCCTCCATTATTCAGGTGTAACTTCTAATTGCAATAATTGCTAGGAAATCCTTATAGCTTACCTTAAATGGCTTATATGTTACAAAAGAAAATGTAGATCTAAGGATATATCTCAGTTTTTAAGTCATTTGAAACTAGTTCCCTATGTATGGCAGCAGTTTCAGAAGAAGGAAGGACTAATGCAATGGGGTTATTCCAAAACTGAAGGAAGAAGACCACGACTTCAGTTTTGAACACAAATATCTTGTTCTAGTTGAACACAGCTCTTAATTCTTTCACAACAGTGTAAATAAAATCCAAATTCAGCCCAAAAGGGGCTGGGGGGAAAAAAAAAAAAAGACCTTTAGAGGAAAGCATGGATACTGGTGAGATTGGATTCATCATGGGAGACACATTCTGTCTTCTTAGAGGTTTGAACCCCTTTGCAGGCCACGATTTCTCCCCTGTCAATGGATATCACTCAAGAAGTCTTTGTGGGTAAGAAGGAAAAGAAGGAAAACAAAAATTCCCCAGCTCTTTGGTCACCTGATGGAAGCTGCACTCTCGAGTGAGCAAACTTTCCCATCACCCCCAGTGCAGAGAGAGGCAGAGAGGGAAAGCAGAGGGAGGAAATGTGGAGAGGACTCTGGGGTTGCCCTCCCTCCCTGGAGCTGCCATTCCCAGAGCATCCCTGTGGCCATCCCCATCCCTACCACCTGCCCCTTGGAGCTACAGAGAGGTTTTTAAAACTGAGACAGATTCAGATCTTGAAACCAGAGAGGACTACAGCGTCAGGCACTTAGGATGGCAACGTGGGGTTTTTTCTTCACATCAGAGAGTATATATTTTATATATTAATTAGCAAAGGTCTCATCTACTGCTCATTTAAGTCAATGGGAGTGGTTCCTTCGGCTCCTGTGAGCTTTGAACTAAGCCCTGGTTCATTATTAATGCATTAATAAGGCATTAGTATCTTCTGCACAAGATCTTCTGCAAATAAGTTTAAAATTTACAGACGGGTTCGGCTGCCGGGTGAGAGATGGAGAGAGCAGCTGATGGCTCAGCCTGGGGCCTCTTTGCTGCCTGATTGAAGCACCAAGAACCACAGCCCAAAAGCCAGCAAGAACCACAGCCCCAAATCCCACTCCCTTCCCAGGAATCATTTTTAGACCAGTTATTAAAAACAAAAGTAATGGCAGAAGATGTTGAGGCAGCAAAAGGTGCATTGGCTGTGGTGTGGAGGAAAATAATGAAGTTGATAAAAGTGGGGAATAGGGTGGGTTTGCTGGGAGATGCAAAAGCTCCTGCTGGTCTCCTGTCTGTGACAACTGTGGGGTTTTGGTGCCTTTTTGGTCCTTTCTCCCCTGCAACCTGCCCGAGCACTGGCACATTAACCAGAGTCAGAGTTTGCAATTTGTCTTGAACATTTTCACACCCCAGTAACTCTTCTGGTGTCCCCATTTCTCTGCACAAATGAGGTTTGTGATTCCTGCCTACATGGCAGGCAAACACATCCTTCTTTGGGCTGCTTTCAGATGAGCTGCTGACTCCCTTTGGAAGCAGCAAAATAACTCCACACCTGTACATACAGTTCCTATCCCAGGAGAAACAGATTCAGAAAATGACACAAGCTGACTGTTCCTTCAAAATTCCTACTGTACCTACACTGCACTTGAACTTTCAGGTGTTGAGCTACAGCCACAACTAAACCATGGCCTCATCCATACCTGCTGAGCTCCAATGCCCACAGCTCTGAGTTAGTTTTAGAACATTCCTGTTTTCTGTAGCTGAACTGCTTGGGGCAGTGACAAAGAAAGATGAGCTGGAGCTCCAAGTTTTCCTTCTTCCATCTACTCCTGCTTTACACCTTGGCAGACCAAGAGCAATGACACCTTCAGCCCAGTTCACCCACTAAGGTGGTCCCTGCAGTCCCCAGGCTGTGACTGGAAGGGGTGGATTTGTCATTTACTTTTTAGCCATGAGGGACAACGAACGCAAGGACAGCTCTACATACACATAAAAGCTAGAAAGGTAAAGAAATACTTACGTAGATGTGGATTTACTGGAGCTGGAAGACAGAACAAAAAGAAAATCAGTACAAAGAAGAACTTCTCAGTCATCACCATTCCAATTCTCCTCCATCTCCCATTGTTCCCCCCTCCCCCTTAAGGCCTTGATCATGGCTCCTGCACTGAGACAGCCAGAAAAAAACTGGTTAGTTCTTTTTTAAGCAAGTTTTGTGGCAAAGCAGGCACAAACCAGAGGCAGTGGGTTCAGGGGGCAATAACAGCTTGTCCCTGTTATCCAGGCTGCCTGTGCTCCATCACCAGGATGTACACAGGGGTACCACATGCTGCAGCTGAGCATCAAACCTGGGTTGTTGGGGCAGACACTGTGGGGATGGGGACAAAACCCCAGGGCAGTGCCTTGGCATGGGATCCCATCAAGGACTACAGAGGGGCTGAACTCCTCGGAAGCAGAGGTTCTGCTGCAGACCTTGCTCATCACTTAAAATCACATTTTAGCCTTGCTGAAGAACACTTCACATAATGAACCAGCCCTCTGCTCAGTGAGCAGCACTGCTCTGCAATTTCAGATTACACACGAGGCTTAACAAACAGGCAGCACTTGCATTCTTCTGAGAAATGCCAATTCTCCTTTTAAGGAAATTTTTCCCTACTTAAAAGGAGGAGAAAAATATAAGCACAGCAAGTTTGTGAGAAGAGGTTTGATCTCATTAGACCAAGAGGCACGATCAAGAAGAACCCGTGAGAGTCTTCTGGCACATAAACACTCTTCTAGGCAGGATATACTTCAAAGAAATTAAAAACAACAACCCAGGGAGGTGAAGTGTGCTGTCCTGAGCAGCTGTGAGTGGTGCCAGCACACCCTGTGCCAGCTGGAGAAGTCCCTCACTGCCTGGGACAGGGACCTGCCAGCACGGCTGCTCCTTGAGGCTGCTCTCCAAGCCAGAGGAGCAGCAGAGCAGAACCCCCTTCATCCTGCACCCCATCTCTTCACACTCCCCAGCCCAGGGCAGAGGCAACCCACACCGACCCCTCACCTTGGGAGACATCAAAAATAATTTTGCCAACATTGCAGAGAAGCCTTGAGCCAACTCATCAGCTCTCGTCCCAGCCCTGTCTTGCTGCTCCTTGCAAGTTCATTCCACATCTGCAGAAGAAGGGGAATGGGAATGGGAATGCCAGGGGCTGCCCACTCAGGGAGCCCAGGCTGACCCAAAGCAGCCCATGGGATGAGGAGGGAGATGTTCTTCTCCTTCTTATGCAGATAGGTCCAAGGCCACACAAGTCATGCTTTACTCAGCCTTCCAGTACTCTGAAGGGGCTCCAGGAAAACTGGAGAGGACTTTTTACAAACTCTCATCAGCACGGAGGGATGGGATGAGGGGGAAGAGTTTCAAACTGAAAGAAGGTAGATCTAGATTAGGTATTAGGAAGAAATTCTTTATTTTCAGGGTGCTGAGCCCCTGTGCCAGGTTTCCCAGAGAAGCTGTGGCTGCCCCATCCCTGGCAGTGTCTCAGCCCAGGTTGGATGGGGCTTGGAGCAACCTGGGCTGGTGGGAGGTGTCCCTGACCATGGCAGGGGGGGGAATGGAGGAGATTTAAGGTCCCTTCCAACCCAACCCATTCCATGATTCTATGAACTCTGCTGCAAAATGTTATTTGGGGCTGTTCTTTCTATGGGTCTGGGCAATGCCCCACCTGACACAGAGGCTCTGCTGGATTCTGGGAATCTTTGGGGAAACTGATGAAGTGGGCACTCTCATTTCTCAGACCCTTGGCAAAACTACAAAAACCTCCACATCTGTGATTCTTTAATACTGGGGTTCATTTCCTTCTAACTTTAATAGGCTGAAACAGGATGTCAGCCAAACCTCAGCAGTGTCTGTGGGTGGGTGTTTTAGCCACAGGAGCAGCAACCCAGGTTCAGGTCCAGAGTAACCTGCACAATACTGGGATCTGAATGAGAAATTAGCAGTTCTGTGCTCCCTGGTGGCAGGGGGTGAATTGGAGGATGGATGGCTTCGGGAAGAGTCCTTCTGCTGCAAGCCCTTATGTGTGTGAGAAGCAGAAGGACGCTAAGCTGGGAGTTGGAACTGTGTGTCACTAACAGAGAAAGGTGAAATAACCTTTTCTCTCCAAATAACATCTGCATCTGGTAATGCCAGAGCAGCACAAGCGTTGCTCCCTGGTTTCCTGCTGCCCTTCCCATGCTGTGTTGTCACAGGTTGGAATGGATGCTCCTGAAGGTCTCCTCCAACCCAAGACATTCTGTGATTCTCTTTACAAACGTGGGGTTGGGACCCCAGCCAAGGACTCTTGGAGAGGTTCTAGATCCAATCTGAAGTTCTCAAACCAGCTCTAACTCAGCAGCTCTGCTGTTTGATCTTGCCTTCTCAGAAAGAAACGAGCAGTGATTTGCCCTGCTGCAATCTTCTGAAGAGCCTTGGGCATTACTACAGATTAGATAAACTCACAGCTTTTTGCCAAAAGAAATTACTTTTCGTTCTCCAAGAAACATTCATTTTGTGAAATCCTTGAGTGATTGAACTTGGAATTAGCTGAAATTGCTGGGATCTACCTTTCCTGGTGCTTGAGGTGGAACTAAACATATGGCTTTCATGGAACCTGCCATCAGCACATCACTTTGAGTCACTCAGATTATTCACAGCAGAACCAAAACCAACAAATCTTTTTTTTTTTTTTTTTTTAAGTCTTTTTTTTTGCCTGCTTGACAAAAGCTGAAATATAGATGAAAGCAGTTAGGCTCAACTTATCTAGCATTAGAAACTAGAGGAAAAACCCCAGCACAACCATCCAGCAAGCCCCAGAAAGCTCACTTTTTCACTACTCTAAGGCAAGGTGCAATGTTTCCAGCTCTCCCTGCAGAAAGGGAAGGTGGCTGGCAGCAAGTTCAATCAGCCACCAAGGGAAATTAATGGATGGCTGAGGGATTAAATTCCCAAAGCTGACTTTGGGAATGTCTGGAAAAATCTGTGTACCTCAGTGGGTGAGCAGTGCTCTGCTGAGCTGCCCCTGGCTCCTGATGCCAGGAAGGTTTTGCTGGGGGAGGATCCCAGGAGGAGAGCAAAGTGTCTTGGTTAGAGCCAGGATGGATGAACCCATAATCTTCCTGCCTTTCCTCCTGCAAGCAGAAACTAAAACCTGCTGGAATTTCAGTTTGTTGGATTATTGTTTCTTTTGGTTTTTTTCTGTGATCTGTACTTGTGCAGGTCACTGCAGAAAAGTGTGGGTTGAATGGTTTTGCTACGCACTTACTCTCTTAGATTTAACTACATTTATATAAAGACAGATCTTCCCACACATCCTTCCCAACACAGACATTCGCTCAGCTTAGGAGTGAGGTGGCCTTCAGAGACTGCAAGATTATATCCCTCCTTTAAAAAACAGCTTTAAAAAACCCATCAAAACATAAAGAAGCAATGCTGGGTGTGCAGCTGCTATGTTTGGAAACTGGTTACTCGTGGTCAGAACAGCCAGCACCTAAAACCTTTAATCAAGATCAAGAGTCTCTTGGTTTGCACAGGGAAATTATTCTGCACTGGAAATATTGTTATACTACAAGGACCAGGCTTCCTCCCTCTCATCAGAGCAATTAATCCTAACTTAATATTTACAACACTGGATAATACTGGAAATGTATGGCTGGGCAAATGTATAAATCCTATTATATATGATTTATTATACAAATCCTATTTGGTGGCAATTTTATTTGGGGGGGGGGGCTACAAATAATAATAACAACAACAATAATAAAAATTATGCTAATACTACTCAAAAAATATGACCACAATTATATAGCTTCTTTCCTATCGAATCTAGGGAGTGTCTAAACCTCCTATGAAACCATACAAGCTGGACTATAAAGCCAGTGGCCACCATCATCTATCCACTGCTGATTTAATCTGCCTACAGGATTAATGTCAGGCCATTGGCTTTTTCATGGAAAGGAGCTCAATTTGCTTCTTTAGTCACTGCTTAACTTCTACAACATGTCCCCATAAAACATAAAATTCAAACAGTGAAGTTGTAGTTAGGGTGGTTGGAGGACTTTTCAGGCAGTTTCTATCTGACACAGATTTATGTCAAATGATGGGGATAATATTTAAACCATTACCCTGAGACATACCTGCTGTTACTCTGACACATCTCTGGTTTGTATTAGCCCACAAAACACTCATTAGTGCTACTTAAAGCACCCTGTGTGTAGTTACTCAGCAGAGTGTGTACACAGCAGAGTAACACGTGCATCCATCCCAGACTTTGGGGAGTGCTGTTGGCTGCAATTATCAGTGTCACTCCAACTCTGATGACTGCTCTTTTTTTTTCCTCCCATTCTTTTGGCACGCAGAGGAGAGAATAATTCAGTGCAGGTGAGGGATCTCCCTGTGAAATGCTTGCACCTTGGGTACGTTTTTGATTCAGGGGCTTGGCTGCTGCAGAATTTGTATTTTGCATTGCCAGGTCCCACTTGTGGCAGGGTGCATGGTACAGAGCTCATCGTGAGGGTTTCCTGCTTTAATACCCTCCTTATTTTGGACATTCAGATGGCTACCAGTGGGCTAGCACTTTAGAAGCTGGTTTTTTTATACGTTAGCATGGTAATCTCCAGCTGGGGGGTTTAATTGAAAAGGGGATGTATCATGTATTAGGAGAATAACCCAAACAGGAAGGATTAATGTGCTTAAGCTCTGGCCATCTAAAAGTTAGACACCTCATTTAAAAGTGTCATTGGAGTGTCTCTTAAGTCACTGGAGAGATATGGGCATGTCCAGAGGGTGATTCATCCCTGGAAGAAAGCTGGAGAAACCTTCTTCTCCCTAGACTGATCCTGACACACTTTATACCTATCCTGGAGCATCAGTTCTGGGCAGTATCTAGCCAAGATGGTCCTGCTATAAAAGACAAAGTTCAGCTCTCAAAGTAAAACCAAGGCAGTGCACAGCCTGCCTACCCTCTGTGTGCACAGAAATGGAACTCCGCTGTAAAAGCGAATGCATTTCTTAAAGGCAGAGGACACTGCCACCTTTTTTAGCCACCCTGCCATGCATCTGCTCTGCTTTTTGCACTGGCTGCATTCTTAGAAAAGGATGGAGTCCTACCAGCCTGCTTCAGCTTTAAAAAGTAAGGGGAGAAATGTTTGCAATGAAAATCCTCAGCAGCAACACAAAGACATCTGTGCAGTTTAAACCTCAGGAAAAAGCTTTTTTACCTCCAGGGTGACAGAACATCTGACAGGTTGAGATTTGGAGAGATTCTTTGGAGAGATTCAAGACCTGAATGGACATGGTCCTGGATCCTGGCCCTCCAAAAAGAGTATTCCTAGAATTGTGGGAGGAGAATCCCAGAGTGTCAGGTGGGAAGGGACCCCAAGGCCCATCTGCTCCAACCCTTCTCAGATTCTTGTTGATCTGAGATGTCTCAGCACCCCCTGGAGCTGAGACTTCCAACTTTCCAGAGGGGGGGAATCCACCCCTTCCCCTGGGAGACCATTCCAAGCTCTGACTGTCCTCATGGGGAAACATTTTCCTCTGGTGTCCAATGGGAATCTGCCCAGGAGCAACTTGTGCCCATTGCCCCTTGTCTTGTCCATGGGACTCCTTGTCCATAGGGAGTCTCCATCTGCTTTGTAGCCACAAAAGAAAGAGGGAGAGAGGGAAGGGCTGACACTGCTGGAGGCAGTGAGCTTCTGGGCTAGGGATCAAATCTGAACACCCTGAGGCACACACACACACAGAGCTCCACTGAAAACAGGAAAAGTCAAATCTTTTCCTTCTTGTCTGAGGTCCCACAATTCAACAACAACAACAAAAAAAATAAAAGTAAAAAGAGGAAAAATAATAAAAAAAATAAAAAATCTCAGTTCTCCTTTCAAGAAATATTTGCATGATGTCTTTCATTTTCTGGGTAAAGTTTCTAATGATTTCTCCCATCAATGTCATCCTGCTGCTGTGCATCCTCCTAGCCCATTAACTGCTCTTCTAAGATTCCAGCATTTCAGATTATAAGTATTGGCTTTGCCTTATAATAATGTGTGTGATATCATCATTTTCGAGTTGGAGCTCTAACAGCCTTAAAATTAGCCTGGTAATAGTTTGCTGACACTATAGACATTGGATGAATGCTGAGATAAAAATGCAGATTTGAAGCACACAAAGCTCCAGTGGTTCTGGGATCCCTCTTCAAAGGGAAGTCATTTTTAGGTTTTTTCTTCCTGATTAGCATCTGGCTCATGATTTCTGGAGCTGTGCAAACGGCTCTCCCTCCATCTGGGGCAGGAGGCAATGGCTTCCTCTCTCCTGGGAGGCTGGAATTTTGCATTGGCACCTCCCCAGCACCAAATGGATGTTAGTCACATCTGTGCTAATGGCAGATTCTAGCAGGGGATAAAAAAAAAAAAAAAAAAAAAAAAAAAAAAAAGCACTAGACAAAATACTCCTTTTATGCTGCACGGGTACGTTCTTCCTGCCAGCCAGGGGCTGGGAATGTAAATCACAACGTGGTTCATTAAAACCTCCAGCTCAGCATGGTTGTGAGCCAGAGCCAAGACCTTAATCAACCTCCTGGGACTTGCCAGGGTACAACCACCCTGAAAAAAAGAGCAGTAGTGACTGAGTGACCTAAAGGGTGGAGGTTTTTTTCTCCTCAAAGGAGCACTGGTCAGTAATAAAGCCATGGGACAAATTTATATAGAATCATAGCATGGTTTGGGTTGGAAGGGACCTTAAAGCTCCTCCATTGCCACCCCTGCCATGGTCAGGGACACCTCCCACCAGCCCAGGTTGCTCCAAGCCCCATCCAACCTGGGCTGAGACACTGCCAGGGATGGGGCAGCCACAGCTTCTCTGGGAAACCTGGCACAGGGGCTCAGCACCCTCGGGGTAAACACCATTTTCCTGATATCTAACCTCAATCTGCTCTCTTTCAGTTCAAAACCATCATCCCTTGTCCTGTAGCTCCAGGCCCTGCTAAGAAGTCTCTCCCCAAATGAGAAACCCTTGCTTTCATGATTCCATGTTTAGAAATCAATCCCCAGCTCACATTTCCCTTTTTGAGTTAAAAACCTTTCCCCTCAGCACCTCAGGCTCCCATTGCAAACCTCCCAAGGGGATCTTTAGGAGAGCTGCCCTCTCTCCAAAGTACCTCTTGCCCATTCACTGCCATTTATACAGAAAACAAAGAAAACAATGTTTCATTAAACAACTTATTCACTAAGCAAGCTATTCATTGAATATTTTGAGGGAGTTTTCAGATCTCAATGAATTAATTGTTGGTAATGCTGGGAGGCTGAATGGAAGGAGGTAAAAATACTGTACTTTTCCTGTTGGATTAAAGTGGACAACTCTTTGTCACATCATGGCCTTTTACAGGAAAATGTATAAATGTCCCTTTCCACTTGCACAGGACTAGAAATGGTCATTTAAAAAAGAAAAAAAAAACAACATTGACATTTAAATATATACTTCTCAAAAAGTGCTCATCCTGGGGAGAAAAAATGCAGTCTGAGGATATCAAAACACTGCTTTGACACCCGCAGAATCCTTCTTGTTCTGTGCATTTTCCTTCAACACTCATTGCCCTCCCACCTGTCCAAAGTTGAGAACAAACCTTTGAAATCAGCTAGTTCACCGAGCCAATATTTTATTTTTTTTTCCCTTTTTGTCCCCAAAATTCCATTTCATTTTCCATGTTGGCTGCTCAGGGTCCCACAAGACATTTCCTTGTACACAAAGAGCTTCTTACCACTATACTTGATGACCCGAATAGTTGAGTCCCCCTCCCCAAATCTGGTGATGGGCGTTAGACGGACTTCATACGCCTCTGGCTTGATCAGCTCAGTGAGGTTGTAGGTAATTAATTCTCCCTTTTGAATATTTCCATTCACTGTAATTTCCTGCTCCCACCAACGCTGTTGTCCAGCCTAAAATCAAAAGAAGGAGGGAAATGTCAGAGCTTTTGGGACAGAGGTTGTCTTCACCTTAGAAATGCCCAGGAGCACCCACGGACCTGAGCTCCCCTGGGTTCCTCCTCCTTCAACCTTCTCACCCAGGAAGGTGAGAGACACAGCAGGACCTCAAACTCCCTGAGATAACCCACCAGGGAGCAGTACTGTCCCAAACAGATGAAAACAAAACCATTTGATCACGATTTATCACGATTGCAAAGCCATTTTCTCTCTCCTCCTCTGCCCACCTGCTCCTGCACCAAACCTTGGGGAGCCCAAAGGTGCTGGGAAGTTTGGTGCATGCAGGAACCCCCCTGATTTCACCCAGTTCAGGAGCATTTCTGGGGCTCACCAGGCTGGGACTACAGCAAAGAGACAGGGTTGGGATGGTGTCTAAGCCTCCGAGTATTTTTTTTTCAAAAAAAAAAAAAGCAGCCTTTTTTTCAAAATCTCACTGGATTACTCCATCTTGAGGAGCCTAAACTTCTTTGCAAACTTGCTCCTATATCTCAAACCGACTTGTTAAAATGTTAAATAACCTTTATCTTCCTTAAAAATTGAAAGGAAAAAAAACCACCAACAAACTCAGGGAAAAAAAAAAGGGGGGGGGGTTTAATTTCAGTTCATTTCATCACTGAACCTGAATTTATTATTCTATCCCTCCAAACCTGAGCAGGTAAATTCTCTCCTCATGCCTGATAGCCCCATTATCTCCATGATTTTAGGATAATATTGTCCAGATGTGTTTTCTGCCAGCATGCACATCAGATCAGGCTGTGCCTCCCTGAGCTGGGTGCTGCCTCCTCGTGTGAGGTCCCAAGGTGTCACCTCTGTCACCTGGGGCAGGGCTGGAATCTGAAGAGCATTCTAAAGAACTGAAATGCCATCTGCTTTCCAAGCACTGAGCACTTTGGCTGAGGAGTAAGGAAGAAATAGGCTATCCCCTACCAGCCCTGGTGTATAATTATCAGCAAGCCTTGTAGGCTCAAAGATGGATGGATTTCAGATGACAATAAAAGTCAATATGAGCAAACAAGAGGCTGTTTCATTAAAATAAAAACTAAAAAAAAAAAATAAAAAAGAGCAGACCATAGATTTTTGTGCTTTATAGACTGCACAGTGTTTTCAGCACCAAAATCCATAGATTCCTTTGTTTATATGCCTTACCAACGAACGAAGAAGGAAAAAAAATTCTAATTAAGGAGGAGGCATCAGAAGCAGAAATTGCCATGCTGGCTCTAAAGTGACTGTAACCAGTTTAAAGGTGAGAAGAAATCATCCCCATGTGGGGCAGCAGAGTGGCCTGGGACTGGCAGAGACTCTGCCTTACGCCTGACACGAGCTGCAGAAAACCAAGGAAAAAAATTGTTAAATATTTACCACGGGTCCCAAGGCAATTGCAGAGGTGCAGTGATGCCAACAGGAGATGTTCCACCCAGCTGCCCACATCTGTCTGTGTGCCTGGGACACCTCCACCAAGACAGCATTGAGGGCAGAAAACCTTTTGTACCAAACCTTGGATCTACTGCTGTAATGAAACCATGCCCTGTGGCTGCTGACATCCAGCACTAAATCTACCAAATTTCACCCAAATCCATGCTGTCTGCAGCAACATTAATGGCCTCCATGCTTGAAATTCAGAGCAGAGGGATGGAGATGTCAATACTGCCAAGTATGGTACAGCAGGACAGCCCCATGCCCATTGAATACAACTCAGACTGTGAAGAAAAAAAAAAACCAAAAAGCAAGAGGAAGTCTTAAGAAGGTTGGGGTGGTGGAGCAGCTCCAGACAGCAGCTTTGCTTTGCTTCCACCCAAGTCAGTGTGTGTTTTACTGTGCTCTGAGCCTTGCAGAGCTTGAGTTGGAGCAATGCAGAGTCCACCTAGGTTATTTTAGGGTTTGCTGGCTGGGCCATGCTTTAGGCTATGAGGGCTCTTCAGGGCTGACAGGGGTAAAGTCACGGATGGGAAAAAAAAAAATAAAATCTCAGATTGGGTTAGAAACGTAAAAGGAAGTGGCAGGAAGGGAAAACCACCCAACGTGCAAGGCAGAGGGACCCCCTCTCATACAAATCCTGCCCGTGCATGGGGTGTCAGTCAGTGAAACCCAGCCCTGGCACCAGAAATTTTTCATCTGGACAGATGGGTGCAGAGCAGGAGAAGAGGTGAGAGCATTGCTGAGGAGCCTGGGTACCTTTGTTCACAGCCTAGGATTGTGGAGTATCCCTCTTTCAGTGGCTTCCCATGTGCTCCAAAGAATTGTTAAAAATAATAAAGAGGCTGAAAATACATGGTTGTGTATTGTGTCTTTAAAAAAAATCATCCCAGTGGAGCTCATGAAAAACTTCAATTTGACAGATCCTGTTAGATACCACCTCTTTGCACCAAAGTACTGAGACCAACAAAACAGACCATAAAACCAAAAGTACAGCTTTGTTTAATAAAAATTCAGCCTTTTAGACAGCCCTGAATAAGATCCATGTCCCAGATCCCTGCTCACCCAAGAGCTGCAGGGAGTTTTTCTGACATCCCCCAGCTGGTGAAGCAAACATCAGCACAAATCAGAGCAATTGCTCCTTCTGCCCTCTTGCTCTGCCCACCCTGCACATCTCTCCTGCTCTCATCTCAAAGAAACCTCCCAGAAAATCCTGCAATCTGAGAACTCTGGAAAGAAGTGACCAACACTGAGGCTGGACAATGCTAGGGCTGGAAAAGAACAGGAAGGCTCTGCTGCTCATCCAACACCAGGTAAAGCAGACATTGAATTCTGACCTGCATTAAATGCTCACAGGATATTCAAAACATTGCAGAAACAAGGAGAAGGGGCACCAGGACCTTTCATGGAGGTTGAATAATGCATAAAGCACCATGAGCCTCTCAGGGAGCCCTCCTAGTAGTGGATAAGCTTTGCTTGGAGCAGAACATTGTCCTTGAGAGCAAAGTGATGAGAGTGCTGCAGGGAAGGTATTAAGGTTGGTTATGGGAAGATTTAGAGTTGACTTTTCAAGTGGTAACACAAGGACTTTGCCCATATGGACCTTCTGGTTGGCCCCATGAGGAGGGATGCTCAGCACACCGAGTTGGTGTGCTTGGATGTGGGCCACATGGAGATGGTCCAGGTGGCTGGCCCAGAAAGTGCTTCCAGAAACAAAAATGTGACTGCCTGTCTTTTTTTTTTTTTTTTTTTTTTTTGTCAAAGAAAACAATCTTGTATTTTAACATGCAAGTATTTTTGGTTTGGGTTGGAAGGGACCTTTAAAGGTCACCCAGTGCAACACTCCTGTCATGAGCAGGAACATCTTTTCAGGTTTCTAAATTCAGCATAGCTATTACAGAAAGTCCTTTGAGTGCAGCTGAACATGCAAAAATGGCCAAGAGAAATGAGAATTGTTTTCTCAGAGGGATGCTGGTTTGTTCACACACCCCTGCTCCCATACTAAAAAAACCAATAATAATTAGAAAAAAAAAAATTCTGAGAAACTTCATTCTACCCAGAATTTCTGACCACACCAAACTGTGACAGCAGCTGGACTCACCACATCTTTAAAGGCAGTGGTTACAACAAGGTACTTGTGCTGTTCCTGGCACAGTTTCTTAAGAAACCTTTATAATGAAGACTGTTTTATCTGACATATGCACCTGACTTAAAAATGAAAATGATAAGCAACAAATAATAGAATTGTAAGTGGGGAATAAATTTCCCTGCTACTAATTCAGCTCACAAGCAAAAACCTAGAGGTCTATATATTTTTTCTTTACTTTGCCTAAATAGTTCCCCCCAAAAAGAGAAAGTGATGCTTCTCTAGAAACTACTCTACAGACCTCACAAAGGCTGCTGGTCCTTTTAATGAAAAATCATCTTACTTGCACTGTGATTATTATTGTTTGCTCCTTGCAATGGATTGCAATTTTTATTTTATTTAGAAAAAAACCCACAACAACTATGAAGTTGAAAGGAAGATTAAAATAATTGGTTCTGCCCCAAAAGTGAGTGGCATACTATCAAACATAATTTCATGGTTGTGGCTGTCCCTTTCACAAAAATTAAGAACTAGAGAAACATACAACTCTGGAGAAAATGAGGTAATTGTCAGCATTAAAAATAATTAATTATTTTATTTGAAACAGCCCTCATTAGTGCTTTTTAAGCCACATGTTTTATGCCAACACGCTCTTTGCCAACTACATTTGTGAGTACTGTATTAACAAAACTGTGCTGCCAGTTGAGTGAGCTATTAATGACTTTCTGGCAGTTTTTTGGAAGTTAGCCAGCCTCTGCTTTGAGGTACTTCTGATTCCTTACACTGGTCTGCTGCAAAAATATTCCCCATTAAAGCTGGGGTTTTGATATGGGAATACACAAACAGAGACTCTGGCAAATATTTTTGCTAATTAATACCTCATATTTACATTTTACAGCTGCCAACACTAGTCATGAATTTCCAACCAATTCTGTTGCTGCTTTGGATCATCAGCCTTTTGTACAGCCACCCAAACACACACAATAAAGAAGCTCTATTATTTTATTAATTGTGAAAGCAAACCAATTTGATTTTTCATTTCATTTCTATGCACCCTAAGCCAGTACTGGATATTGGTACTACTCCAGAAGAAACAACACACATTTCTGCCTTGCAATCAACACCAGTTCTAATTCTTATTTTTACCATGGAAACCAGAAAAAAAAAACCCAAAACCAAACAAGAAACAACCTGCAACATCTCAACACTGCCACGAGGTTTGACACCAAATATCCCCCTGCCTGTTGAACAAATAAATAAAGGAAATCAGTGTGTGCTCAGTTTGTCCCCATCCAGTTCCCAACTTTCTCTTTCCAGTAGGAAAATGAAGCCCAGGATCATGGTGGAGGTGAAGGGGCTGCCTGGAGACACCACTGCCACCTCCCAGCCCTGGTGAGAAATGGCTCCTGGGCTGATAAAATACGAAAAATGCTGAAAATAAGAATAGACCTTGAGCTCCTGGACTTGCTGATGGGGTACAGACAAAAAAAAAAAAAATACAGGTGGGATCTCAATGGAGTCAGAGTCATGAACCAGCTGGAAGAACCAGAGTTTTCTGGCCCACTATTTTTAAAGATTGCCATAATTCTGGGGCACATCACACCAAGACATCCAAAACCCAGGATTTAGATTCCTACCATGTTCAAACTCCTAGCATGAAAGTGAGGAGGCTCTGCAAAGCCAGGGCATGTGGAGGAGGAACCCAAAGCTCTTGGTGACTTGCTGCTTGGCACTAAAGCACCAAGAACCACCCCACTTTGCTGCCCTTTTTCCTGCTCCACTGCCTGTCCACCTCCAGAGATCTGGGCATCTCCTCCACCTCCCTTGGGTGGGAAAAAGCATCTCCCATTTCCTTGAAATCACCTGCACAGCCTCTGCCTAGCAGTCAGGCTTTGCCTTTTTATCTTAAGAAGTCAGGATTGATGCTTCAAAGAGTGAGCACACAAGCAAACACAACCATAACACATCTGCCTGTGTGTCAATTCATGTGTCCTCAGCTTTCAGATCAGTACAAATCACGATTTGCTTGAAAAGGAAATTTTGAAGGAGAAAAAAAATCTTATCATCAAAGCCTTCCAAAAATAAGGATGAAAAACATCTTGGGAAATGTATTTTGACCAAGCTGAGACAACAGTTTTCCAAAGAATACTTGCAAAGCTCCGAGGAAAAAAATCACATCAGTTGCTGGGGCATTTATTAGCATGGTCATGTGTCTAACCTGGCATGAATGTAGCAGAACATACCCATGTTCAGAGCACAGAAAGCTTCCCAGGGACTTCTTTTTTGCTTTTGCTTTTTTTTTTTTTTTTTTTTTTTTTTTTTTTTTTTTTTTGGCTACCTTTAAAAATTTAGAAATCTTTGTTCCCTCAAGGTAACAGAAAGCAAATGTATTTCAGAGAAAGGGGACTGGAAGAGTGGGGCAGGGTTTTGCTGTTGAGAACCACTATATTCTCTAAAAGACTGGGACATGGAGATTTCTTGAGGAGTTAATCCTGTGGGATGATGAAATATTATTGCATTTATGCGAAGTTAGGTTTATGAAAAAAAATAAACACATCCTTACTCCCTTGTGCTTAGCCTATTGATCTCAGCCACAGATTTCTTCATCGACTCAAAAAAAGTCAGACAAGGGTCCCTTTAATTAATGAGAAATCAATGAAATGTAAGTTAGTCTACTGTATCTGCTAGAAAAAAAAACCTGTGCTGGTCTTTAACGTGGTGTTTTTACAATTTATAAAGCAACAATTTCTTTTCCTTAATTTAAAAAAATACAAAAAACCCCAAACAAACAAACAAACAAAAAAACCCCAACAACAACAAAAGAAACCAAAACCCAACAAGACAACCTAATTTTCTTTAGCAGCAATATAAATAAAACAGCACTGCTCAGTTCAGGGGCAGATGTTTCATTTATCTGCACAACACAGAGGGACAAATCCCACTCAGTGTTTGTCTCATTTCTGCTGTGGAAACCCTTTGGCTTCTCTTCTCCAGTTTTGCCCAGCAATAAAATCAGAGCTATCTGGTTTTGAACAGAAACCTTACCAGGCAGGTGGCTCCTGTGTCACCTTCATTTCCAAGGAGAGTTATGGTTCTGCAATGACTCCCAGGGACAAATATTTGTAAATTCAGGCAAAACCCAGGCCAGCTCCAAAGCTTCTCCTGCCTTTGGTCTCTTCTCCCAAGGAACAAGGGAGAAGAGGAGAGGAAATGGCCTCAAGTTGCACCAGGGAGGTTCAGACTGGAGATTAGGGAAAGCTGTTGACTGGAAGGGTTACCAAACACTGGCACAAAGTGTCCAGGTTGAATCCCCATCCCTGGAGAGATTTCAGAGCTGAGGGACAGGGGTCAGCATGGGACTTGCTGAAGTTTGGTTGATGGTTGGACTTGGATGATCTTAAAAGGTCTTTTCCAACCAGAACGGTTCCATGATCATGCAACACTGTCCTTGATGACATCTTTTTTTTATTATTTTCAGAGGCAATCAGTAGGCCTGCCAAAACCTCCCTTCCCTTGCCAGGAACATACTCTGAGCCCTGGATGAGGTTGGACATGGTGATGGGGCTGGAGATATTTGCTGGAGGAGCAGGTGGTCACCCATGTACTGGCCAGAACCTGGAACCTGCTGGAACCCAGGGCTCAGCCTCCCTTCAACACGAGGCACAAAGGAAAAGCAGCTGTTTCCTCTTCTTTCCCTCTTTTCTGCCTGCAAAACCACGTATCTGAAGCTCATTTAGTGGTGGCTACCATCTTTTTCAACTAAGGAACTTCTAATCCCTAAGACCAATCACAGGTATGTTGTCAACTTCAGTCTTACAGGATTATGTTGCCAATCATTCAGGTTTTGCTCCCACCATTCATTTTACTTATTTTGTGTTTACCACATTGTGCCTCTTTTTTTTTTTTTTTTTTTTTTTTTTTTTTTGTGTGTGTGTGTCTTTTTGAAGAAACTGAGTCTTCAGCAATCACGAACTTTGAGTCCAATGATGCAGAATGTTACAGGCAATTTTTATGGGCTACAAATTGATGGATGAGTAATTCAGCTGTCAGAAACATCTGTCCATGAGCTGAATTTATGGCCTGATATTTGAAGAAGAAAGAGATGGGAACAATTTAAGGCAAGCTGGCATCCGAAAGCTGGAAGCGAGATGACCCAAGAGTTCAGGCCACTTTACATATGTGTTACATCTCAAGTGTTAAAGGCAGGGTGGAAAATGATAGCCCAGGGAAAAAAAAAAAAGAAAAAAAAAAAAAAAGAGCAGTCATTTTCATCAGAGCAAAATCAAAATACTGCACAACTATCTGCTAGAATCTTGTTAACTTGAAGATTAGATACACTGCTCTCTGTTTTTCCATACAAATGAATGCTAATAAAAACATCTTTTAAGGTATGAATTAGGAGACTTCAGTCCATGTGAAAAGTAAATTGTAATCAAGGATATTTTGTAGCTAGAAGCTTCTTTCTTTGTTTTCAATAACCTTACACCCAGGGACCAAGAGGCAACTCTGTATTTACAACAGATTTGGCTTTCTTTACACAGAAAGGCACTAGAATTTATCTCTATTCACTTTTATTTTTTCCTTTTGGAGAAGTCGAATGCAGCCCCAGAGGGATGAGAACTGCCCTATGGCACTGACAGAAAATGCTGTCCTCCATTCTGCAGAACCAAACCCCTTCCAGGAGCACACAGCTTGGGTTTGAATCCCCCTGACCCCGTGCTCTGCAGCATGAAAACAGAAGTTAAGAACACAATAAAACCAAAGGGTGACCAGAAGGAAGGGTACAGAGAAGTCACCTGCTCGGGGGCTCTTTGAAGAGACTTTCTCATTATCAATTGACTGAGACCGCAGACATCTGTAGACTGAAAATAAAGGCAAGGCAGGAACTTTAATCTTTCAAATAACAAGCTTGAACAAGTTCCTCTCTGGTTTACAGCTGCTGGTTGACTTTTTATTACTTCTTTCAAGCCGAGTCGTTCGTTTTCTAGGTCACGGCGGCTGCATCGCGCCCGGCGGCAAAGGGAACGTGGCTGTCACCTGCTGAGGAGCAGAGCAGCCACCGTGGAGCCCAGAGCATCACACCCCTCCTGTCTGCTCGGGGAAAGTCTCACTTCTTTCATTTCTTTTCATCCTGCTGACAGAAAATATCAGAGAGCTGCGACCGCTCGCTCATCGCCGCTCGACTGTTTGTGCAAGCTGGGACTCACTGTTGCTGTTTTTAAAAACCTACCTGAATCTATCTGGGAAAAAAACGAAACTATGGAATGGAAGCACCTCCGTGGGATGTCCAGCTGGCATCAGACCTGTCCTGAGCAGCTGCAGGCTGTTGGCATGGAGCTCTACCAGGATCTGCAGAGGAACTTCAGGTGGAGCCGCTGCTGCCACCACTTAGGAACTGGGATGAAAAGCACAAAAATTTCCACAGCTGCCCAGTTATGACCAGGCTTGTGCCCAGTGAAGCAAAAGCTTGAAGGTGAGCTCCAGAAATTGGTTTGTTCTGGGTGGATAAACTTTCCACAGTGTAGAAACACTCTGAGTAATGCTTAGGAGCATCTCTGTACATATCCCCATGCAAGAAACTGTCAAGGCAGGGCAACATTCAGGGTTTCATGACTTGCTAGCCCCAAATCCTTGATTTGCCTTTGTTCCTAATGTGATGCATGCTACACATGCCAGACATCTACCAAGAATTTGTCCATTTTCAATCCCCCTGGTGTCGAGCATTCCCAGAAGTTGAGTTGATTTTTAATCCATGGTAAAGCTGGTTTTCAGGGAGAGCTTTCTCATTCCTTCTCAGACGTGGATCAAATTCAAAGTTTATGATTTGGGTAATGGTTTCTTTTATCAGGGCAGCAAGAGATCAAATTATCCAAGTGGGATCAAGCTTCACTTCTCAAGTTTAAATAAAACCACTTCATGCTTACATCAACAACTCAATTTCCATCACAAAGAAACCATCTATCCCCAAGGGACATCTCATGTTTCAGTGGTGAGGACTCAGTGAGGATCCTAAAACACTACAAACTGCTCCAGATGGATCCCCCCAACACAAAAAGGACATGGAGGTGTTGGAGCAAGCCCTGAGGAAGCCACAGAGATGATCTGGAGCAGCTCTGGAGCCAGGGAGAGAGTTGGGGGTGTTGAGGCTGGAGAAGAGAAGGCTGCAATGGGGAGACCTTAGAGCACCTTCCAGTGCCTGAAGGGGCTCCAGGAAAGCTGGGGAGGGACTTGGGACAAGGGATGGAGAGATGGGATCAGGGGGAAGGGTTTCCAGTTGAAATAGAGATGAGATGTGAGGAAGAAATTCCTTGGTGTGAGGGTGCTGAGCCCCTGTGCCAGGTTTCCCAGAGAAGCTGTGGCTGCCCCATCCCTGGCAGTGTCTCAGCCCAGGTTGGATGGGGCTTGGAGCAACCTGGGCTGGTGGGAGGTGTCCCTGCCCATGAAAGCCTGGAGAGTTTTGTGTTTTGTGGTAGTGCAGGTAGAGCTGTGTGCTGTGATCAGCATTAAGCCAGGTGGCCACCTCCTTGGGAATGAGGAGCTGGCCTGTGCTGTGTCTCTGATTTCCCAACCGTGTCCCACCAGGCAGTGATAACAAGGACAGAGATCCAGCTTTGCTCTAGAAAGAGATGTGATGGGTCTGGAACTGGTTTGTAGTGTTCTTAAGATATCTGCTGGTGATCCCTGTATAGGAAATCTTTCTGTTCAAGCCAGAGGTCACCTCCCCAAGGAGGGCTGGGTTTTTGGGCTTGGTGGGAGTCTCCGTAGGCTTGGACTTCATAGCTGGTTGCTGAATGCTCTGAATGGGCAGAAATTCTCTTTTCTGTCTGGGACCTTCCCAGATTGGCTCCTTGGATAGCTTGCTTTTTCTCCAGGGATGGAATTTCACCTTCTGACAGAGGCAGAGTCCCAGGCTGGGGTTTAGAGCAGAGTTTGGAGATGTTGGAATCAGCCACTGGTCATGGGAGGAATGGGATCATGGAGTTTCCAGGCCCCATTTTAGGATGTTTCCTGGGCTGGGCTTCACTGGGAACTGGGGTGGTCCTGGGACCTGCTGGTTGTGTGGTGGGGGAATGGGTGACTCAAACAAATCCAGCTGGTGGTCTTGTGGGTTGGGAATTAACCTCTGCTCCTGGTAACTCTTGGTGCTCTTTGGGCAAAGGGGGCTTTGAGGTGGGAGGACATCTCCATCTGCTAATCTGGATTGGGTGGGATTGGGTTAATCTGGGTTGGGTGGGATTGGGCTAATCTGGGTGGGATTAAGATAACCTGGATGGGATTAAGATAATCTGGGTGGGGTTAAGATAATCTGGGTTGGATGGGATTAAGATAATCTTGATTGGTTGGGATTGGGCTAATCTGGATTGGGTGGGATTGAGCTAATCTGAATTGGGTGGGTTTTGGGCTAATCTGGGTGGGATTAAGATAATCTGGACGGGATTAAGATAATCTGGGTCGGATGGGGTTAAAATAATCTGGATGGAATTAAGATAATCTGGGTGGGATTAATATAATCTGGGTTGGATGGGATTAAGATAAGATAGATGAGATTAAGATAAAATAGATGAGATTAAGATAATCTGGTGGGATTAAGATAATCAGGGTGGGATTAAGAAAATATGGATGGGGTTAAAATAATATGGGTTGGATCGGATTGAGATAATCTGGGTGGGATTAAGATAATCTGGGTGGGATTAAGATAATATGGGTTTGGTGGGCTTAAGATAATCTGGATGGGATTTAGATAATCTGGATGGGGTTAAAATAATCTGGGTGGGATTAAGATAATCTGGGTGGGTATTGGGCTAACCAGGGTGGGATTAAGATAATCTGGGTTGAGTGGGATTAAAATAATCTGGGTGGGATTAAGATTATCTGGGTTGAATGGGATTGAGCTAATCGGGGTTTGATGGGATTGAGCTAATCTCGATTGGATGGGACTGGGCTAATCTGGGTTGGATGGAATTAAGATAATCTGGGTTGGATGGGATAGAGCCAATCTGGATTGGATGGGATTGGGCTAATCTGGATTGAATTGCATTGAGCCAATCTGGATTAGATGGGATTAAATAATCTGGATTGGATGGGATTGGGCTAATCTGGATTGGATGGGATTGGGCTAATCTGGGTTGGATGGGAATGATCAATCCCTGTTCCTGGCATCTTGTGGTCTCTCTGGAGGAGCTGCTCACACCTCCCATCCAGCAAAGCCCAGGGAGGTGTTTTCCTTTTCAGCCTTTCCCTACATCCCTTTTAACCCCAGGAGGGCAGTGACCCCCAGGACAATTTCCAAACCCCTCTGGCTAAATCCCAGCCTGTAACTCACCCCCTCTGCTCCTGCCTCTGCCTCCCCAGCCTGTCCTTCAGGGCATGGTGGGCACTGGTGGCTGAGACCTCTCCTGCTCCTCCCTCGGTGTCCTCCCTCCCCATGGGCCATGGCTGATGGTCACAAACAAGGGTGCAGCTGTACCAGCAGCAGTGCCTCCCACCTGCCTGCTCTGCCCAGCTCAGGGGGCACCTTTGGGCTTTTCTTCAGGTTCTGTACCTGGTTTTCTAAACTCATCCTCTAAAAACTGATTTCTTGACAAAGACTTTTTCATAGAATCATAGAATGGGCTGGGTTGGAAGGGACCTCAGAGCTCATCAAGTCCAACCCTTGATCCACTCCCCCTGTGGTTCCCAGCCCATGGCACTCAGTGCCACATCCAGGCTCTTTTGAAATATCTCCAGGGATGGAGAATCCACTGCTTCCCTGGGCAGCCCATTCCAATGGCTGATCACCCTCTCCGGGAAGAAATTCTTTCTAATATCCAACCTAAACCTCCCCTGGCACAACTTGAGTCCATGCCCTCTTGTCTTGCTGATAGTTGCCTGGGAGCAGAGCCCAACCCCCCCCTGGCTCCAGCCTCCTTTCAGGGAGTTGTAGAGAGTGATGAGGTCTCCCCTGAGCCTCCTCTTCTCCAGGCTGAACACCCCCAGCTCCCTCAGCCTCTCCTCACAGGACTTGTGCTGGATCCCTTCCCCAGCCTGGTTGCCCTCCTTTGGACCTGCTCCAGGACCTCAATCTCCTGCCTGAACTCAGGGGCCCAGAACTGGACCCAGTTCTTGTACAAATGAATCCTTGTGAGGTTTTTTTCATTTTTCTTTGGTTTGGTTCTCCTCTCCACATCAGCTGTCTCCTCCTGGTTTCCATTTCCAGCATTCCCAGCTGTGGATCAGACTTTGTTATTAGGGAGAGGCATGGCCAGGCTGTGAGCTGCATGGCCTGACCCAGCCCCTGTCCCCAGCACCAGTGCCACATCTTGTGCCTTGAGATGCTTTTCACCCAGCTCTGCCCCACTTGTTTGCACTGGCACAAAGGTCTCACTCCTGGGAGGAGCAAAGAGCTCTGCTCCAAGGGCTTTGGTCTGGAGGATGAGTTTCTGGGGCTGGCAGGAGCTGAACTGAGCTTTTTGGGCAGACACACACACTGAGGGCTGGTGGTCCTGCACATAGAATGGCTTAGAGCTTGGAGAGAGGAGAGTTAGGTTGGAGATTAGGAAAAAATCCTTTGGTGTGAGGGTGCTGAGCCCCTGTGCCAGGTTTCCCAGAGAAGCTGTGGCTGCCCCATCCCTGGCAGTGTCTCAGCCCAGGTTGGATGGGGCTTGGAGCAACCTGGGCTGGTGGGAGGTGTCCCTGACCATGGCAGGGGGTGGCAATGGATGGTTTTTAAGGTCCCTCCTAACCCAAACCAGGCTGGGATTTGATGATGATTCTATGATGATCTGAAGTCACCCCCTGTGCACTCCCAGTGAACAACCAGTGACCTAATTTGTTTTCTAGTGGTGGTTTCGAAAATGACCATCTTTTTTTTTTTTTTTTTTTTTTTTGTTTGTTTGTTTGTTTGTGGTTTTTTTTTTTTGTTTGTTTCATCCAAAATAATTACCCAGTGACAAATTAATGACTGTAGCTGCAATCAAGATGACAAACCCAACCCTTTTAAAGCAGCTTCACTGCTTAGTCAACTCTGCCAAGGAGCGAGGTTGTCCTGCTAAATGAACTGGAAAAACAAGGCTGCATTTTAAGCAACCTACAGGGGTCTCTGCAAAAAGAGATCAAGGATTAATAATGAAACCAGACAAGCGCATGATGCTGAAGTGCTTTTCTAAGGTAAATGAACACACTGATTTTGCTTAACTTTTCAAGGAAGAAGGAATTTTTTTTTTGCCAGCAAACGACAGCTCAACTGCCAGGTATGAATGCTTCAACAGACTGTTCCTTAAATACTTCAGACAATTCATGCACGAGAGGGAAGGAAATAGCCCCGAGATGTTTAATGAAGTTCTCCAAATGGAAATGGGAGGCTTTGAATCAGCTCAGGAACACAGATGGGTTGCAGTAGGGTTGCTCATTTGCTTAGTGCAAGGCAATATGGTTTGTACTCAATTTAAATGTATGTATGGTGCAGAGAACAAAGGATTCTCTAACAGCAAAAGAACGGGTGAAGCAGTTGTCTTCAGAGACAAATCCCTCTCATCCCAGAAATTTGTGATTTTTTTGTAATGCACATTATTTGACATAAGCATTTCCTCTGTATTTACACTGGCTATTATGTCCTGATTTAACTACAAACATCCCTTAATGATAAGAAAGCAAAATCTGTGTTTAAGGAATTGCCAAACTAATTTTGCTATTAGGGAAAAAACAAACAAAACAAAACAAAACCTCTCTTTTCTCCAAAATGCCACTAAAATTTGGATAGGGCTTTCAAAAACAAAGAAATCCTTCCTGGCCTCAGCTGGATGACCAGAGACAGTCAATGACTATAGAAGAGAAAGAGAACCACAGAATTATCACAGCTGGAAAAGACCTCCAAGATCACCACGTCCATCTGTCAATAATCCCCCCCAATAAAATATATTAATCAATACCTATTACTCACTAGAACATGTTCTGAAGTGCCTCAGCTACACAGTTTTTACATGCTTCCAGGGATGGTGATGCCACCACCTCCCTGGGCAGCCCCTTCCAAAATCTCATTTCATAATGGCACTGCTCTTTTTTTTTTTTTTGGCAAAACAGATTTTTTACACTGACTTATTTCCTAATTTACATATATCTGTTTCACTAAGGACAGGATTTATGGTGAGCCAGTTATACTACACCCAGTAAAAAAGAGCCAAGTGTCTAACAAATACCTGGGATTCCTGTTCTGTTACAGAGTCACAGAACCACAGACTGGGCTGGAAGGGACCTTCAAGTCCCAACCCCCTGCCATGGCCAGGGACACTTTCTACAAGACCAGGTTGCTCCAAGCCCCACCCAACCTGGCCTTAAACACCTTAAGATTGATAAAAAAGTGAGAATACACAAAGGCAGCAGCTGGGCTTGCAGAAACCTGGAGGCAGGAGCCAAGGGAGCATCCCTGGTACCAGGGGCTGTCCTGCCCCAGCTCTCCCTTAGGGAGTCATTAAGGCTGCTCCCAGGGAGTGATGGTGGGGAAGCTGTAGATTTGATCATTGGTAATTAGGCAATTCATCTCCTTTTTATTTGTTACCTCTGAAGCTCTGCAGTGCTCCGTTTGTAAATGGGCTCATTACCAGAGCTGGGGAAAATCCAGGCGGGCCTCAAACAGATTTAATAGTTTCAGTTCATGCACTGTCTAGACATGCAGATACTTACTCAACCTGAGTGGCCTTAGAAACAGCTCAGGAAGCTCAGAAGATAAATATTTCCCTTCACAGGTTGCCAGAATTGCTCAGCCCAGTGCAGAGGGGAGATGCTAAGAGACCTGACAGCTTTCTTTGCCACACAAAGACACTTTTATTTGGTACCAAAGACCAGAAATTGTGTGAACACTCACTACTTGGCCAACAGAAAAAACACTAACTGGACTTTTTTCACAGTGCAATGGAACTCCAAGCTCTTGCTTGACTTTGGTGAAAAACCATTGCCCCCACCGGAGTCTAAGTTCTATCTTTAACATTTCTACTAGGGGCAAAGCCTATGAGAACAGAGAAATGTCACAGGAGGGTGGTGAGGGGAATACTTCACAAAAAGCCCCAGTCTGAGGGTGCCAGCATCTCCTACCAGTAACAGGAGACATCCAGATTGCAGGTGAAGCACCTCTGAGTTAGAACCTGAAACTATGCAGAGCTAAAATCCCCTTCCCAAAGTGAGCCCTACTTGCAATGAGTTATTTCTGATCTTTTTCCCTGATTCAGTAACATAAAATTATCTCAAAGGAATGCTGTCAAAATAAGTTCATGGCAGCCCATGGAACGAGGCAGGGATGTATCCTGCTGAGAGAGGGAGAACATTGGCAGCAACTCAAGCTTTGGAACAGGTCTTGAAGGTGGCAGAGCAAAGAAGATGTAAGGACACATATGAAACAGTCAGAGGGAAAGAGGTGAAGCTTTTTCACTGCACACCACTTACTCAGCAGTTCAAACAGCTCAGTTCTGGAATCATTTAGTTTTAGGACACTTGAGGGTGTCAGGAGTAGCACTCTGAAACTGTCTTCACTAAAGAGGATGCATCCTTCATCAGAATTACAGTTCTGTAATGCAAAAAAGCCTGTTCAAATATTTATCTATGCTGTATTTTACTATGACAAAAAAACCTGCTGCATGCCAGCCACGCAACTCTTGTCAAGCTTTTGCCCAAGGACAGATGCCATAATTTTTATGTGGCTCTTCAATTTTTCAAGTTTTCATTTCTCCACCTCCTTCAGTATTTCTGAACCACAGTAGGACACCATATGAAATCAACACCAACGAGGAAACCATTGCTGCCTTTCAGGGGTTCTCTGTTCAACAGTTTTGCATTACAGGACTCAATGACAAATTAATACAAAATTGATAAATAATGACAAATTTTCTAGGTAATCAAGCCCACGTGCTCAATGATTTAAAGCTCATCCTTGTTTGGATGGTGCAGATGGAACCAGAAATTCAGCTGTGCCACCTGAGGCTCTGCCTGCAGCCCCCAAAGCAGGAGCTGTGCTCCAGGGCACACACAGGTACCCCACAAATGGGAGCCTCAACCCCCCCACCAGAGTTTAAATGCAGTTGTAAAGCAAATAACTTATTTACTAAAAGAAATTCCTCCAACTCGAGTGATTCCTCTCACAAAATCACTCTTCAGTTCTATTTTCTCCTGTCTTTCCTAAACCTGGACTGATACACTGCATCTCTCAGCAGTCATCTGTTCTTCTGGCCAGTTTTTCTGCTGAGGCACAATAAATGAAAGCTGAGGTTGCCCACCATGCCCAGGCTGAGGCTACAGCACACACCTCAATTTTCATAGAACCCCAGAGAGGTTTGGGTTGGAAGGGACCAACCAAGACCAACTAGTTCCAATCCCTTGCCATTGGCAGGGACACTTCCCACAAGGCAATTTTTGGCAGTGCTGAGTGAGAGAATAAGCTCCTGAGTGCCAATAAACCTGGATTTTCTTCCACTGAAGGGACATATGGAATGAAAACCTCAGGCTGTGCCACCATCACTGCTGCATTTGTCCTTTAAGAAATTCCTACCTGGCTGTTGCTGGAAAAGTCAGGAAGGAGAGATGACAATAGAGACCTCTGACTCCTCCACTCTGTAAATACAGACATAGAGACCTTCTGAGGAGAAATTGCCCCAAAATGCCAAAGATATCCCAGGAGGGGCTCCACTGAGCTTGCTGTGAAGCTGGGGAATTCACAAAGTCTGCCCCAGGTCCATTGTTTTAATTCTTTTTTTATTAATGCCACCCTACCCCTCATTTTTTTTTCCTAGAATTAGAATCATAGATTCTATGATTCTACCCCTCAATTTTTTTTTTCCCTTTTTCACCTTTACCAGTCCCCTGGGACCCCCCTTGCCTGCTGCACCTCTGCTCCCCACCAGCTCTGACCAGAAATGCAGAGCTGGGATCAGAAATAACAGGAGGTAACTTGAGCACCTTCCTGTGTGTCTTGTTTCCTGAAGAAACCAGACCAGAAAGTTATTAAAATTAGGAATGAAATAGCCAGAGTTTCTGCTCAGATAATGAAACTCAAACCAAGGCACTCCCAGGAGGCACCAATTGCTTGGGTGAAATGAATATGTTGAATTTTGCTTGTAAGGGTGCTTTGTTGTTTTTTTTTTTCTTGTTATGAAGAAAGGGAGTTTAGTTTGACAGCCCACAGTTCATGGTAGTGTGATGGGCACAGCACAGCCTGAGCTGTTTTCTCTGTGCATCTCTTCTAGAAGATTCATCCCAGCACCTCCAAACCAAGCAAACTGGTTATTCTGGGGACACACAGCTCAACATCCTGACCAAGAATAGTGGTCACAGCCTAAAGAACATCTTTGGTCACTAAGATACCACAGGATCAAAGGCAGAATGTCAGGACCTGACAGAAAAAGATGTATTTATGTCTATAACCTTTACCTCTGGATTTACTAAGATGCAATCCACAGGATTTTTTTTTTCCTCATAATGATATACAAACACTTGCCTCATCAAGCCCAAGCCTGGGAGATGTAACCATTTTCACATGGCAATTCAAAGCATTTGGTACAAATCCCAACCAACAACCCTCCTTTTGCACTCAGTCTGGTGAAGAATCAGCAGGGGAGGGATCACTATTGCAAATGGAAAAATTGTGAAACAGAACCACTGCTTCCCTAATCCAATGTACCAAACCCAAGAAAATCAATAAGATCCATGCCTTTGCATGCTGCAATCCACTCCTATTTTTTATTTTTAATTTTTTGTTGTTGTTGCTTTTGGCCAAGCTCTCTCTGGTCTCACTTCACAAGTGCAGACGTAACAGGGGAAAAAAGCAAATCCTTGCCTGGACCTCCCAAAAGAAATGCACACTGGGAAATCTTCAGGACAGCTTCTATGCCCCTGTAGAAAACAAGTTTAGAACTTTTATAAAAC
This sequence comes from Phaethornis superciliosus, assembly GCA_023637945.1. Lineage (NCBI taxonomy): Eukaryota > Metazoa > Chordata > Aves > Apodiformes > Trochilidae > Phaethornis > Phaethornis superciliosus. Next base: position 41,946,915 of record JAJQWJ010000006.1, on the reverse strand, counting down.
CAACATTAGAAATACTCCAATATATGTGTGACTTTTCAGTTCTTTCTCACTTCTTCCCTGGGAATTAATTACTACAGATGTGAGTAATTTTGAATGGTCCTGCCTATAATTTTTTGTACACGGGCTGATGGGCAGCTATTTTACAGGCTCTAGAGCAAACTCAATGAAAATCCTCTGCTTGCAAACATCTTTTTTTCCTTTGCAGGATATTTTGTGACACCACCAGCACCATCCTGATGGAAGGAACATCTGGAGAATCACCACTCATCAGGTGGAGGCCTTGAGTATGCCAAAGGAAATAAACATCTCATAAGTGACTCTGAGTCAAGCACAGGACTTCAGTACATAAAGGTTTTCATTCCTTTAATTCCAATTGCCCTCTATAGGCAGAAAAATGACACTTTTCTATTCTTGAGACTCCCTCTTTAGCTGACAGGACTTTCCCTTTCCCTTTTTTGGCTTTCTGACCTCCCTACTATGTCATTATGCCAAGCTCCACTTTTTTTCTCAAATAACCTTTCTAACATTTGCTGTAGTGGTTTCTCTCAGCTTCTCCTTAACCAATGCTTAGAATGCTGAACAAATTTCTGCTTTGTCCTGATTTCCTTCCACTGAACCATTCTCTTCTGCCTGAGAGATGCCTTTATTTTAACTCTAGTGACAAGGGAGGTGACAAGAAGCAGAAATGTGTAACACTGCTCTGAAGATTCACATGGGTTCATAAAGTCTTAATATTCCAGGAACAGTGAGAAAATCAAAGCAAGACAGACTGAACCTGTTATCTTCAAAGGTTTTCCCTCCTTTTGGGAAAGGGACCAACCACTTCAAATCCCTTGACCCTCCCCCAGTTGTCTAGACTGGTCTTACAAGAACCACAAATCACATCAGGACCCTTGCTCTTATCAACTAAATTCACTTTTTTTTTTTTCCCTGTGCAAACAAGTCACAGATTTTCATGAGGAGAAGACCACGTCCACAACAACCCCTTGGAGGGACAGGGTGTGGATGCATACTGCAGAGCTGTGCCCATCTTCTCTAGGCATGCTTGCTGGCTCTGAGGATGTGAAAGGCAGCTCCTGCACTGACTCAACAAGTGGCTCTGTGGCCATTCAGTCAGTGCCTCATTTTTTAAGAGTTATTTGGGACCACTGAGTTAAAGAGGAGCAGAACCCTCTGCTGATGCTGCCTCCCAGCAGGCTTGGCAGAGCCTGAAGCTCAGCATCCTCAAAGCAGATTTAAACCCAGCCCTGGGAAACCACTGCCCATGTGCTGCAGCAACTGGAAACAGGAGCCCGTGCTTGTTCAAAAATAATATTACCCATGGAATGAATCCCCAGAAGGCAACTGACAGGAGTGGCTGGGCTTAAGCAGAGAGCAGAGAGCTCTAAATAATTCCTGTTCCTCCCAGGAGGGAGCATCTGTCACACACTGCCATGTCAGCAGTGAAACCAGACAGCAGGATCCTGACAGGGGTACGAGGGGAACTCTTTTGTTCAGCACGAGCTGGGGTTCCCCAATCCTGCAATAAATACCTTTGCTGTTTAAAGGCTGAATTCTGTCTCTAAACAGTTTCATTTGGCCTTGTTGGGCATCAGCAGGATGAACCTGACTGAACAACCCTCTGCTCCCATCCGATCACTGCTGCACGGGCACTTTGCAGCTTTAAACACAGTGGTGGGGGCAGAGCTAGACCATGATCTTACTGAAAGACACAGCACAGAAACAGCAATTTTGATGGATTTTTCCCTTCTTACATGGATCAGGTCTCCTCCTAAAACCTGCATTTTCCCTCTTACAAAGCACCCACAGGATCCTGAAGCTCCCAAGAGCAGGACAGCTGCTCCTGGCATCCACGATGAAACACCTTCTACCTCTTGCTCCTACCTCGACCACATTTATTTTTCCTTGCAGCCACCCTCTTCCCCACACAGCAGCTTTGTTCCTGCCTCTCTATTCCACCTGCTCTCTGCCTGCACAGCACCTCTGCCACTGGACATTTCTCCCCAGTAATTTCTTTTGCCAGCAAAACTCACCCAAACCCTGCCTGGCTGAGCTGATCAAGGCAGAGGCAGCTCCAGCTCGGCAGGCTCACTATATGCCAACCAGTGGAGTTATTTTCCTGCTGGAATAAAGCTGTACAATCTATTCACTCCGAGCAGAAAAGGTTGGCTTTAAGGAAAAGCCCCACGTTCAGCCTCCTGTGCCCTTTAAAAGTTTCAGTATCAAGCACATCCTTTGCCTTGGTTTCTACAACCTCACAAACTCCAACATGGAGCTCAACTGCTCTGTGCCTCCCACAAAACTCTTGTTTTTATCAAATGACCTTAAAAATACTGTCAATATTACAGACTTTAACAATCCCACAGAAAAATTCAGCAAGCTATAAACTTGCTATCAGCTAAATATTCCCCAAATCCTGCCTGGATTCTGTCTCAAGTGAAGCAGCCATGTACAGATTAAGGGATGAGGAAAGGAGGCTTGGGCTGTGATATTCAGGTTCTTAACACAAAAGCAATTCACTGATCAGATAAAGGGACTGGTGTTAATTGAATTACAGAAGATAACTCCACAGTGACCCACAACACGGCCCCCCCAGCAGTGTTTTGTGAGGCATTAAAACAAAGATTAAGAGCAGGGACTGGGTGCAAGAGGATGCTCTTCAGCTCTGACCCTCACCTCCTCCTGGAAACCCTTCCACTGAATTTTTGCACAGCTGTGCAAAGGATCCCAAAGGATGTTCATTCCCACTTTTATTCTTAGCTAAAAAAACCCAGTATCAAAAAAACCCCAAAACAAAACAAAACAAAACAAAACACAGCATTGCTAAGTTGAATAAACTATCTAAAGACAAACAGTTCAGAAGGCAATCTCCTGGTAGTAAGTACTGGTAGGTGTTAGAAAAATAAATTAGGAAGTTTAATTATCACCCTTGTTTCAGGGGGAATTACTGCAACAAAAGGATAAGTGTGTTCCAGCGGGCTCACTGGGTTCTAAATCACCCAAGATTTATGTGTGGCTTCAGATAGAGAAAAGGAAAATATTTTGATTAGCCTAACAGAGAGTGTTGTCAAGGAAATTAGAGTAAAGTAACTTGAGATAATTTTATAAATAGATAATTAAAAGTAAATTAAAATGAAATGGAAAAAAAAAAAGAAGAAGGTAAACTACCTAATATTTATATATTCTTTTACTTCAGCAAATTCTTTTTTTTTAAAGTTTAATAATTTCTCTTGGGTACTGGGAATAATGGAACTGGTTTGAGCTCAGCGATGCAAACAGCTGCAGAAACAGGTATTAAAAGTCACCCATTTTCATTTCAAATTACTCAGCCAAACCCTGAGTGAAGCACAGCCTGCATCCCCAGGTAGCAAAGCTGTAACCTGGATGCATCCCAACCAACTCCTCAGCTACCACAGAAGTTCCACAAGCCAAACCCCTCTGTTCACCATAAATAACATGCTCAAATTGCATATTTATTTTGCAGCTTACAAAGCTCATCCCAGCAGGAGGCTTGGGGGTGGATAACAAAATCCTTTCTGCACTCACGTTTTCAAACAGAGACGTCGCCAAGAATCTGTCTTAATCTCCCATCTCTTCCTCCCAGCACAAACCAGTATTTCAGGCACTGAATAACCAACCATACATTTCCTAAATCAATAATTGCAGCATTACGGGAAGAAAAGCAAGCTCAGCAGGTGAGTGTAAAACAAGACCAAAACAAGACCAGATGAATTCTCCCAGGTAAGCAGCAAAATGTCTCCATTTCATGGCAGAAGGTCCAGGATGGGAGCAGGAACCAAGGGCATGTGCCCACCAGGTGGGTGGTGGGAGCCCCATGACCCCTCTGGGTACAGCACCAGCATGGCACAGACCAAGGCTGGCAGACCAACTGGTAAGATGTGACTTGGAGATGGACGTGGTGGCCAAGGAGGTGTTGCTAGCAAGGAGAATTATTTTCAGACCCTGTGTTTTCCCTTGGGAAAGCCAAATCCAGGTGCCAGCGCCAGCCTCTGGAACACTGGTTGTGTCTGCCATGGAGGGACTCAAGGCAGGATTGGGAAGAAGTGGTTTGGCACACCAGTTTTCTGCCTTTATATCTTAAAATCAGGGGATTTTGTATGGACTTTGCTGTGGGAAGATGAGATTGCCCTGTGAAGGGGAATTAGGCAGAGGTGATGCCCTTTAATGAGAGTTTATGCAGGGCACAGAGTGGTTCTTTAATTGACCATTAAACCCCAAGAGTTTTAGCAATAACCTTCAGGAAGACAGATGAGATTTTTCTTTGCTAAAGGGTAAATGAGTGGGGATGACTGTGTTGAATTAACAACGCCTCTGCAAGAGGTTCCAACCTCCCTGAACAGTGCCAAATCCCATTGGAAAGTTCCCTGTGAATCCATGAAGATGCCTTTGAGGTGGTCACAAAGGATGTCTCAATTCTCCAGGATCCCCAGGGGTTTCCATAGGAAGGCTACAGCTACCCCTGGATGTATCTATTTACATGGAAGAGCCAATAAAAAATATACAGATACACAGAGAGAGAAAGTTTCATTTCATTGCAAGTTTCTTTCATGTAACCTTTCAAGCATATCTTGAGCACCAGGCTCTACAACCCCCCCTGAGGAACAGCTCTCCAATCACTGCGTGTCATACTACAAATGTGCAAAGTAATTTTCAGCATCTACAAGCAGCAGAGGAGTAGCTCTGCAAGATGGCAGCCAGCCTGCCAGAGGGAGGAGAAGCAACTCCAGCTTACAGGAAAAAAGAAGAGGGAGACAAAAAAATAAACGAAGCAAAGTAAGATAAAAAGAAAAGAATGAAACCAAATAAAATAGAGCAAAGTGAAGTAAGAATAATATGTAAAACGAAGTAAAAAGTAAAATGAATAAAGCAAAAAGGAAATGCAGTAAGATAAAATAAAATAAAAAATAAAAGAACAGTAAATCAAATAGAATAGAAAAGGATAGAATAAAATAAAAATGAAAATAAAATACAATAACATAAAATAAAATAACATAACATAAAAAAAAAAATAAAGGAAAAAGAATATGATAAAAGAAAGGCCCTGAAGTCCCCCCAGAGGTCAGGCCTCCACAGGCACATCCCACACAAAGGAATTTCTCTCCTCACCTGCCTGATCCCTAAGCGGTAGGCAAGGATGCGGTCCACAGCGTTGGGGTTCATCTGGGTCCACTGGAGGCTGTAGGAGTAGACCCGGGGTCTGTTCTGCCACAGGGGGTTGTAGGTGTCATAGTAGAACTCAGGAGCATAGGCTTTGCCTGCAGGAATAAAAGCAAAGAAAGCAGAGAGTCAGCAGGCAGGCAGCTTGGGTGGATGCCCAGCCTCCAGCCACCTTTTCCCCTTCTGGTCTGAGTCGTTTGGTTCCACATTCTCCTTTTTGGATTAGCTGCTTAGATCCTCCACAACTCCTGCAGGGAGCTGGGTTTGGCCTCTGCTCCCCAGTCACTGGGATAGGACAAGAAGGGATGGGATCAGATTGGACCTCAGGAAAAATTCCTTCACCCAAAGAGTGGGGAAGCATTGGAACAGGGTGTCCAGGGAGGTGGTGGAGTCACCATCCCTGGGATGTTCAAACAATACCGAGATGTGGTGCTGCAGGAGATGAATCAGTGGTTAAGTGCTGTAGGGCTGAGGGTTGGACTCTCTGATCCTGAAGGTCCTTTCCAACCATGAGGATTCTATGATCCAGTTTTTTAAAGGACTGGTGACAATAGTCTGGATTGTCACCTTGCTCCTCAGTGGCATCCTTGGCCCAGGTATGGGCACTGGAAGGGAAAAATTCCCAGAGCTCTGAGCAGAGGCAAATTGGGCCCATGGGATATGCCCCTGCACTGATTTTTCCTGGCCCAGCTGGCAAAAATAGGGATGTCCAGACAAGTGGTACCACGCCAAGCAGAGACAGACACAGTGAGAGCTGCTGTACCTGGCACAAGTACAAGGAGGTGACATCCCTGAGCTGGAAAACCCACTGGATATTTCCAGTGACTGCTGTCTTCATCACACCTTCTCCTCTCCAGCTTCCCAAGTGCAAATGGACACACAAGCTGTCCTTCCTAACCCCACAGATGTGCCTGCTGTTCCAGGACATTATTTAGCAGAGAATAACAAGGAAATGACACCTCACAGTGCATCTGGGATCCACCAGCATAGCACCAGGATGTTACTGTAGCTTCATCCTTTAGAAATATTAAAAACCCCATCAGAATGATTTCCCAAATGCAGGACACAACATTGCTTGAATCTGCTCAGGTTGAGTTCCTTTTGACTTTAACCCTGGGATACTAGTGACACCTCCACGTGCAAACGTCCTTTGTACCTCTAGAGCATCCCATAAAAAGTGATTTGTGGAGAAAAGTAAAAGTGACAGAGTGCCCAACCTGTCCCCCCAGCACCTGAGATGCACTCAGATAGCTGAACCACCCAGAGCAGGTGGAAGGTGGGACAAAAAGGAGACAAAACCTGGGAAACCTAAACATTTGCAGATGCTATCCCTCTGCAGAGGTCTAAAAGAGCCCTGTTGTTAGAGAAAGAAGACAAGCAGAATAAGGTCTTTCCCCTCCCAAAGTTTAAAACCCAGAGCTGCTTCAGTTTCTGCCAGGATTTTGTCAGTGGGAGGATTTATGAAATGCAATGAGAAACACAACACAGCCTCATGGGAAGACACGTTCTACCTGCTGGTGTTGACCTGTCAGAGGAATATGTGTTCATCAATCACCTCCTTTCATGCAGACACGAGGAGCTTGTGTGAAAATGCACGCTTCAGTTGGGAAGTTTCTCCTCAAAACTATTTTTATCGGCAGGTATAAAACTAGAGAGGAGGCATCTTGACCTAAAAGCCTGAGAATACCAAATATCTGAAAGGTAGTGAGAAGACAGGAAAAGAGCAAAACTAGATAAAAAAAAAAAAAGGGGCAAAAGGAAAATCATGTGAATATACACCACCCATCTCGTGGTTATTGATCCAGCTTTTACGTTTGGGGGTGTCAACCCCTCCAGCCATGCTTTTCTTTTCAAAGGATAAAAAGCCCTTTTAGCCAAGAACTTTCTGCCAGATTGCCCAATGGAAGTGCACACTCAATTAGGCCAGAGCAGAGCAGATCTGCTAGTGCTGAAGTAGCACACAACACTACTCCAAGGAAAAGCAGCAAAGCAGAACAACAGCTTTAAAAAATAGAAATGTAGGACAAAGGAAAAGAGGAGATCAGTGGTCGATAAGGTTTGTTTTCCTTATTTATGGGCAGTGGAAACAATGGAGAAAAGCTCATGCTGAATGCAAATTGTAATCTTCCCCCTTCTCCTGCAGGTGGGCATAATGGCATCTCTGGGGGTCTAGAGAAAGGATCCATAATTAGACATTTGTCACAATATGGGCACTTGAACAACATGGTCACCTTTTGAGAAATAATGAGGGTTCCTGAAGAGTTGCATTATCCTCAGTCCCTCAGAACAGCAGAGCTTGATGGTGTGAATGGAGATGCTGAAAATTTAACAACACAACCTCAAGACCTGGTGAACTTCAAAAATACAGGAAAGCTGGGCTGTGGTTTGGAGTACTCAAAAAGCAGACATTGCCTCGGGAGGTGCAGGAGCTGGGAGACACATCAGCACTCTGCCCAGCCTTGCCTCCTGTCCCCTCTCACCACGACCATTTGTTCTGGCTCCAGACAAATCCCCCAAGCCTGCCACCATCCAACTGTGACACTGCCCAGCAAAGATTCATCTCCTCTGGAAGACTAAGGAGATGATAAAGAGCATTAAAGGCCTAGCAACAGCTCTCAGCTAAGCACAACTTGATGGTAGGGAGGCTTCCTTGGAGGAAACCACCTTGCAGTAGCCACTTTCAGCCTCGGGTTGTGCTTGGAAGATGTTATCACCCAGTCCCTCCCTGCAGAGATGTCCCAAGCAGAGAGAATGTGGAGCTGCTGTCCCTCATCCCCCACTGGCTTTGGTGCTGCCAGCTCTACTTACACCCCCCTGCCACCCTACAGCCCTGCCAGCCTCCCCTCCCCAAAGCAAAGCCCCTGGCTCTGAACTGAGGATAGGAACCAACATTCTGGATCACATCGTTTGCCTTTGGTAAGCAGAGGCAGCAAAAATGGCCTGAAAATAATAGAATCACAGAATGGTGTGGGTTGGAAGGGACCTTTAAAGGCCATCTTCTCCAACCCCCCTGCAGTGAGCAGGGACATCTCCAACTAGACCAGGTTGTTCAGAGCCTCATCCAACCTGACTTTGAATTTTTTCAGGACCAAGGCATTTCCCACCTCTCTGCGCAACCAAAGCTTCCCCTCCCTCCATTCAGCGTTTGCAGAATCCAAGGATTCACTAAGATAAATCCTTGGCAGCCTCTGGGTGTGCAGGCAGAGCTCAGCTTGCCCCTGGGACCCAATCTCACCAGCTAATTTAGGTTCTTGTGACCAACTGAGCACTCCTCTGCTGCCCACCCAAGGGGATTTTGGTGACCTGGGAAGGACCCCAGGTCTGTGCTGCTTCAGATTTATGGAGAACAACACTGAAAGTCTTCTTGGTGCTGAGGAGGGTGCTGGTGAGAGGGGCAGGGTGCCATGGCCATTGCTCAAGGGGTTGCAGGCAGGGCCAAAGCCATCCCTGGAAAAGGCACCCACTTGCTGCTGGACTGCTCCAGCAGGTCCTGAGGGAGGGGAGTTTAATTCCATCATAATTTTTGTGTCTGTTAAGGCCATCTAAGCCAGGTTTAGAGCTCTATTAACATTTAGCAATTTTAATTAATCCCTCCCTCCGTGCTGGCACTGCTGGAACCTGAGTAACTGTGTTGCTTGGGGCTCTGCCAGGGAGAGGACAAGTGACATGCTGCCAGGTGGAATGCATTGTTTGTTTTCCTTTCTATCACCAGTAAAACATTTCTGGTTTTCACCCTCTAAATATGGAGAATGAGGAAAAATCAAGAGGGCCAGGAAGGTGTGTGCAGGGTGGGTGGGAGCCCCATAAGGAGAGGTAACAGCAAACATGATTTTGCCTGGGGCACCAGACTAAAACGCATAATCAGACCCACCAAATATTTGTGTTTGAAGGCTACAGAGCTAAAACCAAGTGTGAATTCCTCCCCAGCACACTTCCAGAGGTCACCTTGCATGAGCAGCACCATTCCACCTCCTGCTGCATTGCTCACTGCCATTCCCAGCCATGGATAACTGCACCCCGGGGTTATTTTCAGCTATCTCCCTTCTCGGGTTAGCACAGAGGGAAGGAAAAAACCAAAAAGCAAACCAACCCAGCACCCAGTCCTCTGCTCCCATTCACCTGGATTCACAAGCACGTTCCAGCCCCACAAAGTTTCTGAGCTGCAGAACCACTGCAGAGCTCTGTGATTATAAGCAGTGAGCAGCATTTTTTTCCTTCTTGGCTCTTTAATTTTAAGAGGCCAAATGGCTTTTTTTTTTTTTTTTTTGGGCATGATCGGTGCATTTGCTTTCATCTCTACTTAATGCCCAGCAGATAAGCAGCCTGGGGGGAACACCTATCCCCCAACCCATCCCCAGACCCTTCCCTCCAGGGCAGCAGCACAGGGTCACCAAGCAAGTCCCCTCTTGGTCCCCAATTTGCCAATTTGTAGTTAAAATTTGCCAGGTGTTAATTTCTGTGAAAGTCTGAAATAGGACTTCAGGGAGCCACAATACCAGATCTCAGGAAATATTGATCTGAGGACAAGACTGTGATTATCTAGTGTGGCACAAAGGTCCTAGGGTCCTTTCTGAGTAGCAGTTTCCAAACATTAATATATACTGTGTACTCAGTTCTGGGGTGTACTGAGTGTGAGGACTTAGTTAAAGAGCACTTCAAGCAGTGGCCAGCCTCCCCAGGCACTTGCTGAGGCACAAGAAGGTCCAGCTCATCTGAATACAGCTGACATGATGCATTTATCCATGCTTCTAAACAATAATTAGTTTTTCATTTAATGTGCCCTAGCTGACCAAACCACAAGCAGACAGACATCCAAGTTTTTCTGATGTCTGGACAAGGTGACAGCAGCTCGCCAGTATTAAAGACCATACAGTAGCAGACAGTGCTAAAACATCATTATTTTCTGATGGATAGGAGTCATCAAGTTACAAGAATAGTTCTGAGAATTTCTTATCTGATAATGACCTGAAGTAAGAGGAGGAACAAGCATCATCTGTCCTGATCCCAGTGCTGAGGAACTCACCTAGTGCTCCCCCCAAGCCCCTCTCACTCCCACAGCCTTTTTGCAGTCATCAGCATCTCTTAGGCAGCATCTGAATTCCTCCAGGTAGTTCCTCCAAAATATTGCCTAATATTTTGACTCTCTACTAGCATTCAGCTCAAAAATGGCATGATAGGCAACACGGAGATGATTCACAGAAAACAAACAAATTAATAGAAAAGCCAATTCACCTGCTTACTGTTCAATTCCTGCTCCCTCCCAGTGCACCCCAGGGATCTCAGCAAATGCTGAAGTACTGTGCTGAACAGGAGAGGACTGATACACTTTCCAATGGGTCCTGAACAGATATTTACAAGAGAAAAATCCCTGATCAGGCACCTGAGATATTCTTGTGGCTCTTTTCGGACTGCTCAGTCATTTAGCCCTTAGAAACTTTGGAAAAAAAAAAAAAAAAAAAAACCCCTAACAAACTACAAGAACTGTTTCATTGCACTTGCCCAGACGTGGTTTCCAAAGGAACGCAAGGAACCGAGAGCGCGCGCTGCAGATTTACATTGCAAGAGCCCAAACACAGCCCACTGCTTCCCAGCAATGGCAAGAAACTGAGCAGCCACCTCCTGTCCCTAATTAGAGCAGCTGACTGCATACCCCAGATGGAGTTTCAGAGGGCTGGGTTGGTGTTTTTGTTGGCTTGCCAGGCAGAAACAAACAGGAGTAACCATGCAGGCGCGGCACCGGGAGCAGCGACAGCTCCACGGGTTCCAGGCAGAGCCCGAGAGGAATTGTTTCCTTGTCTTGTCTGAACCAGGGAATCCCAGACCCTCAGCTTGGAAGGGACTCCAAGGCCCATCTGCTCCAACCCTTCTCAGATTCTTGTTGATCTGAGATGTCTCAGCACCCCCTGGAGCTGAGACTTCCAACTTTCCAGAGGGGGGGAATCCACCCCTTCCCCTGGGAGACCATTCCAAGCTCTGACTGTCCTCATGGGGAAACATTTTCCTCTGGTGTCCAATGGGAATCTGCCCAGGAGCAACTTGTGCCCATTGCCCCTTGTCTTGTCCATGGGACTCCTTGTCCATAGGGAGTCTCCATCTGCTCTGTACCCCCCTTTAAGTCCTGGATCATGGGCAGGAGGTCTCCCCTCAGCCTTCTGAGGACTGACCAGACCCAATTTTCTCAGCTTCTCTTCATATGGAGGTGCTCCAGTCCTCTGATCATCCTCGTGACTCTTCTCTGGACCTTTTCCAGCCTGGCCACATCCTTTCTGTAGAGTGAACACGTTTGTTGATGTTCCTTTCATCTTCATATCTAGTCCTGCTCATTTCCTCAGCATTAGATGGTTTGCAAATGCAGCATCTTTGCAAGCTCAGCTCCATCCTGGGAGCACACATGCACTTAGCTTATCATGACAAAGAGGTCAAAATAAGTGATGATCAGGGTGCCTGGCACTTCATAACTGCAGCTATAAACTTTAAAGGGGAAAAGAAAATAAAATCTGAGATTTACAAATGCTTCTTCCACTTTGAGCAAACGCAGCTCCAGAGCTTTCTATCTTTAAAATGCATGAAGGGTATAAATCCTAAACAAAACGATACATTTAACTGTAAAATACTGGGAGAAAGAGAGTTTATGAAAAATGCTGCCCATTACTGCGCTCTGTTTTATTAGAGGATATATATTTTAGGAATGATTTTCAGTGAGAAAGGGAAAATACTTCGTTCTTTATCTGTGTATGTAAAAGGAAACATACGTCTTCTCCTAGATCTGCTCTTCCTCCCAACACAGTCCCAGTCCTGCAGCCAAATCCATCCTTGTCACCTCCCTACAGCTCTCTACATCCCTGCTTTGGACTTTTCACCATTCCTGACCCTGCTCCCTGTGCCCATCCATCCCCAGACCAGGCTGGGAAGTGGCTGATAGACAAATGGTTCAGGAGACAGGGCACAAAGGAATTCCTTTCACCATTTGAAAAAGTCTCGACTTATGATTTATGATTTTTTTTTTATTGGCCAAAACTGCTTTTTGAGCTGAACATCTATTTCCACACAGTCTCAGTCTCTTTAGAAACTCCCCCCCATCAGGTGCTAGAACCATCCACCCATCCTCATAAACCTCAACTTTCACCACAATGTTAATAAAATGAGCTTCATCCCTCTGGAAAGCTTTTTGTCCTTCAGAGATCAGTCCCCACTGCTGAGGACCCTCAGGTCTTCCCCACTTCAAAGGCTCCATCTGTTCTGCATTTCAGAAGCTACCAGCTTCACACCACAACTTATCAGCACTTACCCTGCAGAACAGTCTGGCCCCAGTCAAACTAACAGCTTGGCTTACTCCTTCCTCCAGCCATGCAGCCACAGATCCCCTCTTGCCCTGCAATCACTGGCATCCTCACATTGCTTATTTTTGGATGGTATTTTTCAGCTGGAACTACCTGTCTGGTCTTAAGTCTTTCCATTTGGACTATTGTATCGTGGGCTGCACCTGCCCAGCATCTGTAAGATACTTATAGAATCATAATGTGGTTTGGGTTGGAAGGGATCCTAAAGATTATCCAGTCCCAACCTTCCTGCTATGGGCAGGGACACTTTCCACCAGGCCAGGTTGCTCCAAGCCCCATCCAACCCAGCCTTGAACACTTCCAGGGATAGGGAATCCACAACTTCCCTGGGCAACGTGCTCCAAAACTGATTGGCAGCAAATAGCACAGATGTGGTCCTCTTAAAAAGTGATTTCCAGGGACTCAAACAAACTGCTTGGTGTCAAATCCAGTCTGGGAGTGGCAGTTCTACAGTCTGTACCTGAAAGCCTCACCTGTGAGACCCAGGGAAATTCTGAAATAGTAATTTATCCTGGCATGAGAAAATCAGTAGCAATACCTGCTGCTCAGAATGGGAAGAGACAAGAGCAGAACAGAGCCCAGAGCACCAGACCATAAGCCAGGGCTCCTGTCCTACCAAAAGCAGCTTTGCCCATGGGAAGCATTTTGGGATTTGGTTGCCAGGAAGGTCCAATCTAAGCTGTACCAGACCAGTTGGGCTGGGCAGCTGAGGAGGCATTTAACTGCACATTAACATTTAACTGCATTTAACTGTACTAAAGCTAAACAAGAGTGAATATTCATCATAAATAATCCCCACAACTTGGGGGGGTGAGGCTGCTCTTCCAGGGAATTCTTCACTGCAGAAACAGATTACCACAGCCCTGCTGCTTCCAACATGAGGATGATGCTTTCCCACACTTCCCAGTTTAAGTCTCTTCCCAAGGGATACATGGAGTTGCTAGCATACCACAATCTGCAGGAAGGAACTATGTGAGAATCAAACTGAACTTTCAAACACCTCAAATTAATATCCATATGTACCCTGCCCAGACCAAACGACTGAAGTGGTTCCCATGCAGGGTACAGAGAAGTCTGCTTTAAACCAGTAAACCAGCACCCCAGTTAACCCTTAAACCAACACAACTTATCCCAGAGAGTACACTGTGCATTTCATCCATGAGATGCCACCTCCAAGTGGCCTGGAATGATTTCTCCCCCTTTCCTTGTGGTTCTCCTGCATGATCCCTGTTCTCCTGCAGCTGCCACCCAATGCCTCACCAGTGATAACCAAATGTGACATCTGCTGGCTGAGCTGTGTAAGAGCTCACACTGCTCTTCCCTGTAATTCCTCCTCCTTCCAACATGGCATTCAGAGCAAAAAAACCCAAACCAAATCAACAAACAAAAAACCCCAACCCAAACCCAAAACTGTTCCCTTTCCCATCGAGAGCAGATCTTGCCATAAAAAAAAAAAACAAAGAAAAACCAACTCAAACACAATCATCTTGCCCACTTTCATTTCAATCCATTTGGGCCCAGCATGCCCAGGTTTGTTAAAAGTTTCAATACAGTTTAGAATCAGGTTTATAGCATGGTCCAATGGATTTGGATTACCTTGAAACGGGTCACCATAAAACGTGACCTGTGTGGGGACATTTCCAGGGCTAAATAAATCCAGCTGAGAACAGACGTTGGAGCTGCTCCACACACAGAGCCTCCCTTTTTGTGCTCAGCTTCCTGCAGGCTCACATGGATGGATGTAGATATTTGCCAGCATCACATGGAATAATTTTTAGAGAGCCACATGCACACACTTCCAGACACCCTCCACGTCCAGGTGTGTCTTGGCAGCCACCTGCCTGTGCCTGAGAGCACTTACCAAAGGCAGGTGAAACACAGCTCAACAGGAAAAAAAAACAAACAACAAAGCCTCTCTGCTCGAGGGGGAGGAAGCAATTTACTTGTCCCAGAAGTGAACTCTGTAAAAATTCCCTCTGGGGAATTGCAGGCTTGGAGGGGGAAGCAGTGTCACTCGTCTGTAAGTGCTGAAGTGAAGGCTGGGTAGGGAAACCAAAGTGGTGTCATGCAGAGAGCAGGAGGCTGCTGTGAATCTGTAAATAACCACGTGTCACACCTGCACAGAAAGGAAAGTGTGGCCTGGGGGAAGGGGGGGAGGTGGGGAAGCTCTGACAGTGCCTGGCAAAACACCTGTCTTGGGAGCAGAGTGTGACACTGAGGCACAGCAGAAGTATTTGGAGATGGTGTGACTCCCTGCAACGCTTTGGGAGCATCCCAGGGAGCAGGCAGCAGCTGCTGGGCTGGTCCAGCCCTTGGCCACACTGCTCTGTGGGGGAGCCTGGGGCTGTTCTGAGCATCCCTGAGGTACCACCCAGCCTCCTCCACACCTCCAGCTCCATCCATCACTCCCAGCAAGCCCTTGCTCCTTGGCCAGGCTCCTCTGGTGCTTCCCAAGCTCAGGAGGACTTTGGAGGCAGCTCCAAGCTCTCCCCTCTTGGCATTCAGAGTCAGGAAGCAGTTTTACTCTGCTCCCTTCCCACCCGTGGGCTCTGGCTGAATTAACTTTATTTTCCTTCTTCACGTGGGGCAGACTTGCATTAAAAATTATTAAGTCTGAAACAGAGTAAAAAACCTCAGATAACCCCTTCCTCCACTTCTCAAATTAAATACTTCAGCCTCGGGATGGGATTAATTAACTTAATTTTTCTCTTCTTACTCAACGAAAGGCAAAGCAGAGTTGAGATCCACTAAGAGCACCTTTTCCCCTTTGCTAAAAGGTCACATTTGGTGCTGCCTGCTCCACTGATGAGCTGTGAGAAGCAAATATCCCAAATTTCCAAACTCTGTCAAGTCTGGCAATTAATTGTCAAGAAGGCAGTCTCTGGCTGAGTCCACTGCCTTTCCTGGGATTTGGATCAGGAGATGGGGGAAAAAAACCCCCAACCCTGTAAACACAGTAAGAACTTTTTTATCTGGCCAACCACAGGTTTAAACTGCTCTGGTCAAGTGTGTGGGGGGGGCAGGGCTGGCAGATCTGCTGCTGGGGGGGCTGGCAGAGCTCCTCTTTAATTCTTAATTCCAGCAGGAGTGAGTTCAGCAGGGAACAAATCAGCATCAGTCCCCTGCATGCTTTGGGAATGGTCTTCCCTGGTGTGTGCTTTTAGGAGATGCTCTGGGCTCCACAGCACTGTTCTGATCTCCACGGCTTCCAAGGCCTTTAATTAAAATCAAATTCCTACTGTGCCTAGCAGATGAATGAAAAACATATGTATTTTTTTAATGGTAATGATCCTACTGCAGAAAGCTGAAGACCACTTGGGTTAGAATACAGTTAATGTGTGGTCTTTGACTATTTTTTCCACTTCTTACTGTTTTCACCCACCCATGACTGGAAGTCTTGAGAAATGGTTAAACAAGTGAAGGGATAAATTACCTGTGCTGACATTTTTGGTTGTGCTTCTGAATTAACCACTGACCAGAAAACACTGCACTAACAAAAAGCCTAACTTCTTATTTCTAAGGCTTCAGAATAGAGCTGAGCTCTGGCAGCAGCTGGGAAAGCTGTGGTTGGACCACAGAAGGTTCCCAAACTGGGGGATCAGAGAATCACAGATGTGAAGGACAGATGTGTCCTGCTCACCAGAAGCACACGATGCTGCAAGAGACAAAAAAAACCCAAACAAACCCAAGTCTATAGAGCACATGTCCTGCTTCTCCTGAAAGAAGGGCTGGTCCAGGCCCCATCCAGCTCCAGGATGGGTCTCCCACGGAGGTGACACTCAGAAGGGCAAGAGATGTGTAGGAAAGCACTTCAAGTTTCAGACCAAAGACATCAAGTTAGAGGAAAGAAAGCAAACCAACACACTGCCAGTTTGACTCCAGATATGAAACTGGGATTTGAAACTCTTGTCATGGATGACACAGTTAGAAATTCTCTCCAGTCCTTGGGCAAGATGTAAATGTTACTGCAACCATCATGAGAGCCTGTAATTTATATGGACAGTTTATAGCCTGTAACATTCATTTAGACTTACTGGAAAGCTAATAACTTATAGTTAATAACTTACAGTCAGCTCATCACCAAATCTTCCTTCGAGAAACAGCTCTCCAGACAGCAAGGATGTGCAGGAGAGGTTTAGGTGGGTGTCTTCAGAAAGAAATAAATCAAGACTTAGGCCAACCCAAATCAGTTGCTCTAATAGCTCTCTCTGCATTTAAATATAACAGTCCACGGGTGCTAAAGTAGTCTCCCAAGGTCCTACCTCAAACTCCCAGTTCCTCACCAAATCCAAGAGCTTCTTCCACCAGGCTGGAAGGACCCATCCCATGATACTGAGAAAAGGGAAAACACCACACTGAGCTACCAGCCATCTCAAACACTTGGGTGTTTCCTCCTTCAGCTTTCCCCATGATAGTTTTCCACCACTTTAGTGAGGTTTATCCAACCAAGACACTGCTATTCCCAGTTCCTTGCTACGCATCCAAAAATCCTGCAGAGCAACTGGGACATCTTTGGGAAACCCAGGAAAACTCTGCAGGCAGCACACAGGCACAGGAGCCCATTTTAACAAAACCACCAGTAAAAAAATCCCCAAAGAAAGAGGTGGGTCAGGCATCAGTGATCCCAGCTCTGCTCGGAGACCTCTCTGCAGAAATCAAGGACTTTTCTTCCTTCTGCCACTGGTGGGATCTGCAGCTCTGTCCCTGCTTGCTGCTGCCCTCTGCACCCCAGCTTTAGCCAGGCATCCACGGGCTTAACAGGAGCACTCCTGGCAAATGATAAACCATCTGCATGCAACAAAAAACCCGAGCAGAACAGCAGCTGTGGACAAGTCTGCACACAGAGGTGTTAAAAAAAAATAAAAAGTGAAAATGCAAATAATGGAAAGGCTCTGAGTTGCCTTGGGGGAGAAGGTAGGCTGAGGGTGGAGAAAATTTTCTCCTCTCTTGCTGATTTTGTTTTCTCCTTGGTATGTGGCACTTGATCTCTTAGTGACAGAGATATTTGGGGGTGCTCAAGCTCCCTCCATCACCCCAAGCACCACCAAGGTGGGGGAGCTCCACAGCCGTGTCCTCCCTAAAATGAGGACATGAATCTGTTGATTGCCCTGCATCTAGCTCATTATTTTCACTTAGTCCTTTTTTTAAATCTTCAAGCTTTTTCTGTATTTCAGGCTGATTTAACAAATAACTATGCCACTCATCCAATCTTCTGCTCCAGAAAGTACATTCCCACATCCAGAGGGCTCTTCCCAAAGTACACATATACTCTTACAGACCACAAAATTGATGGAGGGGAAAAAAATAACCTCTTTAAAAAAGATTTGATGGGACCTCATTTCTGGATTCGTATCAATTATTTAGATTAGCACATATAAAAATCCTGCAGTTGAGGAATCAAGAAATAACCCAAACCTGTTTTACTGAACTGAAGAACCTGGTTTAATGTTGGATTAAGTTTTCTTTGAACTCAGCAAGTTTTAAGAAAACATACTGCATTCTACTGGCTTTAACCTCCCTGACTTAAACCTTTGAAGGTCTCCACTTCTTTCTCATTCTGCTAAAAAGCCATTTCTGTTGTGTGCCATCTAAACTGCTGGGTTTATCTAAAAAAAATGGAAATAAGTAAAAATTTGTATTCTATTAATATTTTAAGTTTTTGAGGAGACTGGATATTCCTTCTGGTGCAATGCTTCTCACACAAAGCAGATACTGCCCCTCAGCTAGCAACAAAAGAGAAGCAGCAGCAGCAGATTTTGGTCAAGGTATGAACTCCATCATGACCAAGGGTGTCAGTTCTTTCAGACTCTGAGCTGAAGTGTTTTTCCTCTTAAAAAATGTGTGAGCTCTGGAAAACAAATACTCATAGAAAAAATGTTCCTGTAGTTCACATGCAAAGCCTCCCCCCACCTTCTGGATAACCCACACAATTTAAACATCCTGCACCCAGGGAGCAGGGCTCTGCTGCCAGCTCCACCAGCAAACAGCCCAAGGGATGGAAAGAAGGACCTGGCCTTGGTCTGTGCTGAGGAGAAGGGGCTGTGATGGCATCCCAGAATCATGGAATCTCAGACCTTAAAGTTCACCTAATTCCCACCCCCTGCCATGGTCAGGGACACCTCCCACCAGCCCAGGTTGCTCCAAGCCCCATCCAACCTGGGCTGAGACACTGCCAGGGATGGGGCAGCCACAGCTTCTCTGGGAAACCTGGCACAGGGGCTCAGCACCCTCAAATTAAAGAATTTCTTCCTAATATCCAACCTAAATCTCCCCTCTCCCAGCTGGAAACCCTTCCCCCTGATCCCATCCCTCCATCCCTTGTCCCAAGTCCCTCCCCAGCTTTCCTGGAGCCCCTTCAGGCACTGGAAGGTGCTCTAAGGTCTCCCCATTGCAGCCTTCTCTTCTCCAGCCTCAACACCCCCAGCTCTCTCCCTGGCTCCAGAGCAGAGCTGCTCCAGCTCTCCAATCATATTTTAGCCTCCCCTGGACTCACTCCAATGTATCCTTCCTTTTTATTTGGCATTTTTAGACTACCCAAAGTCATTGACCTAATTAATGTACAGATCAGCAATGAGTTAGGTTCTTGACAACACACTCATTTACATTTGCTCTTCAAAGAATAAGAAAAAACCTTTCCTAGCTCTACTAACACAGCTTTTTCTCCAGAAAAAACACATCATTTTAAATTTTATTTAATTGGATAAGATATTTTAATTCTGATTTCTCCAGAAAGTGTCACCACTAAATAGAGCTGAGCTTGTAGGAAAGATGCCTTCACAGTCACGTATTAGAACACCCAAACAAAGCAGTGTTGGCTTTTAACATTTGCCAAAACACAACCGTGTCACTGCAAGGAAAGAGGAGAGAAAACCTGGGTGTTTTCATACCTGAAAGTCTATTTGCTACGCCCTGAAAAATGTAAATTCCAATACCTGAGCTGGGGGATGCTGAATAACTCAGCATGACCCCCAACCCTTTTTTTTAAACTTATCTCTAGAATTACTTTGTTTTCAGGAGCTCACAGATGTCAGATGTCAGTTTACCTCATCAGTTTAGGAGGTCACGGGTTGGAAATGGTGCAGTGAAAGATCCAAAATTCTTGCAGAGTGCTGGAACCTGAGTTTTTCAAGGACAAAGCTCATGTGGGCCATGGCAGAATACCTGGAAAACTGGACAGAACACAAAAGGGAGGTGTCCCTGCCCAAGGCAGGGGGTTGGGACTAGATGATGTTTAAGGTCCCTTCCAATCCAAACTATTCCTTCATCACTTCTGTCAGCCATCCTGGCTGCACCCAAAGCACCTCAGATGGCCCATGGCCCTCAGCTATGGTTTGGCCTTGGCCAGGGCTTTCCTCTTTCAGTAAAGCACATGGAAGAAATCATCCCTCTGTCACTATCATGTTAATCACAGTAAATTTGCTTTCTGGGAAAAAGAAACATCCCAAACCCATGCTGATAATCAGATACGATCATTTCTTGGGATCCCTCACCTGAACACAAGAGCTGAACACAACCTCCAGCTCAGCCACCTCGTGAGAAGAACAAAAGGGCACATGGGCATCTCCAAACCAGTGTCACACCAGTTTCTGCCAGGAAATCACACTCAGGAGGAAGAGTTGGGCTGGACTAGCTGAGTGGCTTCACCTCCCCAAGCTGATGAGGATCTGAACATCCCACTGAAGTCAAGGGGCTCTGCACTTCCTGACAGCCAGGAAAATAAGCCAGCTGGCCTTGCTAGCATTGAATTGTTAAGGGGAAAAAAAAAACCAAAACAAAGGATAGGACATAAAGGGAAGAAAAAATGAAACAAACAAAAAGAAGCACCGTTCTCCACTTTTGCATGGTTTTAAAGCAATTCTGCCAAACAGACATCACTGTGATAGCATCTTCGTTCAGGCTGTAAATCAGCAGCAAAGAGATGAAAATTCAATCCAAGGCTCTCAATAACACTACCCAAGAGAAGAAGATAAAGAGCAAAGGGAACCAGCCCTTAGTCTCAGCCTTGCACTTGGGCAGATTTCAACAGGATAACCATCAGAAAATTGGCCATCAAAGGGAAGGAGCTGAGCTCCTGCTGACAGATGGGAAGGCACCACAAACAACCCAGGGCCAAACTACCAGGAGTAGCTCAGCTGCTGAGGAAAATGTTATAGCTAATCTCCAGGCAGCTGAAGTATCTAAAAGCAACTAAGTAGGTTAGAGCTCTGTGGTCTGGAGCCAGCAGGCACTCACAAACAACCTGCAGAAATTCTGTCCACATGCAATGCTTTGATTTCAGGAACATCCCCAGACCACGCAGACATGCTCCAAGAATATTCAGATGTGAAAGAGTGATGATTCTGAATTGGTTTGTTTCAAGTCATCTTCATGACAGGATTAAGAATTAGCAAAAGAAATCATTTGTCTCATGCTTAGAAAAGGTAAAATCAAGGATTTGGGAGCACAGGAATGTAACAAGATAGAGAAGGGTCAGAGCATCCGAGTACCTGACACTGCAAGTCAGATTTTCTAGGAGAATTTTTGTGTCCATTGTTGATGTCTATGTGGACATTCTTTGACCTCGTGTGCCTTTTTTTCATCCATGCTCTGAAACCAGCACGGGCCACGTGGGGAGAACAGAGTAGAAGGGGGTGGATGAGGTAGGTGACAGGAAGGAGACAAAAAAAACCAACTTCCCACAGACCCCCTCTCTCCATCCCACTGCCTCTCCCATTGTACCAGGACTAAATTTGGCTCAGGCTGGAGGGAAATCTATCAAGTGTCTAAGAAATACTCGGAGGAGATGGAGTAAATTGAATTTCTTTGTAATGGGGCAGAACACTGGCAGGACCCACGCTGCTGCCCTGGGGCACCCAGCTGCAAAGACAAACCCTGCTCTGCCTTCAGATGGTGAAATGACAAAAAACAAATTCAGTAGGAAATAATAATAAAAAACCCCAACAAAAACCACAGCAAAACAACCCCACAAAACTGAAAATAACAAGCTGGAATGATAACACCAAAGAGAGGATCTTCAGATGCCAAATGAATGGCAACCAGGAGCGGGCAACTCGAGCATCACTGCAGAGCTCCTGCAAAGCCATGTGGGGCTCTGCTCCAAGAGAGAGGACACAGAAGAGAGATCCACGATGGCATTGGGGAGATAACACACTATTAGTGAAGCAGATGGCATCAAGATTATTATTTTAAAAAAAATAAATCTACCAATCCTCAGGCCCTCTGGTGCTGACACTATATGAGAAATCTGGAGTTCACCAAAGTCAATCACTTTTCTTCAGACTTTCGGTCAAAGCAGGGTTTTGGTCTGCCAAAAATACCAATGGTAAATGGTTTAGAAGAAAAAATGTCACATATTAAAAGAAAAAAATAAATATTCAAAAGAACAAAGCAAATATCATTCCTTCATTCCCACTGAGGGAAATGAGAAGATAAGGAACAGAAGTGTGTCTACCAAGGAGAGTATTTGACTTATTTTACAAGAAGAAAATATCTGTATTTCCACCAAAGAGCTTGCATCTCCCATATAGGCTTCCTAAAATACCAACAGCTGTCACCAGCCTGTCCCAGTAACACCCCTGTGTCTCCCATTTACCATTCTGGTCCCATTTTTAAAATTAAATGGACACTACTGATTGAAACGCACACATTTTTTTGTCCCAGGTGAATGGGCTTTAATATTGCTGATGCAAAATCACCTCACAGTGCAGGATGGGAAGAGAAAAAAGGAAAAATGTTTTTCTAGATTTCATTTTTCATCAGCACCTTGTGTTAATCGACCCAGAACAGCCAGCTCTGCAGTCACTGTCCCTGTATTTATTGAGGACATCAGCAGGAGAGTGGAAAGCACACAGCTTTAAGCCTGCAAAACATAACTGGAAATCTTCCTATTGATGAGAGTGAGTGACAGAGCTCAAGTCATGACATTATTCAGTATATGAAGATATACAGACCTCAATATATGAAATGATTGCAGTTTGAATCTTGACCCTGGCTAGAGGTAAACTACCTGGCTGCCTTGAAGTCATGGCCAGGCAGCAGCTGATGTGGTGATGTTAGGTCACAGGCTGGACCTGATGATCTCAGAGGTTTTTTCCAACATCCATAACTCTGTGATTCTCTGGTGATTTGAGAGGTTGGGTGTTTTCAGCACAGGCAGATGGATCCAACTTGGAAGCTGCAGGGAATGGAGCAGGAATCCTGCCA
This sequence comes from Phaethornis superciliosus, assembly GCA_023637945.1. NCBI lineage: Eukaryota > Metazoa > Chordata > Aves > Apodiformes > Trochilidae > Phaethornis > Phaethornis superciliosus. The sequence continues at coordinate 41,924,194 of JAJQWJ010000006.1, read as the reverse complement.
CCTCCCAGCTCAGGAAGCTACAGAGGCCATTTGGAAACACCAAATCTTTTTGTATCTGCAAATCCACATCATTTCTTCCCAAGTCTCCAAGGAAAGAGGCAGGGATGTCACCTGCAGTGGCCGCCAGCAGATCCTGGGCTACAAGACCATGGCCCCTGTCCTCCAGGGGTAAGGAAGGGCTTTGAATACTGGCAGGGGGCTACTGGCTAGCAAGGCTCTTGCTCTGGCTAAAATAACAGCATGGTTACTGCAAGGCTCTCCAGACAAAGATCTAGAGCATAAAATCATATTATTACTCCTTACTTGCCCATGTTTGAGGCTCAAAGTTTACTTGGCAGATGATGTCCTGCTGGACCACATCATTGCAGCCCTCACTGATGAAGGCTGCAGTGTAGGGAGGAAGAGTCAGGCAGTGGGGGTTTGCTTCAGTTCTGGGTTATATTTCTGCTCAGAATTGAGGATAAAATGAACTGGCACACACCTCAAATGGGTCCAGATCTGAGTCAACATACCCTGCCTTAAAAGGACCCTTGGCAGGGTCTGAAGGACCCCAGAAATGTACTTTTTGTTGCTGTGTAGATATGATGTGCATGACCAGGCACAGAATAAAACACAGAGAGAAAAGCTGCAAGTGGTGTGAACTCAACTTTCCTGTCACACAAATACAGCTTCCCTTCTATGTTCTTATTTATTTATCAGAAGATAGCAGGTTAAATCTGCCTCCAAATGACACACTTGATATCAGTCAAACCCCCTTTCTACCCGTGGCTTATTTTGCTTGCATCTTCTCAAATCTGGCTCAAAATACAAACCAGGTAAAACCAGGTTTTATAAACCCTTAGGCAAGTATAAATCTTTACATCTTCTAATACTGTAGCAAAAAGACCTCTCTTAGCATACCAGTGCTTCCCTGCAGCTCCTGCAACCTCAGCATTGCATCAGATTGTTGCTGCTACATGAAAAAATGGAAATAAAACCAAGTAGAAATGGGCTACAACAACTCCTGTTATCCCAGCCACACGAAAGTTTCTGCACCACCACCAGCTCCTTGCTTCTGGGTTATTTATTGGCTTTTTTATCTACCTGTGTGACAAAGAAGTGACCCATTCCCTTCCTGTGTTCACATTCCTGGCCCAATGAAGGTCTCCTTTTTACCTGCTTCATCACTTTTACAGAATCAACAAATAATGGGGGTTGGGAGGTCCCTGTGAAGGTCACCCAGTGCCACCCCCCTGCAGTATCAGGGACACCCTCACCTAGATCAGGTTGCTCAGAGCCTCCTCAAGCCTCACCTTGAATATCTCCAGGGATGAGACCTCAACCACCTCCCTGGGCACCCTGGGCCATTGTTCCACTGCCCTCCTGGGACACAACTTGTTCCTCACATCCAAGCTAAAGCTGCTCTTCTCTAATTTAAACCCATTGCCCCTCATCCTATCCCTCCAGGCTCTCCAGCCTTCCTGTAGGACCCTGAAGGTACGGGAAGGATTTTTTTTCCTACACATTCCAGCTCCACAGCATTTTAATCCAATCTTGTCCTGATGAGACTTGGGACCAGAAACTGAGAGCAGTTTCAGCGCCACAAGTCAAAGAACATATTTACTAAATACTTCGGTTTTCACCTTAAAACACTAAGGAAAGCACCAAAGTCATAACTGAAGTGTTACTTTCAGCATCCTGCACACAACCATTCAGTACAAATTCACATAAGGGTATAAACTAAACCCAGGCAAAGCACGTGGAGGGATGGGGGACAGAGTACATCACAAAACCATTCTAGGCCTAATTTTCAGTTATGTGTTTTGCTGTGGCATGGTAATAAATCACAGAGAGCCACTCAGATTGCCCCAATCTGGGCAAAATAATTGCCTTAAAATAGGCTTCCTCAGTCTGGGGGCCCAAGCCTGAGGAACAATAAATTGAACTGCAATGACTCCTTTGAGGAAAAAGCCTTTTCCTCCCATTCCCTTCAGAGCCACCTTTTGGATTAAATTCCAAAGACTTGGAGAAGTCAGCAGCTGTGACAATAGCTCCAAGGCAGTCTGGGAATGATGTCAGCCAAAGGCTGGGGCACATTTTGAAAGAAGCCAAACCACCACTCATGGGGATGCTCAAGGTGTTCCCATCACCTCTGGGCCCTGTGCTGCTGGCCCCATGAAATCCCTGCCCAACAGATGCCACTCAGATAAGTTAAAAAAAAAAATAAAAAAATTAAATAAATAAGATGAAGGCAGACCCACATTTTTTTTTTCCCCTGTAAAATCAAATTATTCTGAAAAATACCAGGGAGCTGAATTGAATTGTTCTTTTTATACCCAGGAGAGGTGTGTAGGGAGGCTCTGCTCTGAAATCCAGGGCTTGTGTAGAGCTGGGGTGCTCAGCAGCTCCTCCATTAAATCCATGCCTGCTCTGGATTATGTTATCATGCTCTGCTGATAACAACTCCCACTTTCCTAAAATCCAGCAGCAACCCCAGGAGCAAAGCCTCAATTGTAGCTGGTGGTAACTTGGTTTAAAAAAAGGATAAAAAACCAACTAAGATGGGATCCTTTTTAGCTTGCTCTCCTCAGAACATTCTGATTTTCTTTTTTTTTTTGATGTTTTATTTTCCCAACATCCCTTCTCAAGCAGCTGACTGGAGGGATTTTGAGCTGAAATGGGGCTACAGCTCCAAAATCCATAGGCAGGCTGGGAATGCTGGTGCTGACCTCCATGGGGCAGGGAGCTGGACAGCCCTCTCAGCTGCTGCAGAGGAACAGGGAGGTCCTGACCTTGGGAAGAGATGCTTCAGGTGATAGAGATGCTTTTATTCCCCTTCCATTAATTCTAATAAAAAGCCTGGAGAATGAGAGGAGAGGGATGAGGAACATACAGTTGATGTGACTCCAGCAACCTCAGCTTGGGCACAACATCTGCTGCAGGATCAGCAGATCCTGCTTGAGTCTTCCAGCCATGGTAACTAATTTTCAGTCGAAGAATACCCAAGACTTGCATCCTAAAAACCCATTTTGGCATTCAGATCCAAGATCCAGAGATGAAGAAACACAGGAAGTTTGTGTTGATCCAGCACACCAGTTACACAACACAGGCAGATCACTGCACACCCTCCCCGAGCTTCTGAGCTGGTGGAATAATGTCACAAAACCCTTTGCTTTTGGAGAAAGAACAAATTTCAACCCCACTCTGTACTCGTTAACCTGGAAAACCCAGCCCAGTTCTCTGAGCTGACTGTGTGGAATGCAAGAAAAGAGGGAAACAGCCTCTTCTCCTTATAAAACTGGGATGAGACCAGAAGGAATGGATGGAAGCTGCACCAAGGGAGCTTTAGGCTGATGTTAGGAAATATTTTTTCACTGCGAGGGTTGTTAGGCATTGGAATGGCCCAGGACAGGGGTGGAGTCACGGAAAAGGCGTTTGGACCTTAGGGACATGGTTTAGTAGTTGGCTGTGGTGTTGGTGAAAGGTTGGGCTGGATGAGCTTGGAGGTCTCTTCCAACCTAAACATTCCGGGATTCTGTGAAACCAAAACTTACTGCAAACCTCACAAGGTGCCTGATGCCTCTCTACCCAAAGCCTGCAGAGAAGTCAAATTTCTTGATCACAAGTCTTGATCACAAGTCTTGCTCTTGATTTCCTACAACTCTTGATCCCCAAACCACTAACCCAAGCTCCACCCTCTCTTTAATTACCAACCTCTCCAGAATCCAAACCAGACACCTTCAGCTCTGCCTCAGGGAACTCATCATCCACCCCCCCGTTGATGCCTTCACCCAAGCAGAACCAACGTCACCAAACGTCACCTCCAAGCCCCCCCACCACCACCATCCCCCCATCCTACCTGTCACCAGGAAGCTGCACCGTCCCACACCCGCCTCGTTGATGATGTTGCAGTTGTAGATGCCGTAGCTGTCCCTGGAGAGGCTGCTGAGGGTGTACTGGGTGGAATCCTGGAGGTCGAACTGCCCGCTCCGCAAGACTTTGCCGCCCAAACGCCACTCGTAGGTGAGGACCCGGGTGGGATAGGCCCTGAGGACCCGGCAGCTCATGGTGACCCCGCGCCCTTGGCCTTGGCGGATCTCCAGGAAGGTCGGCTCCACGGCTGGGGGGTCTGGGGGGAGGTAGAGCAGGAGATTCAGGAGGCATATTCCAGAGGGAGGGATGGAGTTACAGCAGCCCCCTGGGGAAAGGTCAGGACCCACCTCCCCCCCCAGGCACAACCCGAATCCAAAAGGGGTGAACTCTACAGGCAAGCTGGGGTAGGGGTTTTGACATGGGGGGGTAGTGAGAGGACCTGGGGAAATGGTTTCAAACTGCAAGAGGGGAGATTTAGGTTGGACGTTAGGAAAAAAAATTTTTTTAAAAGATTGGTACTGAGCTCCTGTGCCAGGTTTCCCAGAGAAGCTGTGGCTGCCCCATCCCTGGCAGTGTCTCAGCCCAGGTTGGATGGGGCTTGGAGCAACCTGGGCTGGTGGGAGGTGTCCCTGACCATGGCAGGGGGTGGCAATGGAGGAGCTTTAAGGTCCCTCCCAACCCAAACCAATCTGGGATTCTGTGAACTCAGAAATGATCAGCACACAACCTCAATGACTCCTCACCAGCTGGTGACAGGAATGTGCACATCCAAAGCATCACGTTCCACTTGCTCCTCATTTTCTGATGAGTACTCGAAGGTCTTTTCCAACCTTAATGATTCTGTGATTCTATAAAATATCATAGCTGGGTGTCATCAGCTCTAAGCAATGTTGTCTTTACACGATGGTCTCCAAATTTTTCCTTCAAGTATTCTGTGGTTAGCTGGATTCTTGTCTAAGCAAGAGATGGTGAGCAGCAATACATGTGAAATTCTGGTTCCCAATTTACAGAAGCCCCGGGAATCTGTTTACAGCTTCTATTATGTAGAAAATTAAATATAAAGAGGCTGAAGGTGATTGATATTTACAATGGAGCCACCAACCAACCTGAGATCAAGATGCTCTTGGAGAGGTAATGGGAAGAAAGCTCTGAAAGGAGCATGGTGTGGACTCTGTGGAGACTGGTTTTTTGCTGAGCCCATCGGGGATTTTCTAATTTTATGGCTTTTGTCAGTAACGCAGCTCTTTTAGTATGGATTCAAAGACTTCATGTATGATACTGGCCCAGGAGACTTTCAGGATTTCTTTCTCATGGATTTCTTTCAGGATTTCTTTCTTTCAAAAATATTTTTTAAAAAGGACTGTGTTTTTTAAAGAGCCACAAAGTCTTGTCACTCACTGCTTTGCATCCCATTGCAAACACACACACGTTTTCCAGCCCCTTTCCCTGATCTAAATAGCTGAGCTGACAAGAGCTGAGTGCCAACATTATTTTCTTATCCTGTCCAGGTTGCCCTTGTGCTTCTGCAGTGATTGGTATCAAAAGGCACACGGGAGGGTGAAGTTAGGTTTTTGCATAACACTGTATGCAATGTTATATCCTATTTATTTTGTATTTTGCTGGAATCAAAACTCTGTCAGAGTTGGTGGCTGTAAATCTAAATTATTTAACGTGCAGTTTAAGTCAAGTTATGGGGAAATGGCCCATTCTGTGCTTCCTGCAATAGCAAAACTACTCCTCGAGTGGGTAAAAAAGACTAACATATGATTATATATATTTGTCAAAGCCTCACGGCAGCTGCCAGGATGGAGAATGAAGAGATTTCTTTGCACTTCATCTCCTGCCACAGTGAAGTAAGCTCCCTCACTTAACACAGCATCACTGCTTAAACTCTGTCCTATCATTGTTGCCTTATGAGCTGGATCTAAACTGAGTCAAGGTTTTTATCTTCTCTTTCTTTTTTTTTTTTTTTTTTTTTGGTTTTTTTGTTTGTTTGTTTTTGGTTTTGTGGGGTTTTTTTTGTTTGTTTGTTTTTTGTTTGTTTTTGTTTTTGTTTTAAATTTCACCCAGAAAGTGCAGTGTGTTGGAGTGTGGGTGCTGGGCTGCATGGCTGAGGACCTCTTGAGGGATAACATTGGTAGAACATGGGTGAAGCAGCACTGGCTCTTTCATAGAACCATAGAATTGGCTGGGTTGGAAGGGACCTCAGAGATCATCAAGTCCAACCCTTGATCCACTCCCCCTGTGGCTACTTTGGAGACCATCGGGTAAAGACAACATTGCTTAGAGCTGATGACACCCAGCTATGATATTTTATAGAATCACAGAATCATTAAGGTTGGAAAAGACCTTCAAGATCAAGTCCAACCATAATCCACTTACCACAGCCACTCCCCCACCTCCTGAAGCACCACATCTAAACTCTGCTTGGATACCCCCAGGGTTGGGGACTCCACCACCTCCCTGGGCAGCCCATTCCAATGCTTCACCACTCTTTCAGTAAAGACATTTTTCCTAATATCCAACTACCTCTTGCGTAGACAAAAGCCAGATAAGCACAGAATACTTTAAGGTAAATTTTGGAGACCATCACATGAAGACAACATTGCTCAAAGCTCATGACATCCAGTTCTCACATTTGTAGCTGATTGCAACAATCACCATGAATCTTGTATCATGATCCCAGTTTGGAATTGCTGGGAGAGGACTCCCATCAACTGGCAGCAAAGGGAGCAGAGAGGCAGAAGTGGTGAAGAGCATCAGAACTGGGATGCAGGCTGAGTGCTCTAGGATGAGGAAATGGCAGCTAATCTCAAAGGACAATTGGCCAAGACTGAGATTCTCCAGAAAATGATGAATAAGAGATGATGCAGAAGCTGCTGACTCAAAACCCCATCAATCCCAGCCTGACCAATCCTCTCTGTAGATCAAATATCTTATGGCTTTGTGTAATGGTGATGCCAGATTCTGAACTGATCCATGGCCTGCAGCATAGCCATGGTTAGCTGCCAAAAATGGACCAGAAATCCTGAATCCTCAACACCACAAGCCTTATCCATTGATAATATCCCTCAATTTTGTGTCACTGGAACATTTCATCACAGCATAACTATTCTTTGAGCCCAGACACAGAATAAATAAATAGAAAAGAAGATAAATTTGTAAGCAATATCTCCAGCCTAAGCCATTCTATGATCTTTGCCCTTTCAACACAACCCAACAGTGCCTTCCTCTGCCCTCACTCTACAATCTCCACACTAGTTTGCTTCACTAATAGTTACCCAAGGCAGCAGCTTTGCAGGGAATTGGTGGCTTAAAGATAAAGACTTATTCTTGGGGAAGAAAACATGTCAGATCCCAGCTTCCTTCTAAGGGAGCTTTACCTTCTCAGCCAGCACCATAATATACTTTTAAATCCAGGTAAAATTTTCACCATCTTTGATCTGGATACATCCTTACAACCTAAGGATGGTTAAAAATCACCTGCCTGAGCCTGCTCTTGGCCCAGCATCCTCCACTGCTCCTGGAGAGCAAAGAGGACACTGGAGAGCTTTGGGACTTCCTGAAAACTCCACCTGGGATGTGTTAAATAGCCTTTAATGGAGGATTTTGCTATTATTTTTTCCCTTTACTTATAGGGACATTTAATGTTTAAATATCCAAAATTTGTCTATGTGTTGTAATGATGTCCTCCCTCTTTGGTTTGTTTTGATGTTTCCATTTGTTGCACTGAGTTCAGGGAGCAGTAATTCTCTGTTCACCTCTTCACAGCAGCTCTTCTTTAATGACTTTTAGCATTTATTGGTATTCAGTCTCCCCTCCCTTCTTCCCCTGGTTTATTTACTTATAAGATACTTCAGACTTATAAATAGCTTTAAAATTAAAGTTTCCCTTGCCTGTAAGGTCAAAATAGTCTTTAAAATACAGAATTTCCATCTATCCACCACGAACAGATGATACCCAGTGACAGAAAAAGAAAATTAACTTTGGTTGCTCATTTCAGAGTTCCGCTTTTGCAGGTAATAACTTTAATGGAAAAGGAAAGGGTGATAAACACTATAATATAAGATAGTAGCCAGAGTTTATTTTTCTAAGGTTTTTGTTTGTTTGTTTTACAAGACAGTGACTCCACAGCCAGGGAAGGTGCTACTGGCTCAGGCATCTTCTGAGATGCTCAGAAGGAAACTTACTCCCTAGATGTTGGAACCTCTATGTGTTTAATTCATTTGCATTAGCTCTTCCTCAAGGCTTTAGCAATTTGATTTAATTTCCTTTGCTGTATTTATTCCTATCTTGCATAATTCTAGGACTAGTTTTTGAAAAATATGTATGCAAAAGCCACAAAGAGAGTACACAGTTCATTCCCTTAAACAATTATCTTTGGGATACAAACAGTCTAGAGTTAAAACAGGCTTCATATTAATGTTTCATGAATTTTTTAGCCTTAGCACATTCATGTCTTACGGATTATTAAATGGAAAATGAAGGCTCCCCAGCTATCAAGAGAAATGAGAGTAAGGATGCTTGTTTGTTTTAAAGCAGACAGCTCCTCTTCACAGCACAGATCATATCATGGTCTTTATTGTAAGATTTGTTAAGGAGAAAACACACCATTCAGTCAATTTATTTTGACTGTGTGGCCTTGAGCAGAGATGTTACCTGCTGATTTTTTCTCTCTAATTCACATTTTAGCCTACGCAAATTAATTAGTTTCTCTCTCCCACCTCTAGCAACAGGAATGAGCACAAAATCCTGATGCCTCTGCTTCAGCTTCTCATGTATTTGTGGCCACTTTCTATTTGGTTCCTGAAACAGGAAAGTTCTAACAAGAATCTTTGTCAGCTACGGAGAAGGAGTAACCTTTCAGTACCCTTGGGGTAGGATTTGCACTACAGAAAACAAGACCAGTAAATTATAAATCAATAGATGATGAATGAGAGCCTAAATGAGACCCCATCTTCTGAGGGGGCTGAGGTGAGGCAGGGACCACAGCAATGCCTTGCAGAGCAGGCTGGGATGGAGCAGGGAGTGGGACCCTGCCAGCCAGAGAATGGTGCCAAAGCAAGACATATTTCACATGCCAGTGAGGCTGAGACAATTTAAACAAGTGCTGTTTCCAATAGCTGATTGAAACATATTGTAAGTTATTTTACTCCCTAAGGGATGTGGAGGGGAAATTCAGAGTCATTCTAGCTTAACAAGGCAGCCTTTCCTCTTCCCTTTTCTTAAATTATTGAGGGCATGTTTGTCTGGGAGGGAAAGTTACTTGCTAGGGTTTGTATCCTGCCTGGTAATGAAGGCTTGGGCTAGGCACTCAATTTTATTTTTTTTTTTTAATTTATTTTGTGCCTATGCCCGTGCTTCTGATCCATCATGCCCAGGCTCTGAAGATTGCCCGCAGGAAAATGTGTGTGGCATTTCTATACCTTCCAGCAGAGGCAGCACTTCATCTCCCAGGCCACATCAAACAAGCTTTTCACAGGTTCCAAAGCAGATCTTACATATTACACTGCTGGCAATGGAGCTTGTGTGCTTTTATAACCACAAAATGATTCATTAGTACAAATGTATACACATACCAGCATTAGTCTGCTGCCTGCTATGTGCTTGCATAGATCAACTGAGTCAAGAGAACATATATAATGTCTAAGCAAATATTTTAATAGGTTTTACCTTCCTCTAGTACCATTTGTTCTGAACTTAAAAATCAGCTCCAGCTCTGCAGCCTTCCTCAGCAAACAGCTCAGAGAAGCAGGCAGGCAGTAGCCCTGTCAGGAAAACTCTATTTTTCCTTTCTGATGGTAAAATGCTCTTTCACAGCCCCCCAGGCTCTCAGGGGTGTGGATGGAGGGGTTTGCTTCTGTATTAGGGAAAGATTTGAAGCCACGGAGACCCAGGGAAGGCATTGCTGCTGGGCTCCCCATCACTGGGATGCCAGCAGATGTTGGGGTGGGCTCACAAAGCCACTCAGTGCCACCCAAGAGCACCCAAAGGTGCCTGCTGCTCACCTTCCTGGGCAGGACAGCAGTTCTGGGGGCTGACATCTGAATTTGGCTCAGAGCAGCTGCAGAAGGATACTGCAAGGCTGCATAAAATTGGCAATAAAACCTGCAAATGCCATTGATTCCTCTGTTGCAAAGGAAAACTCAGTTCCTAATGAAGTCCAGTCTAACAGAGCCCAGTCAAGTGGTACCTTTCAGGGAGGAGAACTTGGAGCTGATGGCACCATTTCTTTGAAACATCTCAGAGCTCAATATGGGTGCAAAGAGACAGGGATGTCCAGAGCTGCCTGAAGGGAAGAGACCCAGGGAAGCTGCCACGCAAGGGGCTTGAGAAAAACATCAGGAATTAAGTCCTACAATCAGTTTTGGCCAACTCATGGCCAAGTTTGTTTTTTGTTTTTTTTTTTTTCCTCTGGAGGTTAAAGTTAGAACAGAGCCAGACCCAGTCAGACCCCATGTGCCTGAGAGGGGTTGTAAGAAGCAGTGGTGGGAATGCAGCCTCCAGCAGATCAAGGGATGCTGAAACATGATGACTCTATTCATCTGCTCTGCAGGACTCATTACCATGCTGGCAAAAGCCTTACACAATTTCCACCCCCCCTGAGTCGTTATTCCCACGTCTCTCCATCCCCCCAGCAGCTCTTTCCATCTGCCTCCAGCTAACTCTGAGGATTATTTTCATATGCAATTGCAAACTCAAATGAAATGGCTTTTTTTTTTTTTTTTTTTGTCCTTTTAAGCTTTCCAGGTCCTGACTTGGTTTTATTTAAGGCAGTAGAAAACAGAACACCACCCAGAAAAAGGAGAAAAAAAAAAAAATCAGAGCAGCTTCCTGGCTAACGTGGAGAAGCAGCCAGGCTGATGGCAAGGCCTGGAGAGCATCTCCACAACCACACTGCTCCCCTTTCCAAGGGATTCCCAGCTGGCACCACCAAACCCCTCCTGACCCAGCTCTGCTCTAAAAAACTGCCCACCAAAACCCTCTGATGGCAAAATATGGGCCAAGCAGCATGGCTGGGAGCAGAGGGCAGCCCTCCTGCACCATGATGGATCTTCAAACCTCCCCAGAGCCCAGGACCCTTTTCCCAGGATGCAGGAGAAGGAGCAACACCCCCACCTCCCCATCTTTTCCATGGGAGCTGCTGGAGACCTGCCCTGGCTTCCCACCATCCCAACCCTTCTCTCAATCCCATACCCAAATGCTCTCAGATAGGAGATTGGTGGAAACACTACACAGGTCTAGACAGGGAAATTATTCAGTGTTTAGTCTTTACAACTCTTCAGTGATCTATAGAGGCAGAGCATGATCTCCATGAAAATTCCTCCAACAACTTCCAGGAGCAGGTGGAGAGTAGGGCATCCCAGCTCCTGGAGCACCCTGGAGCATCTCCAGGCTGTGTCTTTTCAAAGCCAAATGACCACTGGGTTTTTTCTAGATAAATAGAAACCCAAGACTCACACAGTTGGGGAAAAAAAAAAAAAAACAGCCCCATAGACTACAAAAAAAAGCAATATGGTTTCAAGCCAAGCACCGTGGGGTTTGGTGGCAGAATAGAGATTGGGACATAAGATTTCCTTGGTTCCCATAGTCCTATGGAAAACAAGTGCATGGGTACTTAAAAAACAAAACAAAACAAAAAAAAACAAAAAACAAAAAAAGTATAGGCTCTATTTTGTGAAGAAGTTGAGAGATCCTAATAATGCTGAGGAATTAGGCAAAAAGAAAGATCATGAAAATCTCTTTAAGGCAAAGGGGATCTTCTTACAATGCTGGCCATACAAATCTTGCTCAGTGTTTTAAGGAGACGGAAAATTCAATATTTACTGTAGTCAAACTTGTGGTTTTACTGAGGTACTGAGTGAAACCTGATGGTAGGACCCAGAGAAGCCCAGACTAGATGACCAGTGCTTTTTAGGAACGTTGAGTACATAATTATTCTGAGCCCCATGGGAATGACAACAGTAATTTTCCAGCCAAAGCTCAGATACAGATATTATAACCTTGGGTAATGGATTTATTTCAGTGAAATGAAAACATCAGGTCCAGAAATGGAAAAAATCATCTGCACATCTACTGGTAAGTGAAAACAGAATTGCAAGCCCAGCCTGGAACTGTGCATCCCCAGCCAGCCCTGTGCTATCTGCATGGAGATTTGCTTTCCAGATGCCACACCACTGATTTTTTCTGAACTTTTTGGACCAAGGGACAACCACTGAGCTTTGGAGTTTCCCTTCAGTGTGGCCAGGCAGGAGCAGTGCTGGGGAAGGATGGGGACATCCTGCTGGGGCCCATCACCACCATGCAGGGCAGTGGGAAATGAGCCATCTTCCTGAAGCACACCTTTGATAATTAGAACTGATTAGGATAGAATCATAATGGTTGGAAAGGACCTTCAAGATCAAGTCCAACCATCAGCCCTACACCACCTGAACCACTGAATCACTTCCTCAAGCTCCACATCCACACATTTTTTGACACCCCCCCCCCAGGATGGTGACTCCACCACCTCCCTGGGCAGCTGTTCCAATGCTTCCCCACTCTTAAGGGTGGCAGCACCCAACCCAACACCTGGAGGAGGAAACATCCACCACATTTCCAGTGCTTATCAACCATTGCTTTTACAACGTACTTGAAAAAGACCCTAAAAAGAAACTTTGAAATATCCACACCTACCACAAATGACTGCGTTCCCACCAGGCTTTACAGACCATTCCTTACACAGGACATGTCTCAGGACTCAGGGTTCACTACAGCTACAGCTCCAGATGGCATCTGGATATCTGCCCCAAGCTCCTGTTCAGTGTTATCTTTCCCAGAAATCCTCATCTTAGGAGGCAATATACAGGGAAGTATTTTTCAGAGACTCTTTTCTTGTTAAACACTGTTGTAAGAGATTAAAAAAAAAAAAAAAAATTTTTTTAAAAATCAAATCTCTATTTGGAAACAAAGAAGGAAAAGGGATACTCATTGTCTGGGGTACAACTGTTTCAGGTGTATTTTCACTACAAGAAAATCTGACCAGAATCACAGAATTGTCACGGTTGGAAAAGTCCTCTAAGATCACTGCATCCAACTGTCAACATCACCTCCAATAAAATATTTTTATCAATATCTCCATCACCCACTAGAGCATGCCCTGAGGTGCCTCAGCTACATGGGTTTTAAATATTTCCAGGGATGGTGACTCCACCACCTCCCTGGGCAGCCTGTTCCATACTCTCTAGTTAAGAAATTCTCTTTAATATCTGATTTAAACCTCCCCTGGTGCAACTTGAGGCCATTTCCTCTGCTCCTATCATTATTTACTTGAGAGCAGAGCCCAGCACCCAGCTCCCTACAACCTCCTCCCAGGGAGATGGAGAGAGGAGCTGCAGAGCCCCCCAGCAGCTAATAGGTATATTTTCAACCCAAGAAATCACCAATATTTAAACGTGAAAAAAAAAAAAAAATCCAAAACAAACCTAGGAAAGCAAATAGATAGCAACCTCGGAAATTAAGTATACATCTTAAAGCCTGCAGAGCTGGCAGTGAAGATGCATCAGCTGTGCCTGCAGTCCTGCTTTGCTGTTGTTTCCCTCTCCCCAGGCATCCCAACCCATCTGGTTTTCCCTCCCTTGGTCTCATTCCCATTCCCAACATTTTGGGGGCAGGATCCTGCCACTGCTCACAGCCTAACCAATGAAATACAACAGCACTAACCAGCACAAAAATATTTCCCTCCCAGAGTAGCAATGCTTTGTGTTGCCAAATCCAGTTTATCAGTGGCAATGACTCTGGAAGAAGGAGAAGGAGAGCAGTGTGGGCATGCAGGGAGCTCTGCGAGCCAGGAGGAGGATGCTGGGGATGCTAGGGCAGCCACTCAGGTCATTGGAGCTCTTAGGGCTGGGTTCTAGAGGGAAATTTCTCAGCCTTCCCCAGGTACAAAGAGTAAGGCAACTAAAAATCTACTAGTGTTCTCTATTTTTTTAATTTAAAAAAAAATTAAAAATATTTATATTTTTTAAAAATCGAAAATACCTTTTTCTCCCGATGAAACTGAACACCTGCAGAGTATGTTTACTGCAGCTCCAAAGAATGCTTTATCTGACAAATAAATGAAGCCTCTGAACAAATGCCCTTCTAGAATCACAGAATGTCAGGTTAGTAGGGACCTCAAGGATCACCTGGTCCAACCCTTCAAATATTTTCTGTGCTTCTCACAGTTCTGGGGGCAGAGAGGACTGTTTAGGTCTCCTCCCAAAAGTGTAAGGAGCACATTCAGGCATCTCCTCCCTGTGAACAAGGTCAGGGATGAGGAATGAGCAGAGCCCTGCCCAAGCTGGAGCTTAAAGGTGATGAGTGAGTCTCTCCCAGGCCCCTCCAGGGTGCCAGATACAGAGAACTGGGGAGGGAATAATATGTGAAAATGAGGAAGCTGCTGTATCTAACTCCTTCCAGAGAAACACAATGGTGAGCACATCATCTACTTTTTTTTTTTCTTTTTTTTCCCATCATAAACCAAGTTAAACAGCAGCTTTCATCGTTGGTGGTCAACAAGAACTGACAGCTGAATGGAAAATTGACTTTCTCTCAATAAATTCCTTTCTCATCCAGCTGCTATTTTCTTCTTAGGAAACCAGGATGAGTTGAAGCTCATCACTTTCTAATTAGTTTGAAGCTGATTTTGTTTAAAACCAATAGTGGTTTTCTTTGTTACTGAATGCTTGAACACTTCTGAGGAGGAGGTCTAACAACAGATTCTCCCAGAAAAAAAAAAAAAAATTTAAAAAATGCAGTTTTCTGCTCCAGGACTCCTATTGCTATGACTGAGCCAAGGCACCTGGGGCTGGTCTTCAGTGAGAGCTGGAAAGGTGACACCTCTTCAATTTATCATTCTTGTCCTGACTACCAGCCAGCATCCCAGAGGAGGAACCCTCCCAGGGATGTCTGGCAGAGCTGGATGTCAGATAAGAGTGAGCTGTGGCCCTCCAAAGCACCAGGGAATGCTCCCAACAGAGCTGTGAGCCAAAATGACACCAATCAGGGCCTCTGAGACAGAGCCATGCCAGTGGGTAGAATCCCAGACTGGTTTGGGTTGGAAAGACCTTAAATCTCCTCCATTCCCCCTCCTGCCATGGTCAGGGACACCTCCCACCAGCCCAGGTTGCTCCAAGCCCCATCCAACCTGGGCTGAGACACTGCCAGGGATGGGGCAGCCACAGCTTCTCTGGGAAACCTGGCACAGGGGCTCAGTACCAATCTTTAAAAAAAAAAAAAATTTTTGTCCCAGTGTCCAACCTAAATCTCCCCTCTTCAAGTTTTAAACCATTTCCCCTTGTCCTCTCCCTACACGCTCACATAAAAAACCCTACTCCCAGCTTTCTTGTAGCCCCTTCAGATATTGGAAGGTTGCTAAAGGACAGGGTAATATTGTTTAATTCCATTTAGTGCAGGGAGAAGGTGATCTCTCCCCTCCTGGATGCCAACACCACCTGCATGAAGACACCAGCAGACCTGCCACAAGGTGCTTTTGATTCCTGGCACACATTCCTTGCCCATCACCTTCTCCATGGGCTGGAGATGGACTCACACTTCACCCAGACAGGGGATAGCATGTGCCAGACTGAGCTGGTGATGGAGTCTTTGGTTTCCCACCTAATCTAAATTTCAGACCTAATAAGGTCTAAATTTGAAGTCAGATGGATTCTGACTTGGGTGGATTTCAATGTAATTTATTTTTTTTTCTTCCCAATTGGCATCCCCTGGCTACAGACATTTGCTGGGATTGTCCTGACTGATGTTTCTTATCCAGGTTTGGCTTTGTGAGAGGACATTGTGTTTCCTGAGAATACTGAACAAGCAGAGCAAGCATCACTCCTGGTAGCCCTGAGTTTTTAGATGAAACACTCGTGCTAAAGCTCGTGGAACTTTTGCAAGTCAAAAATGTACCAATGAGTAAACAAACAATAACTTACAAGCAAAGCTGCAACATGAAATTTCCCCCCATATCTGCAAATCATTATTTGCTTTCCTTGACTAGGTGCAACAAGAATGGGATCACTGAATAATGATGAGGCTTTTTAAAAAACACACGATGTGTAAAATCCACAATCTTTCCAATAGCAACTCCTCTGCTGCTGATCTTTTATGGTCTGTGGTGCTGTTCCCTCTATTAGTATGAAAATTGTAATGCCTGAAAATATAAATCTTGAACAAAACCCTGGCAACACTTTTTAATGTTACCAGACACCGGGAAGGAAGCAGCATCTTAACCCTTACCAGCTCTCCCTCCCTCTGCACAGGCAAGATGGGGCACCCAAATTTGTCTCCCTCTTATCCAGGTCTCAGGAATGTCTCTGGAGAAGCAGGGACCCACCAGGGACACCCCAGCAGCATGCAGGCTTGGCAGAGTCACCAGCCCCCTCTCCTGCATTCAGTTTTGGTCCCTATTCCATAAAAAAGAAGTGGAGAGTCAGGAGAAGGTCCAGAGAAGAGCCATGAGGATGGTCAGAGGACTGGAACACCTCCATATGAGGAGAGGCTGAGAAAATTGGGTCTGGTCAGTCCTCAGAAGGCTGAGGGGAGACCTCCTGCCCATGATCCAGGACTTAAAGGGGGGTACAGAGCAGATGGAGACTCCCTATGGACAAGGAGTCCCATGGACAAGACAAGGGGCAATGGGCACAAGTTGCTCCTGGGCAGATTCCCATTGGACACCAGAGGAAAATGTTTCCCCATGAGGACAGTCAGAGCTTGGAATGGTCTCCCAGGGGAAGGGGTGGATTCCCCCCCTCTGGAAAGTTGGAAGTCTCAGCTCCAGGGGGTGCTGAGACATCTCAGATCAACAAGAATCTGAGAAGGGTTGGAGCAGATGGGCCTTGGGGTCCCTTCCCACCTGACACTCTGGGATTCTATGATTATTCTAAAGCATTTTTCAGCTGAAGAGATATTTCATATGAACATTATCTTTCAACTTTGCAGGAAGGTCTGAGCTGTGTTTGGTTTCATTTTTAGTTTTGCTGGCCACACTCTTGGTCTCCAAGTGTTTTAGGGACCCACACATGAGGCTGCAATCCGACAACCATGTTCTGATGCCGGAAAAAAATTGTAGGTGTGTTCTCTTGTAGCCATCATGCTGGATGTTTTGCTGCAAGCCCTGGGAGATGCCTCTTGGAGCTGCTCCCCACCAGCAGCTGATGGGCATCAACCCATCTGTTTGTGTCAGGTGGGAATGAACAAGTTGGGAAAAAAAAGATTGGACTGAAGATCTGACAAACCCCTGGGAGCTTGTTTTAAATTCAGATATGGGGAAAAGATTTCCATGCCTGTCTCTTGTTCTCCCTGGAGCAGAACTCCTGCAGGTACCAAAGGGCTTAACTATGTGGACATCAACTCAAAGCAACATCTAAAAGGACTCCTACCAGAACCTGCTTTCTACTGCATATCTATTGTCTCATCTCATTCCTCCAGATCAGAACTACCCAAACTGCTGTTGATAAAATCATCCCATTCCCTGCTGCTAAAACTACATTGTTTCCTCTATTCACATCTCCTCAGAAGCCTTCTGGTTATTTATTTACTTCATGAATACAAACTTCTCCGTTGGAGACAAACTCAAGATGTGACTTTACAGAATGTGGAACCATAACTACCTGCTCAGACCAGGGAATTTTTGTGATAAGAATATTTTGGCACCAGACTTGCTCTCTGTCTCCTATGCTCTATTTACTTATTCTCCCTGCTCTACCAGATGTGCCCTTCCAGCTATTAGGATGAACTCTCTCCTCAGATCTCAAAAAACCCCCAAACCCTGATACCTGCCTTGTAAAGGTCTGAAAGGTCTCTGCTTCTCCTCCTTAGGTGAATTCATCATATTTCAGAAATGTGTTTTCAGCATTATTTCAGGAAAGTCACAGAAATCCCAGAATGTCAGGGGCTGGGAGGGAGCTGTGGAGCTGATCCAGTCCCAGCAGGATCCCCCAGGGCAGGACAGCACCCATTGCCCCTTGTCCTGTCAGGGGTCATCACTGAGCAGATCCTGGCTCCATCCTCCTGGCACTCACCCTTTCCACAATTCTATACATGAAAGAGGTCACCCCTCATTATCCCCTTCTCCAGGTTCTCCATCTCACTGGAAATTTTCAAAATGCTTTTTTTTTCTTTTTTTTCCTTGTGTTTCTTACATTCTTAAGTCCTACCAAGTAGGACCGCAAAAGTATTACCTTTTTTTTTTTTTTCCTAAAAAATATAGAACTTCATATCTCTCTTCTGGAATTTCTACAGTGGAGAAACAACCCATGAAGATGCTGTAACAACAGCAGCACTGGGGCTGAGGCCAACCCAGCAGGAGAGTGCAATGCCAGGGCACATTCCTACACAAGGGACAGTGCAGCACTGGATTATTCCTACTTCTCCTCTGTGATCAAAACCCTCCCACAGCTCAGAGCAGAGAAGCAATGCCACATCTCTTACATTTGTACCCCTGCCCACCTGAGCAGACAGAGAATTGTGGTGCTCATTCTCCCTTGAGTTTCTCCTTACCACCCTGGGCCAAAAAAAAAACCAGCAAAAAAAAAGAACCAGCAAACCAACAGGCTATGGAGGAGGAAAAATAGTTCCTGCATCCTGGCTAATAATATAAATTGGCCAAAATATATAAAGAAAAAAAAAATAAAAAAAAATATATAATATATATAAAGTTGGCCAAAATATCCTGGCCAAAAATATAAAGTTGCCTGTGAGAGGTTCCTGAGTGGCTCTGCACTCAGATACTGGAGGGATTCTTGCTGCTCACTCAGGTCAGGGTGATGGCCACAGAATTCAGTGCAACTTGATGGCCACAGAAAGATTTTTTGATTCTAGAACCATTCTCTGACTATGATTTGCTGAGTGGAATGGGGTTTTAAAAACAGATCTGCCAAGAGAACTTTTATGCAGATGGTGATGAAGTTTTTTTCAGCCTTAACAATCTATAAATATAAAGCCTTCCCGTTGGAACTATCATCACATTTCAGATCTATTATTCTCCCAGGAGCTACATTTAAGCCCTGTTATTGCTCAGTTAAAGCCAGTAGTGCTGCAGTGCTCCACTCCAGCCCAGAAAATGCTCCATGAATCCAATGCTGCTTTGCATTTACTAAAAATACCGTGTGGCTGTTAATACAAGATCCTAACATCTCCCAACAAATGCCTTTTGTGCTTGGCTTTTGGATAAAAGGAAAAAGAAAGAAGAATTGAAAAGCAAAATAAGACAAGTAAATAGCATCAATTCTAGATATGTGTGAGAGAAAAAAAAGTTAAGTTCTGCCATTGTCTTTCAAGCCCTGGCAAACAAATAAAAGTTCAGGACTAAAGCAGCAAATCATTCCCAACAGCATGTACTTTATAATGAAATCTTACAGAGCAATTTGCTGGTAATTTATGTCATGTGGCAGCCAGAATCAACCACTTATGCTTAATTTCCAACAAATTAGAAGTGTCCAGGGTAGTAATTCTACCTGTGCAGCAATTCCTTTTCATGTAATACATGTATGTAGGCATCAAGACACGCTCAGTGGAATCCAATTCCTACAAAAAACCCCGAAGCAGCACAGGGGTTTTATTTGTGCTTTGCCTAATAGATCCTCTCCAGTGAATGAAGATATGCAAATTTTTTGATCACTGGGAAGATACATTAGGAGAATTAAAATGCAATGCCTGGATGAAAATTAAATGGGGTATAAAAATAGCCGCGACGGGTTCTTTCTAATGACTTCCCTGACAGATGGAGGCATGATGAATGAGGACCCAATAATGCCTCAGATGAACTTCATCACCAACACATCAGTTCATATTGACAAAGAGGAAATGAATGCTCCTGAGACACCTCCACCCAGGACTAATTGAACACACAGTGAATTAACTTGCATCTTAACTGCTCTGGGGAGGCTTCGTGGAGGCAGAGGTGCAACATCACCCCGAGCCCCCTGCCTGCTGAAGGGGAATCCTGCTGAGCTCACCCCCTCAAACCACCCCCCTGGACACTTCCCAGTCACCCAGAGGTTAATCAGAGAATGGCTGAGGCTGGGAGGGAGCTCAGAGCTCATCTCCTCCCAGCTCCCTGCCATGGCCAGGGACACCTCTCATCCAGCCCAGGTTGCTCCAAGCCTCATCCAACCTGGCCTTGAACACCTCCAGGGAGGGGGCAGCCACAGCTTCTCTGGGCAATCTGTTCCAGAGGCTCAGCACCCTCCTCCTGAAGAACTTCTGCCTCAGATCCAGGCTGAACCTCTTCTCCTGCACTTTCAATCCCTTTCCCCTTCTCCTAGCACTGGACACTGATGAAAAGTCCCTCTGCAGCCTTCCTGGAGGTTCCCTTCAGGTACTGGAAGGCAGCTCTAAGGTCCCCCTGGAGTCTTCTCTTCTCCAGGCTGAACAATCCCAGTTTCTCCTCAGCCTCTCCTCCTGGCAGAGCTGCTCCAGCCCCTGGATCAGCTTTCTGGCCTCCTCTGGACTCATCCCAACAGGCACAATCCTGAAGGATCACACATGGCCCAGGCTGCATGGGGAGAGAAGGATGTTGCTGCCTTGGCTACAAAATGCAACAGGGTTAAATCAGAAAAAAGAGGCAAAGAGAAGAGGTAGAGACATGCCATGGAAGGAGCAGAAGACACCTGCAAACACCTGGTAGGAGATTTCACCAAGATGTCTTGAAATAAATTCCAGAAAAAGCATCTTTTTACCTGGACCGAGGAGGCAAACAGATGTTCTGAGGAGAGTGGAAAATACAGGAATGTGAACATAAAACAATTGCATGGACTTCAAACAACCCAAAATTTTTTTTTTATTTTTTTTTTTCCTGCTGCTCTGGACAGTGTTTGCAGCTTGAAACAGGTATCAGTTTCTTCATTTATATTCCTTATTTCTCTTGTGGAAAAGGTCACTTTATAACCAAATGGGGTTTTCTTTGTTGATCTCAAGCAAAGACCTACAATAAGAAAACAAATTTCTTTTCTTTCTCTACCAAAGCTGTCTCTGTCCTTGGGGGGCTTTGGGTCATTTCATGTGCAAAATTACAGCATTAAACTACATTATGCTTGCACCTCTGGGCCAGGTTAGGCTTTCATCTCCTTTAGAGGTTGGGACATGCAGCAAACATCAGAGAATAAAGTCACACTGAAGCAACTGAAGAGGAACTACTATTTTTTTAAGCAGTCAAGGCCAATGCTTTTAAATTCAGAGGTCAGGGATTTAAACCCTAGAGAGGGCTCAGCCTGGGACTCTGTTCCAGAGGTGGAAAATGAGAGGGAACAGGCTCTGGGCTGGAGGACAAATTGTCTTGCGGGTTACACAAGCAACTTTTGACAAGTTAAAAATGAAAATAGAAGAGAACAATTAATGCCAAAAGAGAACAGCTCGGAGACACAGCCCCAGCAGGACAGGGGCAGAGTGGGAATTGATGGGAGTAGGGTTATTTCCAGCCCAGCCACTTCTCCCTGCGCAGCCAGAGTCAGAGGAGCTGCCCTCAGCAGTTTTGGGGGTGTCTGCCCTGGATGGTTTGGTTGCCCTGTGTTTAGTAGATCTGAAATGGTGGCACACAAATGGGAAGAGGTGGAGGAATAATACGTATGGTGCCTATAGCTTCTTCAGTGGAAGATGGACACAATGTGTTGGAGCAAGCCCTGAGGAAGCCACAGAGATGATCAGAGGTTGGAGCAGCTCTGGAGCCAGGGAGAGAGTTGGGGGTGTTGAGGCTGGAGAAGAGAAGGCTGCAATGGGGAGAGCTTAGAGCACCTTCCAGTGCCTGAAGGGGCTCCAGGAAAGCTGGGGAGGGACTTGGGACAAGGGATGGAGGGATGGGATCAGGGGGAAGGGTTTCCAGATGGAAGAGGGGAGATTGAGGTTGGATATTAGGAAGAAATAGTTTGTTGTGAGGTTGCTGAGCCCCTGTGCCAGGTTTCCCAGAGAAGCTGTGGCTGCCCCATCCCTGGCAGTGTCTCAGCCCAGGTTGGATGGGGCTTGGAGCAACCTGGGCTGGTGGGAGGTGTCCCTGACCATGGCAGGGGTTTCCATTCCAACCCAAACCATTCCATGATCCTATAAATATCAGATTGGCAGAGGCTACACCACTTTACTAATCACACCCATTCTCTTTGCTCTTTTTACTTGACCTGGAAGATACAGAACAGCTCAGCCTGGCCCAGCCTGCAGGAGATGGCCTTCTGGGAGAAGAGGTACCCAGATGATTCCATGGTTTTATTCTCTATGAGATGGTGAGAGCAGATGAGAGGGATGGAGCCAACTGCCCAGGCTCAATGCACTGTCCAGTACCGAGCAAGCAAGGCAGAAAGGAACTGTCTCAAAGATATTAAGATCATACAAGTTTAATGAAGAAAAAAACCCTGCAGCTTGACAAAGAATCAAGATCCTATTAATGGCCTTGCTGATGGAAAGACTAAAGCCCAAGCTTGGTTTTATTACCCCCAGGAGGGTGCAGAGGGCACAGAATGGGCTCAGCATTGTGCTGGAAGTGCAGCCAGAGCTGGAAAGCATCTTGATTAGAGAAAATAGAAGCTGGAGATGAACCCAAAGGAAGCTGTGCTGCATGCTTCCCTCCTTAGGAACTGCCTTGTGCTTTAATTTGACTCCACATCCCTCACAGCCCAGCTTTTACTGTCCTCAACCTCATTAGGAGCTTCCTAATGACAGCTCCTTAGTCCTCTGCCAGGGACACAAAACCAGACTGAGCCCTGCTCAATTATCTCCAGATTCCTGGAAGGTCCCCACTAATTAATTTTTTTTACCACCGTGGCATCTACGAAAAGGGGGGAACTCATCACCTGGAGATCTCACTGCTGTTTAGAGCTCCTTGGGGCAATTTCTTCAGGTAGCTGCATTTTCTTAAGGAAAAAAAAAACAAAAAACTTGGTGATGCCACTTCCTTGGCCCTCAGAGAGGCTGTGTTAAAGGCTGTAATTTGGAGGTAGCACTTAATTAATGAGCCTTTTGCTCCTTGTCAGAATGAAAAAGGATGAAAAATGGTGGCCTTTGGACACTTAAGATAAAAGTCATGGGGAAATGAACAAATAAACCAACTTTGACCTCTGAAGCTATCAGGATGTTTCAGTCTCTGTAATTCAGAGCAAAATCCAGGCATTTGTTTCTGAGAATCAGCTCCAGAAAACCTCAGTTGTTTCCAGCTCCAGAAAACCTCAGTTGTTTCCACCTCCAGCACTTCAGGTTTGAATAGATCCTTTTTGTTTGGAAAGGATCTTTCCAAAACCATTTAAGCTGTGTCACCACCTTTGGTCCTACACATGAAGACCACAAAAGCTCAGGTTGCCCAAGCCAGACACTATATTAGAAACAGTGTTTCTAGCTTGTATAAATACTTACTAAAGACACAATTCAAAAATGGTGCCCAGCAAAGAGGATTTCTGTGTGAGATCAAACAAACCCTCTCTCTAAGTCAAGTAAAATATGAACTTTAAAATCCTACTTTCTGACATTGCATGCAAATATCCTGACCACTGTCCTGGGGTTTGGTGTGAGTCTTCCTGGAAGACTACTGAGAAAAAGAAGAAAAAAAAAAAAAAAAGAAAAAAAAAAGAAATGAAAAAGAAAAAAAAAAGTAACAAAACTAGAAAACCAACCCAGAAATCAGTTTCTAAAGCTTTTGTGACACTTTAATCCACTGCCAGTCTTTGCTTTGACAAGGGAGATGTCTGCAGACATCGTGTTAGATCATCTAATGAGCTGGGGGCTACAACAGCTCTGCTTCTGATTTTGAACATACCCATAATTCAATTGAGAAACAAACCAAAACAGACACTGAAGAAAATTCATCTGCTGCCCTCTAATGAAATCTGAGGCACCTTAAAAAATGAAAGCAAAGCAAATGAATCACAAGACCTACACTGGAGAGCCCTAAGAGCTGAGGTGGCCATTAGTGGCTACCAAGAGGAAAATAATTCAGAACTGACTGGTCTGTACAACAGGTCTGCTCAACACCAACCACTTGCTGGACCTGGGGTTTGGGTTTTTCTTTTGCTGGCCCCAGTGCATGTTTTGGAAAGAACAGACACTAGAGAAAGCAGGGATGCAACAACAAAACCTCCCCAGGCTCCTTGTATTCACCTGAGGGTTTCAAAAAGGAGCAAACTATTTCACAGCAAGAAACATCACCAGAAGGTCCCAGTGGTGAAGGCAGGAGGTGACAGTGGAGACAGCAATGGGATAAAACTGCGGGGGAAAGCTGGAGATCTGGGAAGAGGGGCCATGGCAAAGGGCCACCAGCACTGGGGTGTGAAGCACCCAACCAGCTGCCCCCAGTCAGCCCAGCCCATCCCATCCCATCCCATCCCCTGGGACACAAACCTGGGTCTACCAGCTCTGAGAGCTCAAGGGGGGGCAACAGAAGCTCTATAAATCCTGCAGGCAATGGTTTCTGCCCATCGATGCCAACTGAGTCCTCAGGTCAAAGCCTGAGACTGCAAAAGGGGACTGCAAACACTCCTGCACCTTTATTTAAAGAACCTTTGCCTCCGTCTGCTCCTTGAAGGAGGCAAAGTTGTTAGCAGCAATCAGACCCACAAGAGCTCAGTCCTGTGCCACATCCTTCCCACCCTCCTCATCTTCACATGCCAAGGCAGCAGGAGATCTGCTGCTGGAATTTTTTCCTGTTGTTCTCTTGGAGATGGTGAGACGAGTGCTTTGAGTTGGCTCAGTTGTTCCTGAAGATGCAAAATGCCCTGGCAAGGAATCAAGGCCACAGTGTTTTTGGGATGTTGCCCCTTTCCATCATCCCCTTGTCTGAGTTGCCTCAATATGGGGAGGGAGGAGATTCCACTGCCTGCCCTTCTGTGATTCTCAGGGATACTGAGTTAGGAAATACCAGGGAAAAAACCCCAATCAGATGCCACGTAGAAACACCACCACCATCACTGGAACCCAAATATCCCAATGGTACAGCCAGGCAGGTACATGTCACCCCCCTCCTAGGCCAGCATCTCCCCAAAAGAATCTCAGCTCACCCCAGGGTGCTCCACACCCCTGGGCAGACACCAGGACAGAAGGAGTTACAAGAGCCTAAAAATGAAAAAAAGCCCAAAATATCCCATGTTTTCACTGGGGCTGAGGCCAAAGGACTCTGTGCTTTAATGGGCAGCATGAGGATGGGGACTTGCCCTGCACTGAACCCTCTGTGAGCACATCTGCCACGACCCAACAGCACCAGAACCCGGTTCTGAGAGCTTGTTTGGGTTTTCCTAGTGCTGTGAATAACTGAATTCCCCCTGGGAATGCTGCTAATAAGCCATCACCTTTCGAGTGGAACAGATCTGCTTGTGAAGCTTGGGCCTGGATTGGGATGCAGATTCAATTTCAAATAAATAAGCAAATGCACAAATAAATTAACAAATGCTTAAAGAAAGAACAACACCTTTGTTTCTGGGGCTGCTTTTTTGTGCAGTCAGATTTTGTCTTCTGTGTCTAGCAATATCAGGCAAGAAGGGAATAAAGTCCAACATTTAATTGGCTTCCTCCTCTCACAGGATTTCATAAAATTTTATGTTATTTCTTCTTAAGTCTGGGGTTTTTTTCCCAATGTTTTACAGCTGATTGCCTTTTTGTTTTCAGTAAATCTATGTATTGCTATTCTCTTTCTTCCAGCAGTTTCCTCCATTGTTCTAGTTCATCCACCCTCTCAACCAATTTTATCAAGTTCTGTTTTATCTCCAAAATCGAATTTTCAAGGTTAGTGAAGAAATATGTTTTTCTCTATTTTCCTTTTCCTCCCTTAACTCTGCCAGGGCTTGTGTTGGATGCATTTTGAAGCTCTCCATAGTTAATGGCAGTGCTGGGTTTATTCCACCTCATTGCTATGACAAATATCCTTGCACCTCCTTCTTGAATGCCCTGGGGTTTCTTCTCTTTTCCCACCATTCTCCTCCACAAATCTTGCCTCTCATTTCTGCTACACAAATCTATTCCATAGATACCAACAAGATTTTTTTAACTGGGAGGGAAAACATCTCATTTCAACCCATCCCATTTGCAGCCAGCTGATAGGGATGATCTGATGTTGGAAAGATGAGAGAAGGTCCCATTTCAGTGAAGCAGGGGTCATTAACTGCACCATAACACCTGCCTTAGCATCCATTACTCAAAAAACCTCTGGACAAGATCAGAACGTGAGGATGGGCTTTCATCAAAAGTCATTATCTTAATAAAATAATCTTTATCTTCATTAAATAACACAAACAAACCTTACAAATAAATTTAAATCTATTAGGTTAGCTCACACTGACTCTTCCCCACTAGAAGGGTAAATGATTTCCAGGAAGGAAGCAGCTTTTTAGGTGCACTTTGTACCTTGCAGCCCTGTTGTACACCTGCAGAAGCAGGGAGGAACAGCATCTCTGATGCTTCTCATCATTTCCTCATTTCTTCCAGCTTTTCCTAATGCAACATCCTATTTCAAGTGGTTTAAAAGCTTCTCCTCTGAAGTAAGCACTGCACAGAGGAACACAACAACAGAAGGCTGGAGGAACAGTGACCAAGGCACTGCTCTGCTATCACAGTCAGCTAGACCATAGACCATCTGTCAAAGTCTCACTGCTGTTATCATTTAAAATCTGCACATATTCATGGCCAACTTGTAGCTGTTCTTGCATCAACCTTGGCTTTTAGAGCCTTAAATAGCAACATCCCTCTGCCTGCCCCATGGTGCACATTCAGAGGGCACCTGCACCTCTTTCCTCAGGAAGATGAAACGTGACCAATTCTTAGAGTCACCTCCTCTGCCACCTCAAATCCTGCTTTGTACACCTTCCCCCAGCATGACCTGGCACTCAAATGCCCTGCTGAGGTCTTGATGCTGCCTTACAGAGAGGGGACACTTGGTGAAACAGGAGAGCTGGGAGCAAGGAGGGGGAGATTGTGGGGAATTCCATGATCAGCACCTCCAGGAACTGAAAGGTGAGGTCCTGATGACATTGGTATTTAAAAACCAATGCCTGAGAATCACAAATATGGGTCTCTCCAGGCTATATGAAAGACTGGAATTAATTTTCATCTCTTTGTAATTGAGAAAAAACCTTGGCCTGCCTGGAATCAGGTAGAGGCAGTGGTAATGAATAGGGCAGGGAGGACTTGCAAGTCAATTGACCTTGCCATGGCAGCCAACTGTCTTTTTTTGGGAAGCAAAACAGCACCAGTGTCACCCAGAAGCTCTGATTTCTTATCTGGAGAGCAAAAATCCAGCCTAGGTCTGCACAAGGCACATGGAACACACATGAACATGAGCTGGGGCTCTGATTTCCCTGGTGGCACTATGCAACACCAACAAGTTCTCTGTAGTTGATTAGAAAGATGATTTTATGGAGTTGTAGAGCTACACCACCCAAAACCCAAGCTCTTTCATTCCTTTAGTGCAGCAGGGTTTTCTAAAAGAGCTGACCCTCATCAGAGGCCAGAAATAATTCACACCTGTAGGCAGAACCCAGCTTAGAAGAACCTAAAGAGTCCAAATATATTCACTCTGGAGGGGCCTGGACAAGCACCAGCCTGAAAGCTCTCAAGAAAAGTTGTGGGGAAGCAGGGAAGTCCAAGCAAGCTGTCCAGTGACAAACCCAACACCTACCTTGAAATCAGGGTGGGAGGAGGAGCTGGGAACTACAGCCCAGACATCTCAATCTCAGTCCCCAGAAACCTTCTGCAACCAACATTCCAATCATTTGTCAGAGCTGGGAAGATAAGGCTGAGCTGAGTAACTGTCACTAGGGATTTGTCAGCAGCAAATCATGTCACAACATCCTAATTTCCTTCTTTGAGAGTGTAAGAGAGACAGATGGTTGAAGAGAAATCACTGCTGCATCTGAAATCACTGAAATCACTGCACCTTGGCCTGAGCCAAGCATCTTGGTGTTAGTTGCCATGAAATTGCCATAAACCATCTAGAGATGGGTGCCCTGGTATGGGGGGGGAGAAGTGAGGGCAGGGTGGTGTAAAATGATGGGACAACCATGCTCACAGAGCCCTTGCCAGAAGCCCTGGGTCACCTTCAACGGGGGGAACAACAGAACTCTGGGCTCCAGCTCCAGCCAAGCCAGATACTTGCCCAAGGAAAAAGAGCTTGGAGAAAGACAGCATGGAGAACCATCAGGTGAGGGTCTGCAAAATAACACCTTGGCTTCACAGTGGAGCACAGCTGATTAGGGATTAGCAACCTCAGGCTGTTGTGCATCAACCTGAGGTGGAGGAAGGGGTCTACAAAGGTACCAAAGGGTACCAAAGACAACCAAAGAGAAGAGACATGAGATTGTTCAGTAATTGACAGCTTCTTCACTGATGAAAGTGCTGGAACACCTCTGCTATGGAGCCAGGCTGAGGGAGCTGGGGTTTTCCATCCTGGAGAAGAAGAGGAGGCTCCATGGAGACCCAACAGTGACCTTCCAGTGTCTGAGGGGCTACAGGAAGGCTGGAGAGGGACTGTGTGCAAGGGGCTGGAGGGATGGGATGAGGGAAAATGGGTTTAAATTAGAGAAGAGCAGCTTTAGCTTGGATGTGAGGAACAAGTTGTGTCCCAGGAGGGCAGTGGAACAATGGCCCAGGGTGCCCAGGGAGGTGGTTGAGGTCTCATCCCTGGAGATATTCAAGGTGAGGCTTGAGGAGGCTCTGAGCAACCTGATCTAGGTGAGGGTGTCCCTGATACTGCAGGGGGGTGGCACTGGGTGACCTTCACAGGGACCTCCCAACACAAATTATTCTCTGGTTTTCCATAGGGAGCCCAAAGACAACAGAATTACCCTTAGAAAACCAGCTAAAGAAGCAGCTGCATCTGTTGGCCTTCCCAGTGCAAACCAGAATCTCCAAGAAGAAAAGTGACCACCCCTTGTTGCAGAAGTTGGGTCATCTGAAGGAAGAGCAGCATTGCTCCTGCCCCTCTCTCTGAGCCAGTCCTGCCACCAGCACCAAAGGAGGACAGGCAGAGGCAGCTACCAGCTGAGCCAAAAGGAGAAACTATGCCAATAATAAATACCAGTGAAAAAATAAACCTGAGGAAGTTGCTACACCTTGAGGGAAACAGTCAATTAAAAGAGAGATAAATGGCTTTATTGATAAGAATGTATATTAACAGGCATAGGAACTACAAAGGGACCTAGGAAAGTGAGAAATATGTTGCAATGCTTTGAATGTATTTTCAAGTGTCTGGGCTGCCTAGAAATAACAATTCCTCTAACAAAAAAACAACAAAAAACCCTACAACACACAAACCAAGCCAAGCAGGATATGCCTCCTCTTTGTTTACTTTCCATGAGTTTTATTTACTGACCCAGTAATAAATGAAAGGTGTGAAATTTCCCATTTATTACGTGGAAAGCTTCTGAATAGAGTGTAAGAAATCCTTTTTATCAGAACCTTTCCTCAAAAAGCCACTTGTGCAGCTTACTACCCCTGCCACCAGCCTGCAAAGCCCCTGGGTGGCAGGTGACATTGGTCCCCACACCCAGAAGCTGAGTGGCACGTGGCATTGCAGCTTGGTGACAAAAGATGTGAGTGAGCTCCTGGCACCAAGCAGAATGAGGATGCCCAGACAGGACAGCAGGAAAACTGCAGGGAGCACGAGGAGAATAAAATCCAGACCCCACCAAGCTGCTGGCACAGAATCACCTCGCCTGGAAAAGATCTCCCAGACCTTCAATTCCAACCATAACCTGACACTGACAAATCCTTACCCAAACCACATCCCCGAGCACTGTGTCCATCCCCTCCAGGGATGGTGACTCCAGCCCTGCCCTGGGCAGCCTGGTCAGGGCCTGAGAACCCTTCCAGTGATGAAATTCTTCCTGGCATCCAATCTAAACCTCCCCTGGAGGGCAACCTGCATGTCCATGGCTCTTGGAAAGCCTTCATCCATTGGTGCCACTTGCAAAACTTCAGTCACTTAACTCTTACCTTGGTTTCTTTGCTGGGAGGAGAAGAACACAAGAGGATCTCATGCTACATGACCAACAGAGATTTATACAAAGCCTGATGGGAGTGACAAAAAGAAGGAGGCTCTCCAAAATAGAAAAAAAATATTAAAAAAAAAAAAGTCATCGTTTCCCCACAGCAACCAAGCTCCTCCAGCTTTCACAGCATCTCTGTGGCTGCTGTAATGAGTCCAGCACCCTCTGGCCCAGCTCCTTAGAAGAACCTGATTATGTGGCAGCACAATCGTGGTCTAATTTCATTGCTGCTGCTGAGTGAAAGGAATGTGCCTGCTGACACCATTTTTGTCTCCACAGGTGAAATGATTTGCAAAACTCCATATTAAACAGCAGTGGACAACAGGTCTGAATAAGAAAAATAAAATCTGCCATGAGGGAGAGCAGAGAAAGTGGCAACCTCCCTTTAAATATGGATATTGCCTTAAAAACCTTTATTTTATGAGATGCTTACAGTTACAAAGTCAAACACCTGGAAGCTAGACAGAAAGATAATGATTTCTAGAGTAAAATAAATGGGGCTGTAACCATGTACATGATGCAACACAGCAGCTCTCAGACAGAATCCATTACGTGCTTATGTCAATCCAAATAACCTTAAACTTTTAATGCTTTGCTTCACAATCCCATCTTTAGCTGAAATGTCTGTTTCTTCTCATTATGGGAACAAGTCTCCAATGGGATACAAGGCAATAAAAAGGAAATAGATTTACCTAGCATCTTCCTCAGTTAAAACAGCCAATGGCAAACTAAAATAAAACAGCTGAATGGCCAACTTCATTATTCCAATTGACCTTTCCATGAGCTGTTTGCTTGTTGACTTTGCTTCTCTTGGTTCTCATCCTACAAGAAGGGCATTTCCATGGCCACCACTCTGGCATCCCCTCCCCAGCCACTCCTTGGGGAGCTCTGGAGCCCTTGCTGACCTTCTCTCTCCCAGCAGAGCTCCTGGGGTTGTTTCATGATATTTGCTGACCTCTGGAGGATTATTTTTTTTTTTTCCCCCTCCTTAACTCCTTTTTATCCTGACTGTGACATTCCTTCTCATTTTGCTCTTTATCTCCTCCTCATGGTAATTTCTGGGGGAGCTCACTGCCCAGCCCAAGGAAAGAGTCTCACTGCCTGCCCTCAGTGCCTGGAACTCCCTGTGCCCTTTCATTCCTCTCTCTTCAGGAGTTATTAATTGTGAAGCTGCTCTCTCTTTTAGCACAGCCCAGCACAGTCTCCTTTACAATAGCACATGGCCTAATACACGACACAAAGCCAGAGGAAAACCTTTGCTCTTACAAATACCACATGTAGGAAACAAAGCTCTGAGGACTGTGTGGGCATCCCATTCACTAAAAAAAATGTAGGGGGGAAAAAAAAAAAAAAAAAAAAGAGAGTTTTTTGGTTCCTTCCAGGAGGTGACACATATCTGGCAGCCATGCAAGCTGACATGCTAACAAATGTGGGTGCTATCACATTTTCCTTTTATCAGATTAGCCAAGGCTGAGCTGGGAGCAGAGGGATGCCCCTAACCCTAACCCTGCCCAGTACCTCCAGAACTGGAAGCAAAGTTCCAACACCAGTGAATTCTTCTAGAATTCAGGAAACCTCTGTCCTCTAAAGGAGAGGGAGCTCTGCAGCTCTTCAGCACTGCCATGAAGTGGGAGGGAACACCACTCCAACCTGGAAGCTCCTCACCCTCACCCCAAAAAAGCAGGAATCAGTTGGCAGAAGATGTCCTGGGGTGTCCCAGACCTTCAGAGATACCAAATCTGCATTAAGGCCAGGGAATTATTTAAGGGTGTGAGCAGACTCTCTCCTCTGCAGGTTCTGGAGCTGGCTCCATCCCACCTCTCATGAATTTTCATCCATTTCCGTAAGTTATAAAGCTATTAGAAAAGACACCATCCAACAAATCTTAATGTAATGCTGAAATTCAGCCTGGAGAAGAGAAGGCTGCAATGGGGAGACCTTAGAGCACCTTCCAGTGCCTGAAGGGGCTCCAGGAAAGCTGGGGAGGGACTTGGGACAAGGGATGGAGGGATGGGATCAGGGGGAAGGGTTTCCAGATGGAAGAGAGATGAGATGTGAGGAAGAAATAGTTTGGTGTGAGGGTGCTGAGCCCCTGTGCCAGGTTTCCCAGAGAAGCTGTGGCTGCCCCATCCCTGGCAGTGTCTCAGCCCAGGTTGGATGGGGCTTGGAGCAACCTGGGCTGGTGGGAGGTGTCCCTGACCATGGCAGGGGGGGGAATGGAGGAGATTTAAGGTCCCTCCCAACCCAAACCATTCCGACTCAATGTTTCCAAGACTTTCTGAGGGTTACACTTGTCCTGGGCTTGCTGCCCAGCTTGGTGGTATTTAGGACCAGAGCACTGCCATCTCCTCCCTGCAATACAGGAAACAAGCCCAAACTCCACAGTTCATCCCATGGTTCATGTGCTCTGAAGGATTTTTAACAGATCCTCCCTCTCCTGAGTGTGAAGGGGAGAGCCCAGCTCCAGGAGTTGGCACAAAAGCTGGGAGAAGCAGCAGCTCTGTCAGCAAAAAGCTGCCATGGCCAGGAGAGTGCAAGATTCTGTGAACAAACCTGAAAGGACTGGATGAAAGGAATGGAATCCTGATGGATTCCAAAGTACCATTCTCCCAGGATTATCAGTTTGACTACTCAGATCCTGGATGCCATCTCCAGGAGAACTTTCAAAGACACCCTGTTTTGATTCTTCTTATTTTAACTACAGATATGCAACATTTGCATCCACCCCCATCCCTCTTCTCATTCTCACTTCTTAAAAAAAAAAAAAAGAAGCAAACAGAAGAACAACTTTTGTTTTGTCTTTGGTCTTGCCCTCAGCCACTGCTGTGAACTGCTTGGTGGTGTAAAACTATCTTCTACACAACCAGTTGTCAAAAAGAAGCCACCATGAATAATTCAATTTCTTCCACTAACATCCCTGTTTATGCTTCAGGTTCTGGAGTCCACATTGCTATGCTGCCTTTTGGAATTTCTAACAAGAGCAAGATACCTCTCAGGAGGCTCTCCCAGCGACAGCAGTTTTAATATTGAATAAGAAAAAATTCAAATTATCTCCTTCTCATTTACAATTTTCCATATTGCTGGTGTTTGCATATTCATTCCATCTCCAGGTCACCAGACACACACTGCCTTTGACCTTGCTAAATGTCAAAA
Organism: Phaethornis superciliosus; assembly: GCA_023637945.1. NCBI lineage: Eukaryota > Metazoa > Chordata > Aves > Apodiformes > Trochilidae > Phaethornis > Phaethornis superciliosus. The sequence goes on along the minus strand of JAJQWJ010000006.1, from coordinate 41,891,219 downwards.
AGCTCCTAATACTTTGTTTTGTGATCAAGCCATCAATTATTTCCACGTATTCTTCCTCCCTTGGTCTGTTCAGATAAGTTCAGTACAGAGCCATCATTGCTTATGCACTAGGCTGGAATCTTTCTCTCTCATCTTTCACTGAGGATTTCACAGAAGAGATTGTCACTCTTGTTTTACACAAATGCACTTGGAGTTTTCTGGAAAAAAACAGAAAGTCTAAGAACCCAGGGATGGAATCCCCAGAGGCTTTACAAACCATGCAGATGTGGTGCTGAGGGACATGGTTTAGTGGTGGCCTTGGTAGTCCTGGGTTAAACAGCTGGATTGAACGTTGCCAAAGGTTTTTTTTCCACAATTCTGTGATTCTATGAACAACCTGCACCCCAGGGATGGGGAGCTGCTCCAACACAACACACCAGGATTGTAGAATCAGAGAAAAATTGGTGTTGGGAGGTCCCTCTGCAGGTCACCCAGTGCCACCCCCCTGCAGTATCAGGGACACCCTCACCTAGATCAGGTTGCTCAGAGCCTCCTCAAGCCTCACCTTGAATATCTCCAGGGATGAGGATGGAGAAAGCACCTCCAAAAAGCAAAACTGCAAAGGCAAACGGGACCAACGTGGAGCTTGACATTTGAGACTTGAGTTATTGAACTCCCATACTCCAAAAAGGCAAGAAGAAGGGCTCAGAAATCTAAAAGTAGAAAGGCCCAGTTGAAGCCCTCATTTTGCCTGCCCTCTCTCATCACCACAAACTGCCTGAATGAAACCCAAATCCTTTCTGCAGAGAAGGAGGTCATTCAGAAAGCAATAAATCACAGAGCCCAGGGATGTATTGGCCTGTACAACTGTTACCCTGAATACTGATCAGCTTTTACCACTGCAACCTTTAATTGAAAGGGAAAAAAAAAACCCCAAAAGTTGTAACTGTGATGTAAATGATATGAATGTAAAATAGAACATATTGATTTCCTTTATTGTTTCAACCTGCTGAAAAATAGATTTCAGTGATTATTTAAAAATAAAGACATTATCCCCATGCAATTGCTCTTCTTGCTGACGGAGATTTCCTGTCTACCCCCTTTTAAATACATTTTCCTAGTTAAAAGTTTATAAGCAGATCTGAAAATCTAGGTTTCACTCCCAGGGAGGTTTTCTTGATCCTCACTTGGGAATCAGCCCCACTGACTCGTCCAGCTCTGCCCAGCAATGTGAGTGAAGAAGTCTGCAAAAGTCTTGAGTTGCTTTCACAGCCCTGGGAGCCACAGGACACATTTCTCTGGAGCTAAAACTCACTGTGACCATCTCCAAACCAGTGTTCCCAGTCCTTGTCCCCCTTCCAGCCCAACCCCAGTGGGTTTCCTCCACCCAGCTTCAAAACAACCCCTACCCATGGACTCAGTCTGTAAGTCCCTGGCCAACCACTGCAGGGAGCAGGCACCTACCTGGAAAAAAGTTCCTCATCATTACTTTGCTAAATCTACATGAGCTTTCAGATCTTTAATGCAAGTTCTATTTTGGATGGAGAACACTTCATTCCTTTCTTTTGCAACAAGTTTTTACTTCATTATTTGTATAACAGATAATATTTACACATAAATATTTCAAGGCTCACGTATTCAGACAGTCACGGAATAGACGTGGCAATTTTTCTGAGCTGCCAAGTTGCCCATCCAAAGCACAAAGATTATCTTCCCCCATCCTCAGCTGAAAATAGCATCTACAACCCCAGCAAAGCTGACCCACCTCTGAACTCTCCACAACTAATTTATGCCCCACTGACAGACTCCAGCTTCGCAACGCTGCACCTGAGATCGTAACTCAGCCTCCTCTTTCTGACTAATTAGCTCTGTTCCATTTTCAAATCGAATCCCTGAAGAATCTTCCCTTTCAGCATGGTTTCATTAGTTGTTTAGAATTTATTACCGAGGCGGAATGACACACATAAACTGGAGCTCAGACTGAAAGGAAAATTCAGGAGGCTCACAATGTGGCTGACTGTTCTTGCCAACCAGGCTACCATGAAATAACTTTGATGTTTTAAGAGGCTTTACAAGGACCTGGAGAGCAATGCATTTTGGAAAAGAGTTTATATTATAAACAACATTTTATGGGGCACCAAAGTTAAGCTCGAGCCTATAAACCACAAACCCACCACCCAGCCACGTCCACTGCAAAAAATGAGACTTGTCCCTCCTGCTGTCATCACTTGATAAGGTACACGATGTAAACATTTGATTATATTGTCCCCCATGGCATTTTTATGCCCTCAGCATGCTCTGCCAGCAGTAAAAGTGGAGCATTTGAATTATTCCCGGATGGCAGCCTGGCTGCCAACAGCAGGGCATGCAGTTATTTATTTATTTTAACTTTTATTTTACCCAAAATCCGCACAACAAGAAAATGGTCAGCCCTGTGAGCAGGGGCAGGGCTCTGAGCACTGTCACTCCAGGTCATTCCCACTTTCCTCTTAGTGTCCTTCTCCTCAAAGTCCCCTGGGACAAGGCACTGGCTAAGGGAGCACTTGTCTAGAACAGCCTTTCCTTTCCAGATGCCAGCCTCTGGACTCAAAGCAAGGAAACTACATCCTAGAGACATTCCTGGGCTCGGGGCAGGCAGGTTTAGGGATGGTGGGACCTCTGATGGCTCTCTCAAGGCCACACACAACCTTCAGCAGGAGCTGGGGCTCCATCTGGACCTCCACCTCTCATCTTTGAGAGCACCAGCTTTGGAGGAAACACACAGTGTGTCTTCCAACACCAAAGCAATATCAACAGGGACATTCCATGAGCACTTTAGAGGTCACCAGGAGCCAGCCCAGCTCTCTAAACATCCATGTACAGCCACCTTCTGCCCTGCTCAGCATCCCTTTTCCACTCACAGCAAAGCACCCCTGAGAGATGAACTCATTAAACAGTGGTGGTGGTGGCGCTGGGGGAGGTTTTGCAAGGTTATCCCAGTCCCTCCACCATCCTCTCCATAAGCAGGGCTCAGAAGATCTGCCAAACAATAAGGATCAAAGCTGGTGACGTCCAGAGTTTGTGATGAGTGCTGACACACCTAAACCAGCAGAGGATAACAGCAGTAAGCAAAGGACAGGAGGTTTATTCATCAAATCAGATACTGCACATCTCCCATTGCTACAGCATCCTCAGGATCTCATCTCCAAAAGCTCCAGGGAAGGGATTCTTCTCTCTACTTTACAGGGAGGGAACTGGGGCCAAGAAAAAACCTCACAGACCCATTCCTTAGGAGAGGCTCTGCTGCTCTCAGGGAAGGTTTCACTCTTCCAGAGCCACCCAAGGAGCAGAGGGACCGAGGTTTCAGAACAAGAGGAAATGGGTTCAAGTTGCACCAGGGGAGGTTCAGGTTGGATATTAGGAAAAATTTCTTCACTGAAAGAGTGGTGAAGCACTGGAACAGGTTGCCCAGGGAGGTGGTAGAGTTGCCATCCCTGGGAGTGTTAAAAAACCAGGTAGATGTAATGCTTCAGGAACTGATTTAGTGGCTAAGGTGGTGTAGGACTGATGGTTGGACTTGATGATCTTGAAAGTCCTTTCTAACCATGGTTATTCTATGGCTCAGATGGATAACATTTTCCCTTAAATTCCTCTCCAAGGCCTGATCAATTAGTCCTCAAAACAAGGATCATCTTTTCTGTATTTTACTGCTGAACAAGTGCTTCAGGACATGACAAGGGCTGCATGCACCAAAAAGCAGATGGACCTCATCTTGTCCAACAGATCTGGGCTCAGAGAGATGACACTTTCTTTGCCTTTCATTTCCCATCATGCTGTTGCATTTTCCTATTAGAATTATTAGAATTTGATGGCAGATGTGAAAAATCAAGTCTTAAACTTCAACTTGAGGTCAAACGGTGACAAATGACAAAAACCAGTAATTTTCATAGAGAACTCCCAGTCTGGGCTCCTGACATCACTGAGCATGAGATTACAGGGTTGCCAGGGGAAAAGAGAGGAGAGGAAAAGAAAAAGTCTGTTTGAAATGGTCAGCTGAACTGAGAGTGTGTCAAATTTAAAAATGCCTTGATCTTTTAATTTATCTTTCATTTTTGTTTTGTTTTAACCAAGAGATATCCCAGAGTGTCAGGTGGGAAGAGACCCCAAGGCCCATCTGCTCCAACCCTTCTCAGATTCTTGTTGATCTGAGATGTCTCAGCACCCCCTGGAGCTGAGACTTCCAACTTTCCAGAGGGGGGGAATCCACCCCTTCCCCTGGGAGACCATTCCAAGCTCTGACTGTCCTCATGGGAAAAAAATAGATTTAAAAAAAAAAAAAAAAACAAACCCTAGAGCAGCAGGTTCTACTGAAAGCTTTGCCCTGTGGAGGAAAAAAGAGCAACACTCTGCTTTGGTGAGACAGACAGTCCCACTCCCACAAGCAGAAACTCCCTGACACCCCAGAGAATGAGGATGTACCCAGCTAGCAACATCCTTGAGCAGAACCTTACACAAAGTGAAATGATTCCCAAAATCCAAGCATTTCATTACATTCCGTTCCCTGTTTATAACCAATCGAAGCATCCAAAGTAAATATTGCAAAACCACTGAAAAGAAGTGATTTTTAGGACAATTGAATAAATGCTATGCTCATTACAGAAATGATGCCAGAGTCGATGTGAACACACGTTACTTTCCTCCCACAAGAGAAAAAAAAAATAAAGCATTACAGAATATCTGCTTTGTCCATTCATCTCCAAATTGTCACTTGCTCAGATCTGAATAAAGGGAGTAGAAATCTAAGCAAGAGGAGAATAAAGAAAAATAAAATCTCTCGTAAATACCTGTTATACTCCTCCTTATTATAACCATTTTCAAGTCATGTCTCTCATCTCTTTCAGAATTTGTCAAGTGCTGCATGGAATAAGACACAAACCTAGAGCTTTTGCCTCCAGGAACAGGCAGTAAAATAATGGAAACCAAACAACACATCCACCAGCCCCTCAGTGCCTTTGGAGAGCAATGGGATTCATCCCACTGGGTCCACCAGGGACAGGCTCAGGTCCTGGGAAGTCCAGGGCAACATTCCCTGACTCAACTGTCCCTTCCACTAGGATGAAACACATTATTACCTCCCTGCTGAAGAAAATCACAGTGTCTGCTTAAAAAGCTTTAAAATGGAGACCAGGATAAATGATGCAAAGCTCGCTGGAGGAAAAGAAGAGTTTCTATGCCTGTGAAAAAGTCAAAATAAAGTCTTCCAGGGCAAAATGTGGGACACATCACAGCTGTTAGACAGAGCCGTGGCAAGAGTGCTGCTGAATCCTTGTTCTTCCAGCACTCCCCAGTGAATTGAACTTCTGAGGGTTTGGGAAAAAAAAAAAAAAAAAAAAAAAAGAAAAGCCAAGAAAGCTGAAAATTACTTTTCTTACTGAAAACACATGAAACAGAGCTCTTTCTGGGCTCATAATGCTCCCAAGGATTGAGACAAGAAAGCTGTGGCCCTGGGGATGGGTTGGTCATCTTTCCCACTGAAGGTCTTGCTTTACCAGGAACACCCTCCACACGTGTCATGTCCATCATACACACCCATGTCCCTCAGGGGGTCAGAAAACACAGTATTTTGGAGTTCTCACAGCAAATCAGTGACAGAAAAGGGGAAAGAAGCCACTTTCCTTCCTCCTTATTCATCAGGACCACAGCTCCAAGAGCACCAGGCTGGGGAGCATCACAGCCCTGATTTCCTTGCATTTACAGCTCTATGGAATAATCTTTTTTAGTGTTTGCCATGGATAGCAAAGATGTGTCCCAGCAAGGAGCACAAACACACCATGCTCAGAGCATCCACCTGATAAACTGCAGCCACTGGAAAGCCCTGGGATGGTTTTGTCCTGTGGGTACCACCACCTCCATCAGCCCTGCCCTGGGTCCTGGTGCCATGTCCCTTCACAGGACAGACTTGAGGGCCTTGCCTGACCTCCCCTGTCTTTCACCTTCTACCTTTTCATGACATTTACCTTCTGTAAATCCCCCTTTGCTATTACGTGGCAAATTAAACCCCTGTGATGATGACAGCTTTTCACAGAATCCCAGACTGGTTTGGGTTGGAAGGAACCTTCAGGTTCATCCAGTTCCAACCTCCTCCATGGGCAGGGACACCTCCCACCAGCCCAGGCTGCACAAGGCTTCATCCAACCTGACCTTAAGCAATTCCAAGGATAGGGGAGATCAACATCCTCCCTGGGCAGCCTATTCCAGTGTCTTACTACCCTCATGGCGAAGAATTTTTTGCTAATCTCTCACCTAAACCTCCCCTCTTTCAGTTTCAAACCATCACCCCTTGTCCTGTCACTCTCCTCTCTGGTGAAAAGCCCCTCCCCAGCTTTCCTGTAGGACCCCTCCATGGACTGGAAGGAACCTTGAAGAGAACCTAAAGACAAACCACAAGTCGTCAGGAGCAGTCCTAGTGATAATAACCACAAAAGCCACCATCAGAATACCCATGATCCTGGTTCTACTGACAAAGTCCTTTTTATGCTCCAGAAGGAACACCAGACCTCTCCAGGGGATGATCTAATCCATGCCATTTTCTGCAATGTCTAAAGAGGGAACCAAAACCACCTCTGCTCCCAGTTTAGATACATCAGTGCAGGTGGGATGGAGCCAGGCCTGATGCAGGTGAACCCACAATTAGGAGAAGCCCAAGGAAGAAGGTTCCAGCCTGCCTGGGAGCATCAATCCACATGACTGCTTTGATAAAAAGCTCTGCCTGCACACCAGTAAATAGCTCTGCTGAAAGCACTGCAGATACCACAACATGTAATCAAGTGCAGAAATAATTTGTTATACAACAGACCTTGGGAAAAAAAGAAAAAAAACAAAACAAAACACAAGCCCAAAACCCAACCCAAATCAGTTGATTATTAGTAATAACCATGTACACTGCAGCATCTCATCCCTGAGGGCTCCAAAGGAGGTCAGCTGTGCTGAGAACAGAACACTCTAAAAAGCAAATCTGCAAAAGCATTTGGGCCTCTGAAACTGGAATAAATGAGGGCTGCACAAATCAATTTCTACAAGAAGTGAAAATAAGTCCCAGCAACACAAGAGGTGCATGGAAGTCAGTTAGGGAATGTCTTGATCAGACACACAGCATCAACAAACAGCTCATTATTTCCCATACACTGTACCAAAGCAGACTTCATTTTCCAATAATAAAAGCTGAGCATTTCCAAAATAATTTCCTTCCCCTTATGTTTCCCTTCCCATTTCTGCAGCTGATGGCTCGCATTGAGTCAGAGCAGACTATGCAGATCTGCATGCAGAGCAGCTCAGATGGAACGGCTCTTTCTCTCATTTTCTCCTTGTTTTACACAGTATCAACAAATGAGACCAGTATCAGATTGCATTTGCAGAAATACGTCCTCCTATCTCATGTGCTTGTTCCTGTGTCAAGAAATTTAAAGCGAGGCACTGGGAAAACAATGATCGCCTCACACTTTGCAGTTTTATTTTTTTAAATATAAATGGGACTCCTATGTCATTTTTACTTCCGTATTTACATTAAAATTATGGATTCAGGGAACTACAGAGCCAAGCAACACAGCATCAAAAACATAACAACCACAAGACCCTGCTGTGTATTTAGTGGAGAAATAAATCATCTTTTTTCTCGGCGCAACCACGTGGAAAGAAAAGGGAAAAAAGCGTCTACTCACACTGCACGATGAGCTGCACCAAAGCTTCTCTGGGCTTCACATTAAAGCCATTGTACTGGCTGGTCTGGCACCTGTAGGTTCCTGTCATCTCCCTGGAGACATTGACAATCCTCAGGATCCCATCGTAGCTCTCGGTCTGCATCGCCCCGTCCGGCATCGCCACCTCCTTGTCTGCTCGGGACCAGAGGATGATGGGCTTGGGCTTCCCTGTCACCTGGCACTGCAGCTCAATGGTGTCCCCTTCCCGAGTGACCAGGGGGGACTTTTCTTGAGGAACAGTCAAATTGGGTGGCACTGGAGGGGAAAAAAAAAAAAAAAAAAAAAAAAAAAAAAAAGAGATGGTTCAACAATCAGCATTCCAGAGACACCAAGTGACTTTCTTGCTTGTGCGGTCACAATTATATGTAAAGAACGTGGACAGTGGCTACATAGGATCCCAGAATGTCAGGGGTTGGGAGGGAGGTGTGGAGCTGATCCAGTGCAAGCCCTGCCCCAGCAGGATCCCCCAGGGCAGGACACACAGAACACATCCAGGTGGGCTTGGAAAGGCTCCAGAGAAGGAGACTCCACAACCTCTCTGGGCAGCCTGGGCCAGGGCTCCCTCACCCTCACAGCAGAGAAGTTTCTCCTCAGCTGGAGCTGGAACTTCCTCTCTTCTCCCTTCAACCCATTCTTCCTTGTCCTACTCCTGGGCACCACTGAACAGAGATTGGCCCCTTCCTCTTGCCCCCCAGCCCTCAGCTCTTGATGGACATTCAGAGATCCCCTCTCAGCCTTCTCTTCTCCAGGCTGAACAGCCCCAGGGCTCTCAGGCTTTCTTCCCAGCAGAGATGCTCAAGTCCCTTCAGCATCCTCAGAGCTCTCCCTTGGCCTCTCTCCAGCAGATCCCTGTCTCTCTGCAACTGGGGAGCCCCAAACTGGATCCAGTATCCCAGCAGTGGAGTGAGAGCAGAGGTGCCCAGGACAGGGGATTTTTCTGCTCCCTCACCACAGTGCTTATGGCTGTGGGTGTCCCTCAGCTTGGATGCTGAATCTCTGCTGTCTAATTAGGAAGAAGGACAGCCCTGAGGCTGAAATACAAAATCATTTGGGATATTTAAATATAATTTTCAAATAATTTATTACTATGTAAAAATGACATGGCAATAATATATTTTCAAGCGGTATGCTTGTATATTTCAAATAATTTGAAATACAAAATAATTTTGAAAGACAAAAGCATTAAAAGTAACAATAGTAATTCCTGAGGGTTTTGGTAGCATTTCTCTTTTTATACCCAACTATTTATTTTCACAACCTTGCAGGTACTTAATTATCTCTGAGATGTCTATTCTGCTGTCAAATTTGGCTTAAATTAGCTACAGGGTCACAAAATATCAAGGGGTGCGGGGGACTGTGACTCAATAACCAAGAGGCACTGCCAGCCTGATCATGTTCAAAGCCAAAAGAAAAAAAGCCACAAAAGAAACTCAACTCCATGCAATGCTCACAGAGAAATCAGGAAGATGAGGCATGGAGACAGAGAGGGGGAAAGAGAGAGAATTAAGAAGAAAATAATCATTCCAGGCTGTCCCTCCACTGTGCTCCAAGAGGAAGGGGAGGCCCAGGAGCAGGGACCGAGGGTGGTTGAACCTCTTGTGTCCAGAGAAGGCTGAGTGAGCAAGGCTGGGGAATCACAGAATCAGATTTGGTTGGAAAATTCTCAAGACTGGATCACCAACTCCAGCCCTTCCCCCAGCAGTGCCCAGGCCCCCCCTGCCCCATGTCCCTCAGCACCACATCTCCAGGGCTCTGAAACCCCTCCAGGGATGATGGGGACTCCAGCCCTGCCCTGGGCAGCCTGGGCCAGGCCCTGACAACCCTTGCCAGGGAGAAATTGGTCCTAACATCATAGATCCTCTAGTTCTATCCCCCTGCCATGGTCAGGGACACCTCCCACCAGCCCAGGTTGCTCCAAGCCCCATCCAACCTGGGCTGAGACACTGCCAGGGATGGGGCAGCCACAGCTTCTCTGGGAAACCTGGCACAGGGGCTCAGCACCCTCACAACAAAGGATTTCTTCCTAATATCCAACCTAAATCTCCCCTCTCCCAGCTGGAAACCCTTCCCCCTGATCCCATCCCTCCATCCCTTGTCCCAAGTCCCTCCCCAGCTTTCCTGGAGCCCCTTCAGGCACTGGAAGGTGCTCTAAGGTCTCCCCATTGCAGCCTTCTCTTCTCCAGCCTCAACACCCCCAACTCCCTCCCTGGCTCCAGAGCTGCTCCAGCCTTGTGATCCAAATTCAATCTAAACCTCCTCTGGGACAACTTGAGGCTGTTTCCTCTCATCCTCTCTCCCTTGTTCCTAGAGGCAAAGGTCCCTGAGGATGGCTGCAGAAGCAAGGAATGAGCAGAGATGGGTGAAGAAGGGTGCAGAGGTGCAAGAGCAAAGGTGCAAGGGTGAGGGAGCAAACGTGCACCCAGATGGGTGTGCAAGGAAAGGTTCTGCTGGTGGGGTGAGCAGGAGAGCTGCCAGACAAGACAAAGACTTTGCCAAGGAGGTGAGCAGGGTGCTGGCAGCCCACAGGAAGGCTGGAGAGGGACTGTGTGCAAGGGGCTGGAAGGATAGGATGAGGGCAGTGGGTTTAAATTAGAGAAGAGCAGCTTTAGCTTGGATGTGAGGAACAAGTTGTGTCCCAGGAGGGCAGTGGAACAATGGCCCAGGGTGCCCAGGGAGGTGGTTGAGGTCTCATCCCTGGAGATATTCAAGGTGAGGCTTGAGGAGGCTCTGAGCAACCTGATCTAGGTGAGGGTGTCCCTGATACTGCAGGGGGGTGGCACTGGGTGACCTTCAGAGGGACCTCCCAACACAAACCATGCTGTGATGGATGCTGGGGTGCCAGCAGCTGCCTTGTGGGATTTCCAGCTGTGCCAGGGTGTCCCCAGCTGTGCCAGCATCCCTCTCCCAGCAGGTGCTGCTGTGGCACAAGGTGTCCCAGAGGGGCTCAGCACATCTCCTGCAGCATCAGTTTTCAGAGCCTGCTGCAAATAAAGGTCAATTTTTGCTCCTGCTCATGCAGAACAGTAAGTTAGCTAAAGCCTGTGTTTGAAACAACAAACATTAACTTATCCATGTGGTGAGTGGCTTAAAAAAATAAGTTAATACTCTCAGCAGGTAACTGTTTCCCAAAGGGTTACCAATTGTAAACCAAAGGTGTTGGGAAGACCAAAGCAGCACAGATGCCCAAAGCACACAGGATTTTCTGTTAAAATAGGCAGGGGCAGAGGCAGGAGAGGTATAACTCTTGATGTGTGTCCACTCCTGGCTCTTGAATAAAATGTTCTGAGACAACCTTTGCCTCCAAAAGTCACTGACTCGCTATAAGGTCAGATAGCAGAAGGTATCACCATAGCCTGCTCCTCTTTCTTTGCATTCCAATTGCTCCCCAGGCAGATATTTCTGTTGTAAAGACAGGAAACCAGACCAGACCCTTCTGTCTGATGCTCCAGGGAGAAACCCTTGGAGTCCTGGGGGACAGTAAATTCTCCATGGGGCAGCAATGTGCCCTGGTAGCCAAGAGGGACAATGAGATCCTGGGGGGCATCACCAAAAGTGTGTCCAGCAGATCCAGGGAGGTTCTGCTCCCCCTCACCTCTGCACTGGTGAGACCACACCTGGAATCCTGGATCCAGTTTGGGGCTCCCCAGATCCAGAGAGACAGGGATCTGCTGGAGAGAGGCCAAGGGAGAGCTCTGAGGATGCTGAAGGGACTTGAGCATCTCAAAGACTGAGAGCCCTGGGTCCCTTCCAACCAAAGCATTCTGTGATTCAGTGAAAACCATTCAGCCTTCACAGGGCAGCAAGTGATAATTACACAGCTTCTCCAGACAGTTTGGTAAAGGGAGACCAAAACTGCTCAGTGTACCCTTAATGTGTGGGATTTTTTAAGAAGTCTTGGGGAATACCAGGGCAGATATGCTGGAAGGGTCTGCAGAGGGGAGAAAAGAGCCCTGGGGCAAATGGCTGATCCAGCTAAATGATTGGAAAAGCACCTGAAGTCAAGAGAATTGGCTTTAACCTTCCCATGGCCTTTCATCACCAAGAGGACCCATCTAGTTAGTCATGTGGAAGGTACATTGAGCAACCTGTAAGGAAATCATGCCTTGATTTCACAGTGGCTCAGTGGTTTCTGTTCTTTCATTGCTCTGCTGGCCTGTGTGCTGTCCTGCCCAATAAAAAAAAAAAAAAAAAAAAGAAAAAGCACCATAGCCTAGGTTTTCCAAGGCACAAACCACTTCTGGTTGGACCTGAAGGCATGAACATCAAGCACAGATTTCATGGTGGAGTCTTGTGTAAGTGATCTGCTTAGATAATCAAATAATCCCAGTACCAATTTGGATGCCTCCACATAGTTGTGGTCCCTCAAATCATCACCTTACCCTGCAGGGAGACTCTGAAGAGGCACATTTCAAACCCAGAACATCCACAGCCAGCAGCAAATCAGGGAAATGAGCTTTTCAGTGATCTCCAAGGGGTGATCCTGAGGAGCTCCATGAGCCACATGCCACATGCTGAGCTGACCCCACTGGAGAAGAATAAAGAGATTCCACAATGCATGGCTGCTGAAAAGGGGAGCTGCCCCAAAAACCCAGCCAAAGGCAATCTGTGATGGATGAACAAACCCTGGGGAACCCAGATTTCCAGGAGGAAACCAGGGACTGGAGAGGGAAGGGGCTGCAGGGCAGGAGGTCACCCATCTGCATCCCTTGCCATGCCCCAAGCTGTGGGATGGGAAGGGACAACAGCTCCCATGGACAGAATTAAAAAAGAAAAACCTCTGCACATTGACTACTAAGATAGAACTATAAAAGAAAAATGCTTCCTTTTTTTTTTTTTTTTTTTTTAACCCTTCTGCTCACCTGTTCCTTTCAAAGAGAAACTCAAAAGATTACAGCCCACAAAAATTAATTGGGTTGCTGCAATAATGAAATGTCTGCCCTCTGGTGTGTCTCAGGGCTGCCCATGAAGCATCACTCTGGACAGTGCTTAAGGTTTACAAATACCTTAATTGGAACACTCAGTGTCTCACAGAGAGCATTTTTCCATCCTGCAGAGGGGCAACACTGTGCTTTTCATGAACAGTTACAACTAGACTGAAGGTCTCTTTCATGCAGCATCAAAGGGGGAACAAGATGGCCAGAGGACATCACACACAGATCAAGGCCCCGTGTCCTCATACATCAGCCTGGATGTCTAATTAGCTCATTATTTAATAGCTAGCTGATTAGTTGAACAGGGAAGCCCTCTTATACTGCAGGGAGGATCCACAGCCTCCTATTTCCTCGTTCTGTAGCAATCTTTCTCCCAGTCTCTGGCTGTGCTTGTGTAAAACCAAATCCATCTGTCACCAGGATTAACCTCAGAGGTGGAACAGGACATATGGAGGCCACCAGCCTACCCCGTGCTCATGTCCCCAAAGTGCTCAGGAGCAGGGTGGCACACACTCAGCACACCTTCAGGTCCACCCAGAGATGGAGAATTTGGTGTGCAGGCACAGGGGTGATGTTTGGTTGGCACTTGACCCTTGAGTGCTCAGCTCTCAGATTTGCTCTCTGTCTGTTCAGATTTCAGCTCATTTATGGTTCTCTCCCCCCTGCTCTGCTCTGCTGAGCCCCCACCTCAAATCCTGCATCCAGTTCTGGTGTCCCCACCAGAGGAAGGACACAGATCTGTTGGGATGAGTCCAGAGAAGGCCAGAAAGCTGATCCAGGGGCTGGAGCAGCTCTGCCAGGAGGAGAGGCTGAGGAGAAACTGGGATTGTTCAGCCTGGAGAAGAGAAGACTCCAGGGGGACCTTAGAGCTGCCTTCCAGTACCTGAAGGGAACCTCCAGGAAGGCTGGAGAGGGACTTTTCATCAGTGTCCAGTGCTAGGAGAAGGGGAAAGGGATTGAAAGTGCAGGAGAAGAGGTTCAGCCTGGATCTGAGGCAGAAGTTCTTCAGGAGGAGGGTGCTGAGCCTCTGGAACAGATTGCCCAGAGAAGCTGTGGCTGCCCCCTCCCTGGAGGTGTTCAAGGCCAGGTTGGATGAGGCTTGGAGCAACCTGGGCTGGATGAGAGGTGTCCCTGGCCATGGCAGGGAGCTGGGAGGAGATGAGCTCTCAGCTCCCTCCCAACCTCAGCCATTCTGGGGTTCTGGGATGACAACTAACTGTGCTCTCTTAGGAAAAGAAGGGTCACCACCACCTGCAGCCCAAGAGGATCAGCCATGTCCTGGATCCAGCTCTTTCAGTGGAAATTCAGAGCAGTGCAGCCAGAGAATAAGGGAGAGAGCAGACAGCCCACCCCCTGGGATCCCAACTCACTGCCCTGCACAGCGCTGCCTCCAGGGGGAAGCTGAAAAGCGAGGATGCCAGGAGTGACAGATGTTACAACTCTGACTGTCCTGATCTTGATTTTAGGGGGATAAAGATAGCATCAGGATGAAGGCTGAGCAGAGGCCATACATCACCTCCAGCCTTTTTCTCCCTATTTGGAATACAATATTAAAGGCAGAGAGAAAACCTCTCCCAAAGGCTGCCATGCTCTCCTGACCCACATCCCTGTCCTGCTCACCACCAGCCCATTTCCCTGGGAGGGCTTTGCTGCTGCTTTACCACCTCCTGCCTTCGGTTCCACCTGGATCTGCACACACACACACACAAGAGCCATCACCACTTTCAGCAGCATTTGCCCAGGGTTGGTTTTATGGCTGGCAAGGCTTTTATAGGGTGAATATTCAACATTTGAGTTTTCATTACCACTCTTCACTGACCTACTTGGTGGAGATGGGGATGGGAGGGACTGCTAGGGGATTACTTTCAGGTCCATTTATGTAAGACACTCAGGCCATAAATATGTTCTCCCTGCTGAAAGTACAAAATGTCAAAGGATAAAAAAATATTCCTGCCAAACAAGTGCAATGCCAAAAGGCTGGCATAGCCCTTCAGCTGCCACATGGCCTTGCCCCATCTGCTGGAGGGACAGAGGGGACCAAAGCCTCTCCATCCTTCCCAGGAGGTGACACAGCCCCTCCCTGCCTCACCTGGTGACTCCACCAGGAACCTCGTGCACGTCAGGAAGACAAAATTCTGTCCCAACCCAACAAACAGACACAGAGGGTGATATTAATCTGTCTGTGCAGGTCCTGGCATTTGGAAAATACATTTGTGCTTAGGCCTTATGTTCAGCATCACCAGAGCATCACCAACCCTGATGAATCAGTAGTGACCTTCAAAAAACACACGGCAACTATTTCAGCTTCCACTTCATCAGGATGAAGTCATACAAATAAACAAAATTTCTTTTTAAGATGCTAAAACATGGCTAATGCCAAACACCACTTTTTCTCTCCCCTTGCTGATTTTCTTGCCTGTTACAGGACAGTAAATTTCAGAGCTGACATAATTCATCAATGCTGGCAGAAAATGTGACAAGCTCATAGGTATAGTCAGCAAGTGGAGGTTTCCAATAAATCCCATCAATTTCCCAAATGATTCCCCAGCAAGTACAGATAATATGGAATCCCAGAGTGTCAGGTGGGAAGGGACCCCAAGGCCCATCTGCTCCAACCCTTCTCAGATTCTTGTTGATCTGAGATGTCTCAGCACCCCCTGGAGCTGAGACTTCCAACTTTCCAGAGGGGGGGAATCCACCCCTTCCCCTGGGAGACCATTCCAAGCTCTGACTGTCCTCATGGGGAAACATTTTCCTCTGGTGTCCAATGGGAATCTGCCCAGGAGCAACTTGTGCCCATTGCCCCTTGTCTTGTCCATGGGACTCCTTGTCCATAGGGAGTCTCCATCTGCTCTGTACCCCCCTTTAAGTCCTGGATCATGGGCAGGAGGTCTCCCCTCAGCCTCTCTTCTCCAGACATACAGAAGTCACTGTCTGCCACGTGGGCAATGCAGGACTGCAGAAACACCATTATCCACTTCACCCTGGCAAACAGGTAACAAAGTTTGCATACAAGTGCCATCTCTCATGCCAAATTTGGCCCCTAGCTTGTAATTAATGCCTGGGTAATTCAGACATTTTTGATGCTGCTTATTCAGCTCTCTGTCCAGCTCAGCCCCTGACCTGGGATGGTAGTAAGGCATTGGAATAGGTTGCTGGTGCCCCCTCCCTGGCAGTCTCAGCCCAGGCTGGATGGGGCTTGGAGCAACCTGGGCTGGTGGGAGGTGTCCCTGACCATGGCAGGGAGTTTGGGAGTAGATGAGCTTTAAGTTCACTTCCAACCCAAACCAGTCTGGGAGTCTGTGATGCTCCTTGAGGTCCCTTCTAGTCTGGTGGGGATCAACATCCATCTCTGCTCCTTCTAGCTGGGGATGGGGAAAGGTGGTACTCAACAACTCATGGGCCAAACACAAGCTGGAGCCCCATGGTTTCTCCTCATGGCTCTGCCCTGTTGTCTCAGCAAAGAGAAGAGAGAGAAAAAGAGCAGGAGAAAAGGGTAATGAAGGCACCACAACCAAACCCCACATACCAGGAGGGACAGCAAGCCCTGAACTAGGCTGCTCAGGGTTACCCAGAAGCTCTCTTCCAGATGTTCTGAGGAAATCCAAACCATTCTATGATCTTATGATCTGCTTGGTGAGAACCACTGCACATCCACCTAGTTTTCCTTTGAGCCAAGGCAAGCCATGGTTGGGCTGCATGGAAGTAAAAACTGATGGATAAAATTCTCCTTACCTGTACTGCTGGAGATGTTGACATCAATGCTGATATCCGAGATGCCACCTCCCTTCAGGGATGCAACGCAGGTGTAGGTTCCAAAATCAGTGAATTTCAAGTCAATGATGTCCAGGTTGGTGGTGCCAGGGGAGACGTCAGGGTCAGTCTGGGTGATCACCATCCTCTCCGAGCTGCGCAAGGGGCGCCCGTTCTTAAACCAGCTGAAGGTCAGCTCCTCAGAGGGGATGGCTTCCACCTGGCAGGAGATTTTCACTTCTCGTCCAATCTGGATGTTGTCATCTTTGTGGTAGGGGTCAGGAGTGATCCAAAACCGCCCTTTTTTTAAGGCTGAAATGTGGAAAAAAAAAAAACAACCTGTAATAAATACTAATTTCCCACATTCAGATGCTGCAAAGACTTAGGACGCTCCTGCTTCCCTTTATGCCTCTGTTTGATTTTAATAAAGTTTGCAGAGATAGGACAAGGGGTGATGGTTTTAAACTGCCAGAGAATAGATTGAGATTAGATATAAGGGAGACTTTTATTACTCTGAGGGTGGTGAGGCACTGGCCAAGTCTGCCCAGAGAGGTGGAAGCTGCCCCATCCCTGGAAATATTCCAGGTCAGGTTGGATGGGGCTCTGAGCAACCTGCTCTGGTGGGAAATGTCCCTGCTGACTGCAGGGGGTTGGACTGGATGGCCTGGAAAGGTCCCTTCCCAGCCAAATCAGATGTCTGTGGCTCTAGGAGGCTCAGGAAGTCACTGAAGCTTCCCATGCACACATTTAGCACACAGTTAATCTTTTGTAGGATCAAATCTTAATCAGGTATCATCACAGAGTACACATGGCTAATGTACTTGTCACTTGCAAAATGAAAAATAGGACTTCACAGCACTTAAAATGAGGCTGAGCTGCTAACAACTGAAGAGCAATCGAAATAATTCATGAAACTTCAGTGTTTGTCATCTGTCTCTGGAGGTATTTACAAGCCCTTCCTCACCCCCCTGCTTTCAGAGTATATTCAGAGAAAATACAGATTTCAACCTCGCATCAACTAAACCAACCAGCAGTGTCATCTCCAATCTATCTGGAAACAACCAGCAAAATAGCTTTGTGCCAGCTGGTGAAATGAGAAGAGGTAAGCACATGCCTGAGGCTACAGCCTGCCCTGGTTTCCACACCCTGCTCCTCAACCCAAGCCTGAGATGTTCCCTCTGTCCCCCCATGGCTGCTTGGAGCCCTCAGGCTGCCTTCATCCCAAAAAACAGCAGAGCAGGGGCTGCTGACAGCTCTGGGGGGGAAGTTGCTGTCACCTCTGAAAGGAAAAGGGGCTGGAAAAGGAAAAGGGAAAAGGAAAAGTCCAGCTTTAGGCTGTAGGAAAAGTCAACAGCAAAAAGGTGAGCTTCTGAGGTAGAACCATGTTGGAGAGCCCATCAGGAGGACCAGGAGCTGAGTAGGAGTGAACAGGGTGCTGCAGGGCCAAGAAAGCCAAGAGGGTGCTGGGCTGCATCAGCAGCAGAGGTGAGGAAGTCATCATCCCACTGTACCCACAGCTGGAATAAGCTCTGCTGTTCTGGTCCCTGTTATACAAACAGATGTGGCCAGGCTGGAGAGGGTCCAGAGAAGGGCCACAGAGGTGGTCAAAAGATTGGGAAACCTTCTGAGGAAAGGCTGAGAGAAGTGGGTTTGTTCAGCCTGAAGAAAAGAAGGGGAGATGTCCTTTCCATCACCCAGCACTTAAAGGGTGGCTGAAGTTGCTCCTGGGGAGATTCCAATTGGACAAAAGAATTAAAAATTGTCACAGTGAGAACAATCAGTCATTGGAATAATCTCCCCAGGGAAGTAGGAGATTCCCCAACAGTGGACACTTCTAAGGCTCAGCTGGACAGGGTGCTGGGCCATCTCACCTAGACCATGCTTTTGCCAACAAAGGTTTGATCATATGTTCCTCAAGGTCCTTTCCAACCTGACATTCCCTGGCTGGATCTTGCCAGATGAGGAAAAACCCATCCTATACTGCCAGGAGCAACCTGAGGCTGAAGGCTGCCCACAGAACTGAGAGAGCCCCAGTGCATCCCAAGGATCTCTCTCCACATCCAGGACAATTCAAGCCTCCAACACCAATCCATTTCATTCTCTGTCCCACAGCAATGCAGAGACAAGTTAAATCTTGCTGTTTCAGGTGGGAACCCAAAAGCAAACCAATTTTTTAAGGCAAACTCAAGCTCAGGAGTGCCCTGCACCAACCACCCTGGAACACTCCTCTCCATCTTCCTGGCCAGCCCAGCAGCTTTTAGTAGCATTCCCTCACCAAGCTACGGCACAAGAGCAAACTAATCCTGCAACTGGCTGATCTGATTTTTTTTTTCTTGTAACTCTTTAAATGAGCATAAAAACTATCCAGAAACGATCATCATTTACATCAATAAAGTGATTGCTCTAAAGCACTGTTGGTATGATACTCATTTTTGGAAGAGTGCTTCAGAAGCAGCCATTAAGTCTTTCAAATACACATATCTTTTGATGCACTGCATATAAAATGCTACTTAGCCAGTCCCAAGATCCCTCTCCCCCTCGATATTTCTCCATCCAGTACAACTGCACATTTATATACACTGTCTCCAACTGGAAAGTCCCACAATGAAAATTCCACTTTGAAATCTTAGAAGCAAATACCCAGGTGGAATGCAGGAGCAGAAAGACAACTATTTCAATCCATCAATTTTTCTCATGGTGTTGACTTTTAGAGAATTTTCCCAAGTCACCCTGTGGTCTGCTCTCACTCCCTCTGCTCCCCCCCCCATCCACACACAGAGTCCCACGTGGGAGCATTTGAGTAAAGGACCCATTTCCAGCACTCTGCCCTCAGATATTCCCATGCTTAGGAGGATCTCCTCCCCCTCACCACTGCCCTCACTCCACACCTGGGATACTGGATCCAGTTTGGGGCTCCCCAGTTGCAGAGAGACAGGGATCTGCTGGAGAGAGGCCAAGGGAGAGCTCTGAGGATGCTGAAGGGACTTGAGCATCTCTGCTGGGAAGAAAGCTTTTTTTTCAACGTGGGAAAAAAGCATAAAATCTGGTAACTTGTGGACAATCCCTCATACACAGTATGAGAAGCTTCTTCTCCCAAGGAAGCATTTTTAATCAGAGAATGAAAAAAACTTGTTACAGTTGCTGTGCTGGTCAGGCATGGCATGAAAAGTTTTTGTCTGTCTGCTGCTATTTAATGGCAACTGTGCTCAGGAATCCCAATCAAATGGCTGAGGTTGGGAGGGAGCTCAGAGCTCATCTCCTCCCAGCTCCCTGCCATGGCCAGGGACACCTCTCATCCAGCCCAGGTTGCTCCAAGCCTCATCCAACCTGGCCTTGAACACCTCCAGGGAGGGGGCAGCCACAGCTTCTCTGGGCAATCTGTTCCAGAGGCTCAGCACCCTCCTCCTGAAGAACTTCTGCCTCAGATCCAGGCTGAACCTCTTCTCCTGCACTTTCAATCCCTTTCCCCTTCTCCTAGCACTGGACACTCTTAGAAAAAGTCTCTCTCCAGCCTCCCTGCCCAAGTGGTTGATGTGGTTTTAAGAATTTATTATTCTTTCGTTCCTTTCAGAAAATTTCATGACTTTTGTTAAGACGAAGCTTGCACCCAAATGCACTCAGTCTGCCTGGTGGGGAAGCAGAATGAACACCTTGCTGATTCAACCACACAGCTGGAAACTGCCACAGCAAGGAACTTGGAAACCTGAGCTGAACTTTTGTTTTGTTTGAAAATGGAAGAACAAACAATGAAGAGAAACAAAACCCAGCAAGTGCATTATGCAAATGGCTGTCAGACAGGGGAAAAAAGGAAAAAAAGACCTCACAATAGGCATGATGAGCAGCACCTTTCAACTAGAATTAGTTGCTAATAACCTCAATAAACTATTTTTATTTCTGAATGTTTTTCCTTTCAGAGATCACATCAGCAGTGCCTCATTCCTACAGAGGAGGGACAAGGTCTAAGAGAAAAGTGACATTATGGAGTTGAGAGGAAGGCAGGGATTCAGTGAACTTCATGGAAAAAAAGGAGCCTGGAGAAGAGGAGGTTGAAGGGAAAACTCATTGCTCTCCACAACTCCCTGCAAGGAGGCTGCAGGGAGCTGGGTTTGGGCTCTGCTCCCCAGTGATGGGGTAAGACAAGAAGAAATGGGCTCAAATTGTACCAGGGGAGGTTCAGGTTGGATATTAGGAAAAATTTCTTCACCAAAAGAGTGGGGAAGCATTGGAAGAGGGTGTCCAGGGAGGTGGTGGAGTCACCATCCCTGGGATGTTCAAACAATACCGAGATGTGGTGCTGCAGGAGATGATTCAGTGGTTAAGTGGTGTAGGGCTGAGGGTTGGACTCAGTGATCTTGAAGGTCCTTTCCCACCATGAGGATTCTATGGCAATTTCAGGGAGTTTGTAGAAACTCTGAAGTGAAGGGAAAAGACTCTTCCCTTTCTTCCTCTCTTCCCTCAAATGCCTTTCAAGCCAAGCAAACATACACCTGGGATCCATCAGGAACAGCCACAAAAGCCCCACATCAAAAAAACAACAACTGGGTAACTACAACCCATGGTGCAAAGTCAATGTCCTGTTTTCATAAACCCCTTCTCCCAGATTCCACAAACACCACAGCTACCAGAATTTGCTTCTGTTACCAACAAAACCAAGTTTAAATAATACTTTAAAAACACAGCATCTTTCCAGAATTAACAAATGATTAAACAACCCCTATCTGCAAATCCCTAAGCTCACTTAGCATCAAAATAAACACTGTTCACTACAACTCACCTGGGCATCTTGGAATTTCTAGGAAGTCACCAAAGCCCATGAAAATCACCCCCATACCTGGACAATGCCCCCCCCCCCAAAAAAACCCACTTCCAGGTGCCCAAAGATGTCTGATAGCTGCAGATCTGTGGAGCTGGAGGACACCTTCCTCTGAGCTAGGAATATGGCCAGAACTGTCCCAGATATCACAGCTGCTGAGATTGTGAGCCCAGCTCCTTGATATTTGGCCCAGAAGCAACCCTAAAACTTGTGTGTTGGGTCTCAGAGCAGTGACCCTCCTGGGGTTTGCTCCACCATTCATTTATAGGGATGGAAAAGCAGCAGAAGATGCAGTCCAAGCACCACCTCAAGGTAGTGACAAACCTCCCTTCCCCAAATCCTGACCATGGCAGAGGCAGCCATGGGGCTGAGCATCTGGGGAGCTTCAGCTCCCTGGAAAAAGAAGAAACTGAACCTGGATCTCCTGCTCCAGGCTGAAGAGACTCCACACAACTTCACATCCTGCAGACTTCCTGACCTACCAGCTCCCTGTCCACCTGAGCCATCATCTGAAGGTTTTTGGGGGGGTTAGAGCAAGGAAATAAATGAGACAAGGGGGAACCAGCAAAATGTGGGAGGTGATGCTGCAGACACCCTAACCAAAGCTGTGTCCCAGATTTTGGTCCACAATCAACCCAATGGGGCTACAAAATAGAAGCAAATGTGCAAATGAATCTGTAACTTCACTCTGAGACTCAAGAAAGTGCCAATCTTTCTCCAAAGAGGCCCTGAAGAACTATGATGTGATCAAATAGAGATGAAACAATTTTCAACCTCAAACTCCTGACAAAGTGTCTTTGCCCTCCCTCCTTAATGACATTTCAAAGTCATAAACTGCATTGCAGGAGCTCAGTGAGGGTCTCTTTGCATTCAATGGGTGAAGTCATATTTTTCTTCCACCCTCATTCCCATCAACCCGAACTTCTCCTTCAATGCATGAGAATCTCCATATCTTGCACGTGCACATTTCAGACATATGAAAGGCACCAAACACCATAACTGAGCACATCACCTGCTACACAGAAATCCCAGAATGTCAGGGGTTGGGAGGGAGCTGTGGGGCTGATCCAGTGCAAGCCCTGCCCCAGCAGGATCCCCCAGGGCAGGACACACAGAACACATCCAGGTGGGCTTGGAAAGGCTCCAGAGAAGGAGACTCCACAACCTCTCTGGGCAGCCTGGGCCAGGGCTCCCTCAGCCTCACAAGGAAAAAGTTTTTTCTTCTGTTTACCCAGAACCTCCCCAGAACTTGCACCCATTGCCCCTTGTCCTGTCAGGGGTCATCACTGAGCAGATCCTGGCTCCATCCTCCTGGCACTGACCCTTTCCACAATTCTATACATGAAAGAGGTCACCCCTCATTCTCCTCTTCTCCAGGCTCTTCATCTCACTGGAAATTTTCAAAACTGATTTTTTTTTTCCTCCTTGGGGAAAATTTCAGGTTGGTGCAGTAGAAAGGGGAGAAAATATTTTTTTCTTAAGAGCTGTTCTGAATTAAACCCAAGTATTTCAGATCACTGAAAAACCCAAAGCATTGCCTTTGAAGTCACAGCCAACTTCAATTTCTTCCTTGCAAGTCTGGCAGTATTGCCAGATGCCATATTCCATTAACATATTCTTTAAGCTGACTGTTTGGAATTATCTCTGTTTTGAATGCAAAAAAAAAGTATAGCTTTTTCCCAATATACAATTTCATAGAACCACAGAACCTGCCCAGTTGGAAGGGACCCCTCAGGATCCTGGAGTCCCAACTCCTGTCCCTGTGTAGGGCACCCCCAGGACCACCATGAGAGCATCATCCAAACCCTTCTTGAACTCAGGCAGGTTTGGGGCTGTGACCACTTCCCTGGGGACCTTTTTGCCAGTGCTCAATTGCCCTCTGGGTGAAAAACCCCCCCAAATTTGTAAAGATATTTTCAAATACTTTTAAAAGTACTGCTGACAACCTGCTGCCCCTTTTGCTTTCCCTTTTCCAATTTTTTAAATCTTTGAAAGCTTCATTCCTCAAAGGCTTCTGTCAAATGCTGTACACAGGACTTCCAGTGTTCTGCTAAGAATTTATCACCCAGCTTTCCACCTTCACTTGAAAACATTAATTTCTGCCTATCTAGGCAGATATTATTTGCAGGTATTTCCTGACAATTTTAGGTTTGCAAAATGCAAACCCTTTGTAGGCTCTGCCATCATCCCCCTGGGGCTACGGTTGCTTCCTGAACTGGGTAGCCCATGGGGGGATGCTCAGCTCCATGCTTGCTGCTGTTTGTGTCTGTGTGAAGCCCCCCTGACCACAGAGACATTAAAGAGCAGAACTGTGTAAATGAGGGATTTTAACTTTGACTGAGCAGTCGGCTGCCACATGAGGCCCAAGCTCTGTGCACTCACCAGAAGTGGCTCTGACTACTTTTGGTTGCTCCCCTTCATATTTTGCTAAGGCTCCTGAGGGGTTTTGCTGTAACCTGTTTGAAGGACACAAGGTGAGAACATCACCTGATGGGCTGCCTGTGTCTTGGAGCACCACAAACACATTTTGGAGGTTTGGTGAACTCAGCAGCCAGCCTGACACTTGTTTCCAGGCACCCAGTACTGGCATTTCATGGAATCCCAGACTGGTTTGGGTGGGAAGGGACCTTAAAGCTCCTCCATTGCCACCCCTGCCATGGTCAGGGACACCTCCCACCAGCCCAGGTTGCTCCAAGCCCCATCCAACCTGGGCTGAGACACTGCCAGGGATGGGGCAGCCACAGCTTCTCTGGGAAACCTGGCACAGGGGCTCAGCACCCTCAAATTAAAGAATTTCTTCCTCATCTCCAACCTCAATCTCCCCTCTCCAAGTTTTAACCCCTCTCCCCTTGTCCTCTCCCTACCCCCCCATGTCCAAAGCCCTCCCCCAGCTTTCTTGTAGCCCCTTCAGATATTGGAAGGTTGCTCTGAGCTCCCCTGGGAGCCTCCTCTTCTCCAGGCTGAACAACCCCAATCCCTCAGCCTGGCTTCCCAGGGAGCTGCTCCAGCACTCCAAGGGTTGTCCCTGACCAAGTAAACACCAAAACTTTCACCTCCAGATGCAGGTCACTTCTAGGATCCTCCAAAACCATAGGGGGTTCTGTGTTCCAAGCAAGGCAGCAATCCTTTCCTAGTGCTCAGATGTTACCAAGCCCTCAATATTTCTTTTGCACAGGCAGGAAAAAGCTCGTGCCACCTGGCAAGACTCTTTGACTGCAGAGAGATAGCCAGGAGAAGACCAAAGATCTGATCCAAAGTTGACCAGAGTGGATGGACCAGGATGGTCCTTCCATGACTTCTGTGTGCTTTGCATTAAGCCTTTTGCTTTGACTTCTGTTCCACTTCAAGTTAAGAAGACACAAAAAGCGTGGGAAGGGGGGGTAGGGAACAGCTTGCTCAGGAGCTGAGCTGCCAAATCCAGCTTCATTCTCTAGAAACTCCAGTCTGTTCATCCAGACACAGGCTGCTTGCTTTAAAAGCCCAGAAAAGCAGCTCTCCACGTTACTGCTGTGAACTTTGTACCAAAAGATGATTATTGGGTGATTCATTGGCCCTTCAGAGAAAGATATAAAGCAGGTGGTAAGTAAAGCAAGTCAACTCTTATCACCAGCTCCTGCTTCAATCACACCAGCTCCCCCATCTCCTCTGAGCCTCCCAGATGGGAAAAGCAATCCTGCCTTCACACAGCTGCCATTCAAAAGATTCACAGCCTCACAGCAAAGATTTTAGATACTCCCTCAAAGATTTGTAAAGTGGATTTGTAAACCAAAACCTTTTCTTCTGATCTGTCAAGACATCTCGAGAAGCCAGCTCTGCTCATTGCCTGCTGGTGCTCAGACTCCTTGGCTTTGCTGGCTCCCCAGGTTTTGTAAAGGAAAAGAAAAAGTCAACTTCTTTTCCCCAATTCCCTGCTTGGGCTCTCAGCTGCCCAGGTGCCAGCTGTGCCTGTCCTGGTGTAAGGTGCCAGCCTTGCAATAGAGAATTTCAGGAACAAATAAATCCAGCAGGTGGTTAAGAACACAAGCTCAACATCCAAAATGAATGGATTTAATATGTAAGCACCTGGAGCTGGTTTGGTGGGTTCTTTGGAAAACCACAAGTATCCCATCACTGAGAAATAAGGGGGAAAAAAATGAAATTACTCAGCTTACTGTTGTTAAAGGCATGCAAAAAGGTATAGTAGTACATCAAGTGAAGTTTTACTTCAGGAGTTCTGAATTATTTATGCTCCCTTGAAATCATCTGTTCCAAACCTCACACCAGAGAAAAAGGCAAATTACAACTTCTCTCCTTACTCTGGGGCATCATCCCTGCCCCCTGAGCTTTGCTGTGTAACAATACAAAGAACCAAGGCAAAGCCACCAGAAACTTGGGCTGATGTGCAAATCTTCTCCGTTCACCCCAAAAAAATATGTGTTTCAGCTGAAAGAGATCAACAGCTGACCAGGGGGTCTGCAACACTGGTTTCCTGTGAGATGGAGACCATCCTCACATCCTCCCTTGCAGAGCAGGCAAATAACAAATACTAAAACCTCCTGATGCTTTCTTGGACACTTGCTTGCCATCCAGCATCTACACAACTGGCCTGGGCTTCAGACTTGTTTGTCTGACTGATTTGATGAGTGAAACTATAAAATAAAGGAATCTGCTCCAGTACCACACCTTGGGAAGCGTGTATTATTTATTCTTAGGTGACAGTCCAGCATAAATGGATCTCTGTGCTAAATAAAAAGCCATTCTCACTCAAGAACGACGCAAGAAAATCTTTTTCTAATGTTTCTTTCTTCATTAAAATATCTACCAATATATCAACTCAAGAAAATCAATAGAAGTTTCTATCATAAGCTCCAAAGAAATAGAAAGTCTTTTTTTATTTGAGCCGTGGACTGCACTGCCTTCAGTACTCTACAGGACATTGCCCTAAATTACATTATCCATCAGCTAAGCTGAGTAGAGATAATTTAACAACTGTCCAAAGTATCTTTCTCACTGGTGAATACCAGAGGGCAATTCAATAAGCTTCACTTTGTCACATTAAAATGCATTTTGACATTATTTTGTGCATGAGGAACACTGAACACTCCAATTTACTTTTGTAAACCAGTAAAACGTTTGAAAACAAAACAACAGAGAGAAACTCAGGCAGTTTTAGTCTGCCAGCCCAGTTCTAAACCAGAAGAGCAAAAGCCCACTCTGTGTAATGAAGTTTGCAGATATCAGCTCCATAATGGATGTTGATCTGGATGGTGACATCTGTGTGGCCTGGCCATCAATTCTGGAGACAGAGGAGTCTGCTCTGGAGCACCATGGCCATCAGCACTTCTGCTCTTCTGTGATGGATGAGGATCATCCATCATCCTCAGCTCTGCTATGGCACCACAGATGGAAAATTTCAATAACAAACAAAAGAACCAATTACAAATTAAACCCTTTCTGCTGTAAACATCATGGGCACATCCACACCTGCAGAAAAGCTTCACATCCAAACAGACCTAAGATCCAGCTTAGACATGTGCTTCAATCAAACAACCTGTAGCCAAGGCAGGGGGGAAATTGGACCCCATGGTGTGATGGTGATTTTGGGTTTGGAGCAAGGTGTAACTTTTGGACAGTAAAAAATAAGAAGCTTTACTAATGGGCTACAGCTGTTGAAACATCTCTTTCCATCCAACTGTTGCTTTTTTTTGTCTCTGAGATGTCTTGCAAACCATCCTGCACCACAGACAAGAAGCCATCCTCTGACAGAGGGGTTGGAACTGAGTCTCCAAAAGTCAGTCCTGGTAGATGTGGCCTGGCAGGGTCTGCAAGCTCCACCACATGGACCAAATCAGTGCCCATTTCAGTCCCTCACAGTCAGAGCAATCACCCTCCCAGATCATTCTTGAAACCAAAGCAAGAAACCACTTTAAAGCACAAAATTCTGGAAGTCTTCTAAGGTGTCCTTTGTCTTCCAGCCAATTCACAGGATCCTAGAGCAACCTAGAGCAGCAAAGTCCTAGAGCAACCGCCTCACATCCAGCCATGGGCTTCACCTTTTTCTCTTACAGCAATACTAAACTGGGTGGGAAGACACCGCATGGGATAATCTTTCAACATCTCCTGCCCACCACTAGCCCCCAGCATTTTTTGAATTAAATACTCCAAGTCTTGCCAGCAGTTGCATCTATTTTGTACCCTGTTATTCAGATTGATCCCTGTCCTGGTGGAAGACCACCAGCTCTGCCAAGGTCAGTAGCACACTTGGTTTATTTTTCCTCTCACCTTATGGTTCATCTCATCTGGTACTGCTTGGTCCACTGCTGGGATGTGGAAACTTTTTCAAATTCTGACAGGAGATCTGACCATTTGGCTCAGAATTCTGCCCTGTGAGGGTGCTGAGCCCCTGTGCCAGGTTTCCCAGAGAAGCTGTGGCTGCCCCATCCCTGGCAGTGTCTCAGCCCAGGTTGGATGGGGCTTGGAGCAACCTGGGCTGGTGGGAGGTGTCCCTGACCATGGCAGGGGGTGGCAATGGATGATCTTGAAGATCCTTTCCAATCTAAACCTTTCTATGACTCAAATTTTTGTGGTTTCCACTCATAGTGCATTCCACTAATATTACGTTTCCCCTGCCATGGAATGGAGGAGCTTTAAGGTCCCTCCCAACCCAAACCAGTCTGGGATTCTACTGAAGAAGACAGCCTAAAATCCAATAAAATCCCCCCTAAGCTCTGCACAGAGCCAGCTTCACCAGCATCAGATGAAGCTTTTTGATGTTTTGACATCAGAGAACCCTCTCCAGGAGAGCAGAAGCCTTGCACCTTGTTTGGGTCAGGAGAACATGAAAAAAATAACAGAAGTACAGAAACGTTCCCAGAGCCTTCAGGGAGACTGCACCAATGCTGAGGAATATTCTCAAAATTCAGATTTCTTAAATAAGGGTATTTAGGCCTCTGCAAGATAATTTTTACAAAATTATGATGCCTGCACATTGCCTTTAGTCACCTTCCTATCCAAAGACACACTTGAAGAGTCTTGCTAAAAAAAGACAGATATTCTCAGCATTTTTACCAACAGTTCATTTTGCTTCTGTCAACATGGTTTGAGCTTAAAGGGTTTTTTCTTCAAAACCTTAACTCTGAGTAGCTATCAGAACAATTAAGTTGTCAAGCATCTTCTAGTAGAGCATCTCCAAACTTCTTAATATGAAGTAATTATTTGGCACTTACAAGACCAGATGCATTCACGTTTCCAATTTAAATGCAAATACTGTGAAGAGATTTCAGGTTTTGCCTCTATTTTTGTAAATTCTTCTAATTTCTGAAAGAAAAGGATTTATTATTCTGGAGATGCCATGTGGCAGGTGTTGGTTTTGGGGTTTTTTTTCCACGTGTGTTCTGGTTAATTAGCTCCTATTTCTTTCCCTGTTTTTCTCCTGAAGGAAGGGGAGCTGCAGCCTCCTATGTCATGAAGAAGAATTGAGTTTACCAGTTACTCAGAAGCTGATCCATGAAACAAATGAAGCCAAGATCAAAGCATGTGAAGCACAGCATGGTGTCTCCTTTCACTGCTTTTAGAAGAATTCAAGAGAAATAAGCATCACCAGGAAAGACATCGAGGTTCATAGAAATATTCAGGTGGGAGAGGAGCTCAGGAGGAGCTCAAAGCAGAGCCAGATGTGAGCTCAGACCAGGTTGTTCAGGGCTTGAAACTCTCCAGGGATGGAGCCTGCACACCCTTCAGGCTCCTGGGAAACCCAGGAGTGTCACACTGGTAAAAAACTGATTTGGGGACAGACACTGGAGTGTCCTGCCAGGCAGCAGAAGGCCACAGAGTTTCATCTGCTTGCTGGAAAGCTGCTTTCATCTTTACTTTTGAGGAGATGCAGATGGCGACTGAAGACAACTCATCAAGGTGGGTACAGGGGGAGAAACTGGAAAAAAATGAGTGCAGGCTGATCAAGAGACAGAGGTGACAAGCTGGCAGCTGGCATTGATTTTTGAAGCTCCAAACAGAAGAAAAGGGGGAAAAAACAAACAAACAAAAATATTTCCTACAACATCCCAGCCCATCACATCTCCCCATGTCCTGTGTGTGATCCTGGCTGCCCTGACCCCCCCTGCCCCTCTCACAGCAGCTCCACAACTTCCTCACCAAGCCAGGAAAGAATTGGGACATAAATTAAACACATCAGAGAAGCTGACACAATCCCCAGTGGGCTGGGCACATGCCAAACAAATTATAAATCCTCTGAACATTACAGCTGGGTGTTTTCCAGGGCCAATGCCTTTGTAAAGTTTAATTCTTGTGCCAAAGCTGTCAAAAATCAAATCAAATAAATAAATAAAAAACCTGCCTTGCTGAGCTTTCCTGGCTGCTCAGAAGTAATTTATTGCAAATCTTCACTCTGCTCCTGGCCCACACACTGCAAATGAAACTCAGCACCCAGGAATTGTCTTTCTTCCAGCAAAGCCCCAGTTTCCAAGGCTTCCACAGGGATTGGCCCCATCTCCTGCTGCAGGGTTCAGTCAGAGCCTGGATTGGTTCCAACGTGGGATGCATTTCCCTTCAGCACTTTGGTTTTGTTTTGCAGTTCAGGGACACAAAGATTAATTGGGATCCCATAAAACTTGATTTGTTGGACTGGGCAGAGACCTACCAATCTCATTCACAGTTGCCCAATGCAATACAAGAAAGCCTTGAAACCCGTTTCAAGGTCATCAGAGTATCTTGGAACCACCAGAACCAAACACTGTGCACTGTTCTTTCTCCTCTTTTCTCTTTCTCTCCCCTCAGGATGAAACAAAACTTTGAAAAACTTTTATTTTTATGCCTAAATGATAATGTTGATAAAATTCAACCGACCCTCTCTTGCATTATCTCATCTCTTGCATTAATCATCCAAGATCTAATCAAATATTAAACTATGGCACCACACCCCTGCCAAAAATATTTATCATGGAATCACAGATTGGTTTGGGTTGGGAGGGACCTTAAAGCTCCTCCATTCCCCCCCCTGCCATGGTCAGGGACACCTCCCACCAGCCCAGGTTGCTCCAAGCCCCATCCAACCTGGGCTGAGACACTGCCAGGGACGGGGCAAAGCAATAATGAATTAATACTTCATAATTTCCTGACAACCAATAGTGATAACTTTTTTCCCTTGCCCACACTGAAAACAATAAGAATGTGGCTACCCAAAGCAGCCATCCTGCAAGGCTCACAAGGATTGAGATCAAATGAGTATTTCCCCCTGAAATCCCTTCTGCTACATCTCTGTAGCTACGTGGTGCCCAGCAGGCACCGCAGGGTGTTGTGCAGAGCAACAACAACATTTAAAAATAAAACTTCTCTACAGAAAAAAAAAATCTGGGAAGGCCTAATGGAAGGGCAAAAGAATCAATAAACCATCTACATTTTTCTATGGAACCATTTTAAACCTCATTGGTGATCCACCCCAGGCTGGGAGGCAGCACCTGTGCCTGGATTGCAGGAGATAAAAATAAATGGAGTTACTAAACTCTGAAGCTCAACTTTTTTTTACACACTCATTTCTAGAGCTGTAAATTTTTAGGACAGCACACTGATAACTTATGACTCAAGCAATAGGTGGGATGGCCCATGAAGATCAGGTTTTCTAGGAAAAATCCTTCTCTCACTGAAATGCCACTCCCAGGGTGCTGGGCCAATCATTCTGCTGAATATAGAGAATTCCCAGAATATAGAGAGGGGAAAGAAGGATGGGAAAAAAGATCCATCAGCTAGGAAAATCCAACATTTTAGACCCCCAGGATCACAGATGACAGCAGCCAAGGATGGACACGTGGTCAGCATCCAGCAGCTGTGAAGCTGCCACCCATGCAGCCAAAACCCAATTCCCACCTTTAGGATAAAACCTGTCAGCCTTGCCTCTGGTCCTGGCACCCAGCACCAGCCCCTGGGGGCCCTGCTCACATTTCAATGAACACCATTTGAGGATCTTCGAGAGGTGACAAGAGAGGTGCTGATATGTAACCAGACAGATTTCTTTTCATCCTGCAAGCAAGTGCTCTAAGCCAACAAGGGGAAGTCCTGGGATAAACAGAAACATTACAGAAAAGCAGAGGGGTTAAAAGGTATGTGACAATGGACATCAAAAATACCACATTACAGGATTATCTATTTTTTTTTAAAACCTCCTACAAAAGCAAGAAAAATGTCATTTATTTCACCATCTGCATCTTTTTTTTTTTTTAACCTTCTTTTAAGCAGTGACTACTACACAGTTCACATCCCTTTTTTCAAGGCATAATGGAGTAGGTACTTCCAAGCAATCTCAGCCTTAAAAATGCATTTCCCCAGCGTGCTTTTTGTTCAGCAAAAAGCTTTTGTGCTAATGTTGAGCAGAGGTCATTTAAGAATTATTATTTTATATTTAAGCTGACAGGGAATCCCACCCCTTTGAAAAATTAACACCAGACGCTGGGTTCCCTCTGCACAGAAGGAAAAAGTTCATAGAGGCAGAGTCAGCTGGCACTAAAGAAAAAAATGTTGCAGTTCCATAGAAGAGACAAAGGGATCTACTTAAGGAAGGGAATGGAAGGAGCTGCTGGTGAGATGGTGCCTGCTGACACCCTCACACCTCAGCCTCAGTTGAGGAGAGGCTGAGAAAATTGGGTTTGTTCAGCTGGGAGAAGAGAAGGCTGAGGGGAGACCTCCTGCCCATGATCCAGGACTTAAAGGGGGGTACAGAGCAGATGGAGACTCCCTATGGACAAGGAGTCCCATGGACAAGACAAGGGGCAATGGGCACAAGTTGCTCCTGGGCAGATTCCCATTGGACACCAGAGGAAAATGTTTCCCCATGAGGACAGTCAGAGCTTGGAATGGTCTCCCAGGGGAAGGGGTGGATTCCCCCCCTCTGGAAAGTTGGAAGTCTCAGCTCCAGGGGGTGCTGAGACATCTCAGATCAACAAGAATCTGAGAAGGGTTGGAGCAGATGGGCCTTGGGGTCCCTTCCCCCCTGACACTCTGGGATTCTATGACTCTAGGATACCAGCATTCCATCATTCAGGAGTTGGAGATTTCTCTGGCTCTCTGCTTCCCAACCTGATGTCCTTCCAAGATGTTCCCCAGCATCATTGCTTTCTTGCTGGATGGAGGAGCCCTCTTACACTCTTCATCATCAAACCCCTTTAATTCTTCATTGATATACAGTAGCTAGAGAGATTTCATCTTCATTTTCTCCTTTGAAGTATTTGTTCTTCCATGCTCTCCTAATTCTGAGTACCCCTTCTGAGTCATGTTGAAAATGTGTAATTTTTCAGAGGCCATAGACACAAGATTATCTTGATTCCTACCTCTTTTGACATCTCCAATTGCCACCCCAAATCTCTCTGCTATCATCACCTTCATGCTTTTATGCAGAACCTGCAGGACCCAGTGAGGTCCTACCAAGCTCCCAGAATTCTGCACAGTCCTCTCAGCACAGCTGTGTTTGGATGGGACTTGAAGAACTTTCCGCATCCCCAAGTCTGGTGGCCCAAGGGCTGTGCTTAAACAAGCATTTTTGCATTTGATATGAAGACAAAAGTGTGTGTGTGTGTGTGTTCACTTCTTATTTTAAGTATACCCCTGAGGAGACTGATTATCATTTACCTCTAATTGGGGCCAACAGAGGTAGAGAGGGACAAATGCAGGACAAATTGAAGCAAATTAACAAAAATATTTTGGACAGGAAAGCACTCTGAAATAAGTGCACCAGACTTCCCCCCTTCTGGCCTTTATGATGAATTATTTCCATTGCATCAGAACAACATTTTTTATCATTTTTTTGGTTTTGCTCCACCAGGGAAAAGTCATAAAAACAGAACATCCTCCAAGCAAGCACAGCAGAAAATACACACATCAGGCCTGGAGGTTGTCAGGAGCTTTGTTTATCCAGAGGCAGTGTGTTGGATTTGCTACTTGAGAGAGCTTTTTTAAAGTTATTATTATTATTTTAAAGAGGAGAAAAACATCAAGTCTTACGAGAAAAGGGGGAATGAAGATTCCCTTAGAGCTGCTTCTGCTTTCTAATGGTTTTATCTAGAAATCTGTTATGGGAAGCTATTCTAATCAGCAGTCTGAGAGCAGGATGTGAAGATGCCCCTGATGAGAACACTCACCAACACTCTAAATGTGAGCAGACTTGCAATCATTTAAAGAACTCATTAATCTAAAGAAAATACTTAGAAAGAAAGTTTCACAATTAGAACTGGGGAGCAGCCAGCTCTGCTGAGATGAGAGAGAAGTTCTTCTTGCTCTGCTTTGACCCAAGGCACCTTGATGAATGGAAATGTCTTGGCTGGAATGAAGTATTTTGTATCCCCTTATCATGGCAGCAAAATTTTCATCAGTTACCTGAGAGCTGAAAGGGACAAAGAGAGCAGAGTTTGCAGCTTACAACTTGTTCAGGAAAGGAGCATCTTTAGAGGAGGTGGTTTCATCTCCAGGTTTGATTTAACTGCCCAAGGAGGCAGAGTACAAGGAGTCTCCTCCTGTAACAACTGGGTGCAACCCCTCTTGTTTTGCAAAAGATTAGTGTTCATCCAAACCCGGTTTTGTTGGAAGGATTTACTTTAATTACTTTAAAAGTTATAAAAGTCAAAAGAGGGGGAAAAAAACAAAACGGGGGGGAAAAATTCAAATATGTTTATGACTACATGGGTTCCTTGCAGCTTTAGTCTGTTTAGTTTTTATATTTTAAGAATAAACATGTCCTTCTGTGCCAGTGCTCACTGGAGGAGGAGGAAACCAAGTAACAGCAGAAATCCAGAGAACATACTACACTCTCATGCATTTTCAAAGGCTCCCAGCTACATCTCTGGAAAACAAAGCACCAAGACTATTAGTGACATCAGCTGTCCCACCACTCCTTCCCATGGCAATTGCAGAAGCCACTCATTTACAGCTTGTAGAAGCAAAGAACAAATATTACTAATTAGTTACACCCTGAAGAAATGAAGAACACACATTACTCAGCACTTCCACATGGGCAGAGCTGGCACCATCTCTCAGGTGATACATATTCCCAAGTCTCATCATCTTGAGACTTTACTGGATTTACCCCCAACTCTGAATTTCAGAGTCCTGGAGCAGTGCTGGAGGAGCCCAGAGCTGACCTGCATCCACCTGGGTGCACCTCAGTGCCTGAACCTGCTCTTTAAACCCACTCAGCCATTGCCTCTACTGCCTAAATTCTCTGATCCTCATAATTTCCGACCTTCAAAAAGGCCGAAATTAATTTTGCTGCTCCTTCATTTACTTTTTATTTCTTTCCTCTCTGGTTTTAGGTTATGCTTAGATGCCTGGCAGCAACATGGCATCACCTACAAGGGGTTTGAAGTCAGGAGGGGTGGGCAGGCAGCCACAAGGACAGGCCAGTGTCCAGAAAAAAAAATAAAAATCAAGAGCTGCAGGAGGTAAAGGAAGCATCGATGGATTGGATCCCATACAACCAAGTCAGGTTCAGATAAAAACACTGTGAAATTTTAGGCAATTTTGACAGGATAAATTCCATCTCAGCCCTGCTGATGCCTTTAGACAATTTTACATTGCTTTTCTGGGTAAGATTAGGGGGATTACTGTCTAGTCCTGAGACTGGTAGTCCACCTGACAGAAGATGTGAACTCCATTTATTAAATACTTCTCCTGCAAGGCTTTGTTGCTATTTCAAATAAACACTCTTTCCTCCTCAGCTTGTGTGAAAATCCTGCTACACAACAACAACAACAACAAAGAGGTGAGAGAAGGAATGAGCTACAGACACACAAAGTAAAACCAAACCCCTGGTATGAATTTCTCTCATATTTCACTGCTAAACTCAGCATCACTTGTAGTAAAGATAAATCAACCAAGACTAGGATAGAGATTTTTTTTTTCCTTATAGTCAATTCTGTAACAGAAATAAGAGGAAAATCATAATAGGCAGCAAGGCACTGGGGCTAGAAAGGAGCTGGTGCTTCTTTTATTTAATGGGTTGTTTCTCCTGGTGATCCCTGCTCAGAATTAACAGAGCCACACAGCACAGAAGAAGAAAAAAAAGACACCTCAAAACACTTTCATGATATTGTGTTCAACAACTTGCAGCTCCCAGGCATCTCCTAGGCACAGCCTTCTATAAATAAAAATGTGAGGGCATATTATTATTATTATGCTATGACTCATGAAATCTGTGTCTGCAGGGAGCCAGGGACTTTGGCTTTTCCTCTGGGCTTTCTGGTGCTGTCTGCTGGGTCAATTAAGATATTGAGGCTTCTCTCACACAAAGCCTTCCCTCTCCCTTTGCTTATTCTGAGAGTTTCACTCGTGTCTCCCCTGCCCCACCTCATCTCCATCAGAAATCACAGCAAGTCAACATTCCTGAAACAAGACTGCTTTTGCCTCTGGACAAGAAAAAAACCAACCAACCAAAACCCCCTCAGCCAAGTGTCAGGAATTCAAATGGAAACCCAAGATTAGAAATAAAACTGTGGCTATCTCCTGACATGCTCCTGCAGACCCAAGCTGATGCAATCCTCTCTCCCCCTGACCCCCTGAAACAGAAATAGATTCCAATTCCTCGTCCTGCTGCAGAGTATGAGATGTTGGGCAATAAGAAGTGGAGAGGGGTTACGGCTCTCATAAAATATTCACACCACTGGCTCTTTCTACAGCCCTTTCTCCTGAGGGTGATTAATCACATGCTATTATTTAAAGTTCCTATAGCGTGGGAGTTTATGTTGCAGCACCACTCACCCATTAGGTTATAAGAAAATGAGTTTCAGATGAACTGGTGGGTTCAGGTAGATTAATCCACTCTGAGGCTGCCTATCAACCCGTCCAGCTCCTCCTCAAACCAACTGGCCATGTGCCTGGGGTCATCCAGCAAGTGACAAACAACTGGGGAGAGCTCCCCTCCACCTGGCAGTAATTCCTCCTCCAGCCCTCTTCTCCTTCCTCCAAGACAGATGTTTATCCTGCTATTAGGTGTAATTAAAGCCCAGGTACTAATCTAAAACTCCTATCCAGGGAGCAGGCATCTGATGGCAGCAGGTTCCCAGCATCCACACTGCCCCTCGTGTCCCCTTCAACTGATGGGGAGGAAGAAAAGGGTGAAGCAGGGAATGACATCTCCAGGAGCTGAGGAGGCAGTGAGTGCAGGGGCTCAGCACAGGCAATGCCCAGGGCAATGACACAGTGTCATTTGGCCACCAGCCTCCTGGCTTGTATCAGGAATGGTGTGGCCAGCAGGACCAGGGATGGAATTCACCCCTGGTACTCAGCACTGGGGAGGCTTCACCTCCAGTGCTGTGAACAGTCCTGGGCCCCTCACTTCAAGAAAGATGTTGAGGTGCTGGAGTGGGGACAGAAGAGGGCAAGGAGGCTGTGAAGGGAGCAGGGGGAAAGCCTGATGGGGAGAGGCTGAGGGAGCTGGGGGTGTTTGAGACTCAGGGGGCACCTTCTTACTCTCTACACCTGCAGGGAGGTTGTGGTCAGGGGAGGGTTGGGCTCTCCTCCCAGGCAATGGGTGACAGGAGGAGAGGCCATGGCCTGAAGCTGCTCCAGGGGAGGTTTGGGTTGGATATCAGGAAGCAGTTCCTGATGGAGAGGGTGATCAGACATTGGGATGGATGCTCAGGGCAGGGATGGAGTCACCATCCCTGGAGGTGTTTCAGGAGAGGCTGATGTGGCACTGAGTGCCATGGGGTGGTGACAGGTCACAGGCTGGGCTTGGGGGTCTCAGAGGGCCCTTCCAGCCCCAAGGATTCTGTGATTCAGTTGTCTCCAGCGTGGCTGGGAGAACTTCAAAGTACAAAGAGGGACCACGCAACCTTTATTCCAGGCTTTGAGCCCAGCAGGAGAGTCATTGGCTACCACAAGCCAAGACGCAAATCCCTAATTCACCCCACCCACCAGTAGGAATGACCAGGACATAGGTTTGGGAACACAGGACGCCACACTACACGAACACAGCGATTTTATCAGGTAGAGAAATCAGTTTCCCCTCCAAGGCAGAGGCCAGCTCAGCTTACCTCTGACGATGATGTTGGTGGACTTTTTTGCAGGGTTGCCCACGTTGTTGTTGGCAATGCAGCTGTAGGTGCCAGCATCTTCAGGCAGGATGGCAGGAATGGTCAGTGTGCCGCCGTTCAGCACCGTCTTGTCAGGCAGGAGCCCAGCAGACCTCACCCAGGTCAAGCTGGGGGCTGGTTCCCCTCCTGTCGTCACACAGACTAAGGTGATGGCTTCTCCAGGGTTCACCACGATGGGGTCATCCACCAGAAGCTTAATTGAAGGGGATGCTGCAAAAGAGAAGTGTGAAGATAAAGTGGGGCTGTGGCTGGGGTATTTATTGCTCAGTCTTGACAAGCCAACTCAAGCCAACTGAGCCCCAACTACTGCATCTTAATATGACCTCCAAGAAGGGTGCTCCCCACCCTGATGCTCCCTCCTGACACCACTTTTCTCACCCTGCTCATCACCATCTTTCACCTTGCTGTCAAACCAGAGATGAGGATTTATGTACTGACAGCCCTGTGGCTGTGCCAGGGAAGTAACATCTGATGTGTGGGATGGGCTCCAGCGTGCTGGATTTTACACCCTGGAAGAAAGGAACAAGTAACAATCTTCTGACTGGGCATGGAAATGATGTTCTTCTCCTCAATCTATTAGAAACCATCCTGATGAAATCCTTGGAACCCAGCTACCAGCTGAGGTGGATCTGTAGAGTCTGAGCTGGGTCTGTTGAACCAGGGAGAGTCATCCCCCTGGGGACAACATCTCCTTGCACACCAAGAGAGTGACAAATCAAATCCAGACAGATGCTTTTATCCTTTGTGCAACCTGCAGAGCTCAGCACCAGCAGACAGAGTGGCCACAGCTCCATCTCATCCTCCCAGAGAGGCAGGAGAGGTGCAGACCTGGGTCCCTACTAACTCCCCAACATCAGCCAGGGTGAGGACCTTAGTGTGGGCAGGACCAGCCCAACCACAACACTGCAGAACCAGTGGAAAGATGCTGCTGCTGCTGCTGCTTTCAGAAGGGAGAAGCAAATGATTAAATTGCATTCTCTCCTCTTTCCTCTTTTCACAGAATCACCTGGGTTGGAAAAGATCTCCAAAATCATCAAGTCCAACCATAACCTAACACTGACAAATCCTTACCTAAACCACATCCCCAAGCACTGTGTCCATCCCCCTCTGAAACCCCTCCAGGGATGGTGACTCCAGCCCTGTCCTGAGAACCCTTCCAGAGATGAAATTCTTCAATGGTCACTACAAAGGGACAGGGCAAAGCAATACACTTGAGATGCTGGAATATGAAAAAAAAAAAAATAAAAAAAAAAATTGTAATTTGAGCTGTTGTTCCTGGTGAGGGATCCACCCTTGCTGGGTTCAGGCTTTGCTTCAAAGCATACACCAAACCATGTAAGCAATGAGCCAATATTTAATTGCAGATTGCTAGTACAGAAAAAGAAGAAATCCTAAACAAACAGGCATAAAGGAGAAGGATTAAAATGCTGGGCAAACAAACCAGAAAATGTGATGATAAAAAAATGAAAGGAAAAAACTGTTACATCCAAAAATCATATTCCTGCCCTCGTTATTACAGAGATAAATTCCTGCTTTAGAGATGAATCTTATTTCAATATGAAAGGCACACACACTAATCACTACAGGCAAATACAAGAGTATTTTATCAATGATAAAATAAGAGTTTCCTTTATTTGCAGTTCCCCCCAAGAGGAATTGGCTTTCTCTTCATTCAGAACCTGTCCTAGCATGGAAAAGAAGTGGTAACCAACCCCCAGCTGGGGAACCACTTTAAGAGACCAGAGGTTTACAAGCAAGGTCCCCTCTTCCAGCTCCTCCCAGCTTAGGACCCTGCTGATACTTCCCAGTATAAATTTCCTGGGTTCCTGAAACCATCTTACAGGGGAAGAAACTGGGTGTGTGGCTAAAAGCACAGGTAGAAACCAAGTCAGCACTGCCCACTATGTCTCTTTGCTCCTGTCCCCTGACCTCATATCCTCACATCACCAGTTTAGGGACTAGAGATGGGAAACTGGACACTACATCCTGTTTCCTGATGGGGTGATGTTCCATAAGTGGAGTTTGCTGGGGCCAAGGAAGCAGGAGGGGATCCAGAACTGAGCTCCAGAGCTGTAGGGCATCACCAGCTGGGGGGCAGCACTCACCTGGCCCCTCTTCCTCTCTCCCTCCTGAGTTTAAATGATTTTTCCTGAACAGTTCAGGCTGGCACTGATCATCAAGCCATGAGACAGGGAACAAGAGAACCACAAATAACACTTCAAAAACGTAGAACTGAAGATGAAAGCTCCAGCAACATCAACCCAACCTGGTGGTGCTGTCTCCCATAATGGCCTCCTAATCTTCCAGATGAAAGGGGGCCCTTTGCCACCCTTCAGGTAAAGACACAAAGGCAGCAGCTGATGGGATAAAAAGGCTGTGACACATCCTTTTCATCACAGCACTCAAAACAGTAAGCACACGAAAAGCAGTGTTTGTGCACAGCAATTCCTCTTTGCTTACACCACACATTTCACTTAACCACAACCTATCCCACCAGGCAAACAAACAAAAATTCAGCAAGGCACTCAACAACTCCCATTAAAAGCCTGACTTAAAACCAAGATTATGAAGACATTGAGACAGGGTGTTAAGGCTCCAGCAAATAAAACTCAGTGCACAATATAAAGGGTCAAATCCCTATTGTGAGTAGAACATGAGCCCAGAGCAAGAACCAGCTGTTATTTTGATATTTCTCTGCTTGAAGCTTTACTCATCATCTGCACTGTATCCCAATGCATCAGTAACTTGGAACCTCTGATTTTCACCTTCACAGTGCAACTGAAGATAAAACGGGTTCTACCTGATCCATTGGCACTTGCACACTGCCAGGTTCTGGCCTAGGCATGGAGTGATTGGAAGTTTCCTGGTGGACACTTGGAGTTTGCCCTTCCACTGTCACCCTTATGCTCACCCATCTCTGGGAGTACAACCTCCACTCCCAGTGACACCCCAGGATTAGGGAACACCAGACTGGAAGGCACCCCAAGGATCATCTTAGTATAAGAAGTCTAAAAAGTTTGGACCAGATGATCCCTAAGTGTCTCAAGCCAGACTGGATGGAGCCTTGTGCAACCTGATGACGTGTCCCTGACCATGGAGGGGGTTTGGGAATGGAGGAGCTTTAAGGTCCCTTCCAACCCAAACCAGTCTGGGAGTCTGTGATGCTCCCTGAGGTCCCTTCTAGCCTGGTGGGGATCAACATCCATCTCTGCTCCTTCTAGCTGGGGATGGGGAAAGGTGGTACTCAACAACTCATGGGCCAAACACAAGCTGGAGCCCCATGGTTTCTCCTCATGGCTCTGCCCTGTTGTCTCAGCAAAGAGAAGAGAGAGAAAAAGAGCAGGAGAAAAGGGTAATGAAGGCACCACAACCAAACCCCACATACCAGGAGGGACAGCAAGCCCTGAACTAGGCTGCTCAGGGTTACCCAGAAGCTCTCTTCCAGATGTTCTGAGCAAACATCTGCCCAAAATAGACACAATTTAGGCCTAGTTTGTATCTGAGGTAGGGAGATGGAGCTCACAATCATGTGAGATCTCTCCCTGCTCCTGTTTCAATGACAAGAGGTACTGCCAAATGGTGAGTCCTCTGATCTCTCAAGGTATCTGCTGTCAAGAACCTTCCCCTTGGTACCTGTCCCTCCTTGCTGACCACAGACAGAGCCCCAAAATTAGCTCAGTCCTGACAGGTAAGATGTAGATCAACCCCAGATTTAGGATGAGGATTTACAACTGCATCAGGTGCATACAGATGGAGTGGGCAGAAAGTGCCATTGCTAACAACATCCCTGTGCTAACCTCCCTTGGATCCCAGTGTTTCACAAAACCTCTTTGATCCTTGCACTTTGAGAAAACTGAAATTTTGGGCTAACCCTCTTTCTAAAATGGATTTGTGGTCTCTTTTATTTATTTTTAAAACTTCTGGGGCTAAACACGATATCCAGTGTAAATCTGAACGGTGCAATCCACTGCCACACGGTTTTATTTTGGTCCATCCTGATTAAAAAATGAGACAGGCATTTACAAAGATGACAAGATGATCCAGGGCAATTATGATAGTTGATGATGATTATACCAAAATATTGTTGAAGGATTATTGAAACCCATGCTTCAGGGCATCAGATGTTTTTCATGTCTGGAACGGGGGGGCAGACTATCACAGATCTGTTGACTGCACTGTTTTTATGCACTCTACTAAAATGTTCCCCACTGGCTTTTGTTAAAGACAGGCATGAGATCTGATTCAGAAGGAGAACGGATGTGTTTATAAATCCTTTGCATTTGTAAAGCATCTAGC
This sequence comes from Phaethornis superciliosus, assembly GCA_023637945.1. NCBI lineage: Eukaryota > Metazoa > Chordata > Aves > Apodiformes > Trochilidae > Phaethornis > Phaethornis superciliosus. The sequence goes on along the minus strand of JAJQWJ010000006.1, from coordinate 41,849,641 downwards.
ATGATTCAACTCCAGCCAGGAGCCCCACACTGCAGCCCCAGCTCAAGCTGTGATCTCTGCTTAGATAGGAGGAAATCACAAAATTAAGTCGGAAGGAAGAGGAGATAAAAGACTTCCTCAAAAAGCTCTGACTCTTATTAAAATGACACTTATAGAAACTAGTACATTCAGTTGTGTGTTCCTGCCCCAAGTGACATGAGCTGGGTTTGCCTTTACTGGGAATATTGATCTAGGGAGTGAGGCTGCAACCTCCAAGTTCCACCTAACACTTTCCATACCTACAGTGGGAGAAGAAATACAATCATGAGCCAAGTTCCTCTCCACTCCTACAGCCCAGTCTGCTTCCCCAAAACAAGGCTGGAGCCAGCACTGACATTCTGCATGTTCTGTTCTTGCAAGTCACAGCAAGGCAACCCAAGCTTTGTGAGGCTTGAGAAGACCTTCACACCCTTACATCAAAAATCTTTCACGTGCTCTCAGCCATGGTCATTTGAAAATATACACATTGCAGTGTGTATATTCACTGCAGCAACAATTCATGCCTCCACTCTGGGTTTTATCGGATTTTTATAAAATTTAGATGCACCAAGCAAGTTCCTTGGATGGTCACCACATTTATACAAGGCTATTCTTATGTGAAAGGCACTTGAACGTAAAGGTGCTTGAAAATCCCAGAACTCATGTGGTCAAAAGAAAAGTTGTGCACCTGACCAGCCCAGAAAATTTCTCTGCTAAACATAACTCCTGCAATAAGGACAGGCTCCTCAAAATCCCACTGAAAAGTAAGGATATGTTTTATCTTTTCTACTCCTGTATTCTTCTGCATTTGGTTTAACATCGCATTGCCTAATTTATTTATTTATGCTCTCTCCCCTCCTATTCATCTCTCCTCCAAACTAAATAGTCAGAATTTTTTCACTTCTTTCCTAATAGCCCCAAGAACTCCATCTGTTCATAACACAAAGCCATAACAGAGTTCAGGCCCCGGAGACACAGCACATGCACAGACACCCAGGACTGATGTCCTCAGTTTCACACAGAGCTGAAGAGTGATGGCTTTTATAGTTTCAAATAATGTTCAGTACTGGTTTAGAAAGCTGAGCATCAGAACCAACACAAGTGTTCCTTACCAAAACTGAAACAGATACAGGAGGTGCTCAGGGTATGAAATCTTCTAAATTTATACCAGATTTCTAATGTAGCAAAAACATCCCTGCCAAAATGGGTCAAGAATAAATGGACTCTATTATCATCCTGAAAAGCTTCACCATGCCTGAGATCTCTTATAGGTGACTACCAGAAATCAGGATTCATAAAATGAATCTGCTGAGGAGCTGGGATTGTTCAGCCTGGAGAAGAGAAGACTCCAGGGGGACCTTAGAGCTGCCTTCCAGTACCTGAAGGGAACCTCCAGGAAGGCTGCAGAGGGACTTTTCATCAGTGTCCAGTGCTAGGAGAAGGGGAAAGGGATTGAAAGTGCAGGAGAAGAGGTTCAGCCTGGATCTGAGGCAGAAGTTCTTCAGGAGGAGGGTGCTGAGCCTCTGGAACAGATTGCCCAGAGAAGCTGTGGCTGCCCCCTCCCTGGAGGTGTTCAAGGCCAGGTTGGATGAGGCTTGGAGCAACCTGGGCTGGATGAGAGGTGTCCCTGGCCATGGCAGGGAGCTGGGAGGAGATGAGCTCTCAGCTCCCTCCCAACCTCAGCCATTCTCTGATCCTCTAAATGCTGGGCCATCCATGTGTGGCAAGGAAAATATCTCCCAGCCAGAACCTCCACCCCAGCACCAGCAGAGACTCACCCAGGCAACCCACCCCGTGGAAACTTTCTCCCCGCTCTCTGACAGGAATAATAAAATTCACTAAAATAACAAGCTTTGGTAAATATTTCCACGGGTGAGTGCCTGGAACAAGCTTTCCAAACATCATCTTTGGAACCCCTCAGTGTTCAACAGAACTCTGCATCTTTGCTGGCCCTTAGAAGTTGGGGTTTCTGAGCGCCAGTCCCACATTTCAAAGTCATGGTTGGTTTGCCATGGTACGAAGCAAGCTGCAGTGCCACTGCGAGCTCTTCCCCACAAAGAACAAGGCACTACTCATGATGAGGGAAACTGTTCAGGTCCCCATTCACACTGCAGCTGCATCCTTTTTTTTTTTTTTAAAAAAAAAAAAAAAGCTACTTCAATTCCGAGGCTTTCGGGTAAAGCAGTGCTGCTGCCTCCACTGTATTTCAGAGCAGTGCAGAAGCCTGGCTGTCAACTCAACAGCACACATGAGGAAGTGCTGTTGGAAGTGAACAGGGTCACAACACACATCCCTGCTAGTCAAGTCAAGACAGAGAATTTAAATCAGAACTGCAGCAGGTTTTTTTCCACCCAGTATTAACACGCATGCGTGAGGCGAGTTCGGCACCGACATCGCTGGGATGGGAGATTAATCATAAAATGTGGCTACAACATACACCAATCCTCACAGAGAAGTCACAGAGCATGTAACACTCACTGGTTTTGATTAATGACCAGGGCAAAAGCTTCTCAGCACAAAGCTAGCAGGCACTGAGTCCCCATTAAGACCTTAAGTTACACCCTAAAAAAAAAAAAATCAGTTCGCTGAGCATCTTCAACATTCACAGCCTTGCTCTACAACCAAAAGTTTCCAGTTTAATCAGAGCTGCCATGGGATCACTGGCAGGGAGAGGGGAAACATCTTCTAATCAGTGATCCAACACAGATGAAAAGCTCAACATGAGCCAGCAGTGCACTCATGCAGTAAAAGAGGCCAAACCTATCCTAGGAGGCATCAAGAGGAGTGTTGCCAGAAGATCAAAAGAGGAGAGTCTCCCCCTTTACTCGGCTGAGCCCCCACCTCAAATCCTGCATCCAGTTCTGGTGTCCCCACCAGAGGAAGGACACAGATCTGTTGGGATGAGGCCAGAGGAGGCCAGAAAGCTGATCCAGGGGCTGGAGCAGCTCTGCCAGGAGGAGAGGCTGAGGAGAAACTGGGATTGTTCAGCCTGGAGAAGAGAAGACTCCAGGGGGACCTTAGAGCTGCCTTCCAGTACCTGAAGGGAACCTCCAGGAAGGCTGCAGAGGGACTTTTCATCAGTGTCCAGTGCTAGGAGAAGGGGAAAGGGATTGAAAGTGCAGGAGAAGAGGTTCAGCCTGGATCTGAGGCAGAAGTTCTTCAGGAGGAGGGTGCTGAGCCTCTGGAACAGATTGCCCAGAGAAGCTGTGGCTGCCCCCTCCCTGGAGGTGTTCAAGGCCAGGTTGGGAGCAACCAGGGCTGGAAGGGACGTTGGAACAGATGGTTTCTAAGGTCCCTTCCAAGCTCAGCCCTTCTATGATGTTGAACGTGAGAGCAGCAGAGGCTCCAGTGTTGCCTGGGGTGGGTATCTGAGGCTGAGACTGCACCGGGAAGAGAAGAGACGGCTGTGACGCAGCACACAGAAAAAAAAAAAAACCTGATGGCCATGAGTGTTATCATCACAGGGAGACAAATATATGTATTTAGACTGGGTATGTGGAATTGAGAAAATGTCACAGCTGGCTTTAGGGATTACTGGAAATGCAAAAAGAAAACTAATACTTTAATAGCAATATCAAAGTAGAGGCAGGAAGTCATGTCCTTGACAATGCACTCATCTGTGAGGAATAAAAATGAAAAGACATTATTTCCTCCAGTTTTGTGGATTATTTCATATGCAGGGCTGAAATAATGGGACATAATTGAATTACATTTTCATTTATACATGTGTGTGTGTGTGCATCCATTTAATTTACAGCCATGATTCCTCGATGGAATACAATGCATGTACTCCTCACTGTACACACTATGAATAGTCCCTTTCAAGTCAGAGCAGAAAAAGAGAACATCTGAGGCCCCTGCTGGGCTGGGAGCTTCATTATACTTATTTACTTAGTAAAGTTTAAAAAAGGAGAGATTATAATTCCCAGCTGAGGGATGGATTTTAAATTACAGGGTAAAAAGAAACTTTTTATTGACCACACTGTCCCAGTGTGCTGCAGAATACTGGGTCCTGTCTTTTCATCAATTGTCCCTAAAAATGGAAAGAGAAGAGAATAAAAGAAAAGCAACACCCCAGAAAAACTCAAAACAAAACAAACCTCAATGAAAAACAGTTTTAGAAACCCTCCTCTCTGCTTTACCCTCCCTGCTGCTGCTGACAGTGTCAGAATCTTCTGACACTCCTACTTGTTGGTCTCACAAATAAGAAAACTCTTCTAGCCAGGAAAAGATATCCCAGTGCAAGGCCTCCTGGAGCAGGTTCACTTTTGTCTTAGCAAGGAGCTCTCCAGCAAAGCCAAGGGAGAAAAATTATGTAGCCACCCTTCACCATGAGCTCTCTGCAGGCTTAGGACCAGAAGCTATCACAGGATGGTTGAGGTTGGAGGCATCCCCGGAGGAAACACAATTGTCACAGTTGGAAAAGTCCGCTAAGATCACCATGTCCACCTGTCACCATCTCCCCCAATAAAATATATATATGTATATATATCAGTATCTGTCTCACCCACCAGAGCCTCATCTGCAGAGTTTTAAATCCCTCCAGGGATGGTGACTCCACCACCACCCTGGGCTGCCCATTCCAGCACCTGACTGCTCTCTCAGGAAAGAAATTCTCCCTGACATCCAGTCTAAACCTCCCCTGGTGCAACTTCAGGCCACCACCTCGAGTTCTTCTGGTCCATCCCCCTACTCTAGTAAAGTTTCTTTGCCCAGTCATGTCCAGACAGTTTTTGAACATCTGGAGGTTCCACAAGCTCTCTGGACAATCTGTGCCAGAGCTCAATCATCCTCACTGTCCAAATGTCTTTTGGACAAATGTCCAAATGTCAAGTAGTAACCAACCAGGTAGAGCTTTGAACTTCAGTGGGGTCTCCTTCAGGGGCTGGATGAAAGCTAAAGACAGAGAGCAGCATCATACTCCAACTGGAACAGCTTCCAGTGCTAAACCCCTTTGTGGTTTTAGGGACCTCACCACACCCCTCAACCTTATGTTTTTCTGTTCCTTGGTCTTGTTCCCATGTTTATCATTACCTTTGAAATTCCACCAATTGCAGGGAGAGGGGGAGAAGGGGGAGAGAAAATAAAGGCAAAGGAGTCTACTTCTAATTATTTCAGGCATGTTTCCTTTCATTTTTTTAATTAATTGAATTAAAAACATGGTTCTGATGTTAAAGTTCAAGATGTCCTTGCTCACTGTAGGGGTATGGATTAGATGACCTTTAAAGGTTCTTTCCCACCCAAACCATTCTGTGACTCTATGGCTTACTGAAGTAACACAACCCCAGGCCAGATTTCAGTATTTCAAGTATATTTTAAGGTTCTCAGCTTCACAAAAGCACCTGGACCTGTCTAAATTCAAATAGGCATCTACCCAAGCCAGGGTAGCTGTTTGAAGAGACCCATTAGCCTGTGTGCCTTGCCTTGAGGCTGGGGTGCATGTGCCCCTCAGGTACCAGCAGTCATTCAGCCATTTGAATGTGCTGCTTGGGCAGAGATTTAAAAAAAAATATTTTTTTTTTCATTCTCCCCTAAATAAAAAAATAAATAAAGGAGCTTACAAGTTGAGTAAACCACAAAGTTGGTTTGTCCAGGGGCACAGCGTTCAGAACAGAAAATTCTGAGGTTGCAGGGAAGCCCAGAGGGGAGGTGCAGGAAATAAATAAAGCAGAGCATGGGATTATATTTCAGACCCTTTTTTTAGCTGGACACAGTCTATTTTCACACACACATGAACAAGCTATGAAACAACATGAATGAGGTAATGATAGCTTACCCCTTCTCTCCCCCCCTACTACTATTTTTTTTCCTCTTCCCCAACATTTTTTTTCCCGAAATCCTCTTTTTCTTTTTTTTTTTCTTTCTTTTACCCAATGAGGCTGCAGCCCTGATGACTCATCCCTTTCTTCCCCCCTTTTGCCTGCCTGCTTTTCATCCCCCAGCAGCAGCAGCAGCACTTTGATGCCTGGCACTTTGCTGGTGCTGCCCTTCCCTGCACAGATGTGGCATTGATAACTCCAGCAGGGAGGAAGGGAGGCAGAGACGTTTGCTATTCACAGCACTTCCTCACTGGTTACACTCTGGAGATGACTACAATAGCTCCCAGCTCCCACACTCTATGAACTATTCATTCTGTGGACATTTTATCAAGAGGGGATGAAGGGAAGGCAGGATCCTCCCTCTAGCAGCAGAGTGGTGGTAAATCAGCTTAAAGCCCATCATGGAGCTGTGGTCCTATCTTCCCCTTCCTTCCCCCTCTTCATCACTCTATTTGTACACATGTAGCTTCAAATTCATCTCAGCTCATTTCAACTGCAAGCTGAGGTCACGGATCTTCTGGAGACAGGGGCACCTCTAAAGCAAAATTCCTGCTCTCCACAAAAGAAAAAGCTGGAGACAAGTTGCTCTTGGGAACATGCTCCCCCTCTCCTCTGAGCACGATAGTCCCTGAGCAGCAAGTTTACTACAGCCACTGAACCTTTCAGGTTGTGTGTGAGGTGAGACAAATCCTGTCCTGCAACAGCACCCATCACCTGCACCATCAGGGGATCAGGAATGAAAATTCTCTAGCAGCAAAAAGGAGCCTCAGGGTTAGGGTGGATGGCAACCTGGACAGGAGGCAAACACGAGCACCGTGTGCTCACCAAAAGGGAGTTCAGCCTCAGCTTTTCTCCTTTTTTTTTTTTTTTTTTTTTTTTTTTTTTTTTTTTTAGCTGAAAGAGGGGAGATTTAGGTTAGATATTAGCAAAAAAGTCTTCCCCATGAGGGTGCTGAGCCCCTGTGCCAGGTTTCCCAGAGAAGCTGTGGCTGCCCCATCCCTGGCAGTGTCTCAGCCCAGGTTGGATGGGGCTTGGAGCAACCTGGGCTGGTGGGAGGTGTCCCTGACCATGGCAGGGGGTGGCAATGGGGGAGATTTAAGGTCCCTCCCAACCCAAACCAGTCTGGGATTCTGAGGGACAAACTGCACATTAAGGCACTTTTTTGACCCGTGGCAGAATTTTTGAGAGAGTAACTTGAGGGCTTCCAGATCGTTTTGCCAGACACTTTTGGAGTCGACTGCAATTTCCAACCTGCAGCCTGCAAGCTGAGCTGTGAGTTTGCTTTGTGAGGGGTTGTGTAGAGTAATGGTGCATATCCCAGAGTCTGAAGTGCCTGCTGTCAAATCAGAAATTCAGAAAAAAGCTGAAGGCAAGCCCTTGGAATAAAGCCGTGAGGACAGAAATAATGTGCAATGTGCAAATCCAATTCCTCGCTCGTCTTGGATGCACTCAGCATGTTAATGTCTCAACTGTTTTGTTCATTTGCTACCTGTTTTCAGTGCCCCCAGGCATGTGCTATTATTAAAGGCCTAACCCAGCCTAATCTGACTTGAGGTCTTCAAATGTTAACAACACTTGCAGCAGAACAGTTCTCCTGAAAACACTCCTCTGAAACGTCTGCTGATTGAGAAATCTGAGCTGAAGGACCTTGGAGTTGAAAAAGCATCTCAGACACATCCTCTGAGGATCCTGGACACGGAGACTTTAGGAGAGTTAAAATCTGTGATTTCCATCCTCCTGGGAACCCAATTCCCAACTGCACTGCCTGAGGTTGACCACTGGTGGGAGGATCTGGAGATGTGCAGCAGTGACACAGCCACCAAGGAGAGACAACTGACCACTTGCTCAGCCAGGATCAAGTCAAAAGGAAAAGCAAATGCCCAAGAAATGCCACAACATGGTTTGAGAGCTAAATACCCAGTTATCCTCCTGGAAAGCATTTCACCACAACTGCTTGAGCATTTTGATTTGCACCAATTATTCCAAAAGAAAACATTTTTGTTTATATCAATGGAAGAAATCCATGTGGAAGTCAATGTGAGATGATAACAAATCCATCACATAAAATCAATCCTTTAAAGCAATGTAAGAATCTAAAAAGGTTGATTTTTTTTTCCCCATAAAATAGATAATTCCCTTTCAACAAAGCACCAAGAGAAGTAGTTAAAAGTGGTTGGAGGACTTGTAAAGGATTGGTTTTTCTCTATGTCCAGCCTTGACTGAGATGCTCCTTCCTCATACCTTCCTCAGAGTTTATCCATCAAAGTGAAACCCCTGACACTGGGGGAAGATGCAAACCCTGCTCTGAGATCCAGGGAACGATAAATATTGAGGACAAGAAATCAAAACTCTTCTTCGAACCAGAGCTTTGGTGAGAAAAAAAAAGAAAACCTCTGAGCATGGCTTCTACAACTTAAGCAGCTGCATATGGATGGCCACGTCTGTTCTAAGGAAGAGAACACGACTGAAACACCAAAGAGCCAGGTTGCCCAGGGAAGCTGTGGATGCTCCAACCTTGGAAGTGCTCAAGGCCAGGTTGGATGGGGCTTGGAGCAACCTGGGCTGGTGGGAGGTGTCCCTGACCATGGCAGGGGAGGGGAATGGATGATTTTTAAGGTCCTTTCCAATCCAAAGCAGTCTGGGATTCTATGAAATGCCCAGAGAAGGTGACTGCTGGAGGCCCACCTGTTTTATTAGAGAGTCTGAAGGAGACCATCTTGTCAGGGATGCTGCAGACGTTCCTCACCGAGGCGATGCAGCTGTAATTGGCATAATCCTGAGGTCGGAGGTTCTTCAGCTTCAGGATCTTTGTTTCTCCCTGTGTGTGCAAGAGAGAGGGTTAGGAAGGGGCTGAAGCAGAGGAACAAGCAGAGAGGCACCAAACCTTTCAGGAAGCCAGAGAAAGGCACGGAGGGACCTCATTAGAAGCAGATATTGAAGCAGTTGAGAAAACATATTTTAATTCGTTATCTGAAAGAATGGCAGCTGACATCATCTCAAACTGTAGCCCCACTTACATAGAAAAGGCAAAAGAAAAGAGAGCAGCATGGGGGGAATTGGTTTGTCAAGTCTTTCAAGTTGCAGCATCATTTGGGATAATATATCTTAAAGTCCAATCTAATCTACATGATGAAAAAAAAAAATCACAAGCTGCAGAAATCCTGCTGTTTTCCTTTGAAAATGGGCTGCTGATGGATTTTATTTTTAGCCAGCAGCATAAATACTGGAGCAGGGACCTGAATGGTATAGGTAATGATGGAGTGCCACCAGACACACTCAGAAGAAAACTGGAAAACCTGAGATTTCCACTGCAGAACCAGAAACTCAGGAGAAAAAGCAAGCTGCTGAAATATGTGAAATGTTACAGCACAGTTAGCAACGTGAGTAATAAAAAGCCAAAAGGAGTGTTAAATAGGAGATCTAGAGATCAGGGAGATGTCATAGAGTCATAGAATGGTCTGGGTTGGAAGGGATTTTAAATCACCAAGATCCAACCCCCCTGTAAGGGCAGGGACACCTCCCACCAGCCCAGACTGCACACAGCTTCATCCAACCTGGTCAGAAACTTCCAGGGTTGGGGCATCAACAACCTAACCCAATGTCTTACTACCCTCATGGTGAGGAATTTTTTCCTAATCTCTAACCTAAATCTCTTCTCTTTCAGTTTAAAACCATTACTCCTTTTCCTGTCACTTCAGGTTTCCTGGAGCCCCATCATGGACTGGAAGGGGCTCTAAGGTCTCCCCAGAGCTTTCTCTTCTCATGGGACAGAATTGGGAGGAACAGGAGCAAAGCACCTCAGGGTGCCAGGTGAAAATATCAGCTCCACCTACAGATATCAATACCTGCATTTTATTCACTTGAACATGAAAATAAAGTGCCTCAGGCTTCCAGCTTCCTCCTCCAGCTGCCCACCTGCATTTGCAGTGACAACCTAAAAATGGATCAACCTCAGACAAGGCTAAGGCAGAAGCCCAGCCCGGGGAGGCAGACACTCTGCATAGCCTCACAAAGCTCCAAAAAAACAAATTTTGGAAAAATGTTCCTTACCAGGTGTCCTGGTGAAGCTGTAACAACTTTTAATATTCCCACAGCTTGAGTCACAGATGGAATTTCTTTTCACAACGTCACAGGCACTGACTGCCCATGGACTACACAAAGCCCCACAAAATAAGGGAGTTAGGGAAAATGCATGTAGGGATCCAGCAAAAAGCCCCCCAAAAAATCAGTCATGACATCAAGTTTGGGAGCATGGGAACTGAAGTGCTTTGGATGTGCAATGAGTCCCACCAAAATGATTATGACCTAATTAAGTACATGCTGATTTAGGGACTGCAAGACCAAGCAAGACTGCTCCTGAAGACAAGGATCCTGCTTTAAAAAGAAGATTCTCTGGGGCAAAGAATGCTCCCATCCAGGTTAAGAGGAACACAGCTACCAAAGTTGTTGAGTTCTGGAAAGGCAGAGCAGCTCCAGCCCATCAGCTCAGTCCTAAGCTCTGGGCTCCAAGCTGACCCTGGGGCTCCCGAGAGCATCTGGAACACATTCCCAGATTGCAGAGATTTATAAAAACCTATGGAGCTTCTTCATTGGTTTCAATAATTTGTCTAATTCGTGTCTAATTGCATAATTATTGTAAATAGAGCAAATTTCATCTTCTGCTCAGGCTGTGCAATTACAATGTGCAATGAGGACGATGCAAACTCTTAGGGGAAAAAATTTGGTATCGAGATTTTGGGTTTGAAAAGTTCAGTATTTCCCAAATACTCCCACCACAGATGGGATGTGCATGTTTGTTCAATTTTTTTTTCCCCATGGCAGCTCAAGTGAGTAGATGACATTACCTGTCTCATAAAACCAAAATAAATCTGCTCAGAGTTCAATAATTCATTTATATATGCCCAGTTTTCCAGGTGCCTTCTGGGATTTAATAAAACAACAAAACCTCTGGGAAAAAAAAAATCTAAAATCCAAACAACCAGCCTTTTTTGGGTATCATTCCTTAGAAAATTTGGTTTGTTACTTGTTTTCCTTTGCATTTCACTTACTTTCCAGATTAATAATCCACCTTCTAAGCAATTATCACAAAATGCCACCTCAGGTTTGTCTCTCTTGATGTTCTGAAGTCCCATCCCTTCTCTCCCCCTTCACATCAGCCCTTACTGTTTGTTACCCACCACAAACTGAATAAATTATGCAGAGATGTGGAGTAGACATTTATGATTCTCGAACTTTTAATTACATCTTTTCCCTTATAAATATAAATCAGATCTTGTAGACCCACTGACAAGACAAAATAATTCAAACTGACCTCCAACAAATGTAAAAAAGTTATGGATAAGCTTTAAGCTATTAGTGTGACAATCTGATTTATTCCTTATCTGAGTCCAGACAGAGGTTCTGGGAAGAATATTGCTAGTAACAGTGTGTATAAATATATTATTTATTTTAAGTATTGAATGTATTCATTTAAAGCAATAAAAACTTTAAAATATTATTTTAAAAAAACTTGAATGTATAATGTCATGTAATACAATTTATTAGATAAGATCTCATTAAATAACAGGGAAGATTCAGCCTTTCCATACTGAAACTGAAATGTAAAAGAAAAAAAAAATCCCATGTCAAGGGATTTCCTTCCTTTTTAATTAAAACATTTTAAAAAGCACAGTTTACACACTTGACTCAAAGGAAACAAGCCACAGCTCTGCTAAACTGGGTCCCCACATGTTAAATTAAAAATAATCTCATCACATTTAGGAAACCAATAACTCGACTATGTAATCTAATTCTCATCTCTGCAAGGTTCCAGGCTAGATATTTCGCAGTAAAATAGCAAGCCAGTGTAGCAATATAAAGCTGTCAAGTACAATAAAAAAGAAAAAAATGAAGGTGCTTGCAAATCATTAGCTGAAAATTATTTCTGAAAGTTGCAGGTTGCTTTCCACTACAAAGAAAAAAATTACCAGGCAGTTTGCACCTCTGTCTTCACTTGTTATTGCTCAAGACTTTCCACAACATTTTTTTTCTCCTTTATTTTATTTATTTATTTCTCCTTGCAAACACTGTCACACACTTTTGTCCATGTACAATAGGATATGCCACCTTTTATTCTGAGACTGTGCAAACATGCTGAAAAGAAATTAATCTGATCTAATCTGACAGACTCTTTTGACAGCCCAGTCTGCCTTCACAGCTGGGAGGGAGAAGAGGAAAACCTAAAAAAAAAAAGAAAAAGGAACCCACTTCTTTACATTTTCCTACCTCATCTTTTAAATGCATAATATTGGAACAAAAAAACCTTATATTCAAAGATGTGAAAAGCGGACTAAATGGGGAAAAAAAAAAAAAACAACAACACAGGGAGCTGCCATAAAGTTCAGCCTTGAAAAGCTTTTTAGGCTGTGACTTCCGTGCAGAATCATTTTGCATTGTATGGGAAAAGATTAGGGAACAGCAGTCAAATCAGAGGTTTGGGCTGGCAGCACCCAAGCAAAGTGACTTCAAAGGGTAGCACTCGCTGTGTTTCTTCCCATAACTTCCTATTTCATGGTTTTATAAAAAATTAGAAGTTAAATTTTATATTAGGAAGTCTTATAATAATATATGGATACATTTGTGCTGGGGTAGCCTTATTTAGAAGGTATCCCCATGTGCCCACTGCCCAAGCCCAGCAGGAAGATCCAAAAATCTGGTGCAAGTCACCTAAGGAAGGAAAAAAACCCTAGTTTGATTCCTACCTGGGTAAAGAAGGGCTCATAGATCTCCACTCCTTTATCAGAGCCCTGCAGCAACACCTCTTGGCCACGTCGCCAGCTGTACCGGACAGGAGGGTTGGAGTTGGCAACACACCTGAGAAACACTGTTCTCTCATAGTAAAACTGCTCTTTTGCTTCCCCGATGCTCTGGTGGACTGTCACTATTGGATCATCCAAATCTGGAAAGACAGAGGGGAAAAAAAAAAAAAGATAAAGTCAAGCTTCAGTTGACCCAAGGACAGTTTTCCAATGGGAAGCGAAAGCATCGCCTTGGATGCAAGTGAACAGCAGCTCCAAAAGCCACAAGCAGTCATTTTAGGGCTTCTGCAGCAGAATCCAGTTTTAGAGTTTGTTTTCATCTGTAGAGCCCCTGGCACTACTGGATATTCATTTAAAACTCAGGCTTTTGGATAGAACATTTTATAGGATTTCGGATACAATGATGTCGATCCCATTCCATCTGACACTGGCCCAGGTTTCCCAGAGAAGCTGTGGCTGCCCCATCCCTGGCAGTGTCTCAGCCCAGGTTGGATGGGGCTTGGAGCAACCTGGGCTGGTGGGAGGTGTCCCTGCCCATGGCAGGGGGTGGCATTGGAGGAGCTTTAAGGTCCCTCCCAACCCAAACCAGTCTAAAAGTAAGAGCTGCCACTCATAGTGAGATTCTGTCTCTCTGCATCCATAGAATCCCAGACTGGTTTGGGTTGCTCCCCCAGAGCACAATGCCCATGTCAACCCCCAGCCTAATGATGATTTAGGCCAAGTTTTAATTATTTTTAAATTGGCATGGGACATGGAATTGGCATGGACCATGGCAGGGGTGATCTTGAAGGTCCTTTCCACTCTAAACCTTTCTATGACTCAGATTTCTCTGGTTTCCACTAGTATTACATTTCCCCTGCACTGCTTTAGTACTTGCTTCTTATGTGTGATTTTAATTTAAACATGGCTTAGACAAAATAGTTTATAAAGCTTTGGAAATAAACAGACAGACTAATTTGCATCCTAATGGGAGAATCCACTAGAACATAGATCATGTGCAGGCATCTGTATTCCTGTAAAGCAACAATTTAATACAGCAACTTAATGCATATTCTCTCTTCTTGCAGTTACATGCATTTCACTTTCAGGAGGTAAATCCATCACAGGCTTTAGAACACACTTCTCTTCATTAAAATATGGATATATTATAATTACTCCTACTGCATCAACTCAAAGTAAAGCAGATCCCCACAACAGAATTCATTCATCTTAAATAGAGAAGAAATAACAGTAGTCCTTGGAATGTGTGTACACCTAATTAACTAATCTGGGCTTTATACCATCAGGAAGAAGTAGACTCCTGCTTGCAAGGTTTTACGATGTGCTTAAAATCCATTGTTTGTGATGAGCTTACTCTGAAGGTGGAAATACACCAAAAAATTGTTGAAAAAATAAAACCAAAAGAGAAAAGCAGTAGCACAATTTGATAAGTTCTAGTTAAAACCACTCAACCTCCCAATGAGATGGTAAAAGCAGTTCTCTGGTGAGCTTTAGGGAGAAGTTAAATTATCTTGAAGGTCTTGAAGGTCCTTTCCATGATGATTCTGTAATTCTATGAGGTGTGGCAGAGGCACATGGGATCATTCAAGGAAGCCCATTGTTAACAATCTGAATGGATTAGCATCTTTCAAGCATCCACACAGAAAAGCAGCTTGCACTTAAAAATTATTCTTTAGATGTTTACATTTTGATTTGCATAACAAGAAGAAAGCTTGAGAGTCTCTTGATTAACAAGAAACAAAACCTGTTCTAAAATTTGAAATAATTCAAGCAATAATGTCTTGTAATAGTGCATGGATTTTAAGTAAATGTTACCCTCATTCTACTCTACAAAACATTTAATTTAATATCTCAGAAACAAATTAGGAAACGCTTGCTCCAAATTAAGGTGGCATTTTCTAATGAGATTTCATTTTTGTTTTAAAGGTTATCTGAAATCACAGTAGCATTTGAAAAGGGATGAGGCTGCTGAAAAGTCGTGTCTTCTACTCACGCAACAGAAAATAAAATGAAGGAAATTACCTTGCTTCAATTTCTAGGCCAGAATACCTGTTCTCTCTATTTCCATCAACTGCAGAACATGGGTTTCCATCATCTGCTTCTTAAAGCCCATTCTGAGAGCCCAGACAAGGGTGACTGGCAGCCAAGATGAAAACAAGCTCTTCTTAGAGGTGCAGAGTAAGAAGACCATGAACCAGTATGTACAAGTTGCACCAAGAGAAATTCCTCCTGGTTCTAAGTGAAAACAAATTCTCCATCCGAGCAGCCAAGTTCCCATGCACGACCCTGTTCTCAGAGACCTTGAGTGGACACAGCCCTGAGCAACTCAACTGGGAAGCTGGTCCTGGTTTGAGCAGGGGGTTGGACATGAGGTTCTTTTAACCTAAATTACTCCATGATT
Source organism: Phaethornis superciliosus (assembly GCA_023637945.1). Lineage (NCBI taxonomy): Eukaryota > Metazoa > Chordata > Aves > Apodiformes > Trochilidae > Phaethornis > Phaethornis superciliosus. The sequence goes on along the minus strand of JAJQWJ010000006.1, from coordinate 41,834,606 downwards.
TGATAGAGTTTTAAGCTGAAAGAGGGGAAATTCAGATTAGGTATTAGGTTTCCCAGAGAAGCTGTGGCTGCCCCATCCCTGGCAGTGTCTCAGCCCAGGTTGGATGGGGCTTGGAGCAACCTGGGCTGGTGGGAGGTGTCCCTGACCATGGCAGGGGATGAAACCAGATGATCTTGAATCATAGAATCATAGAATGGGCTGGGTTGGAAGGGACCTCAGAGATCATCAAGTCCAACCCTTGATCCACTCCCCCTGTGGTTCCCAGCCCATGGCACTCAGTGCCACATCCAGGCTCTTTTGAAATATCTCCAGGGATGGAGAATCCACTGCTTCCCTGGGCAGCCCATTCCAATGGCTGATCATTCTCTCCGGGAAGAAATTCTTTCTAATATCCAACCTAAACCTCCCCTGGCACAACTTGAGACCATGCCCTCACCCCAGACCGTGCCTTCACCCCACTCTCCAACCCAGAAACACAACCCCTCTCTTTCCACACGGTGCTGTACTGCCACAGGGGATGGATTTTGGTGGTTTTGGAGTAAGAAGAAACCTCAAAAACATTCCCATTGGGATTGCAGTCCCAGTCAGCCCTCTGCCAACGTGTTTCAGAACGGTCAATTAATACCAAACTCACGCTGTAGAACTTGAATGAGGTTTATTTTTTCCATCAGCAGTGCTGGAAAGACCTCAGCAGCTGCGTTGAAAGCAGAAGCAGCAGCACTAAGAGGAGACAAAACACCGCTTGCAGTTGTTGGGGGGATTCACTGAACATTCAAGTGCTGGCCCTGCTGCTGGGCAAGGGGAGAGAAATGTTGGGCTGGGTGCTTATGGAAGGCTGGGTTTTACTCAAGGGGTGGGAGAGCAGCACCCATCATCCAAAATATTATAATAATAATAATAATAATAATAATAATAATAATAATAATAATAATAATAATGCCAAGGTATTCTGCAGTTATCACAACGGAAGTGTGCAGCTGCCAGATTCATTGCCTGGCCAAGATATTTTCAAAACACCCAATCTCAGTGGTACTAATCATCAAATAATTGGGGTTGGGAGGTCCCTCTGCAGGTCACCCAGTGCCACCCCCCTGCAGTATCAGGGACACCCTCACCTAGATCAGGTTGCTCAGAGCCTCCTCAAGCCTCACCTTGAATATCTCCAGGGATGAGACCTCAACCACCTCCCTGGGCACCCTGGGCCATTGTTCCACTGCCCTCCTGGGAAAAAAACTTTTATTAATTTTATGAATGCCCACCTGTCAAAGCTCTGCAGATCACTGGTTTCGATGTCTAATTAGACTGTTACTGATTGATATTCAAATTTCCAAAATCGCCTTTAAAAAAAAGACACAACAAAACCAAACCTGTTTCCAGCTCTGTGCATCTGTGTGAGTATCTGTGGGATTTTGTTCCCTAAAAGCACTGGCAGAGTCAGGGATTCAGAAGCCTGGGAGGAAAGCCACAAACTTATGGTCTTGCTCAGTAATTAACCTATGAAGTGGGAAGAGGAAGAATCACTCAAGAGATCACAGGGAGATCCTACTGCAAAGGGGAAAGGTTTAGCATTGGAAAGCACTGAAATTTTTTTACCAGAGGAAAAAAAAAAATTAAAACAAAGTTGAAAATTTCCACTTTAGGGTTGATCAAATTACAAAGAGTTAACTGACTAATCATTCTTGAAATTAAACTGAAGTCATGGATGTTGCTGTGTCATTAGAGCCTATTAATCAAAATGAAAATAATACAGAAGTACGTTTTCCGCAGAGGTTTGCGCCACCATTAGGTTCAATTTTTCAGTCTTTAATCTTTGAACTGAACCAAACAGGTTCCAAAACCCAGATGGCACAGGCATGCTAATTGGAAGAATTCCCTTCCTACATCCCTAACCTCTCAAACAGACAGAAAACCCCAGTATCAGCTGCTCAAAATGGGTCTGACTCGAAATGCATTCAAACTACATCGTGATGGTCAGAGATGAAGGGGAAGGAGGTGCACAGAAGTGTGGTGGATGCTATGAACATCTTCTCCATCCTGGACTACAAAGCCCTAGAGGCATCACCTTCTGCATAGGAATCCCAGACCACCTCCTGTAACCCTCACCTGAGCTCCAGGGAAGCTGCACACAAGCCAAGAGGAGAGCAGCATCACAGCTTCTATTTGCCATAGCATCTTTTTTTTTTCAGCTGCTGGGACCAGGCAGCTTGCTGATTTCCTTTGTTGATTAGCTGCCTTGTCTTCAGATGTTCAAAGCAAGTGATGCTTGGAAGTCAGGATAATAATAAAACACACATCTGGTAAATTGACTGAAACTGCTTCATCAAGACACCCAGAGAGAAGACAGCAGTGACTCACATGTTTAGCCTAACTCATGAGTTATTCTTAAATGTAATATTACTACATCTTTTCATGCTATTTGCCTTACCATGGCTTCCTGGACCTAGCACAAGCTCTCAAGAACGAGGCAGGTTTTAAGGGCTTTGTGGCACTGTGTCAAAGCAGTTACACATCATTCAGAAAATGCAGAAAAATCCATCAAATCCAGATTTTTTGCTCTCCAATGGAAAGGAAAAACACAGAATCACAGAATGGCACGGGTTGGAAAGGACCTTGAAGATCATCCAGTTCCAATCCCTTGCCATGGGCAGAGACAACTCCAACTAGAGCTGGCTTGAGTTCCACCTATTAGTACTCATGGTGTGGAGACACAAGAGCTCCAAACGAACTGGAAACAGGGGTGGTCAAGTTACCTGCAGCTCCACATAGGACATTTTACCCTCTACACCTCTTTAAAAGAGATTTATGATGTATCTGCAGTGCAGATACACCAGCAGAAAGCAAGCATCACTTACAAAGCCAGATCCTAGAAGCAAGAAGGCTTTCTGGTTTGCTCCCACAAGACTAAGACTGTGTCCTTGGGAGATCCCTGGTGAGTTTATAAATATTGCCCATACCATTTGGGCAAAATCAAGCACGTGCTGGAAGGCTGCTAACATTGTCAAGCATGCAAAGACAAACAGGATGACCTCAGTAGTCAACAATACTCCATGCAGCTCGAGTTCTGCCTGCCATGCTCTGCCCTGGGTTGGAGTCTGTCAACAAGGAATCCCAGAGGAGAAATGCAAGGAACTCTTGGTGATGGAATTTGATGGAGTAAATGTTTGCTTTCTTCTCTTGATGAGGTTCTAAATACACCGGATTGAGACCTATCTTGCACCCACTGACTGTTCCTGCATGTCCTAGTGACAGGGAGGGGATGGCACAAGAGAGCAGCAACAGCTTTCTTCCTGCAATGACCCCAAAGCACACTCAGTATTTATGAGACTCAATTAGCACTGGAGTCCCTGGGCAGCAGATACTCTGGGGCCAAGGATTTTGCATTTAGAGCAAACCCAGCAGAAAACAGCAAGACTCGCCACAACATTGAATTTCTGCATGTGCATACAAGAACAAAGATCAGTGGAATTTGCAAATAACAAGGAGCTGGCCTCACACACAACTGGATACACATCTGTGAACTAACAGAGGTTAACAGTGCAAGACTGCACCCTGGCAAGGTCCAAGAAAGACACCAGCAAAGATCTCTCAGCAAAATCCTCAAAGAGACAGGACTGCTGGGCTCACCTCATCTAGCAAGAGTAAGGATATAATTTTCTTTCATGTATGGAATTGGTGACCTGAGTAAGGATCTTAGCCTGGTGGCAGCCACTGTTAAGCAACATTAAGTAAAGGGCAAAGAAAAGAGCAACAGAAAAATACTTAGCCATTGGAGAAAGTACTTAGGACTTCAGCTGCCCGTAAAAAATGTAAAGAGGGAGAGGCATTTAATTTCTCAGAAAAGAAGACTGAGTGGCAACTTTACTATAGAATGCAAGCACCTCACCGTGGGAAACCAGCAGGTACCACAGAGATCTTTTGGCTCCAGGTGATGCATGCAACAAGCAACAATAGCTGGAAACTGAAAGAAAAATGAGGAAGAATCACACTTATTTTGATTTAGAAGATAAAGCAGTTGAGCAGAGAAACAGACTACCTGAACACATAGAGGGTTCCCCATCTCTTGACACCAAGACAGATGCTTTTGAGTGAATTACAAATTATTACATTCAGAGAATGTAAAAAAAACCAAAAAACCAAAAAAACCACAAAACCCAAGCAGATAGGGCTGTAAGATAAAAGAGGTCAAACTTGACTGATGCTATGGTCAAGTCTAGTATTAAATTATAGGAAAAAGTGTAATTAAAGAGGGAGTTGATTAAAGAATTCCAGATCATTATCATTAAACCAAGTACACTTGAATCAAGAAATGGAGTTGTTCAAACTAGTTCTTTTCATTCCACTTGAGAATTCATAGTGGAGCACCAGCACACTTTGATTCCCCACCCTGCTGGATGTGGCTTGGAAAAATGCTGAGGAACCAGGACTCCCCCCAAACAAAAGGTGTAGGAAATGAGTTCAAGCCACCCTTTGGCTGCAGAGATTGAAAGGACAGCAGTCACAAAAGTACTCATAATGTCTGACTCTGCTAGAGGATTTTCATTTCCCAGAGATTTATCTTCCTTTTATGAACTGAGATCCAGATAACAGCTTCCAGGAGTTGGACAGTCTTCAACAAACACAAATTCTTATCCAGATACAGACAATTGCTAGAGGAGAAATACTGCAATAGCTGCCCTTGTTCTTATCCCTTGGTGGGTTTTGCTTTTAGGGGTTTTCTTTTGCACATGTAACTTTGTTTTTTAATTTCTTCTGCACTATAAGGAAACAGAAGGAAACAAAACATAGGAAGCAAACTATAAGGAAACAAAAAGGATTTACCAACCAAGCCAGGAGAATGAGGCATTAATCCTAAAGGCCACCTGACATGCATGACACATTACTAGGAACAACTGTTACAAATAGGACTTTTTAATGTGGTAAGTAAGTAATTATTGGTTGCATAATCACAAACCTAATTAATGCTTGCTACTTCATTATTTTAAAGGAAGGAAACATTTTTTTTTAAGGAATGAATATCAGATTGAGTTAAGAAAGTCTAGTTCTAAACCACATCTATCTCTTACCAGTGACCTCAGTAAAATCCTTCCAGAAACTCCTCACAAAGTTTAAATCCCTGTTAAAAACTACATTCTGAACACACTGAGTACCTAGGAGAGCAGGGGGTCCTGACAACATTCCACTGCTCTCTTACTGCCTTTTTCTGGGCTTTATACATTCTGAAATGAGCCCCAAACCATTTTATTACAGCAAAAAGGAAAAAAAAAAATATACAGACAGTCCATACCTATATAACAAAAAGTTTCCTTCCCCCCACCAGATACATTTTCTGCTCTTCCAAGATTCACATTTATTTTCCAGTCTTAAACTCTTTACCATTAAATAAGTCAGCAGAGGAATCTCAGCAGTGCCTTGCATACTTTCTGGCAATCTCCACTCTTAAAGACAACAGTATTTTTTCCCACTTTCACTGGAGCAGAATACCAATGAGGCATTTCAGGAGAAGAGAAATAAAAAGGAAGCCAGGACTAGAGGAGATAAATAACAGTGAGGGGATGATGGAAGGAGGGCACATAAGAATCTCCTTGGAGGCAAATGAAGATGACAAATCAAACAAAACTAGTACAAAGAGGAAGAGGAAAATGAACCTGTCCAGAAGATTTAGTGCCCACACCTGATTCCAGACAAATTAAGCCTTTTTGCTGACTTGAAAAAAATTCCCCAGCAGGTCCATTTGAGGACCATAGACTAAAATCCCATCCAAGGACCCTTAGGAGATCCTCTAGTCCCCAACTTGCTTCTCTCCATCCTGATCAAGCCAAGCAATTTTGCACCACCAGCAAAAACTGATACCAAAACTTTATTTTATTACCATACATAAATGCATCCAGCTCCCAAAGAGCAGCTACGATTTGCTGCCTTGGATAATTGCACTTGTCTGCCCATCTGTCAGAACTCCCTTCCCCAAAACCTTCTGAGCTCTCTGTACCTTCCTTTAGCAAAATTTCAAATGGGGATTGAGATCCCAAAGATAATTAACCTCCTGCACATGATATAAAATTGGTGTTATGGGCATGGAGAGAAGTGGGCACTGGAAAAAAAGTTGAGATGAGCTGAGGGAAACAGTGCCCTGTGAGCTCCTCCTGCCAGCAGGCATCTGGGGGATACCCCAGGCACCCATGGGTGCCCCCTCCTCTGTCATCAGGGGGCTGTCAGGACAATTATGGGTGTTGTGGGTAAGGAACCAGTGGCAAGAAAGAACCATGTGTCCTCTCCTTCCCATGGTGGGATGGGGAGGTGAAAATAGAAGGTAAAGCTGGTGGGTCAAGACAAGGACAGGGAAGGGTTTGCTCACCAGTTGTGGTCACAGACAAACCAGAGTTTATTTGAGGGGGGGGAGGGAAATCAATTTAATTTGGCACCAATGAAATCAATGAGAAAACAAACAATCAAACCAATCAAAATGGATCTCAAAACCACCTTCCCTTATCCTCTCCCTACTTGCTTCACTCTTGATTTCTCTCCCTCATAGGAGCCACGACCATGTCTGCTACCAACCCCCCCCAGCCCAAAGACACCAGGGATGAGCAAGTCTTAGGGAGATGGAGGGGTGGGGGGGAAGGACAGAAATCCATAAGAACCTAAGTTTTATGAATTGTACAAAATACTGCAGAGCTCTGCAGGTGGAAGAGCTGGAGCTGGCTGGTGAGATGCCTTCTGCAGAGCTCCTGGCAGCCCTGCTCCTGCTGCTCCTCAGGGCTCAGCCTTCCCCCTGCTCCTTTTGCTTCTCAGAGAAGGAGAATGGAGTCAAGGAATGAATTTCTGGCTAGCAGGAGACAACCCCCCACGTCAAATCTCTCCAGAACAGAACCTCACCTTCCCAAGTAGCTGCCTGCATCCATATGCCAGGGAAGTTTTTCCGAGACGTGGAGCTGGCAGGAGGGGAGAGCTTCCAGTTAGCAACAGCAGATTTGAAAGACATCCTGAGCTATAAACTCCATGTTTTACATAATCCAGGCCTGCTTCTATTCCAGCTCAAATCAGATTCCTCCAAAGAGGCTGAATATTTGAGCCATTAATACAGTCTATCTTTCCACTCGAGGGATATTTACAGCATCAATTATCTTGAACCTCATCTGACACCTCCTCATCTCAGACTGATCTAACTACAGCTATTATCACGTGTCAGAGACAGTTTTAATTTAGAAAAGGAATAGCATAAAAGGCATTCAAATAACCTTACAGCACCCATACTTTTTTTTTTTTCTTTTTTGTTAAGAGAAAAATAAAATTTGCATATGCAGCCAGGTAATACTATGGAATTAACACTCTGTAATTAATTACAAGCTTTTTTTTTTTTTTTTTCCTTCAGTTAAAAATAATGATGTCTGGAGTATTATATGAACAAATTCTGCAGGGTACTTCCACAGCAGTTATTCAGGGCTAATTAAACATCACTGAAATGAGCGCAACATGAAAATACAAATCTTCCTTGGCTGATCCTAACAGAAATCTTGCATTTCCATTCCTGCATCCCTGCATATTTAATCTTCCCTTCTTTAATTTTAACAAGCAAGGCTGCCAGTGTGTATTAGTCAGTTATTTTAGTGTGTTTACTGTAGAAGGTCTGTGTTTTTAGACACCCAGGAGTAGCAAAGTGGCTGGGTGTGCTGTGGCTGCTCTCACTCCTGCTGACCAGCACCATTCCCATCATTCATTGCTTTGTCTATTTCTATTATCTTTTTTTTTTTTTAATGCAAGCTTCCTGTCAGTGTTCTGTGTCACTATATTCCCCAGTATCACAGCTGTAGTACCATCATAAAAGTATATTTACCCATAACTGACACAACGCCATGGACACACTTTAACCTAACAGCAAACCAAACCTACTCCAGAATCAAAAACTGCCCCTTTCAGGGCATCCCCTAATCCAGCACAATCTTCAGCAAAACCCCAGACAGAAAAGCACAACTCCAAAAGCCCCAAACTCCATGAAACAGCCCCAAACCACAGTGGTGAATGCAAGTGAAAGCAATGGCACGGGAAGAGCAACAGCTCCAGAGGGTGCTCACCAACTTCAGCTCCACTGCTCTGCTTTCAGCCTCCAGGCTTTTATTCTGAACAGTTGAGTTGAATTTCCCAAGGGCAAGCACAGGCTAAGATCAGGGAGAGGCAATTCTCAGCACTGCTGATGCACCCAGGGATGCTCAGGAGTTGGAGACCAACCCCAGCCAGAGCACTCCAAACCTCTGGGAGCTACCACAGGGAGCCCTGCAGAGGCTTTCATGGATGCTGAGGCAATAAATTCATTTGGAGTGAATGAATCCCAGTGATGTCACAAGGTTTGGAAATCAGCAAACAAGTTAATATTACTTTTTTCAGCTGCATTAAATCCTGGGCTCAGATGAATGCCTGAGACTCTGGGGAATTTGATGGGCAAGGTGTCTGCTCTCAGGTTCACGTTGCCATCTCCTATGAAATAAACCACACAACCTGGAAGAGTGGAAAAAAACCCTAAGATCAAGCCCAACCATCTGCCCTACAACCCCTAACATCTAAACCACCCATTGCAGCACCTCATTTTTGGACATCTCTAGGGATGGTGCCTCCATAACCTCCCTGGGCATCCTGTTCCAATGTTTAACCACTCTTTCTGTGAATAATTTTTTTCTAATATCCAACCTGAGCCTCCCCTGGCAGAACTTGACCCCATTTCCCTTTGTCCTATATAGGATTCCCTCATCCCCAGAAGCCTTGAAGGGTTTTGACCCTGGCATTCTCACCCTGCTTCAGTTGCAAAATCAAACAGGCATCTTGATTTCTTGCCACAGAAAGCCCTTGTTTGTTTTTTTTTTTTGGCCCCTTTCATCAGTTGGATCCTTCTGGAAGGGATCACAAAGCATTTATTTTCTCAATGGGGGTCTCAACAGACTCCAAACCCACCTGGGTCTTGGCTAAATCCCCAAATCAGCTCCTCCTTGCTCCTGGTGCAGCCTCATTCCATCCTCCCCCACATGGAGCTGCTTTGCTGGCTGTCCAGGGAGCATCCAGACCCCAGGAAACATTCCAGGTCAGGTTGGATGGGGCTCTGAGCAACCTTGTCTAGGTGATGATGTCCCTGCGCACTTCAGGGGGGATGGATTAGATGACCTTTAGAGGTCCCTTTTAACCCAAACCATTCTATGATAACAAAAAGCTTCATCCTACCATTTTTTGGTGAGGTCTGAATTGAATTTGAAGCAATGGGCACAAGTCCTGCATGTAGAAATGCAGACAAATAAATGATAAACTTCATAAACTTTTTTTCTCACCTCTCTCCAGAAAACGTGTCAGGAACACGTCTGGGATTCAATTAGACTGACAAAAAAAAAAAAAGTTTGAGAACACTTTTGTGGAGCCAGAGGCTCCACCTTGCATTTGCTTTATTCTCGGCTTGATTTTATTGAAATTGCTGTCATTTTATTAAAATTTTGTAATTGTTCTGAATGTCTCCTTCTACTGCTGTGTCTTTCATGATATCCATCACTTTATAAGGCACAAGAGAACACACAAGAAACCTTTTATAATCCCAGCTACTGAGCCAGCCCTGGGCTTGGGTGATTATTTCAGGAGAGCAAAACTCCAGATCTGAAAAGTGCAGTGTGTTTTTTTTGTCAAGATCAATGGTCAAGTCAAATCAGAGACTTCTTTTAAATGGGGTGATTGCAACTGAAAGCAGGGTAGAGCAAGCCCTGGACTACAGACAGATTATTTGGTGTAAGTAATCAACAGACAAACTACACTTGACAGATGCAAGTCACATCGCTTAGCACCGTCCTGGAAAGCACTAAAATACCACAGCAGTCACACAGGATGGAACAAAAAATCTCCCCTCTTTCCAGAAATACATGTGTAAGCATCCCAGAGTGCTGCTGGAACAGCTGTCTTCCAGTTATGTCATGAGTGCTGAAGATAAGGAAGGAAATCACAGTTTCACTGCTCCATTCCATTCCTCTTAGCAAAAGATGGAGAGGAGGGGAGGGAGAAGATCTCACAGAGTTTACAGGACAGACTAAGGGTTACCTGAAGCACGAAAAAAAACTTCTATTAAACCAGGATAAATCTTACAAAAATATATTAAAATCAAGATATTTGCTACACTAATCCATGCTTTAGTTATGATTTTAAAGGAAAAATAAATAAATAAATAAAGCAACATATTTTCTTCCTTGTGGTCAGATTCGTTTTCCTGAACACACAAGGATTTAAATCCAAAGTTGCCAGAAAAAAGGGAAATGACCAGGAAGGTGACTGCTGTGCAAGGTGAATCCATGCCAGAAGTTGAGGCTTAATCAAGCCCAGTGCTGTCAACTCCCTATGAATTTTTGGAAGGGATTTTTGGGGATGCCCTACAAAATTAATACTGGTCACAGAGAAACTCTCTTTTGAGTTCCCGACTGCTCTCTTAGTAAAGAAATTACTGAAAATAAACATCTTCTGGTGTTTTCTCCTGATCCTTCAGGAACTTCAAAGGCAGACTAAGTCTGCTCATTCCTCATTATGAAACTGCCATGAAACGCTTCATGTTCCATGGGAACAGACACATGTAAAGCAAAATTCAGCAGAGGATGAAGAAAAACACACAGTCCAATCAGTGTACACCTTATTCTGAGCTATCTGATTGCTTTATTAGTAGCAGGCTGGGTAAATTTGAGGTTTAATCATTCTGCCTCCATTTGTAACAGCAAGCACTATTTGCTAAGTAGGTTCCCAAGAATGACAAATCTTTTGAAGTTCATTTATAGCTCCTTGGGACGAAGAGAGAGTTAAAGAAATGGAGGAATTCCAACCTGAGCATTAGCAGCACTATCTACACTGCTGTGAAGCCACCAAATCAATGCTAATTAGCCAAAGATCCTTTAGAAATGAAACTGAGCTTTTCTTTGCAAGAGTGCTGCAAGCCAAGTGAATGAGATGAAGTTGGAAAAATTATTCCACTGAAGCTAAAGAAAAGCCAGCCTGTCATTCCTGCTCGACTAGATGTTACTCTTCCCAACAGCACCAGTGGGTATCTCACACCCTGTTCTCATTTCAGTTCAGCAACCCTTAACCTAACAGTTCCCCAAATCATAGAACCCCAGTCTGGGGGGGAAGATACCCTCAAGATCATCTGGCTTCATCCCCTGCCATGGTCAGGGACACCTCCCACCAGCCCAGGTTGCTCCAAGCCCCATCCAACCTGGGCTGAGACACTGCCAGGGATGGGGCAGCCACAGGGAAAACTGGGACAGGGGCTCCCCAAAGAATTTCTTCCTAATAACTAACTTAAATCTTCCCTTTTTCTGTTTAAAGCCTTTCCCCATTTCAAGCCATTACTACTGTTCCTCTGGAAGTGGGGGAATTGTTAATAAAACAGCCACAAAAACCCCTCCACCACCCAGGAGCCTCCAAAGACCCACGTGGGTGTCTTGGCACCCTATAGGTCCTGTACAGAACTTCTGCAAAGGAAATCAAGACAGAGCCTGGTAGGTCCTACAACAGCAAAGCTTCTGACCCACACTCCTCCCATCAGCTCCAGGAGTCTCTCCCAACATTCCATCCCCGTGGGAATAGGGTAATATTGCTGGGGCTTCCAACCCAAATCATTCTCTGATTCCTACCAATTTGTCCAGGCTTGCACAATCCCTGGCAGTGTGCATGCCAGGAAGGAGCCCTTGCTTCACAGGCTGCCTTTTCACCATGCTTCCCAGAAAGATATGATAAATGGAGGAAGTTTTGATGCAGAGTTTGTCAACTTCCATTCATTCACTTCCAAATCAAAGTCAACAGCCATTTCCATCAGCATGCTCAAGAGCTGGCTGCTCCAAATAGCAGGGACATGGATATTTTTAAAGTTGGTGGTTTGTTGGTTTTTTTTTTCCCCACCCATTCCACTTCCAGGGCCCAAGAGCTGAGGCAGAGGATGGACACACTGCTTGATTACACTTCTGGGAAGATGGAAAGTCAGGATGTCAATTCCAGTTAATTCCATGCCTGACTCTCAGAGGAGGTCTCTGGGGCTGAACGGGGCACGTCAGGCGTGCAGAAGCCTTTTGGGTTGAAAGGCTGATTCTCTTTGATGCTGTGCAAAAACAAAATTAAATCAGTGAATCTAGTCCCTCAGCTACTTAATACACAGTCAGGTGATGCTAGCTTATGCAAAGCTTGTAACAGGAGGTTACATCTAAACCTCTTTGGTCTGCTGTGAAGAGCAATTTTCTTTTTTGAGAACTCATGGGTTGTGAGCAGAGTTTGGATTTCATTGTTGCTCTCCTCTGCCCTGTTCACAGCCATTTCACTTTCCTCCTATTCAAGGAAATTGGAGAGATCTGAGCAATCAGGGAAGGGAAAGATAGAGGCAAGATTTACAATCCAGTATATATCAACCCAGCAAGAAGAAAACCTTCTTATCTGCTATCTTCAAACCTCCAAAGACAGTTCAATAATTTTTTTTTCAATCTATAATTTAGCCCAGTTTAAATACAAAGTGCAATATAAATTTTGCAGTAACTCAGTAATTACAAGACATCTCAGAATGACCACTCAAGGTAGAAAAGACCTCTGGCACACAGCCCATCCACACTCCCTGCTCCAAGCCTGCTGAACTAGAAGCATATTGCTCAGCCCTGTGTCCAAGTTTTTCTAAGCCCCAAGCTCCAAGCAATCCTTGAGAAAGAAAAATACTCCTGGATCCACATATACTTGAGTAATGGTTCCTCTTATGAAATTAATCATGCAATAAGCTACAAATTATTTTTCCTCATCTGTTTAAAAAACAAGAAAACATGCTTAAATAATGCTTCACAAATTCTTAGTGAATATCAAATAGTCTTTATAATGGGCTGCAGTGGAACTTCCATGAAGTTATTGCATTATTTTATTGGCATTTTGCTTTTGTTCAGCATTTTCTAGGTAAAAGCAGAGAGAAAAAGCAGAAGCAAGTGCAGCCACTAAGAAAACCTCATAAATGGGAGGTGAGGGGGGGGACCCAGCAGAGCAGTTTGCAGAAAGGCTGGAGAAGCAGCACTGAGAGCCACAAGCCCCTCTGTGCATTTAAATAAGAGGTTAATTCAAATGCACAGCCAGTCAAATTGTTCCAAAGTTTCCTTTCAAGGTACTGATTCCGTTGAGTTATAGGGATTTAAAAAGCAACCCTGTGAAAACAGAGTATTATGACTAGTATTGACTTCCCCCAAGGTGACTTTGCTTTCACCAAGTTCCTCCAGAATTAAGTTATGAAAATAAATCAAATCATCCCCCGAGCATGTGGTTAATATTTTTTATACATATCATTTCACAAAATCTGAACTGTTGGTAACAACACAATGTTTCTGTCTGCTTGGTTTTGGGGGTGATGGTTGGGTTTGTTTGCTGGAGGTTGGGTTTTTAGCAAAGATGAAATGGTCCTGGAAGCCAAGCCAGTGTTGCCTTTAAAATATCAATAGCCTGTTATGCTTATAATCCTACACCACTCTTCTGACAAAGTTTTCTAAGAGGGCACACGTGTTTTCTTTGTGTTCCCCACCCACAAAACCCATAAAAAAGCAATAAAGGTCATGACTTGGTGCCAAGAAGACCCTAGTGAACTGATGAACTCCAAACACATCATCACCTTCAGCTTCTGTTCCCACCTACACTGCCTGGAGCTGTTGCATCACAGCTCATTTCAAGAGATTAATTCACCACAGCCCAGAAAACCACGACCATGTGTAAAAATCACCAAACCACCCACATCCCAAAGCAATGAGAATCAGGCCAAAGGCTTCTGATGGGAATCCAAGCCCCTTGCTGATCTCCACCCTGTGAGAGCCTGAAGCATGTTACTAAAGCTCACCCCTTGCCCTCCCACAGTGACAGACACCCTGGAGGAATTCCTTAAGGCAGAAAATTCTGGGACTAATGGCATATAGTGTGGGAGAGGGGGGGGATGGAGGCTGAATTTCAGTTGGTACCCACTGAGGCACCTTTAGGATACAGGTTGTGATTTCCTTATTCAAATGGCCAACACACTGCTGTCATTTCTGATTTTAAAAACAAACAAAAAACCATCCTTTCCCTAATAATTGATTTCCTTGAGATCTTTACATGTTAGGATGGTTATTTGTCTCCTGCTGCTCAATGTCTCCCAAAGCACATTCACATGCTTAGTATAAATTTCAATGAAAGACCAGGGCTGAAAAATTCTCCTTCTCAGGTTTGATGTAGGGTTGTTGGTTTGGTTTTTTTTACTTTCCCCCATTCTGGTGAGATGCTTCCCAAAAAGCTAACCCCAAACTTCCACAACTAGGAAAAAAAACCCTTAGGCAAAGTACCCACCCCTGAGGCTTGTCCATCCTGACTAGGATTCTGTTTTCCAACTCAACACCTCCCCTTCCCAGGGGCCTGCCCAAAGGTGGTGCTGGGAAGCAGCACACTCCCAAAATGACTGCATCTGCCAGAAAATAATACAATATCAACTGCCCCCCAGAGAGGCGATAGACAGAGAAATTGATGGACATTCAGAGATCCCCTCTCAGCCTTCTCTTCTCCAGGCTGAACAGCCCCAGGGCTCTCAGGCTTTCTTCCCAGCAGAGATGCTCAAGTCCCTTCAGCATCCTCAGAGCTCTCCCTTGGCCTCTCTCCAGCAGATCCCTGTCTCTCTGGATCTGGGGAGCCCCAAACTGGATCCAGTATCCCAGGTGTGGTCTCACCAGTGCAGAGGTGAGGGGGAGCAGAACCTCCCTGGATCTGCTGGACACACTTTTGGTGATGCCCCCCAGGATCTCATTGTCCCTCTTGGCTACCAGGGCACATTGCTGACCCATGGAGAATTTACTGTCCCCCAGGACTCCAAAGACTTTCTCTCTGGAGCTGCTTTCCAGCAGGACATCCCCTGATCTCTCCAGGTGCCTGGGTTATTCCTCCTCAGATGCAGGACTCTGCACTTCTCCTTACTGAACCTTGTCAGAAAGAAACAGATGTGCCACCCCACACTGCTCCAGGACCTCTGCATTGCAACACCCAGACACATTTTGTTTGCAGCTGGAAATGATGGGCTAGAACTTATTTTAAAATTGTCTGTCCTTCAGATTCTTTCTTCTCTATTTTTTAAGGGGGGGGAGGAATGAATGCCTTTAGCTACTTTAGACTGACACTCCAGACAAGGGGACAGACTGGCTGTGTTATTAGGATGGTAAACAAGCCTCCTTTTTTGAAACCAAACCTGCTTCCTGGATTGTTGATTCAAATGTTTCTACTTCAATGTGCCTTAATTAAAATGTTAGTGGTCAATATTTCCTTGAAAGCATCTCCAGAAGTTTTTTTTTAAATTCGGGCATAATTACTTTGCAGATAATGCCAGAGGAAAACAATCAAACAGCTGGGAAATCATCCCTCTGTGGGGATATTTTAACACATTCCATGCTCAGCTGGTTCATTGCAAAGCAGCTGTGCTGGTTCAGGGACCAAGCTCAACTTGAATTTTTTTATATATATATATATATTTTTTTTTTTCCCCCAATAGATCTCCTGGATCCAGCAGCAAATGAGCAGTGGAAGCACAGGGGAGTTCCAAGCTGAAGGAACATCTCCAGATTCCTCCTCAGCACTGAGGAATTTACCCAAAGCTAAAGCCAATCACAGCTTCTGAGCTGGTTTGCATTTTCTGCTTTGACAAGAGGCTAATTATTATTTCACTCACACAATAACAGCTATCTGCAGCTGTATTTTAAAAACCATAATACTGATTATAATACCCAAGATGAAGCATGCTTATATGTTATAGGGGCTGGGGATTTGGGGTTGGGGTTGTTTTGGGTGTTCTGGGTTTTTTTTTCTGCTTGGTTCAGCTATTTGATTACCCAATATCTGTATGTTCCCTTGGTTATTCTGCATTTTTTCTTGCAGAAATGGCACCACAACCTCTGATGGACTTGTGAGGAAAGCACATCCCAGCCCTGCTCAGGAGTGATGCTGGGAACAGAAAAAACATGGGGGAAGAAAAAAAAAAAAATAAAAAAGTGGCCAGAAAAGCCCCTGTAAGCTCTGGCTCATCCCTCCTTTCCTCTGCCTGAAGTCAGGACCAGCTCTGCCACTGCCAGCAGCCAGAGATGCTCCTCCAGCCTGTCCCCAAAATGCTCCCTGCAAGAGATATTTGCTGTCCCCTGGAGCTCCCATTCCAGGATCTGCCCAGCTTCACCCAACAGCTCTTCCTGCTCTCTAACCTGGATCTCTCACTGCAACTTAAGCCTGTTACTGTCTGCCTGACCCTTTGGAGACCTAAAAAAAAAAAATCCCCCTTTTCTTTTGCTCATTTGAAGGCTCCTGTTAACTGCACCCTTCCCTGGCCACCTTCTCCTCTTTGCCAGGAACCATCCCCATGAATCATTTCACTCCTGCTTCAGAAACCTCTCCTGCTCCCCAGTCCCTCCTCTGACCTTTTCCATTGCTTCACAGCTTCTCCAAGGTGCCATACACCACTTCCCACACCAGAAAGCACTGGAGCAGAAGGAATGATTCCATTCCTTACACCAGTCCCTCCCTTCATCCCTTTCCCAGTGCACTATTTCTGCTTTTCCAAAACTGCAGGGCAGGGTTAGGGCATGATCAGACTCCCTGCAACTCTCAGCTCCTCCTTCCTGGCTATTTTAATAAAATCACAGAATAATTGGGGCTGGGAGGTCCCTCTGAAGGTCACCCAGTCCAACCCCCTGCAGTCACCAGGGACACCCTCAGCTGGATCAGGTTGCTCAGATCCTCACCTTGAATAAGGGATTTGCAGAAGCTCAATGCTTCATCGCTCTGTCAGTGAAGAAATCTTTCCTAATATCCCAGCTGAACCTCCCCTGGTGCACCTTGAACCCAATTCTTGTCCTGTGAAGCTCCAACCACCTTTGTGAATGGAACTTGATAGGGTGAAGAAGGCAAAAACCAAAGGAGAGTGAAAAGGAGGGCAGCAGGGTGAATAGATTTCCTGAAAAACAGTAGGTAACCAGGCTCCTGCTTAACTGGAAAATGCAGATTAGAGGAAAGCCTGCATTAATGCTGAAAGGCTCTTTAAAAATCCATCAGAACACCATGCTGCTGGGGACTCTGCAGTCCCAACACCTCCTGCCCCAAAATCCCAAAGCTCTCAAGCAAACCAACATCATTTCAGACCAGGCCACCAGCAGGATGCCAGATCTTAAACCAGAGACTGCAATTTCAATTCCATTTCAACAGGAGAAGAGGGAAATTCAGCTCTGGTGATAGCCAGCGCTTGGCCTCCAAAGGTGATCACAATATATTTTATTGCTTGAGAGCACCCAGGATTCAGATGAGCACCTTAAGGGAACTCTCTACACCAACCTTCACCATTTGTGTCTTTATACCAGGTCATGGGAAGTGTTTTGTGTTAGGAAAAGAGACACACAGCCCTGGCTCACTGTCTATACTGTGCCCTCACCTCAGAAAAACAAGGTTTTATGTCACTACACTTCAAATCACTTTCTATCAAACAACCTAAAGCAAATCACATTTGAAAAACAAGCCCAACCCAGCACAACCTTAGGGAAGGTGAACCCAATGAGATGGGGCAAACCAACATCCTCTTCTTTTTCTCTTTGGGATGGAACTCAAAGATACCCCAAAGGGACAGGACGTGGTGCCTGGGGTGGCAGCCAGCTCTCCAGCCATGGCTCAGGGTTCTTTCCCAGCATCCAAGTTCTCAATATGATTCAAAGATAAATTTATTATGATGACTAAATCACAACAGGTCGTTGTGCAGAGGTGCCAGGAGAGGCATTAAAGTAGCACCCAGGGGCTTAACTGCAGTTTAGGAGAAGGATACATGTATTTTCAGACTCCTCTGCATGGATGGCCAGTTCAGGGAGTACCAGACAGAGCTGAAAATCAGACACACAGTCATGGAACTCAAATAAAAATACAAAATTAAGCCAAAAAGAAGGAAAGGTTAAAAAAAAGAAGGAAGAACTTTGGATCCCAGAAGGAGAACCCAGCTGCTCACTCCACCCCAACCATCTCCTCCACCACAAAACTCCTCCCCAGTCCCAGCAAACTCTGAGTTGACTTACACCAAGAAATTTCAACATGAAAATTCTGACTGAAAGTGTACCAGAAAGCAGGAATTTTGCAGCTCATGAAGCCCACGGAGCATTTAATCATTCTGGCTCAATTCTGAATGTACAAGTGTTTTGTTGGCATTTTACAAGCATTAAATAAAACCTTTCACCAGGGTGAACATCAGGCTTTTCTTTTTTTTTTTTTTTCTTTTTTCTTTTTTTTGAACCCTTCTTGCTTGTACAAAAGATTTTCATTGCAGAAAATAAAACTAATGGAAGTACACACAAGCTAGGAAGGAACTGATAACATTTAAGAGTTGCTGCAAAGCTATTTAATTCAGGCTGAATAGTGGGGGGGGGGAGGGATGTAAAAAGGGACTGAAATTACCGCAAGTGCTCCCCATTTGCATTCAGATTTCATGCCCCAGCTATGTCACCTCTTCCACCACACACACCCCTCCTTACATCTTCCATCCTGTTGCCATGGACCACGGTGGTAAATAAAATCCCTGTGCACTGCTCTAGGCTTTGCCTGACCCTCCTGAACACCCTTGCTCTCAGCTCCTCACCACTCCTGCCAGGAAAACATCCTTCACTGCTAGGATCAGCAGAGGGGATGCAAGGGGAATTTCTACCAGTACCAAATTCAAGCCATCCCCACAAGGAGCATCACCACTAAGGGCAGGCACAGAGATACCAATAATACCCCATCCACAAGACTTCCAGGGAATTTATTTTAGCCAGTAACTAATGCCCCCACAAGCCCTGTCTTACCAGCTCTGCTGTTGCCTCCAAAATTAAAACATTGAATTTAGAACTGGGTTTGTCCAGCCTGGAGAAGAGAAGGCTGAGGGGAGACCTTATCTTGATGTTCCAGGACTTAAAGGGGGGTACAGAGCAGATGGAGACTCCCTATGGACAAGGAGTCCCATGGACAAGACAAGGGGCAATGGGCACAAGTTGCTCCTGGGCAGATTCCCATTGGACACCAGAGGAAAATGTTTCCCCAGGAGGACAGTCAGAGCTTGGAATGGTCTCCCAGGGGAAGGGGTGGATTCCCCCCCTCTGGAAAGTTGGAAGTCTCAGCTCCAGGGGGTGCTGAGACATCTCAGATCAACAAGAATCTGAGAAGGGTTGGAGCAGATGGGCCTTGGGGTCCCTTCCCACCTGACACTCTGGGATTCTTTCTTACAGACAGTATTTTATGAATTTGTCCCAGTCCAAAATCCACTGTTACAGTCACCTACCATAAAATTCCTCATCCACTTGGTCAAATCATGACTCTCAGGCATTTGATACCCAATTCCCAAATTAGAAGTATTAGATAATAAGAACAAAAATCCAAATGTACAGGGAACCAGCACAGCTCTGATGTCAGAGGTTCTCAGAAAATATATTTACACCATTTATATTTCACTTTCTTTTTTTAAGGAGAGGGGTTTGGCTCAGCTCTGGTGGCATCTCTCAAATTCCCAGTGAGACCTTGTTTCACAACAGCTCCATGAGAGCAGCAGAGAGCCCACCCTGTCCTCCCACACCAGGGATGAAGACCTCAGCTGAAAGCAGCCCCAACACCACACACCACACAAACACAACTCTTCATCATTCAGGGGAAGCAGAAACCTCTGTACTTGAAAGGGTGAGAATTGTTTAAGAAGGAATAAGCCCGGTTCTGTGCAATTCACAGAATTCTCCAGTCTTCACAGAAATTCTTTTCCATCAAAAAAATAAAGTGGGATGAAAACTTACAGAAAATTTCCTGAAATAAATACATGCACTGAAATAAAAACAAAACCAAAAAAATAATTAAAAAGGAGGAAAAAAAGAAACTGAATGAAATAAAATAACCAGAAACCTCAAAGACAAATCTTTACAAAAGGCAATCCTGCTGTACGCCTGAGGCAAAGCTCTTTTTGGCTGACAAAGGGGAGCTCACTGATTTTTCAGCACCCTCTGAAATTCTGCAACATCTCCAACCCTTGTTTGGGCTCTTATTACCCTCACAGCTGAGTGTGTGTGCACAGGGGGAAACAAATCTCTGGAGAAGAGGAGGCTCCCAGGTGAGCTCAGAGCAACCTTCCAATATCTGAAGGGGCTACAAGAAAGCTGGGGGAGGGCTTTGGACATGGGGGGGTAGGGAGAGGACAAGGGGAGAGGGGTTAAAACTGGGAGAGGGGAGATTGAGGTTGGACACTAGGGAGAAATTCTTGAATTTGAAGGTGCTGAGCCCCTGTGCCAGGTTTCCCAGAGAAGCTGTGGCTGCCCCATCCCTGGCAGTGTCTCAGCCCAGGTTGGATGGGGCTTGGAGCAACCTGGGCTGGTGGGAGGTGTCCCTGACCATGGCAGGGGGGGGAATGGAGGAGCTTTAAGGTTCTTTCCAACCCAAACCACTCTATGATCATTCTATGATTCTAATTAGGGAGAGGAATTCCCTGTGACCCAACTGCCCAGCCAAAGGATTTTTCAGAAACATCAAAGAAGCAGCAGATACTCCCAGAGTGATGGAAAAGGCATAAGTAACAGCCAAAATGATGATCAAGAGAGAAAATTCACCCATTTTACATTTTATTTTTTTAAAAGAAACTATTTCCTCAAGGTGTTTGCTGAAGAACCTCCCTTGGCAGCACCAAAGGTCACTCCTTTTCATTCTCTCCATCCCTTTCTTCCTGCACTGCTGCTCAAGCTGTGGTTGTGTGGTGGCCAAAGTGCACAAGGTGTCCATGGTACCACTGAGCATCCCTGCCTGCTGCTGCTTCCATGGCCCCAGGCACTGCAGAAACTCTTTTTCTCTGCTGGAGCAGAGGAGAGTTTCAAAGCAGTGCTGGCAATACAAAGAGATGGATCAGAAAAGAGCAGGGAGAAAGTGTGGGCATTGGGAGATCTGAGCAGAGGCTGCATGACCAGACATCAGTCCTGCTGTGGCTACATCCCAGCAAAGAGGGCCAAGAGTGAAATCAGTCCATGTTTCGTAAGGACACAACAACCTACAGATGTTCAGATGTCTCCACAGCAAACCTACAAATGCCCAGCCCTCCAGGGAGCCATGATGAAATGGTTTGGTAACAAGCAGTCCACACAAGCATCCAACTTTCAGAGGCATTGCTGATACTCCCACAAAAAAGCCCCAGGTGCCTGCAGAGTGATATTTCTAAAGCAGCTGCCTGGAGAGTGAATCCTAGAACCACAGAATGGTTTGGGTTGGGAGGGACCTTCCAAAGCCATCTACTCCAAGACATCTCCAACCAGAGATCAGATTGCCCTGTCCAACCTGATGTGAAATGTTTCCAGGATGGGACATCTCCCACCTCCCTGGGCAACCTGGGTCAGGGTCTCACCAGATTCAGTGTAAATTATTTCTTCCTGATATTTAGCCTGAATCTCCCCTCTTTTGGTTTAAACCCATCACCCCTTGTCCTATCACTACAGGCCCTGCTAAAAAGTCTGTCTTCATCTTGCTTATACACCCCTTAAGTATTGACAGACCATGCCAAAAGTCTTCCCAGAGTTTCCTTGCTCTTCTGTCCTCCTCCTCTCTTCCCACAGGGAAATTTACTCTCATTTTCCAACACAACTCCATAAACCAGACACTTCACCGAACCATCAAACCAGTTTGGTTTGAAAAGACCTTTAAGATCATCCAGTCCAACCAGTAACCAAACACTGCCAAAGCCACCACTGCCCCAGGGCCCTCAGCAAGGGAGAAATGAACCCAAATCTTGGTGGTTCTGCAAGGCAGGGAATGGGCTGGGGTCTCATTCATTCCTCAGCACCTCTCCTGCTCCCTCCTCCAGGAAAGCCCAAGCACAGCCCCTTGGGTAGAGGCTTTCAGGTTGTAATGCAGAAATTTGACCCCAAGGAGAGGAAATAATCAAGAGCATGCAAATTAAATTTGTGTTTCTCTCATGCTGAAAGATCACAGCTATCAATACTGGAAAGCTTTTGAATGCTTTCCATCTGCATAATATCTCATTTCAGAGTGTCCTCTTTTACCGTATCATGCAAAAAAAAAAAATTATTAAAGATGAATATATTTGCTTTCCTTACATGCCAATGCTTATGCCATGGCTTTTTATTAATTTTCCTTTTTTTATTTATAAATTTGCATTATTTCTGGTCTTTCATCCAACCATGTGAATGGGGATTTAAGCATGTCACTGGGCTTCTGATGAATGAAAGGCCAGAAAAGAAGAGCAAAAAACATATAAATGATTATCAGTAGATACCAGAGATGGAAACACTGCCAGGGATGGGGCAGCAACAGCTTCTCTTGAGTAGAGATGTCTGAACAACAGAACCCAGTGTTACCCCTGACCCCCCAGGGCAACATTTCCATCCTGGAGTTCCAGATCTTCTCAGCACACAGGGTTTTCACATGAGCTTTGTCCCTCATTTATCACAGAATAAAATCTTGATGTATCTCTGCAGTAAATGTGCTTGATAAAGATGTTTTACCCTGCCTTCCAAACTAATTTCAGAAAACTTTTAACATGATCCTGGCCTTTGGCTCCATCATCTTTTGCTCAAGCTGTGCTGCCTGCCCTCCTGTCCAGAAATATCCATGAAGCTAGAGGATATAAAAATACATCCTCAAGGAAGGAATTAGGACTTTTTTGTCCAAAATCTGGTAAACTGTCCCTTGGGAACAAGTACAAAAGCATTTCTTTTTTTTTTGTAGGAGCTCTGCTTCTTTGAATAAAACTACTTAATTTATACCATAAGTTTCCTTCCTAATAAAAGGAGAAAGAGTCCTCCACAAGTCAAGCACAAATTTTCCTAGGAGTCAAGTACAAAAGCTTTTACTTCAAAGAGGAAAGATGAGATGGACTTTAAAGAAATACTTCCAGAGAAAGAAGAAAAAGAGTTCAAGTCTAGGATGAATACAGCTTGGATATATGAGGCAGTTTCTTCTCCTGGTGGCTCAGCAAGAATGGAAATCTCCCTCCTGAGAATACCCTCCCAAGGGGACTGAGTCCATTTTAATCTGATGGGAGAGAGGACTTTGAGTTGGGAGAGCAAAAACTGCTTTTTTAGATATGTAAAATAAGGACAGAAAATTCTCTTCTGAAGAAGAGATTGTTCCCAGCCTATTTAAAAAAAAAAAAAAAAAAAAAAAAAAAAAAAAAAAGGAGGGGGGGGAATTTTCTAAGAAAAACTAGTGAAGAAAACCAAGAAGATGAGTGGCAAAGTGCTTGAAGTTGGCTCTGTGCCTGCCTAGGAGCAGGGATGGACTCCTTGTTCTTCTCAAGAGTTGCTGTAGAGGAAACAAGAACTTGAGCAACACTGAAGCATCTTTTATGGTTTCCTTTTTTTTTTTTTTTTTTTTTTTTCTTTTTTTGCATTCAAGTATTTTGACACCAGACCAGAAGGGCCTGCTAGTTTTCACAGGTTTGGCTCAAGCCTCCACATGCTCAAGGCAAAGAAAAGGTTGCAGCCTGGATTAGCATAAGCCATGCTAGATGTAAATAAAGCAGGTATGGTGCCAGCACCTCCATTTATAGATGGAAAATATATATAATTTAAATTATTGTATATAAATATTAAATATCTATATATTTATAGATATTTGCTATATATTCTATATATATTTATATATTCTATCTATAGATATTTATTTTATATTTAATATATAATATTAAATTATCTATAGATAATTTAAATTATCTATAAAGATAGATAAACAGCAAATTATCTATAAAGTAAATGCTCAACACACATAAAATTTCAACTAAAAAAAAAAGGTACAAAACACACACAAAAAAATACCCCAAAACCCACAACATTAACTGCTCGGAAATTTTGAGATAAAAATTTCAGTTTCCTATACTTTGATGTCTTCCGAGCTTTTCTTTTTTCTCCTCTTTTTCACAGCCAGATCCAATCTTCACTGGCACCTTAAGCTTGGTGCAGCAGTTCTGTCTGCCTGCAAATATTTGATCATTAACAGATGAAAACACCCAGCAAAACAGCAGCCTGAGTATGATGGGAAATCACCTAGGATTTAACCACAGCTGGAAGCTGAAGCTTGTCATGTTCCAGAAAGACATAATCTGTATTTAAGGCATATTAAGAAGCAGCATATCATGTTAAAAACAAAATTAGATCCTTCATAAATCCCAGACAGCAAATGCAAGAATGCATATTAATAGCTAAACAAGATATGATAGAAGGAACAAGACACATTCTAGAAAGAAATCTCAATGAAATCAAAGAAAAAAACCAAAATTTCTGGGCAATCTGTTGCAGAGCCTCACCACCCTCATAGTGAAAATCTTCTTGAGACTGCCTTTCCCATCACCAGCAGTTTCCCAGCCATGGGATTAAGATTTAGGGAAAGACTATATAGATGATGCTGGAATAAGAGACAAGTGCTTTAATGGCATACAGAAGATGACACTTAAATTTGGATTTTTTGCTGAGCAAAGCTGACCTGCAAAATGCAGCAAAATGGGTGTGTGACTCTGGGGCTCCCTGGAGCACCCCAACCCTGGCACAACCAGAATGCTGAGACCCCAACCTGCCCCAGGACCAGGGCTCCTGCTCATCCCCCTCTCTGGGAACCTCAGGTCACCCACATCCCAAACACGGATGCTTTGCTTTGCATGGAGTGCTTACATGCAGTTAGTAAGGTTCAGTTCTCAGACTCCAGCATGTAAATGAGCAATTAATTCCTAATTCACTTATTGTTCAGAAAGGAGATGCAAATTTAGCATGGGGATGTTCTAGCTCGTTAAGTGCATCACAAAGCTCAGTGCACACACCAGGCAAGAAAATCCCTGAGCAGGCAGTGGCTCCTCTTCATCAGTTCCACTGCCAGCTCACAGACATTGCCACCACTTGGGGCTCTGAAATAACACAATTAAAATCAACAAATAATTGGGGTTGGGAGGTCCCTCTGAAGGTCACCCAGTGCCACCCCCCTGCAGTATCAGGGACACCCTCACCTAGATCAGGTTGCTCAGAGCCTCCTCAAGCCTCACCTGGAATATCTCCAGGGATGAGACCTCAACCACCTCCCTGGGCACCCTGGGCCATAACTTGTTCCTCACATCCAAGCTAAAGCTGCTCTTCTCTAATTTAAATCCACTGTGTTTAAAGATATTTTCACCCAGGAGCAGCCAAAAACCTCATGACCATAAATACTGCCAAGAGCAGTGGATTCTGCCCTTCAGTACCGTCCCAAATGGGGCTCCATAAAGAGCTGGTCACTTCTTCGTAACTCCAAATATTGTAAGAAGTTAATAAAAAGGAGAATAAGGAGTTCCCAAGAGGTTTACTTACAGTACACATCCACTCTTATGGACTTGATGGCTGGTGACCCCAAGCCGTTCTCAGCCTTGCAGTAGTAGCGTCCTCCTTGGTGTCTCTGGATGTTGGATATCCTCAGGGTTTCATTGAAGACACTCGAGTCTTGAAATCTGTCAGAGGCACTTCCTGCTGTTTTGGTCCACCTGATCTGAGCAGGCACCAAAAAAGATTGTTACTTTCAGTCTGTCCATGGGAGCAGAGTCAAGACCTCTCCCACCCAACCGAGAACCACGCTGAGGAGGAGCCAAGGGTTTCTGTTGGAGAACCCTGGGAACTTCTCCAGAGAACTGAATAGCTCCTGTTGACAATTTAACACTTCATCCAAGAGTCCCTGAATAGTAATATCACATTTATCACCCTCTCTTAGAAACAGGTGATTACTTTTGATGGAAACACCCCATAAAAACCAGATGCCACTAGCAGAGACATGGAGAGCATCCCAAGCCACCACGTGGGACACACAGCTGGCACAGCTGTCCCCATCAGGAAAGGTGGCTGTGCTGAAGGTGGGTACTTGTCATTAAAATTACATCTGGGAAAGACAAGGACACACTGGAGAGCACCCAATGGATTCCTTTCAGCAGCAACAAAATCCAGTTTTAAGGAGTCAAATGATCAGCTGCTTTAATCTACAACCAACTACTAACATCTATTTAATAGGTGGCTTGGTTGTTGTAGGGTTTTTTAACATCCTTCACTGCAATTAGAGACTACATTATTCCAGCAATTATTTTCCAAAACTGAAGACTTTTTTTTTTAATCCCACAACCACAAAAATGCCAGTAAGAGCCCAGTACAACCAGCATGGAGGTGGATATACACAATGCTACCACTCATGCTTGATGACCCAAGTCCTTGTTTCATGACTCAGTGGACTAAGAAATCTCATAAAATGTACCAACCAAACCTTCAGAGTCTCCCAGCTTCCTCTTTCTGCTCCCACTAATTCAATGACCAGGAGAAGCAACATCCAGATCCAAGTCTGCTTTTTAAATGTTAGGTTTTTCTTGCCACAAGTAGCAAACATGACATCTCTGCTGAAGCTCCTCAAAGCTATCACTCCTCCACCCCATCTCCTAATTCTGTGTCATGATGAAAACCAAAAATTCTGCAGTCATTGATAAAAATGTGATGAACATTTATGTTATTATGATAATAATATTTGGCTAACAGTTCCCAGGCTACGACCCTCCAAGATTGTCCAAAAGCAGTCTGAGAAGCTGTCAGCTACAGACCAGCATTTAGACACTGAGCTGCTGGCCCCCCAGCACCAAACATCTGGCTCCATGCCCTGGGGAGGAGATGCTGTGCTTCCAACCCTCTCACATATGAAGGAAAGGTCCAAGCTGAGCTGGGTGGCTCTTGGGGAGCACTGAGAGGTTTCTCCTTTGCTGGAGGGAGATCATTCCACTAAGGTTTGGAAACATTTGAGTTCCACCATTCCCAGTCCTGACCTGGGTTGAAATCTGAACCTGAGCACAAGGACAGGGCTCTGCCTTCCTCTTTCTGAGAGCTTCTCCTGGGCAAGAGAGATCTACAAAAGGCTCCAAAATGAAAAATTCATGACCAGCTGTAGCTCATGTAAATTCTCCTCCCCTTGAAAAGAAGAGAAGGAATGGGCTTCCAAGGCTGAAATTACAGCAAGCAATATATCCAAAAAGATTTCATCTCTTTCTTGCTTGGTGAATTCATAAACCCAAGTGGCTTTACCCTCTTGACCTGAGTAACTCCCACATGGTCTGTTCTGCTCTGGGATCAAAGCAAAGATGCCAAACTCCAACAGTTGGTGTGCACGTGAGAAAGAGCCTATCAGCACAGCTATATTTACCACTCCCAATCTGTCTGCACTTCTATTCTAAACTCTTGGCTCTGGGGCTTTTTAAATCATCCACAGAAATGTGCTGCAGGATAATTTGGGAACGCAGACTCAGCTTCTGCATGCTGCACAATATGAGTTCATCATAGAACAGAACCACAGAATCAGATTGGGTTTGGAGAAGACCTTTAAGATCACAAAGTCCAACCCTTCCCCCAGCAGTGCCCAGGCCCCCCCTGCCCCATGTCCCTCAGCACCACATCTCCAGGGCTCTGAAACCCCTCCAGGGATGATGGGGACTCCAGCCCTGCCCTGGGCAGCCTGGGCCAGGCCCTGACAACCCTTGCCAGGGAGAAATTGTTCCCATTCTTCAATCTAAACTTCCTCTTTTATATATATATATATATATATTCAAAATATTTGGGAAAATTTTTTTAAAAAATATTGAAGATGTTCTCTGAATCTGTTGTGTACTTTATTTTTCTTTATTTCATTGGAGTTGTAAGAACAGCTCTTCCTCATTTTTAAATGGAAAAAAATTTAAAGTTACTTCTCTCTTCCCCCCCTTTCCTCTCCCACAAAACATTTCTAGTGGAGGGCAGCCTGCGCTCTCCAAAGAACATTTAAATTAAATAGCATGGGTACCAGCAACATCCATACAGCTGGTAATGTTGCCTAACTTACAGAAAAAATTAAGCCAAGTTTATGTAGATTCTGTCAGTGTTTTATCATGTTTATGAATGCAAAAGACTTCGCACTCCATTGCTTCTTTATGTTGATGTATCCATCTTCCCCTTCTTGGCAGTGTCTCAGCCCAGATTGGATGGGGCTTGGAGCAACCTGGGCTGGTGGGAGGTGTCCCTGACCATGGCAGGGGGTGGCAATGGAGGAGCTTTAACCCAAACCAGTCTGTGTTTCTCTTCATCATAAGGAACTTAAAGAGGATGCTGTTTGGCCCTCAAGAAAAGTAGACAAAAACAAAAAAAATCCAAAAAAACCCAACCACCAAACAGAAAACCTCACCCATATAACTATGTTCTAACAGGAGGAGGAGCAGTTTTAACAAATTTACTATTCCCAAGTTTAAAAAGAAAAAAAAAAAAAATATATATATATATATATTGTCAACTAGATTCCCCTCTGTAAAGAAATCCTCCAGAAATGTCACTGGTCAGATTTAACATCAGGTCACTATTTAATTTACCTTTAACTCAACATAACACCCAGAAACACACTGATCAATACTGCACAGTAATTTGTTGATCCTGCTGTGAAGAAAGATGACTCTCAAACATGATGCTAACACAGGAATAAAAACACTGGGCACAAGAAAGCCACATGTCTGTGGCAACCACACTCACTGGTTTCTTAGGACCCAAAATATTCACTGCTACTCCCATGCATTTGGGAATCCCATCAATGTTTGTCATTAAGTGGTCTTCAGATAGAAAAATCTCTTTTCGTTTTCCTTTCCTTTTTTTTTCTTTTTTTTTCCTTGCAGAAGTTCAAAGTGATTGATGAACAATTCAAATAAAAATTAGCCAGCTTTTAAAAATCAGTACGTTATGACCCATCCAGCCATATCATAACCTATGTACTCAGCTGATTCAGACATGCCCATAAATTCTCTAACCATCAATATCTGACAGTATTTTATTGCCTTAAGAAGACACCCAGAGTCCCACAGTCATATTTCACCCTACAGCTTCAGTTTCTTCAGTGAGCTTTCCAACAACTTCAACAGGAGTCAGACTTCACATTTGCTGACCAAAATTAAAAATTAAAAAAAAAGACACTATTTTTCCCAACTTTTCTCAATTTAACAATCTTCTCATGAAGAGAGCAGCAGAATCAGGAAAAGCATTTAATTTCTGACAGGATAAAAATTAACTACTTCTAAAATACTGTCTTGGTCAAAGACAATAAAAATTAAAATATCCTTACACTGAACTCAGAATATTTTACTTGGTTTAAAATGATAACTATCCCCCAAATAAACCAACTCTCAACCATTTTACACTGGGACCTTTTCTTTCTTCCATGGAAACAGTGGATGGAAAATAAGATTTTGACCATCTGGAGTTTAGACTTGACCTGAGGAAGAATTTCTTTACTGGGAGAGCAGTCAGGTGCTGGGATGGGCTGCCCAGGAGCTGATGGAGGCACCATCCCTGGAGGGATTAAAACTGCAGATGAGGCACTTCAGGCCATGCTCTGCTGGGGGATAAGATATTGGTACATGTGTTTTATTTGGGGGGGATGTTGCCAGTTGGATGTGATGATCTCTGAGGTCTTTTCCAGCTGTAGGGATTTTGTGACACATTTCCTGTAGGAAACCTCCCACATGTTCACCAGGTTATCCTCATCACTCAGGAAAGGGGAGTTTTTACATGTCTAAATTCTGGGACTGGTTACATCTTCCTAAAGAAAATGGGAGGGGGGATCCTGCACCTGGATTTTTGGCAAAGCAGAGGCAGCAGGATGCAGCACTTCCAATGGGATGGAGGGCAGGAAACACCTCTTGTTCCTGGACGAGGTGTTGCTACAGGCTATCAATATACAACGTTATTTCATTTGGTATTGCCTGAAATGCTGGGCTTGAAAGCAGCTTCAGGTAAAAGCCCTGCTCATTGCTCCAAAGTTCTTAGGTGGAATATTAGAATGGCAGAGCAGCCAAACCCCTTCAAGCCTTGCTGACTGTCCAAAATGATGAACTTCTGTCTTGGACAGAATTGGAAAGCTGTTATCAGTGCAAAACAAATGCAGGACTGGAAAGTTCTTTCCATTTCTACATGCACTTTTAAGTTTTCAGTCGCCAAGATGCAATCACCTGGGAAGAGTTGGCTTCACTGCTCAAACTTCTCTGGAACTTGAGGGGGAAAAAATGAGCAGTGCCCCCAGGTCTGGCACATGAAGGATGCTGCTGCCTTTCTGGGACAACTCCTGTGCTTCTCTTTCCACACATCCTAATGTTTCAGCAGGCTGGCAGGCAAAAGCACAATTCTTCACTCATCTAACTAAAAGCAGTCAGTGATAGTCACTGTTAACACGCAGGACATGATCAGCTCTGATTTGGTGCCAGAGATCACAGAGAAATTATTTGCCAGCTTGATTGCTCTAACACATATATATATATAAAAAAAGACTTTCTCTTAAAAAAAAAAGTTATTAATTACTGAGAAAATCAGCGTAAAATCCACCAAGTTTCAAATAATCAAATCCTATCAGAACTTCAGTGTGTTGTTCATAGTTCACTTTAGCCCCAAACATACCACTCCTAGTAATGCTGGGACTGAGGTCTAAGGGTCAAGACCATGGTCTTTGGACTCCAAAACAGTAACCTGCAATAATTTCAAGGGTCAAGAAGAGTAACTGAAGAGCTCAACATCTGACTGTCTCTGAAAAGCTGTATCTAAGCTGATTATTCCTTCCTCTCCCAACTCCTGCAAGGGAACTCCCAGATGTGGAGGAACAGAAATATTGATTAAAAAAACAAAACCAAACCAAACACCAAAATAAAAACAATTTCAAGCCAGCAAAGGTTACCCTGATTTTGTTAAATCTGAAAGGCTCATGTCTTGGTTGTTCCACCCAAGACTTGTACATGTTATCAGCAAAACTCTTGAATATCAGGCACAACCCAGACCCCAGATGTTTGAACATCAGGAGTTCAGAACTGGGCTTTGAAAGTGCAGAGGAAGGATTTCTTACACTCAGAGGCTGAAAACAAAGATTAACTGGACACAAGTGAAGAAATTTCAAGTTATCACTGAAGAATTCAAGAGGAAATTAATGAGTGGCTCCTAAAAATATCAGAACCATTAGGAAAAGGAGTAAACTAATCCTCATTTAGAGCCTTCTGGCAGCATCTTGCTTCCTTCAGTCTGTGTCTGATCATCTACACATTTTCTCAAAACCTCTTTGAGCAACCTGCTAAATGATTAATTGCAGCAATTTATCTTAGTTTGACTACAATGTTTTTCCCTCCCAACTTTAAGGTGTTTCCCTGCTTCAAAAGAATTAGCACTCTAAAAGAGAACAATCAATAGGCATTTTACTATAAATAGCTCACCGAAGGATGGAACTTTTTTCATTTAAGAAAATACCTTCTCTAGCATTAATTGGGAAGGACTGAGCTCACTGAATTTCACAGAGCCTTGAGGTCACTATCATTTTAAAATTGTCAAAAGATACAGGACTTACAATGGCCTTGCATGATTATGTATATTGATGAGGAGCTATTTAATGTCCAGCAATTAGATTATTCAATGAGTTTCATCAAACAATACAAATATTTATGAATGGTGTATTTTATTATTCTCTTAGATTTATTTTTCTTTTACTCAGCAGCATAAATTTGTTTCAAAATGAAATACAACTATTCACCTTCATAAGAAAGAACCTAGCCTGAGGGCAGACTGAAGCAGACACAGAACCATTTGAGTTCCTACTTATAATTTTTATGGTGGCCTTCCAATTTTGGTATTCCAGGTTAAACCACCCGAGTCATACACACATCCTCATAATTACATGGAAAGTCATTCACTAGAGTTCTCAAACGTTTTAAAGGCAAATAAAGATATTTTGTATTCTCTCAATCTGGAGTTTTACACTGTCTCTACCTGAAGCTTCTAAAATGGTCCTTGGAACAGATTCTAAAGCAATGGTCCCACTCGGAGGGTTATAGCTCAGGGAGCTACTGAGGAACTGGCAAGGGCAGAGAGAAAAGTGCTGATTAAAGTAATAGAAATGTGCTCCAGAGTGCAAGGGAGAAGCTCAGCAAATTTGCAGTATCAAAAGAGAAATTAAAGAAATCAACATCTTCAAAACATACAGGAGGGGCCCAAATTCAATAGAAGATGAATTTCCAGCATAAGAGGCAATATTAAAGCAGTAATAAAATGGATTAGAAATCACTTTCCCTTTGCTCAGCCTGAGATGTTTATGCAAAACTCTGCCACCACTGAGTTCCTCTAAATCAAAGCCAGCAGTGCTGAAGGACTTTTCCTGGAGTGCTAGAGGTTTAGGAACAGATCCAGGGATGTGAAACATCTCTCTTGGGCTCACCCCCAGGAACCAGCTCTACAGCCCAACCCAGCCCCTGGACTGGATTTCCACCACCAGCACTTTTGCAACCAAGACAGCATCCTCAGTGTCTAAAGATATTAAAAAAAAATATTAAAATATCCTTATCCTAAATACTTCTTACTAGTCCAACTTCTGGAGGGAAAGTGCCTCACAGAGCTGATGCTCTTCCCTGCAGAACCTTTCAAAGTGCTGTTTTCCCCAAATTCCTAACTCCTGGCCATCCAGGGGTGATGCCTTCACCCAGCCTGGAGATGGAGATGTGGGAAGGTGACAGAGGAGGATGGAGGTCTGAGGAGCTGTTGCTCACCCATCAGCAGTGGGAAACCAGAAGCCATCAGCTCCCCTCTCCCCAGACATCCTTCTCTCCCCTTAAAGAGCAAAAAGGCATTAAAAAAATGTTCCTCATTGCATTCAGAAGACTGGAGTCAAAACAGAGAGAAAAAGTGGCTGCTAAACAGGATTTTTTCCACTTTCAAGTCACTCTTTGTAACAGAATGACATTCAAAAGCGACAAAGCCTCCTTGAAATCCAGGCAGTTTAAAACTGATACTTTTCCCCTTTTATAACAACTCTTCCAGGTATTACTTCTGCTTCTTGTTCTCTCCATCTCTCCCTATTTCACTCCCTGGCAAGATCCCTGGCAGAGACAGAGTGTTCAAGAGAAAAAAACATTACAGAGCACACCCAAAATGCTGCCAGGGACTTACAGTGAGTGAAATGATCAAAGACAGAAGAAAATGTTTCTATTCTTGCCTCCCAGTAACACAAATCCTGACTCTGTCCTGCAGCAATCATTAGGGGAGATATTTTGGGGCAGACATGCAGCTTTTAAACTGACTGTCAAGTGTCACAAATAAACATATCTGTGAAAGAGGAAAGAAAAGCAGCAGCCACTGATGCCAGCAGGGCTGCACATGTGGGGAAAATAGAATTGCAAGGGGAAGCTATTTCCATGCTGGTGGTGAATGCTCCCAGGCAGAGCCCTACATCCTCTTAGCATGGGGGAGCCAGCAATGGAAAGAAAAATCCACTTGTTCTCCTTCTGTGTGAAAACTAAAAAACACCAAACCAAAAAAAAAAAACAAAACAAAAAACCCCACACTTTGTTTCCAAAAACCACTTGTAACTCCAAGGGCCCCAGTGCAAAGTTTTGTGGCTCCTCAATTCTCTGCTCCTGCAACTCACTGCCTTCCCTTGGGGAGACCTCAGAGCATCCTCCCAATCCATGGAGGGGCTCCAGGAAAGCTGGGAAGAGATTTTAGACAAGGGCATGATGGAGTGATAGGACAAAAGGGAATACATGTAAGATGGAAGAAGCAACATTGAGGTTGGACATGAGGAAGAAATAGTTTGTTGTGAGGGTGCTGAGCCCCTGTGCCAGGTTTCCCAGAGAAGCTGTGGCTGCCCCATCCCTGGCAGTGTCTCAGCCCAGGTTGGATGGGGCTTGGAGCAACCTGGGCTGGTGGGAGGTGTCCCTGCCCATGAAAGCCTGGAGAGTTTTGTGTTTTGTGGTAGTGCAGGTAGAGCTGTGTGCTGTGATCAGCATTAAGCCAGGTGGCCACCTCCTTGGGAATGAGGAGCTGGCCTGTGCTGTGTCTCTGATTTCCCAACCGTGTCCCACCAAGCAGTGATCACAAGGACAGAGATCCAGCTTTGCTCTAGAAAGAGATGTGATGGGTCTGGAACTGGTTTGTAGTGTTCTTAAGATATCTGCAGGTGATCCCTGTATAGGAAATCTTTCTTTTCAAGCCAGAGGTCACCTCCCCAAGGAGGGCTGGGTTTTTGGGCTTGGTGGGAGTCTCCGTAGGCTTGGACTTCATAGCTGGTTGCTGAATGCTCTGAATGGGCAGAAATTCTCTTTTCTGTCTGGGACCTTCCCAGATTGGCTCCTTGGATAGCTTGCTTTTTCTCCAGGGATGGAATTTCACCTTCTGACAGAGGCAGAGTCCCAGGCTGGGGTTTAGAGCAGAGTTTGGAGATGTTGGAATCAGCCACTGGTCATGGGAGGAATGGGATCATGGAGTTTCCAGGCCCCATTTTAGGATGTTTCCTGGGCTGGGCTTCACTGGGAACTGGGGTGGTCCTGGGACCTGCTGGTTGTGTGGTGGGGGAATGGGTGACTCAAACAAATCCAGCTGGTGGTCTTGTGGGTTGGGAATTAACCTCTGCTCCTGGTAACTCTTGGTGCTCTTTGGGCAAAGGGGGCTTTGAGGTGGGAGGACATCTCCATCTGCTCCCAGTTCCCAGCCTTGGGTGGGGGCTCAGGGTCCTAAGCAGCAGAACCTGTGTCCTGGGATCCCAGAGCCTGGGGGCTAAAATTCCCTTTGCCCTGTGCTGTTCCTTCTTTGAAATAAAAGCCCAGAGGAGGAGGGGACAGCAGATGTCTTCAGGCTTTGGTGTGCAAAGATGTTAGGAGGGACCTGCTGTGTGGTAAAGTTTGGGTTAGATTGTTTTAATCTCCAGAATTTCAAGCCAAAGAGGTGGAAAAGAGGTGGAAAAGCTGCTGCAGAGGCTGAGAACAAGAAGGGAGGGAAGAGGGAAATCCAGGGGGGTTTAAAGTGTGCCTGGCTGAGCTCTGGGAAGTGCAGCTCAGTTCCTTGGCCAGGGAAATGCAAGCTGAGAATAATGTTTATAGTGTGTGAAAGCCTTGGGCTGTCTGCAGGGGAAGGCTGAGAGCCCTGGGGGCTGGGTGGGATTGGGGTAATCTGGGTTGGGTGGGATTGCGGTAATCTGGGTTGGGTGGGATTGGGGTAATCTGGATTGGATGGGATTAGGTTAATCTGGGTTGGGTGGGATTGGGCTAATCTGGATTGAGTGGGTCTTGGGCTAATCTGTATTGGATGGGATTGGGCTAATCTGGGTGGGATTAAGATAATCTGGGTTGGATGGGATTAAGATAATCTGAATGGGATTAAGATAATCTGGGTTGGATGGGATTGGGCTAATCGTGATTGGATGGGATTGGGCTAATCTGGATTGGTTGGGTCTTGGGCTAATCTGGATTGGATGGGTCTTGGGCTAATCTGGGTGGGATTAAGATAATCTATGTTGGATGGGATTAAGATAATCTGGATGGGATTAAGATAATCTGGGAAGGATGGGATTAAAATAATCTGGGTTGATGGGATTAAGATAATCTGGATGGGATTAAGAAAATCTGGGTTGGATTAAGATAATCTGGGTTGGATGGGATTAAGGTAATCAGGATGGGATTAAGATAATCTGGGTGAGATTGAGCTAATCTGGATTGGATGGAATTAAGATAATCTGTGTTGGATGGGATTAAGATAATCTGGACAGGAGTAATATAATATGATGGGATTAATATAATCTGGGTGGGATTAAGATGATCTGGGTTGGATGGGATTAAGATGATCTGGGTTGGATGGGATTAAGATAATCTGGGTTGAATGGGATTTGGCTAATCTGGATTGGGTGGGATTGAGCTAATCGGGATTGGATGGGATTAAGATAATCTGGGTTGGATGGGATTGAGCCAAACTGGATTTGATGGGATTAAGATAATATGGATTGGATGGGATTGGGCTAATCTGGGTTGGATGGGAATGATCAATCCCTGTTCCTGGCATCTTGTGGTCTCTCTGGAGGAGCTGCTCACACCTCCCATCCAGCAAAGCCCAGGGAGGTGTTTTCCTTTTCAGCCTTTCCCTACATCCCTTTTAACCCCAGGAGGGCAGTGACCCCCAGGACAATTTCCAAACCCCTCTGGCTAAATCCCAGCCTGTAACTCACCCCCTCTGCTCCTGCCTCTGCCTCCCCAGCCTGTCCTTCAGGGCATGGTGGGCACTGGTGGCTGAGACCTCTCCTGCTCCTCCCTCGGTGTCCTCCCTCCCCATGGGCCATGGCTGATGGTCACAAACAAGGGTGCAGCTGTACCAGCAGCAGTGCCTCCCACCTGCCTGCTCTGCCCAGCTCAGGGGGCACCTTTGGGCTTTTCTTCAGGTTCTGTACCTGGTTTTCTAAACTCATCCTCTAAAAACTGATTTCTTGACAAAGACTTTTTCATAGAATCATAGAATGGGCTGGGTTGGAAGGGACCTCAGAGCTCATCAAGTCCAACCCTTGATCCACTCCCCCTGTGGTTCCCAGCCCATGGCACTCAGTGCCACATCCAGGCTCTTTTGAAATATCTCCAGGGATGGAGAATCCACTGCTTCCCTGGGCAGCCCATTCCAATGGCTGATCACCCTCTCCGGGAAGAAATTCTTTCTAATATCCAACCTAAACCTCCCCTGGCACAACTTGAGTCCATGCCCTCTTGTCTTGCTGATAGTTGCCTGGGAGCAGAGCCCAACCCCCTCTGGGGGGGGTTACATTGGACATTAGGAAAAAATCCTTTGGTGTGAGGGTGCTGAGCCCCTGTGCCAGGTTTCCCAGAGAAGCTGTGGCTGCCCCATCCCTGGCAGTGTCTCAGCCCAGGTTGGATGGGGCTTGGAGCAACCTGGGCTGGTGGGAGGTGTCCCTGACCATGGCAGGGGGTGGCAATGAAGGATCTTTAAGGTCCCTTCCCAACCCAAACCACCCCCTATTTCCATGATTCCTTCCCACAGCAGAGCTCAGGGCTGCAGCAGCCCCACACAGCTCCGTGCACTCCAGCAAGAACCCAGCCACGTTCCTGGCCCACCTCTGCTGGAACAAATTAAATCCACTTAAGTGAACATCATAAAACGCCAGGTTTTAAATGGCTCTTTTTCCAGAACGTTGTCTTCTGCAAATAGCACCGAGGTTATTGATTTCCTGCAATGCAATATCAGTCTGTTTACTCAAACTTGTTCCCATTTTAAAAACTTCATAAAATGTAATCCGGAAAAATCATGCTCTAGCTCCAACACCTCTGCTAGCAGACTTGGTGCACTAACAGACCCTGAGAAAAATCCCTTCTAAATATTCTAATATATTCTAAAAATTGAAAGCTGACGACCAACTGATGATCTTTATGTTTGTGACAAAACTGATCAGCATTTCACAGAGCCATAGCCTGCCAGGTTGGAAGGGACCTCAAGGACCTCCAGGAGCTGATTTGAGTTGTTCCCATGTGCAGCTCCCACCCACTCTCTGTTCCTCTGCCCAGACTGAGCAGGGGGTTCCTCAGCCTCCTCACTCACTTATTCCAGACTTGGTTTTCCATCCATCCATCCATCCCTGGTCCAGTTCACAGGAACTCCTGACCTGCTGTGCTGAGCCTGAGCCCTGCCCAGTCTGTGTCTTGGCAATGGTCACATCATGGATGCCCAGAGAGATTGTTGGGTTTGTGTTGGTGCTGAAGGAGGAAGCTCAGCAATGCCTGAGCATCAACATCTTCCTGGCAACTTGAAGCAACGAGCATTGCAGCAGAGCCTGAGGTTCCAGTCCATGGAACTGGGGTGTGGGGCAGAGAGTCTGGTTAGAGTCCTGGAATGTCAGGTGGGAAGGGACCCCAAGGCCCATCTGCTCCAACCCTTCTCAGATTCTTGTTGATCTGAGATGTCTCAGCACCCCCTGGAGCTGAGACTTCCAACTTTCCAGAGGGGGGGAATCCACCCCTTCCCCTGGGAGACCATTCCAAGCTCTGACTGTCCTCATGGGGAAACATTTTCCTCTGGTGTCCAATGGGAATCTGCCCAGGAGCAACTTGTGCCCATTGCCCCTTGTCTTGTCCATGGGACTCCTTGTCCATAGGGAGTCTCCATCTGCTCTGTACCCCCCTTTAAGTCCTGGATCATGGGCAGGAGGTCTCCCCTCAGCCTTCTCTTCTCCATGCTGAACAGAGCCACTTTGATCAGTCCTCTGATTATCCCCGTGGCTCTTCTCTGGACCCTCTGCCCACATCCTTTTTGTGGAGCAGGGACCAAACCTGAACAGAATACTCCAGGACTGCTCTGACAAGCACCAAGTATGAGTGAGGTGCATTCAGGTGCTTCACAAGAACAGGAGATGGACTCGATCATCCTGATGGATGTACTGGATCATGGGCAGGAGGTCTCCTCTCAGCCTTCTCTTCTCCAGGCTGAACAGACCCACTTTTCTCAGGAGGTTTTCCAGTCCTCTCATCACCCTCATGGCTCTTCCCTGGATCCTCTCCATCCTGTCCACATCCTTTTTGTGGAGCAGGGACCAAAACTGAACATGTAATACTCCAGGTGTGGTCTGACAAGCAGCAAGTGGGGTGGGGTGATCCTTCTCTTCTCCAGGCTGAACAAACTCAGTTTTCTCAGCCTCATTTCCTACAACACACCCCAGGTTCCATCCCTATGAGACTCAAGATTCCCACCTGCCTTATTTGCCATCTATAGTTTTGAATTGAACCTGAAATCTGGCAACACTGGCTGTGCTTTACCTTGCTTCCACAAGAATCCATGCTCCTTCCTGCTGAGTTACACCTTGGAGCCTCATGGCGCTAAAAATGAGAGGGAGATGCTGAGATTAACCAGTTTCAGCTGTGATGGCAAAGGAAGGAAATGACACTTTATTTTGTTTGAAAGGTGGGAGAATGAGGATGGGGGTAGCAGCGAGAAAACAGGAAAAAAAAATCTTGACAAGAGAGAGTTGGCAGCTCAGCTGAGAAGGCAGCTTGGTATGAAATGCTATCAGCAGAACTTCAGACCAGAGTCACAGATCCTGCATCAAGCTCATCACTTCTTCTAGCAGAAGAATTCAGAAGAATTGGCTGAAACTATCAAAACAGCAACTTTTAATTTTTTTTTCCCCAGAGGAAACTTTTCTTCTTTCAAAATACACAAATAATTCTGTGGTGTAAGCAATAGCCACAAATTGCCAAGTAACATGATGACATGAAGTCCAGGGCTCTGAAG
This sequence comes from Phaethornis superciliosus, assembly GCA_023637945.1. Lineage (NCBI taxonomy): Eukaryota > Metazoa > Chordata > Aves > Apodiformes > Trochilidae > Phaethornis > Phaethornis superciliosus. The sequence continues at coordinate 41,795,532 of JAJQWJ010000006.1, read as the reverse complement.
TGGTTCCAAAAGACAGAATATTCATTCATGGGAATGAAATCCATCCATCCCTAGTTACCACAGTCATCACCTGCAGCCTTTTGATCAGGCATCCCCAATCCATCAGGCCCCCCAAGGCTGGAAGTTTAAGCACATCCTGCCTGCACACTGCAGGACACAGGACACCTGGGCTCAGCCAGAACTGAAGTTCTTAGCTTTCTGCTTCAAAGTGCCACCAAGAGACACCAAAACACAACCTTGCCACCATGGTTTTTGCTTCTGTGTACACTTGGTTTGGTTCTTTCTGAGGATGAAGCAGTGGCAAAGCCTCCTTCAGAAAGTTAGAAAGTCTGAGAATCATTAAGGTTGGAAAAAACCTCTAAGCTCATCAAGTCCAACACCACCAAGCCAACTAAACCATGTCCTGAAGTGCCACATCTTCACCAAACAACCCTGGGAATGGACTGAGCCTCCTCTGCCCAGGACCTGCAGAATGTTCTGCAAGACTTTGTTCAGGAAAAAATAATTAAGGACATGTTTGAATCCTCGAGATTTTAGCTTTTTAATTGAAAAGCCAGCAAGAAAAGTCACGTAAAATCCAGTAATCACAAGTAGCATCATTCAGCTTTCATCATTTCAGCTTGTTGAGCTTTCCTGGCATGTGTTGAAAATGACTCCCACGAGTGCCAAGGAAAGGGATCTGGAAGCAGTTCCCACATATCAAGAGCATTGCAAATATGCATTAAAGAGAAAAAAAAAAACCTGGTTCAGCTTGCAAAGAGAAATAAAAGGATGAGGCATAAATAAAAGAAATAAAAGGCTAAGAAATTCATCACAGTGTTAAGCAAAAATGAACTGAGATGATTTTCAAAAGGAAATTAAGATACCTTTGAATCAGCAAATATTTAAAAAAAAAATGGAAAATTCATGACACAGGGTAGAGGGGAGACAGCCACTGATTCAGCACCCCCTGATACACAGGAAGGATCCATCCCCAGGCCCTGGGGAGATTTCTGAGGCTCTGGACATGTCTCTACACATGAGCCTTTAACACTTTTGGGAAAGAACACACAAGGCAAGCTGGAGCATCAGAGGAAAGTGCATCTCATTTCATGAGTCCCCATCCCACTGCCCCAGGGGGTCACCACCATCACCCTGTTCCTGGCATATTACAGTTGCACTGTTCCATTAAAATACAACCAAGCTTCCAGCTTTCCCTTCTGCCAGGATCAAGAAACCATAATTGTAAAAGCTGTTGCCCATCCCCACCCCTAAAAAAAGTCCACACCCCCCTGAGTGACCCAAATCCAGGCTGGAAAATCCCTGCCAATGACCAAGGCAAACAACTACAGCTTTTGGCCTGCATTTTTACCTTCTTTTTTACATGGGGGCTAACAAACCAGAAGAGGCAGCTGAATTAATCTTTGTCCAGCCAGAAGTTGAAGGGCCAAGTCTCCTCCAACCACACACACCTGGGTGGCTCTTGGAGTTCTCAGATTGAAAGGGTTACTTATTTTTTTTTTATTATTGCAATTTTACTTTCTTTGGCTGTTGTGCAAATTTCCTTGATTTTCCAAGAGATTTTTAGATAATTATGTATTTACCTAGTTAGCATAATTGTCTTCAATTATGTAATTAGTGTTCATATGTGTAATCATTTTGAACATGTAATTATATCTAATTACACCATTAAAACGTGCAAGTCATAAATATCTTTATCATTTTGATTGATAGACATGCAGGGAGGGGGAAGGGAAATATCTCATTTGTTATTTTTATCTCCTGGATCCTAAAATCTGCAAGAGTAAGAGGATCCAGCTTATAATGTTGCTGTAATTATTTATAAGGACTTTTCAAGACTACACCAAGGTTACACCTTTCAAGCAGAGGTAGAATGACTCGAAACCACTCAAAACTAAGGAGCAAAGAAAGAGTGCAATTTTTTTTTCTATAAAAAGAATGCTAATAAGAATAACCTGGGAAATATTTATTGTTTTGTGTCTAATTATGCACTTACTGTTGTGAAGAATAACAGCTCTAGAGAAAAACAAAAACCAACCTACCCAAAGTGTTCCTACTCGTTCTAGCAGAAGATGCTGTTGTACCTGGAAAGGGGTTTGAAAGCTCCTTCTACTTTTTAGATGCCAAGATCACCACCACAGCCAAATTTGCCAGAACAGGAGCATCTTTCAGTGCTTTGCTTTGCTTTATTTCAGCATCAGCACCCAGGAGCAAATACCTGGTGCACACCAAGTGAATTAGGGCAGCAACAGTTGAGTCTTGCCTTTAATTACTTGGGGGCTTGGAAGGCAAACATTTACACACAAATTAAACAGCTAAGCTTATTTAAAGTTCAACTTCTCCTCTTCAGGTTTAGATATTTTATTTATTAGGGGCTGGGGGGAGCTTTACTAACATACAGAAGAGTCTACACACCAAAACAAACATGCAAGCCCACATGGGCCTGAGCTGGGTCCAAATTCTGGGAGTGGAAGGGGAAGCCTAACACAGCCATTAACACAACCAAAGCTCTTCAGAACCACCTGGGGACAAGCCTCAGCTACAGAGCATCCCTCAGCATGGATGCTCAGCATCCCTCCCTTGGTTTTCCAGCCTGAAAAGCTCCTCACGCTCTGCAGAGCATCCAGATACAAGTGCTCAGGTGGATGGCAGCAAAAATAAAGTCAGTGCTTGCCCAGAACAGCCACCCCCAGCTGCCAGAGGGTAAAGGAGAGCTGGGTCAATGACATTATTGTATCTAAGAGGTGGCAGCACAGAGAATTAAAACACTGAGAAGGATCAGAGAGGGGTTAATGGTCAGACCAGACAGAACCCACTTTGTTCCAACTCTGCCACCACCAGACAGACAGACAGGTCAAACTGAGTTGGGTGAGTAGCATTTCCCTCCTAAAAATGCCCAACCAACCATCTCAAAAGCCATCAGGTTATTGCTGTGAAAGCACTGTCCTCAGCACCATAGGAAGAGAGGTGGAAAACAGTAAGTTCAGAGCATGTAAAAGCACAGTGTGCTACAGAACCACCTTCCCTCTGCCCCCTGAATTCAGTGGGATATAAGAAAAGGGCTCTGAAGAGCAATCAAGCCTCTAAAGTTCACCAATGGAACTGCCAGCCATGGAGGAGCACAATGATGCTTAAATACATCACCCCTTGAAGAGCATCAGCTCGATAGACAAACCCTGGAGGCAAGCACTGAAGGCATCAGCATCCAGTTTGTAGTCACCTCAGAGACACTACTATCTCCTTGGACTTTGGGATCTAACACATCTCGGTTTTGGAGAACCCAAATGGGCAGGAAAAAAAGGGGTTTCCATCCATCAACACTTCTTGCTGCTATGGGGAAATGTAGGAGGAGCTCCCTGCTCTGAGGTTTTACTCAGATGGGGGAGAAAATGTCTTTCACCATGGCCACAGTACTAGGAATGATTCCTTAGTCTGCTCCAGAAAAAGCATCTTCTTCTTCAGGTCTCTTTTCACAAGCCAGCTACCAAGATTGTACTTCTGCTTCAGCCACAGCAGATCTGCAGATGCTTCTGGTTTCCCTGGGTTACTAAATTATCTCATTACTCATCAAATAAATTCTTTTTCAGTGAGGAAGACTTCATGGCAACAGAGCTCATTCCAAAACCACCCACTAATATATTCAACAGTCACAGAAAACAGGTCCTTCACCAGAAGCCCAGAGCTGCTTCTCCATCCTTTCAGACCTTGTAAGAGCCACCAAGAAAAAGGAAACTAAAAGCTGAGAAAACAGAGACAGAAACCAAAGCCTGCAGAGCACAGTTTGGGGAACAACTTCCAGGGAAAGGGGAGAAGTTTGCTGCAATCCCTTCAGAGGCCAAGTGGCCATACTTCAGAAAACCAGAAGATTTTGCTGCTTTCCTTCAGTGATGGGAGACTCATTGGCAACATTCTGGTGGGGATTTCTGGCAGCTTTCAAACCCTCAAAGGGTTGACATGAAACTGGTGTGCTCAAAAAGCACCAGTTTCCAGCTCCATGGGATTCTCTGACAGTCTCATTTGGGTGATTCCTGATGTTTACAAGCCAAGGCTCAACATTCTCCTTGTGAGAGTGTGACTGAAATACACCCTTCACTTGCCCTGATGTTACATCTCTCTTGATTTAAGGTGTGACCTCTTCCCAACACCACTCCCAAGCCCTGTTTAGAAACCTGCAAAAATAGTTCTTGCTGAGAGACAGAAAACAAGGAGGATCAGCAGGATACAGCTGGTCAATTATTCAGAATAAAAGCACCAAGGAGCTCAATTTCTTTACCAAACCATGTGCCTCTCAGTCCAGCTTCCTGCAGGTGTTGGGGTGAAGCTTTACACTTCTTTCAGGGGCATCTTCCCAAAGCAAGCAGTGGGACTGTGTGATCCCCTGCTCCAACCATCCCCTAAAAAAGGGTATGGTTAAAGGTGATCCCCTGCTCCAACCATCCCCTAAAAAAGGGTATGATTAAAGGTGATCCCCTGCTCCAACCATCCCCTAAAAAAGGGTATGATTAAAGGTGATCCCCTGCTCCAACCATCCCCTAACTCTACCAACCAGTAACCCAACTCCAGTGCTAAACCTTGATCCTCAGCACCACATTTCTGTGGCTTTAAACACCTCCAGGGATGGAGGTTCAACCCCCCTCCTGGGCAGCTTGTGCCAGGGTTTGATTACATTTTCAGTGGAGAAGTTTCTTCTAAATATCCAGCCTAAACCTCCCCTGGGCACAACTTGAGAGCATTACCCAAAGGTTCTGTGATCCCTGGTGGAGAAGCAGCTACACAACTCCCACCTAACCAAGACAACTCCACCTGGCCCATTAATGAGTTACAGCTTAACAAAACATTTTTACTCTTAGATTGTCACTAGGCAAGGACCTCAGGTCCAAAACAGATTTTGAGAGGAAATAGCTTCTTTAGTAGCTTGTTTTTTCTCCTTTCTCCTCAACTGCCTAGAATTTGGGCAGTCTAAATTCTTACAGCCTTCACCATCAATTCCCCACCTAACACAACCAGCTGGCTCTCAGAACCTCCCTCATTTTTCACTTCTTTTACCACCTCTGCCTGCTCTTACTTCAAGGTTCCCACAGTCATCCTCATCACAGAGCCTACCACTGGGACAAGATAAAGCAGCATCAAAACAGAAATACATTTATCAACAATACCAATAAATGAGGTCCAGAAGCAAGGGAAAGGCAACTTTTCAAAGACCCGTGGTACATCAGGATATCTCCCAGCACTGCAAGACTCCAGACCACGAGTGTCTGGAGCTCTTCAGTCACCTCTCACCTCCAACAAAACCACTGTTCCACCAGCACACATATAACCATGGTAAAATAAATTATAAAATATAGAAAGGAATTGGTTATTTAAAATGCATCCCATCTTAATTGCACCCTGTGATTACCACAGCCACCTTTAATGGCTCCCACCTTCAGCATGCAAGGAAAGAATTTACATTTTCTGGCACTTCAGCCAGTAAAATGTAAAATGCAACATTTCAGAAAAGCAAAACAAAACAAGAAAAAAAAAAAACCATCTGACAGTCTCTTTGATCAGCTGCAAGGGAAACATAAAAGTCTCCTTTGAGGGAAAGTGGAGGCTACAATTTCTATTTTAATTGAGAGGTCTTCTTATTAAGTGCTGACGTGGCCAAGGAAAGCAATTTGTGGGGTGGGGGGGTTACTTTCACTGGAACAGCTGCTTTCCTATGGCATTCTGCACACCCTTATTAAGGTAATTGTACTCTTGTTAGGAAAATTGATGATGATTTCATACGATACTCCTCAGTTCATGGGAAGGCTTTACAAATATTCAGTGAACACCTGACAGAATCCAGCCTGACTCATGACTAAATTAGCCTGCATTTTATGCTGGCAAAACCCTTTTTAAGAGTTCTACTCAATAGATCTCACATCCAGCTACAGAGGGTTTGTATCGAGTAATGCGTGATTTAAAAATTATAATTAAAAAAATAGTCATTTTTGCAGTCGAGGCTGTGACCAGTTTATTTGATGCTTGCTTCCTCAAGTCCAGCACCTCTGCAGAGCAGTGCAGGTACAGTCAGAGCTCCCTACAAACCTCTGACAAGAGAAGTAAGTGTTAAATGTGGGGAAAAAAAGAAAAAAAAAAAAAAAAGCTGTAATAAAAATCACAACATCCTGACTGAGGGCAGCACTGAAAGATGAGCAAGGAGGTGACTCTTGGAGTTGCACCAAGCACCTTAGGACTGGGACACTTGGGCACCCACAAACACACTGGGACCCACCAAACATTTCTTTAACCCTAGCAGATTGGTTTATTCCAACCCATTTGAGACAGGAAAAAAATTCCCAGTAAGCAAGTGAAAGTCTTGGTCTTAGGTTTTTGGGTTGTGGTTTTTTCCTTCCGTGCTGTTGCTTCTAAATGCAAATTTAGATGGCTGTGCAAAAGCTGTTGCTGCTTTGGGTGACACTGGGCTGGCCTGGCCTTTCTGTCCCTCAGCACCATGGTTTGGCCATGGCAGGACTGGATAATCTCAAAGGACTTTTCCAAACCAAAGTGATTCTGTAATCATTTGGGATAAGTGCTGGAGCACATCCACGAGGATGAGCAGAGGGTTGGAGAACCTCTCCTGTGACTGGGAGAGTTGGGGTTGTTCAGTCTGGAGAGGAGAAGGCTCCAAGGAGACCTCATTGTGGCCTTCCAGTACCTAAAGGGGGCTCCAGGAAAGCTGGGGAGGGACTTTTGAGGATGTCAGGCAGTGACTAAGGGGGGATGGATTCAAACTTGAGGAGGGGAGATTGAGATGGAATGTTAGGAAGAAGTTCTTCCCCATGAGGGTGCTGAGCCCCTGTGCCAGGTTTCCCAGAGAAGCTGTGGCTGCCCCATCCCTGGCAGTGTCTCAGCCCAGGTTGGATGGGGCTTGGAGCAACCTGGGCTGGTGGGAGGTGTCCCTGACCATGGCAGGGGGGGGAATGGGGGAGCTTTAAGGTCCCTCCCAACCCTGAAAATTCTATGATTCTATGTACACCCTCACACATCACACCTGGAGCTGACAGGCAGGAACAGCCCAATACTCCGTTCCTGGGCTAACACCTGGAAAACAGATGGATATGAAGGATGACCCTGAAGCCCCTTGCCCTGCAGGACACCAAGCCAGCCCAACAAGCTCATCACAGCTCCTGGGTTCACCTCAGCCTCCCCCAGGCTGCCCCAAACCTTCCTCCTGCCCAGACAGCAAAGGGCTCAGCAGAATTTTGTCAAAACTCCAATACCCAACCTCTGGGCACAATCCTGAAAGCAGTAATTACAGAGAAAAAAAAAGGACTGCATTTGCCCACCCACAGTTAGCCTCACCTGAGCCTGGATGTGGCATCTGAAAATATTAATCAAGGAAAATGAGTTCCTATGGCAACTAATGGCACATTTAATAGACGAAGTGATGAGTGCTGTGGATGAGAAGGCTGCAAATCCTGAACAGCAGTGACACCTCACATGCTGCCACTGCACAGAAACATGTGGACATCTCAGGACATTTTGGGGTGCTCCGAGCTTTCTGTGTAATTCAGAGTGAGGCTAAATTTGGGAGAACAACAGCGTGCAAGCCTCTGGAATTCTCTTCCCTTGCAATAACTACTGCAGCCTTACATTATTCTCCCCACAAGCCTCAGCAATGCCAAATCAGCCCTACAAAAACCTTCCAACTTTCCAAACACTTTGCACTGGGAGTGCAACCAATGGGCTGGACACCTGGAGCATCCCCATCTTCACCTGCCCTGCCCCTGGGGATCATGAGCCAGAAACGTGTCCTGGTGGCCAAGAAAGCCAATGGCATCCTGGGGGGCATTAGAAGGGGGTGGTTAGAGTAGGGCCAGAGAGGTTGTCCTGGAACCTCTCCTGGACCACACCTGGAATCCTGGATCCAGTTTGGGGCTCCCCAGTTGCAGAGAGACAGGGATCTGCTGGAGAGAGGCCAAGGGAGAGCTCTGAGGATGCTGAAGGGACTTGAGCATCTCTGCTGGGAAGAAAGCCTGAGAGCCCTGGGGCTGTTCAGCCTGGAGAAGAGAAGGCTGAGAGGGGAACTCTGAATGTCCATCAAGAGCTGAGGGCTGGGGGGCAAGAGGAAGGGGCCAATCTCTGTTCAGTGGTGCCCAGGAGTAGGACAAGGAAGAATGGGTTGAAGGGAGAAGAGAGGAAGTTCCAGCTCCAGCTGAGGAGAAACTTCTCTGCTGTGAGGGTGAGGGAGCCCTGGCCCAGGCTGCCCAGAGAGGTTGTGGAGTCTCCTTCTCTGGAGCCTTTCCAAGCCCACCTGGATGTGTTCTGTGTGTCCTGCCCTGGGGGATCCTGCTGGGGCAGGGCTTGCACTGGATCAGCTCCACACCTCCCTCCCAACCCCTGACATTCCGGGATTTCTGATTTTTTAAGGAGAATTTCTGCAGCACGTGGTGGGAAGCCAAGCAGAGGAAATCTGAAGACACATTTTTCAAAGAGGCCCCAGCAGAGCAGCCCTTGCTTCAACCTGAGTTGGAGCAGATCACAGAGGAGCACACGAGAGCCATCAGCCTGCAGCAGAACCACAGCCAGTGATGGAGAAGTTAAAAGCAAGGCCTGGGAAGACAAAACAGCTCAAATGTACACTTTGGTAAAGCACGTGGGAGCACTGACATGAAAAAACAGGATGCAGTGAGATGAAAAAATAGAAAAACAAAAACCAAGGGGGATGTCCTGAGGAAGGTAAAGAGGCAGCAGGGTGGGCTGGCACCGTGGGGTCCTCACCCCCACCAGCCCTGGTTTGACAGCCAGGGGCACATCCTTAGGAAAAGAACCCCATAAGCAGCAGTTTTCTCTTTGCCTTTTCCAATCCACTGAGGGAAGAGGAGAAAAGAGGAGAGGAGAAGAGAGGAGAGGAGAAGAGAGGAGAGGAGAAGAGAGGAGAGGAGAAGAGAGGAGAGGAGAAGAGAGGAGAGGAGAAGAGAGGAGAGGAGAAGAGAGGAGAGGAGAAGAGAGGAGAGGAGAAGAGAGGAGAGGAGAAGAGAGGAGAGGAGAAGAGAGGAGAGGAGAAGAGAGGAGAGGAGAAAAGAGGAGAGGAGAAAAGAGGAGAGGAGAAAAGAGGAGAGGAGAAAAGAGGAGAGGAGAAAAGAGGAGAGGAGAAAAGAGGAGAGGAGAAAAGAGGAGAGGAGAAAAGAGAAGAGAAAAGAGGAGAGGAGAAAAGAGGAGAAGAGAAAAGAGGAGAAGAGAAAAGAGGAGAAGAGAAAAGAGGAGAAGAGCCTTTGGGGACTCCAGGAGGACCACATCCAGCAATTTAGAGCTCACTTGTAGGCACCTCTCTAAGCACTCTTTTAGGCCCAGAGGAAGGCAATGATTGACTGAATATCAGACAGATCTGATGTCCTCTCCAGCAAACATCCCTTGGCTCTCCTCAAGGCTCAGCTTCCCCATTCCTGCAGAGCAGGAATTTGCTCCAGCCCATTGCCAGGGCTGGCACATGCCTGCCTGCCCTCTGGTTGAGGTTCTAGAGGAGGAAAAGTCCACAAGAGTTTCCTCTATTAACCAGTAAGAACTTGGCTTTCAAACTGCCTCTCAATAGCTGGGAAGACCTCCTCTGAGCTCAGAGCCAGGAAAGCAGGTGAATGCAGCTAATTAGCTCCAAAACCAAGAACAATTTTTTTTTTTTTTTTTTGAGTAGAGTGCATGATTTTAAAGATTTTAATTTGGCAAGTGTAAATACCTGTGGCACCAAGCCCCCAGCTCTCAGGGTGCTCAATTATCAAGCTCAGCTTGTGACTCAGGATGGGGACTTCATACCTGCTCTGAAATGCTCTTCAAAACATTAAGGCTTGCAGAAAGTATTTCTAGAGTTTTGTTTAGGGACAATAATGTGACATTTCTACTCCACAACACATCTCACAGCCCTTCCATCAGACACAAATTCCTAAATGTCCCTCAGTCAGTTCCCACTCATGTGGAAGGAGCAACCCAGGCCAAGACTTGGGTTTACTGGAGAAAAAAAAGGGGATGTACAAAGAGAATCACAGAATCATTTTGGTTGGAAAAGACCCCTAAGATCACCAAGTTCAGCTGTCAACCCAGCAGTGCCCAGGCCCCCCCTGCCCCATGTCCCTCAGCACCACATCTCCAGGGCTCTGAAACCCCTCCAGGGATGATGGGGACTCCAGCCCTGCCCTGGGCAGCCTGGGCCAGGCCCTGACAACCCTTGCCAGGGAGAAATTGTTTCTAATATCCCATCCAAACGTGTCCTAGAACAAACGAAAATGAAAAAAGGCTTAAAAATAAATTCCCCAGCACCTTTTCCAGCCAGCCACTGCATCCTGGTCACAGCAGAAACACCCTGCAGACCTTCCCCTGCTAAAGAACCACGTCCATAAGATATAATGTATTTAAAGAAACAAAACAAATAAAAACCTCGCAGTATCCATATTTAAAATACTCAAGAGAAGTTATTGGTGGGTAGGAGACAGCTAGAAACAGTGAGCATCACCTTGCTGATTCTATGAACCCCTGCCTGGTCCTGACCAGTTCTTTTCCCCAGCAATTCCATTGACAAATTCAACACAAACTTTGGTGAGATCCCCAGCAGACCTGACTTAGAAGAAGTCAGAAACCAATGGGCAATGAGCCTGAGTTCAAATATGCCAAAGCTAGAAATGATGGTGTCTTAGGGTTTTTAATTTATTTTTTTTCCTATACTTTGTGGGGCACTGAAACTGAATTGCAATTTAATAGGAAGGTGTTGAAAATGTTCATGTTCACCCCCAGTCCTGCCAAACCTCCTGTCTTTCACTACAGAATCACCCAGCTGAGACTGCCCATGCTGTCCCCTTGCTCTCAGGTAATTAATCGGCAACAAATACTTGGAATCTCAGAGAGCCATAATGTTTGAGTGAGCACCTGAGAGCAGACCGAGGTGCTGCCTGACAAAGAAAATCTGTAAATGGGTAAAATCAAGAGAAATCAATTTTCCATCCTAGCTCCCCAATGAGCAAATTGACATTTTTACGAAAAAGCAGCAGCCACGTTGTTGCTTTCTTGATGAGACATTTTAGTTCAACGCCTTTTTTTAAAAAAAAACTAAAATTCAGCAGCATCTTGAGCTTTGTTACTGCTTGAGACAGCACCTTCCAAAGCATTTCCTGATGAGTAACAGCCCTTCCCTTGCTTTGAAGCTCCCTCAAACCTCCAAGCAGGCAGGACTGAGGAGGAACTTTGATTTTGGCTGCTGCTCAGCTTTGCTGGAGCAGATGGAGATGATTTGAGAAAGAACCATCCTCCAAGGAAGTACATCAGAAGTGTCATTCTACCCTTTTCTGCCTCCACAGGAATGGGCAACTCACCATCCCCTAAACCCACAGCACGTCCAGATCCACAGCTTTGGATCTTAAAAAGCTGTTAAATAAACCTGGATAAGAAAAGGTTGGGAAGGTGGAATGAATCCAACGTTACTAACAGGCACTGGGAGACCTGGACTTGCTTCAGAGGGGGCTGGAGAAAGCAGAGCCCATCTTCCCCACCTTGAAGAGCTCCTGATGGCGCAGAAGATCCTTTAACCAGCAGCAAGTGTCCTGAGGTGCAGCTTTAAAGGACATTGAGTGCAACCCCCCCTTGCTCAGAGTCCTGTCCAACCTGGTGTCCTGCTTTGGGCCAGGATAAAGGTGATTTTCTGTCTTGTACTTTTACTTTCAGCTCAGTCTCTTGTAAGGAGCTGCACTGCTGAAATGAACAGCAAGTTTCTCAGACAGTGTCTGCTCCTGGGACTGATCCCACTCAATATTTACAGTTACAGCCAGAGACTGGTGTGCAGAGCCAAGGAACTGCTCAGCTCTGAGGAACATTTTGCCCTCTGGAAGGAGAAAAGGAGTAAAGAGGTCCCACCTGAACCCCTCCTTTGGGGAGGAACAGACAAGAGAGATGCCAGAACTGACCAAACAGAGTATTCCATCCCATACACCTCATACTCAGGATAAATTTGAGGGATCACAAGGGTCAAACCCCTTCTTGCTTCCCCTTCTTCCCCTGTCCCTGTTTGCTTCAGCATCCTGGGAGGATTCCATCCATTCCTCTGCCTGTGCTCCTGATCCATCCCAGCCTGAATCTGTGTGTTCCTGCCTCCAGCTCCCAACTGCTGCTGACTCCAGGATTCCAGCCTGGACTTTCCCAGGGCTGCCCTGCAGCCTCGGTGGGGATGTGAGAGTTATTGGGGGAGAGGGGGGAGGAACCTGGGATCAATTTTCCTGCCTATTTGTATAGATTTAGTATGTATTTAGTAATTTTTTTACCCTATTTCTCATGACTGTTCCATTAAAGCTGTGTAGTTTAGTTTCCAACCCATCAGTGTCTCTCCCTTATTCTCTCTCCTTCCTTTATCGGGGAGGGGAGGGGGATTCACAGAGAGCATCTGGCATTGGGTTTAATTGCCAGGCAGTGGTAAACCCTGACACCTGGCCTGGAATTTTTCCAGGGATGGAGAATTTTTGTTGAATGAAGAAAGTCTTTTTCAACAAGAGCCTTCATCCAAGAACAAAAAAACTTTTCTGCCCTTGGTATTTCCTCTCCAACACCAAACCAACAGCCTGGACAATTCTCCCCCTGGGATCTCGACGCATCCACCTCTCCCACCCCTCCAGAAGATGAAACCAAGCTGCAGAGGTTCTGAGACACAGAGGGCAGAGGACAGATGTGGTGCTCGAGTGGCAGGAGCCAGTGGGCAGGGTTGGGGCTCACCTGTGGCCGAGGATGGCCGGTGACCAGGCAGCTCAGCTCCAGTGTCTCACCCTCCCGGATGGTGTAGACCCTCTCGGAGTAGCGCTCCTCCTCGATGTTGCACGCCAGACCCGAGTGCACGATCCTCACCGTGGGGGGGGCTGCAAGACCCAGAGAGAGAAACCAAGTGAGCACCATCACCTCCACCCCTGCACCTCTTTGGTTGCACTCCTGCACCTCTTTGGTTGCACTCCTGCACCTGTCTGTTTGCTCCCCTGCACCTGTTTACACCCCTGGACCTCTTTGTTTGCACCCCTGGACCTGTTTGGTTGCACCTCTAGACCTGTTTGCACCCCTGGAACTGTTTGTCTGCACCCCTTGACCTATTTGCACCCCTGGACCTGTTTGCACCCCTAGACCTGTTTGCTTGCACCCCTGGACCTGTTTGTCTGCACCCCTGGACCTGTTTGCTTGCACCCCTGGACCTGTTTGTCTGCACCCCTAGACCTGTTTGCTTGCACCCCTGGACCTGTTTGTCTGCACCCCTGGACCTGTTTGCTTGCACCCCTGGACCTGTTTGTCTGCATTTGCACCCCTGGACCCATCTGCATCCCTGGACCTGTTTGGTTGCACCCCTGGACCTGTTTCCACCCCAGCTGCCTGGGATCCTCCCCCTAAGCAGGCAGCAGAGCATCTTCTCCTCCTTTCCCCTTCCTCAGCACACTCCCATTTGGTGCCAGGAGCCACGGTGTTTATTAATACCCAAACAAAACCTTTGCAAGCCCATTTGCATGCCACTTATTTGGGCTTCGAGTTCCAAATGAACCCTGTGCTATTGTTCTTTTTTTCATTGCGTATCTTCCTAAATGTATTATCACACTCATTATGCAAATGAGAAGCCTTAATTAAGCCATTAAAATTAAGCAGGAGAAAGGGGGGGACTGACTCTGCTTCCTTCCCCTGTTGCTGTCAGAGGGATCAGGATTTGGAGCAGAAGTTTGGGTCAAGCAGAACCCTTCATTTAATTTTCTTGTCCAGGCAACCTGAACTCCAGCAGATGACATGCAGGAAAATGCCAATGTTGTTGCTAACACCAGCCCTACAAATTACAGCTCTTGCAGCTCTGTGTCTTCAAAGCATGTTCCTGGCCCTCCAACTGTCTTGGTTTCTGAACCACAAAATTCATAACTAATAAATATTTCCGAGAGCAGATCCACAGGGTAAGAAAGTTGAGTTACAGCCTTACTGACAAATAAAGACACAAACTAAACAGCAGGAGAGGTAAAACGTAATTCTGGGGAGCTTTAAAGACCCAGTATTTCACTCTCTCTGCTCAGCACTGCCCTGCTTCTCTTCAGTACAAGTGGATAAACCTTCAAAACCCAAAGGAAACCTTAAATCACAACGAGTAAGAGGAACAACTAGAGCTGAGCCCAACAGGACCTGAAGCCATCAAGGTCCTGGCTCCATTTCCCAAGGACAAAACCTGGGACAGCATCAGTGCACTCTCCCCAGGTCCCTTGCAATAGCTCTAACCCCCTTCCCAAGCCTGCACCTCCCTTTTTTGGGGGCTCTGGGTTGCACGTGGTCTCCCCTTTCCCACCAGGTTCCCTGATTGAACCCCCCCTGACTTGGCTGACACCCTGGTGGGATTAGCAGGGAATCCTTTGCAGAGCCAAGCCATCACCTCCCCGTGCCTGGGGTCACAGCTGACACAGCCCCTTCTGTCACCTGCTGCCCCCCAACACCTTGGCTAGACACCAGCCTGCTAACAATTCAGCTGCAGAATCATTTCTCACCCTCAGTCTCCAGAAGCTAAAGAAAATCAGACCCAAGCAAAGGACCCTGAAGAGGACAATGTCAGGGCAACTAAATGATGACAATAATTATTGCAGGCTGTAAGGACTAAACCTGGCATTCCCAGCCACCTCTGTCTGCTATATCTAGCTCATTTTTCCATGTGCTTGGCTAGGTTGGCCTCTTCAGCAAGAGTGTAAGAAATCTGTCCTCAGGGGAGTCTCTCTGCAGGGCAGGGGCAGCAGCAGAAACGCTGGTGCAGGGGACAGATGTTTCCTGCATCCCTGGTGTGCTCACAAGTCTAACATCAGGGGGACAGATGTTTCCTGCATCCCTGGTGTGCTCACAAGTCTAACATCACCAGGTGGCAGAGATCTGGAAGACCACGAGCTCAGCAAAGGCAACACCTGGAGGGAGCCACTCAAGCCTGACCAGGTGGGGAGAAGAGCCCAAACCCCCCTGGATCAGGCAGTGCTGGCCCAGAAGTTCCAGCTGTGACCCTGGCAGAAAGTTCCTCCAGATCCCAGTCAGCTCTGCTCCTCAGCTCCAGTCACCAGCAACTGGTCCTTCCTCCCCCACTCCAGCAGCCCCAGCTTAGCAAGGATGAAACAGGTTCAAGGCCCTTGTGTCCCAGCTTTTGGCAGCTTTGTCAGGCCAGGAAGAATTGCTCCTCAGCACCAGTTATTTCCAAGTGCAACACAACAACTGAACACATACATAGTGCTCAACCTCTGGCTACATTTAGTCAGCCAAATATGTCCAGCTCCCTCAGCTTTGCTTTCCTGCTGCTCAGGAGAACTCCTTGGCAGCTCAAGCTCCCTCCCTGTACCATTCCATGGCCTCAGGATGCAGATTTACTCTTATTTACAGTTTTTTACTGATCAGAACGAACCAGTTGAGTTTTTCCACCCCTTGGTTCCACCAGCCTGTGCTGCTCTTCCTATGGAGCTCACTGCAAGGACAGAGATGCCTCCCATGTGTCACACTTGGACCCTGAAAGCAGCTCTTCATCTTTCATTATTTTTTTATTAAGTAGAAGAGCAGCACTGATGCTCAGGGTCCTGCAGTGCAAGGAGAGCTGCTCCCCCCCCTCCACACACCAGGGATTCAGTGGCCAGAGATGCTCCACCCCCCTGAATCCCACACACCAGGGATTCAGTGTCCTGGCACATGGAGCATCCTCCTTCTTCTGCCATGCAACAGGGCCCTGGGCCACAGCTGGGGCTTCTGCCATCTCCCAAAATAGGAATAAATACAAACTGCTACAGCAGAGCCAGGGAGCAGAAAGGTAGCACAAGGTTCAGCATACAGCATGAGACTTCTGATAAAATTAGAAGAGTCAGCAACATTATGCCAACATCCTGCTGCCTTTTAAACCCATATTGCATTAATATTACATATTCATTCATATTATATTCACATAACTTCAAATTACATCTGAAGTGTCCTTCATTTTAGTGTCTATGCCACTATATCCATTAAGTTTGGGAAGGTAATACAGAAAAAATACCCCCTTGTGTATTATCATGGCAAAAGAATATGCTGCTTTAGGAGGAGATCAAATGAATAAAGGCAAGTAAAAAATATTCTTACTTCTTAAACTTTTAAAGTCTTATGGTTCAGAAGACATTGCATAATTATGAAATGTCACACACCCCCCACCACCTTCTGCAGGAATATTCATTACAGCTCCTTCTGAAATATGCTTCTGAGGATTTAATACTAGGCAAGCCATTAAAGTAATACATACTTGGCATTTATTTTGTTTGTGGCATTTTGGAAGAATTTGTCTTGGGGCTATACCAAGAAAAAAGTAAAAAAAAAAAAAGAAAAGTAAAAAAAGGAGGAAGGGGGGAAAAAAAGGAGGAAGGGGGGAAAGAAAGGGAAAGAAAGGGAAAGAAAGGGAAAGAAAGGGAAAGAAAGGGAAAGAAAGGGAAAGAAAGGGAAAGAAAGGGAAAGAAAGGGAAAGAAAGGGAAAGAAAGGGAAAGAAAGGGAAAGAAAGGGAAAGAAAGGGAAAGAAAGGGAAAGAAAGGGAAAGAAAGGGAAAGAAAGGGAAAGAAAGGGAAAGAAAGGGAAAGAAAGGGAAAGAAAGGGAAAGAAAGGGAAAGAAAGGGAAAGAAAGGGAAAGAAAGGGAAAGAAAGGGAAAGAAAGGGAAAGAAAGGGAAAGAAAGGGAAAGAAAGGGAAAGAAAGGGAAAGAAAGGGAAAGAAAGGGAAAGAAAGGGAAAGAAAGGGAAAGAAAGGGAAAGAAAGGGAAAGAAAGGGAAAGAAAGGGAAAGAAAGGGAAAGAAAGGGAAAGAAAGGGAAAGAAAGGGAAAGAAAGGGAAAGAAAGGGAAAGAAAGGGAAAGAAAGGGAAAGAAAGGGAAAGAAAGGGAAAGAAAGGGAAAGAAAGGGAAAGAAAGGGAAAGAAAGGGAAAGAAAGGGAAAGAAAGGGAAAGAAAGGGAAAGAAAGGGAAAGAAAGGGAAAGAAAGGGAAAGAAAGGGAAAGAAAGGGATCATGAAAATGACCTTTTTGAATTCTGAAGCCAAAGTCAGAAGTGTCCTAAGTTGAATATGGATGCAGGTTATCTGGACACACTTTAATGAAAAGCAGACAGAGGACAAACAAGACACTGTGATGAATGCCAGCTGACTTCAGAGGGAAACATGCAGAATAAAATTTATTTTCTAAAGCAGTGCAGGAATAAATAGTGGGTTTTTTTTTTCAAACCAAGCTTGTCAGCCATAAAAAGCAAACAAAGAAGTGAGAGGTGGCACAGGACTCAGAAAGGAGATAACTTTGTGGTGCAAATAAGAGACCTTTGGATGCCTGAGGAGCTCCAGCCCATCTTTCCACTGAACGTGTGGGTAACTCATGGCTTTACCCACAGCCTTTACAGTAAATCGTGTTTTTCTAAAAAAGATCAGCTGCTATAACCTTATTAATAATGACCACTCTGGCTCCTATGAGAAAAAAAAAGGTTTTCATCCATGTGGTTGTACTGCTTCCCAATAACTGAAAACAGAAGACAGGCAGAACTGAAAAAGATATTTATTCTATTTATTCACAGTTTCTCTGTGAATAAAACAATTAAGTTTTAAATCTTTTTAAGATTTAAAAAGTTAATCTCAGAAGTCTCCACTTTAAGTGTGGACTTTGTGACACGGTCAAATTAAAAACAGACCAAAAAGTACAGGGAATTTTTGATAAGAGGGTTGAATCTCCTAATAAAAGCATCCTCAGCTTCTCAGTCTTCCAGTGACAGCTGGGATACGAAGCCTTTCTCCTGCTCCTGTTCCATGCATCCCTAGACAATTCCATCTTTTGGTAAATATTTTTCATCCTGGATCTATACACTTGGACTTGCATACATCAGATCAAGAACAACAAAGAAATTGCTAACAAATTTTCCAGGATTTTGCTCTCATGCTAGCCCAACACAAAATGGGAGTCCCTGCCAGCTTCAGCTGCCTTTCAGCAGGAGAACAGAGTATTTCTGATTGTTCAGGAGGTGCAAGTGACCACTTGATTACTTCAAACCACTTTCAGTAAGAAGTCCTTAAAGGAGATGAGGATCTCAGTCCCCACTGGTGTCTGATGAGTTCTCTTTGCCTTTTCCCAATCCCTCTCTGAACTGAAGCAGACCTACAAGTCCTGAAACCAACAACAGAGAGACACCCCATGCCACGTTTTTATACTGCCCATGAAGAATTTCAGACTGGTTTGGGTTGGAAGGGATCTTTAAAAGTCACCCAGTACCAAGGGACACCTCTCATCCAACCTGGCCTTGAACACCTCCAGGGAGGGGGCAGCCACAGCTTCTCTGGGCAATCTGTTCCAGAGGCTCAGCACCCTCCTCCTGAAGAACTTCTGCCTCAGATCCAGGCTGAACCTCTTCTCCTGCACTTTCAATCCCTTTCCCCTTCTCCTAGCACTGGACACTGATGAAAAGTCCCTCTGCAGCCTTCCTGGAGGTTCCCTTCAGGTACTGGAAGGCAGCTCTAAGGTCCCCCTGGAGTCTTCTCTTCTCCAGGCTGAACAATCCCAGCTCCTCAGCCTCCTCCTTATAAATGCTGCCTAAAATTCAGCTCTTGCTCATTTCTTTTCCATGGAAAGGCTCCTGATGCAGAGGGGAAGTGAGGTCCCCACTTTCTGTACTGCAACAGCAGCCCTGCCACTGCTCCTCAATTCCCAACCCTCTTCCTCCAGCAGCAGGCTCAGGGAATGACACTATTCTGATATCTTGCTCAGCACCCAATGTGCCAGCTTGAAATATCCTTTAGACACAGGAAATATACACAACTTTGCAGAATCACAGCAATTTGGGAGGAAATTACAAAGACAAGCACAGAGGGAAACCTTCCTTCACTGCATCTTCCTCCCTGAGCTGCTCTCTGCGCACTTTGCAGCCTGCAGATTGTAGGCAGAGGGTTCAAGGAATCTTCTAAAATAAGGAAAGAAAAGATCTGCAAGTGAGAGGCTTAATTGAAGGAACACTTGGTTGTTCCTGGCATGACAAAACAGAGGATGCTGCCAGCCCTGGTATTATAGTCCAGCTGTAAACACATCCTCCTTATTTGGCTGTTCTAAGCACACAGTAATGTGTTGACTTTTCCCCTCCCCACACAGCACAGATGCATGAAAATCAAACACATTAAAAAAAATCAATCACCTTTTCAAAACCAATCCCCAATTCCCCACCATTTACTCCCATTTCCACACTTGGACAAAACCTTTTCTGGAAATGTATTTTTTCCCTAAGGAAACTCTGGAAGCACAGTTCAAAGAATCATGGAATGTCAGGTGGGAAGGGACCCCAAGGCCCATCTGCTCCAACCCTTCTCAGATTCTTGTTGATCTGAGATGTCTCAGCACCCCCTGGAGCTGAGACTTCCAACTTTCCAGAGGGGGGGGGAATCCACCCCTTCCCCTGGGAGACCATTCCAAGCTCTGACTGTCCTCATGGGGAAACATTTTCCTCTGGTGTCCAATGGGAATCTGCCCAGGAGCAACTTGTGCCCATTGCCCCTTGTCTTGTCCATGGGACTCCTTGTCCATAGGGAGTCTCCATCTGCTCTGTACCCCCCTTTAAGTCCTGGATCATGGGAATTATGGAATTCATGGCAAGCAGCACCAAGAGGATGGATTCAGCCCTCAAGAAGCTGCACATATAGATATATAACCCTTCAGAACTTCACCACAGGACCCATCACAACACGGCAGAGGTCAAGTCCCTCTTAGGGAACCTGAAGCCTCATTAGGTTCTAAGAGAGACTGTGATAAATCATAGACATAGGCAGAGGTGAATGAAAAGGCACAGCAGGAGCTCTGGGCAGGCACCAGACCCTTGCCCAGGACCAAGAATGTTCAGGGTAGGCAGCTCTGGACCTTCTTCCCACATCCACAGTTTCTCCTGTCTCACTGGGACAAGTGAAGCTTCATGTGCTGGTAGCACAAGGTGGGCACCTCCACATTCCAGCTCCCTCTGGAACCAAGCAGAGCAGCAGGAGAACCAAGAACCAAGAGCAGTCTGAGGTGCAGAGAGCCCTGGACCTATTCATCTGATAATGTTCCTCTTAGGTGACACCTTGCTCAAAGCCAGGCTGAGGTCCATGGCACATCCAGAACAGGACACTTCCTGAACACCAAGTGCATCCAAGCAGGAGGCTGGGGTTGGCATCCCACAAGAACATTCAAATGTCCTTCCCCAGACCCAAGTTTTGACATAACACTAGAACATAATGAACAAAAAAAACAAACCAAAACAAAAAACCCCCACAACAAAACCAAAACCCAGTCTGCTCCCCAGATCCCTGTGTAACTCCAGGATGAAATCATCTCAGTTCAGATGGAAGAGCTGCAGGCTTCACCTTTCCTGGAGCTCCCTAAGGCACCAAGCCCAACCCAGCCTGGAATCCATCACACAGCCCAGCTTGGCAGTGTCACCACTTGGGAGAGGGACACCCAGCAATGTGTCCCCCCCCAGCCAGGGCACCCATCTCTGTGCCCCACCATCTGCAGATGGGCCATGAGCATCTCAGTAGGATGGAAATATGGGAATATGGGAATGGTGTAGGCAGCAAGTGGGTGATGCTGGCATGGGAGCTGCTGGGTGCCTGAAGCATCTGCTGGGGGAGGAGAGAGCCCAGAAGGGCTGGAAGGAATCACAGAATCATTTAGACTGGAAAAGACCTTGAAGATGAACAAGTCCAACCATCTGCCAAAGCCACCCCTGCCCCATGTCCCTCAGCACCACATCCCCAGGGCTCTGAAACCCCTCCAGGGATGATGGGGACTCCAGCCCTGCCCTGGGCAGCCTGGGCCAGTGCTGAACCCAACCTCACCCCCAAAGGCCTCAAGGATTATTCCAGATCTCCTCCTTCTCATGCTCCAGCAGGCACATGGGGTGGGAAGATCTCTTGGCCCACATGGTTTGCAGATGCAGAGAAGGAGCAGCTCAACCATGCCACCAGCTGCCTCCAAATACACACCCAGCCCCAGGGCTTCCTCTGCCAGCCAGCTCCAACGTTCAGCCTCGCTCCTACCCAGGCAAAAAGAATAAAAACACAGTTTATGAGGGGGTCCAGAAGCAGGAGGAAGGGATGGAGGTGCTCCAGAACCCACGTGACTGCCTAAAACAGGGACTGTGTTCTCCTAAAAAGATCCTGTTCTTGTTTGGCTCAGAGATGAAAGTTCTACTAAATACTGTAGACCTCAGAAAGGGTTTCATTTCAGTTTGCTGACTGAAGAAAAAAATAAAAAAAAAGCAAAAAAAAAAAAACAACCAACCCCCCACGCTTTAACATTAAAGAGTAAATTTAAAATCCATAACCTTACATGAATGCAAATGTAAAAAATGCTGCTTTATAGTGTTAAGCAAGAATAAACAGCTTTTTAAACAACGATTTGCATTTCTTCTGAGATAGCACAAATCTGTCCCAGCAAACTGGGACTATCAAGAAAACAGACCTCCTTTCAGAAAAGCATAAAACAATTTCTTGAATTAAAATTGTGTTTCCTGTACATCGGTGTCTCACACTCAACTTGCACATCTTTGTTTTTCAACACCGGGCGTAGGAGGAACTGCTGAATGACTGGGATATGTTCCAGTCTATAAAGCTTGAAACTTATTGCACCACAATTTACATATTGCAGGTTTTATCAAAACTGGTGTAACTCCTCCTGGCTTCAGGAGAAAAAGAATAATACTGTTAAATACAAATTAACAAAAAACTCAGAGGAAGAAGCAGGAAAATGCCTCATTTTTTAAATTAGCTCCTGTAAAAGTGTGCCCAGCAGATCCAGGGAGGTTCTCCTCCCCCTCACCTCTGCACTGGTGAGACCACACCTGGGATACTGGATCCAGTTTGGGGCTCCCCAGTTGCAGAGAGACAGGGATCTGCTGGAGAGAGGCCAAGGGAGAGCTCTGAGGATGCTGAAGGGACTTGAGCATCTCTGCTGGGAAGAAAGCCTGAGAGCCCTGGGGCTGTTCAGCCTGGAGAAGAGAAGGCTGAGAGGGGATCTCTGAATGTCCATCAAGAGCTGAGGGCTGGGGGGCAAGAGGAAGGGGCCAATCTCTGTTCAGTGGTGCCCAGGAGTAGGACAAGGAAGAATGGGTTGAAGGGAGAAGAGAGGAAGTTCCAGCTCCAGCTGAGGAGAAACTTCTCTGCTGTGAGGGTGAGGGAGCCCTGGCCCAGGCTGCCCAGAGAGGTTGTGGAGTCTCCTTCTCTGGAGCCTTTCCAAGCCCACCTGGATGTGTTCTGTGTGTCCTGCCCTGGGGGATCCTGCTGGGGCAGGGCTTGCACTGCATCAGCTCCACAGCTCCCTCCCAGCCCCTGACATTCTGGGATTTTAGGAATTTCTCAGGCTCAGCCCTGGGCACTCAGGGCTTGGAAGGAGATTGCAGTGGTGCCCAGCAGCTCCAGCTGAACACCTGACCCAGGGGGTATTTTCATTTCACTCTTAAAAGTGAAGCTCAAATTGCTGTTATAATTTTATACCGAGCAAAACCATGTATTTTTAAAATCACAATTTCTGGTGGAGCTGCAGCCATACAAATACAGAATTCCATCGAGGTTACCACCCCTGCTCCACTTCAGGGACCCTCTTGGCTTTGTTTGCTCTGAACTGATTCAAGTCCATTGTACTATGGAGCTGCCAGAGCTGGGTCCAGACAGGAGCAGGTTGATCTCTGGAGACTATTACCACCAGCACTGATTTTACCTGGAGAGAACAAAAGCATCTTCTCTTTCTTAAACTCACAGAATCCTCAAAGTTGGAAAGGATCTTCAAGACCATTAAAAAAAAAAAAAGAAACAACCCAAACCTGGTAGTTCAATCTTCCCTTCTTGCTCTTGCTTAGGAATGTGTTAATTTTAGGATTACTTTTCCTCCAAACCTGGTTTTCCCCAAAGCTGCTTCTTGGGTCTCTCATAAGGACAAGTGTAGAAGACTTTATGATGAACCCAAAGAGGTTCAAAGAGTGGGAGGAGGTGATGGGTGTCTCCAGGGAAAAGGAGCCCATCCATCTCTGCTAAATGCAGAGGAGGACAGTGGAATGCTGCCTAAAAATACTCCCAAGTAACTGTGTTGAGTGAACTGAAGGCTGAGAGAAGGTTTGTGATGCTGCTGGAGCTGAGCATCCTGCTCAGGGGCTTTGATTCCATCTCCAGCAGCATCTTCCCTGGGAGCTGTGTGTGTGTCCAAAGGCTGAGGATGATCATAGAGTCACCAGGGTTGGAAAGGACCTTCAGGATCAGAGAGTCCAACCCTCAGCCCTACACCACTTAACCACTGAATCATCTCCTGCAGCACCACATCTCGGTATTGTTTGAACATCCCAGGGATGGTGACTCCACCACCTCCCTGGACACCCTGTTCCAATGCTTCCCCACTCTTTGGGTGAAGAAATTTTTCCTGAGGTCCAATCTGAACCCATCCCCTCTTGTCCTGTCCCAGTCACTGGGGAGCAGAGGCCAAACCCAGCTCCCTGCAGCCTCCTTGCAGGGAGTTGTAGAGGACAAGAAGGTCTCCCCTCAACCTCCTCTTCTCCAGCCTCTCCTCCTCAGCCCTGTTCTCCAGACCCCTCATCAGTTTGGTTTCCCTCCTCTGCACCCTCTCCAGCACCTTCCCACCCTGGGGCGCCCACACCTGCACCCAGGTCTGGATTGTGGGAGCCCAACCAAGAGCTCAGTACTGATGTGCCACTGATCTGTAACTTCCCTTGGGAGTTCACTCCTCTATCAGCACCCACAGGATTTATCTGAACAGACATCAATGAACAATCAACAAGTCAATAAAAATTAATGATGAAAATGACTAAACTCCCACCTTGCTACTCAGGAAATATTAGGTTGTGCATTATTGTCTCTGTGATTTACCAGCCCCAACAACATGTCCAATTTTATTAACAGAGTGCAATTAGCCACTAAATCCCATTACAGAGCTGCTCCTTTCCTGCAAAATTTGTTAAAACCTTTAGAGAGTGGGAAATGAATTTCATTTCTCCCCACCAAAATTAATCACCTCCACTAAGCTTCTCAGCACACTCTGCAACCCTCAGCAGCAACATGTCCTCAAGTGGTGCCACATCTGAGCTCCAAAAGCATCAACCAGCAGTGAGGAGCCAGGGGTTGGGACCAACAAAAAGCACACACCACCCCTGGAGACTGTGTTTGGGTGTTTGAAGGTGACTGCAGGCAAAATGTTACCATGCAGAAGAGCTCTGCTCTGGACATCACACACTTGGCCAGATTTCTAGAGGAAAATGTTTCCCCATGAGGACAGTCAGAGCTTGGAATGGTCTCCCAGGGGAAGGGGTGGATTCCCCCCCTCTGGAAAGTTGGAAGTCTCAGCTCCAGGGGGTGCTGAGACATCTCAGATCAACAAGAATCTGAGAAGGGTTGGAGCAGATGGGCCTTGGGGTCCCTTCCCACCTGACACTCTGGGATTCTATGAAATGACAAGGACAGCATGGGGGGCTCAGGCTAAAAGAATAAAAAGAGAGAGACCAGTCGAAGGAAAAGGTTTTGTCCTGCAGTGATAAGACAAGGGGTGATGTTTTTAAACTAAAAGAAGGGAGATTCAGGCTAAATATTAGGAAGAAATTTTTTACACTGAGAGTGGTTAGAGCCTGGCCCAGGCTGCCCAGAGAGGTGGGAGCTGCCCCATCCCTGGGAACATCCCAGGTCAGGATGGATGGGGCTCTGAGGAACCTGATCTGGTTGGAGATGTCCCTGCTGACTGCAGGGGGTTGGACTGGATGGCTTGGAAAGGTCCCTTCCCAAGAACAGGCTATCACAAATTTATTCATCTGCAAATAGGGAAATAATTTTTTTTTTTTCCCTAAAACTAGAGTATTTTTCAACTCTTGGACTCCTGTTGTTACTTAATAAAACAAAAAAAAACCCACCAAAACAAATTCCAACACATCCACACTATTGCAAAACTCTTGAAATTTGTCTTTGCCCTTTCCACCACTTAAAAAGAACAAGAGCAATAAGTTTAAAAGCTCCTCCTTTAGCTGAGCTCTGCAGAACTGTGGGATTTCTGAAGCCAACACCAGCAACTGCTGAAGAATTAAACTGCAGATCCTGCAAGCACCCTGATCCCTGTTAGCATTTCTTTTAATTCCTATTGTGAGGCTGTCAAACACAGAGATGCAGAACCAAGGTCACCAAAGGGTTTCTGAGGCCAGGCTAACCCAGAGACTGATCCATGATTCAAGAAATCACAGCCAGGAGCCACTCAGAGCTCTCAGCTCCTAACAAGGAGCTCAGACTGATGGCAAGAAGATGGCTCAAGCCCTGATCTTGTCTGGCTGTCCCTAGACATCTCCCCCCCCAGCATCTCAGCTCCTCCTCACTCCTTCCTTCAGTCCCTGGGGTTCTGTAACATCACAAACTCCCCTCACCCCTCCTCCTGGGAGCAACTTCACTCAGCATCACTGAAACCAAAGACAGAAACCAAACCAACAACTTTCTCAGATTTTCTTTCTTCATCCAAAGAGAGAAGTTTTGAACTGACTTTTAAATCTAAACCATGGCAACTAACTTTACATTTTATCAGACTGCAGATTTATTATTTTTTTCTCTTCAGGAATTCCATCAAAATCGTTTTTGTGTCTTAACTGGACCTTCAAATATTTACAACAGATGAGTAACGAGTGAGTAGCACATCTGCCCAGATCTCTGTGTAGACCCTGAGGCACAGAGCAAGTCCCCTCTGAGGACACCAGCACTGCCATAGCCACAGGGGAAATGGAAAGAACTTTCCAGATCTCAGTGCTGGCCACTGGAATTCCCATCAAAATACAGGAGACATCCCTTTATATTTTCATGTCAACACAGACAGCACGCAAAAATCATAAAATGGTTGGGGTTGGAGGGGACATTAAAGATCATTAAGATCCAACCCCCTGCCTGGGCAGGGACATCTCCCACCAGCCCAGGATGCTCAAGGCTTCATACAACACTGCCAGGGATGGGGCACCAAAATAATTTCCAGAGTCAAATACAATTGGTATTTCCACATGAAAAAGGTTCTGGTGACAGCTGAGGTGCTTCCAATCACATTTCTCTCCTTACAACCATCACCAAGTGTGTTATGATGTGATACAAGGCCTTGCTTTGAAAAGTCCTAACTGTTCTTTCCGCTTATTTCCCCAGGAAAAGCAATAAAATTCAGGCTGCAGAACTGGCTTGAAAGCACAAGTGATGGAAAAACTTCACCCGAGGTGGAAAATGAAGCCCTGAGGGCTGAGCTGGGGGGCTGCACCCTCAGCTGGAGTAACCTGGGAGCATCTCAGCAACTTCACCAGCAGCACTGATCTCAGGCAGCTGACAATCTGACCCTTCTGTTCTTCCTGGGATCTCAGAAAACAAAATGATTAAGAAATAAGAGACTAAAACAGAAAAAAAAAAAAAAAAAAAGGGTAAGCAGATTTCTCCAGAACTATGAGATTATTGGCTCCTTCAATGTGCTCCTAATTAGTGCATCATAAGCTGTCCCTAATACATCTTTCAGCACAGCAAACTCTGTCAGATTATATGGACTCCTGGAATTTGAAACTAATTGGAAGAGCTAAAGATAGCACTCAATAATGAAAATATCCACACAGGCTTGCAAATGTTTGCAATAAAAATAAAGATTGCTAAAAAGATCTTCTCCCAACCTGAAAAAAAAAAAAACAAAAAAAAAAACGGCTACCTAATATCCTCCTGATTAACTGGGTCCCCCCTAAGTCACAAGAGTGTTTGATAGTTTTATATCTTAAATTATAGCTGATTTCATAAGTGTCTATTAAATATTAAAGAACAAGATCCTAAAGGCTTAACATCTCACCACACACATCCAGGAGAGCCCAATCTACACGGAGGAGGACAGAGGCACCGAGAGGAAAAAAAAAATAAAAAAAAAAAAATAAAAAGACTTTAAACTGTTGCTCAAAGAACACTGAAGGCTTTGATCACATGCTGTTAAATTGCAGGGAAAAAAATAACACAGAGACAGCACTAATTCCTCTCTGTGGGAGCTGCTGCCAAGGAGCTATCTCGGGGCTGCCCTGGCCAGGGCAAGGTGGTCACCTCCACATGGACCCCTCCTTTTTGCATGGAAGAAGCCACCCAGAGCAAAAATAGAATCACAGACTCCCAGACTGGTTTGGGTTGGGAGGGACCTTAAATCTCCTCCATTCCCCCCCCTGCCATGGTCAGGGCCACCTCCCACCAGCCCAGGTTGCTCCAAGCCCCATCCAACCTGGGCTGAGACACTGCCAGGGATGGGGCAGCCACAGCTTCTCTGGGAAACCTGGCACAGGGGCTCAGCACCCTCACACCAAACTATTTCTCCCTCAGATCTCCTCTCCATCTCCTCCCTGCCAGTTGGAAGGCAGAGCACCATGCAGCTGGGCTTTGTGGATTCATTTTCCCTCCGGACCAACACCAAGCATCTCTCTGAAGATGAAAGAGCTCATGGATGATGAGCACAGGAATGTTATTCAAGAAAAAACAAAAACTCTCCAAACCCCAAAACTCTTCTTTTGGGAGCAAAGATCTCTTGCTGCAAGTCTGGGCACCTCCATTCAACAGGCAAGAAAACCAAGTAAAAAGAAAAAAAAAAAAAAGACATTTCCCTCCATTCTTCTGCTCAACCTTGGCACAACCATCCCCCTGTACTGACTGTGCAGCTCTGAATCCTAAAGATTCACCAGATGGCTCTTCATCAAGTGAACCCAAAATGGAAACACACCAGCAGGAAAGGAAAAGCAGCAGCAAAGCAGCAGGTTGCCCTGGCTGCAAGAGGAAAGGGCACTGCCCACACCCTGCTGGACTTCACCCCATGGCACAGACTGATGGAGCCTCAACAGGGGTCAAGGAGAGCAGACTGACACCAGGAAACTTTGCTCCTTTCCAACATAAAACCAATTTGGAATCTGATTTAAGGAGAGAAGATTTGACACCATTGAAATTTGCACTGAAAATACTCAGCTCTATCAATATTTAATTGAGCAAAATTTTCCACCAGCACTAACAGCAACGTGGCTTTGCTTTTGTTTCTTCCCAGAAAGAAAGCCCACCTTACATTTACAACACAGATGTCATTGGAAAACCTCTCAGAAAAAAAATGATCATTCATTGAACAATTCATGTCAGTTCTAGAGCATCCTGGGCTGGTGAGGGGACGCAGGAATCATCCCACCACCCAGTGGAGGAGATCTGCCCATAACAGGACAGCCTTGCCAGGAAGGACATACAACACACAGAGCATCTCATCCCACTCCCATCCCCAGGAAGCCTTCTGCAGCATGGCCTGGCCACCACAGAGCCCCCCAGCCACCACCCAACAGGCTCCTCTCCACCTCTCACAAGGACCTACCAAAGCTGGGGGAGAACGTGGTGGCTCCAGCCTCACTATGACATGATTCATGACCATGTTGGGGCTCCTTCACCCCTCCAAGCTCCATGTCCCCCCCATCGTGGTGCCACCAGCCTGGCCCTGCTGAGGAGGAGGAGGAGAGGGTCCTCAGCTACAGCATGGATGGGGCACCTAAACCTCAATATGCATGGATAGAAGATAAGGAGCATCTCAAGGAGCATCCCAGCAGCAGGAGCACACAGGCCTTCTCCAAAGAATCACAGAATGGGCTGGGTTGGAAGGGACCTCAGAGCTCATCAAGTCCAACCCTTGATCCACTCCCCCTGTGGTTCCCAGCCCATGGCACTCAGTGCCACATCCAGGCTCTTTTGAAATATCTCCAGGGATGGAGAATCCACTGCTTCCCTGGGCAGCCCATTCCAATGGCTGATCACCCTCTCCGGGAAGAAATTCTTTCTAATATCCAACCTAAACCTCCCCTGGCACAACTTGAGACCATGCCCTCTTGTCTTGCTGATAGTTGCCTGGGAGCAGAGCCCAACCCCCCCTGGCTCCAGCCTCCTTTCAGGGAGTTGTAGAGAGTGATGAGGTCTCCCCTGAGCCTCCTCTTCTCCAGGCTGAACACCCCCAGCTCCCTCAGCCTCTCCTCACAGGACTTGTGCTGGATCCCTTCCCCAGCCTGGTTGCCCTCCTTTGGACCTGCTCCAGGACCTCAATCTCCTGCCTGAACTCAGGGGCCCAGAACTGGACACAGGACTCGAGCTGTGGCGGAACCAGCACTGAGTGGTCTGCCCTGTGCCCATGAAAAGAGAAGGTGGGAAAAATCAGCAAACACTCAGCAGGAAGCCAAGAGTCTTCCCATGCTTCCAGCAGCCACAGCATCAAAGCTCTGCAGAAGAAGCAGCCACATCTATATGGGTTTCTTCGAGGGGGTTGTGTTTTGTTTTGTTTTTTTTCCCCCAGGCATCACAGTGTGTTCAGGGATGGATCCTGCTCTGCTGGGAAGAGTCCTCATGACTTCAGCCAGAGGCAGGCACACATTTTCACAGCACAATTGAATTCCCACACTGCACAAAGGTGGGAACATGGTGTCAACCTGCAGCCTGCTCTTATGCTGTGATGTTCTCCTGCTCCTGCCTTCCCCTCCTGCTGTTTCTCTGGGTGCATTGAGGCCAAAGAATAATCTGCAATACATGACATAAGACACAAGCATGGAGCCCTCCAGGACTAGAATCATCAATATCAGGTGTTAATATAGAATGCCCTCGAGATGCTCAAATCCAGTCTTTCTGTTTATATATTTATTGACAGCAGAAATCCATACTTTCTGTTAAAATAACCAAGCCTGAATCCATTGAGAGCCCATTCTCCTCCCTACCACACTTCACTGATGCTTTACATCCTCTCATCCCTCACCCTGCCAAGCCACTGCCTGGAGCCTGCTCTCTCCTGACCCTTCTTTTCCAGGTCCTCTGCTCCTCACCTTCCACAATCCATCCAGGAGTAAACTGCTGTGCTTCTCAGGAGGACTCCAGCCACCCTGTCTGCTACTGAACATCAGCTGCTGAAGGTTTCTCTTCTGACAACCCTTGTACAACACGAGCTCTTTATGAACCAGTTCTCCCTACCTGGGACGTGCTTATGCCCCAGCTTCCCTGTCAGCCCTGACACCTCCACCTTTCCAGCCCCTGCTGAAATCTACTCAACTCGCCCTCCTTCAAAAGAGCTCTAAAAAAAAAAAAAAAAAAAAAAAAATGAAGATGAACAGTGCAAGTGCCAGCAAACATATTTTATATGATGCACTAAGATCTCCATCTTTACCTAGGCAAGATCAACCCAGAACAATTTCTGCCCAGATACTTCACCATGGGCTGAAGTCCAATGGCACAAAATCCCTTTGCTCAACTCATCCTCCAAGTCTCAGGGTCTTAAAGTTATGGAGCTCAAACTTTCAAGACAGCAGCTCCTCAGCATCCACGATGGAGATGCCACCTGGCTCTTACTCAGGCTCTCCATCACCTTTGACTGCAGCCAACACAACAGAATTTCCCTTGCCATACCACCAGCCTTCTCCTTCCAGCACCCACACAGCCCAGAGCCAGCAGGCACATGCCTTAGCTCAAGAACAGCTTTCTGTTAAGGGTAATTCTCTGTGGGGCCCTTCAGGGGGTCCCACTGATCTCCAAAATGAGGCCACATAGAGCCCATAGCACCTGGCATGAGCAGCACATCCTCCAGCTCTGCTCTGTGCTACAGGGGCCCTGATCCAGGGGCTCCCACTTCCCTTCCTCCCTTCCATGTGCCATCAAGATTTGAGGGCTTGCCCATCTTCAAATGGCTGTGGCTCATAAAATATTTGCTAAAATAGGACTCACCACAAGCTACAGTGTCCCTTGCTTATTCCACATTGCTTTGAAAGTGAAAAAAAAAAGGCAGGCAGGAACTGTAGTTTGATCATAGAATCACAGAACAACAGGCTGGAAAGGAGCTCAAGGATCCCATGCTGGTAAAAGCATGGTCCAGACACAATGACCCAGCTGAGTCTTACAAGTGTCCAGTGTCAGGGAATCCACCCCTTCCCTGGGGATAATATTCCAATGGCTGATTGATCTCATTGTCACACTGTCTCCCAAGAATAACTTGTACCCATCACTCCTCATCATTTCTCAGTGACTGCTTGTAACAAGGGAGTCTCCAACTTCTTTGATATCAGAATAATATTAAAATAATGCAGACAAGCACATATTTCAAATCTTTAGAAAGTTAGAACAAAGTCATCACCCCATCCCACTTGCTGCTTGTCAGACCACACCTGGAGTATTACATGTTCAGTTTTGGTCCCTGCTCCACAAAAAGGATGTGGACAGGATGGAGAGGATCCAGGGAAGAGACATGAGGGTGATGAGAGGACTCGAAAACCTCCTGAGAAAACTGGGTCTGTTCAGCCTGGAGAAGAGAAGGCTGAGGGGAGACCTCCTGCCCATGATCCAGGACTTAAAGGGGGGTACAGAGCAGATGGAGACTCCCTATGGACAAGGAGTCCCATGGACAAGACAAGGGGCAATGGGCACAAGTTGCTCCTGGGCAGATTCCCATTGGACACCAGAGGAAAATGTTTCCCCATGAGGACAGTCAGAGCTTGGAATGGTCTCCCAGGGGAAGGGGTGGATTCCCCCCCTCTGGAAAGTTGGAAGTCTCAGCTCCAGGGGGTGCTGAGACATCTCAGATCAACAAGAATCTGAGAAGGGTTGGAGCAGATGGGCCTTGGGGTCCCTTCCCCCCTGACATTCCAGGACTCTAACCAGACTCTCTGCCCCACACCCCAGTTCCATGGACTGGAACCTCAGGCTCTGCTGCAATGCTCGTTGCTTCAAGTTGCCAGGAAGATGTTGATGCTCAGGCATTGCTGAGCTGCCTCCTTCAGCACCAACACAAACCCAACAATCTCTCTGGGCATCCATAATGTGACCATTGCCAAGACACAGACTGGGCAGGGCTCAGGCTCAGCACAGCAGGTCAGGAGTTCCTGTGAACTGGACCAGGGATGGATGGATGGATGGATGGAAAACCAAGTCTGGAATAAGTGAGTGAGGAGGCTGAGGAACCCCCTGCTCAGTCTGGGCAGAGGAACAGAGAGTGGGTGGGAGCTGCACATGGGAACAACTCAAATCAGCTCCTTCACACACTGAACACCCCACACACACACTCAAGGAGAAATGAATTACCACAGTTAATCTGCAAATAATTTCAAATCAACAAATTTTTGATGACCAAAAGCTGTTTACACACAATCAGCAATCAAAAAAAAAAAAAAAAAAAAAAAAAAAAAAGAGGAGCAGCATGCAGAACAGCTCTCGGCTCTCATTCAATTCAAAAAGGCTCCAGATCAGGCTCTGGGAATGAGCTGGTTCTTACAAACTGCACTGAACTGAGTTCTTACCCAACTCCATCCATGCTGTCAGACAACCCACTGAGAACCCAGCTCTCAGCAGAAGTGGGGGAGGTCCAACAAGACTTCCCAAAGCCTCCCACAGCTCCATCTGCCCCTCCTGGAGCACCTCTGCTGCTCACTGCCATGGGACGTCTCCATCCCACCAAGGATTTTCCCTCCACGAGGGGCAACTACCCAACCACCTCACCAGGGAGGCTCCACCAGGCACAGCTTTCTGTTCTCCAGTGAAACCAAGACTTGGCCAACACTTGCTGTGCTTTGCATCCAGAGAGTTGGGAGGAATTCAGCAGAATTCCACTCGGAAGAACCACAGCGATCCCTTCTTTCTCTCCAAGTTCTGTACCCCTGAACATGGAGTGTCCCCCCCAAAGCAGCTTCCCAGGATGTTCCTTCCTCCCCAGAACACCCCCCAAGGACTCACAGCCTTCCTGCAGGATTCATTCTCCCACCTGGCACCAATTCCAGCACTTGGCTCCTGCTTCCTTGGAGCCTCTCCCAGCGTGCCTCCATCCAGGTTATTCTAACTCAGATTTGCTGTTGTTGCTCTAATGGGCTTATTATCCACCATGGCAAGTTGAAATGTATCTTGTCCCCCTTCCAAAGGTAATTCTTATTCAACAGCAAAATTTACATCTCTTTAAAGAACTAAAGGAATACAAGGAAAAAAAAAATCCCATCTAGAGATGGCTGATTACATCCACTTGGCAGGGTAAGAGAGAAACACTGGTTTGACTTTTATAAACTGTCACTCCTGATTTCTTTTCTCCCCCCCCTCATGCATAAAACTTTCATTTTCAAAGTGCAGCTTTCACTCCAATACCAAATCCAGACCCTGCTGTGCAATCACTTAACAGAGTTTAATCCCACTTCTTGACATAATCCAAACAAAATATGTCTCCATGCACCTAGCAACTTTGGGGAGAATTTATCCTGGTGATCCTTCATGAAAAAAAGATGAGACTGCTCCCAATATATTACTGAAGCATAATTACAAATTAATCACTGAGATGTTTGTATGCTTTAGCATATCATAAACAATTAATTTCTCTTTAGGAATGCCTGAGACAGGCTCTCTTGGCAGAATGCAGGAGTAATTCCATTGGCTTCCAGCCTACTCCCTACATAGCATGAGGCTACTTTCTCCTTACACATCAGTGTGACAACATCTTGCTTTTATTACACAGGTCCATAATCAAGATTTGAGGTTGCAGTATCAGTTTTTATGGTGACACTTCACTATTTTTAAGGTCAGAACTTGTAAGGCTCAGTCATTCTGGTATTACTATTTCTTGGGATGGTTTGGAGACTTAGTAGAATCATGATTTGGGTTGGAAGGGACCTCTAAAGGTCACCTAGTCCAACCCCTCTGCAATAAGCAGGGACAATTAGATGAATTATTTTTTTAAATGCAATTTTTACTATCGTTGCATCAAATTAATGGAAATAAATCCCACTGAGGGAAGGAAAGAGGGAAGGAAAGAGGGAAGGAAAGAGGGAAGGAAAGAGGGAAGGAAAGAGGGAAGGAAAGAGGGAAGGAAAGAGGGAAGGAAAGAGGGAAGGAAAGAGGGAAGGAAAGAGGGAAGGAAAGAGGGAAGGAAAGAGGGAAGGAAAGAGGGAAGGAAAGAGGGAAGGAAAGAGGGAAGGAAAGAGGGAAGGAAAGAGGGAAGGAAAGAGGGAAGGAAAGAGGGAAGGAAAGAGGGAAGGAAAGAGGGAAGGAAAGAGGGAAGGAAAGAGGGAAGGAAAGAGGGAAGGAAAGAGGGAAGGAAAGAGGGAAGGAAAGAGGGAAGGAAAGAGGGAAGGAAAGAGGGAAGGAAAGAGGGAAGGAAAGAGGGAAGGAAAGAGGGAAGGAAAGAGGGAAGGAAAGAGGGAAGGAAAGAGGGAAGGAAAGAGGGAAGGAAAGAGGGAAGGAAAGAGGGAAGGAAAGAGGGAAGGAAAGAGGGAAGGAAAGAGGGAAGGAAAGAGGGAAGGAAAGAGGGAAGGAAAGAGGGAAGGAAAGAGGGAAGGAAAGAGGGAAGGAAAGAGGGAAGGAAAGAGGGAAGGAAAGAGGGAAGGAAAGAGGGAAGGAAAGAGGGAAGGAAAGAGGGAAGGAAAGAGGGAAGGAAAGAGGGAAGGAAAGAGGGAAGGAAAGAGGGAAGGAAAGAGGGAAGGAAAGAGGGAAGGAAAGAGGGAAGGAAAGAGGGAAGGAAAGAGGGAAGGAAAGAGGGAAGGAAAGAGGGAAGGAAAGAGGGAAGGAAAGAGGGAAGGAAAGAGGGAAGGAAAGAGGGAAGGAAAGAGGGAAGGAAAGAGGGAAGGAAAGAGGGAAGGAAAGAGGGAAGGAAAGAGGGAAGGAAAGAGGGAAGGAAAGAGGGAAGGAAAGAGGGAAGGAAAGAGGGAAGGAAAGAGGGAAGGAAAGAGGGAAGGAAAGGCTTTGCCTTTGTGCCACCACAATGAACAAAGTCTCTGTGCAACCTCCTCAGGAAAACCATTGATGTTGGCTGGAGAGGCAGCTGCTCATCCATCTTTGCAACACAGGAAAGGTCTTGGGCTGGAGCCATGGGAGCATGTGACAGTGGGAAAATCTCAGCAAAGGAAATAAAGACAAGGCTGTTCCCAATGATCCCCCAGAAACAGCTTAATAAGGAGGGCCCTGTTCTTCTGGAGGAGCCCAACCATCTCTTCAGAAAGCTGCAAGGAGGGACTGATGACATCAGGGTGAAAAAGGGCCCAGGGGACACTTCAGGTCTTTGGGGTTGTGAAGGTGGCTTTGGTGGCACCCCCAAACCCCAAGGCCAGGAGAGGAAGGAACACTCTCAGGGGGAGCATCTTTCATTTCTTCTGCAGGGTTTGAAGTGAATCCTCTCGTGCAGAATTCACTGCACAGAAAACAAACCCCAGCTACTCCTTCACTGATGTGGTTACCTTCTGCTACAAGGAAAGAAAAAGTCTTTTAAATATGCTGCTGGAAAAAACTGGGAGGGAACAACAGCTCTGCAGGTAAAGGGGGACCTGGGTGTGAAGTCTGCTATTCAGGTCAAGGCACTGGTATGTAATAAGCCTGACCTTAAACTGATGGGTACCAGTACTATTTGAAGGGAAGAGATATTACAGGTACAGCTGAAAATGGAAATTTGGGGGGAAATAAATGGCTAACTCATTTGCTTTTCAGTGGGGAAAAAATAGCCCATTCCATTCTAAAGACAGAATTGTGCCACCTAACCTGAACCAGAGCCCAGTCAGCATTTCAAGATCACTGAATCCCAATTGCTGCTGCCCTGAAAGTTTTTAATCTGCCCCTAAACTTTGCATTGCAGTTTACTGGCCAGGTTTTCAACCACTGAGCCTCCACGTTTGAGATGACTTGGTCATCTCCCCAGCCTGAGGGGAGAAATCAAACCCTCTGAAACTCTAAAACCCCCCCAGGGGGCATTTCCTACATTCACCAACACATTGTACAGCTCTTATAGAATCAACACCCATTTTCGAAACTTTAACAACCAAAATCACATGGAAGCAACCAGACCAGTGCACTGGGAGAAGACTCCAAGAAGACCTTTCAATACCTAAAGGTGGTCCATGAGAAGGATGGGGAGAAACTTTTCCTCAGAGCCTATTGTGGTAGGACAAGGGGTGACGGTTTGAAGCTAAAAGACAGTAGATTGAGAAGGAAAAATAAGGAATATTTTACATTGAGGGTGGTAAAACTCTGGCCCAGGTTGCCCAGGGAGGTGGTAGCAACCCCATGCCTGGAAACATTTAAGGCCAGGTTGGAGGTGGCTCTGAGCAACCTGATCTGGTTAAAGATGTCCCTGCTCACTCCAGGGGGAGGTGGACTACATCATGGCCTTGAAAGGTCCCTTCCCACCCAAAATAAACCTATTGCCCCAAACTTGTCAGACCGAGTAGCCTGTCTTCATCACCCTGTACTCAAATATGTTCCCAGAGCATGGGATGGATGTGGGCACTGGTGATGAATTCAGCCTTTGTCACCCCAGCAGCAGTAATTCCCACCCCTGACCATGCCCCATGACCTCCTCATCACATCTGCCAGTCCCTTAAGCCCCTCTGTATGGCAGGCTTTGATAGGCTGCAGGGATCACTTTTTAATCAGAGTGATATTTAGTTCGAGGTCAAATGGCTTCCAATAATCTCACCTCCACGTCTTGCTGAATTTAGCTTTGCCACTTCAACTCAAAAGCTCAGAGAAGAAAGGAATTCAGTCTGTGTGACAAGATGACTTTTCCCCAGCCAGGTAAATGCCACAACTAATGATCCTAACCTGCCAAAATGCCAGGCTGGACCAACAGACACAAAATAAACTTGGATTTCATCTTCAAAAATTAGCATTTTCCAGAAAGCACAGAATTGTATGAAGAACTCACTAGCAACATGCAGTAAAAAAAAAATACCCATACAAACTAAGGAAATAAAAAAGGAGGTCCACATCAGGAAAGCCACAATTATTGTGCTGTTGGAAACAATGGATTTATGGAAATTATTTTGTTCAAGTGCTAAATGCCACACCAAATAAAGCAAATATATTCACTTTTCATAGAACCAGAGAATAATTGGGGTTGGGAGGTCCCTCTGAAGGTCACCCAGTGCCACCCCCCTGCAGTATCAGGGACACCCTCACCTAGATCAGGTTGCTCAGAGCCTCCTCAAGCCTCACCTTGAATATCTCCAGGGATGAGACCTCAACCACCTCCCTGGGCACCCTGGGCCATTGTTCCACTGCCCTCATGGCAAAGAAAACTTTTCTGCAGTCCTGTTCCCCACTCACAGCACCATTTAATAAGAAAAGTTTAATGGGAAAAGTTGTGCCAGGTTTCCCAGAGAAGCTGTGGCTGCCCCATCCCTGGCAGTGTCTCAGCCCAGGTTGGATGGGGCTTGGAGCAACCTGGGCTGGTGGGAGGTGTCCCTGACCATGGCAGGGGGGGGAATGGAGGAGATTTAAGGTCCCTTCCCACCCAAACCAGTCTGGGATCCTCTGATAAGTGGCCCAGCACAACATCTCAGAGGCCAAAGGATAAAGCACCATGCTCTGCATCATAAGAAAGTTAAGGGCTGGAAACTTAAAAAAAAAAAAACAAAAACAAAAAACCCACAAACAAACAAAAAAACAACACAAAGAAATAAAAAAAAAACCAAAAACACCAAAAAACCTATCCACAGGTGCCAGAAAGCTACGCAGGGAGAAGAGCACTGAACAAACTTGGGTAACCTGTTCCTCTGTTCCAACCCTGGGCAGGCAGGTGCAGGGAAAAGCTTATCTGTTTTTCCTTCACCCTCTGAGCAGTTGGGATTACTTTTCATAGCTCTGAGGCATTCCATTCAAACTAAAAAGAAAAAGAACCCCAAAAACCAACAAACTCTCTTCAAGATCTTATCTGCCTGCTTGGAAGACTGGGGAAAAAAAAACCCAAGCCAGCAATTCTCGAAAAAGTTGTTCAAACCCAGAAGTATTTTTGTATTTGTGCATGAGCTCATGCTCTATTTTGTGTAAAAATAATGTGTGGGTGTTTATAGATATGCTCACAAGCAACAACCTTCATTTTTTTTAATGGTTATGCACCACTGAAAAATGGTGTTTTGAAACCATGAGCCAGTTTAGACCTAGGGATGCTCAAGACAAGTATTGAGAATCTTACTCTCTACGGACTGAAAAAATTGGTTTGATACATTAAATATCAGGCCCCTGTTTTCTAAAATTGCTCATTTCCTTAAAAAATAAAAATTAATAGCAGTTACCCCCATGGGTAAAAAAACACGCATGCACCTTCCTGTCATCAATCCAATGACTTTAATATCAAATATCTTCCTAATATTCCTGGAGTCAAACTTTTTAATAGACAAAAATATCCATTAGTTTAAAGAAAAAAAAAAAAAAAAAAAGCACTGGGGAGGAGGGAAGGAGCTTTTAGCAGGATTTACAGGATTATAACCTCAGTCTGTTGTTCTAACAGCAATGCTGCCTGTTACTCCTGACAGTTACTGGAGGGCTGGAGACATTAAACTGGAGCTCTCAGGGACTTTTTGATAACATTAATATCCAACCAGAACTGGACATTTGTGCTACAAAAGTGGTAATTTCACAGGAAGCAAAATTTCATCAAATTAATTTAAATTTCTTTTTTGCTGAGCCATTTTCTTCATAAAACTCTTGACGCTATGGGAAAAATAACATACCACCTCACTTCTGCTTTCCTTCCTGATGTTTTTAAGTACTTGCTACCTAAAAAGCAAGTCAGACCCTGCTTCTTTTATTTCTCCCACTGAGACACGTTAACCACCTCCTGCAAGTTTTCCAAAATGCTACACAAATCCTTCAGAAAGCTCTGTTAGTTTGATGGGCCTGAAAATTTCAGGATGCCAGCTGGAGCCAGAAGATGATGGCCTTATTGGTTTTAACACCAACCTCATGGCCTGGCCACCCTACCATGTGTCAGGTTTGGAAAGAAAACCTGGGAAAGTAATAAATCACAGACTCCCAGACTGGTTTGGGTGGGAAGGGACCTTAAATCTCCTCCATTCCCCCCCCTGCCATGGTCAGGGACACCTCCCACCAGCCCAGGTTGCTCCAAGCCCCATCCAACCTGGGCTGAGACACTGCCAGGGATGGGGCAGCCACAGCTTCTCTGGGCACATAATCCCACCTGGGGTGCCCATGGCTCCTCTCCTCCCCCTCTCTCTTAATGAGGAAGGCAAAACTCCTCAGCAGGTAAAAAAACAAAAACCCCCCCCCCCCAAAAAAAATCCTAAATACATGCATTTTCAGCTTTCCCCATCCCCCACGTCTGTCACGTAATTACATTTAATCCTCCTAGGATTTGAAGCACAATAAAGGAAGGACTTTAGATTACAAATACCTGAGGTGAAATAATGACACTGAGAGAAGTGGGTCAAATTTAATCCATGGATTAAACTATCAGCACCGGAAAAATGATTTTTCTCCAAAGATCACCCACAAAACCCACCTTTTCTAATCAGCACTTGTGAGAAAGCAAAGGGGAAACAAAACATTTGGGGACTGCAACCATTCATGCTCTTTCTCAATAGATTAATAATTGTAGAAAATTATCAGCCCACTATGTCAGATGATCCCATCTTGGCTTGCAGAGAAAAAATAATTTCCTTCACAGCTTGTTCTCGACATCTAGAGCCTTGAGGTTAAGCACTCCAACAGGGGAGAGAGGCAGAGACTGTGGGAGAGAGAGACCCTCACAGCTCTGCTGGATTTCAGAATCTTTTCTGGTTCTGTGAGCCCAGGACAGAGCTATGGAGCAAACCAGCCAGATGTGTGCCTTTAACCACACACTGATCCAATAAATTGCTGAATCTCCAGGGATGAGACCTGAACCCCCTCCCTGGTTCAGGGTGAGCTGGGCCATTGTTCCACTGCCCTCCTGGGACACAGCTTGTTCCTCACATCCAAGCTAAAGCTGCTCTTCTCTAATTTAAACCCATTGCCCCTCATCCAGGCCCTTGCACACAGTCCCTCTCCATCCTTCAGATCTGGGTGACACCTCAATTACATTGTCTCTTTAGCAAGGTTTGACTGTTATACATGACCCATGGCTAGTGTGTCCCAGAAGATCATCTATCTATCATCTATCCATCCATCTATCTATCAATCCATCCATCTATCCGTCCATCTACCCCTCTATCTATCAATCCATCCACCCATCTATCCATCCATCCACCCATCTATCCATCCACCTATCCACCTATCCATCCATCCACCCATCCACCTACCCATCCATCCATCCCTCTATCCATCCATCCACCCATCCATCCATCCCTCTATCCATCCATCCCTCTATCCATCCATCCCTCTATCCATCCACCCATCCCTCTATCCATCCACCCATCCCTCTATCCATCCACCCATCCCTCTATCCATCCACCCATCCCTCTATCCATCCACCCATCCATCCCTCTATCCACCCATCCATCCCTCTATCCATCCATCCATCCATCCCTCTATCCATCCATCCATCCATCCCTCTATCCACCCATCCACCCATCCCTCTATCAGAGAGGAAACTGAGCTACCCCATCAGGCTCAACCATCTGCTCAGGATTTGTTCCTGCAGCTCCTCCTAACCCCACATCTTTTTCTTGCCCCCTCCTCAGCAATGTTCCTGAATCTCTTTCCACAACAGAATCCCAGACTGGTTTGGATTGGAAGGGACCCTAAAGATCACCCAGTTCCCACCCTCTGTTGGGGCAGGGCCACCACCCACTACCCCAGCTTGCTCCCAGTGCCACATCCCCCCATCCTCCTTCTCCATGCAATGCTCCAAACACAACATCTTCTCCTTAGATTACTTTTTTTGGGTGCCTTTTCCATTTACAACAAACAGAACCAAAGGTGCAGCAAGGAGGTGAAGTCAATGCCTGTTTTCCACCCTTGTCTCATCGAAAAAGTAATGAAAAGCAGCACACGACCTTTCCCTATTTTTAGCTCTGCTCTGCAGGTAGGGTTTCTAGGAAGACTTATGCACTCTGACACCCCAAAGAGCCTGCAGGGCACTTGGCTCAGAATTTATTATTTCACTT
Organism: Phaethornis superciliosus; assembly: GCA_023637945.1. NCBI lineage: Eukaryota > Metazoa > Chordata > Aves > Apodiformes > Trochilidae > Phaethornis > Phaethornis superciliosus. The sequence goes on along the minus strand of JAJQWJ010000006.1, from coordinate 41,754,699 downwards.
CAAATGCTTTGGATGAGGAGAAGCACATTTGAAAACCAGGTTGGGATTTTTTTTTTCTCCCCCCTCTGAGGCAGCATTGAAACAGACAGCACAGCTGAGGTCACACACACACAAAAATTAAAAAAAAAAAAAAAAAAGCAGAGATGTTACAGCTCAAGTCAGCCTTTCAGATTCAGACAACTAAAATATAGGTCTCCTTACAGCCACTAATTAATTTCAAACTAATGGAGTGTTATGTCCTCAAAGCATTGCAGCCATTGGTTGGTAGGGGAGACAAAATAATCCTGTAACTCTTGCACCATCTCGCACCATCACATCTGGCTGTAGTGATGGAGAGAGTTCCCTAACCCAGCTCCCGGGTTTGCAAAGATCTTTTTGGAGCAGCTCTCTGCACCAGTGGTTTGGTATCAGCTCTGCATCTGGCTTTGCCTTCCTGGAATAAAATGATAAATCCATAGTTGACTACAGGAGCAGAAAGCCCATCAGGCTCTGCTGGGGATGAGTCAGTCTCACAGAATCCCAGAATGTCTTGGCTTGGAAGAGACCTTCAAGCTCATCCAGTCCAACCTTTGACCAACACCACCAACTCCCCACTGAACCCTGGCCCTAAGGATCAGGTCCACACACTGTTTTAATACCCCCAGGGAGGCATTAAGCAGTCTCCTGCCTACATAATTTGGGGGTCAACTTTCTAATTGTGCAAGCATAAAATGTTCATCATTTATGAGATCATTTCATGTCTCCCAGAAACAAAAGTAAACAGCTAAAAGTGCCACAGAAATTCAATTCTTCAGCAGGAAACTGAGAACCACCACTCAAGAAGTGGAATATAGATTCTGTAGGGCCCTCAGAGGAGATCTCCAAAGGCTTTGCCAGCATCCTGCAATATCACTTCTAGGGACCTTTGGACTGCTTGCTGGCCCATCATATTTGCATCTTCAGATATTTAATTAGGGCTGTTCATTTTGTCACCTGATTTCAGGCAGTGCTGCCCACACATCCTGAAAGTCAGGCTTGCTTTGACAGGCAAACATAAAAAAAAAAAAAAAAAAATTTTAAAAAAAAAATCACTATTTCCCTGTACAAACACAAGGTTGGGCACTGAGAGGAAGGCATTAAGAAGAGAAATAATTAAGGAATGGAACGGACAGTAGGTAACAGCTGCTTGGAGGATCGTGATACCATGTGGAGCTCTCCTACATTTCAGGTTGATTTTTAATTGCTTCACTCACACCAGGCTTGATCACACACTGCACACATGTGCCTTGGAACATTTGGCCATTATTACTTTTTTATGAAGCTGGGCCCTGACTGAAATTCAGCCAGACACATTAAATACCCAGCAGCACCACAGATGCCATAAAGCAGATGCTGGGTAAAGCCAAAGGTACGTGGGAAAAGTTAACATCATTACAGGCTTACGTAAGGCTTTATTTCTGGACCTCCTTCCCAAAACACTGTGATGTGCACTGCACAGAAAATGACACAAGGGCTGCCCTCTCTGACACTGGTTTTCCCTCAGGGAGATGTGTGGCAGACCTCCTGGCAACCAGTTTTCCACGTGGATTTTTTGCTAAAAGGGACCTGACACTCTGGGGACCTTGATGATGCCACAAATCTTCACACCCCCAAAAAACACTGACCCCCACTTTGCACTGAGAACTGACATGGGGACTGACAACCTTGGAGTTCTGAGGGATAAACAAGTGAGAAGTCATCTAATCCCAGATTAATTTGGGTTGGAAAGGACCTTAAATCTCCTCCATTCCCCCCCCTGCCATGGTCAGGGACACCTCCCACCAGCCCAGGTTGCTCCAAGCCCCATCCAACCTGGGCTGAGACACTGCCAGGGATGGGGCAGCCACAGCTTCTCTGGGAAACCTGGCACAGGGGCTCAGCACCCTCACAACAAACTATTCCTATTTTGTAGCCTACATTTACCCTTTTCAAGTTCAAAGCCATTTGCTCCCAGAAGCTCATAAGGACTTGAGCCTGGTTGTGGTTTTTTATTCAGTTTGCTGGGTTTTCTTAATAACATGGAACAGTTTCTGAGATAAGACCCCAAAACTTACAGCACTCCTTCAGGAAGGAGAGGTGAAGTTATTTAGCATTACAGGAGAATAATCTGGATACAGAGAATAAATTTACCTGAGCACTGGACTACAGGATTATGCTGTTCTAAGTCAAACCATATTGATTCTAAAAAAAAAAAACCAACTCTTGAACAAATAATCCTTGCAAGTATAAAGTCTTCCCCCAACAGTGCCCAGATACAACCTGTGAGGAATCCTGGAGCAATCTCCTACCACTTGTAGAAGCTTCTTCACTGTCCCATACCTCCCATCCCCAAACACAGGTGCCAAGAGGGGTTTATTTGGAGCCTGCACCTCAATTTTTGCTTTGCCCACATGCAGAAAACTCAGTGTGTCCTTCCTGCCATCACCCCCAAAACCCACCCAGTGCTCCCCCTTGCTATCAAGCTTTGGAGCAAAAGGAGCAAACTGGAGAAGAAAGAGGTCCTCAAACCAGAGGAGATTTGGAGAAAGCTTTGGGCAAAGATCTGCCCTTCTCTTGGGCTCAGAGCACACTAAAGTTTCCCAAAAAGAATATGCAGGATGCGAGAAAACACAGGGAACAGGGGGGGAATATGAATAGACTTCCTAGGGAGAAAATAAAAATAACATGGGAGAAGAAATGGAACTCTTGAAAAAAAAAACAAAAAAAAACACAAACCAAAAACCAAGAGTAGCTATTGATTGAAAGAAGGAAAAAAGAAATGGTAAGAGGTGAGGAGAAAGCAGTAGATGATGCAGCTTTCAGATTCTATATAAATTATAAATTACTCAGGCTTGCTTTATTTATTCTGTGTCATGACAGAGTACAGGGATTGATACAAACTCCGTGCAGCTTTGCACCAAGGTGTAGGGCATCACTCTGGGCACACTGCCAGCCTGGTTCTGGGGTTGAATCCTGACAAACTATTCCTTGCTGTCTAAAATAAAAGAAACAAACCAATCCAAACAATCTGCTGCTTCCCATGTTCAGCATTAAGGTAATCTGCTGATCTCCAGAGATCAAAGCATGCCAGAACTCAGGAAACAGCTTCATCTCCCAGCTAATCCCACCAGGAGCAGTGCCCAAAGCTGAGGGAGATGCCAAAGTGCTGAACAGAGATTGCTCTATTCCCAGAAAAAACCTGGAACACCCAAACTGCCTCCCCTGGTTACCCCAAGCTGTATCCCAAAGCCATTGGGAAGGTGGCACTGGGACCACACCACTGATCACAAACTTTCAGCCATGGGTTCTCTGCAGCAAACTTCTCATTGGGATATTTCTTTTAAATTCTTTTCCAAAAGAATCTGAAGATCCTGGTTTTGTATGAACTAAAATACTTTACACATCTGGATGTCAAGTATTTGAGGGTGTCCCTGGGGTGGACTGGATGACCTTCAGAGGTCCCTTCCAACCCAAATTTTTCTATGCTATTTCAAGACAGAAAAGTGCTGAGGTGGTTGTGTTCCTCTCCTTTCTCCTCCCAGCTTGGCTTTGTCCACCAGACCAGATGATTTCTTCCTTGCTCAGCACCCTGAAGCCAACACTTAGCATCACTTCCACATTTCAGTATCTCCAGACACTTTTGCCAAAGATGAACACAATTTTTCAGTTCCTAACCAATAACTACCAGTGAGCAGAGCTCCCTGCCAACCAAGATGTATTTTGGCTTCACTCTCCTAACAAAAGAAGGGAAGAAACAGAGATGAAAGGAGATGGAACTATGGAAAAATTGAAGACAACATCCTCACTTCCTTCTCCTGGCTCTTCAGCAACTTCACAAACTACCAGCTGCCTCAAAGCAGACTGATATTACACCTCAAATGACTTGAAAGGCTTAAGACTCACACAAAAATGGTAAAATATTTGGGATTTCAGGGCATGCTTTAAATCCGTGCCCAGAGGCAGGGAGCTGCAGTGAGGAGAGTTTGAACCCCCCTGTGCCCTGAGTCAAAGAACAACTTGGTTCCTCTGCTCCAGGAAAAAGATTTGATCCCAGCACAGAGGGATCCAGCCATGTGGACACAGGGATGTGACAGCCCAGCATCATAAGTGGCTTTTAAATAGTGGAATCACAGCAACTAACTGTAGCTTAACTGCTCTCAATTCTGGGTTTTTTGGTTTTGTTTTTTGGTTTTTTTTTTTCTTTAAGGCAAATCAAATGATCATCTACCCAAAATCTAACACTTTCACACCTTCCAAGGGGCTTGAATTCACACAACATATTTTATTTTTTTGACATATTTTCTTTGCTGGCATAGAGTATAACATGTTTTCATCTACTTTTAATTGCTTATTCCATCTCCTAATTTAATTTATACCACTATCCAAGATTCTTTTATTATAAAAAAAGAACCCTACTCATCTCTTGTGTTCATGCAGCTCTGGCAACCCATTTGGCAAGGGATCTTTGCTTTGTTTCTTTCTGCTGGGATCTTCTTTGTAACAGTTCCTCCCATAGAGTCTCTCAGTGGGACACATTCCAAATTACACTGCGAGTGCTTCCCAGCTTGGGTGGCAGGGTAGGTATTAGGATGGCAGAAGGCCAAGAAGGCAAAAGGAAATGAAACATAGCTCCAGCCCTTTCCTTTTCCACTGGAGCATGGATAAAGAGCTGTGCCACAGAAGGGCTGAGCCTGGAGGCAGCTCTGGAGCTCACCTGGGCCAAGCAGCTCAGTGAGGAGGATGCTCCAGGGAATGGTGGGGCTTAGCTTCAGAGCTCCCACATCTGCTGCTATCACCACTCCCCACAACCCTCATCTTCTCCCAAGGTCTCCAAGGCCCAGCTCCTCTTTCTCAGATGACACGTGGGACATTGGGACCTCCACAAAAGCCACAGAACCCTTTGGCCACCTTAAGTGATGTTCACGAAGAGCCGAGAGATGACGTGGGGCAGGGAGCTGCCAGGGTGCATCTGCATGGCTAGGATTCCATGCTCTCTCTGCTCTGCCCTTCAGCACCTTCTCCAAGCCCTAAATTACAGAGCACAGCCTTTCCTCTCCCAGAAAAAATTTCTACAGGCAAAAGTAGGAAGAGGAAGGTTGGTGCTGACCTTTCCATTCTGTTTCATCTCCAGGACCACACCAGATCCCTCAGATCTTTTCATCCCCAGCTCCAATAAGCAAAGCACCATGCAAAAATGAGACCACCTCCCAGGAGGCTTTATTAGTCTGCCCTCAAAAGTCTCCAGGAGCCTTCAGCTGCACTGACCTCTGCTGCAAATACAGCAGGAGCCCCAAGGCCTTGGGAACTTGGTTGTCTGAGAGAAGCAGCAGCCTGGGAAGTGCTGGGAGCCAAGGAAAAGAAGAGCAGGGAGCAGCTGGAGCTCTAGGAAAAACTTCTGCCATGCCTTCTGCTAGATCCTCACACCTAGGGCTACTGGGGGGCTACTGGTTGGCCAGTGAGGCAACCTGCTGCATGCAGGGGATGCTCTGGGGGGCATCTTGCAGGGTAAAGGCAAAGGTGCTAGTCAGGAACCTGGTACCAACACCCACCACTTTGGGGCAGCTGCTTTGCAGGGGCCAGTTAGTGAAGGTGTGGGGCTATTAAGAAAGAAAGGAAAAAAAAAAAAAAAAAAGGAAAAAAATAGAAAAAAAAAAGAAAGAAAAAAAAAAGAGAAAAAAAGAAAAAAAAAAGAAAGAAAAAAAAAAGAAAGAAAAAAAAAAGAAAGAAAAAAAAAACAAACAAAAAAAAAAGAAAGAAAAAAAAAAGAAAGAAAAAAAAAGAGAAAAAAAGAAAAACAAAAAAAAAAAAAAGAAAAAAAGAAAGAAAACAATAAGACAAAAAGAAAGAAAAAAAAGATAAAGAAAGGAAAAAAAAACCAAGAAAAAAAATTAAAAGAAAAAATAAAAGACAAAAAAAGAACAAAAAGATAGAGATAAGAAAGAAAGAAAAAAAAGAAAAAAAATAAAAAGAGAAGGAAAAACAAAAAGAAGGAAAAAAAAGAAGAAAAAATAAAAAAAAAAGGAAAAACAAAAAAAAAAGGAAAAAAAAACTAAAAAAACTAAAAAAAAAAAAAGCAGGACCTATCATGGGGTTCTCCAAAAAGGGAATGCTTTAGGATTGCCTGGGGACTGTGGAGTGGATCTGTAGCCTGTCCTTGGAAGGATGAGGGGTGATGGCTTCAGACTGGAAAAGGGGAAATTTCGACTAAGTATCAGGAAGAAAGTGTTCACCCTGAGGGTGGGGAGACCCTGGCCCAGGGTGCCCAGAGAGGTGGGAGCTGCCCCATCCCTGGGGACATTGCAGGTGAGGTGGGATGGAGCTCTGAGGAACCTGAGCCAGGGGAAGATGTCCCTGCTCCCTGAAGGGCTTGGGGACTGGAGGAGCTTCTCAAGGTCCCTTTTCCCCCCAAACCATTCTGTGATTCCACAGCCACTTTCTGGTGCTGAGGGAGGCCAGTGATTGCTGTGATTCCAAGCCTGGGGCTATGGGCAGCCAATAACACAGGAGGCAAAATATCCTTTTATTCTTTTCTCCCCTTGGCCTCTTGAACCTCCCATTCCCAGGGACAGGAAAATGAGACTAAGGGCTGGGGCAGGCTGCTTAAAAGGTACAAACAGGAGTAAATCTACCCTGCAGCAGAGATTAAAGCTAATACCAGAAGATGCTATTTGGAACTTAATGGACTCTGAGCTGTGTATTAGCAGTGGGTGACTGGGAGGTACAGATGTTCCTTCTGGAGATCAGGTTTTCATGAACCTGACTCACATGGGAGGCTCTGGAAATGCAGTCAGTTTTCTCTAGCTAGGTAAAATCCTTTCCTCCTTCCAGGACTAAGCCAGTTCTCATTAAAAAAATAACACACGTCCTCCTTCACTGCTGTATTGCTTTCATTTCATGTCAGTGGAACATTTTCGTTTTCCAGAGAAGGACTTTGATATAAAAAAAAAAAAAAAACAAGCCACCACACACTGATAAATGGGAACACGGATGAGTTTTTCCAGCTCAACAGAAACTGAGGATGTATAATAGGAATATGATCATTATTTACAGTCAAACATCCAAACAGGAGCCCAGAATCTCCCTCCTGGAGAAGGGAAGAGCTGACACACTACCTCTCAGGCTGCATGGCTCTACCCAGGACAATTTAGGGTCTTCAGGATGGAAACCTTGGAGCTAGAGAGAAGAGATGCCCCCATTCCCCCTGGAACACTCCATGTACACAAGACAAAACATCCAGATGGAGGGGCAACAGGAATAAAAGCTGTTGGAACCTCGTGGCCCTGGGCTCCAACCCTTAACACCACAGTTATCCCCAACACAAAACCCTTCCCATGAACCATCCACCCTGCAAAGCCCAGACCTGCTTTCCACTCTCTGCTACTACTGAAAAATTGTTCCGGAGCTCCATCAGAGCCCCCCTGATTATAAATCTCTTTAATTGGAGTCTGAGATGTCTTCTTGCTTTGCTTTAATATCGATTTTCTTTGCACAATTGCTGTTCTCTGGGTAAAAAAAAAAAAAAAAAAGAGTTGAATAACCACTTTTGCTTTTTTCCTTGCTAACAGCACTGGATCCTCTCTCAGTTTGCAATTTGCTAAACTAAAGCAGCCAAGCCCACAGGACAAAAAAGCTTTCCAGCTCCTGGCTCTTCCCAACCACCCTCCTCTCCCAAGACCACCTCAGCTCCCTTTTGGCACTAAACAAGGGCAGATGTTTGCTGAAATGGGTGGATTTGGTGGAAAACCAGATTTATCTCACTGTAGGTGGCTCCACCATTGGCTAAAACACATTCACTGCACTCAAAGGTTTCCCAATCCAACTGGGTTTGGGGCATTCAGGTTGGAGAATGAGGTGGAAAATTCATTGGGAATCTTGTGGGATAAACTCCGTTGTTAATGCAGCAAAGAGTGACCACCTCCAGCACAGACACCACAGCTGAAAAGGCAAAGGATCCCCCTTGGATCTGGATGTAGAAGTTGGGTCTCACTTTGAGCTGATGCCCAGAACCATCCTGAGTGAAATCAGATGTAAATCTTTGCAGGGCAGGTGGGTGAGATGCCAGAAAAGGCCTTGGTCCCCTATGGATGTGCCATGGACAGCAGTGAGAGGTGAACCCTCAGAGCCACGTGAGCTCAGCTGCCATCATGATGCTGAGAAGCATCCAAGTTTTGAGTTGCTGTTTTTTTCACAACCACTTTTTTAAAAAAAGAAAAGGAGTTGGGGAGAAAAGATGGAAGATTGGGCCCATTTTCCATCAGCCTTGCCCACAAGTCCCAGAATCACAGCATGGATTAGGTTGGAAGGAACATTAAAGCTCATGCAATTCCAACCCCCTGCCCATGGGACACCTCCCACCAGCCCAGCTGACTCTTTAGGTGGCCTACAAGAAAGCTGGGGTAGGACTTTTTACACAGGCATGGAGCAAGAGGATGAGGGGTAATGGTTTCAAACTTGAAGAGGGGAGATTTAGGTCGGACATTAGGAAGCAATTCTTTAATTTGAGGGTGCTGAGCCCCTGTGCCAGGTTTCCCAGAGAAGCTGTGGCTGCCCCATCCCTGGCAGTGTCTCAGCCCAGGTTGGATGGGGCTTGGAGCAACCTGGGCTGGTGGGAGGTGTCCCTGACCATGGCAGGGGGGGAATGGAGGAGCTTTAAGGTCCCTCCCAACCCAAACCAGTCTGGGATTCTGTGATTCTATGGATGCAGAGAGGCAGCATCTCACTAGGAGTTGCAGCTCTTACTTTTAGCCACTCTTCAGCTCCCCCAGAGCACAATGCCCATGTCAACCCCCAGCCTAATGATGATTTAGGCCAAGTTTTAATTATTTCCTTTCTTTCCCTTAGCTCTGTCACTGCAGTGAATGATGGATACCATGGCAGCAGAGTGACAGGACTGCTGTGGGGCTAACAGAGGCTGCAGGTGTACCAAGCATCCCCCAGAGATGCTGCCTGACCTTGTCCACCTCTCAAATCTTGGGCAGGAGCTCACATTCAGCTGCACTCTTATGCTGTTGCTCCTAAAAAATATCCATGTGCCATTATCATTTCCCCATCTTTCCCTTAACACAGACTAACTCATCACCCAACCTTCCCTTCACCCCCAAACTCTGACCCATCTCACAACCTTCAGCAACACCCAGAAGTCCCAACCACTGCTTTGAAAACTGGGAGCTCCTGGCTTGAGGTCTTTCCACCCATCTCTTTTACTTTATTCCTTCATCAGGAGTTTGGAAGGGACAACCTGGCTGCAACTTGCTTACCAATACAAGACATGGGGGGAGGCTCCTGCCCACCTCAGCAAAGGTTTGGACCTCTGAGCTCACCCTGAACACTGCCCCCAGCACCTTGATCTCAGTTCTGCAGTTGGATTATCTGTGTCTTGAATTTGCCAGAACTCAGGCAAAAATCCTGGAGGCAAACAGAGGACCTGGATACCTGATGGCTCCTATCTTTTAAAGGCACTGACAAGCTGCTAGATTGAAAATCTGATCTACATTAGTGGCTGCTTCATATTGAATTTTTACCCTTCAGGATGCTAGATATTCCGCTTTTCCTTCCCCCCATAAAAGCACTTTTGTACTTGAAATAAATATAAATATATATATAGAGAAAGAGAGAGATGCTACTCAAATTATGGCAGTTTTCCTGCTGGGGTTAAGTGCAAGCTATCAAATCTTTTTGTGAACTATAGACCAGAAATGGCCCAGGAAAACACACCCAAATGTTTTCTACTGCCAGGCCTCTCATTTCACAGACTCAATCACCACACTCCCCTGGGCAGCTCCAGAGAGATGATGTTCCTCAACACTTACACCAACCTGGCAACCAGGAGCTACTCAAACGCATGAAGATGCAGAGAAATAAAGGGGATACCCAGGTAACCCACAGACCAGAGGTTAAATTGTTCCCTCAACAGCCCTGGCTTCACCACATCACCCAGGAGCACCCCACTAACTGGGATGGGAAGGACTGGTTATCCCTCCCTCTGCTACTGAGACTTGGTAAGGATGTGTCAAACTCCTGACCATAGCAATTGTGCCTACAATAAGAGGGATTTTTAATATCTATTTACTGTAAATATAGTTTCCTTAAACTGCTAACTAACTTCTACTGGAATCCCTGCATGCATTTTGAAGTCAAACACAGCAACTGGAAGAATTGCTGCAAATATTTCTCCCAGAAACTTATGCTCAGTCTAGCTGAATTTGAGCATCTCTTTCCTACCCACCCACCCAGATCACAAGCATCTGCTCAAACCTCTGCCACCCAAAAACCTTTTCCCCACAGAGCAGATCTCAGCCCAGCACAGCACTTACTCTATTAGTAAAGAAAATGGAGACAAACTTTTTTGAAGAGCCTGGAAAAATGGACAAGGGATGATGAATGTAAACTAAAAAAAAAAAAAAAAGATACTTACAACAGAAAGGAAGTAAAAACTTTTTACACTGAGGGTGGTGAGACCTTGGCATGGGAAGATGGGAGATGCCCCATCCCTGGAGACATTCCAGGCCAGGTGGGACAGGGCTCTGAGCAACCTGACCCATTTGAAGATGTCCCTGCTCACTGCAGGGAACTGGACTAGATAGACTTCATGAAAAGTCACTTTCTGCTCAAACCATTCTGTGGTTCTTTATAGCCTTTAATGAGCCTCAGAGCCATGCAGACTGTACCTGCTCATCCAGCACAACTCCAGACTGCTGTCAGACTCCAACATGCCCAACACCCTTGGCAATGCATCTTTTAATTATGTATAATTAATCACATCATTGCTGGTCATGCTGGATTTGCCCTACAAGTGCCTGCTCTCAGCTTCCCCCGTGAAGACCAACCACATCCCAACAACTCCACCCACAGAGACAAACCCCAAAATCTCATATCTGCAGAAATTCCAACTTTGGAGACAAACTTCCTCAACTTGGTGTTCTGAACATACAGTTACAGGACCATCAAATGGTTTGGGCTGAGAGGGACCTTAAATCTCCTCCATTCCCCCCCCCTGCCATGGTCAGGGACACCTCCCACCAGCCCAGGTTGCTCCAAGCCCCATCCAACCTGGGCTGAGACACTGCCAGGGATGGGGCATATTCAAATCCATCTCTTTGCTAGAGGAAAACTATTCAAATCAGTTTCCCAGCTACGGCCCAAAGAGCTTCAAAGAGCATCAGCATGTTGTTTCAGTAGGCAGCTCCACTTATTAAAATAGAAAACAACCTTTGCATGCACCTTCCTGACTCCTGCTCCTCTAGAGTACACTAGATGAAAGCCTTCAGATTTTCCAGCAGCAACAGGAAGGGTTTGGTTAAACCCTTGTGTCTGCAGCAAGCAGCAAAACTGTTTGGTGCCTGCTCGGGAAGGAAGATACAGCTTAATTAAAACTGAAAGAGATCAATCCCACTGATAGTTGGAGAAGTGTCTCCTTTAGAGATATGATTGCACATTTCTATTAAACAAAGCTTATCAAAGGAGGTTTGTACCTCCTTCAAACAAAATGAACCACAGGTTGCCTGGATCTGCACATCTTCATTTCACTGCTCCCTTGTAACTCAGCAGCCAGGCTTGGGGAGGCAAAGAGGCACTGGGGCTTTGAGTGCTTAGGACTGGGGGAAATGGGCTGAAGTTGCCCCAGGAGAGGCTTAGACTCAATCTGAGGAAGAATTTCTTTCCAGAGAGAGCAGTCAGGTGCTGGGATGGGCTGTCCAGGGAGGTGGTGGAGTCACCATCCCTGGAGGGATTTAAAAACCACACAGATGAAGCACTTCAGGCCCTGCTCTGCTGGGTGATGCAGATACTGATATATATATATATTTTATTTGGGGGGATGGCGAGAGGTGGACATGGTGATCTTAGAGGTCTTTTCCAACTGTGACAGTGCTGTGATTCTCTTGCATTCCGGGAGAGAGAAATGACCCTGGTTCAACCAGCAACTTGGATCATCCAGCACAGCCACCTCTACCAAGCCAGAGAAGCAGTACAGGTAGAAGCACTCATACTCTCCAGTAGTAGAGGGAGGAATGAGAAACAGTGAAGTTTGGGGTGTTGGGGTTTTTTTTCCAATTTATTTTCCCATTATTAGCTGGGGGTAACAGCCTAAAGCACCAAAATGCAGGAGCACCCTTTGTGTCTGCAGGAGGAGAGAGCTGCACCACACACCTTCCTACTGCAAACTACATCAAAACATTACTGGGCTCCTCAAAATTCCAATTCCATTTTGAGAGAGGAAAGCCACATTAATGAAAAATGAGGACCAAGAGCAACAACAAGGGAGAAGGAGAAAGGAGAGGAGGATCAGATATATTTGTAATAGTCTTCCAGAGATATTAATTAAAGAACAAATGAACTGGCAGGTAACGAGTAGATATAGTGTGGGTTTCACAGTGTTTCAAGTGCAGGAGTGCTAGCAAGCTGCTAGGTAATTATTATTTAGGTCCAGGTACTTGAAGTCTTGGTAGAAATGGTAATTAAAGGAAAAGTAGAAAAGTACCTGGAATGTGTAATTAGCTGTATATGAAATGGGCTGAGTGCAGGCACTGGGCAAGCACATTTAGATAACTAAATGTGCAGGGACCCACGCTGCTCCATCACCTTCTGCCCCACTGCTCCCACATGGCTTTTGCTCATCTCTTGGTGGTAGGACCTGTAGGACCTTTAAGAACCCAGACAAATTTCTCCATCATCTCACCAGCAGCCCTACACCTTGATTAGAAACCCAACCAGAACAGAAACTGTCTATTTTAAGTTCTGGAGCTGACAAAACCAAACCCTATGAAGAGGCAGCCTTTAAGTAGTCTACAGTAAGCCCCAAAGGTTCCAAGCAGCAGCCCACTGTCAGGTCCCCATCCATCGGTCCCTTTTGACATGCAGTTGATCATTGATGCACCTGAAGAGGGAGTCAGGATGCTCAGAGCTGGGCTGGAGCAGCTCAGAGACATCTCAAGCTCCAACAGAACCAGATTTGTTCATAGGGAGCTTCCCCATCACAGGAAACCTCTCCTAGGCTTGGCAGGGACTTGGCAGGTCACCAGGTTTGTTTTACAAGCTGGCCCAAAGCTTGCTTACTCAGACTGAATTCCTATCTGAGTTTTGGTCAGTCTTTTCTCAGCTCCATCCCACAGAAGTGAACAAAAATAACACCACCCAATCGTTTTAAGAAGTAATTCCTCATTCCAAAATCCACACGTTTTGAGCAACCCCCAAGAACAAGGTTTCCCTGGCTAAGGATGACTCCACAATGAACCTCAATGACTTTCCCCCAAGCATTCTCTCATTCAGCAAGTAACAACTTCCTCCAGATTTCTCCATGTTCCCTTCACACATCTGTGCCTGAGCTGGTATTTCCTCTCCACAACCACATTTTACACCTCATAGAGATGTCCATACCCTCATGGGGCTTTCCCCTGAGGTGTTCTCACTATTTGGTTAAGGATGAATTTTCAGAGGTATATAAAGGTGCACACAGTTATCTAAATGTGCCCCAGTAACTATTTTCTCACTGGCATCAATGAAGCTTGGACAACCAAGTGCTTCTGAAAATCCCTTCTGTGCCCACAGCCAGAAACCCACATAGTTTGCAGTACCCCAAAATGCACAGGAACCAGGAATCTTGCTCCAAATGCCTTCACTCAGGGAAAATACCCAGGGAAGGGTGAGGGGCTCCACGTGGGGCTATAAAAATGAGAACCCTCAGCAAGCAGGTGCTCAAGAGGATGCTCACTCTCACCAGCTACATCTCATCCTCTAAACACACCTCCTGGCTTCTCCTCCCACCCAACTTTCCTCCTCAATGAGCTGACCAGCATTTTAAGGTGCTTTTTCCCCCCCTGGTTTTGAGTTAGAGAAAGCTCCCATTAGTCTCCACTGATGCCATATTTGGATTTTCAGGCTTTTGTGACTTGGATGAACATGAACAACTTGTCAATGGAAAGAAGATGCCTCCACTATCCCATCTACACTGTGAGGGTGCCAGAGCTGCCTCAGGGAAAGGGCTCCAAGAATCTCCCTTCAGATGAGCAAAAGGACAGCATTTTCCTTACTCTCATTTTGTCAAACGGCTGAAATGTATGAGCTGAAATATTCCTGAAAACCTGGGTCCTAGGAGGACTCTCTAAAGGGAAAATTGAAGCCTGAAGAGTTGGAAATGTCACTCGGTTACAGGCTATCAAAACTCAGATGTTATAAAATGGGATGTACCAGGGCAACTCAACCACATGGGCCATTATAAACCTGTCAAGCAACCAGTCTGGAGATAAAGCCTCAAATCCCCACCCTGGAGCATGGCAGTGGTAGCAGGTACACCCCTCCTGAGGAGCTAAAGCACTCAGTACACACCTGATCTAAAGGTCTGAATACATTTTTCACCATCAGCTATATGGGAAGCATCAACTCCAGGCTTGGACATAAAAATTCCAGAAAGCTCTAAAATTCCAGAAAGCTCTAAAATTCCAGAAAGCTCTAAAATTCCAGAAAGCTCTAAAATTCCAGAAAGCTCTAAAATTCCAGAAAGCTCTAAAATTCCAGAAAGCTCTAAAATTCCAGAAAGCTCTAAAGCACTTTTTTTTTTTAATTGTTTTTTTTAAAAGCAACGAGAGAAGCTCCTCAGAACCTGGGCAGCAATGCCAGGGACAACCTGGGCACCACGAATGGTTTGCTCTGCCCTTGGGCCAGTGATGGATTTATTTGTACAACTGTGTCACTTCGATCACCCCAAATATCTGAACTCAACTTTCAAATGCATTCAGCACATCCCAGGAGTTGAGGCTTCTGTTTCCCAGCTCCTCCCAGTACATGTGCCCTTTATTTCAGGAAAATGGGCCCTCTCCATCCACACCAACAAACTCTTTCTACATGACTAACTTTCAAGTTGAACTGTCTTGATAAATAGACTGACTCACTGCAGAATTTAACTATGCATTAGGTCCTATTAGTGAATTAGGCCTTTTTGTTTCACTCCAGAGTGCTGTCAGGAGCTGGAACAGCTTTCCTGATTAATGAAGAAGGGAGAAAAGTTATTTCAAAGACAAGGGCAGATTGGAATTTTCCTCCCCCTCCCCCCCCACTTTTTTTTTTTTTTTCTTTTTTGGTAACTTTAGAAAAATCAAGTATTCCAGCAGTAAAAACAGCAGCAGACACCTCAGGCTTTGGTCTTGCCCTGATCCATGCAGCAGATGCAGGACAGAGTGGGGTTGGACACCTCTATTTGCTCTCCATCCACCCCAAATCTTGGGCTTTGATTCATGTGACATGAGCTCCAGCAAGGGTTCCTGAGTGCCTTCTGAAAAAAAAACCTTGTGCCTCAGAATCATAGGTTTGTCATGGTTGGAAAAGACCCCTAAGAACACTGCAACCAACCCAGAAGACAAAAAACAAAACCAAAATCTAACAAAACCAACACCACCCAGCTACACCACATCCTGAAGTGCCTCCTCCACGTGGGTTCGGAATAACTCCAGGGATGGTGACTCCACCATCCTATGGGAAGCCCATTCCAGGGCCTCCCCTTGCCCCCAGCCTGGCTGCCCATGCCCATAGGCTGCACCATGGTGAAGGCAACCATTCTGTGCAGCAACTGAAATAAGTTTATTGGTGGTGTGAGAAAGACCCAGGATTGGTTATTTTGGAGTTCCTGGCTCCCAAGGATAGCCCTAAAAATATCAGTTACCACATTTCTGCTTTGCAATACCATGTAGGGTTTCATATCTGCTTCCAAACCCATCTGGCAACATCTATCAACTTAAAGCAATTCTTTTGACAGAGGAGAAAAGCACGCAGCAAAAGCACATTTTAGTGGTGGCTCAAAATGGCCAATTTCACAGTGTGAGGGTAGCATTGATCTCCAGGGCTCTCTCTACTGAAGGAACTCCATTAGCTATGTCAATGGCTTCTTTGTTCTGCTTTATTTTTAGCATTTCCTCAAGTGATCCAATACCAATTGGACAAGGGTTGTGTGTCTGAGATTTTTCTCTGAGAAAGGAAGGGTTTCTGAAGCTAAGTCTTAAAGAAAACCCCAGAACATGGTTGGATGGTGCAGCATTTATCTCCCCTCCATGGGAATGTCCTGAAGGATGAGATGAAACTCAAAGCCATGACACGTGGCCAAATCTAAACCATTTTCCCTGAGGAGCTCCTGCATGAGACCCACACCCAGATTCAAAAATGGAATAAATCTGAACAAAAGGGGCCTGTATCCCAAGAGAACAGGCTAGAGTTTCTTTTCTTACTTCAAATATACAGTAGAAACAAGCTAATAACGTGCACAAAAAAACCCAAACAAACAACAAAAAAAAAGTATCTCAGTGCCCCAGGCCTCTGGCTTTGCTGTTCTATTTATAACTTCTTCATCAGATGTTGTTAGGGACATTGCTCCTCACAACCAATTTCACCTCTCAGCCTATTCATGGAATGGTTTGGGTTGGAAGGAACCTTCAAAAGCATCTAATTCTACCTCCCTGCCATGGTCAGGGACACCTCCCACCAGCCCAGGTTGCTCCAAGCCCCATCCAACCTGGGCTGAGACACTGCCAGGGATGGGGCAGCCACAGCTTCTCTGGGAAACCTGGCACAGGGGCTCAGCACCCTCACACCAAACTATTTCTTCACAATATCTAAAAAAAAAAAAATCTCCCTTCTTGCAGCTTGAAACCATTCCCCCTCATCCCATCATTCTATATCCTTTTAAAAGAAGTCCTCTCCAGCTTTCTTACAGGTCCCCTTCAGGTCCAGGAAGGCTGCTCTATGTTGCATGCATCACCAAACACCTGATGAAGCACCAGAGACCTTCAGCCACATCAGCTGGAGGATTCCTCACAACATCTACTCATTTCTTGACCTTTTTGACCTTCTGATTCCCACCAGGCTATCTCTGCAGAACCCAGGGTTGAGATGGTTGGACACAGCCTCCAAACATCTCAGCATAACCTTACTTATGGCCAGTCTTCTCTCTGTGCACATTTACTAATTTCAGGCTCTTTTTCCTGGTTCATATCCCCACAGTGATGTGTTCCTAGAGCTTTCATGTCTAATGGTCACAGGCTCTAATTCAGAAACCCTTCACCACCCACTTCACAAATCCTAAAGGTCCATAGACAAAAATCAAAGGATTCATAAAGTTCTCTGGATGAATCTTGTTTCTAAGAAAAAAGACCCAAGAAGTAAAAAAAAAAAATGTGTCCACATTTTCCTTCTCCCCATTCAGGAAAAAAAAACCAACACAACCAAACAACAACTTTTGTTCTGTACAGACTGTTCTGTGCCTGCCCACATTCTGCCACTTTGTTTTGTGCTAAATCCAACCTGTGTCTTTATCATTCAGGTTTCAAGTGCCAGGCACAGCTCTGGTGCTATATAAATCATAAATAACAACAAGGTGACATCAGATCAGGCAGTTTAAAGAAATGCAGCTGACAAGTTTTGCCTCCCTTGACATTTTTACTATTAATTTCCTTCGCCTTTGTCATCTGACTTCCCAACATTGCAAACTCCACAACTGTGATTACTCTTTAGTTTCTATTATTATTCAAGGCAGGATAACACCTGAGAGAGGGGGAGATGTGGTAGGAAGGTGAGAGGAAAATCTCTGGGTGCATGAGTGCTTCCTTGTAGGTGGCTATGACTGGTGACAAACAAATAGGAGCAGCAAAGTAGTGAGTCAGAAACAGGAATTCAATTTCTTTGTGCTGCAATAGGAAGGTACATGATAAATGGAAGGGAAGGGAGAAGACAAACAGGATGGAGTTATGCCCTGAGGAAGCAATTATAGACAGGCAACTTGGGACCTTCCAGCCTTAAAACCTTCAAAGCACTTAATGAAGTGATTGGGCTCAGCACTGCTCCCCAGCCACCACCTCTTGGGTTTGGAAACCTGTTCTGACCCATGTCAAAAAATAACTAAATGCATTTAGATAACTCACTCCAAGCACTGGGAAAAAATAAAATACACACTCCCTCTCCCCAACTATCACAGTAATTCATTAGAAATCCCTGACTGCCCAGAAATCCTCTGACCAGACAGAATTCTTGCCAGGAGCACATCAGGGTTGGCTGGAGGCAGGTATGATAGGAGAGTCCTCTGCAGTGATGATCATGCCATTCATTTATTCTGGTTTATCTCTGTTTATCTCTGGTTTATCTGTTTATTTTCCAGTCCCTGAAGGGACTCCAGGAAAGCTGAGGAGGGACTTTGGATAAGGGCCTGGAGGGATGGGGTGAGGAATGACTTGAAACTGAAAGAGAGGAGATACAGATGAGATCTGAAGGAGAAATTCCTCACCATGAGGATGCTGAGCCCCTGTGCCAGGTTTCCCAGAGAAGCTGTGGCTGCCCCATCCCTGGCAGTGTCTCAGCCCAGGTTGGATGGGGCTTGGAGCAACCTGGGCTGGTGGGAGGTGTCCCTGACCATGGCAGGGGGGTGGGAATGGAGAAGATTTAAGGTCCCTCCCAACCCAAACCAGTCTGGGATTCTATGATCTGAAACAAAGGTAAATCCTCATCTGGTTTAACACAATGAAGATCCACAACCCTGGAGCTCTGGCATTCGAGAGAGGAAAGGTCTGGTCAGGAGAAACAGAGCTGTAATTCTCAGCTTGGAGAGACAAATGAAAATCTGGTCAAGCAACCTAAGCAGCACCAGGGAGGCAGCCACTGAGACTCAAACAGAACCCAAAGTACCACTCAGCTGCAGAGGATGAAGGAAACACACTCAGGCTGCAGTGCCTCAGGAAACCATGTATTTTTGGTGCACAGCATCTGGAATTATTTCCTCTGTACCTGGCATCCCACTGGCTTCAGTGACGTTGTTCCTTATTTACTTAAAGAATGGAAAGTGGGCTTTCTGCTTTCAGGATCTGACCTGAAACTGCATGGATTTCAAACTAGGCCATTTTCACAATTTTCAGATTCCTATTTGCCATCATCTTCTTGAAGCAGGCAAACAGAAGGATGCAAGGGCAATACCTGTAATCCACCAGCACCACTCAAGCTTCAGGAGAGTCAAGCTTTGCAGAGAGCTGGGAGAAAGCTCCCAGACTCCCACAATATACCCAATTACCACCCTCAGGACAGTAACTTACACCCTGAGATGTCCCATCACAAGACAAAGACCTTGTGACTTCCCAGAAATTCCATCTGGCTCAGGCTTTGGCTCCTTGGGTAGAGAACAGTCAGCATTCTCCTCACCATCAGGAACATCTTTTGAGAATAATTTGACATCATAAATAGCATTCAGATCTTGACTGAAGGTCAATTGGACAACAAGCAACCATCCATCACATTATCCCACTGACTGTAATTACAGATGATTTCCAGAAAAATAGCACACAACGTTTTGTAAAAATATGGCAATTTTTACACACACTTGTTGCACTTCACCCTTGTCCTGTGCTGAGGCACCTAGCTGGTTATTCCACCTCCTGGCCATGGATCAACAAGTAATTTACCAGATAAAAATAACTCCAAAAGACCAGTAAGCCAACATCCCATGAGCTTATGAAACTGCTGGCCAAAGCTGCCTATTCCATTTTTGTTGAGTTCTTTAGCAGTAAGCATCTCAGCCTTCAGTTTCAATGCCCTGTCTTGGTCTCATAAGGTTTGTTTTTGTTTTTTTTTCCTGCAGGTGTTCCCTCCACCATGCCAAGGCTGGGGTTTGCTGCTCCTTGCAATTCCCACTGTTGATCTCTGCAGGATTAATGCCCTGGGTTATTATTGCAGCTATGTGAAGTGCCACACACCATCTTCCCAGGATAAATTCACCCCAATTCATCCCCCCTTGGGCATAGCTGTCCCTGGAGGTTCCACAGGACCCATGGATGAGTGGAAAGCACAGATGGTTATTTAGGAGAGGTCCTCCATCACCTTTGGACTCTGAAGTCAGCTGGGAGGCAAACTCAGTTTGCAGCTGAAGTTCTCAAAGACAACAAAAAAGAAGTTAAAGAGTCTGGCAACTCATCTCAATTTCAGCCATCCAAAATGGGAGGGCTAAGCCAAGGAAATGCCTACTCCTACCACCAGCACAAACAGTGGAGCAAGGTCAGGGGGTGATCCATCTCACCCCTGTATCAGAGGATCCCTCTCCTCCTAGAGCTGGAGCCCAAAGGGAGAGGAGATGGCAGCCCAGAGCAAGGAGAGGCAGAATCAACCCAGCCTGGCACCTCTCTCCAACTACCTCCCCATTAGCTGTTGTTCAGCACAAACATGGTAAAATGGCTTTTTTATGAGCATAACTTTCTACTAACTTTGTTTCCTTGATATGAAGCACCCAACCCCTCCATAGTGCTTTGTCTTGAAGGAAGAGAAACTTTGGCCCTCGACTCACATTTGAAGTTCATCTTTTCCAGATGACAAGCTTCAGAATAACCATTCAATAAATCAAGAACCATCTGATCACATACTTTTCAAGTTCCCAAAGGCCCCCCCCCACACAGTTCTCTGTGTATATCTATTCAAACCAAATAATGTGTTTTCTATAAATGAAAATTATTGTGCAGGTTTTACCCTTCAGTGCTGGACATGCTGGGAACAGTGGAAATCTTACAGGCAGAAGAAATGCAGGATAAAACTCAAAGAAGGAACAAGCCCAGCTCAAGAGAGTGAAAAGACCTCATCACAACAAGAACAAAATAAAACATGGTCAGCACAAGAACTTCACCTGTCCTCTTCCCTTTGCCCCCGGCTGCACCCATGACCTGGAGGGGACAAAGGTGCCAATTCCACCCCCCAGTCAAATATCTATAGGGTTTTGGACATTAAATATGGTACAAAGGGGCTGATAGGGAGCTCTGTATTGAGATCCCAACTATTTCTTCTTTAGACCTATCCTTCATCCCCCAAGCACTGCTAATTCTAAACCCCATTTGAAGTCTTCCAGCCTGTCATGTAGAAGCAGCTCATGCTTCCCTTCTCAGGCATTAATAAATTCTTTTCTAATAGGAAAACAATCATCCTGCAAGCTTACAGATCCAGGAACAATCTCTGCCACAGGTCAGGGAGATGTTCCCTGTTTTCCTTCTTTAATTTATGCAACCCCAACCGATCTCAACATCAGCCAGGACCACCTATTAGGTTACTAAGATTGAAACAGGATTCTACCATCAACCCTGCCTTTTCATCATCTTTTAAGGATATGAACCTCCTCTGTCTCCAGCAGAGAAGTACTCAGTTATTCCCTGCAAAAAAAGGAAATAATTTGTCTATAGCTATTTCTTTTTCCTTCCACTCAGCTTCTCACAGCTCTTATGTCCCCATGGGTTATTCACCTCTTTCCTTTCAGGCAAAGATCTATCAGTGCTCTGAGGGAAAGTTCAGGGTGCCTGCACAGGAATGGTTCCTATCTGTACCTATAATCAGATTTCCTTTTCAGGGACAGCAGAAAAACCCCTGGGTGGAGTTGGGTAATATGTTCCTGTGCTGCTGGGTTACCTTAGATCCATGGCAATTTGTTGCCCTGAAATGCAAACAGCAAACTCCTTAAAGAGCTGAGTATCACTGACTGAAAGCTGTTCTCTGTTTGCCCCACTTTACCTGCAGTGAAGCTTTTAAAAAACATTTCCATTTTTTCTACATTTCTCACTTAGCACATATTGGATGCTTTCAAATTCCCTTTATTTATTTATTTTTCATCTGGGGTGTATTTTTGATACTCCCATATTCTCAGAATAAATTGACTCCTGAGCCTGAGAACTGCACATTACGTTGAAGGATTCACACATATTTTTGCCCAAACTGTTTGCATTTAAATTTCAATGCTATCTCATTCATCTTCCACTGCAGATTCCCTTTCTTCTGGCTTATCATCTTGATCATCTGAAGATCTATAAGGCCAACAGTGTGCCAAGCCAACTGCAGCCCTGCAGGATAACACAGTTATTAAAAGCTGGAATCAGTGCCTCATCAGTTGTGCTGGGAGTGACCTTCTGGTTAGACAAGTCCAGACTCAGCATCTGGAAAGAATACTAAAAAACTGTCCCTTTTGATCAAGCTGCTCAAATTCATTAGGAAGCTCAGCAGAGCACAAGATAAAAATAGTTTGGTGTGAGGGTGCTGAGCCCCTGTGCCAGCTTTCCCAGAGAAGCTGTGGCTGCCCCATCCCTGGCAGTGTCTCAGCCCAGGTTGGATGGGGCTTGGAGCAACCTGGGCTGGTGGGAGGTGTCCCTGACCATGGCAGGGGGGGGAATGGAGGAGCTTTAAGGTCCCTTCCAACTCAAACCATTCTACCAATCTGTGATTTTGATCCCTTTCTAAAGGAAAACCTTCCCTTCCCATAACACAATGGTTATATTCCAGATTAAGTTCCTTATAACTTCACCTGCAATGCTGAGCAAACCCAGGCTCCTAAGCCAAGCAGATTGTCCCATCACAGCCCAGGAAATCCCAACACAACCTGGTGCAGGACAAGGAGCCTAGACAGCAGGGAAGGATGGGGAAATGCCACCCTCTAAAATCCTCTTTGGAACACCTCGGCAAAAATTCCCTCCCAACCCCCCTGGCTGGCAATCTGAGCAGCCTGGTCTGCTTTTCCCTGCCTTCTGCCTCACAAAGAGTTAAATTCTGGGCTCAGACAGACTTGGCATTGTACTCCCCCAGGAAGATTACCAGCCTGCAGCATGTTCTCATAGCAGACACAACCAACAAAGGTCTTCATCTGGGGACTGTGTGCCAAATGCAAGATCACGCTCTTTGAATCGAGCTTTGTGACACCAACAAATGGAAGACAAAGCAAGAGAACACACAGCCCTGACTTCTGCAGCCTTGCCAACATTTCTCCCAGCGATTTCCACCTCCCAGCAGGCAGAGGTGCCACAGCTAACACAGCTCCAGCACCTTTTGCCTCCCCTGTCCCATCAGAAATCCCTGGATCTGATGCTGATGGGATGGAGCTGCCAGTCTACGAGATTCAAATAATGCTCCTCCCTTCCTTGTAGGGTAAAAGAACACCCAGAGCCCAGGCACTGCTCATCCTGCAGACTTGGTTGTAAGGGTGCTGAGCCCCTGTGCCAGGTTTCCCAGAGAAGCTGTGGCTGCCCCATCCCTGGCAGTGTCTCAGCCCAGGTTGGATGGGGCTTGGAGCAACCTGGGCTGGTGGGAGGTGTCCCTGACCATGGCAGTGTTTGAACTAGATCATTTTGAAGGTCTCTTCTCACCCAAACCAATCTGTGATATGACAGGACATGGTTAATTTAGGATATATAGACCATATCCTCTGTATTTCACCATTAGATGAATCCAGACAGTTCTGTTCCCATGGACTTTGTTCCCTGAAGGAATTTCATGGTACAGATGGATTGTAAGGAATTGCCAAAGCTTTCTACTAAAGGAAAAAAAAGTCAATCAGCTTTGGGTCAGCCTTCCTGCAGTCCCATCCCCACCCCAGGGTGAGCAAACCCCAAAGGAAAGCTGCAGAAAGCCAAGCCTCACAGATATCACAGACAAATATCACAGAACTGTCAGAGTTGGAAGGGACCTCCAGAGATCATCTAGTCAAACTCTCCCACTAAAGGAGGATCACCTAGAGCATACATATCAACATTCTTGCTGAAAAATCAGTGTCCCTATAATGCCCTACCTATTTACCAAATAATTGTCTTGCTAAGTATCAGAGAGGCTGAAGTAATCCTGAGCTAAGAGCTTTGGCAGAGCCAGACTCCTGACCTGCTTTACATCTCTCTCTCTCCCTCCCCCAGACGCAGAACTATTATTAATCCCAGAAAAGTGTCATTGCTTCCTCCAGGTGCCACATTATTGATTTTCCTGATGTTTGTGGGATTTACTCTGATAGAAGCGAGAAGAATTTTCTCTTTGTACAGAAAAAAAAAAAACAACAAAACTTATTTTGCCCTCCAAAGTATTCATGAGGTCCCTGCAATGTTATTTATGGAGGATTAAACATTACGTGGGATATCTGCATGTACAGTTTCTCCTTGACATCATCATTTATTTTTTTAATCACGTAAGCTCCCTTCCCCTTTCGCAGCTCATCCAGAGTTGCCATTTTTTATTTGTTGTGTTCTGTTTTCCCTTCTTAGCATCAGGAACTGGGGATCCTGTTCCCCACACTGAAGCAGGTCACATAGATAAATATTAAAAGCAAAATGCCCAGCATAAGGAGAAGGTTGTGTATGTCATAAGTGATAGCAAAGCCACAGGGATACTGCTGCTAGAATAAATGACATGAGGGAGCAAACACATTTCTTGTAGCTAATTAATTCAAGATTTCAGAATATGCTATGAAGGACAGGAAGAAGGACATGGAGGAGAGGAGAAACCCCTCTTTATGTGTTACTTTGCACTGGTCTATGTGGAAAAAGGAGGAAAAAAAATTGGGACAGTGAGAGGAGGTGATGGTGCCCCTGGGTACCTTCACCTCCAACACCAAGGCCACCACTGGTGAACATTGCCAGCTGC
Organism: Phaethornis superciliosus; assembly: GCA_023637945.1. NCBI lineage: Eukaryota > Metazoa > Chordata > Aves > Apodiformes > Trochilidae > Phaethornis > Phaethornis superciliosus. The sequence continues at coordinate 41,730,318 of JAJQWJ010000006.1, read as the reverse complement.
ACAGGGTGATGGGAACAGCTCTGATCTGCTCCCACCACCCCAGCTGGGCTCCAGGCTCACAAAAAAAGCAGCTCAGCAAAAGCTGCAAACAGCACAAGAAAGCAGTGGTTTGTTCCACCAAAAGAGCCAGCGAGCTGGGGTTGGGATTACTCATGGACATCTGAATGCTCCTTACACTCATTTGAATACCCTGGGGTGAGGGGGGGGAAAAAAAAAAAAAAAAAAAAGAAAAAGAAAAGTTTCCAATTCCACATTTTGCCAGGAAGCAACAGCTGCAGCTAAAAAGAAGATGTAGAAGGGCATTTTTTGCAGCAAATGTTTTCATCCCTGCCCCAGAGGCATTTCTGCTGCATGGGGACCAGGGGAGCTGCTCCTCAACCCCCCATGGGGATTTTGAGGGATGGAGAAAAGCTGTTGGTCTGCTCAGGGAGAGGAGAGCAGCTTTAATTAACAACCACATCTTGAATGGCAAAACAGGAGAGGAGAGAAACAGATAAATCAGGAGGGACAGTTGCTCTGGCTGCCAGGTCAACCCAGAGACAAAAACAACAAGCAGCTTACAAATTCCTTGAAAATAGGGAACTGTGACCAGGAAACAACACACAAAAGCTCACATAAGCCTTTTAATCAGCAGCAGGAAGAACTGCACCAGTTTAAATTGCATGAGCTTTGCCCTGCTCTGGGACATTGGGCCTCTGGCTGCTGCTGCTGCTCCCTCCCAAGAAGGCTCCAAGCTGTGGAAGCATCCAGTGCAGATTTTCCCACAGTAGAAGTCATAAAAACAGGGCAAGAGCAGAAGTATTAAAAAAAAAAAAAACAAAAAAAAACGAAAAACCAAAACCTCGGTACCAGGAGCATCCTCCTCTTGTGGTCAGGCTGGCACAGGTGCCTTCCAAAGCCAGCAAGGTCATCACATCCTTTGCCCAGGGATGGTGGAGGCAGTGGAGAACAGTCTCACCCCAATAAAAACACATCCCTGAAGTGCTGATAGTCAAACAAAGCTGAGGTTTGCAGCTTTAAGTGATCTAAAAATAGAAGCACAGAATACTGTGTTGGAAGGAACCCTCCAGGATCATCTGGTCCAACCTATCCTGATAAAAGCAGGGTCTAGACAAGATGGGCCAGCACCCTGTCCAGCTGAGTCTTAAAAGTGCCCAGTGTTGGGGAACCCACCACTTCCCTGGGCAGATTATTCCAACAGCAGCACTTTGGATACTGCCATCCTGAAAACTCTCCTGTGAGCATAACCCCACCAACTCCAGCCAAGACTCCAGCAGTGTTTAGAGCAACCCAGAGGAAGGAGGACCCAAGAGGTTAAGCAGAAAATGTTTTTCTGCTCCATGTTTTCTCCAGGTGGAGACTGAGCTGTCAGGGGGTTTATAAACCCAGATGAGGAGGAGAGGTTCCCAGTGATAACCAGGGCCAGGGGCTCAGCTTTTGCTGATAACCCAAAGTCCAGAGAGGAAGCCACACAACCAAGGGGCAAAGCACCAAATCTTGCAGTGCTGGTTCACTGCAAAGTAAACCAAGAACCTTTCAGGGGATGCAAACCACACCTCTTTGTTCTTTACTGAAGTGTTTCTAGATTAAAGGAACAAGTTTTGTAGCAAGAAGCCAGCAAGCAGGAGGAAGATGGGATGAGGGGGGCAGGATGCTGGAGAACCTGGATGGTTGGACAAGGCACCAATCACTGCTCCTCAGTGACCTTCTCCTGGTGGTAACCTGCTTAAATTACAATAATTCTTGTTACCACACAGAAAGAAATCCTCTCCCATGTGGGACTGTAAAATAACACATCTGAGAGGGAAAGAGAAAGGGAAAAGAAGAAAAGGGAAAGAAAGCCAAGGGTGGCAATGCCCTTCAGCCCATGGTGAAACCATCTCCAAGGAATTTCTTAGCTCCTTTGAACCTGCTCAAGCACTTTCTGCCACACCATACCGACAGGGAGTAACCCTGGAAGCACCCAGAGCCCACTTAATTTCATTTTGGAGGGGTGGGGTTGCTAAAAACCACATTAGAGACTCCTGCCATGGGCCATTCAGGTCTGGGAAAGCATCAACCCAGCTACCACATGAAAAACTAAGGAGAGCAGCAATGAAAATACAAATAAAAAGCTCTGGTCTGCAAGAATATAACACTGAGCAGAAGAATATTTCCCAATATCTCTATCTCAAAATGTTTTTCAAGTAAACTTTGTCATCTCTGCCTGCCTATGTTACATTCTCTGGTACAGAAGCACCATGGCTCTGGTTGCAGAGATGTTGCAGTTGCCAAGACAACTCTTTTTTTCTTTTTTTTTTTTTTTTCTTTTTTTGCAAATACATCCTAGGCCACACTGATAAAATCAGGGGTTGTAAGATATTAATTGCTCCAGGAGAGAAAAGATTTTCTGATGGAAATACCAGGTTCCAGGCTTTATAGTGCAAATTATTGTCCATGTAATATACTGCTTTTATAACCAATCCATTTTTAGAAGTGGATAGAAAAGGTCAAGCAGTATCTCCGTGCATAATTAATATTTGTTTTGATATAGCACCAACTGGCTGTTTGGTTATTAAAGTTTGTTATTAACTATTAACCTTGGCATTCAGCTTCTTCACCACAGAACTCGAGGCTTCTATCGTTTAATAATTGCATTAAAATAGAAACTGTGTCAACCACAGATTAACTTTCAAATCCTCAATGGGCTAAAAATAATGAACTGATCTACATTTACCAAAAGAAGAGATTCCAGATGATTATTGCCCTTTTTTGAGGATGCTGGGGAGGAGGAGTGGGGGTGGAGTTTGAGCCTCGATTTTTAACTTTAAAGGCAACAAATTTGCACTTAATCCAAGGCCTACAGGCAACAAGATGGAAATGGTCCAAATTTCATCTACCAGAACCATGCACAAGGGCTGTGGTTTCTGCAAACCCCATCTGAGCAAGCAGGAGGGGAGGGGACAGGAGAGGGGACAGGAGAGGGGACAGGAGAGGGGACAGGAGAGGGGACAGGAGAGGGGACAGGAGAGGGGACAGGAGAGGGGACAGGAGAGGGGACAGGAGAGGGGACAGGAGAGGTCATAGCTCATGGAGTCCAAGATGCCAGGTCCCAAAGTGGCTTTTGGAAGGTTGAAGCTCTAAGTAGAACAGAACAATCTGGTGTTGAAGACCAGGCTGGATGGGAGCAACCTGGTCCAGTGGGAGGTGTCCCTGCCCATGCCAAGGGCTTGGGATGCTCCTTAAGGTCCCTTCCAACCCCTTCCATGGTCCTCAAGACACTGTCCACACCCTCTTGGACCTACAGAACCTTCTAGACCCAGCTCAGAGACACAGGACAAACTTTGCAGCAGCCAGCACCATCAGCTTGTGCACAGACATAAACATGGAGTGAGAGCACTTGTATTTCACTCCTAACTTCAGGAGTAAGCCCTGTGTAGGAGCTCCCTGCTCCTGGCTGTGCTCTAGCATCAGCTCCAGCTTTCTCTCCAGAATCCATGGGAGCTGGGACACATTCTGCTCCTCATCTGGCTGATGGACCAACCACACACATCCACCCACTCTCGTGTAGCCCCCAAAACATCCAAGCCAAGGAGACAGAAGCTTAGAAGGCATTTTCTGCCACAGCTTCCAAGCCAGGGCCACCAGCAGTGCCAAACACCCCCAGGAGAGGAGGCATCCTGGTGACAGGAGCAAGGGACAGAAGTTTTGGGCAGCCCTTGGCTTCCCCAATGGAATTGCAGCCAGGGGGATGGTGGGGTGCCCATCTCCAAGCAGGCAGCACCCCAACCATCTCCCCTCAACCCTCACTACAGTGCTGAGAGGACTGAGTTATGTGCCAAGGTCTGACACATTTAACCCAAAAGCTTTTTTTCTTTTCCAGCCAGCCAGGCTGATGTGTGGGGTATTAAAATAACCCAAGTCCAGCAATCCCCTTCACTGCCTTCCCATCCCCACCTCACACCTGCTCCAGCTCAAAGGGGCAAAGCAAATGTCTCCAGCTAATCCCTGGCCACAACTTAAGGGAGGAATATTCCTGATGCAGCACTTTCCATTGCATTTCTGTAGCAATGTAGATGGGTAGAGTAAGGACAACAGTATGGATTGCTCCTTCTAGGGACTGCTCTGCTTCTAAACCTGGTGGCTCATTTTCCAAGCTCTGTCTGGTCCACCACCACATGCAGAAAAAATCCAAGGAGAGGCATTAAAATGGCACAACAGAAAATATTCCTTCCTTTGCTGCCAACAGCCCCAAATACTCAGGCTGGAGGTGAGAAGTCACCCCCTGCCACCAGTGGGCAGGAGCTGGGTTCTCCACCCAGGCGTGGTTGGTCAAGGCTTGAGTCAACCTTAAAATTCAATCTATTTCCAGGTTGCTAATCCAGGCATAAAAATTGTGAGTCCTGGAGAAGGTATCTCCAGGCTCTGCGTGCAGATACACAGTCACACACAGGAGGTTTTGCTGCCAAGAGGTAACTGGTGAGACAATCTGTGGCATGGCGAGACAGAAAAATTGAAATCTCCACTGAACCAAGCAGTTAAAAATAAAGGAAATTATTTATCTCTGGTGCCTGTCCAGCATCTGAGCCTGCAGGATAGAACCTGCAGCTCCAGCCAACCAACCTCATGTCTCACCTCCCCTTGGGCTTCCATCAGCCCTTTTCCCCTTCCCAGGAAAACCTGGCTGATGTTTACTCAACCAAATGCTCCTGAGGTGGCCACAGGGGCTGCTTCTGGGAGGGAATTTCTCCAGGGCACTAAGGAGGTTTCCTCTGGGAAGATCTCTGAGCTGCTGAAATGATGGTGCAGAATAAAAGGGGTTGAGAGGAAAAGGAGAGAAGAGGGCATCCCCCAAATCAGCTCTGGTTGGAACCAAGAGCTTCCTCATTTCTACTGAAAGATGCACAGGTCTGGCTACAAAGCAAAATTCACCACCTGCTGGCTTTTTAGAGGTTTTAAAAAAAACACATACACACACAAAAAACAAAACAAAGGGAACCAAAAACCTATTCTCAAGCCAAAGTTAAACCATCTCTGAAACACTCTCACCCAGAGACACCTCAGTTCAAAATGTAGCATCCAACTTCTCCTGTTCCTTGCTCAGGAGCACCTGAGCAGAGTCCCCTGCCATGGCATGCTGTGCCACCACCCAAGACAGAAAGAAACCTTCCTCTGCCTGTTGTCACTCAGCCACCTGGCCACAACCAAGCCCTGAAGCCCTCCATTGGGCCCTTTCTTGGTTTTCCTCCCCAAATTAAAGAGCTTCTCTTAGGACACACAGAAAGCCAGGGACCTGCTCCACCTCTCTGAGCCACAAGATGAATGAATACATAACCCAATTTGACCAGAAAGCTGTAAAGCTACCAAAGCCATGTCCCCAAGCCCTTCTCCCATCAGTGTCACCTGTCCAAGGCTCAAGACCACCCATGCGCATCCCCTGCTTGCTGCCAAAACACCCAGTGAGGCTTTCCTGGAGAAAACTGATGTCACTTTTTTCCCCCCCCCCTTCTATCCAGCACTGATTTATCCCAGGAGCTTTCATTATCCCTGAAGAGGCTTCCTTTGGTGGTTAAAACTGCTCTCTGGGCTGACAAGATTTCAGTTTGAGCAGGAGAGGAAGGAGACAGATGGATGCATAGAGAGCAGGCAGCTGCCCTGCTGCCTCCCAGCCAGGCAAGAGAGGCAGTGCCTTAATATAGGCTCCATCTGCCAGGTCAGGGCTCTGGGAAGGAGAAAAGGTAGGGAAGCATGTAAGCAAGATCTTTACGTGACCCTATTCCCCCCAACCTGGTGGGTCAGGCTGTTCCCAGAGCAGAGGGAGCAATGCCTGCATCCCTCTCTGGTCACTGGAGCAAAGCAGATGTTCTGCTCCATATCCTGGAGATGTCCTCAGGGAATGTCACCTCTCATCAATGCTCTACTGCCAACACCAAGCCTCCCAAATCACCCTGACAGCTCCTACATCTCCTGCTGCTTCCCATTTGCAGCAATCCTGACCCTCACCCATTCCCTTCCCCTCCACTTCAGACTTTGGTGTCTGCTTCCTAAAAGCCTACACTGGGACCAACAAATTCCCTGGTGGGTGTCAGGAGAGGTCCCCACAAACCAAAAGTTGAGAGCTCCATCACCTCCTTGGTGAAACTTCTGCTGCAGCTTCTCCAGGGACCTAAAAAATTCTATAGGGCCTTTTGCAAAGCCCAACATTTAGCATCATGGTTGAAAAAAAGATGCTGTAAATGCATATGGGAGCCCACCCCAGAGACCTCCTCCAGGGGAATATTCCCATCTCAGACATCTTGGCTAAACTCTGCTATTTAAAACTCATCTTTCTCCTGTTTTTATTTTCCAAACACCAACTCGGGTGGAATTAAGTGATAGGTTGGCAAAAGTCTCATAAAAGGCTCCTTTTTTAGGCAATCACACTGGTGTCACCTACTTGTCATCACTTCCAGGTAATTTAGCAAGCTGATGCCTTTGTGTGAAGGACTAATGACATTATTATTTTAATTTGAAAAAAAAAAAAAAAATCAGGCATGGGAAAATCAGCTTTTTGGCATCACATGAGGGAATAAAATTAATGCACAAGGTCTGCCCAGTGCCATTGCTGAGCTTGAACTGCAGCCTGGTTGGGATGCACAGTTCTAAACATTCAAGTATTAAATAATACACTTGCTAATTTGAAGTGAACAGGCACTTATGGGTTGGGTTTTGGTTTTTTGGCTTAAAAAAGGATTCTCTGTGCTGAGCACTAGGAGGTGCCTGGGGCCAGCCCCAGGGTAGACACAGAGCAAACCCTCCCTGCTCCCCCACAGGGTTCCCAAATCCACCACAGCCCCAAGGCCTGGGGGGATGCTCTCCTCTCATTAGCCCAGCTAATGCCTTGGTGTGAAGACCTAATGACATTTTTGTTTTAATCTGGGGGAAAAAAAACAAAGCTCCCTGGGGAGCTGCCCTTTAAGTCACCCAGGAAAGATATGACAAATACACAGAGAAATTGAAACCAGCATGGACAGAGCTAACATGGACAGATCCTTGTGATCACAGAAAGGAAAAAAGAGGGGAAAAAAGAGAAAGAAAGAGGGGAAAAAAGAGAAAGAAAGAGGGGAAAAAAGAGAAAGAAAGAGGGGAAAAAAGAGAAAGAAAGAGGGGAAAAAAGAGAAAGAAAGAGGGGAAAAAAGAGAAAGAAAGAGGGGAAAAAAGAGAAAGAAAGAGGGGAAAAAAGAGAAAGAAAGAGGGGAAAAAAGAGAAAGAAAGAGGGGAAAAAAGAGAAAGAAAGAGGGGAAAAAAGAGAAAGAAAGAGGGGAAAAAAGAGAAAGAAAGAGGGGAAAAAAGAGAAAGAAAGAGGGGAAAAAAGAGAAAGAAAGAGGGGAAAAAAGAGAAAGAAAGAGGGGAAAAAAGAGAAAGAAAGAGGGGAAAAAAGAGAAAGAAAGAGGGGAAAAAAGAGAAAGAAAGAGGGGAAAAAAGAGAAAGAAAGAGGGGAAAAAAGAGAAAGAAAGAGGGGAAAAAAGAGAAAGAAAGAGGGGAAAAAAGAGAAAGAAAGAGGGGAAAAAAGAGAAAGAAAGAGGGGAAAAAAGAGAAAGAAAGAGGGGAAAAAAGAGAAAGAAAGAGGGGAAAAAAGAGAAAGAAAGAGGGGAAAAAAGAGAAAGAAAGAGGGGAAAAAAGAGAAAGAAAGGGGAAAAAAGAGAAAGAAAGAGGGGAAAAAAGAGAAAGAAAGAGGGGAAAAAAGAGAAAGAAAGAGGGGAAAAAAGAGAAAGAAAGAGGGGAAAAAAGAGAAAGAAAGAGGGGAAAAAAGAGAAAGAAAAGAAAGTAAAGCAAAAAAGAAAAAAGAAAGTAAAGCAAAAAAGAGAAAGAAAAGAAAGTAAAGCAAAAAAGAGAAAGAAAAGAAAGTAAAGCAAAAAAGAGAAAGAAAAGAAAGTAAAGCAAAAAAGAGAAAGAAAAGAAAGTAAAGCAAAAAAGAGAAAGAAAAGAAAGTAAAGCAAAAAAGAGAAAGAAAGGAAAGTAAAGCAAAAAAGAGAAAGAAAGGAAAGTAAAGCAAAAAAGAGAAAGAAAGGAAAGTAAAGCAAAAAAGAGAAAGAAAGGAAAGTAAAGCAAAAAAGAAAAAAAAAAAACACAAAAACCAAAAAACACCACTTGGATAGAATAAGAAAAATTTAGGCCCCAAAGAGCTTGCTCCAGAAATCAAAGACTTTGAAACTCAGGGGAGAAGGGAAATTCACTGCCTAACTCTTCACCTTCTTAAGAGTTCAATAATCCAATAATCCCTTTGTGAAATAAATATTGCTGTATGCAAAGGAAAACATCAACTTTCCTATAAAAGGAGGAATTTCTGCCTGATGTTCTTGCACACCTTGCTGGGTGACACATCCCAGGTTCCTGCCCCTCCAGCCACAGGACCTGTTGGGTGTTGGCACACACAATACAATTCATTGGCATGGCCTTATTTCCAAGTCTTTCCCCTTCAATTTTCTTGTTTAAAAAAAAAAAAAAAACTACAAAAATAACTAGATAATACTTTTAAAGACATTATTACCCATGTGTTGGGACTGCTCAGCAAGGTACCACAGGTGAAATTCCCCAGCTGAAAGGGTTTCTTCTAACTCTGGAGAATTTTCTTAAATGGTTACAGATAAAGTTTGGTTGGGTTTCTGCTTTTCAGCATCTTGTGTTTCTGTAAACCTGAAAGCAAGCTCTCAGTCATGTCTCTAATTCATTTTTTTTAACAACAGTGCAGAAACCCACGTTTCATATCTACAAGACAAAGCCACTCCTGGCAGGCTTTATTCCCACAAAACATCTTCAGCACAGAGACCAGAAAAAAAAAAAAAATATCACTAACCCAATGAAGATGCCTTAAAAAAATTGAATGGGTAATTTCTAGGATGCCATTGAGAGCAATGAAAAGTCCAAGCAGAATGTCATTTGAAATTAAAAGAAAACAAATTGCCATTGATGATAATGAACTGAGAATATGTATTGCATGGTGCTGCTGGGTGCTTGCTGGCCCAGCACCAGGCTACTAAACACTGGAAGAGAAGAGATGGGTTTTTTACATCTCCTCCAGTGTTTTGGAGCAACTCTTTAATTCTTGGATGCCCTTCTTGGCTCAACCTCAAACTGGCCACAGCCTGGAGCAGCAAACTGCTTCTACAACAACTTTGCAAAGAAAAAAACAAAACCTACAAAAAAACCCTACCAAAAAAATAATAAAGGATGGGAAAAGGCTTGTCCCTCCTCCAAGGAGATTCTGATTCCGTAACTGATATAACTCCCAAAGATATCAAAGCATTTGTCAGGTTTAGAAACCTGTGGGATGCCCCAGCCCTGGTTCCAATGCACAGAGGTTAAACACAGCAAAAGCACAAGCCCTTGGCCAACAAAGCCAAAAGGAGTCATCAAATGGGAGAAAAAAGGCAGGAAAATTAAAAGGGGAAATCAGAGAGGGTATGAGAACAAAGAAGAAAAACCTCGAAGGGCAAAAAAGATCTCTGGGATCAAACTTCCTCTTCTTGGAGAGCTTCCATCATTACGGGGGCTGGAAGGAGATGACTTTTAGAGGTCCCTTCTAACCCCAAACCATTCCATGATTCTGTTCCATGAATCTGTTCCCATAGAAAGTCTGGAGCAGAAGTCTGGCCAGGAGGAGCTGAGGGACCTGGAGCAAAGGAAAGGCTGAGGGGAAACCTGGCTCTGTTCTCCCAAGGAACAAGGGATGGGACAAGAGGAAAGAGCCTCAAGTTGTGCCAGGGGAGGTTTAGGTTGGAGCTGGGGAAGAATTTCTCCCTGGCAAGGGTTGTCAGGGCCTGGCCCAGGCTGCCCAGGGCAGGGCTGGAGTCCCCATCATCCCTGGAGGGGTTTCAGAGCCCTGGAGATGTGGTGCTGAGGGACATGGGGCAGGGGTGGCCTGGGCACTGCTGGGGTGAGGGTTGGACTGGATGGACTTAAAGGTCTTCTGAAAGAGCTACCAGAATAGCTGGGGCTTGCTCCGATTTATTAACACACAGAAGAATTGGTGAAGCCATAAAAAGCTGGTTTGGTTTTCTCAGCAAAAAGCAAAAAAAAACCAAAAACAGTGATGGAAAGAGTTTCAGGCAAAATGAAGCACTCTCAGCAAGTCCCAGACTGAATCTCTAGTTTGTTTTCAATTCCTGGGACTTCTTTAAAAATAAAACTCATTTTGACATGAAAAATTAATGTGTTGCCTCCCTTTGAAAGAGAGGCAAATTTTCACTGTTAATTGCTACATTATTAACTTTGTCTTGCTGGTTGCCCAAAGTAATCTGAATTTGTGAGTAATTTGTTTTGCTTTTCAGGCTTAAGGCTCCTTGTAGCAAACAATTCCTTGTAAAAAATTGCTCAGTTATCACTAAACCTTCAGTGATTTGTATCAGAAAGGTGCAAAGGCAGAATTTGCTGGTGCCTTGGAGTGTTCTAGTAAAATTATGGAATTGGTTTTGAATTTGAGGTCAAATCACTGGGAATTCTAGGTTTGCTTCTGGCACCGGTCCCACATCAGCTGGGGCTCCTCAGGAAGATTTAAACCTCCCTTTAAATTCTGCTGAATTGAATTTTGCTGCTCTAAGGGGGAAAGGAAAGCCTGGAGGGCTGCATCCAGTTGTCTCAGCTCTACCAGGACTCAACAAAAAGCAAAGTACCCATGGAATAACATCATGGAAGTGGCTGCCAGCTGGGTTTCTGCTGCAGTTGGAACCATCTCCTCCCCATCCTTATTTGCTACAACCACCCAGAACCACACTCCCTCCTCTCCAGGTTTGAAATCCCAAGACCCAAAACCTGAGGGGGAGGAATCTAGGAGCCCCACATTGCTTATTGTTTTAAATAGTAAAATGAAAAATACAAAGTAATGGTTTATGAACCTGGGGGGAAAGCACTTTCAGCACAGTACAAAAAGGCAAAGCATTCCTTTCTTAGTGACTCCCTGAGACACAAACCTCAAACCTTTCAACCTCTCTTGCCATTCTGCTCTGCCCCAGCTGAAATCACCCACAAAGTCCTGAAAAAAAACCCCCAAAAAACCAACAGTTCCTTCCTGCCATTCTGCCAACCTGACAACACATCCTCATCCCCACCTTTGGCAAGAGAAAGGACACTTGTGTCATCTGCAAGACTAAAAAAAAAAAAAATAAAAAAAAAAATCAACACAAGGACCTCAAGCAGAGTGAATTCACAGCCAGGGCCCTCACAATCCATCAGCACAGCTCAGGTATCAACACACAGACACACACACAAAAAAAATATGATCTTCAAACATCAAATATTTTCCTAGCTGGAGTCTGCTGCCTGCTTGTCAAACTGAGGAAACATCAAAGCTCCCTTGCTATTCAGTTGGAACAGGACTTGGAGTACACATTGGAAACATCTAGACAGGAGGTGTGGGTGTGCCTGTAGATATATATATATCATATATATATATAATCATGCCTGCAGCTGCATTTTACAGGCAACAGAATCTGACTGAAATGCAGGAGTCAAACAGTCATTAAAATCAAAGGTAGGAAAAAATTCCACCACCCAACAGATGCAGAAGGTTATTACAACCTGGAAACACATCCCTGGGAGGAGGAGGATGGAATTCCTGAAGGTAAAAAAGCAGACACTTCTCATGTTTTTTTTTAGCCCTCTGTATAATCCCAAAACAAAAGAGAAGCAGCAGCAGCAATCTAAAGGGGCAAAAAAAATGTAAATGGAGCATAACTGCAGTTATGGGTTATTGATAGCTTAAGGATATTTTTTTCTAATCAACTCCACAAACAAGACACATGTAATCTGTGCAATTAATCCCCTTTTTCGTATTTCATCCAAACCATTTTTTTTTCACCAAAAAATACGATCTAAGGGGATGTCTGATTACACAATCTAATAAAAATAAACAGAATAACCACACACACACATACTGATGATTGTATTCCCTCCTTCTGAGTCCTACCAGCAATGTCCTAGCTGCTTCCTACACAACATAGCCAGTCTAATTTTGAAGCTTAGGGGTGTAAAAACTTAATTTCATGAGTTTGGTGGGAGCTGGGTCCTCCCACACCTTGGTGGGCAACACCCAAATGCTTTCAGCTCCCAGGACTTGCTGGGGACATGGATGGTGTTCAGGTTTCTAGAAGAATTCCTCTCCAGCTTCCAGTAAAAGTTTCTTGGAAAATCCTATTCAGCTGGCTTGACCAGATGTGTCAGAAATAAAACCTTTTCACTAAAAATAACTGGGCTGGACTACTTGCTAATTTTAGAAGGTGCATTTGTAGAGACTTCAGATCAATAAGCAGCACAAACGTGCTTCTCTCATGCTAATAACCAAGTAGAACATGACACAGAATGAAAATCATCCAACTATGGTCTGTGCCCAGCACACAATCAGCTCTCCAGGTTCCACACATCCTCAAAGCTCCAAATATCCATTGTTAAACACAGCCGGGGTATGAAAATTAAAATCCTAATTTGTCAACATTACAGGAATTTTTCATAATTTTGACCTAAATGATATTTCTAGCAAATGTCCCTTGGGCCAGCTGCAGAGGATGCTGTGTTATGATGCTAAAGGAACCACTGTCTGACCCAATGGCACCCCTTCTATTTCATGGGCAGAGGATGGTCCTCTTCTGGAGGATGGTTCATCTTCAGCACCTGCTGGGTCAGCTCCTCTGCTTTCTTTGAAGCCTTGGAGAAAAAAAATGTGTCTTTCCACTGGAGGGTTTTGTGTTGAATTCCAAAGCTATGAATGCATCTCCAGGGTCTGGACAGCCCCCAATCTGTATTTTGTGATCTACCCCAAGTGCTGAATGTTTTACTGAAGCCACCAAGAGAGAGGATTTCTATTGGGATCTGGTGATGCACTCCAGGAACATCCCCAGGACAAGCTGGACACTAACTGGAAATCCCAGAGCTGGCATTTCTGCAACAAGGACCTACACTTACACCACCACTCATTAAATTGCTTCAAGGTCAGGGGTGGTTCCCACCTGGCCTGATCCCATAGGAAAGTCTGGGGTCATGGGAAGACAAGAGGCACAATCCCACTGGCACTGGTTGGAAGCAGAGCTGAACATCTCCCTTCTGCATCAGCTGAGGTCGAGACCCACATTGCAATCTGACAGAATACCCTTTTTATTTCCTTCTAATGATTTGATTTAAGAAAGGAGAAGCAAAATGTGTGTGAACCAAGCAGGTCCATGTGCTAACTTGAGACAGAACTGAATGATGACCAAATTGTGGCCACCACAAACTATTAACTAGCTCTAAACCATCACTTTAATACACCAAGCAATCAAACTTGGGAGTTATGAGGTTGAAAGTAAGAAATTATTCAGCATTGATCTTCAAGCAGGTGCATGCAAGACAGAAAACCCATTTCTTAAATCTGAGACCAAAGGCTCCTCAGCTGAGGAGGCTGCATCACATCTTCAGCACACACAGCATCTGAGACCACCACCAAAAATTGTTCTCTGTTGGAATGTCTACAGACTTAAGCACTCCCTAAAAATTTAATTATGTTTCCCTCAGGACAATTATTTTAGCTATTTCAGTATTTCATTAGATATTCTTAAGTACTTTTGCTTGATTTTTTTTTTTAACTAAACCCCCAAAAAACCCCAGTGCACAACCATCCTTTGACCTCAGAATTCTCAGCAGTTGACGGCCCTCAGTCTTTCTCATCATGAAGTCATTAAAGTCCTGCTGGGCACAAATGAAGCTTGCCATGTTTTGCTTGCTGAAAAATCCTGAGGAAGTTCATTCAATCTGCCCCCTTGATAAGAAAATCTCCCAAAATAGGGGAGGAAAAAAAAAATCTAAGAGAAAAAGTCAGTAAAAATAAAAACTATCTAAAAAATCCATCAGTCTCTCTAAGCTGTGGTTGCTCATTTGGTAAGACACCCATGCCAGGCTGAGTTCTAATCAATTTTTATGTCTTTTAGAGCCACAGCCTTGGCTGGGAGCAAAGCAACCTCAGCACCAACCTCTGCCTTGCTGTCACAGCCCCTGACACATGCCTACATCCCCATCTTCCTCTCTTAAACACAGAAAAATCACTCTCAATTTCTTCCCAAAACCGTTTCGACATACACAGACAAATCCTGCTCCAGTGCCACACCTCAGCTCTGGATTCCATCCCTGAAATTCTCCAAGGTTTTAGGTCTAAGATGACATTTGGGATGTCAGACAGACCTGAGCCTTGGTACCCACAGCCATAAATATGGACAGGGCTCCAAAATGAGCACATTCAGCCCTGCTCAGGCGGAAAACCAAATTCTTCTGCAAAAACAAATTCTGCAAATTCACTGCATCTCCCATGGCTCGAGGTTCCAGGACTTAAAGGGGGGTACAGAGCAGATGGAGACTCCCTATGGACAAGGAGTCCCATGGACAAGACAAGGGGCAATGGGCACAAGTTGCTCCTGGGCAGATTCCCATTGGACACCAGAGGAAAATGTTTCCCCATGAGGACAGTCAGAGCTTGGAATGGTCTCCCAGGGGAAGGGGTGGATTCCCCCCCTCTGGAAAGTTGGAAGTCTCAGCTCCAGGGGGTGCTGAGACATCTCAGATCAACAAGAATCTGAGAAGGGTTGGAGCAGATGGGCCTTGGGGTCCCTTCCTGACACTTTGGGATTCTAGGATTCCTGTTTGTTGCCTCCAGCATTCTCAGCTCAAGGCTCAGACTCATGGGACGTAGAAGTTGCCCTGGACCAGGACCACCTGCCAAGTGATTAACTGGGAAAACCAAACAATACCTGCAGAAAATGCCATGGACACCAAGGGAATAAAGGGCTAAAAAGCAACCAAACAAAAAAATATCCCTTCCTAATTCCCAGGCCTGAAAGAGTCTTTTCCAAGTGCCACGTGCTTTAAAACTTTATTTGTATTTCTATGGGTAAAGCACACAAGCAGCCTTCCAGCAGTGCAGCCCAAGGACAAGCTGGGTTTGCTCCTGAAGTACAGGAATTGCCCCCACCCCATCCTCTTTACATGTCACTACAAACAAAACCAAACAACAACAACAAAAAAGGCATCACTACCCATTAAATGTTAACTCCAGTCCTTTAAGCAATTTCAGGGAGCACCTTGCTGACACAAAACTGCATTTCCAAGCACTTTGTGTCCGTTTTCTCAGGAGACCCCAAGACTTTTGCTCCTGCCCCAGCATTACCAGATGGAACCAAGTGCCCACTAAAAGGGGAGAGTGGGGAGGTAATTAAAAATACTCCTTAAATGATGTCATTTATTACATTTTGCAATAACATCAAGGTGCTAAAGCACACGGTGTCCCCACTCTGGGCCAAAGCTGACTTCATCACCATGCCCAAGGTTATCTGCTGAAGCAGAACAGGACCAGGACATTTGAAAGGGCACCCACCCTTCTGCATGAGGATTGATTAGCACTCC
The DNA here is from genome assembly GCA_023637945.1 of Phaethornis superciliosus. NCBI lineage: Eukaryota > Metazoa > Chordata > Aves > Apodiformes > Trochilidae > Phaethornis > Phaethornis superciliosus. Next base: position 41,714,940 of record JAJQWJ010000006.1, on the reverse strand, counting down.
ACCAAATTAAAAGCACAACAAAAGAAAAAGCTGGATCATTACCTGATCTGCTAGTAAATTGAGCTGTGCTACCTTCTACTGCTGCTGTCACCAAAAAAAAAAAAAAAAGAAAGAAAAAAACCCCAAGGATTTCTAAACAAACAGCCCCCAGACACACAGAGAGGACACACAGTCCTTCAGCCCACCCACCAGTGTTCGGTTTCATCCTTCTGCTAAAAAAGCAGAGACTCCCAGATTGTATCTCCAACCTTCAAGAATCATCTGCCACTGACTTTGTTCAAGAGAACATTAAACCCATGAAAAACTCCAGCACTGCTCTTTTAAACACTGAGGCTCCCTTCTCATCTGCCAAGGTCAGATGGCTTGGTTGCCAACTAAAGTTAAACAAGATGATTTCGGGTAGGCAGAACATCATGGGCCATGCTGGGCTGTGGCCAAATGGCCAGAAGTGACCCCACCACATCTCTAAATTGCCATGGAGGAGCACACAGAGCAGGCCAGAGCAAAATGCACACCCTACATCCTGCACTTAACTTGCCATTCAATTTTTGGTGGCTAATGAAGCATTTCTGCAAACATAAGCAGCCATGTCCCTTGTCTTGGCAGGGAAGGGAGGGAGAAGTGGCCCTTAAGAAGTTCTCCAGAGGAAAAAATCCCTTTAGAGATTGGTGGCTTCACTGAGTGGTCCCTTCAGTGACCCACATAAGGATGGAGACTTCATCAGCTGAAGATGAAGAGGGTGGTTGGTCAGCTGGGTTACATGTGGCAGGGAGTCCAAGCTGGCTGGCTCTGATGGAGACATCTCAAGTTAGACAGGACAGATGAAACTTGAATCCTCAAGCACAGAGAAATCCTGGAGGATGACCAGAGTAAGCTCTGGATGGACACCAAGCTCATGAAGACTGCTGCGTGGAATACCTTTATATTTACTTAAAATACACTCACAGCTTACCCACAATGACACGTTTTCCCATGTAGAGCCTCCCTGAGCTGGAGCAGAGTTTTCTGCCCCTCCTGCACAGCTCAGCAGCCACCTGAGAAGCAGCAAAGCTCCAGCAGAGCTGGGAAAGTCACCACCAGCATTGGCCAACAGCAGCAAACCTGAGTGGGTCAGCACCATGACTGAACTGAGCACAGAGAAGGTGCTGAGCCAGGTAAAGAGAACATTTTGGCAGTTTCCAACAGCATCTGGCCAATTGTTCCTTTTTTTTTTTTGTCAGCCATGTCAATGAAGCTGCAGGTTATGTGAGGCATGGGTGGGGAAACCATGGAGGTTGAGATCCCCCACTCCAGAGGTGCTGATCTGCAGGTCTGGGGCAATCTCTGGATGAACCCCACAGCTTGATTTGCTCGTCCTGCCATGGAAGCCCATCACCTCAAGAGTTTAGTACCTGAGCAGAACAGAGTGAGCTCCCCAGCCTAGTAAAAAAAAAATAAAAACAAAAAAACCCCACAGCCCATCACCTTAGGGACAGGCTTTAGCTGGGGAAATGAAACAAAAGCATTCCCTTTGCTTCCTTCATCAGTTTTCAGACCCAGAGGTGCATCAAATGGGAACACACCACTACCACAACATTCACTGCCCTGGAAAACAATCTGCACACAGCAGAACTGATGTTATTCAGAAACAACCAAAGAAAAGCCAAGGACAGCTTAAAAAAACCAAAAGATACAGCAGTCTTAATTTGTTGTTGGGTTGGGGTTTTTCTTGTCCTCTCCCTCCAGCAGAAAATACTTTCAAATGTAAAATATCTACTTCACTAACTTCGTTATACAAAGTGTTTTTGAGAAAAAAAAACCCATGTCATTATCACTTCAAACCAAAGTGCAAAGCTGGAAACCTGGGCCACGAGGGGATGTGATAAAAAGTTTGCAAACTGCAACATACAGAAAACATCTTTATAGCCAAAATAATTGTATCACGTATGTCTAAAAGGCAACATTAGAGAATAGTTAATATCAGAGTCATCATAGAACACTTTGGTTGGAAGGGACCTTAAAAATTATACAGTGCCACCCCTGCCATGGTCAGGGACACCTCCCACCAGCCCAGGTTGCTCCAAGCCCCATCCAACCTGGGCTGAGACACTGCCAGGGATGGGGCAGCCACAGCTTCTCTGGGAAACCTGGCACAGGGGCTCAGCACCCTCAAATTAAAGAATTTCTTCCTCATGTCCAACCTCAATCACCCCTCTTCAAGTTTGAAACCCTTTCCCCTTGTCCTCTCACCACACGAGATCCTGAAGATACATGAGAAGCAAGCAGCAAGAAGGAGTCCTGGGGACTCTGCTGAAGATGTGCTCCTGAAAAAGCACCTTCTGCCCAGAGGATGGATCTGCCATCCCAGATGAGGATTTGCATCCTGTCTCTGCAGCTGTCAGCTTGCTGGCAAAGCCTGAGAAGCCAAGCCAAGGATTTAGGTGCTACAGAGAAGGCAGAGGTTCAGTTTGCCAGCCATACACCTGCCATGGAGCAAGAAAGTCATGAAATGCAAATTATTTCTAATGCAAATATTTGAAATGCAACATCAACAACAATAAACAAAATGCAATATCTCCAGTGCAAATATTTTTCCCCTCTCACTATCTGGAACACGCCACCATACCCTCCCTTGTCCCCTTGGTGGGAGGTGAGACAGGAGGTCATGGGATGCTCAGGCCAAACCTCTGCACCCAAACTCATTGGTCCCAGAGTTCTCACCCCCACCCTGGCCAAGCTCCTGACATGCACCATGCCCACCAGCTACAGCAACCCCTGGACATGTTTTCTGACAGCCATCTCCTTCCTTCTTGCCAACACCAGTTCATCTGCTTCTCTGGGGTTTCTCAAACACCTCAGTGAGCAACAGGCCCAGGGTTCCATCTCAGGAGACCTCAGCAGAGGATTCTGAAGGTTTTCCAAAGAAAAGGATTTGGATCCAGCACTAAACATGCAGCAGCATCTCAAGTTTGTCTCTCAACAGCTTGGGCTTCACCTCAACCATCTCTGATGGGCTTTGCATGGCTGGACATGACTCCTCAACACCATTCATGATAAGGTCTAAAAAGCCTATGTCTAAGATGACCCCAAAAAACCATTGCCTAAAGTCACCATTTATGGGTTATTTACTCCAGCCCTTCCTTTGCCAGAGTCATAATAATACCAACAAGCTCTCACTGCAATGAGCAGCTTCCCAGCATGGACTGGAGCTCCAGTCAGCTGAAGTTTCCCTGCTCCTCTCTATCTTCCTGTCCTAAAAGTGTGAAAAAGAAAAAAAAAAAAAAAAAAACCTCCTTCGAGGAAAATTCTTCCCGCTATCCATTTCTAGGTTTTCCCCCCCTCAAGCTGCACACATGAACCAAGGACAAGAGAGATCCAAGCAACCTCAACAAGAAGGATCCTCTCCTCCCATCCAGCCCCCATGCCGGCTCATTATTCCAACCCCATCTGCACAGGTTTGGTGGTGATGCCATGGATCAGGAGATGCCACCAGGCAGCCTGGGAGCTGTCAACCTGTGCCTGGAGAAGAATAAAGCTGTGGTTGGGATGGATGCTGCTGCCAGCAGCTCTGCCCCAGCAGATGAGCCCCAAGCAGCCATCCATGGGCACCTATGAGCCCCAGCAGGGAGCTCAGCACCCTGAGGCTGCCAGCCTTGCCCCAGAGCAGCATCTGTCCCTGCAGAGCTCCATGAACCACCTCAAAATAGAGGATATGGGTGAGTTTCCTGATTGCCCTCATCCACTCCTAGAATGGTTTGTGCTGATCATCAGGATCTAAAACCCCCGCATGGGCAGGGACACCTCCCACTAAACCAGGAGCTCTAATTCGGAGGGAATTAGAGAATGAAGTAGGGTGGCAATAGAAAGAAACCACCAAAACGTGAAAAAAAGTCCATGTGGAGGAGGAGGACACCCTCAGGGACATCTCAGAGCAGGCAGAGCTTAACCACTGAATGGCAAGATGTGACATTCAGCTGGGGCAGATGGCTGATCTGACACAGACACCCTTTACACTGGAACTGATCCATCCATCCTCTGCCAGAGTTACAGCTCCCACCAACTTCACAACTCCACCAGTTTCAGGAGATGGGAGTCTCAGGAGGACGATCTCTGCTGTCCAACACATTCCCTGGGCATCAGCACCAGAGAGGAGTGTAACATGGGGCTGGAAAGCAGCCCAGGAGAGGACAAGCTGGAGAAGGATGGTGGGTGGAGGACATGGAAAGCAACCAGAGTTCAGCAGAAGAAGGAAGGAATACGACTGAGGGCTTTGAAACCAACCTCTCATGCAGAGCTCAGGTTGTGCTTCTCCACCTCCCATTTCCAATTCCCATCTCAGCCCTCAGCCAGGTTGTTCCTCATGGGAAAGAGGCAAGAGACAAGTCTGATGAAGGCTCTCCCAGAGCATCTTGAAGCCTGGAGAGAGGATTTTTAAGTGTATGCAAATCGGGGAAGAATCCATGTGGTGAGTTTGCATCTAGAGCTCTGTACCAGGCAGGATCTTGCTCACATCTCCATTTTCTCACCATTTCCCTGACTGGGTGCTCCAGCACAGGGCTGTAGATCCATGCAACACTGAGCTTATCATCCACAAATTTTTTTTTTTGTAATATACAGTTATCACTTAGAAATGTACATGAGTTCCCTGGCAGACATCCACAGCAATCATTTTTAGTCAATCTCTCTCCCAGCCCCAGCTAAGCTCCATTTTTCTAGAAGTTTGAATGAAAGCAGCCCGATGTTTTCAAGAACAGCAAGGAAGGGAGAAAAAACTTCATAAAACAACTTTTTCCTTTTTCTTTTTTTGTTTTTTTAACCATTCCACCACAATCCTGATGGACCACGGAAACCCAGCAGAGAAGAACAACCACAAATCCTGGGTGCAGGTGTGGGTGCCCCAGGGTGGGAAGGTGCTGGAGAGGGTGCAGAGAAGGGAAACCAAACTGATGAGGGGTCTGGAGAACAGGGCTGAGGAGGAGAGGCTGGAGAAGAGGAGGTTGAGGGGAGACCTTCTTGTCCTCTACAACTCCCTGCAAGGAGGCTGCAGGGAGCTGGGTTTGGCCTCTGCTCCCCAGTGACTGGGACAGGACAAGAGGGGATGGGTTCAGATTGGACCTCAGGAAAAATTTCTTCACCCAAAGAGTGGGGAAGCATTGGAACAGGGTGTCCAGGGAGGTGGTGGAGTCACCATCCCTGGGATGTTCAAACAATACCGAGATGTGGTGCTGCAGGAGATGATTCAGTGGTTAAGTGGTGTAGGGCTGAGGGTTCGACTCTCTGATCCTGAAGGTCCTTTCCAACCCTGGTGACTCTGTGATCATCCTCAGCCTTTGGACACACACACAGCTCCCAGGGAAGATGCTGCTGGAGATGGAATCAAAGCCCCTGAGCAGGATGCTCAGCTCCAGCAGCATCACAAACCTTCTCTCAGCCTTCAGTTCACTCAACACAGTTACTTGGGAGTATTTTTAGGCAGCATTCCACTGTCCTCCTCTGCATTTAGCAGAGATGGGTGGGCTCCTTTTCCCTGGAGACACCCATCACCTCCTCCCACTCTTTGAACCTCTTTGGGTTCATCATAAAGTCTTCTACACTTGTCCTTATGAGAGACCCAAGAAGCAGCTTTGGGGAAAACCAGGTTTGGAGGAAAAGTAATCCTAAAATTAACACATTCCTAAGCAAGAGCAAGAAGGGAAGACTGCACTACCAGCTTATTTGGGGTTTTTTTCCCCACTTATCATCTGGAGTTGTGTAAAAAGTTGCCTGTCCACAGTCAGCCCAAGGCAGGCCATGAAGCTGCTCCCATTTGGGTCTGAGTTACAGCTGAGCCTTCCTTCCTAAATCATCATGGCCCTTCTTCTAGGATTTTTATTTGACTGTGTCACTGCTTGGGCTCCTCATTAATCACAACTTTCGTGCTCCAGTATCACAAACAACCTGGGAAAGACCCAGGTAGCCACAAAGCACGTGGCCACAACCAGCTCCAGCCTTCATCCTACCAACAACCCCACCCAGGACAAGCCCAGGGATTCCTCTCTGTACCTTACCTACTCCCCATTTTCACTATACCTTCAGGATTCCCATTAAATTCAAATCTGAAATTATCAAACTCCTTGCCACAAGCTTATCAGTGGCCCTGAACACCCGGAGACACAGAACCCCAGACTGGTTTGGGTGGGAAGGGACCATAAACCCCACTCATTAATCCCACACAGATTTTAGTGGTGATACAAGTGTTTTAATCATCCTAATGAGGCTGAGAGACATTTTAGAAAACCTACACTTTACTTTTCACATTCCTTGAACTGGGCTTTGAGCTTGAGGTAGAAACTTTGCAGCTCTGGCAAGTTTGCTGTTTGGAGTTTCCCCCCCTACCCCTGGGGAGATGTTTTGGGAAGACACCAAAACTGCTCAGAGGGATCTCAGCACCAATAAAAGACACAGCCAGGAAGGCCACCCCACTCATGAGACTGCCAAGTCAGATGGCAGCTGCTTCCCACCACAGAAATTCAAAAAGAACCACCAAAAACCTCAGAAAAAACAAGTCCCAGCTTCCTTGGGAACCACCAGTGTCACCCTGCCAGACCACAGCCTGGGGACACTTTATGGACCAAAGCCACCTCTGGCTGCACTGAACACCCAAATCCTACCCAGGAGCAGGAGAAGCTCTATGGAAAAGCTGATTTCAGAGGTTTCAGTTGTATCCTTGGTCCTCTCTTGATGGGCTGGAGGCAGTTTTTCCTACAGACCCTAAAATCCATCAAAATTAATTTTTATTTCCAGAAAGAAACAAACAAACAACAACAAAATTTTTGTTGGGCAGGGCAATCATTTCAATTTCTAGCATCCTGCACACAAAGGGATTAGAGGAGATTACAAGGGGGGGCTGAGGATGCACAGAGAGACCCTGGGGGGGAGCTTGGGAGTGTTTATTCAGTCAAACATTAAAGTGCTATCACTTGCTTAGATTGGAGCCACCAAACCATGTGTTTGTGAAGAGACTGCTGGCAGCCTAGATACAAGGGCTGTGACCTCCAGAAGTGTAAAAAAATAAAAATAAAAATATTTTGTTGGGTGTGTGCTTGCAAAGGGCAACGTACACCAAGAATTTGTGTCTCCAGGACATGCAAGTTGTGGGAATAACATTTAGCAAGCTGTTACCAGCATGAAAATTAAACCCAGAAATCTTTAAAATCACAGCAGCTTTAAATTCCAGGACTCTGCCCTCTCATTGGGCACTGAATACTGAACACCACTGAGTACAAACATTAAACTCCCATCCCTGGGCTCTGCCAAGTCTACAAGAACCCAACAGTCTGCAACAATTTCTTGGTTGGGTTCAGAACCACCTGCAGAGGGTCCAACCCAACACATCCAAGTCAAGAGAACTCGGCCAAGCCTGATGTTCCCAGGGACATGAAGAACCAGAGCCCAGCACCCAAACAGCACCTTCAGCTCTGGGGATGCTCTGCCTGGACCTGCTGCAGGTGGACAACCCCCCAGGAGGGTCTCACAGCCCTTCTGCCCCCATTCATGCAGGCATTATAAATTATCAGGTAACACCAGGTGCTTCTGATGAATGTTCACAGCCCCTAACTTAGCAGTCACTTCCCTGGTATGAGTTTTTATTTATTTGTTTTTCCAGGGAATCACATCACCAGCCTGCAGTGCTGGCTGCTGAAGGAACACTTGGCTGGCAGTGTCACCAGCAGTGGTGACTTCACAACCCAGGGATGAAAGGTGTTGGGATGGGGAAGTGAAGCAGAAGTTCAGACGCAGCTCTTGTGAAGAAGGAAAGAAAAAAAAAAAAAAAAATAAATTAAAAAGCACCAAAAAACCCAACCCCAGCATCCTCTCAAGTCATTAATGAGCAGGCAGCTCCCATGGTGAGAAGCTGCAGAACTGAGTGGTTGTGTATCCTGAGCAGCTCCCTGGTCCTGGGGTGTGTCTGGATGGTGAGAGGCACCTGGGGCTACTGTGCCAGGCTGGGTTCTGCTCAACAACCACTCCAGCAACACCACAACTTATTTATTGGGCTGTTAATGATGAGGCAGAGCACACAACCCCTTTCCAGTTGTGTTTTCCCTTCAGGTTTAAAACAACAAAAGAAGAAACACCAGGGAACCGAGAGAGGAGAAAATATTGGGGGCTTGTTCTGCTCTAAAGGATGAGCAGGGAGCTTGGGAATGCAATTTCTGCTTATCTGAGTAAAGACAAAGTTAGGATAAAGTTGGAGACCCTGATCCAAAGTTGTCTGGCAGCCACAGCTTCTCTGGGAAACCTGGCACAGGGGCTCAGCACCCTCAAATTAAACAATTCCTTCCTCATCTCCAACCTCAATCTCCCCTCTCCAAGTTTTAACCCCTCTCCCCTTGTCCTCTCCCTACCCCCCCATGTCCAAAGCCCTCCCCCAGCTTTCTTGTAGCCCCTTCAGATATTGGAAGGTTGCTCTGAGCTCCCCTGGGAGCCTCCTCTTCTCCAGGCTGAACAACCCCAATCCCTCAGCCTGGCTTCCCAGGGAGCTGCTCCAGCACTCCCAGCATTTCAGTGGCTCAGAGATCAGATATTTAAATTTATTCACACACAGAGTTGGGCATTCACAGCTCTGGAAGCAAGCAGATGGGATGATGGAGTTGAGGAGCACGGCTGTACCACCTCCTTACTCCAGCCATAGGTGCTGAGTACTGACAGCTCCAGGACAGAGCTCCTTGCCACACACCTCCCCCAGACTCATTTTTTAAAATTTATCTATAAAGGGAAAAAATAAATCCTAAGCTTCCCTTTCCAGTTTGAATCCCTCAATTCTAAGTAATATATATATAATAAACCAAAGCCCTATGAGCAAGTGCTGAGTAGGGGGGATGGATGCACTCAGCCCCCAGTGCTGCCACTGCCTGTATGTCAGAAATAATGTAATCTCTTTTTGACCCAGTTCTAGAGCTGGGCAAATATTGATTTTAATTTTTTTTTGGCTCCCTCACTAAACTGGGCAAAAAAAAAAAAATTATTTAGGCTAAAGTGGTGTTTTGTTGTTACTGCTGGGTTTGCCATTTTGTTGCAACATCACCATTTTTGGATCCTCTTACTCCAACCCAAAATATTTACATTGCTGTGCCCCGCTTTAATCTCTTCATTAAATATATTAAAAAAAATAGAGACAACACAAAAAAGCTTTTAACAAGAAACCAAGTGAAGGAACTCCTGCAGTTCTGAGTTCTCTCCCCATTTCTCAGCCACAGCTATATCCAAGAGCTATTTTCCTGCCAGTAAATTATTCATGTAAGAGAGAACAGAATGAGAGCTGAACTTTGCCCTGATGGTCAGCTCTAAACAAAGGCAGCAAAATCATCTGAATGCTCTCCATTCTGGTTTGGTTTTCTACCCTTAGGTGTCTGAATTGTTATTTGTAGTACAGAAACTACATTATATATTTATTATTTTAAATACATACAACAAATCTCTGCCCTTCAGTAGCTATGCCATAGAATCCCAGACTGGTTTGGGTGGGAAGGGACCCGAAATCTGATCCAGAACCAGCCTTTTGCCATGGTCAGGGACACCTCCCACCAGCCCAGGTTGCTCCAAGCCCCATCCAACCTGGGCTGAGACACTGCCAGGGATGGGGCAGCCACAGCTTCTCTGGGAAACCTGGCACAGGGGCTCAGCACCCTCACAACAAACTTTCACAAAAACATTGGGAAAGCTCTGGAGAAGCCCAAATCTCAAGTGGTACCCTCAAGGATGACCATCACCCAACAACAGGCAGCATGAGGACTCCATCTCAGTGCTGCAGGGACTACCAACATCTCCATAAATACAACAGGTGAGACACTTGTGATCAAAGCCCTCAAACCAACCACCAGGAACCTTTTAATAGTTTTGTTTTGTTGGTTTTTTTTTTTCAATTCTTGTGGGACTCAAAAAGGGGAGAAACTGGAGAATAATTAGCAATCCTTGCATGTAAGCTCAGGATGTCAGGCAAGATGTGCAATTACAGTTTTGCCATGGCATTCAAGGGGTATTTGATGAGCTTATTTGGTTGAACATTTGTTATTTTCTGAAGCAGATGTCAACACTTCTATTTCAAGAAACCCCCCCCCCCCTTCACAATTATCAAAATGTCTCCAGTTATTCCATATGCTGGGATATAAGTGACTGCCCTGCTGAAAGTGACTGAAATTATTCAAAAAGTGAAGACAGGAGGCTGAGAAATGGCAGCAGGGCTCTTACCCCACCATGATTTTCAGAAGAGCAGCTCTGGAAAACCGTGGAATCATGGGGGTGGGAAACCATAAGTTCTGTCAGGGATCCTTTAATGTCATCATTCCTTGCCACATTAATTGCTCTTTGGTGCTAGAGGCAGAGAGGAACCACACAATGCTGCCAGGGTGCTGAGCTGTTTCCCACAAATAAAATAACATAGAATGGAAAAAAAAAAACAGCATGGAAAGCAATACCCTAAAACTATACTCTTTTGCTCAGCCCTCCAAAGAGCTTTTTGGGAGGGACCTTAAATCTCCTCCATTCCCCCCCCTGCCATGGTCAGGGACACCTCCCACCAGCCCAGGTTGCTCCAAGCCCCATCCAACCTGGGCTGAGACACTGCCAGGGATGGGGCAGCCACAGCTTCTCTGGGAAACCTGGCACAGGGGCTCAGCACCCTCAAATAAAAGAATTTAATCCTAATATCCAACCTAAATCTCAGCACCCTCAGAGAGTGGGACAAAGAAATCTGCATGGCAGGGTCATGGTATCACCCCAGGTGAGAGCAGCACTGAACAGCCCCAGATTTCACATGGGGAAAAAAAGAAAAAAACTCTAGGAGAAGAATTCCACTATAATAGACAACAAAAGATAAAACTCTAGAAATGTGCCCTTTTTGCAGCAAAATGCTAGCTGGATGAGCCCCTGGATAAGCAGAGAACTTCCCCAATCATCACACTCATGGATTTACTCTTTTTTTATGGACTTCTCTACCTGCCTGGCTCACTTCTCCCCCACTGGCACAAGCCATCATGGTAACTTTTTTTTCTCCCTCAACCTATTTATGACCATCCAGTGGGACTGCAGGAGACAGCACCCACCCACCCACCCTGGCCATGCAGTGAGTGACACCCTCACCAACCATGTCCTCAGCACCATTTTCTTCAGACGAGGCAGAGGCACAAAGTCTGCTCACTTTGGGACACTTTGCAGTCTTCCTCAAAACATCACAGCACATGATGTGGTCCAAATTAGTTGGCCAAGGCAATTGTCAGGCATCATGTTTTCAAAGACCAAGAAATAAAGCAGGATTTTCCAGTTCTGGTCACCTTGTGCCACAGCAGAAAACATACCAATACCTGTTCTACCATTTCATTTTATTGGTCTTCCATGGCATGGCAACACAGGCATCCCCTGGATTTGCCAGCTTTAGGAGAAACAAAGGTGAAGAAAGTGGAAAAGCAGGACTGTGCTTGTAAGGACTGCAGTCATGGAGAATCACAGCATGGCTGAGGTTATCAGGTCCCACCTGCCCAAGACAGGATGGAGATGCCACAACCTCTAAAAGGGATTTTCTGTGCTGAATTCTCCCTTCTTGTTGGCACTGGTGGAGTTAAAATGTTTTCAACCCCTTTTTAACCCAAGATCCTAAAAGCCAACTAGGTTTTAACCAGGGACAACATCAGACAGGTTCTTCTCTTGATGTATCTCACTGCACAGCCAACTTGCAGAGCGGGTTTTCAGCACCCATCCTAACTCCTGTTGCAAGTTAATTTATTCCTCTATTAGCTACAGCTGCACAGCTCTCAATGGTGGCGAGCCACTGACCCACAGATTAATCTTCAGCTGTCCTCATTCCTGCACACTCCCATCTGCTCCATCTCTGCCTGCCTGGATCTGTGCACATCCCCCCCAGCAGACACCAACCCAGGTCAGAACTGCTCCCAGTTCCCACCCTGCAACCCTCCAGCAACTGGAGGTGAGGTTTGATGGCCTGGGACTACTCAAAGACCCCCAAGACATCAGGGCACAGCTGGGGGAAGCTGCTCCAACCCAGGGGGCTGTGTTAGCAGCAGGAGGTGTCAGTAGCAGATGAGAGAAATCAGGGTGAGGGATGAGCCCCAGCCCCACCATCAAGCTGTCACAGAATCCCAGACTGGTTTAGGTTGGGAGGGACCCTAAATCTCCTCCATTGCCACCCCCTGCCATGGTCAGGGACACCTCCCACCAGCCCAGGTTGCTCCAAGCCCCATCCAACCTGGGCTGAGACACTGCCAGGGATGTCTGTTCAGGGAACATCCCCCATAGAGATGGAGGAGGGTTGGACTGGATGGTCTTTAAAAGGTCCCTTCCTACACAAACCACTCTATGGTTCTCTGGCTGTTTTGCTCACAGCAAATCTGGAGTCACTCCAAGAGAAGTCAGAGCTCTGAGCAACCTGACCTGGTTGAAGATGTCCCTGTCACTGCAGGGGGATGGAGTGGGTGGCCTGGAAAGCTCCATCCATCCCCCACATCCTTCTGTGACACCCCAGCAGGGAGCAGATGAGTTCCAGGTGAGAGCAGCACTGAACAGCCACAGATTTCACATGGGGGGGAAAAGAAACCAAAACAAAAAAACAAAAACCTGGGAGAAGAATTCCTCTGCAATAGACAACAAAAGATAACAACAAAACTCTAGAACATCATCCCAGGCAGAAGGGGGAAACCAAATTCTGAATTTTGTACCACGATGACCACAAAAAAAAAAAAAAAAGCTCCAGAGGGTCAGAGCTGCAAATCTGCTGAAAGCAAACCCTGTTTGCCATGGGAACACTGGGGCTGCCCCAGCTTGGCAGCACCTGGGTTGGTAAACAAGACCAAAGCACCCACCTCCCAGAGCTCATCTCCAACACCACAGACCTGGCTACCAGCCCATACAGGATGTAGTCCCTGCCACCTGAGCTTCAGGTGTTTCTTACCAACATCAATCAGCCAAGAGGGGGAAGGTCTTCAGAAACAGCAATACCCACATCAAACTCTCCCTCTGCCACATTTTTACAGCTGGTGGAGGGTTCTCCAGACCCTGACAGGATGACCATGTCCATGGGCAGCAGACAATCCCTTTTTTCTGGTTCCTCATCCATTTACCACAACTTGAACAGCCCAAGCAGAGCCCATTTTTTTTCTCCGCTGCAGAGCCCCACTGTTCCTCCAGAACATCAGAATCATTGCAAAAGGAACATCAAGAACCACCCGAGACTGAAGGAGTTCAGAACTTGGCTGGGAAACACAGAAAGGACTCACACCTACTCCTTCATTAAACCCCTTCATTTCTAATGCTTGCCCTAATCTACACATCACTCCTATCGTAAGCCTTAAAATAAAAAATAAATTAAAAACAACAGAAACTCTGCCTTCCCTCCAACTCGTCCCTCTCCATCAGGGAGAGGTTCCCAGGGGGCAGGTGGGAAATCTGGGAAAGCTCATTAGTGAATTCCCACTGGGTGGGAGTTTAGTTGCAGGGTGTTGGTATTATTACACTTCTAAAAGCCCTGAAGTTTGAGGGCTCTGCTCACTGGAGCACAGAGTAGCTGCAGGCAGCAGAACCTTCTCTTAGATGAGAATATTTAACCACCCCTGTTAAGATTTCTTTTTTCTTTTTAAGTTGCTGGAGGTAAAGCTAAGCAAAACATACATGGTAATTAAACTAACTAGAAAATGGGAGAGCTGCTGCCTTCAGAAGAATGTTTGCATAGCTTAGGAGTGAAAAGCTCTTCATGGTTGGCCCCAGATCACCAAGCAGAGCTGCTGAAAAATGCACTTGGCTTAGAGCAGGCACCGCTTGAACCTTCACAGCAGCCCAGGAAGGCATCAATACCAACGGGCAGCGAGTATGGAAAAGGGGAATTCATACAGATTCATCATTTCAGGCTCATGATGAGCTGAGGGATGTTCCTTTGGAGATATTAATAATTTTGGGTTGATGGAGACATCCCAATTCCTGCATGGGAAGGGACACCTCAGCTCCTGGATGGAAAAGGACACCCCAAACAATTGTTCATCCACAGCTCCATTAGCATTGCCAGGGGATTAACTGCTAATCAATTAATTGGCCAGGCAAGACAAAACCCAGCTGGCATCAGGAGCTGGATCCAACCTCCAAAGCCAGCTGAGTAGCTACAACAGCCTTGTTCCTGTAACACTTCACTCCAAGCATCACAAAAGCAGCTGGTGGCACAGGTACAATCATGTTATAAAAGGAGAAATTACTGAAAAGGGACAGCTTTACTGGTATGTGGTTAGAGATCAGCTCCTCTATCATTGATTTCAACTTAGGGTACACCAGACCAGATGGAAGCTCAACAAGGACATTGCCCACCCCCCCTTTACCCAGCTTCTCCCACCAAACCTTTTTTCCAGGAAAAAAAAAAAAAAAAAAAAATACAAAACCTGATATATTCCATGGAGAGCATTTAAATGCTTTGACATTTTTTAAGTGAAACAGCTCAACTTTCCTTTTGAAACACCTGTTTGAAAAGTCCCTTCTGAAAGAACCACTAAAGCACTCCAGTGGGTAAGAAGAAAATAATCCAAACAGAATTCCAACTCCCCCATGTTTCCACTTCAGGAAAACCCTCTGACTGCCTGAGGTAACTCCCACAACTCTTGGAAGTTCCCCCTAACCCAAAACTCACACATTCCTCCTTTTGCCCCAAGTCCAACCTCACTCAACTCAACCCATACACATGCCAGGAACCCATCTCTCCTTAAAACACCCATTTTCTCCCATCTTCCCTGGGATTCACCCCAATTTCACACTCAGAGAAGCCCAAGGCAGATCAGACCCAGGTCCCCTCACTAGGATCAGAGTTCCCCCTCCAGACCCATCCCAAAGCCACTCTGGAACCTTCACTCCAGAAGACCTGAGCACCCCAACAAAGCAACCACCCCCTGGCCACGCTTTAACCCATTTAGACAGCAAAACCAAGAAGGCCCCAACTTCCCCACACATCTTTTCCTCCCCTCCTAACCCAATTAATCATTTTAATGAAAAAAAGAGGAAAAAAACAACTTACATTTGGAAGAGCAAGAGGAACACCCCAGCTTTGCCAGCTCACTCCAAGGCTGCTCACAAGCCCTCTGAGAAGCAAACGCTGGTGCCAGCCTGGCTGGGCTTTAATTAGTGACCTGAATTAATTACAGCTGGGGGCAATGATGGGAATTAATTACAGCTGGGGGGCTGCAGACCTGCCCCTTGTGAAGAGCTTTCCAGCTGACCCTGCTTTAGCAGCTTGGCTGATGTGCAGAGGAAAAAAACAGTGAGGTCATGTTTCATTTTTGGGAGGAGATAGTAGGAAAGTGGCTGGGCCACGAAGTTCTCTTTGGCACAATTTTTTGGGGGGAGAGGGAGAAATATGAGGGCTGGGGAAACAGCAATGGCTAGAGACTGAATTAAAGAGCAAGGGGTGCAGGGGACCCCCACCCAGCTGCACCCAGCAGGGTGTTCCTCACCCAGCTGCATCTCATCCCTCTGCCAGAGGAGACAAGGACAAGATGGTTTGGCTTTTGAGGAGATTGAATGTGAGGGCAAAATTTGTGTACAAGCTCAGGCTGGATGGGGTTCTGAGTGATCTGATCTGGTTGAAGATGTCACTGGTTGGACTGGATGGGCTTTAAGGGTCCCTTCCCACCCAAACCACTCTGTGATTCTGTGGAAGCAGCTACTGGGGCAATGCTCCCTCGTGGTTTAGACCCTTTGCACTGAAATGCTGCCAAGACTTAATGGTTTATAGACCAACAACTGCTAAGCAAAAAGGAAAAACAAAGCAAGCAACCCAGCACCCAGGAGAACAGAGGAACTCTGCTCTCTCAAAGCAGCTCCTCAGGCAGCACCCAACTCCTTCAGCTCCTTCCACCAGGAATTCCAGATTGGTTTGGGTTGGGAGGGACCTTAAAGCTCCTCCATTCCCCCCCCTGCCATGGTCAGGGACACCTCCCACCAGCCCAGGTTGCTCCAAGCCCCATCCAACCTGGGCTGAGACACTGCCAGGGATGGGGCAGCCACAGCTTCTCTGGGAAACCTGGCACAGGGGCTCAGCACCCTCAGATTAAAGAATTTAATCATAATATCTAACCTAAATCTCAAGTCTTCAAGTTTGAAACCATTTCCCCTTCTCTCCCTACACCCTCTGAGCATTTCAGTGGCTCTGCTCTGGACACCTTCCAGGAGCTCTGTGTCCTTCTGATGTTGGGGACTCCAGAACTGGACCCAGAGCTCCAGGTGGGGTCTGACAGGAGCAGAGCAGAGGGGGAGAATCCCCTCCCTTGACCTGCTGTCTAACTTGCTTGCCTAGCAATTCCAGCTCTGGATTGTTGGGTTTTGTGTTCGTTTTGTTGTTTTGTTGGGTTTTGTTTAAATAATTACCTTTTCATACTTCAAATCCATCTTGGATGAAATGTGAAAGGGGTCTCCTGTTGCCTACTGATGCATTTCACACACAGTATTTTCATCATGTAATGCATTAATAACATCATTAAAGTCCAGAGCATTTGTTAGTAACATCTATTACTCTGATTACTGCTTTGATATATTGAAAATAGATTAACTGCCTGCCTAGAGCTTGTGGCCAGGGGAGACATTGGGTCTCATCTGGGCTGACCTCCCATGCTTCCATGAGCCAGAGATAGCCCTCAGCAAGCTCCTCCCTGCATCCAGCTTCCCAATTTAAAAAGAACCATTTGAATGTGAATCAAAAACATTTGACATCAAGGAGTCCAGCACACATCTCTCAGGGAGCTGCTCCAACAGCTAATTACCCCAGCCATTAAAAAAAACCTCATCTTTATTTCCACTGTGGGCTTTGATCACTTCAGATGGTTGCTGCTGGCTCCTCTTAACATCCTAGCTGGCTGTTTGGAGGTAGCTCCTGCTACCTAATCCTTCCTGAAATAATTCCAACAGATGTTTCTCTCCTCCTTAAACCACCCCAGCCAGTCTTTAGCACCTGAAAGGGTGGAGCTCCTCTAGTCCCTCCTGTTTCCCAGATCACAAACCTCCCTGGTACCCAGAGATGCTGGCAACAAGCAGTGGGGGCAAACAGCCATGAAAATGAAGCAAGATGCTGCCAAAAGTGATGTGGTCCTGTCCAAGGCAACCACTTGGTTCTGCAACCTTTCGTGGAGGTAAGAAGCACTCAATGAAGGAGGAATCTCCCAGGCTGGACCACTGCTCTGCTCCTGAGCAACCTCCATACCCTGAAAGAAAATCCTCCTTCCAGGAGAGCCAGGCTCCAGCAGCTGTCTGAGAATAGCAACCTGCCTTCTCTCCATCTCCAGCTATATTTAGCGAGGCCATTATTTATAGAGATGGCAGGAAATAATTCAGCGGGATCCAGACATAACTCCAAATTGGAAAAAGGGGCTATAAAAAACCCAAAGGACCTAACAGGGAGCAAGCCCTGGGGGCTCAGGGCTCTTCCAGTGGTAGAAACCAAACATGTGTGGCTGGGTTGTGGGGATGGATGGATGGATGCATAAATGGATGGATAAATGGATGGATGGATGGAGCTGCCTTCCTGGCAACAGCAGCTCTCCAAAAATCCTTCCTCCCCCCCCCAAAAAAACTCTTTCCAGTTTTAAGAAACATGGTTTAAGAAACAACTTATGGCCCTGAGCCTATTCAAGTCCCAGCACTGATCAGGGCAAGCAGGGAGCATCCTCCCCTCTGGCATTTCTTTCCAACCTTCCACCCCAAAGGGGTTTTATCCACTGGAGGACAGGGAGAGATGCCGAAGAGCCAGTGCCTGACAAGAGCAGACAGATACAGACCATACACCCATTGCATCTCCAGGCTGGCCCTGCAGTGCATGCAGACCATCCCTTCACCAAGGGAGATCCCAGCAAATATCTCAGCAGGGTAGGAGACAGAACTGAGCTCTAATCATTCATCTGTTTCCTTCCTCCCCAGCACTTCATCTGACTGCTTCTAATTAAACTGGATTTTGCTCCTCTGAGCCAGAAGAGCTTTTATTTTATTTGTTTAAAGACTGTTTCCTCGCCACCACCTTTCCCCCAAACCCTCCTCACACAGAGTTTTAGGGCAACATTTGGACCAGAGCTACCCAGAGCATCAGCTGCTCCTGGGAGGATGAGAAGTGCCCAGCAGAGCACAGAGACAACTCACTGCATGCAAGGAGCATTGCTCTGAGCACAAAAGGACACACAAAAGGAGGTTCTACATCCATCCAGCAGACCTGAAGCCAGGTTTCACCTCTATTTGTTGCTCATGGTTTGGGTTGAGGAGGACCTTAAAGCCCACCCAGTTCCAATCCTCTGCATGGGCAGGGACACCTCCCACCAGCCCCATCCAACCTGTCCTCCAGCACTCCCCAAACCACAGCCTCCCTGGCCAACCTTCTCCCACACATTCCCTGGGGAGCACTTTTCACAACTCCACTCTATCCATTTACCCACCTTGACCCCAAGGGGCTGCACCCCAGGGCAAAACCAATCCCCTGAGCCCCCCAATGCCGGGTGCTGCATGGCACCCTTACCTAAAGCACAACCAAGGAGTGGGAGCAGGATCCATCCTGGTCCCTCAGATATCCAGGAGAGCCACGGCTGCTGCTTCTCCCCTCTCCTTCACAAGCTCCCAGCTTGCACTCTCCAAGTTATCTCAAATCACCTCCAAAATCCCAGTGTCTAAAAACATCTGTGGCACGGAGAGGGGAGGAGGAGGAAGGGGAGGAGGAGGAGGAGGAGGAGATCCCTCTCGGGAGCTCAGGGAAGAGTTCAAGCTCTCAGCCATTACTTAGCTCCTCCAAAAAAAAAAAACCAAACCCCTCCCGGAGCGCAGCTGCTGGGGAATGCCTGCCCCCCTGGCTCCGAATAATTCCTCCCCTGTTCCCGGGGCTGCCTCCTTTCCCTCACACAATATCCCCAATTGGGGGGGTAAATCCAGCCCACACAACGCCTGCATTCACAGCCGGCCCAGCCCAGAGGCCAGACCCAGGGAAATGCCCTGCCTCCCTGCCTCCCTGCATCCCTGCCTCCCTGCATCCCTGCATCCCTGCCTCCCTGCCTCCCTGCATCCCTGCCTCCCTGCCTCCCTGCATCCCTGCATCCCTGCATCCCTGCCTCCCTGCCTCCCTGCATCCCTGCATCCCTGCCTCCCTGCCTCCCTGCCTCCCTGCATCCCTGCCTCCCTGCCTCCCTGCCTCCCTGCATCCCTGCATCCCTGCATCCCTGCCTCCCTGCATCCTTGCCTCCCTGCATCCCTGCATCCCTGCCTCCCTGCATCCCTGCATCCTTGCCTCCCTGCATCCCTGCATCCCTGCCTCCCTGCATCCCTGCAGGGCATCAATGATCAACCAGCCCTTCCAGCTAGGAAAACGCTTTTGCTGACTGTCTGTGGTGGCTGGTTGTGGGGTTTTTTGGTTTTGTTTTGGGTTTGCTTGGTTGTCCTGGTTTGGGCCAGGATAAAGGTGATTTTCTGTCTTGTACTTTTGCTTCCAGCGAAGTCTTTTGTGTAAGTAGCTGCACTTGCTGTAATTAAGAGCAAGTTTCTCAGACACTATGCTGATAACACTGGATGTTTATAGTTACAGGGACTGGTATGCTGGGCCAGGGACACTGCTCAGCTTTGAGAAACATTTTTACCCTCCAGAAGGAGTAAAGAGGTCCCTCCTGCAGCCCACCTTTGGGGAGGAACAGACAAGATAGATGTCAGAACTGACCAAACAGAGTATTCCATCCCATACACCTCATATTCAGGATAAATTTGAGGGATCACGAGGGGCAAGGCTGCTTCCTGCTTCCAGGTTTCCTGTTTTTTCCGGTTTCCCTTCCTTCACCCATGCCCTGCTTCCTTCAGCATCCTGGGAGGATTCCATCCATTCCTCTGCCTGTGCTCCTGATCCATCCCAGCCTGAATCTGTGTGTTCCTGCCCCCAGCTCCCAACTGCTGCTGACTCCAGGATTCCAGCCTGGACTTTCCCAGGGCTGCCCTGCAGCCTCGGTGGGGACGTGAGAGTTATTGGGGGAGAGGGGGAGGAACATGGGATCAATTTTCCTGTATATTTGTATATATTCAGTAATTTTTCCTATTTATCATTACTGTTTCATTAAAGCTGTGTAGTTCAGTTTTCAACCCATCAGTCTCTTCCTTATTCTCTCTCTTTTCTTTATCAGGGAGGGGAGGGAGATTAATATATAAATCTATTACTCGGTTTAATTGCTGGGCCAGTGTTAAACCGTGACATTGGTGGGTTTTGTTTTGTTTTGTTTTGTTTTTCCCCATCTCTCATCCTCGCAATCCACTTGTGTGACCAGGGCAAGCCTTGGGAAAGGCCAGGGCACAGCAGCACTCTCCTGGGAAGCCAGCAGACATTAATCCCTTCCCGACCACAGAATCATCATCTGCCTTCCAAAGAGACAGCCCGAGGCGGTGGGAAGATCTTCTCTGACACTTGTCTGACCCCTCTCCACCTCCCCCAGGATGCAAAGAGCTTCATCAGCCCCCGGGCAGGCTGCCGGGAGGGATGGGGGGGGAGGGGGGGAAAGGGATTTGGGTTCCCGGTTTGCAAGCCTGGTTTGTTTTAATAAATTAAAATTAAATATTAAATAACTTTTAAAATATTAATTAATTTTAATTTTTATGTTATTAATTATTATTATATTTTATATATAATAATATAAATATTATATTTTATAATTTTTATAATTATGATTGATATTAATTAAATAATTAAATAAAATTAAAATAAAAATGCAGTCCCTCGGATTACATTTTGTGCTTGGCACAAGGACCACCTCGCTGGCCTTTAATCCAACCAACACCCCCCCACTTTCCCCCTTTGCTTCACCCCAGCACCCCAGCAGCTGGGTTGTCCCCCCAGCCACCCCCGCTTCTCCCTGCACTTTGGATGCTGACCCCCACCCCCTCATTTTGGGCCGGGGGGCTCCGGCCTGTCTGAGCAGGGGGGATATTTGTTACATTCGGAGGTATTTGTAGCCTTCCTGACCTTTCCTGCAGCTGCAGGGGTGGGGGGTGTTCAGTACCTTCCATTAGAGGAGTTGGGAGAAAAAATAGAGTAGGGGAGCTGAGAGGGAGGAACATGGGGTGGGACCCAAATCCTGCATCCCCAGGGAGCCCCTGGGCTCTTGGGCAGTAGGGAAAAGGATGGGGAAACCTGCTCTCCCCTCTCAGAACTCCCCAGCTGGGCTGAACCAGCACTGAGCTGCTCCAAACCACCCCATCCCCGCTCAGCATCCTGGTTTTCTCCTCTGGCTACTCGAAGTTCAGCGAAAGGACAACAATTCTATTCCCAATACCTTCCTTTCCTGCTTTATTACCCATGCCAGGCACAGAATCATAGAATCATAGAATGGGCTGGGTTGGAAGGGACCTCAGAGCTCATCAAGTCCAACCCTTGATCCACTCCCCCTGTGGTTCCCAGCCCATGGCACTCAGTGCCACATCCAGGCTCTTTTGAAATATCTCCAGGGATGGAGAATCCACTGCTTCCCTGGGCAGCCCATTCCAATGGCTGATCACCCTCTCCGGGAAGAAATTCTTTCTAATATCCAACCTAAACCTCCCCTGGCACAACTTGAGTCCATGCCCTCTTGTCTTGTTGAAAGTTGCCTGGGAGCAGAGCCCAACCCCCCCTGGCTCCAGCCTCCTTTCAGGGAGTTGTAGAGAGTGATGAGGTCTCCCCTGAGCCTCCTCTTCTCCAGGCTGAACACCCCCAGCTCCCTCAGCCTCTCCTCACAGGACTTGTGCTGGATCCCTTCCCCAGCCTGGTTGCCCTCCTTTGGACCTGCTCCAGGACCTCAATCTCCTGCCTGAACTCAGGGGCCCAGAACTGGACACAGGACTCGAGCTGTGGCCTCACCAGGGCTGAGCACAGGGGCAGAATCCCTTCCCTGGACCTGCTGGCCACGCAGAATTTAGAAGGGAGGGGAAGTGCACGCAGCAGATTATTTTCAGCAAGCAAACAAGCCGGGAGAAGCAGAGCTGGGTGAGGAGCTGGGGATTTTTGCAGCTCTTGTTCTGCCCCAGCCCCTGAGGAAGCAGCGGGGGACACTGGTCCCAGTGTCAGTGCCTCGGTTCCCCCTCAGCTTCTGCCCAGCCAGACATCCCGGGACATTAATTTGCTAGCTTTTGGGGGGGAGGATTTTTGGTTTGGTTTTGGATTTTTTTTTTTTTTTTGGGGGGGGGGGGTTGTGTTTTTTTTTGGTTGGTTGGTTTTTTTTTTTGGTGTGTGTATGAGAGAGGAATAAGCAGCGGTGGAGCATTTCTTTCGCATTTAAAGGCACCAAAAGAGCTCTGGGTTGGTGCCCAGCTGGGTGGACATGCAGGCTGCTGTGCCAGCACAGGGCAGAGCTCAGAGGGGCCACTCAGCACCTCCTGCACTGCTGGGGACCCAGGGTGGTGGGGAGCAGGCAGGGATGGGGAGCAGGAAGGGATGGGAAGGAGGCAGGGATGGGAAGCAGGAAGGGATGGGAAGCAGGAAGGGATGGGAAGCAGGCAGGGATGGGAAGCAGGAAGGGATGGGAAGCAGGAAGGGATGGGAAGCAGGCAGGGATGGGAAGGAGGCAGGGATGAGAAGCAGGCAGGGATGGGAAGCAGGAAGGGATGGGAAGCAGGCAGGGATGGGAAGCAGGAAGGGATGGGAAGGAGGCAGGGATGGGAAGCAGGCAGGGATGGGAAGCAGGCAGGGATGGGAAGCAGGCAGGGATGAGAAGCAGGCAGGGATGGGAAGCAGGCAGGGATGGGATGCAGGCAGGGATGGGAAGCAGGCAGGGATGGGATGCAGGCAGGGATGGGAAGCAGGCAGATGGAGCTCAGGCAGTGCCATCACCAGTGAGAGCCTGTCCTGGGGACACAGATCCTCCAGCCTCAACGGGAAGAGCTGGGGAAGAGTGGGAATGGCAGGCAGCCCCTGGGTGCTGGGTCCGGGTGACCGGCAGAGCAGGAAATTCTCCGGGCAGGGCTGGAGAGGGGAGGACAGAGAGCAGGCAGGGCAGCAGGATCCTGCTCCTGGAGAAGGAAAAAGCAGCCGGAGCCTTCCCTACAGAGGCTGCTGGAGCTCTGCCGTGCTCAGGAGAGCCCCGGGCATTTCTGAGCACTGCCACCAAAGCAGGGAACAAGTAGGTTAAAGCCTGCAAAACATCTTCCTGACCGCACCGCTCTTGGAAGCAGAGCTTGAAATCTTCAATAAGGGACAAAAAAAAAGTTTGAAATCCCAGAAAGCTATTTTTGCAATGCAACATGGACTCAGCGGGCTCCTTCTCCCAGACTGGCATTTGATTCTGGGAGATTAACTCAGGGAATTAATTTCAAAACCTCCTTGGTGGCAGGAGAGGTCTTCAAGGTGCTCCAGGAAAGGCACAACCTGAGATAGTTTGTTGCGGGTTTGGGTTTTTTTTTGGGGGGGTGGAGGGGGGTTATCTGCTTTCTCAACTCAACCTTCAGGCATCCAGGAGCAAACACACATTCCCATGAAACAGGTTTCAAATCCAGCCCAGCCACATCTGCCTGACTTCACCCCCCCCCAACCCTTCACCCATCCTCCTGAACCCACCCCAGGCGTTGGCATTGGACACCATGAAAACCCAAACAAAAACCTCTTCCTACAAAGAAAAAAAAACCAAAAAACAAACCACCAAAAACCCAGCACCAAACCCGACGTGTGACATCGCTGGGGCAGCTCTCCCCTTTCCTCTGGGCCCCCACCAAACCCCTCTCTGCCTGAACAAGCCTTCTGTGCTCTGCCAGAGCATCCCACAATGTGTGGCTGTGTGGCCGGGAAGCTGGGAGCCTGCCGGGACCTGCACGTCAGGAATCCAGCTGCTGCCACCACAACCCTGCCGGCATCTCTCACTAACACTGAAATACTACAAAATACAAAAAAAAAAAAATAAAAATAATAATAATAATAAAAAAAAATATATATATAAAGGGAGGGGAAGAGTACAGCTTTGCTGGGGACAGTAAATATTTTTTAGTGGCAAACCAGACGCAGAGGCTGGAAGGAGCGGATGGCAGAAGCAGCATTTCTTGGTAACCTGATGAAGCCTCTCTCCCCGGCACCGAGTGCCGGAACCAGCCCGGCAGCATCGCACCGGCACCGAACCCAGCCCCGCCGCTTACATAAACCCGAGCGGCACCGGGAGCGGGGCAGAGCCAGGACCTGAGCAGCACCGGGAATGGGGCAGTGCCAGAACCACTGGGACCGGGGCAGAACCGGAGCATCACCGAGCCCGTCAGCCCGGGGCAGAGCCGGGACCGGGGCATCGCCAGAGTCGGGGTAGCACTGGGGCCGGGACACCCCCAGGACCGGGACATCACCGGGACCGAAGCAACACCAGGAGCGGAGCATCCCGGAGGCAGCACCGGAGCCCCGGGCGGTGTCGGCTCCGCGCGGCTCCGCGGGGCTGTTGGGTTCCCGGCTCCGCGGGGCTGTTGGGTTCCCGGCTCCGCCAAACCCGACCCAGCTGACCCGAGTCCGTGGCGGTTCTGGTGGGCAGCACCGAGACCCGCGGCCCCCGCGCAGCCGCTTCCACCCCGTCCGCCCCTCTCCGCGCAGCGCCCCGCGGCCGCGCTCGCCCCCTCCCCCCGGCAGTGACTTGCAAATCGCTGCCGCGCAGCGGGACGCGGGGGTCTCCGCGCTGCCTTCCGCGCCCACTCGCGGGGCCGCTCGGCCGCGGAGACTGCGCGCCCCCGGCGGAGCAGCGGGAAGTTTGCGGCTCGTCCCCGCCTCCGGCTCCGCGGCCGCGGGCGGCAGCGCCGCTGTTAACAACAAGTGCGGCGGCTCCGCGGAGCTCCGCGGGCGCGGAAAAGCTTCATGGCGGCGGCGGCGGCGGCCAGCCCGGGCAAGCAGCGTCTGAAGCCCCCCGGGTCACCCCCCACCCCCCGGTTCTCCCGGTGCAATGTCAGCGTCTCATGGCAACGCCGCTGCCTCCGCTCAGCCTCCGCCGGCGCGCAGCGGGGCCCCGCCACCCCCGCGGCCGCGGAGGAGAACACACACAGCCCCCCCCGCCCCCCCCTTCCCTCCTTTCCTCCTCCAACCACCGCCACCAACCTTCCCGCCCCGGCGACAATCGCGACAAGGTCACGCCGCTGCCTGCCCGCTCCTTACCGTACACCCCTTGCCCGGAGCTGCCCTCCAGCAGAACCGTCAGCAGCCCCAGCAGCCCGATGGCTACATCCATCTTCACGTGAACATCCACATATCCAGCCCCGGGGGCGGCGGGGAAAGGCAGCGCAGAACCCGCCGGAGCCCCGCGCTCCGCTGCGGCCGAGCCGCGCACGCCCGCGCAGGCAGGGCGGCGGGGGGCAGGCGGCGGGCACCGCTCCGGTCCTCCCTCCCTTCCTCCTTCCTTCCTTCCCTTCTCCTCCTCTTCTTCCTCCTCTTCTTCTTCTTCTTCTTCCTCCTCCTCCTCCTGCGCAGCGGGAGGCGCGGAGCGGCGCGGGAGGGCGAGCCCCCCCTCAGGACACCGGCAGCCCCCTCAGGGCACCGGCCGCCGCCGCCGCCGCCTCCCCGGGCCGCCCAGCGCAGCGCGGGGCCTCCGCAGCCACCCGCGCCCCGCGGCCATCAGATGCCATCGCGGCACCGCGGCCCCCGCATGCTTCGCGGAGAGACGCGGAGAGGCGCGGAGGTTGAGCGGCGTCGGGAGGAGAGGGAGGGGAGGGGAAGGGGGCGATGGGGAGGGCAGGGGGCGGTAAGGCGGAGGTGTGTCCCGCTCTGCCGCGCAGGGAGCTGCCCCCCTCAGCGCGCCTGCGGAGCGGCGGCCGGAGCCATGGCGGGGGGCGGCGGGGGCAGGGGGTGGGTGGGTGCGTGGGGGGGTGCGGTGGGTTCCCTTCGGCCGTGCGGTGGGTGCGTGCGCGAGTGGGAGCGAGTGGGAGGTGAGGGCGGCGGTGCCGTCACGCTGTGCTATACGTGCAGCCGGGGCCCGGGAGCCGCAGCCCGGCGACGTCAAAGCTGCGTGGCTGGCTGGCTGGCTGCTGCGAGCCTTCCTCCGCCTCCTCCTCCTCCTCCTCTGCCACCGCCCCCTCCCTCCCCCTCCCCGCTGCTCCGCCACCGGGCGCGCAGGGCCGCGGGTGGGTACCAAACCGGGGCTCCGCGCTCCGTCTCCAGCGGGGATGCGCGGAAGGATGCGCCCTGCTCCGCTCGGGGATGCGCGGAACGATACGCCATTCTCCGCTCTGGGATGCGCGGTGCGCTGCGCCCCGCTCCGGGATGCGCGGTTGGGTGCGCCCTGCTCTGGAGATCCGCGGAACGAATGCACCCCTGCTCCGCTCGGCCGTGCGCGGGTTCGGTGCGCGCCCTGCTCTGGGATGCGCGGAGCCATGCGCCCTGCTTCGCTCTGGGATGCGCGGAGGGATGTGCTCGTCTGCTGAGCTGCGCGGAGCGGTGCGGACAGTGCGGGGCGCCCTGGCTGCGCGCTCCGCTCCGCTCCTCTCCGGTTGTGTAGGGGGGTCCGGCCCGGGCACCTCTCTCCGGTCCCCGGCAGAGCCCCCACCCCCGGGCCGGGCTGCGCTTCCGCGGTGGGGCTTCCCTGGCCGCCCCCTGAGCCTGCCGAGTGTCCCCTCCGCTGTCCCCTCATCCCTTCCCGGTGCTGGGGACACCCCGGGGAGGGGGAAGGGGCAGCAGCGCTGCTTTCCTCGGCCCCCGCTGCCCAACCCCCCTGTGCTTGCTCAGGGTTGAGTGGCCCAGGGCACGGGGTGGTGGCCACCAGCCTGGGGGGTCCCACCCTCTGGTGTGACACGAAGGGGACAAGCCGGTTCGGTGTGTCTGGCTCTGGCAGGCAGAGATGGAGCTGAGGGTGCCCCCCGCACTGCCCACTGCTGGGGTTTCACCTGGTTATTCCCCCCCTTCAGTGGTGTCTGAGATACTCCCCTGGCTCCCAGCACCTTTCCCAGCTGCCCGGTGGGCATTTTGGGGTCCTGTGAGATTTGTGCTGTGGAAGGGCTCCCTTGCTTCCAATTGATTTGCTGGGAGGTGACTCTTACCTCTGTCCTCTCCCCTGCTTGCTTGGTACCTGCAAGGGTTGGACCATGGACCTTGGGCACTGTTCATTCAGCTTCCTCCTCTGCCTTCCTCAATTAAGGATTAGTGCTCAAAGCCAGGACAAAGTGATGTGCTCTGGAAAAAGCAATTGCACTGTCAGGGTTCCTCCTGACCCCACTGGCACAAGGCAGGATGGTGTTAACAAGGCCTGGACTCTTCCCTCCCTTCTGAGATGTTCCGATGCATTGCTCTCATGAACTCCATCCCCGCTGAGCTCAGACCCCTCCAATTTATCATTCAGGAATACACTGATGGATGTGAGGGACCAGCTTCAGCTCTTGCTGGGGTTGCTCCCTCTTCCCAGCCCAATATGATAGTTGGAGGTGGAAGGAGGGATGGGCTTCTCCATGCCAGCCCCATGGAGCATTGCCTGGAGCCCATCACCCACCCCTGCCAGCTGGAGCCTGTGAGGATGGCACTGAGATTGTGCTGTGGCTGCACTCCAAATACCATGTTCCCCCCAAGAGACAAACTGTTCTGCACCCTTCCTGATGCAGAAAGGGTCTGAGGTGCTCACAGAGCAAGCCTGGCTGGTCCTAGCAGCCACAGAGATGGCCTGCTCTGCAAATGCCTCTTCTTCCCATAGAAAATCAGGCCAGGGGGGATTTGGGAAGGTCTTCTCCGTAGGCTGAAGTTTGGGAAGCCTTGCAGAGATCCAGACTGTGTAAGCAGCTTCTTACCTGAGTGGAGGAGATGGAGGGCATGGCAGCACAGTTGTCATTTAATGCAGGTTTCCTTCTGCTTCATGGACAAAAAGCTGTCCAGGTGTGGTGGAGCTGCTTCTCCAGAGGAGGTGAAGGACTTCTTGTCACTTTGAACCCCCAAACAAGTTCCTGTGTTGGTACCATCTCCTTCTCTCTTGAGCTTGTCCAGAGCAGAGCCACTGAAATGCTGGGAGTGCTGGAGCAGCTCCCTGGGAAGCCAGGCTGAGGGATTGGGGTTGTTCAGCCTGGAGAAGAGGAGGCTCCCAGGGGAGCTCAGAGCAACCTTCCAATATCTGAAGGGGCTACAAGAAAGCTGGGGGAGGGCTTTGGACATGGGGGGGTAGGGAGAGGACAAGGGGAGAGGGGATAAAACTGGGAGAGGGGAGACTGAGGTTGGACATGAGGAAGAAATAGTTTGGTGTGAGGGTGCTGAGCCCCTGTGCCAGGTTTCCCAGAGAAGCTGTGGCTGCCCCATCCCTGGCAGTGTCTCAGCCCAGGTTGGATGGGGCTTGGAGCAACCTGGGCTGGTGGGAGGTGTCCCTGACCATGGCAGGGGGGGGAATGGAGGAGCTTTAAGGTCCCTTCCCACCCAAACCATTCATTGATTCATCATTGCCACCTTTTGGGGAGCTGTAGGTTATCCCAGCTGGGGCTGCTATGGTTTGGTCCATCAGAATCTCAGCATTGTTTAGAAAAACACAGGAGATCCCAGGGATATGATCTGGAATCCTTTCCTTTGGGAAGGAACACCAGTCTTAACCCCTCACCTCCCAGGTCTGCAGCCCAGCCTGGGGGGCAACATTTCAACCTGGGCTTTCACCACCCCGTGGGAGCAATCCCACCTCTCTGGCCATAAGCTGGGCTGCCAAATATCCCAAACTGTGTTTTTCTGCCCCCAGAAATGAGGAGCCAGCAGAGAACCACAACACTGACCACATTTCTCAACACCAAGAGGTGGTGGCACGGAGCAGTGAGTGTGCGTGGCAGGAGGGAGCGAGGGAAATAAAATGAAATAAATCAAACTGAATTAGGCTAACTGCTCAAATAACAAAAGTTCTGGGACTTGAAGGCTTCCCACACACTCCAGCAGGCATTTATTCCAGAAGCTCTTTTCTTAGCAGCTTTTGCACTTTGTCCAATACCAGATAAAAGCTAATTATTTTTCTTGTCATCAGGAGCAAGTCTACAAATAACAGATTTGACTAAAGGAGACCATTAAGTAGCATTAAGATTCAGAGTAATCTTGTTGTATTGGTGGCTTGTGAGTGTTACTCTGGTCCCTCTTCATCAACCACACCAGCCTGAGATCTCCAGCGTCCCACAAAACAATAGCAAAACTGAATAATTTGACTCAGTCCCATAATTCTGCTGGATTTGGGGTCTGCATGTATCAGGTGAGGCATGTTTAGAGCATGAACAGATCCTACATGACTAGCAAATCATCCTCGAATGGATCATTTAGGGGTTGAACCTTGATGATCTTCCTGGTCCTTTCCAACCCAAGCCACTCTATGTTCACTGTTTGAATTCCTATAAAGGTGTAGCAGGAATCCCCGGGGTGGGACAGAGCCCATCCAGGAGCTGCATCATCAGGATGACTCCATCACTGCATTTCCCACTCTTTCCAGTTGCTTGGCAGGGCTTTGCTGGGCTGGGGAGGAGTTGGCTTCCCAGAGGGACAAACTTTGTACGTGGAGGGATTATGGGCAAGCACTGATGGAAACACAAACCAAGTTACAAGAAACAGAATAAGTGGAAATGGCTTCAAGTTGTGCCAGGGGAGGTTTGGTTTGGAGCTTGGGAATAATTTCTCCCTGGAAAGGCTGCCCAGGGCAGGGCTGGAGTCCCCATCATCCCTGGAGGGGTTTCAGAGCCCTGGAGCTGTGGTGCTGAGGGACACGGTGGTGGCCTTGGCACTGCTGGAGGAACTGGATGATCTTGGCTGGACTGGATGATCTTAAAGCTCTTTTCCAACCCAAACTATTCTCCAGTTCTACACCCAACAAGAGGCACTTGTGGGGTAAATGGGAGCATTGTCCATGCCCACCTCCCAGCCCAAGCTGTGCTCAAGCAGCAGGAGCAATTGCATCCCCTTGGCTGGCCCTCACCAACCCTGCCAGGCTCATCCATGGAAACCGCAAAACTCATTCCTTGCTGTGCAAATGCTGTTGTTCTCCACAGACAGAGAAAAGTCAACTCTCACAGAGTGTTCTGTGAAATCTCCAGGTTCTGCAGCTGCAGAGTGACAAGAGCTCCTCTGGTTTTATGGAATTTACATGTTTCTCTCCAACACAAATACACTGAGCCTCTACCCTGCAGCCCAGCAGAGGAACAAATTGAGAGTGCAAGCACAAAGTAGTGTTCTTCTTGGACAGCACTGGCTCTGTCCAACTTTATTCTCAAGCTGGGGGGTTCAGCAGCCCTATCAGTGAGGCTTTTCCTTCCTTGGGTCAGGGGCTGGAGAAGAAACCAACCACCCAAGGGCCATTTGGAGTGGCAGCCCCAGATCCTCCCAAGGTTTCAGCAGCATCTGCCTTGTGCCTTTTCAGACGCTCTTGATAAGATGTAGCTTGTTCTGAAAATTAAAACAGGCTCATTTAACAATGTTTAGGGCCAAACCTCCAAGGGATGGAGTTATTAGATAAATAACTAAGTGTGACGGACCCTTTAGACACACCTGTTATCTTCACTGGTGCAGTTTAAGTCTCAGAACTATTATAAATTACATCAAACTACCTAATTTCAGGCTAGGTCTGCTCACCAGCAGTGGCACCCTGGTGGAGGCAATGGCAAGAAGCTCAGGGAGGGAGGTGGTGAGGTTTTGCCCTTCAACCAAACTGTCATGTTATGCTGAGAAGAAATGGATACAAAATCCCTATTTAGGATTAGAAGGGAAATTTCCAGGTGTCCATTGTGCAGCTCAGAAAGAGAAGCAGCCATCTCTAGGCCTGTGCTGGTCTGGTTCCCAATGGCTGCAGACATCTCCATACACATGTGTGTATCTGGTTTTCCATCCCCCTGATGGGGAATGTCTTCCCAGAGCAGCTTCAGCTTTACCCTCCTGGGACAAAAGAGTTTGAATCCATGTAACATCCTTCTGCCCCTTCCTTCTTGCAGTTGTGCCTCGCTTGCCCTGTGCCAGCCTCAGAAATAAACCCAGAGAGACTGCAAATGAAACCATCAATACCTGCCAGGGAACCAGGGTTCTGCCACCTTCTCGAGGCTCTGAGGCTCAGCTGAAGCTTCCACCTGCATCAAGCTCTGGGGGTGGACAAAGACACAAATAAAACCTAACCCATGCCTGAGCTGAGTTCAGTGAGTCCGAGGGCAGCAGAAAAGAGCAGGAGCAGCAATTCCATGGAAGTGGAAGTTGGTGAGGGTCCCAGGTCACTCAATTTGCCCACGAGCTCTTCATCATCTCTGTGAGGTGACACAGGGCTCTGTTTGGAGCTCCAGGGCCAGCACTTGTAGGCAGCTCCAGGTTGGTGATGTGGGTGCTGCAGTTGGATCACAGAACCATGGAATGTCAGGGGTTGGGAGGGAGGTGTGGAGCTGATCCAGTGCAAGCCCTGCCCCAGCAGGATCCCCCAGGGCAGGACACACAGAACACATCCAGGTGGGCTTGGAAAGGCTCCAGAGAAGGAGACTCCACAACCTCTCTGGGCAGCCTGGGCCAGGGCTCCCTCACCCTCACAGCAGAGAAGTTTCTCCTCAGCTGGAGCTGGAACTTCCTCTCTTCTCCCTTCAACCCATTCTTCCTTGTCCTACTCCTGGGCACCACTGAACAGAGATTGGCCCCTTCCTCTTGCCTCCCAGCCCTCAGATCTTGATGGACATTCAGAGATCCCCTCTCAGCCTTCTCCAGACTCAGATCCACTCCTGGAGCTCTGGAGGTAGCACTGCACTGACCCAACAGATGCCTACAGGGCTTCATCTCCTCTGAGCAGCAGGTTGGTGGCCAGGCTCACAGCACTTTTCCCTCCTCTTCATGGAAAAGCCATTCTTGGATGCTTACCTGGGGTTTTTGAGAGGCTCCTGCACTCACCTCTGCTGCTGTTCCTGCTGGGCAAAGGGAAGCCCTTTAAGCAGCCCTGGCCTTTGTTTGCTGCTCTCACCTCCTTGTCTTGCTCTCTGAGCCCTTGACAAAATGCTGTTTGCTGAGAAGCTTCAGCTCTCCTTGGGGTTTCTAAGAGGAGCTGCAGCTGATGGTGACAGGCAGGGGAGGTGGGAAATGTGAAGGAGCAGGGCTGGGCTCTGCAGCCAGCACCATGCATGACAGCCAGAACACACGAAGGAAAAAACCCTCCAGGTCCTTTCACTGAAGCAAGCCTTGCTTTGGTCCACCAGTTTTCTTTCGTTCTCCTGAAGGGCCTGTGTTAAATTGGCAGAAAAACCATAAGTTGGGCTGTGGGACACAATGTCTGCCTCTCTCTCAGGCCATCTGCCAGCTGGGGAGCAGGGGGCACAGGGATGCTTGCAGCAGATGTGACACTGCCCAGAGGCTTGGACGTGGGGTGGCCATAAGGCACATTCATGTTTCAGTGGAGCAGCCCCAGGGAGAGCCAGGTGGCAGCTTCCCTTGTTTGGACATAGTTTACAGAATTATGGAATGGTTTGGGTTGGAAGGGACCTTAAAGCTCCTCCATTGCCACCCCCTGCCATGGTCAGGGACACCTCCCACCAGCCCAGGTTGCTCCAAGCCCCATCCAACCTGGGCTGAGACACTGCCAGGGATGGGGCAGCCACAGCTTCTCTGGGAAACCTGGACTCTCATTAGAATTTCTCATATTAATTTCTTCACAGATCTCATCTCATTCTCCCCTCTCCCAGCTGGAAACCCTTCCCCCTGATCCCATCCCTCCATCCCTTGTCCCAAGTCCCTCCCCAGCTTTCCTGGAGCCCCTTCAGGCACTGGAAGGTGCTCTAAGGTCTCCCCATTGCAGCCTTCTCTTCTCCAGGCTGAACACCCCCAACTCTCTCAGCCTGGCTCCAGAGCTGCTCCAGCCCTTGGATCATCTTCATGGCCCCCTCTGGCCTCACTCCAATCTGTAAATTAACTTTAAGTCCCCATCTCCTTGGACAAGGAGGAAAGGAAAAGGTCCTCTCAGATCCCCATGATCTCAGTGGTCCTCACCCACCAGACCAATGCCTCACACCTGGAAGGATGGAGCAGCTCAATTACCCTAAGCCAACCCCCCCCCCCCCCCCCCCAAAAATATGCAGACACCTCCTCGGCCTGGTTCTGGCTTTTTTTTTTTTTTTTGGAAGAAATATTTGTGTTTGTGTGTTGGGTCAAATCATCCAAATCCTGTTCTGCCCCACTGCAGCACCACTGACTGCTGGGTGAGCAGCCATGCCCTGGGGTGGGAGGAAAGGAGAGGGTGAAAGAAATGGGTCACATTTCATTAAATCAGTGACAAACGGGGGCTGCTCAGGGCATTGGCTGCGTTGTGGCCCCAAGCTTTGGAAGTGCAGGCAACAAGATCATGGAATGATGGGACTGGGGGGGAAGGAATCAGGGGTTGGGAGGGAGGTGTGGAGCTGATCCAGTGCAAGCCCTGCCCCAGCAGGATCCCCCAGGGCAGGACACACAGAACACATCCAGGTGGGCTTGGAAAGGCTCCAGAGAAGGAGACTCCACAACCTCTCTGGGCAGCCTGGGCCAGGGCTCCCTCACCCTCACAGCAGAGAAGTTTCTCCTCAGCTGGAGCTGGAACTTCCTCTCTTCTCCCTTCAACCCATTCTTCCTTGTCCTACTCCTGGGCCCCACTGAACAGAGATTGGCCCCTTCCTCTTGCCCCCCAGCCCTCAGATCTTGATGGACATTCAGAGATCCCCTCTCAGCCTTCTCTTCTCCAGGCTGAACACCCCAACAGAAGATGTTGGACATCCTGAGAAGCACAATGAAGATCCTGAAGCTGGAATCCTACCCCCTCACTTGGCTATTTTGCAAACAAGTGGTGCACAAAGATAACTCCAGTCAGGCTGACATCACAAAAAATAATGAGTGTCTTGTGCATGATCAGCAGGGAAAGAAAAAAAAACAAAAAAAGAAAGAAGTGAACTCTTGTTAAGTTAAAGGGAAACATTAATACACAACCCTCCCACTGGTGAAGCTGCTCCTGTTGCACTGTGGAAATGAATCCTGGGAATTATTTAAAATAACACAATCAGAATGAGTTTATTTTTCTGAATAAAATGAAATCCCATCGGAGCATCTCTATTCTCCTTCATAATGCAGGGGGGAAACAATGAAGTTTCAGGAGCTCCTGGCTGCAGCCCCTGGGTATGAAGCACCCGGTGCCTTTTCTGAGCAGGAGAGGTTTGGGAGGAGCAGAAGATGGGTTTGAGTGCACTCTGCTGGCCATGGCCCGAGGGAGGAAGCACCACCAGCTCCTGCTTTGCTTCCTCACCCCAAATCCTTGCTGGAAGGTTGTTCCCCTTCCAGAGAAACCCCTCTGCAGTTTTTAACCCACTGTGGTTAAGGATGGAAAAATAAAAATAAAATATATATATATATATATATGTTGAAGTCAATTTATGGGTGAGCTGATGGGATGCTGGGCATTGCCTCCAGGGCTCAGGAAGGTTCCCTCTGGAGATGGGATCTCCTGAGCCCACCTGGAATACTGTGTCCAGTCCCTGTTACAAGAAAGATATGGATGTGATGGAACACATCCAGAGAAGGGCCACGAGGATGAGCAGAGGGTTGGAGAACCTCTCCTGTGACTGGGAGAGTTGGGGTTGTTGAGTCTGGAGAGGAGAAGGCTCCAAGGAGACCTCATTGTGTCCTTCCAGTACCTAAAGGGGGCTCCAGGAAAGCTGGGGAGGGACTTTTTAGGATGTCAGGAAATGATAGGACTAAGGGGGAATGGGTTCAGACTAGAAGAGGAGATTTAGATGAGATGTTGGGAAGAAGTTCTTCCCCATGAGGGTGGTGAGACCCTGGCACAGGTTGCCCAGAGAGGTGGTGGTGGTGGAAGCCCCATCCCTGGAAGTTTTTAAGGCCAGGCTGGATGAGGATCTGAGCAACCTGGGCTGGTGGGAAGTGTCCCTGGCCATGCAGGGGGGTTGGAACTGGATGAGCTTTAAGGTCGCTTCCAACCCAAACCATTCCATAATTCACTGACCACGTGGGACAAAACATCCTGGGAAGGCACTAAGGGGTCAGCTCCATGGATCCCACACTTCCCAGGTTCATGGAGACGAGAAAATGAATTTTATCACTGGGCTATTACACCACAAGTGTTGCTGATGGTTCATGGCTCCACAGGGAGCTTAGGGGTTGTCTGGAGAAAATGGTAATAAAATTTCTTCAGGGTCAGCACTGGGTGACTGCCCCAGAGTTGGGCAGATTTCCCACAGAGGGCACCATCCTGCAGCCTGGGGCAAATCAGTGTGTTGTCATTTACACCCCCAGGGCAGCTGCCCCCCCCGGGGTGATGTTGCTGCCAAGAGGGAGGTGATGTCTGGGTGACTGAGGTTGGCATGGCTGAGGCTGAGCCTGCTCCTGCCTGGGCATGGCCTTTGCTTCTTCCTGATGTTCTTCTGGAGGGTGTTGGGATGTTCCTGTTGGAGAGGTTCCAACTGATCCACGTTTTCCACCAGCTCTGTTTTGGAGATCACAGAAATCCCGGAATGTCAGGGGCTGGGAGGGAGCTGTGGAGCTGATCCAGTGCAAGCCCTGCCCCAGCAGGATCCCCCAGGGCAGGACACACAGAACACATCCAGGTGGGCTTGGAAAGGCTCCAGAGAAGGAGACCAGGGCTCCTTCACCCTCAGATACCCAAATAAAAAGTGCAGCGTGCATGGTGCTTGTTTCTGGAGGTGGAATTCCATCCCTGGAGCTTCCCATGGCTCTTAGCACCATGCATGGCCCCCTGTTGCCAGAGCAGAGCAGTGATGCTCAGTGCTAGGGCACACTGCACACTGCCTCACCATCACCCCAGGAGGTTCATGTGGATGACCAAGCAGTCTGGGCATTGCTCTGCTTACAAAAAGCAATTTTAGGCAATGTTTTACATTTTTCCTGTGGTGATAAAAGGCCTTTCCCTTGGATGACCCTTCAGCTGGATCGTAGAATCATAGGATGGGCTGGGTTGGAAGGGACCTCAGAGCTCATCAAGTCCAACCCTTGATCCACTCCCCCTGTGGTTCCCAGCCCATGGCACTCAGTGCCACATCCAGGCTCTTTTGAAATATCTCCAGGGATGGAGAATCCACTCCTTCCCTGGGCAGCCCATTCCAATGGCTGATCACCCTCTCCGGGAAGAAATTCTTTCTAATATCCAACCTAAACCTCCCCTGGCACAACTTGAGTCCATGCCCTCTTGTCTTGCTGATAGTTGCCTGGGAGCAGAGCCCAACCCCCCCTGGCTCCAGCCTCCTTTCAGGGAGTTGTAGAGAGTGATGAGGTCTCCCCTGAGCCTCCTCTTCTCCAGGCTGAACACCCCCAGCTCCCTCAGCCTCTCCTCACAGGACTTGTGCTGGATCCCTTCCCCAGCCTGGTTGCCCTCCTTTGGACCTGCTCCAGGACCTCAATCTCCTGCCTGAACTCAGGGGCCCAGAACTGGACACAGGACTCGAGCTGTGGCCTCACCAGGGCTGGATCAAGAAGATCCAGGCTTCCCTGGGCACCTGTGACAAAGGACACTTGGTTTAAGACCTCTAAAACAGTGATAACAGGAGGGGAACGTCTGGAGTAGTGTGGTTTCTTGAAACAGAGAGTGGTTGGGGTTGGGAGGGATGTTAAAGATTTATAATTCCCCCCCCTGCCATGGTCAGGGACACCTCCCACCAGCCCAGGTTGCTCCAAGCCCCATCCAACCTGGGCTGAGACACTGCCAGGGATGGGGCAGCCACAGCTTCTCTGGGAAACCACGCAAACAGCAAATGGTCTGTGCCATCCTGGAGCATCACAGAATCACAGAATGTTTAAGTTGGAAGAGCCCTCCAAGGTTATCCAGTCCAACCTTTGTCCAACACCATAATCTGGTGGGTGTGTGTATGAGCAGATGGGAGCCCACTCCCCCAAACCACCTGGGGTGGAGTGTCTCAGAAATACCTTTTTGGTTTGGGTTACACACCCTGAAGTGCCATAAATGCAGCTGCCACTGGCTTTGGTGGCCAATGGGCTTGTGAAAAAATAACAAACCTTCACCCAGAAGTGTTTTCAGAAAGGGAATGTGGCAGTGGGTCTGCTGTGCAGCTCCTGGACAGGACAGGGTCCTCTGCAGCAAGAATAAATTTCAGACATGGCAAAACTCTTCAACATTCTGAATATCTTTTTTTTTTTTTTTTCAGGTCAATGAAAGGAATTTGAGACTAAAACAGAGTGGAAGTTGGGACCAGATGCTTTTAGAGGTTTCTGTCTAGGTGGAATCAATGAAAGTGTCTCCTGGCTTTTAAAAGGAGTTGTAATTGTCTAATATGCACTAAGTTTTCTTTAAAAAAACACCCCGTCTTTTAATTTATCTGCAGTTTATTAGGTACTTCACACACCTGTCTAATAATTGGAACAGTAAAAGGCTGTTCAGCTCAGTAATTGCTTACAGCAATAGATTTTGCAGGTGAACTCAAGGCAAAAATTACTCCTTTTTCATCTTTTCTCAGAAAAGATGCTTTTCTATTTCTGTTTCAGGTGAGTCAGACTTTTCCTCCCCTTCTGCTATTTTCTAATGTCTCTTTTTCATCTTTGGAAAGTGCTTAGCAAGGTGGAAAAAAAAAAAAGCCTGCAAAATGGAAGTGAACTGAGCTGAAGCACAAACCTCTGTCAGTTCAGGTTGGGTGGAACTGTTCTGAATTTGCTGTGTTTGGAGGGGCCCCATCCTTTTATTTGCATCATTTTATCACTTCTCCAGTGGGAAGAGCAGAGAGGCAGCAGAAGGAGCCAGGAGACATCTCCTGCAGAAACCCTGGTGGCTGTTGTTTGCCTCCTGCTTGAGATGAATTTATTTTTCATTTTGTTGAAAAGCCAGAACGTCATGGTTGAGAAAAACCATGCACCATCCTCAATGTCATCACAAAATTAACTAAATAAAATTCCAGGCAGTTCAAGAGCATCCATCTACTTAATTCCTTTCCACGTGCACTTTTCCCTTGTGTCTTCACCACTGGTTTCCAGGATGCATTTTGCTTTCTCTCTGCACATTGAGTGTGCAGGGCAGGACCAGAGAGGGTCTGAATTTATCATGAGGAGATGACTCTGCACCTCAGAAGGAAGGGATGTGAAGTCCAGAGACAAGCTGGAGCATCCCACAGGTTGTTTTCATCTCTGCTGAGGGAAGTCCCACGAGTTACAGTCTCAGTGTCAGCTTGAAGGGAGTTTTTGACTGCTCTGGCACCCATGAATCTTGGAGCAGGCTGATAGGTGTGGAGGGAACAGGGCATAAATTGGTGGCAGATGTGATGGAGGACTAGGGGTAGGAAGTCTAATTGAGGACTTCAACTATTCTTGCAAGAAATTGCCCAATAAATTAAAGTATCAAATATTCATCCAGTAATCTGTTTGACATTCCATTCAAACTTGGGCTTTTTGAGGGGAATACATATTTGGCCATTTTATTAATAACCTATCTATTATTTATGTATTTCTGCATTATTCATGAAACAGAAAAATAAAGAGTGTTTTTCCATGCAAGTGTGCTTGTGGGAGTAGAAAGAAAACAAAGAACCAGACTCTACCATACCATAATTATAAGAGGATTACTGGAACTTCTAAAGACAAGCAGTGCAGATCAGATTTCAGATGGGTCAGTTCTTCATTCCTCAGGAGATGGTTCTGACTATTTTAGGTTTGAACTCAAGAGTTTCAAACCAGTTGCTGGGATGGAAGGTTTTAATTTAGTATTTCAGCCACCATCCAAAGGACAGGAGCTCACAGATTGCTCTCCTCATTTCATTATTCAGCTTTGGCTGTTATTTCAGAGTATCTTGAATTCCTTCTCAGGCTTTACATACACTGGTGAGGTCAAGTCTGAACAGAAAGGTAGCACTTTTAATTGGTACAGGTGGAAACAGGTGAGTCTTCAGTCTGAGCACATTTTCAAACCTGAAATATTACCCCTTCCAAGAAATGTCATTTTTCTTAGCCCTTTAGAGCACAACATCCATATTTTGAAGGGCAAACGAACAGCAAAGTGTGGGAGTGGTTCAGATGCCACTTTTAGTGGGGAGCCTGGCAATGAGGGTCCTTTCAAAAGGTTGTGGTTTGACTCTCACAATTAGGAACCTCTCCAGTTCTTTCTTCTGGGTACAGGAGAGGTCTCCAGTGGGTGACAGTAGTGGTGTTCCCCTGAACCCAAAATACCCAATGTCTGCACCACAGAGAGAGAAGAGGAAGAACTTGTACAAGGTAGACAAGTTCTCTTGTGGTACTGCTCCTGAGGTTTTTCTTGATGGAGAAAAACTCAACGGGGATGGTTTGCTCTGCCCAGTGGAGCTCAGAACTGGACCCTGTGGTCTGTGCCTTCTCAGGAAACACCACCTCACCCCAGCATCTGAGAGGGTTTCAGCTTTGGAAGCAGAACAGAGGCTCCTAAGTACAAAATATTGGAAGGAAACACCCCGGATCCTGACCAGTAATAGCCAGAAAACTGGGCAAAATGTGTTAGTGCAAATATATATCTAGGGATAGAAGAGAACAGAGGTTCTGAAGGACAGAATGACTTTGCCACAGGACAGCGCTGCCTCATCTCTTTTTGACTGAAAGGCCAATAAAGGATTTTCATAAAAGCTGTTCTCAGGCCAGGACTGATAAATAATTGTGTCTGAGTGCGTTCTGCACTCGTGAATTCCCAGCTGTGGCTGAGGGTGGAGGTTGTGATTTCCTTTTTTGCTTTAATGACACAAATCTGACGAGGGGCGATGCTCTCCTCCATCCCAACAGGGAGAAAGCAGCAGCTCAGAAGGGGAAACACTTCACTAAAAGTTGTCCCTTTTCTTGGCCTCAGGCAGCTCTATGAGATGAAAAGAGAGTCAGGAAGCAGGCTGTGTGTTTAATAAACCCACCCCCCTGTCCCCAGTCGCTGTTTTAAAGCACCCCGAAGCATCTGCCCATGTGTTTTGGGGTGATATCAGAGACCCCACTGAGCTGGCTGAGCCAAGGGGTGTAAAAAGGGGGTTGGCAGAGATGGGGATGGTGGGACACAGAGGTGACAATGGCACAGAAGTGGCAGGAAGGTCACTGGGGCTGGGGAGAGGTCGTGGTGCAAAGGTGGAGGTGGAGGGGGAGCAGAAAGCAAGGTGCTGAGGTGTCTTCAGTGCTGTCCAGCAGAGAAATCCGACAGGGATTTGTCCAGGGGGTGTAGGACTTGTCTCAACAAGGCCACGTCCTCGGGGTGAGGTGGTCTGCTCTGCTTTGCTGAGAACTGAGATAGCTCTGAACATGCCCAGGAGAGGACATTTCAGCATAGGAGACCTTTAGGACATGGCTCTTGGTGAGCCTCTCCAGCACCAGGGAGGGTTTGGAGATGCCAGGAAGGCTGAAGCTGTGCATTTTCTCCTGAAAAGCAATGGCTGTGTCTCTTCAAGGATTACACATCTTACAGCTTGCTTCCCTTTTTCTTTACGGAAGAGGAAAAGAGGGAAAATAATCCTGTCTAGATGAGGGCACATCTGCAGCAGGGTGATATTTGGTGAGAGCAAAGCAGATGCCTCCCTTATTTGATGTTTACAGTCATTTTTTCCTTTGCAGATAGCAATAGTTTCCTACCTCCCACTCGGAGGCAGAAACACGCTGTGGGTGCAATCCAAGGCCTGGCTGGTGGCTTTCCTTCCACTCCTTTTGATGGGCTCCAGAAAGAAAATCAGTGGCTTTTTAAGGCCATTTATATTTTGGAAGTGAGAAGGTGCTCAGTGGTAGCAGCAGCTGCCAGGCAGAGGCAGCCCCCTTGGAACTTTTCTTTGGTTTTCCTTCCCTTTGCACCTCTGAGGAGGTGAACTCCAAATGCCAACCAGGGAGCAGGTCTGTGCCAGCCCCAGGGCTTTCATGAACAGGGATTAAATTGATAGTCTCAATATACCATTTATATAATACTTCTGTGCACAGATATTTCTTTCTGCCTGCAAAGCAGAGGGGAGGATCTCTGGATACACGGATGAGCATGGACACGCAGGTGTAAACCTGGAGTACAGATAAATACAGAGAGTAGGAAGGTGATTGAATTGTAAGGCCAGAAAGCTGATCCAGGGGCTGGAAGAGCCAGGGAGGAGAGGCTGAGGAGCTGGGATTGTTCAGCCTGGAGAAGAGAAGACTCCAGGGGGACCTTAGAGCTGCCTTCCAGTACCTGAAGGGAACCTCCAGGAAGGCTGCAGAGGGACTTTTCATCAGTGTCCAGTGCTAGGAGAAGGGGAAAGGGATGGAAAGTGCAGGAGAAGAGGTTCAGCCTGGATCTGAGGCAGAAGTTCTTCAGGAGGAGGGTGCTGAGCCTCTGGAACAGATTGCCCAGAGAAGCTGTGGCTGCCCCCTCCCTGGAGGTGTTCAAGGCCAGGTTGGATGAGGCTTGGAGCAACCTGGGCTGGATGAGAGGTGTCCCTGGCCATGGCAGGGAGCTGGGAGGAGATGAGCTCTGAGCACCCTCCCAACCTCAGCCATTCCATGGTTCTATGAACTGAAATGGTTTGATTGTTCCTGAACCAAAAGCCATCAGCAATGGGTGAGATTTATGCATCACACATTTTGCTCCCCATAATAATAACAACGGCTTAAAAAATTAAAATTGACTTCACCTTTGAAGGTTGTCCCTGGGATGCTTTTCCTTGCAAAATCCCCACTTCGATGCTGCATGGGGAAGAAGATATTAGATGGAAACACAGGAGATGCTGACATCTGTCAGTGCTGTCAGGAGCAGGGGGCTGAACTCTGGGATCTTGGAGCTCAGGGTTGGTTTGAGATGTGCAGGGAGCTTGGAGGAGATGAGCTCTGAGCTCCCTCCCAACCTCAGCCATTCCATGATTCTATGATTCTTTCTAAGCTACGTGTCTGTACACAGAAAAAGGGCAAATAGAATGAAGATTGGGGATAATGGAGAAAAAGCCAAATGTTGAATGATTTTTCTTTACATTTTCTGCAAGGAGAAGGGCATCCAGGAGTCTGAAGCCTCCATCTACTTTGTGGAAATGAAAGGGATGAAGCATTCGAAAATACAAATGAGAAAAAACTCCTTATAACTGGTGTAGGGGAAGAGGAGCCTCTCTCCCTTCAGGGGTGAGAACAACACCCCACAAAATGTCAGTCTCAGGAGCAATGGTGGTCAGGGAACTGGGAGCTTGAGAGTCAGATCTTTGTGGTTTTAGCCTATACTGCACTAAAATAAACTGTAAATGTGAAGGAGCCTGGGGAATCCCAGGCTTGGTGCTTTGAACTCAATATACTGCTCTGCCTCCAAACACATTCTGAAGGGAAGAGTAATTAAGGATGTGAAAGCAAAGGGTGGACAGGATAAATTACATCATGGTTTTATCAGTGTTAGATTACAGCAGACATATTTCATATCTTTTTTTCTTTTTTCTTTTTTCTTTTTTTTTGGTTTCTTTATATGAAAACAGTTTCTTAGATAAGAGAAATGCAGCAGATCCAGCCCATCTCATTTTAGTAAAGCATTTGACTTTGGTCCCCCCAGGAAATTCTTAGCAAAGGCAGAGATTTTGGGGATTAATACTCAGTTGGCCAGGGGGCTGTGTTAAGTTTAGCAAGGGGGTCTTGGGATGGAGGGAGGTGACTGCTGGAGCTCATTTCAGATCTGCCTTTCACTGGTCCTGCTTAATATGAATCATGGGCAGTCAGGTTGGAAGGGACCTCAGTGATCATCTGGTCCATCCCCATATGGATTGTTAATGATATCAGAGAAAGAACACTCAGGAGGAGTGAGCAGCCTTCTCTTCTCCAGGCTGAACACCCCCAACTCTCTCAGCCTGGCTCCAGAGCAGAGCTGCTCCAGCCCTCCCAGCAGCTCCAGGGCCTCCTCTGGACTCACTCCAACACCTCCATCTCCTTCTGCTCTTGGACACCCCAGAACTGGACCCAGCACTGCAGGGGGGGTCTCAGCAGAGCAGAGCAGAGGGGACAATCCCCTCCCTGGCCCTGGTGGCCACACTGCTGGGGATGCAGCCCAGGACAGGGGGGGTTTCTGGGCATGTTTCAGCTCATGTTTCTAGCTTCTCCTCACCCATCACCTCCAAATCCCTCTCCCCAGGGTTGCTCCCAGTCCATTCTCCACCCAGTCTGTATTTGTTAAACAACACCAACAGGTCTGAATAGCTGGAACTGTGGAAGGAGGCTTTTAAAATCATTTGCAGTGACCTAAAGCTGCCACCCATTGCAGGTCTCTGTTTTCTCTTCATTTTTGTGTCACTGCTGCTGCCAAAGAGTGGTGATTCAGGAACCTGGTTGAAGTATTGCCTCACATTTCTTCCCCAGTTGCCTTGAATGTTTTCAGCGTGCTATTCCTCAGCTCGTCTTGTCAGAAGGATGTCTCTCACTCTGTTATATCTCTCTGGAAGTGAATGCAGCAACAGATTGTTATTGCCATTCAGAAACCTTCCCTCTCTGTGTTGTTATGGATGAGAAAACTCAGAGGCATCTTCCAGAAATGAAGCTCCTTTGAAATCTAAAATAATTTTCTGGTCTGCTGGTACCCTTTAGTATAAAGATGGAGTAAAGTGGTGAGTGGGACTGGCTTTGTTAAACAACCCTCTTCAAGGGGAAAGGCTAAGGGAGCTTAAATACCCCCCCCCCCCCCCAGCCCTGCTGTAACACGGTTATTATTTTATAGCTTTAAATCTGCTTGGAAGGAGAAGAAAGCACAGAACAGCTCCCTTAGAGCAGTCATTTGTCACAAAAGTGTGTGGCACAACACCCAGGCCTTGCTGGTATTCCCCAGGGTCAGTACCTGGAATCCCCACTCCCACTGGGGTCTCTGCCTGACCTTGGGATTGCTCCAGGGCACCCAGCACCACCTCAACCCAGCTTCAGCTTGGCCTCCAGCCTTCCTTTGAAGCCAGAGAAGGAATCAGCTGCTGTGGTGAGGAGGGATTGCATGTCTTGAGCATTCCCCAGCCCATCCCACCATCTCTCCAGCATCCCAGCCCGTGTCCAGGAGCCCCTGAGCTCCAGAAGCAGGATGGGAATGAGCTCCAGGGCTTTGGATGGAGCACGAAGGAAAATCAGCAGGAGGCTGTTGGAGCAGGGGGATGAGGTGGGGGGTGGGTGTCCCAGCATCCATGCCAGGAAAAAGCTCCAAAAAGAGTAGGAGGTGTCCCAGCCCTGCTCCAGGAAGCCACCTGGATGGGATCCACTCAGGACAGGAATCTGGGAATGTTGGCACCTCCAGCCACACACAGCTTCAGCACTTTCGGGGAGTGGGAAGGAAGAGTTGGGTCCTGGCAGAGAGGAAAGAGCTGAAGCCAAGGAGGAGCTGGTGGGAAGAGAAAATGCCACCCAGATGAAAGAGGCTCTGGTGTGGATGTGGCTCGAGATGCTAACTCGTGGTCTGGTGTTTTGCTGGGACTCTGGCAGGGGAATCCTGGTGGGTGGGTGCAGATGTGCAGAGCACAGCTGGGGAGGGGGCTGTAACCTGGCAGATCACAGAATCATAGAGTGTTCAGGGTTGGAAGGGACCTTTAAGATCATCCAGTTCCATCCCCCCTGCCATGGGCAGGGACATCTCCAGTAGATCAGGCTGCTCAGCTCTTCACATAGTGCAAAAATGCCAATACCAGTTCTGTTCAGGACCCTTTGGGAGCTGTGTCTGCCAAAGAGCAGGGACATGGCTGCCAGGGGAGGGGAAAACTTTTCTGAATGTCACCATGAAGGTGTCCTTTGATGGTCTGGGATGAGTGATTACTGCAGAGCTGTTCAGATCTAAAGACTCAGACAAAGCAATATGGACAAGGTGCCACAAGGGAGCCCAGGACCTCCCTCCACACCCCAGGTCACCTCTTACACCTCCTCCTGCTCTGAGACATCTCACCCTGAAGTCAGATCTCAGATAGTACCTTGTACCAAGACAAAGCTCTCTCATGTTACAGATGAAAAAATGAGGTAGAAAATCAGATCTGAGAAAGAAATTGTTGGGTGTGAGGGTGCTGAGCCCCTGTCCCCAAGTCCATCCCCCAGCCCAGGTCTCCAGCAAGGGTTTCCAGCTTTTAACCCCCCTGCAGC
This sequence comes from Phaethornis superciliosus, assembly GCA_023637945.1. Lineage (NCBI taxonomy): Eukaryota > Metazoa > Chordata > Aves > Apodiformes > Trochilidae > Phaethornis > Phaethornis superciliosus. The sequence continues at coordinate 41,670,056 of JAJQWJ010000006.1, read as the reverse complement.
AGCAAGCAACAAGCAACTGGCTGCCCAGGAGCTTTGCAGACATCAACAACAAACTCAGCCAGTCCCTGCAAGCCCATCTGGCCTGCACTGGCATTTCTGTGGATCTTTAAAAATTATTCCAGTACTGCATTGCCAGTCTGCTGGTGCCAAGCCAGCTCCACAGCCTGGGATGGAGCTCTTGGAAGTGTCTGCGTGGGTATAATTGCCAGGAAGGGACTTCATCAATTCTGGAAGGACTGAACCCAATCCTGACAGTCAACAGAGGCACCAGGGAAGGCAGAGGAATTGATTCATCTCCCATTTCTGCCAGCACAGCCAGGGAATGCTTCCTTATATTTCAGCAGACGTGCAGTGGGGTGGGGTGGCAGCAGGCAAGGCTGCAGCCATTTGCTCTGTCATTTTTTGAGAATTCAGCTAAACTTGTTCTGACCTGAAATTTGATCAGCAAGGACATTGGTGGAGCATTTGCAAAGGGCAGTGGTCAAAAATAACTGGCATTAAGAAGGAGAAGAAAACCATGGGCGTGATGAGGAATAAATGTCCTGGCTGACTCCATGCTAGGTGAGGAATTAACCAGGTCCCCAGCCATGGCAGCTCAGTGCTGCCTCCCACTCCTCACCCTGCTGGGTCCCACTCCTCATCTTCCCAAGCAGCTGGTGGGACCTGGGAGGAGATGCTGAAGGGTCTCTCCTTGCCCAGGGCTGATATCACCTTCATTTTTCAATACAAATGATCCCAGCAACTGGAGGGTCCATTGTAGGATGCCACTTTTGAACTTCACACCAAGTCTGGTCCCTTTTTCATGTTCCTGATGTTTTGGGTTTTTTTTTTTCCTTCCTCTTTTCCCAGACTCCCTGCTTATAAATCACCAGAGAAATGACTTCCTTTGGTGGTGACTACAGAAATTTTCAATTAGCCAGTGGGATTGGCTGCATGTAAAAGAATTAATGTAACATATGCTAAGTGTATGCATGACCTATTTAAAGTGATGGATAATCTTTCCTGGTAAAAACTCCTTTAATGGTACGTTCCTGCTACACATCAGTGAGTGTAAAATTTTGATTTTAAGTAGCATTCCAGCTCATGCAACTGCAGAGAGAAGCAAGGCAAGAGCAGGAGCCAGGGGTTAAATGGTACAAATTAGTGGTGGAGCTTAGTAACAAAGAAATTGTAGAAATAACCTGAGGGTACAATGGGTTAAAGGTCAAAGGATAAAGGTTCCCAACCCTACAAAAAGGATGTGGACAGGCTGGAGAGAATCCAGGGAAGAGTCACGAGGGTGATGAGAGGACTGGAAAACCTCCTGAGAAAACTGAGTCTGTTCAGCCTGGAGAAGAGAAGGCTGAGGGGAGACCTCCTGCCCATGATCCAGGACTTAAAGGGGGGTACAGAGCAGATGGAGACTCCCTATGGACAAGGAGTCCCATGGACAAGACAAGGGGCAATGGGCACAAGTTGCTCCTGGGCAGATTCCCATTGGACACCAGAGGAAAATGTTTCCCCATGAGGACAGTCAGAGCTTGGAATGGTCTCCCAGGGGAAGGGGTGGATTCCCCCCCTCTGGAAAGTTGGAAGTCTCAGCTCCAGGGGGTGCTGAGACATCTCAGATCAACAAGAATCTGAGAAGGGTTGGAGCAGATGGGCCTTGGGGTCCCTTCCCACCTGGCTCTCTGTGACTTTATGAATCCTGGGATGCAGTCAGCTGGCCAACACTTGTAGGGAATCCCTACTCTAGGTGAACCTACTCTGGTAGGGGGGATGGATGATTTCCAGAGGTCCCTTCCAACCCCCAGCTCTCTGTGAAACTCGCCATATAGTGCTATCTAACCAGATGCTGATCTCTTCAGCAAAAATGTTGCCTTGATCTTGTGCAAGAGCTGAAAGTCCAGGAAAAAAATAAAAGTTTTTTTGTGCTTTTTTTGTTTTAAAATATTTATTGTACTGTGTAAAACTTTTTCATGTCTGAAGTTGCTAGAAATGTCCTGTTTGTGGGACCAGACAAGTCACCCCTCAAAAACCTTCAGTTTGCACTGAGCTGGCTTATGATGTGGGTTCCCTCCTGCCCCTGAGTCCCTCACCCAAAATGCTCTTATCAAGCTTGCAGCTTCTGCTCATGGCAGAGCTCCCACAATGAGATTCAATCTTGATTTAAGGCCTTCAAGTGGTTTCGGAGCCACTATAGGCTTAAATAAATTGTTTGAGTGGCTAACTGTTCTTCTGGTTAAAAATTTCCCCTCATTTCAAATCTGAATTTTTCCAGGTCCAGGTGTTAGACTTTATCCTTAATTAATGTTTGTCCTGCAGAATGAACGAGCCCTCTCTCTCACACAGGAAAATGTGTCACGTGCAGGTACTTGTAAATGCTGAGCAAGTCATCTCTACATCTTCTATGAACTGCCCCATCTTGAGTCCCTTACAAGCAGCTGGTCCAGATCTCAGTTCCTGATGCCCATGAGGTTTTCAGTGCAGACACTGAAACTGTGCCTACTGGGTGGGGATGTGCTCATAAATCATAGAACCACAGAATCCCAGACTGGTTTGGGTTGGGAGGGACCCTAAATCTCCTCCATTCCCCCCCCTGCCATGGTCAGGGACACCTCCCACCAGCCCAGGTTGCTCCAAGCCCCATCCAACCTGGGCTGAGACACTGCCAGGGATGGGGCAGCCACAGCTTCTCTGGGAAACCTGGCACAGGGGCTCAGCACCCTCACAACCAAGATTACTGAAACTTATAAACCCTCACACCAAACTATTTCTCCCTCCCCAAGATCTCCTCTCCATCTCCCCTCTTCCATCTGGAAACCCTTCCCCCTGATCCCATCCCTCCATCCCTTGTCCCAAGTCCCTCCCCAGCTTTCCTGGAGCCCCTTCAGGCACTGGAAGGTGCTCCAAGGTCTCCCCAGAGCTTTCTCTTTTCCAGGCTGGTTGCAAATCTAATTCCAGGTCCCTGTTAGTGCCAATCTCCTCCTTGGCCATCCAGTGTCTGCAGTGCTGGTGCTGTGGTGGATGCTCAGTGCATCTTTTCAGGCTGATGCTTTGCAGAAATTTTATAAAGGTTGCTTAGAGCAGTGATTTGTAGCAGCAGAGTTTCTGCCTGCCTGTCCTTAGCAGTATTTCTGCAAAGCTAAAGACAGACCCAAGTGGGTGTTGGGATTTGTGAAGTGGCAGCAGAGCACGGCCTCATTTTCTTCTCATGGCATTGGGGAGGAGAGGTGGGAAAAGAGAAGCTTGAAGTGAAGAAACTCCTCTAGAGCCAGAAATGCAAAACTGAGATGATCCAAGTCCTCAGCAGGAAGCCACCCTGCTGTGAGTGCTCCCTTCCAGGACACAGGAGTTGAACCAAGGTGAGGAAGGGAAAGAAACCCAGAAGGTGAAGTAACTTGGCCACAGGCACAGCCAGAATCAGAGCCCGGGTCCTTCTCCAATGCTTTCTCCTCAGGCAGAGCCAAATCCCAAGACTTTGGGAAGCAGCAGGTGCAATTTGGTCAGGCACTGCTTGATGCGCTCCCAAATGGCAGGAAGAATTTGTTGCAAGGATGAGCACCCTGAGCTCATGTGAAAATCAAGGCACCAGTGGGGGAGAGCCAATCAGGCTGTCTCTCACTGGATATTTTTTCCATAATTCTGATTTTCTTCATCGAATAAAAATTTACACTCTCTTTTGTTTTTTTTTTTTTCCCCTTGAACACACTTGTCTGAAGCACAGAGACCACAAACCCCCTTTGGCTCCTGCTGAAGGTCTCCCAAGGAGAGGCAGGTTTTGTGGAAAAGCCAGCAAGAGAAGTGGGTTTCTGGCAGTTCTGAGCCCAGGAGGGGAGTTCACAGCTTCAGGGGCAGCTTGGACTTCCCCATGGAGGGAGCAGAAACTGATGGAGATTCAGGAGCTACACGGACACTGCATCTTGTTCATGAGCTCCAAATGGCTGGAGGACCCAGGGAAGGATAACCTTTTTTTCCCTTGATTTATGCTCTTCCCTGGACATCCATCTTTGGGCAGGAGGAGGCCCAGGGCAGTGGCTTAGCTGGACCTTTGGGCTGAGGGTGTAGCTGCTGCTCCCAAAGTGATGTGTGTCCTTCCTGCAGAATCTTTTTGCCAACAGATTCATGGGCTACTCAGGATGATTGAGAGGGACAACTCTGCTCCAGCACAGGGCTCCTTGTCCTGCAAGTAGGAGCAGCAGCATCCCAAGGGCTGCTTCTTGCTTTTTACACTGGACAACAGCATTGCACATAGGGCAGTTTTCCCTTTTTTTCATTTTTATTTAATTGTAGTGCATGAAATACCAGGAGTAACACTCTTCAAGAGAGCCACGATGCAGGTTGCCAAAGAAGAGGGAACCACTGCCTGCCTGCTTAAGTAGGGAAGATTTATCTTTCCCTGATATTGGGCAAATCTTCCCAATTTCTGTCCTAAAGGACAAAGTCAGCTTTAAAACAAACAACTAAATGGCTCTAGTGGGATATTAAATTTCTACCAATATGAGAGAAATAAAACAGCCGTAACTGCAGCAATTTATTTTTGTGTTATTGTTATTTTCCTTTACTGTGTTAAGGCCCCTGTTCTGGGAACTGATTGCACCAATTTCCAGCACTGTTACCTCTCGATGCTCTAAGTACCACGCTACAGGCAGATGATGAAGGACTTGACTATGAATATCACAGATGTGCTCTTGACTTTCCTCCAGGGAAGACTCCAGCCAAGACAAGGTCATTTGTAGCTTTTGGATCTCTTTCCCAAAGGCATTTTTGCAGAGCCCAGAAGGGACAGGCTTGCACTCCCAGGCACCAAGGAGCATCAGGTATCCCAGAGTGAAATGCATAGGATTGTTAAGGTTGGAAATTACCTCAAAGATGATAAAGTCCAACTTATCAACCTAACACCACCATGCCTCCTAAAATATGTCTCCAAGTGCAAGGGCTTTTTGAACTCCTCCAGGGATGGTGGCTCCACCACTGCCCTGGGCAGCCTGTGCCAGGACCTGGCAAACCTTTAGGAGAAGAAATGGTTCCTAATATTTGATCTAAACCTCCCCTGGCACGACTGGAGAACATTTCTTCTTGTCCCATCACTTCAGAGACCAACATCCACTTCACTACAACCTTCTTCCAGGTAGCTGTAGAGGGTGAAAAAGTCTCCCCTCAGCCTCCTCCTCTCCAGGGGTAAGAGACTGCTCTGTATTTATAATACATATATGCATATATGTATAGAAAACATATATTTATTGTATTATATATATACTGCCAGGTCAAAGCCATAGCTGGGGCTGCAGTGTACATCTGAGAACCCAGTACATCACATTTATGAAGTGCTTTCTTTCATGAAGCCAATTACAAAAAGTGGGCTGAGATGATGGGCTCTTTATTGGCCATGACTTTGGTGGCATAAGAAGGTCTGAGCCCTGGAGGAATGGTGAACTAAATGCATTTTGTCTCTCATTTGGGGAAGGCTGTGTTGTCAAAACTCTGTTGTGTGCCCCTTGACACCAGATAGGGGAAAATGGCACTTGGTAAAAAGAAAATAGTTCACAACTTGTCCACTGCCTCAAAATGAATATAATCTTGTCCTTGAATTGGTGGCTTCCTCTCGAAACTAGGAACAGCTTTGTTTGCAGTAAGATTTTATTTTGGATGGATCAGCTGAGTTTAGTATAAGATGTTCAGCCAGGTGAAATCAAGGATGTGCAGGTAGAAGATCCAGAGCTGGAGTGTGACACCAAACTTTTAAAGTCCGGGAAACAGAGAATTTCTTTTGAAAGGGAAGATTGCTTTGATGTTTGATACAAAGAAGAAAAAAAAAAAAGCCCAGAAACCCCAAAAAAACAGATGTGGAATGAGATTTCTGTAGGATTTCAGGGTCCAGTGCTGGAGATGGCCATCAGTGCCCAGCCTAACTCCCCAGCAGGCACAGCCAAACCAAGTCAGGAGAGGCTGCTCCACTGCTCTTCCAGATGGCAGATCCTGTCCTCTTCTGGGGAAACCTTGGGAGTCTTTAAATGGGCTCATTGGGTGCAAACAGCCCAAGGGAACCCTCCTGGAGTTGTACCAGCAGCTGAAGCAGGAACTCATCTGCCTCGAGCCCAATGCAGAAGACAGAGAGAAGCTTAAAAATGAGGCTAGCAAGGGGAAGGTAAAGCCCCTGCAGCTCTGTCCTCAGTGATCAGGCTCTGGGAAGAGCTTCCCTGCCTTCCCTGCCATGGGAAAGGATGGAGACACCCATGGAGACACCCAGGAATTGGGAGTCCCCTGAGGGGCAGTGCCTCACTCTGCTTCTCCCTTTCTATGAAACCCATCCTTCCCCTCCCAGACAGAAGGGAAGGGAACAGACAGTTCCAGAAGGGACTTCCCTTCCCCATCCTTCCCCTCCCAGACAGAAGGGAAGGGAACAGTCCCAGAAGGGACTTCCCTTCCCCATCCTTCCCTTCCCAGACAGAAGGGAAGGGAACAGTCCCAGAAGGGACTTCCCTTCCCCATCCTTCCCCTCCCAGACAGAAGGGAAGGGAACAGTCCCAGAAGGGACTTCCCTTCCCCATCCTTCCCTTCCCAGACACCCCGTGGATGGGGTTCCCGGCTGTGGGTTAGAGAGGTGTTAACACAGGAGAAAAGGGAAAACAAGGAGGTTAGAGCCAAATGAGAGTATAAAAGGAGAGCTGCCCCAAGGGAAGTCACCTCTGGAGGAGCTCAGCAGCCCTGTGGCAATGCTGACATTTCTCTTCCTCACTGCAAGGGGCTGTGGAGAAGCCCAAGCTGTTGGTCATGGAATAAGGGCAAGAGAGAATGATTTGTGTGTCAGGCAGAAGGAGAGAGACAGTGATTAAACATCACCTTTATTGGCCATTTCCTCCCGGGGAGTAAATCACTGTGGCTTCCTGGACTACCCAGATTTATGCCTCACCCTGGGGACATCGACTCCACCTGGGTCCAGTTCTGAGCCCCTGAGTTCAGGCAGGAGATTGAGGTCCTGGAGCAGGTCCAAAGGAGGGCAACCAGGCTGGGGAAGGGATCCAGCACAAGTCCTGTGAGGAGAGGCTGAGGGAGCTGGGGGTGTTCAGCCTGGAGAAGAGGAGGCTCAGGGGAGACCTCATCACTCTCTACAACTCCCTGAAAGGAGGCTGGAGCCAGGGGGGGTTGGGCTCTGCTCCCAGGCAACTATCAGCAAGACAAGAGGGCATGGACTTAAGTTGTGCCAGGGGAGGTTTAGGTTGGATATTAGAAAGAATTTCTTCCCGGAGAGGGTGATCAGCCATTGGAATGGGCTGCCCAGGGAAGCAGTGGATTCTCCATCCCTGGAGATATTTCAAAAGAGCCTGGATGTGGCACTGAGTGCCATGGGCTGGGAACCACAGGGGGAGTGGATCAAGGGTTGGACTTGATGAGCTCTGAGGTCCCTTCCAACCCAGCCCATTCTATGATTCTATGATTCTATTTTTGTTGCTTTCTGCTGGAGGTCCCAGGTTCTCCACAGCAGGGAGCAAAGGGGGAGTTCAGACCTCGGCTGCATGGTCTGAGCCGAGCACACCATGTCCATGCCTGGGGGGACAACTTTGTCCTCAGGGCTCTGCCACCTTCCCTGACCTCATGGTCAGAGGCCACTGGTGGAACATCTCCAGCTAGATCACGTTGCTCAGTCCAACCTGACCTGGAATTTTTCCAGGGATGAGGCATCTGCCACCTCTCTGGGCAAGCTGGGCAAAAGGTTTCACCAACCTCGCTGCAAAAAAATCCTTAATATCGACTCTAAATCTCCACTTTTTCTGTTTATAACCATCACCCCTTGTCCTATCACTACAGGCCCTGCTGAAAAGTCTGCCCCTGTCTTTTTTATAGCTCTTTTTGAGTAATGAAAGGCCACAACAAGGGGTCCCTGGAGCCTTCTCTTCTCCAGGCTCATCACCCAGCAAGTTCCTTCATCAAGGCTGAAGATCCTCCATCCTGATGCCCCCAGGCACTGACATCTTTGTGTCCTCTGCAGAGGAAAACAGGAGAAGGCAGAGATGTAGAAACAGAAATCATGAGGAGTAACCCCAAGGATGCCTCAGATCATTAACCTCATGTAGATGTTCTGAGTGGGAATGAGGACAAGATGTCATTCCTCATACACCTCTGGATGAGGTGAAGCTAAGACAGAGTGAAATGAGGCCATTCCCATCGGAGCCTTCCTGGGAATAAAGAAATGCTTATTCCTGCCTTCTTTCCACTTGTTTTTGGGGGGGTTGTGTTCTTTTTTGGTGGTGGTGGCAGGGCTCTATTTGGTTGGGGTTTTTTCCTATTTTTGGGGGGAGTGCAGTTTTTGGAAATCTATTTTAAAATAGATATTTTTTAAAAATCTACTTAAAAGTTTCCTCTGAACTAAATGAGTGGGTATGGAGGGAAATGTAAAAATTGCATTTCTCAGAAACCGCATATAACATTTATTTTTTTTCCTTTGGAAGTTTTTTGCAATATTCCTCATGAGTGGTTTTGTCTCATTTTTAAAAGTGGGACTTGTTTAAACTGGACCTTGATCCCCTCTGTCTGTCCCCCTGTGCTGCCAGGGGAGGAGTAAAGGTACCAGGAACAAAGAAATTTGGGTCTAGAAAGAGGGAAGGTGCAGGGGAAGGTATTTAAGTTCTGGGGTTTTCTTTTCTCTTTGCCCTGTTTTGATTGATTTTAACATAAATTCATTTTGTTTCCTCAAGCTGAGTCTGTTTGGCCCATGACTGTAACTGGTGAGTGAACCCCTCAAGTCTTTGTCTCAAGCCACCAGGTTTTAGGTGGTTTTCCTCCTCCCTGGTGGAGGAATGGAACAGCCCAGGGATCCTTTCTTACCTAAACCAATTTACATAAATTAACTTAATGATGTTGCATTTACTTTTCCCATTGACTCACCTGGAGAGCAGCCTTGAGATATTTACTGACATTGGAGGCAGGAGCTCCCTACTAATGTGCATTATATTACCTGACCCAGCCTCCTAGGGAAACGTGTATTTTAGCAGAATTAATTACTGTTAACAGTTATTTGGTGATATTTCAGGGAAAGGATTCACTCGAATGTTGCAGAAAACAAGAGAACTGTGCTGGCTTCTCCCCCTTGCCTTCAAAAGTAGATCAATTTTTATTATTAAGGAATGAAATCAGACAAGTGTAGAACAGACTTTAATTCTATTTCATGTAAGCATTGTATTGATTTCAGATTAAGTAATAGTGACCAAAGATGTTTCTCTAAAATTGTTTCTCTTTTGTACAAAACCTCCTACCAAGGTGCTTTATAAAATTAACTCTGAAATTGCAATGTGTTGAATTACTTGCCTTCATTATTCTATAGTGTTGAAATATTACTATAGATGATATATATATATACTTTGAATAATATAGTTATATAGGTAACTATATATATTATTACATATATATAACTCTCATATATTGAACCGTTTGTCTTATTTATCCAGTTCTAAGTCTGATTTGGCCCAAGGCTTTGGGGCAAAACCTAGAGCTTCACCTCAGGTGGCAGATCCATCCCTCCTGGCTGTGAGCAGAGGGCTCAGGGATGGTCCCTCAGCACATTCCCTGTTTTTTTCCTGGAGATGGATCACTCTCTGGCTCCAGATGTTGTGTGTCCTGCTGGCTGAGCAGCTGCAGTCAGCCAGAGACACTGATGCTCTCAGATCTCCTGCAGGTAGGGTTGAAGCCCATGGCCTTCTGGCAGCATCCTGAATCTTTCCAGCCCTGGTATTTTCCTGCTGAAGAGATGAGATCCTCCTTCAGCTGTTGGACCTTGATCTCAGAACTCCCTGCCTGTGCTTCAGGGAACAGCAGCATTTTTTTTTTTTCATCCAGTGTGTCTGGCTGCAGTTTGCTCCTCAGCCCTCATTAACAGCAGTCAAGTAATCATGTCAATCCTGGGGTGAACACCTCCTCCATTAATGTTATTTTCTTTAAACAGATGGGGCTTTTAACGCTGGCACTGTGTCTAATCACCCTCTGCAGAAACCAGGGCTGAGCCAGAAAGGTGCCACCAGACCCTCTGCATGCCTCCTGCCCACTCCTTGCTCCCAGCAGAAACATTTATTTACAGAAAGCCTCCAAATAATCATCTCCTAATGCTTCCTTGCAGCTGGCCCTGGTGAAAGAGTCTGCAGCCCCTCAGTCTGGTCAGCTTAACAAAAGAAAGGTTAAAGAGTGGCCTGAACACAGCTCAGAGATCCCTGTACCAAGTGTTATTGTAAGAGACACCTTCAGTTCTGCAGGAAAAGGGTAGGGGAAAAAACCCAGCACTCAGCAATGGGATAGGGATTAAAAAAAAAACAACACTCATCACTGAAGTGATGCTGTAGCTGAAGCTTGGCATAGAAATTGAGCCCAGAAACAGAGCATAGATGTTGCTCTTTTGTTTTTAAAAGGGAATCATTCAGTGGGATGTCTTTCGTAGGATCATGGTGTGATATACGTTGATGAATTTGTATTCCTGTAATGTATGTTGATGAATTTGTATTCCTAACCAAGTAAAATTCAGGAAAAGAATTAAATGAGTAAGAATATCAGTAAAAAATAGAGTAAACCCCTAATACTACTAACTCCTGTTAGCCAAAGGCTAACTAGGCACCAAAGGAATGCAAACACCTACACAAAAAGACCCACAAAAATGTCACAACAAACAGATAAGAGACAATGGTTATGGTCAAAGTCTGATGTCGTCTTGCAACAACAGCCTGGAGTCAGCAGAGGAGTCAGCAGAACCAGGAAAGGTAAAAAGTTCAAGCCTGATGAAGACTTCTTACTTCCTCCAAAGACCTCCTGAAGACCCCAATATATCTCCCCAGAAAGAAGACTCCGCCTAGATTCCACCCAGACTCCACCTATTATGAATATTATAATGAAATGAATATGTATAGAATTGTACTCAATATAAGAGAATGCCAGAGCTTTGATCGGGGTGCGTGAGGGATTGGGATTCTGCTCGTCCCCTGCACCCAGCGCTGCCTTGCTTACTGCAATTTTATTAATTAAACCAAGCTACTAAAGAGAACATTGAGTCTCTATCAGTGGTCATTTTTATAACAATGGGAAATGATGAAGATTTTTGAGGAACAAAAAGCCACCAACACCAAGAGGATTCTTTCCTAGAATCATGGGAAATGATGAAGATTTTTGAGGAACAAAAAGGCACCAACACCAAGAGGGTGGAAGCCAAGTGCAGGGAAGTGGCTGGATGCCAGCAGCCACCAGTCCAGGGGAGAGGGGCAGGATGTACCCAGCACCTTGAATATTGTGTTGTCACCCTAAGAAAGACACAGAAGTGCTGGAGCATGTCCAGAAAAGGACAAGAAGACTCATGAAGGGCCTAAAGGAGAATTCCTGTGAGGAGCAGCTGAAGGAGCTGGGCTGAGAGGAAACTTTCTCACTCTCTACAACTCCCTTAAGGAGGTTGGGGTGAGGAGGGAGCCAGCTTCTTCTCCTTGTTGGGGTGTGATAGGACCAGAGGGAATGGATGCAAAGCACGCCAGGGAGGTTTAAGCTGGATCTTGGGAAACATTTTTTCACTCAAAGGGTTGTCAAGCATTGGAATAATCTGCCCAGGGTGGAGTCACCATCCCTAAGGGTATTTGAAGGGGGTGTGTGGACCTGATCCTTAGGGCCAGGGTTTACTGGTGAGCTGGTGGTGCTGGTCAAAGGTTGGACTGGATGAGCTTGATGGTCTCTTCCAACCCAAGACATTCTGGGATGCTGCCCCCTTGCCCCCCCTCCCAGCTCTGCAGAAATCCTGGAGGCTGGGGGATCTGTTCCAAGCTAGCAGATCCTTCCTGCAGCCTGGCTCACACCTTGCCAGGGGGAGTGATATTCCCATGGTGATGCTTTAGGCACAGGGAAGTGATATTTGCTTAGGAACATGGTTTAGCAGTGAGCTCAGGGGAGCTGAATCAATGGTTGGACTTCATGATCTCAAAAGTCTTTTCCAAGGAAAACAATTCTGTGATTCAGCCTGGGTGTAGCTGTGGGGACTGGGAGCTCCTTCGTCTTTGAGCTCTACTGCATACTTCCAGATTTCAGCTTCTTGGAGTACCATAGGCTGGGAGGAACCTGGAAAAATTACCTGGAGGAGGGCTGATGGATGACCTTCCTGTCCCCCCTGCAGCCTTTCATGTTACCCAATCCCACACCACTGCTGGGTACAGCCCAACCACTTCCTACCCCGTTAAAAGCTCTCTTTAGGTTCAGATTTCTCTTTTCAGCCTTTCTAATTCCTCCAAACCCTTTTTTTTTTTTTTTTTTTTTTTTTGGAGGGGGGCGTGGGACGGGGATCAGGCGACCAATCTAATTTTGTTCTAAAGCTCTTTTTAACTTGCCAGGACAACTGAAAAAGATCTTGAGCCCCACGGTACAGAACACAGCACTTTTGCTGATGATGCTAGCTTAGATGCCTTTTCCAGTATTTGGGACTGATTGCAATCTGTTCCATTCCCTGTACACCTCTGGGATGCAATGTCACGGTAGCTGAGCAACCCCTCATCCTGGAAATCAGCTGAAATAGTCTGTTTTTCCCACTCACTGGTACTTCTCCTCTCGGTGAGAATTTGTCTAATCAGAGGAAAAGAAGAAAATTAGAAGTTCAGGTTGCTCTGTCAGCATCCTGCATCCCTTCCAGACCCTGGAGTCAGCGGTGTCTTAATCAGGTTGGCTAGAGAGAGCATCACCTCCTCCTTAATCTCTCTCCATCTTTTTAAAGTACATCCATCCCCAATCACCATCCTCGTTTCCCCCACCATGTCAGCAGTCCTAAGGTCTGCTTTTCAACAACCACCTCCCCACAGGGCTGTGATTTTTCTCTCTCTCCTTTCAGAAGGGATGGTTCACTCCCCTTAATCACTTGCACAGCAGATGTGTACAAGCTCAGCACACCGTGGCTGAGAGCTCCCCAAACGCTGGCATCTCCACTGCCTTTTTTATGAAAGGAGCTTGACATGACCCAGAAAAAAAAAGATTTGGATCAGACCCCCTTGCTTTCTAGACTCCTTCTCAGAGCTGAGCTTTGGGGGGGCTGTATCCAGCCCTCCTCTCAGGCCTGGGATTCCCAGAGAGAGTAACAAATATTAGGAAAAACCTCAACTGCCCCATAACCCCTGATCAGCTTAAGATGGAAATGTCTCTTAAGGTCTGTTTCTCAAAATAGCACATTTATTAACTGACCACTAAAAGGTTGTTTTGCAGCAATATTTAGGCAATATAATAAATAAAAATTAAAAAAAGGAGGGGGGAAAGGGGATGAAAAGTAAGGGGAGGGGAAATGAGGAGAGAGGGAGACCTTGTTTTGTGGGCCTGGTTGCTTGTTTGGCAACAAGGAATGAGACTGGGTCATCACCAGCAGTGGATCTCAGCCCCCCCATTCTTATCATCACTTTTGTCATTGTCATTGTCCTTGCCATGGAGGCCCTGGGCCATGGGCAGGCTCTTGAAGTTGTCCCCATCCTCTCAGGCAGCCCTTTGGGAATGCAAATAAGGTTTTGTGCCAGGGCATTCCATGGTGTTTCACCTCTCCCTGTGGGACAGTCCCTTGCAGAGGTCTAGTGGAGAGCCCTGGAAAATCTGGTTCATACATTAAGCCTGAATCTCCCACTTTTTACCTCCCAGCTCCTCAGTTAAGAACTTTCTCATCCTTCTTTCTCATCCTCTCATCCTAGCTTTGCAGAATCCCTCCCCAAAAAAAAAACTTTCTAGCCCTTCCCTCCGTCGTGGTGGATGTTTCATGTCCACCAAGTCAGAAGAAACCTGGAGCTCTATAAACCCCACTTCTTGGGGCCTGTCTGCAAATACTTCCAGTTGCAAAGAGCAGCATTTGTTTGCTCCATGGCCTGAACTCTGTAGGAATGTTGCTCTGAATAATTTAGAAGGCAGAACAATCCTGCCAGGACAGTCACAGGGGTCCTGATCCGGGAGCAGATTGGGGTTTTTATCAACATTTCTTAATTTACTTTACATCAGTGTCCTGAGATGATTCTGGGCTTGGTACTCTACAAGGAGATAATGTTTAATTGTGGAGTTTAAATCACCATGCAACAAACAATTGAGAGCAGGAGGAGGGGGGGACACTTTGTGGTGCTGGCTGTCCCCACCATTCCTCTGCAGCAGAGAATTTCTGTTCCCCTTCACAGCCTGAATGGTTTTGGGGATAAAAACAAAAAGGAGATGCTTAATACTTTTTCATGCTTATAAACACGTAAGTTGTAATGAAGCCATGAAAATTGTACTAGTGTATGCTTTCTGGGAGGATGAAATCAGATAAAATGGCAATTCAATTAACTCCCCAGATGAGGAATGAGTCTAGTGAGAAAAATCAACCTATCACTGGACTGGAGCATTTCAAAAGGCCAGACAGGCGTAAACAGCTTAAAGCAATGTTTTATTTATATTCTGACAAAGCTCCCAAAGAGGCAATATGTGTCGTGGAAATAAGTAAGGGGGAAAGAAGGTGAGAGCTCTGATTAAATTAATTAGCTCACTGGAATGAGTGCTGGGTCCCACGTGCAGCTCCGAAAACCTGGATGAATCCTTCTGGTCCCATGGGATGGGGGGGACCTGAAGGAAATTAGGACTCAGCTGAAAGGCAACATATGTGTTGGGACCCATTTCTGAACTGCCCATTAGCCTCCTGTAATGATGAGGCTGCCCGGGGGGCCATTAGCTGCTTTCTGAAAGCTGGGCTGATGTCAGGAGGAGTTTGCATTCACTCGTGTCTACACTTTCTCAGTGTAAGTTCTGAGAGAAATTGGGTTTTTGTCTGACTTGCTTTAGGACAGGGAGGAGGTGTTTTCCTCTGACTCCCTTCCCGCCTCCTAAAATAAAACATTTTGGGGGGAGCAGGGCAGAGTTGCAGACTAGAATGAGTCCCTCCATGTCCTGCTGAGCTCTCTGCCTGGCTTCATCCCACTCCTCCTCCTCCTTTCCCAGCACCTGCTGCCAGTGATGGAGATGGAGGCTCTTGCCCTGCTGGAGATCTCTGCTCTTCTGGAGAGAGGCACCAGCTTTGAATAGAAAGCTAATAAGTGCTTATTATATTGATTATCACAGTGGGATTAAACTAATCCTCTGAGGGATCAATTCCCTCATGTTAACTTCCCAGCTCCTGACAAATTGACAACCCCAGGTAAAGCAAGGATCCAACCTGGGAGGTCGAGTTAGGTCCCCTGAAAGCTTCTCATTTCTCCACTCTCATTTGCTCTGCTTTCCTCCAGGACTGACTGCAATGTTCCCCTCCACGGGCTGGGCTCATTCCAGGATCTAAACAAGAAAATGCAAATGTTAAATACAGTGTAATGGAGCCTGAGGAGAGCAGCACCTTCACTGAGCCTTCCAGGGAGATGCTTGAATTCAATACTGGCAGAAGATTTGTTAAACAGGAGTGCAAAGTCCTGCAAGGAGGCTGTGCTTTCCTCTCCCGTTGTTGTGTAAATACCACAGAATCACAAAATTATTTGAACTGGGAGGGACCTTAGAGCTCCTCCATTGCCACCCCCTGCCATGGGCAGGGACACCTCCCACCAGCCCAGGTTGATCCAAGCCCCATCCAGCCCATCAGCTTGGTCTCTGCTCATCAGAAAGGTCCTGGAATAGCATTTTGCTTCCTTAGCTGCTGCTCATCAACCCAGATGGGTAATTTTTACAGAAAAGATTTATCACTTCACCTAAAAAAAAAAAAAAAAAAAAAAAAAAAAAAAATAAAAAAATCACTCTGAGGTCTCAACTTTGCAACAGAATGGAGGAAAAAAAAAAAAAACTAGGAAAAATCAAGATGTGAAATAAAAGTCTGAACTGAATAACTAAACAATGAGAAAAGAGCAGCAAGTTGCAGAGGCTTGCTGGTACCCTGCACACCCAGAAGCAATCCACCAAAATCCACCAAGCCAGTCCTGCTGGTGTCTGTCTCAGATTTGGTTGGATCAGCTCTGTCTCCAGGCAGGCAGGAGCTTTGATTTATTCAGGTGAGGGCCAAGCCCTTCACCTGCACAGCTTGTCCTGCCTTAACATCCCAGCTGATGCTGGGGAGATGCAGGGTGCCAGGAAGCAGAGCCTGGGGCTTGGTTTATCACAAGAGAGCATCCAGAGTGGAGATAGAGATAGATCCCAGAATCCCAGAGTGGTTTGGGTGGGAAGGGACCTTAAATCTCCTCCATTCCCCCCCCTGCCATGGTCAGGGACACCTCCCACCAGCCCAGGTTGCTCCAAGCCCCATCCAACCTGGGCTGAGACACTGCCAGGGATGGGGCAGCCACAGCTTCTCTGGGAAACCTGGCACAGGGGCTCAGCACCCTCAAATTAAACTATTTCTTCCTCATGTCCAACCTAAATTTTCCTCTTCCAGTTTAAAACCATTGCCCCTTGTCCTATCACTCCATGGCTGTCTAAAAAGTCCTTCCCCAGCTTCCCTGGAGCCCCTTCAGGTGCAGGGACTGAGACCCCCTGAGGAAAAACAGAGCTGTCATTTCCAGAGAAAAACCATTTAATGTCAGGAAAGGGAGAACACCAAGAGCTGAGGGAATTTCCTATATTCCCATATTCCCAGTCTTTCCAGTGGCTTTCAGGATGAGGAAGTCATAAACTCTTAAGATGAAAATTCATTAGTCTTCCAGTAAATCTGAACTAATGGGATTAATTAATCTTGTTGTTCTATAAAGTCAGTTATTGAAAGAGATGATGAGAAATGTAATGACAAAATTCCTTGCTATAGATGGCATTACAAAAGTCACAGCAATACCAAGTGGTTAAACATCTCTTTCTACAGCTTCCCTGCTTCTGTCTGTCCATTGTGTCTTCTGTTCAGGTTCATGTGTTTTATTTCCCTTGAAATCTTTGCACTCTGCAAAGCTTGATTGAAGAATTGAGATGAAGAATTGTGCCACCTGTGTGTGCACAGTCCAACTCCTCTTGTCCCTGGGAGCTCTGCTGGTGACAGTGACAAAAATGATGAGCAGGCTCGGGTGGTTTCAGTCGTTCTCTAAGGGCTAATTGGCTTTTACCCTCAAAATTGCCTTTCCTCTAGCTGGGGAAGAGACCAAGCCTTCCCAAAGCCATTTATTGCCTTGCTCTGATGAGCAAATCACAGCTAAGACCATGGTGGTGGCTCAGTCTAGTTGTGAAAAAGTTCCCTCTTCATGTCTTGTAAATGGTTTTACCTGCAAGGTAGAGAAATGCCATGAGCAGGGTCAGACTGAAGAGGAGACAAAGTCAAATTTCCCTTCAGACTTTCCCTGAGCTGAGAAGCACGTGGTGAAGGTGCTGGAATCAAGTGCTAGGAGCAACCAGGTCTTGCTTGGGTCCCCTGCTGATTGTGGGCTCCTGGAGAGAAGCTGGCTACAAGTCTCAGAGTTTGGGCCAGAGGAAAGGGGAAACTTTCTACAGAGGAAGGGACAACTGAATTGGGTTTCAAGGTGGTGGCCAAGAAAGGAGTGAATTTGGAGAAGGGATGAGGTGAGCTTGCTGCTCCTGGTAGGAAAGCAGTGGAGGGGAGGATTCTGATCACAGAACCTGAACACCAAAGTCATGGTGTCCTGCTTTGGGCCAGGATAAAGGTGATTTTCTGTCTTGTATTTTTACTTTCAGCTCAGTCTCTTGTAAGGAGCTGCACTGCTGAAATGAACAGCAAGTTTCTCAGACAGTGTCTGCTGCTGGGACTGATCCCACTCAATATTTACAGTTACAGCCAGAGACTGGTGTGCAGAGCCAAGGAACTGCTCAGCTCTGAGGAACATTTTGCCCTCTGGAAGGAGAAAAGGAGTAAAGAGGTCCCACCTGAACCCCTCCTTTGGGGAGGAACAGACAAGAGAGATGCCAGAACTGACCAAACAGAGTATTCCATCCCATACACCTCATACTCAGGATAAATTTGAGGGATCACAAGGGTCAAACCCCTTCCTGCTTCCCCTTCTTCCCCTGTCCCTGTTTGCTTCAGCATCCTGGGAGGATTCCATCCATTCCTCTGCCTGTGCTCCTGATCCATCCCAGCCTGAATCTGTGTGTTCCTGCCTCCAGCTCCCAACTGCTGCTGACTCCAGGATTCCAGCCTGGACTTTCCCAGGGCTGCCCTGCAGCCTCGGTGGGGATGTGAGAGTTATTGGGGGAGAGGGGGGAGGAACCTCAGATCATTTCTCTGTATATTTGTATGCACTTAATTTTTTTTTCCTTTTTATCATGACTGTTCCATTAAAGTTGTGTAGTTTAGTTCCCAAACCATAAATCTCTCTCCCTTATTCTCTCTCCTTCCTTTACCAGGGAGGGGAGGGGGATTAACAGAGAGCATCTGGCATTGGGTTTCATTGCCAGGCAGTGTTAAACCCTGACACCTGTGTTGCTCAATAAGCTCTACACTTCCTTGCTCAGTGCTGTGCCAAGGGGTCTTTGGGGCCTTTGGATAAGACAGATGCCCCCCAGCCACAATGGAGCTGAAGTGGGAAGAGGAATTTCTTCAGGACCACCAGTTATGTGTGGCTGTGGGGAGCTCTGAAATAAAAGTTCATCAAACTTGGCTGAAGTAGAACATCTCCCATCTTTGCTTGGGAAGCTCATGAAATTCAAGCACCCAATTAGTATCAGTTATGCAGCAGGAGCTGCCGAGCCATTCAATAAACAACTGATCCTTGCAGTACATGGAGTCGAAGGGAAAAACACTTCAGAGGCAAGCAAAGCCAGGGCTTGAGGCAGTCCCACAGCCGGAGAGGAATTCTCAAGTTTTGCCTTAATTGGATTTTTAATGGGTTTCAAAACTGACTCGATCTGTGAAGTGCTCAATAATTAGAGCAGATTAAGGTGACACTTTGAAAAATGGGTGGAACCAGGACATGAAGGAAGCCAAACTTGCTTTGGCCTAATTGCAGATAAACAACAGATAATGCCAACTTGATAATCCTCTGGAATAAATAAACAGGAGAAGCAGGCTCTGCAAATCATGTTTCATGCTGGTAAATAACATTTCAGTGTTGGTTGCTAGCACCCCAGTCCGTGTGATGCCAAGAGCCAGAGGTTGCCCTGCATTGCTCACAGCTGAGGGAACAAATCCACACAGACAGACTTTAGCTGCACTCTTTCCAAGAAGAGACAAAATTATCCTCCTTCCTTCCACAGAGGCAGCCTTGGGGAGGAGGAGGATGGAGCCTGGCTCTTCCTCCAGGTAGGCAATGGCTCTGCCCCGTGGTGTCAGGTAGGACACCAAGGACACACGTCCCAGCCCAACCACTTAAGCCTTTTCTGCAAAATATTTATATTTCTGCCACCCTCAAATGGGGAAGTGATCAGGTTGGACCCAAACACCCCCCCAGTGATCCATCCCACCTGCAATTACAGGATTTTAATGTGCTCTCATCGCAATCACAGTGAGAAAAAGGAAGCTCAGTGTTACATTTCATTACTTATTGTGGGTTTTAGGCTCATTTAAAATATCAATAAGGAACTCTTAAATATCCTCCCAGAGGATATATTAAATAACCCTTCCAGAAGAGGCCAGAAAGCTGATCCAGGGGCTGGAGCAGCTCTGCCAGGAGGAGAGGCTGAGGAGAAACTGGGATTGTTCAGCCTGGAGAAGAGAAGACTCCAGGGGGACCTTAGAGCTGCCTTCCAGTACCTGAAGGGAACCTCCAGGAAGGCTGCAGAGGGACTTTTCATCAGTGTCCAGTGCTAGGAGAAGGGGAAAGGGATTGAAAGTGCAGGAGAAGAGGTTCAGCCTGGATCTGAGGCAGAAGTTCTTCAGGAGGAGGGTGCTGAGCCTCTGGAACAGATTGCCCAGAGAAGCTGTGGCTGCCCCCTCCCTGGAGGTGTTCAAGGCCAGGTTGGATGAGGCTTGGAGCAACCTGGGCTGGATGAGAGGTGTCCCTGGCCATGGCAGGGAGCTGGGAGGAGATGAGCTCTCAGCTCCCTCCCAGCCTCAGCCATTCTATGAAATCCAGAGAAGTGTGGCCTCAGCCCTTGGTCCTGAACACAGCACAGACTGGAGCAGATGTCTGAAGGTGGCACAGGATTCCACAGCTGATGACAGTGATCCCAACCCAGCTATCCCAGCTGATGGATTATTTTGTGCACCTGCTTTCTCCTCTTCCTTTCCTTTCCTTTCCTTTCCTTTCCTTTCCTTTCCTTTCCTTTCCTTTCCTTTCCTTTCCTTTCCTTTCCTTTCCTTTCCTTTCCTTTCCTTTCCTTTCCTTTCCTTTCCTTTCCTTTCCTTTCCTTTCCTTTCCTTTCCTTTCCTTTCCTTTCCTTTCCTTCCCTTCCCTTCCCTTCCCTTCCCTTCCCTTCCCTTCCCTTCCCTTCCCTTCCCTTCCCTTCCCTTCCCTTCCCTTCCCTTCCCTTCCCTTCCCTTCCCTTCCCTTCCCTTCCCTTCCCTTCCCTTCCCTTCCCTTCCCTTTCCCTTCCTTTCCTCCCCTTCCCCTTCCCCTTTCTTTTCCTTTTCCTTTCCCTTCCCTTTCTTTTCCCCTACCACCTTTGCTGCTGTTTTTGATTGATCTGCTGCTTCAGATGTGATTACACAAATCCTGTACATCCCCTTGGGACTGTTTCTCTCTCTCCTCCTGGCAGCTGGATCCCAATCTGCAGTCCTGCTTCCAAGTGATGACCTTTCCAAGTCCTCTGGTCTAATGGTTCTTGTGTTTTCCCTTAATTCTCTTTCAGATCCCAAAATAGAATTTTTCCGGATTAAACTCGTGTTACTGGGTGAATCATTTTGTTTATTTGTTTAAAAATATGTTCACTTTATTTTGCTTCCCCTAAAGCCAGGGATGAAAAGAGAGGATGAGCAGATTATAATGCAGGGTATTTTTATTCCTGGAAGGAAATGAGAATACCCATTTCTGGTGGGCTGTGGCTGAGAGCAATTAGGATGCCACAGGTTGAAAATTGGAGCTGGAAAGGGTCAGCACAGGTGGAACTGCATCCCACCTCAGAGTGGTTTTTGTTCTGGGTGCTGTGACAGTGCCAGGCTGAGCTTCATGCTGATTCTGGCTGCCAGGGAGCTTTAGAGGTACCCATTGAAATCTCAGTGCTGAGTGTCTGTTTTTGTTGTTTTCTGCAGGTTTGGGAGCTGGAACAATAATAAAAAATAAAGGTTTTTTTTAAAGAAGACAACACGAAGGCAGAAATAGTGCCTGCCAAGGTGCATTCTCAGCCCCTCCTGGGGCAGCTTGGTGAAATTGCCATCCTGGGGAGTGAGGAGAAAGCAAGCTGTAAGGAAAGCATCCTTCCCTTCTCCTCACTTGGGAGAGCTTGGTGGGACACATCTCCTGTCCCCATTCCCACCTTCCCAGCAAGGCAGCTCTGATGCTGAAACTTCTGTTTTTTTTTTTTTTCAGAAGCAGCACAGAGGGGACTTGTTGCATCCCAAAGGTTCCTGGTGCTCTCTGCTACAATTCATAAGGAAAGGAAAGAGATTTATGTATTAAACCCTGAGTTGGTGCCTGTGTCTCTTTGTAGGCAGCTGTAGGGTCCAGCACCAGTGATGCTTCCATATTTTCACCTCCCCTGAGAGCAGCAAATCATTGCTGTGCTTTAGGAATCAGGTGCTGGCCAGAGATTTTGGACCTAAACTACAAGAAATACAGAGAACATTGGGGAAGACTCCTTCCTACCCGGGCTGCACCTTGGGACCAGCCAAAAGTGTTGTCTGACACTTCAAAACAAAACAAAAAAATAGGCTTAATTTTGTTCCAGCTCACCCTCCCTGGAGAAATCAATAAAGCAATGAAAAAACAAATTCCTTCTCACAGGATCACCAAGTGTCAGGGGTGGGAAGGGACCTTGAAAGAGCATTGGGTCCAATCCCCCTGCCAGGGCAGGGTCACCCAGGGTAGGTCACCCAGGAATACATCCTGGGAGAGGCTGGAATATTTCCAGAGAAGGAGACTTCTCTCATACCCACAGACATCTCTTCATGCAGGAAGAGGTTTCTGTGTAGTCCATGTATGACCCACCCTGCAGTGCTTTCAACAGATCTGGGGTTCCCAACAGAAGGAGGACACCTGGAGCTGGCCTGGGAACAGCCCTGGGGAGAGGGATTTGGGAGTGTTGGGTGAGGAGAAGCTGGAAACATGAGCTGAAACATGCCCAGAACCCCCCCCTGTCCTGGGCTGCATCCCCAGCAGTGTGGCCACCAGGGCCAGGGAGGGGATTGTCCCCTCTGCTCTGCTCTGCTGAGACCCCCCCTGCAGTGCTGGGTCCAGTTCTGGGGTCCCCAAGAGCAGAAGGAGATGGAGGTGTTGGAGTGAGTCCAGAGGAGGCCCTGGAGCTGCTGGGAGGGCTGGAGCAGCTCTGCTCTGGAGCCAGGCTGAGAGAGTTGGGGGTGTTCAGCCTGGAGAAGAGAAGGCTGCAATGGGGAGACCTTAGAGCACCTTCCAGTGCCTGAAGGGGCTCCAGGAAAGCTGGGGAGGGACTTGGGACAAGGGATGGAGGGATGGGATCAGGGGGAAGGGTTTCCAGATGGAAGAGGGGAGATTTAGGTTGACCATTAAGAAGAAATTGGTGTGAGGGTGCTGAGCCCCTGTGCCAGGTTTCCCAGAGAAGCTGTGGCTGCCCCATCCCTGGCAGTGTCTCAGCCCAGGTTGGATGGGGCTTGGAGCAACCTGGGCTGGTGGGAGGTGTCCCTGACCATGGCAGGGGGATGGCACTGAGTGATCTTTAGTTTTTCCTTCCTCCTAAAACCAGTCTGGGATAATCTGGTATAACACAGCTTTCAGGGAGCTCCTCATCCTGCCAGCACTCCCATTCCTGCTTCTGTTCCAGCCCTGGGATGTGAGTATTCACGCTTCATGGACTCAAGTTCATCATCAGGACCCATTTTGGGATCTTCTTGCTTAAGAGGATAGTTTGAACACTTTTGGGGGCTTCAGAGGAAGGCAATGCTGCTCTCTGCTAGGTTTCCACCTTCCATCAGCTTCAATTGGTTGCAGATCTTATTCTGGAGCTGCTCAAGAGGGACCTGAAGAGGCTCCTGGCATTTCTGATCCCCAACACCAAAAAAAAAAAAAACCAAACCCAAAGAACTCCTAACAAGTTGTTAGTGACATTTGTAAGTAAATATTGCCCCACAGGTGGGTACAGGCAGATTCTCCTAAAGAACTGAATCCCTTAGACAGAGAGCTGAGGTGGGCAGGAGGATCCCAGCAAACTGCAAATCCCAGTTGGAGCTGGGATTATTGCAGAGATAATTTCAGTCCTGCTGGAGCAAGCAGATCCTTTCCACTCTTCCAGCCCTGGGGCAGGTGGATTTTGGGGGATAAGACTGCCTGTTACTACTCTTGAAAATATTTTATTATTCTTGATTTCTTGCTGCATTTTTCCTGTGCAATAGAGTGCATTTCTCTGGCTGGTGGCAGGCAGCCCCACCACTCTCTCTCTGCTGGATTTTAATCTCATGAGCAGCAGACTTTTCCAATCCACAGGCTGGAAACATCTCAGACTGTTTGTTGATAAGGTTTGGAAAGAGCTGAGGAAGTTTTTTGTCCCCCTTTTTCCTGGCAGGAGCAGGCAGCCCCTCTTTTCAGGAAGTCCATGCTAAAATAAAACCATAAATAAGATGAGATATTCATGTCCTAGACTGGAAATCTTATTTAAATCCATTTCTTCACTCAATATAAGTAAGCACAAGGAAGAGGGGGAAAATGGCCTCATAAATACTGTATTTTTGTCATGTTCTCTGTGCATCAGCTGTTTGGTTTACTGCAGAACTTCCTGGGAAGCTTGCTGCAAGCTGTCAGGGAATTGCCAGCAATTATTTCTCTGGTATTTGCTTAAATAGCCCTGAGGTTTTACATTGTTTGATGCCTTCTAAAATGCCCCGGGAAGACAGATCTCTGCTTCTGCCCAGAGATAAATTTATTTTTCAGAAAATGAGGAAATCATTCCACAACACTCAATGGGAGAGCACAGCAGCAGGAAACCTTCTCCAGCAGCCACATCAACCATGGTGTGGGGAATAAATAAAAAAAACATGAGAAAAAACCACCTGGTGGGACACTTATTCCATCCACAACCCCTAAGGAGATTTTTCCTTTCTTCCCCAGAATCATCTGGCCCATCAGTCTGCTAAACTGTCCTCACACTGGGGGGATCTCTCCTTGTTTAGGGACCCCTGGAAATTTTTCTCCATCATTTGCAGGGTTTATAGATATCCTGGGGCAATGTTTCAGGTTTGAAGTTGCCCATGGACACACACACACACACACACACACACAAAGTGTCTTGGGGAAGTTCTCCAGTTGGTCTTTGCAGATGGAAATGGCTTTGGATGAAGTGATGTTTGAAGCTGATGCTGAGAATGGAATCAAAATGCCAGAAATAACAGTACCACAGGGGAACACATAGATAGCTGTAAATAACTTCCTGGGCTTTGCTCACTCTCCTCATCAAACTTTTAAAAATATGTATAATATAATAAATCTAAATGATATATATAATGAAAACTGGCACTGTTTTTGCTTAAAAATGGAGGGCAGGAAACATTGCATGTGTGTGCTGCAATAGACCTCCTGCTTTTATCTACTTTGGGCTTTACTGGTCAAAATGGAATAAATATAAAGAGTTAATTTTAGATTTTTTTTCCAACCATTTAGTTTAGGCTTAGAGTATTTCAGCACTTAGGTTATTTAAGATCCAACATCTGGATCGCATCCTTCTGGGCACCCATGCAGGCTGAGCACCCACAGCTGGGCTTGGAATCCCATTTAAGCAGTAATAACTTAATCACATTAAACTCCCCTTTTTGAAAATATGGAATCACAGGGTCATAAAATGGTTTGGGTTGGAAGGGACCCTAAAAATCATCCAGTTCCAACCCTCCTGCATGGAAACCATTTGAGTCTCCACAACCATAACCTGCCCAGGTTAATATTATTATTAATATCAGCATCAAAAGTACTATTAGCATCAAAATCTGTATTAGCATGAGTATTAGCATCAAAAACCCCAAAAACTTCAGACAGATTTGAGATCCTGGTGGTGACCTGAGGTTTCTACTTTCTGCAATAAATCAGAGCCCATCCAGAAAGCATATTTATTACTGTCCTAAGAACCACTAGTAGTGTTTCAGTCAATAAAAGATGATAATTCTAAGCTCTGGAAGTGGTTTAAGATCATAACAGATGATTTCTTGGGTTAGGAGAAAGAAAAACAATGTCTGGGAGGCAAAAAACTCAGGGAGATGCTCTCCCTGGGCTCTGTCCTACCTGGAGTAACAAGCATGGCAGGAGGTTTAGCTTTTTTAATTCAAAAGAGATTATTGGCATTTTGTGACATGAGCCTCAATCATGAATAAATGAGCTCTGAAAACAGATTCTGTTCAACACATTTCCCCAAAAAACCAGACATGAAATTGGTGGTGCTCACACAACACCCAGCAAAGCGTGGATGAACATTCCCTGGGAGACAGAGCTGCCTGGCAGGGTTTGCAGAGTGCAGGGTTCTCAGCTTTGGGGCTGAAGGCAAAAGTTAACTCCACATGGATTCTTGGTCTTCCCACTGCAGTGCCCCAAGAATTTTCTTTTTAATAGACTCAGCAATGAAGGTATCAGAGTACACGTGGCACATCAGCACGGTCCCTGCTCATCAGAAAGGTCCTGGAATAGCATTTTGCTTCCTTAGCTGCTGCTGATCAACCCAGATGGGTAATTTTTACAGAAAAGATTTATCGCTTCACCTAAAAAAAAAAAAAAAAAAAAAAAAAAATTAAATCACACTGAGGTCTCAACTTTGCAACAGAATGGAGAAAAAAAAATAAGGTCAAACTAGGAAAAATCAAGATGTGAAATAAAAATCTGAATAACTAGACAATGAGAAAAGAGCAGCAAGTTGCAGAGGCTTGCTGGTACCCTGCACACCCAGAAGCAATCCACCAAAATCCACCAAGCCAGTCCTGCTGGTGTCTGTCTCAGATTTGGTTGGATCAGCTCTGTCTCCAGGCAGGCAGGAGCTTTGATTTATTCAGGTGAGGGCCAAGCCCTTCACCTGCACAGCTTGTCCTGCCTTAACATCCCAGCTGATGCTGGGGAGATGCAGGGTGCCAGGAAGCAGAGCCTGGGGCTTGGTTTATCACAAGAGAGCATCCAGAGTGGAGATAGAGATAGATCCCAGAATCCCAGAGTGGTTTGGGTGGGAAGGGACCTTAAATCTCCTCCATTCCCCCCCCTGCCATGGTCAGGGACACCTCCCACCAGCCCAGGTTGCTCCAAGCCCCATCCAACCTGGGCTGAGACACTGCCAGGGATGGGGCAGCCACAGCTTCTCTGGGAAACCTGGCACAGGGGCTCAGCACCCTCAAATTAAGAATTTTTTCCTAATATCCAACCTAAATCTCCCCTCTTGCAGCTGGAAACCCTTCCCCCTGATCCCATCCCTCCAGGCCCTTGTCCCAAGTCCCTCCCCAGCTTCCCTGGAGCCCCTTCAGGCACTGGACAGAGGATAAATTGCCCTCAGCCAGCTTGCTAACCTAGGATGGGAAACCACACTAGGTAGAAAGGATTCTGCAGTTCCACCTTGCTCAGCATTTGTTGTTAAACTCCAAAAAAAAAAAAACCAAACCCAAATCCAAACCAACCCAACCAACCCAACCAGAAGGGCAGCCCCAGAGCTTGGGTTGGCATTTCGGTTGCATTTGGGTGGCATTTGGGTGGCATTTGGGTGGCATTTGGGTGGCATTTGGGTGGCATTTGCTGCAGCTCTGCCAAGCTTTCACTGCACAGCACCAGCCCCTGTGGCTCCAGCTTGTTTTCAACTTTGTGGGGCACATTTTGGAGCCAGCTGAGATCGAACCGAGCCAGTTTTGATCCTGTTAACTTCTCTTTGAAACTGGAAATGGCATCTGGCTCCATCTGGGGAGATGCAAATTGCAGTGGCCAACATTTTTCACACCTCGGCCCTGCCTCTCCTCCTCCTTTCCTCTCTCTGAAATGCTGTGCTACTCTCAGCCAGCCTGTTCTGCCTTTTTAAATCCTCTGCTCCCCGTCAGAATGGCATGAGAAAAAATTAATTTTCTCCTTTTTGTTTTGTTTTTTAAAAACCCCAAGGATCTGTATGTTGCGATCCTAATGCATCAGTCGCTTCCCTCCCTCGAGCTTCTGTAATAAATGGCAGAATAAATGGCAGCACAAATGACTGAGGTTCAGCTTAACTGGGTATCTCCTTAAATACCTGAATAATCAAGCACAAATAAAGAGCAAAATAAAATAGGAATAAAAAGCAAAACAAAGCAATAAAACTCCAGCCTGCTGCACTGCATTTGGTGGGGAATGTCACCCATGGCATGTGTCAAAAACAGGCTGGGGCTCAGATGCTCCAAAACAGGTTTTAAAAAGTGGCTGGGGATTTGTCCACTAGGGGTTTGGGTTTTTTTTTTTTAACCCCAGGCTCTTTTCAACAGCTGAAAATGTCACAAGTTTCTTGTGCATGCCAACAGTCAAAGGGGGCTCTCCTTGCTCTGATGGAGGTGATTTACCCATTGGAAATTCAGCGATTTACAATTATTTTCTGCAAACATCAGAGCAGCATGCCCTCAAATGCTCAGTTTTGGGGTAAAAACGCAGGTTACATTTTTTCAGACCAGAGAAAAAGGGAAACTCACAGCCTCCCAGGCCAGATTGCTGGGTTTGTGCAATCTCTTAAACCTGCTAATTTAACCAGCAAACCAGAGACCTCAGAAAATGACCCTGAGTGCCTGGAAGAGGGGGTCGCCAGCCATCCTGAGAACCAGAACCTCCTCCCAGGCTCCAGAGCAACCTGAAAGAGCAACCTGAAAGAGAACTGAACAGAGATTGGCCCCTTCCTCTTGCCCCCCAGCCCTCAGCTCTTGATGGACATTCAGAGATCCCCTCTCAGCCTTCTCTTCTCCAGGCTGAACAGCCCCAGGGCTCTCAGGCTTTCTTCCCAGCAGAGATGCTCAAGTCCCTTCAGCATCCTCAGAGCTCTCCCTTGGCCTCTCTCCAGCAGATCCCTGTCTCTCTGCAACTGGGGAGCCCCAAACTGGATCCAGTATCCCAGGTGTGGTCTCACCAGGGCAGAGAGAAGGGGAAGGAGAACCTCCCTGGATCTGCTGCACACACTCAAGAGTGTGATGAGAGCAGGGACACCTCTTCTCTTCTCTCTCTTCTCTTCTCTTCTCTTCTCTTCTCTTCTCTTCTCTTCTCTTCTCTTCTCTTCTCTTCTCTTCTCTTCTCTTCTCTTCTCTTCTCTTCTCTTCTCTTCTCTTCTCTTCTCTTCTCTTCTCTTCTCTTCTCTTCTCTTCTCTTCTCTTCTCTTCTCTTCTCTTCTCTCCTCTCCTCTCCTCTCCTCTCCTCTCCTCTCCTCTCCTCTCCTCTCCTCTCCTCTCCTCTCCTCTCCTCTCCTCTCCTCTCCTCTCCTCTCCTCTCCTCTCCTCTCCTCTCCTCTCCTCTCCTCTCCTCTCCTCTCCTCTCCTCTCCTCTCCTCTCCTCTCCTCTCCTCTCCTCTCCTCTCCTCTCCTCTCCTCTCCTCTCCTCTCCTCTCCTCTCCTCTCCTCTCCTCTCCTCTCCTCTCCTCTCCTCTCCTCTCCTCTCCTCTCCTCTCCTCTCCTCTCCTCTCCTCTCCTCTCCTCTCCTCTCCTCTCCTCTCCTCTCCTCTCCTCTCCTCTCCTCTCCTCTCCTCTCCTCTCCTCTCCTCTCCTCTCCTCTCCTCTCCTCTCCTCTCCTCTCCTCTCCTCTCTTCTTCTCTCTTCTCCTCTCTTCTCCTCTCTTCTCCTCTCTTCTCCTCTCTTCCCCTACCACCTTTGCTTCTGTTTTTGATTTATCTGCTGCTTCGGATGTGATTACAAAAATCCTGTACATCCCCTTGGGATGTGGAGGTGATGAGCTCTGAGCTCCCTCCCAGCCTCAGCCATTCCCTGATTCTGGGATTCTCCCACCTGATGGAAAGGGAAGGCAGGGCTGGGGTGGGATCTGGTGAAACTCAAGCACAGTGCATGGACATCAGGTGTGAATGTGCCAGGCTCAGATGCTGCCAAGGTGAAACCAAGGTGCCTGGCAGGATTGGGTGGCTGCAGCTGACACATCACTTCTCCAGCTTTCCACAGGAACCAGCTGGTCCCAGCAGGAGCTCTGAGGAACCTGCAAACAACAGGAGAGAGAACACATTTTCTTGGCACCACCTGACCTCCCATGCAGGAGGTGACTCTCCAGTGATGGATGGCTCCTGGCCCATGGCCACCTCCTGCCCTTCCTCAGCCTTCACGTGGGTGCCTGTGGGAGGGATTGGCTGCTGCCTGGAATTGTGTTGGGGCTTTGTAGAATCCCCAAAAGAAGATTTGTCTCCAAACAGCTGCTCTGGACATGGTGCTGGGGTGGAGGACTCATTCTGGACTCTCTTTTCTCAAGGAGAGACCCTCATGTGGGGAACCAGCCTGAGAGATGAGGCCCTATGTTTTGGGCATCCCCTCCTTTGGTGGCCACATCCCAATCAGCTGAACAGTGTCCTGGCAAGGGGAGCTGGGTTTGATGGCCACCCTGATGAGCAGGACACTGTCCTTATTCCATAAGGGACAGGATCAGGAAAGCTGCACCTTGCAGAGTGACAGCCTGTGTGTACCCCAGGTAAAGCCACTGGAGAGGGCACATGCCCAGAAATCAGGGTTATTGCTGTGGCATCCCATCTGGAGGGGTCCAAGTGGATGTGCAAGAAATGCCAAAGCCCGCCGCAGAAAAAAAAAAAAAAAAAAAAAAAAAAAAAAAAAAAAAAAAAAAAAAAAGTGGGGTCAAGAAGCACAAAAGAGGCAGACTGGGAATGCTGGATGTGAGCCCAGCATCCAAGGACCACAACTTCCTACCGAGAGCATTCCTGGATCCAAGGGTGGGGAGATCTCTCCTATCTCTTCTTCCTCTCTCTCTTTGTCTCTGTTTCCAACCTCATCTCAGCACATGAAGGTAAGTGAGTTTCTAACTTTAAGTTTTAGTCCTCATTGCTTTGTTTTGCTAGTTGTAATCTGAGTTTTGAAAACTTCCTGAAGTCCTGAAGTTTTGCCAAATTGTAACCCATTTCTTTGGAAGTCCCAACATTTATAATTCTGCCACTTGTAATCCCACTTGTAGTTCAACCCCCCTGCAGTATCAGGGACACCCTCACCTAGATCAGGTTGCTCAGAGCCTCCTCAAGCCTCACCTTGAATATCTCCAGGGATGAGACCTCAACCACCTCCCTGGGCACCCTGGGCCATTGTTCCACTGCCCTCCTGGGACACAGCTTGTTCCTCACATCCAATCTAAAGCTGCTCTTCTCTAATTTAAACCCATTGCCCCTCATCCTATCCCTCCAGCCCCTTGCACACAGTCCCTCTCCAACCTTCCTGTAGGACCCTGAAGATCTTCCAAGCCACCTTCCATTCTGGCACAACATAACATCCCACTTTCTCCACTCTTTTCCCACTTTCTCCAGGTTATCTCCAGATAATCCAGAGCTCCATACAAACTATCTAACCCGTGGTTTCACTTCCCTTTCCTCCCTCTTTCCACATGCACTGATGCTTTTTCATCTTTCAAAGCCTTTTCCTTTCTCTCCTCTGCTCCATGCAGAGGGAAGGGGCCGTCAGCTGAAGGCTTTAACAGTGTTCCTGCTTTTCTCTAAATTAAACCCATTGCCCCTCATGCTATCCCTCCAGCCTTCCTGTAGCCCCTCAGGTCCTGCAAGGTCACTGTTTGAGCCTTCATTTCTCCAGGCTGCCCATCTCTAGGTCCTGGGGTCCACATGGACAAGTTAACCATGAAAACCAGCATGGATTAATCTTACAGCCTTGCCCAACCCTGCTGAAATTCCACATTTATTATTGCTTTGGAGGGATGGATTTAACAAACCACATCTGAAGCACATCCTTTCCTCACTGTCCTTGGTTGGACTCCATCCACCACTTGCTCCTCTCTGGTACCTTGAGGATGTTCTCCCCAGAGCCCTGGCCTGGCTCTGCTCCTCAGCATTGGGCAGCTGGGAAATCTCTGTTGTGATAGGAGATTCAAAGCTCAGTCCCTCCATGGAAGAAGTTTTTTTGGAAAGAGAAAAAGCAGCATAAATAAGTAAGTAAATAAATAAATAAGAAAAACCATTTACAGTCCCAAAGGGACATGAGCTTCACTCTCCTAAGAACATAAAGAGATCCCCATGCAGGACAAAGCAAGGTGAGACATGGGATGCAATCCCACCAGCCTCATTTTTCTGAGCCATCTCAACTCCTTTTCTATCCTCTGTCTCCTTACAAGTTCTCCTTGACTTTCTGCATTGGATTGGACAGGAATGTGTGGTTAATCGGATGAATCCTACTTGGATTTCTGGCTTGATTATGGGAAATAAATATTTACAAAGGCAAAAACAAAACAAAACAAAACAAAACAATCAGAGCTGGCTTGAAGAAACCAGAGACTGCAAGTTGTATGAGCTGGATGCTGATGGCAGTTTCTTTGCAAATAGCAAACACTGCTTTGGGCTTGACCACAAAAAGCAATAAAAACTTCATTTTTGAGGGAGGCAACAGAAATATAGCATTTTCTTAAAGCCTTTCAAAGTTGATTCTTATTTTTTTCTCATTCTGAATAATCTTCCCTTTACATAGAGCAAAAAATGTTGGGGTTTTTTTCCTCCTTCTATCATTGAGAACTTCATTTTTAAGTGCCTTGTCACCCTTTTAGATGTTCCTTGCTAGAAGATGGTAGGTTACAGTCAGCTAAGCTTCTGTTAATGTGAAGGAATTAATTGCCAAATTATATAAATGAGTCATCTGCTTAAAAAAATAAGAACCCATATATTGGGGGGATGTTTGTTTGTTTGGTTGGTTGGTTTTTTATTTTGCCAGGGAAAAGTGTCCATCTGTGTGGGCACGATGCTGAGCAGCAAATTAAAAGAGAGTCATCCTGAAATTTCTTTCTGATTCATTTTATTTGGAAATCAGGGCTTGTGTGTGGGAAACCTGGTATAGCCCCAGTTGGGTCTCATCAGGAGCAGCAACATCACAGAATCATAAAATCCCAGAGTGTCAGGTGGGAAGGGACCCCAAGGCCCATCTGCTCCAACCCTTCTCAGATTCTTGTTGATCTGAGATGTCTCAGCACCCCCTGGAGCTGAGACTTCCAACTTTCCAGAGGGGGGGAATCCACCCCTTCCCCTGGGAGACCATTCCAAGCTCTGACTGTCCTCATGGGGAAACATTTTCCTCTGGTGTCCAATGGGAATCTGCCCAGGAGCAACTTGTGCCCATTGCCCCTTGTCTTGTCCATGGGACTCCTTGTCCATAGGGAGTCTCCATCTGCTCTGTACCCCCCTTTAAGTCCTGGGTCATGGGCAGGAGGTCTCCCCTCAGCCTTCTCTTCTCCAGACTCAGTTTTCTCAGGAGGTTTTCCAGTCCTCTCATCACCCTCATGACTCTCCATTCTTAGCTTCCTGATAGAAGTTCCCCCAATCTGTTGCCGGACCTGTCTGCACCATGGCTCAACTACACACCCACCATTCCCACCTCTAAACTTTTGGCAGGAGTGACATATTCAGAGCTTTACAAGCAGGTCAATAAAATGAGAAATTTCAGTCTCTGGGCCCATCCATGAATGGTTCATTCACCTCCTTTTGTTTTCCTTCTGCCCCATGCTTAAGCAGGATGGAATTATCAATTTATTATGAAGTTTGTGCTGTCCAATATTCTCCCTAATTTGGTTTGCCAGGTGGAAGCAGCCAACTCATTAATGATCTGTTTTGTACTTGGTTCGCTTTTAATATTTAACAACAGAAGAATGCATTTGTTTGTTTACCAGTGTCAGGGACAAACAAGCTGTGATATCAACTCAATCGAGACAAGGAAGATGAAAACATCTTTTTAAAACAGGACTTTGAAAAGGAGTCTTGTGTCTCTAAATGGAGAAGAGCCACAAGGTAGCTGGAACAAATCAAGTCAGGCTGGAGCTTCAGAAAGGAGAGGAGCAAGGCAGAGGAAAAAAAACACTTTTCACTTTGCACTGCTGATGCCCCCAGCAGCTGCCACTAAGCCTGAAAGCATTTTATTCCTTTATAAATGCACTAAAATCACAGTTTTGTTTTGGTTGGAAAAGCCCTTTCAGATGATCCAGTCCAACCCTCACCCCAGCAGTGCCCAGGCCCCCCCTGCCCCATGTCCCTCAGCACCACATCTCCAGGGCTCTGAAACCCCTCCAGGGATGATGGGGACTCCAGCCCTGCCCTGGGCAGCCTGGGCCAGGCCCTGACAACCCTTGCCAGGGAGAAATTCTTCCCCAGCTCCAACCTAAACCTCCCCTGGCACAACTTGAGGCTCTTTCCTCTTGTCCCATCCCTTGTTCCTTGGGAGCAGAGCCCGACCCCCCCTGGCTCCAACCTCCTCTCAGGGGGTGTCAGAGAGCCAGAAGGTCTCCCCTCAGCCTCCTCTGCTCCAGGATCAACACCCCCAGCTCCCTCAGCTGCTCCTGGGCAGACTTCTGCTCCAGACCCTTCCCCAGCTCCATTGCCCTTCTCTGGACACACTCCAGAACCAGCAGTGGCTCTGGGTTGAGGGTCCAGAGCTTTCCCCTTGCCAGCGAGCACATCCCTGGGATGGGATTCCCAGGAGTTCAGACACCCAACAGCAATGGTCTCCTCCAGCCAGAGGGGAGGGCAGTGAGCAAAGGATGGATGTGGAGGAACACAAAGCTGGAAAATGCTCCATATCCACCACGTGTCCTCCAGCAAGCTGGTGACCCCTTCCAGCCTGCGTGGAGATGCTTCCTCAGAGGAGAAAAAGGGCACACGTTCATCTCCTCTGCTCTCACCAGAAGGCTTTGAGGATCTGCTTTATTCTTCCTGCTCTTTATGCGAGGAGGAACCTTGAAAATCCCAGCAGCTCAAGTAGGATCAAACCAAATCATGTCAGCCCGTGGAAAATGCTGTTGCATAAATAGCTGATGGTTGGTCCTTCTGCCCTGCTTCTGCTCACACTGAGATTGGTCCTTCCAGGCATGCTGAGGTGAGGAACAAGTTCTGTACCATGAGGGGCATGGAAAAATGGAAAAAGAGGTTGCCCAGGGAGGTGGTTGAGGTCTCATCCCTGGAGATATTCAAGGTGAGGCTTGAGGAGGCTCTGAGCAACCTGATCTAGGTGAGGGTGTCCCTGATACTGCAGGGGGGTGGCACTGGGTGACCTTCAGAGGGACCTCCCAACACAAATTATTCTCTGATTCTATGTGTGTGAGTGTCATGTTGAATCTGGGCCTCCACTGTGGTTCATTTGAGGACAACCTGTGCACAGCTTTTAAATGAAACCACAGCTCACGTTTAATTAGCTCAGCTCCAGACTTCATTATGGATTTAGAAATTCAAGCCAAGCCCATCAAGAAGTGTTTGAGAGAACACAGGCTGATGTATAGGCTCATAGTAAAATTAGTAACACCTTCCAAATCGGATACAGCAAACCTGGGGAGGCATGAAGGACATTTACTGCTTGTTAGTGACTGCATGGAAATGGCCCCATTGTCTCAGTCCTTCAGATGCTGCCTGGGCCCTGGGTAGAGGATGTGCCAGCATCCCAGGAGCTGGTCCTGCAGGTGCCAAAAAATTCCATCCCATCAGGGTGACACCAGGGTGGACACACTGGGCTGGTCTGTGGGGTGAGATTAGAAAATCCCAAACTGGTTTGGGTTGGGAGGGACCTTAAAGCTCCTCCATTCCCCCCCCCTGCCATGGTCAGGGACACCTCCCACCAACCCAGGTTGCTCCAAGCCCCATCCAACCTGGGCTGAGACACTGCCAGGGATGGGGCAGCCACAGCTTCTCTGGGAAACCTGGCACAGGGGCTCAGCACCCTCAAATTAAAGAATTTAGTCATAATATCTCCAATCTAAATCTCAAGTCTTCAAGTTTGAAAGCATTTCCCCTTCTTTCCCTACACCCTCTGAGCATTTCAGTGTCTCTGCTCTGGACACCTCCCAGGAGCTCTGTGTCCTTCTGATGTTGGGGACTCCAGAACTGGACCCAGAGCTCCAGGTAAGGTGAGATGAAAGCTGGGACCTGCATTTCCCAACCCAGCAGCTGCTGCAGATCCTCCTGCCCTAAGAGGAGGGATGTGTGTGCCAGGCTGGTCTCCTCTTGCTTAAACTCCAGACAGATAAAGCAATTTATGGGGTATCTGGAGATCTGGGCAGGTAGCACAGGCTGCTGACTTTCTGGGGTCAGGGAAAGAGTTTTCCTTGGGGATTACTTGTTGCCTTGGTGCTGTCTCTGGGGGGGCTGCCCTGGGGGTGTCTGTTTTACAGCAAGAGCTCTGCTGGGGAGAACATCTCCCAGGGGTTGGTTTTTTTGTTTGTTTGGTTTGGTTTGGTTTGGTTTGGTTTTTTTTTTTTTGGTCCTTAGGGCCAGGGGGAAGGAATGTAACCAAAATATCAGCTTCCAACAAATATGAGAGGTTGTGCTGTAGGGAACACATCCAGCAAACAAGTGAGGAGGCTGCCCCTGGTGTGTTCAATGAGGCAAGAAACAGGGGCATTTCATGTTCTTCACTGCAAATTCAAATCCCCAGGAAGAATGATGATAATTCCTTAATTTATCAGCAAACTACCTAAATATTCCCAGTCCTTCTATTTTGTTCTTTATCTAGCAAGGTTTGGGGTTTTTTTTTGTCCCATTAGCCGCCACATGAGTTATTACATGCTATTTGGAAGCCTGGATTTTAAAAATCTGTGTAATTAGTCCCTGAAAGTTCCATTTTTTTGCAATCATTTGTATGGAGGGAGTAAATACCTCATCTTAGCTTTTTCTGTAGAAATATTCACTGGAGGTGCTCTCTCCCAAACCAGAAGCCTCAGCCAGGACAAAGGAAAGAAAAGAGATGAGGAACGGGGAAAATGTTTCCAAATAAAGCTCATTTTGAGAAAAAACAGATGAACCTGCCCTGTAGCTATTCCCATCACCTCCTGTATTTCAAACAATTGATTAAGACACACCAATGACTTGAACTGACTCAGATACTGTGTAAATCTCTCTGACTTATGGGCAAAACCACATTTGCCCATTTCTCCCTATTAGGAGAAAATCTGCTCCTTCTGAACCAGGCCACCTGGTGCCACAGTGCTAATCCTCTCCCTGGGTTTTGGCCAGTAAAAAAGGGGCAGTGGCATCCAAATTGCCCTTGAAGATGCCACTTGTGCCTTTCCCTGCTCACCCCTTTCCTTGGTGCTGGGAATAGTGATGCTGTGGTGGTGGAACAAACCTGACCAAGAAATAAGCTCTATCCTACCAATATAAAGTACATTTCCTACCAATATCAAGTACATGTTTCCTGGTGTTCCCAGACCTGCTGGAGGCACCTTGGGAGGGGGGAAGGAGAAGGTCCAAATGCCTCTGCTTGGGTGACTTGAAGGAAAACCCAAACATCTGATGTGTGACAACCCTGGGCAAGAAATCACTTTCCATCCAGGCCAGGGGACAAACCCCATGATCCCTGGGGTAGGAAAGACTTCAAGAGGTCTCCTCACAGCCTCCAGCCAAGGTCCCTTCCAATGGACTCCTGAGGACTTGCTCATTTCTGGTCAATTCAGAGCTGGGCAGGATGTAACCCAAGAGCCCCAAACCCTGGGGGCTGTGGCTGAACCAGGAGAGACAAAGCTTGGTCCACTCAGCCTGGAGAAGAGAAGGCTGAGGGGAGACCTCCTGCCCATGATCCAGGACTTAAAGGGGGGTACAGAGCAGATGGAGACTCCCTATGGACAAGGAGTCCCATGGACAAGACAAGGGGCAATGGGCACAAGTTGCTCCTGGGCAGATTCCCGTTGGACACCAGAGGAAAATGTTTCCCCATGAGGACAGTCAGAGCTTGGAATGGTCTCCCAGGGGAAGGGGTGGATTCCCCCCCTCTGGAAAGTTGGAAGTCTCAGCTCCAGGGGGTGCTGAGACATCTCAGATCAACAAGAATCTGAGAAGGGTTGGAGCAGATGGGCCTTGGGGTCCCTTCCCACCTGATACTCTGGGATTCTATGATTCTATGATTTACTTTGTTTGAAGCTTCCTACAGGTGAGAAAAATCTGGAATAGGTTCAGAAATTTCCAGACCCTTGAAACTTGCAGCTTTCTGACTCAGAGCCAGAACCTCTCACACAATTCAAGCAACTTCCATCCTCCCCTTCTCCCTTCCCCATTCCAATTTTACCTCCTGGAAATAGAGAAGAGATCAGGCTTCCCATCTCACACCCACTGCCTTCCTTGCGGTGGGAAACAAAGGGCCAGTTCTCCTGTCACTACCTGCACATCCCATTAGGGTAACAATCAAAAGCCATCAAATTATAATCCCCTTCATCACACTAAATAACGCCCGGCGCCCCGAGGCGCCCCATTAAAATCAATGGCCTGGAGAAAATCTCAGTGTGAGCAGTGACATTAAAATCCCTCCCCGGCTGAGAAGAAAATTTAAAACTCCCTGGTGTTTCCCAATCTACCTAATTGAACAAGAGGGGAAAGGTATTGACTGTTGATGTATCCATGTAGATGATGTCTGTTTGTAAAGAGAGCTGGGACTCCACTGAGGAGCGTTTAATAAGGAGGGATGCTCCCCGGTGTGGTCCTAGTAATTGGGGGCACTCTGGTGTCTCCTGCTGATAAAGTAAATTATTCTTTGGCCAAGGCAGCTGGAAGAAAGCTGAGCAGCCTGTTTGATTTCAGCTGGGTTTGGAATTTGTCATGGGGGAGGGGGAAAGCACAACCCTCGAGAAGGACGCAGTGGTGGAAGAGTCCCGGGATGAGCATCTTCCCTTTCCTGCAACCAAACCAGGAATAACCAAGAGCTCAGCTTGAAATGTGCTGGGAGGGCTGGAGCAGCTCTGGAGCCAGGCTGAGAGAGTTGGGGGTGTTGAGGCTGGAGAAGAGAAGGCTGCAATGGGGAGACCTTAGAGCACCTTCCAGTGCCTGAAGGGGCTCCAGGAAAGCTGGGGAGGGACTTGGGACAAGGGATGGAGGGATGGGATCAGGGGGAAGGGTTTCAACAGAAAAAAGGAAGCTTTAGATGAGATGTGAGGAAGAAACTGCTTGGTGTGAGGGTGCTGAGCCCCTGTGCCAGGTTTCCCAGAGAAGCTGTGGCTGCCCCATCCCTGGCAGTGTCTCAGCCCAGGTTGGATGGGGCTTGGAGCAACCTGGGCTGGTGGGAGGTGTCCCTGACCATGGCAGGGGGTGGAACCTGATGATCTTTAATGTCCCCTTCCACCCAAACCAGTCTGGGATTCTATGAACCCCAGTGTTGTGCCAAAGCATTCCCAGGATACTCCTATAGGTTGATAAGCTCTGATTGCTGCCAAACCAAGCCAAGATCTTCTCCCCAGCCAAGACAGAAAGAGGAGGTTATGTCATCACTAAAAACTCCCCAGGAAGCCTGTGGGACACACAAACACACACACACACACACACATACACATTTTCCCACTCTGCTTAACAAAGCAGACAGAAGACCAGAGAACTGTGAGGGTAGAAATTGAAGGGGTGAAATCTTTCAGACTCTCTGTTGGTTTTATGTTTGTTGCTTAGTTTGGTTGGTTGGGTTTTTTTTTTCCTCAGTTGAATTTAGCTGTAAGCCCTAAAGGGTCACAGATTGGAAGGACATAAGAGGATGGCTGGAGGAGGGTTGTCCAGTGTGAGCAGCAGAGGTTCTCAGGGTCTCAGCGTGGTGAGGGATGCTCAGCTGCATCCCAGGCCTCCAGGGCTGGGAGGCTGGGAGGTGGTAGGAAAGAAACAGTGCCAGATGACAGTAATGCCTTTTCATTATCCTAAAAGCTTAGGAAACTAATTCAAAACCCGAAGAGGGTTAAACAGGATTAGAAGCATTCTTCTCTTCCAAGCAGCAGCTAAGAATAATCAAATTGTTATTCAAAACAGGGAAGGGAGACTGTTTAATACATCAACCATGTTCTTCATGAGGGGTTTTCACCTCCCATGTGCACTCATCTCTTGGCTATCAGGCTGGCTGCCACTTCTGGTGGAGAGAATCTGAGGTGGGATGTGGGAGACCTTGCTCCTCAGGAGGTCCCCAGCCACCAGCACAGCAAAGCTGGAGGGTCAAGGAGGAAAGGAATATGTGACTGCAGCACAGCTGGGGATGAAGCGAATTTGAGGATATGAGCCATGGGGATATTCACTGCATTTCTTATGCTCAGAGTGTAAAAAGCTTGGAGTCTGTTAATTCCATCTGTGTCCGAGAGGCACCTCGCAGCCTCCTCTGCTCGGTTATGCTTGGGGGAAGCTTCAAGAAGAGGAAATAACGAGGTCCAAACCTGCCCTCCCTTCCAAAACAAAAGAACAAAAACCCCAAAGCCCCCCAAAACAAACAAACAAAAAGAAAGAAACAAACAAAAGATCAGTTTCTCAAGCAATATATAAACCAAAGAACAAATTTGATCCTCACCTGCTGTGCTGGGGGCACCTCAAGCCTGTGACTGCTTTGATTTCCAAGTCACAGACATGTCTTGGAAAACCTGCTGGAAAAATAAAGCAGCAGATGTGTTTGTAGTGCCTCAGGCCCTGCACAAGGGACTCACAATTCAAGAGGGACTTGGTGACATCCCACCTGAACACAAATGGGTGTTTCCTCCTCTTTCTGTCTCCATGTTCCACCTACAGCCTCACTCTTGTGGCCTGAAGCATCTACAAGGTGTTCAGCCAAAGAACCATTGGAGAGCAGTTTGCAAGGTGCATGGCTCCATGCAGACAAATGCTCCAGCAGAGCCTAAGTCCCCTCCTGCATTTGTGCCAGGGTGCAGCATCATTACAGCTTGGCCAGAGAAGCTGTGGCTGCCCCATCCCTGGCAGTGTCTCAGCCCAGGTTGGATGGGGCTTGGAGCAACCTGGGCTGGTGGGAGGTGTCCCTGACCATGGCAGGGGGTGGCAATGGAGGAGCTTTAAGGTCCCTCCCAACCCAAACCAGTTTGGGATTCTATGCTGTCCAGCTCAGACCTCCTGGCTTTGCCCACAACAGAAGAGGAATTCCCCAACCCCAGGTCAGTGCAAGAATGAGTCAAATTGTACAAAATGTACACTACAAAGGTTGCACCTGAGATGCAATTCCACCATTTCCCTGGACTCTACAGTCACTGGATCTCTTTACCTCTCAGTTCCCCCCAGCAGTAAAAGACTTCCATAATTATTCTTGTGGCATGAGCTTGAAAAGAGGAAAGGTGATACTGACACTGGGGTACAGATCTCCTGAAAAGAGGCAGACAATGTTGCTGTGGTGATTGGGATCTCATTTTCCAAAACACCTTATGGCCTGCAACCATTGCCCAAATACATGCTTCAAAACATGTGCATTTCCTTTAGTGGTACAAGAGAAAATGAATTTTCACAGATATGGGTCATATACCCAAGGCAAGGATGGGAAAAGTGGCCAAACATCACCTCCTGAAATTCCTTCATTAAACCTTCCAGCAGCATGAACTCCAAGGACCTCTGTGATACGAGTTTTCTGCACAAGACTATCCATGCATTTGGAATGAAGAGGTTCAGACCTTGGCTCTTCAAGGGTTGTTCAGCACCTCATGGGCCAGGTGAACCTTTTTGAGGACTTTGATGACTCAAATCAACATTTTACTCTTCCCATGCAGTCCCAGCAGTTGCAAGTCATCTTTCATTTCAAAACAGGGGACTGGGCTTATTGCAGAAAAGGGGTTGGCTATTACTGTAGAAACAAGTAGAAGAAGGTCAGTGTTTGGCTTTATTGGACTTTTTTTTTTTTTTTTTTTTTTTTTTTTTAATGGCAGATTGAGTTTGATCTGGCAGTCTTGGTTTCTTTCCTGTTGAAGCCCAATCTTAGGATGCCCTTTCACAGCCCTGTGGAAATAGGTAGCCACAGAAAATGTTCTCATTCTGAACCTGGCTATTTTCTCTGATGGATTGCTTATACATGGTCATGAAGCTGCATGCTGATCTTTGCAGGGTGGTTTTCTGGAGGAATAAAAAAAAAAAAAAGGGAATCAAGACAGGCAGGGAGGTACCAGGCAGACCCTGACTGTGAATGTCATCTTCTTTAGCCCAGGCACGGGTTAATTGAAAGTGACTAAAAAGCCTCGCCAAAAGTTCTTGCCATTAGCTGTACAAGCATGTAAATGAGGTTTCCTGTTAAACATTTATAGGGAAAAAATATCTGTGTTTGAGTTTGATTGTTCCCAGTGTGGAGCCCCTGAGTTTTTGGTCTAAAGTCTCAAAGCCTTTTCGCGGAGGCAACTTCTCCCTCCAGCCTGAGTTTTATTGATGAAATAATGAGCTCAAATTAAACTCTTCCAAGCTAAAGGACATGCAGAGCTATTCTCTCCCTTCTCCTCCTCCCTCATGCTCCTGAGCCCCATTTTGGATGGGTGAGGACAGCTCTGATCTCTCACTCATCCCTCTTGCTCCCCATTCTCCTGCCCTGCACCTTGGCCAAGGCAGAGCCTCAGGTATGGGGCAAACCCAGGGAACTCTCCAGATTCTGGGGTTTGGGTCTTCAAAGCTCTTTTTCCAGGCAGATAATGATGAGAGACCATGCTCTCTCCAAAGGGTAGAAGTACAACAGCTCCTCATTCCTGACACAGGATTTTGGGAGCTAAAGCTCTGCAGCAGAGGATGCTGCAAAAGGCAGGGAGCTGCTGAGCCTTTGGGCACCTCCTTCTGCTCCTTGTTGAAAACAGCAAAATAATGAGGCAGCTTTTAAGTCAATGGACAGGCACTAATTGACATCGGTTGTGTTGTAATTGGGAGAGGAGAAAGTGAATGGTTATTAACATTCAAAGAAAAGAAAAAAAAAAAAAGAAAAAGAAAAAAAAGAGGCCAGTATTTTTTTTTTTTCCCCTGGCCTTTTTAGAAAAAGATAAAGCTCTCTTCCTCTTTGAATCCGACAAAAACGAGCTGGAGAACTAGAGAGGAAGCACTTTGTGAGAGATTAAAATAAATTAATAAATAAATTACAGCCCTGAATGCTAACCTGGGGATTTTTGATTTGAATCCCTGCATCATCAGCCCAGCTTAACCCTCGCAGGGGTGGCTTTGTGAGCAGGTTGGGGCTATAAATAGGGCTTGACAGGAGATTTCAAAAGCATCTTTTTCAGTCGATGGGATCTGCCACAGCCTTTTCCAGGAGCAGATGAGTTCTGACAGGTTCCAGGTGTGAGGTGAGGCCAGGTTCAAGGCTGGCAGCTGAGGCCTTTGCTGAGAGCTGGGGGAGCTCTCAAGTTTCTGCTCCACCTGCTTCAGGCTGAGGATTGGGACTTGGCACAGGGAGACCCAACTCCTGCTCTAAGTTCTTCCCTCTGGGAAGGCTTTTACTGCTCCACTTGTTGGAGAGCAGGGAAGGTTTGGTGACACTGAGCTCTTCACAGCTTTAAAATAATCCCAGTCTGGTTTGGAAGTCTTTTATGGAACTGTGGAATTATGGAAGTCTTTTACTGCTGGGGGGAACTGAGAGGTAAAGAGATCCAGTGACTGTAGAGTCCAGGGAAATGGAGGAATTGCATCTCAGGTGCAAACTTGTAGTGTACATTTTGTACAATTTGACTCATTCTTGCACTGACCTGGGGTTGGGGAATTCCTCTTCTGTTGTGGGCAAAGCCAGGAGGTCTGAACTGGACAGCATAGAATCCCAGACTGGTTTGGGTTGGAAGGGACCTTAAAGCTCCTCCATTGCCACCCCCTGCCATGGTCAGGGACACCTCCCACCAGCCCAGGTTGCTCCAAGCCCCATCCAACCTGGGCTGAGACACTGCCAGGGATGGGGCAGCCACAGCTTCTCTGGGAAACCTGGCACAGGGGCTCAGCACCCTCACAACAAACTATTTCTCCCTCCCCAAGATCTCCTCTCCATCTCCCCTCTTCCATCTGGAAACCCTTCCCCCTGATCCCATCCCTCCATCCCTTGTCCCAAGTCCCTCCCCAGCTTTCCTGGAGCCCCTTCAGGCACTGGAAGGTGCTCTAAGGTCTCCCCATTGCAGCCTTCTCTTCTCCAGCCTCAACACCCCCAACTCTCTCCCTGGCTCCATTCCCTCCCCACTCCTTCCCCCCTAAAAACACTGATGCCGACAAGTTCCCCAGCAACTTGACTTCAGGACACCCAGAGACCATTTTAAAACCAAGCATCGAAGACAGTTTTAAAGTTTCAGTCTCATGTCAAGGCTATAAAATGGAACATAATATCAACAGCCTCCTCTTCCCTAACCAATCCTAGGCTCCAAAGATAATCTTCTTATGAATTCAGGGTCAGGCAGAGGCTGGAAAACAGATGGTCAAAAAATAGGAATAAAATATTTTTAACTTCCACCTCAGTTCTGCAGAAGTTTTTGAAGAGCTGCACGTCCCTGATAAAGCTGTTGTGTCCCCTGGGATCTCCTCAGGGACACTAAAGCTGGGGTGAGGGGCTTTGGGTAGGGTTGGTTTGGGGTCCTTGGGGACCTGTACAGTTGCTTCTCCCTCACGTTAAGATGCAGAATCTCAGTGTCTGGAAGCACCTTTGGAATTCACATCCTTCAGCAGCAGGTGAATTAGGGAATGGATTTGTTTCTTGCCTTGTTTTACAGGGAGCAGCTTTGAAAGCAAGAACACCCAGCACTTCCCCAGGGAATTCAGGTCAGGCATGCAAAGGGATTCATCAGATGGTGGATTGCTCCTCCTGACAAGAGACAAATTGCACAGGGTTTTTGTCTGGCTGGTGTTAGACCTTTGCTGTCTGGGGCAACAGAGGAGAAGCCTTTTTATTTTCTGCTACACACACCTTCCCCTGCCCCCTTTCCTGCCACACATGGAAATAATTGCAACTTGCCACCACGAGATGCCAAGCACCAAAATAAGGGGTAGAAATGGGATTGTGATAACCAAGTTGCATTTCAAGACCTCACTTTTCTTCTGCTCACCTTTCAGGCTTGCATGCTTGGGGTGCAAGAGTTAAGTGGGTGCTGCTGAAGCCCAGGAGGAGAGAATCCTTCTCAAAGCTGTGCTAGCAGAGGGAGAGTGGAAAAAAGCAGGGAAAAAAGCATCAGGTTGTTGCAGGACACATTGCATCCTGGTTTTTGTTTGGTTGGTTTGGGTTTGTTTTTTTTTTACTTCCAGCATCTCTTAGCACCATTTTTTTTTCTGGGTGGGAGAAGGGCAAATGTCTCCAGCAGTATCCTGGAGAGAGCTGAGCATTGTCTCTCCATCCTGCCTGGGGATTTGCCCTCTGAGACAGTTTAACATTTTCCCCTGGAGGAATAAATTCACTTTGCTCCTCAAAGTGGTGTGGAGGAGCTTCCTCTGGGGAGAAACCTGGGGGTTCTGCAACCAGAAGGCCCTGGACAGGGACCCTGTATTGTCTGGGGGCGTCCTATAGGAAAAATGCCAACACTGCAACTCCATCTGTTAAAGCATCCAAAGGTTGGGAGGTGTTCATGGCAGGGAGGTTGGAATTGGATCATCTTTGAGGTCCCTTCCCACCCAAACCATTCCGTGATTCCATGGGGAAACCATCAAGGGGTGAGGAAAATCTGGTGATCAGGGACATTAAATCAGCTGCCAGAGCTAAACCAGCTCTCAGGATGGCCAAGGAGTGTCACTTGGGATTTTCCATATCCTCATCAGGATTATCCACATCACCTCCAGCACTGCAGCCTGGTGGGATGGAACCTGTGATGCTGAAGGTTCAGGGCCAGAGATTTTGTTGACCAAGGCTCCTGAAGGTCTTGTGGTGCTACAGCAAGGGGGGCAATGCAGGAGTTTTGTAGCTACACTGTGTTGTTCAATAAAGATCAAAATGCTTTGTGGGAACCTCTCAGCCCTGACACCATTTGCTAAAGAGAGGAATTGCAATGAATCATTTCATCTCCTTCATTCTGGTAAAGCTCAAACGTGGCAATAATAATGAAATGTTTTGATACTCTCCAAAACATCCCTCTGGATAAAACTAAAAATGTTTTGACTCCCCCAGCAGGGATAAATGCAGATTCTATTCCTGTGTCCCTTTTGCTTACTTAGTTTTTAC
The DNA here is from genome assembly GCA_023637945.1 of Phaethornis superciliosus. Classification (NCBI taxonomy): domain Eukaryota; kingdom Metazoa; phylum Chordata; class Aves; order Apodiformes; family Trochilidae; genus Phaethornis; species Phaethornis superciliosus. Next base: position 41,625,151 of record JAJQWJ010000006.1, on the reverse strand, counting down.
CAACCCCCAACATCCTCTTCTCTCTTTCTTTCCCTCACCCCAGTGAATTCCACAGATCCTTCAAGGCTTGAGCATCTCTGCTGGGAAGAAAGCCTGAGAGCCCTGGGGCTGTTCAGCCTGGAGAAGAGAAGGCTGAGAGGGGATCTCTGAATGTCCCTCAAGATCTGAGGGCTGGGGGGCAAGAGGAAGGGGCCAATCTCTGTTCAGTGGTGCCCAGGAGTAGGACAAGGAAGAATGGGTTGAAGGGAGAAGAGAGGAAGTTCCAGCTCCAGCTGAGGAGAAACTTCTCTGCTGTGAGGGTGAGGGAGCCCTGGCCCAGGCTGCCCAGAGAGGTTGTGGAGTCTCCTTCTCTGGAGCCTTTCCAAGCCCACCTGGATGTGTTCTGTGTGTCCTGCCCTGGGGGATCCTGCTGGGGCAGGGCTTGCACTGGATCAGCTCCACAGCTCCCTCCCAGCCCCTGACATTCCATGGTGATTCTATGATTTTGGAGTAACTGAGGAAGGGAGGTAACCAAATCTTCACAGCCCCCAGATCAAGCCCTGAAAATTCTCCAGAGCTCCATTCAGCCCCAGACACCCAGCAGACTGGTTCAGAGTGGTCACTGCAGCAATTTTTCCACCAGCTGCTGATCAGAACCTCCCATCCTTGGTGGTCCCTCCCAGCTCTGACCTTTATGAAGCCAGGAATCCTCCTGGCACTTGTCAGCTGGGAAAATGCCAGCGTGAGCTGATTTTCTGGCTCATCATTTATGCAATGAATATTTTATTAACTGGCTTGTTGGCTGGGATACCAGACACATAAAGAAGTGAAACAACCCATTTCATTCCCAGCAAGCTCCCTTAGACAAACACAAGGTGACACCAGACCTCAGTGTGGCTTCGACTGAAGGGCTCAAGTCCCCAAATCACAATGAAGACATAAAAAGTGACAACCTGAGTTGTGAAGCACTGTGATCACTCTCAGCTTTCTGCCACCAACGTTTTCCAGTGCTGGGCCAAGGTCAGCTGCTGATCCATCACTTGGGGTGTGGGGTGGAGGTCATTCCTAATGATCTCTTTGGAACTGAGCTCAAACCCATTGCCTTCAAATAGCTCCAAAACCAGAAGGGAATGGCTTAAAGATGAATTCCTACTCTGGTTTGGGAGAATCATAGAATGGTTTGGCTGGAAAGGACCTTAAAGCTTCTCCATTCCCACCCCTGCCATGGTCAGGGACACCTCCCACCAGCCCAGGTTGCTCCAAGCCCCATCCAACCTGGGCTGAGACACTTTTGGGCTCTTTTGACCATGGTCTATCTGAGAAACAATTTCCTGCTTCTCCCTGCTGTAATTATGCCAAGACACATATTGGAGTGTTGATTAGTAATGGTTTGGGATTTTTTTGGTTTGGTTTTTTTTTTCAGTTTATTTTTGGAAAATGTTCTTCACACCTGGGTCTTGTAGACCCAGAGCAGTGTGAGCTGAGCTGCCTCACACAAAGTGAGAATTAAAATGGTTCCATTAATGCTGTGAACATTGTTAGGAGGAGGAGAAGGCCAAGAGGTTTCTGGGGGCAGCTTTAAAGCTGCCTTTGAAAGTCCTTAAGTGAAAGGAAGCCCCCAACCCAGAACATTAACAACACAGAGGATTTAATCTGCACTTACCCCAAGGTCATGATATCCTCTGGGTTCCTCTGTGTCCAGGAACTTTCAATTTTCAGGACAGTGAAGTGGGGCTTTGGAGGTACTTTTCAAAATCAGAGGTATCATTTCTTGACTTGCAAATTAGCAGTTTCTCACCTAAATGGATGGAGAATGTGGTGGCTAATTAAGGAGGTTAGAAAATTATTGGAGGTTAGAAACATGAGGTTCCCTAAAAGAACTGCTATGAAATCTATGCTATGAAACTGCTATGAAACTGAGAGCATTAGCAGGGAAGATGCCAGTGGAGAATAAGATTAGCAGAGAAGAATCTATTTTGTTTTTCCTGTTTCACAGAACTGAACAGCTGAAATAAACCTCAGTAGAAAGAGCCAAATGTTAACAACATGATTGAGAAAGGCCACTCAGATAGAGAGGAGCTGTTCTCAAGCAAGAAATGCAGGGGGAAAATAAAAAAAAAACCCTGGAAATCAAATTCCAAGGTCACTGAGACACAGGGAAGAGTTTTAAGGTGAAACCCCTGTGCTCCCTTGCCCAGTGCTTGAGACACCTTAGGCCAGCACAAAGCCAGCAGCTATGACATGGCCCCCAGAAGGGACTGGGGACACCTGGCAATGTCTGTGTCAAACATTATTTTGGGTTGTCACACAGGGCAAGGACCTTTTCTTTTTACTTTACAGCCAAATCTTTGATGCAGCAGGAGGAGGAAGGGAAAAAGAAAATCATAGCCCTGTCTGGGCATTTCTTGATGATTATGAGATCAAGGTTGGAAATATGTTTGGATATAAGTGAACATGGACCCCTGGGAGGTCACATCTGCAGTTTGTCTCCCTGCTGGGTACAGGGGAGGTACTTTAGGCTTCTACCTATTTCATACCAATTTAACTCTACTGCTTCCAGGAAATTTCTTGCTGGTTTATAATGCAGTAAAGAAAAAAACATCAAGTCCAAAATCCCTTTGTGAATCAGGGACAAAAGCTCCTGCTCTGTAGGTGACCTTTCGAGATCCCTTCCAACTTATTATTATCCCTTCCAATCCAAATTATTCTAAGATTTTCTGGGAAAAAAAAAAAAAAAAAAAAAAAAAAAAGTATTCATGGGTTTAAAATTGCATTGAAACCAGAGAGAAAATGTGAAATAAAATTTAAGATTTTTAAAGAAAGCCTTCCAAGAGGAAGGAAAATTTTGTCAGAATAGAACTGGAAGTGTGTTTTAAGCATCTAAGTCCTACAGTTTGCTTAAGAACATTGTATTTTTTAGTATCCTTATTTAACAGAAGTGAATAATTTCTTTAAACAGACACCTTAGCTGAAACACAGCCCATGAATTCACTGGAGCAAATGACATGACAGCCAAAGGCCAGAAGCCCAGTCTGACTGACAATAATATTTGTTCTTTCCTAAACTGTGGGACTCTCCTGGGCTCTTGGCAGGGTCACTGAGTGACAGACAACAGGGCAGCAATTTCCCTTTCAATGAACTGATCCCAGGTTTTCAATTTAAAACTTTCAGAACGTTGTTGCTCATTTTATCCATCCTACTTTTTATCTTAGAGCCAAGCTCATGTTCTCTTTTCAATAGTCATTGCAAGAAGAAATTCTTTATATTTAAACTAGAAGCTTCTTTTCCACCATGGCACCTTCTGGTCCCACCTTTTTTCTCAGGCCTGGCAATAAAGCCAGCACAGCATCTTTTGCACCCATTTTCCATTTCTCATTTCCTTAAATTCTTGTCACTTCCACACTGGCACCAGGAACAAACCCCTCAGGTATTTTCCATCACTCTCCCACTCCAAATCACAGCAAATCTCAGCCTCCTGCCTATACCCTGGCATTCAGCTGAGCTAAATGAAACAAAACATTCCAAAGATGACTTGCTCAGCATCCTCAATGCTTCCCAAAATATCTGTTGAGCTATTTCTAAATTTCCTTGGGGATCCTTCTGTTATCACTAGGTCATTCATTAGGTTGCAGTGAAGACTCATGTAAAAAAAGTGGACATAAAGGGTAAGTGCTGAACATCTATTAATGCTTTGGCTGGAAATTTATTAGGCTGAAGCTTTTTTTTTTAAAAAAAAAAAACAAACAAAAGAAGTTGTTGGGGTGAAAGGAATGCTGCTAAAATAGGCTATGGGAAATGCAGGCTGAGTCTTGTATCAGGGAGAAAATTCCTTGGGTAAATGCAGAGACTGCTCAAGAAGAGGGCCACAAATGAAATTCTAGAGAGGAGGGAACATGGGAAGAGGGAAAAAAAAAAAAAGAAAGAAAAGAAAAAAAAGAAAGAAAGAAAGAAAAAAAAAAAGAAGCAGCTGATAAATCACATTGTCTGTTTTTTTAATCTGACCATATTTCAGTTAGTCAGTTCATTTCTATGAAGGGGATGGACCTCGTGGTGAATCAGAAGCTGCTTCATCAATCTCCCTGGAGTAACATCATTGGAAAATTGGTCCAAAATCAGAATCAGATTCAAGATGTGCTGGGTAAGCATTAATCTGTCCTTACCACTCATTTCTTGTGCAAAGCAACACATCATCTGCCATTTCTGATAACACCATTGCTGAGGGACTGGGGAGAGCTTCAGTTTTCTTAGGCTAAACCTCTAGCAGAAAATCAAAAATAAAAAAGGAAAAGCAGGGGAGGAAAAACTTGGGTGATGAGAGGGACAGAACAGAGCACCCAATGCAAGTTTCTGAAATACCACTCTTACATGGAAATGCCACCAAATTAATTTATTCAGTATTAATTATGTCCAAGCTGGGTGCAGGGTGGGTTGAGAGTAGCCCTGAAGAGAAGGACTTTGGGGTGTTGATTGAGGAGTGTCCTCAGGCACCTCAGAACAACCCTGTCCTAGGAATTGGATTTCTGACATGCATTTTAGCATCCTTTTGGGCCCTGCTGGATTTTTTTTTTTTTAACTTTTGCATTAAAAGTCCAGAGGTTTAACACCACCCAGGGTCTCAAGGCTGATGCATGATGTAGGCTGACGAACTGCACTTTACTCAAGTGCTCTGCTGGCTCTCAGCTCCTCTGTTAATCAGTTTACACCTATTTAAGGTATTATTCTGCTTCTTGGTCAACGTTATAAAAGCTGCAGAATATCCTACCAGAAAATGAGGAAATATTTTATGCCCGGGACATTCCCTTTTTGCAGACACACATAATATTTCTCATTTATTCAAAAAGCTGGATTTATTTTTTTTTCCCACTACATTTACAGGTCATTTAAACCTGGGAGAAAAAATAAGTAGAGCAAAAAATTTTCCTGTATTAACTTATTCCTACATATTCTGCAACTCGTGTTACGTTTTTGACCATGTAATGCAGAACACACCATGCACCTCACAAGGAGATAAATGGATTATTTGTGTTATAGGGGCTTGTCCTTCATTTCAAGCTCTGCTTTCTGCTTCGCATTGTAAATATTTGTTAAATTAGCCCAAACCTCTCAGACTCCCTGGAAGGAGGTGGTTGTGGTTGGACTTGCTGATCTTGAAGGTCTTTTCCAACCTTAATGATTGTGTGATTCTATAGCAGGGATGAAAAGGAGCAGGCCAGCCCTCCAGCTGAGGTGTGTTGATGGGAGTGATGAGTAGCAGACTCCTCAGAAGTATCACAGAGCAGCATTCTGGTGCTCAGCACTGATGGATTGGAGTTTTTTCAGAAATACCTGCCACTTTGATTCACAAAGCAATCTGAGACAAATATTTTCACACACAAAAATCAAGGCAAAACTCTGAAAATGGGATCACTACAAATCCTTGCCCGTGATGTTTCAGGATATTCATTTAGCCCAGAGCCATGTGGACTTTCTTCTTCTTTAATGCACAGGGATTTTCCCCAAGGGAAGAAACAAGGGTGCAGTTTTATCTTTTTTTCTCCCAACAGGGAAATGAGGGACACGAGCTGGGTAGCAATGTGCTCTGGCTCACCCTGCTTTAGTGGGAGGCTTGGACTTCATCTCTAGAGGTTCTTTCCAACTCTGATAATTCTGTGATTCTGTGGATCCTCTGATGGAGCTGTGACACTGGTTTATTTTCTTTTGAAAATTCTCCCATTTAAAAAAAAAAACAAAAAACCAAACAAATTCTATAAACCTGTTTGCTAATAAGACTGATTGGGGCAGTGCTGGGGGCATTTCACAGAGCTGGACACAGCTCAGGTGTGGCCAGAATCAGCTCTGTGCCCCATGCAATGGCCTTTGGGCTTCCTTAGGATGTCCCAGGACTTAAAGGGGGGTACAGAGCAGATGGAGACTCCCTATGGACAAGGAGTCCCATGGACAAGACAAGGGGCAATGGGCACAAGTTGCTCCTGGGCAGATTCCCATTGGACACCAGAGGAAAATGTTTCCCCATGAGGACAGTCAGAGCTTGGAATGGTCTCCCAGGGGAAGGGGTGGATTCCCCCCCTCTGGAAAGTTGGAAGTCTCAGCTCCAGGGGGTGCTGAGACATCTCAGATCAACAAGAATCTGAGAAGGGTTGGAGCAGATGGGCCTTGGGGTCCCTTCCCTGATGTTCTGGGATTCTATGGGTCTTGCTTGGAGGTGACACAGAAGAGAATTTCAGGGCCTTTTCCCCTTGCAGTTTTCTTGCCCAGAGGACAGATCTGCTCTGCAAATGGTCTCCAAGGACCAAATAAAAAAACAACCAACCAAAATCCTCCAAAAGTAGCATTAAAGATAAAATAATTTAAAAAGAAATTATAAACTGATAAAAGGGGCATATCTGCTGGGTCCTAAAAAGAAATTTATAGCCTTGGGAAAAGCCACTTAGGTTTCAAAGGACATAGAGATCATGTATTGCTTCTTGCCTTTAAGTAAAAAGGGCTTTATGGTGTCTTCCTCTTTCCACCTACTACTTCAGAGTAGGAATTGGGTGACAACTGATATTTACAGGTATTAACTAGATCATGAAAGGAATGGCTCTTGATCCCTCCCTTTGAAATCTGACAAGGTTCTCTTCAACTTAATTAGAAACACAGAGAAGTAAGATCAGAAGAATCTGTTGACCCAAAAAAAAAAAAAAAAATTTCTGATAAAAGAGCCATTTTTATTAAATGTTGTAAAGCAAACAAGATTTTCTGGAAAGGAACAATCCTGAGATTTAGGAGATGTGTTTATGTGCCTGGCTCTGCCATAGCTCCCTGAGACCTGAGGTCAAGACATAAAATCTGTGTTTCTTAGGCTGTAAGACAAGTAATGATCTGCTCACTCCTCCCCAGCACTTCTCACCCAGCAGCTGCACACTCCTCAGGACAATCCCTTAAACCTCCCTCTGAAGAGCCCAGAGGACTCAGCAGGTCTCTGAGGGAAGGTGCTGGCCACAGGGCTCCCACCATGGACTTGATGGAGATGATGCACTGAGATTTTTAGTAGGTGAGAGATGTGGTGATGGAAAAGGGGTTGGCAGATGGATGGATTTCCCAGCACTGAGCAGAACAGAGCCTCCAGAACAGTCACCAGCCTGCTGGGTCCAGGGAGCTGGGTTGTAAAGTGGTGTCCCTACTTGACCCTAAAAATTCCTTATTGGCCACGACAAGAAGAGGATATTGGGGTAGATGTGGCTCTGGTCCAACCCCAAATGATACCAGGTACCCTCTCATCCTGACACAGGGCTGATGGAAGAGCATGTCTAGTTGTTCTATGATTCTACAGGGTTTATAAGTTTTGGTAATCTTTGGTGTGAGGGTGCTGAGCCCCTGTGCCAGGTTTCCCAGAGAAGCTGTGGCTGCCCCATCCCTGGCAGTGTCTCAGCCCAGGTTGGATGGGGCTTGGAGCAACCTGGGCTGGTGGGAGGTGTCCCTGACCATGGCAGGGGGGGGAATGGAGGTGATTTAAGGTCCCTCCCAACCCAAACCAGTCTGGGGTTCTATGGAAACAAAAGCCTGTGTGACCCCAGCACAGGGGGTGGAGGGGCTGGATCTGGACTCTGCATCAAGCTGAAGAGTAGCAGTTTCTGGTATCTGTCTGGATGGCATTTCAGTGCTTTTTTGGGTCTTCATCTCTCTGCTCATAGCTGTGCTGCAGTCAGGAACCCCCGAAAGGGAGAGGGAGGAACCCTCAGCACAGTTATTTCACCTCCAAATCCATCGCCTTCATCAGCTGGTATTTAATTAACAGAAAAGGTCTGTCTGATTAAATTCCAATTAAGCTCTTGTTTGAAGCAGTGACATTTCAGATGTTGCTGGACAACCTTGCTGACCACACAGATGGCAGGCAATGACAAACAGTAGCCAAATATTTTTACCATGACTGCTTGAATGAAATAAAGTGCGTGGGCTCTAAGGTGTTCCAGCACAACCCTCTGTAGTACAGCAAGCAGGGAAATCACTGCCACAACAGATTGCTCCTCACTCTGACATATGCTGGCTCTCTAACTTATTCTGTGTTTCTGTCACCAAGAAGGAGATACAGATGAATTCAGCTCTTTGATGTGTAATGAGTGCCATGAAGCCACAGGTGCCCAAAGAGCAGCGTGGAGAATCCAGTGGTTATTATATTATTCAAATAATGTGATGGATGGTTTTTTTCTCCCCCTCCCTCTCTGTCTTTCTGGTTTCTTATTAAAATACCTTTCCAGTGGAAAGTTATTAAAGAGCCTATTTGGTTAATTTATCATTAAGAAAACAGCAGCCAAAAAGAAGTCACCCCCAGTACTTAGGCACACAGACATCCATTGCAGTGACAAAGGATGGCTTTAATTACTTAGCTGCATGATGTGATGACTTCATTATATGAATCTGCATTCATCTGACTTTGAAATGACAAATTTTACAGCAGTTTATTAGGATATGACTGATGTGACACTGACATGTGTGGTAATCACAACCTCCTAGCACAGCTGTACTTCTTCAGCCCCCAGATGTAGCTTCAGCTGACTCCTAAAATTATTTTCCTATGTTGTGCTGCTTTTAAAGTTGCTAAAAGTTTTTTTTTCCATTTTTCATTTGTTTGGGGTTTTGTTTATTTTTCTTTTCATTTGGTTGGTTGGTTGATGTTTCCTTTTTAACTTGCTCTACACCACACTGTGAAACTCCACTGGTGGCTATTGATGTTCCAAAGTCTTGCCATGGGGCTTTAGAGTATAATTAAGCCAGAATGTTAGTAGAGTAACTAGCAGCAGGTTTTACCACTGGTTGGTAAAGGCAGGGCAAAAGCATTTATTTTTAAAGTTAGCTGAGACCATGGCTGAAGAATATTGTTAGGAAAAGGAAAAGGAAAAGGAGAAAGGGAAAAGTAAAAAAAGAGAAAGAGAAAGGGGGAAAGGAAGAGGAAAGGGAAAATGAAAAGGAAAAGGAAAAGGAGAAAGAGAAAAAGGAATAAAGAGAAAGAGAAAAAGAAAGAGAAAGAGAAAGGGGAAAAGGAAAAGGAAAAAGAAAGGGAAAGGGGAAAAGGTAAAGGCAAAGAAAAAAATAAAAAAGAAAAAAGAAAAAAGAAAGAGAAAAAAGAAAAAGAAAAAAGAAAAAGAAAAGGAAATAGAAAAGGAAAGAAAAAGAAAAAGGAAAAAGAAAAAGGAAAGAAAAAGAAAAAGAAAAAGAAAAAGAAAAAGAAAAAGAAAAAGAAAAAGAAAAAGGAAAAGAAAAAGAAAAAGAAAAAGGAAAAGAAAAAGGAAAAGGAAAAGAAAAAGGAAAAGAAAAAGGAAAAGGAAAAGGAAAAGAAAAAGGAAAAGGAAAAGGAAAAGAAAAAGGAAAAGGAAAAGGAAAAGGAAAAGGAAAAGAAAAAGGAAAAGGAAAAGAAAAAGGAAAAGGAAAAGGAAAAGGAAAAGGAAAAGGAAAAGGAAAAGGAAAAGGAAAAGGAAAAGGAAAAGGAAAAGGAAAAGGAAAAGGAAAAGGAAAAGGAAAAGAAAAAGGAAAAGGAAAAGGAAAAGGAAAAGAAAAAGAAAAAGAAAAAGAAAAAGAAAAAGAAAAAGAAAAAGAAAAAGAAAAAGAAAAAGAAAAAGAAAAAGAAAAAGAAAAAGAAGAAGAAAAAGAAAAAGAAGAAGAAAAAGAAGAAGAAAAAGAAAAAGAAAAAGAAAAAGTAAAAGAAAAAGTAAAAGAAAAAGAAAAAGAAAAAGAAAAAGAAAAAGAAAAAGAAAAAGAAAAAGAAAAAGAAAAAAAAGAAAAAGAAAAAGAAAAAAAGGTGGTTCTTGGAAGCTTGGAAATACCTGCCCTGGGCTGTGCACCTGGGGAAGGGGTAGAAAGAAGAGTTAAATTAGCAGCAGCACGAAGACATCCAGGTCAGCCCAGCATGAGAAGATCCAAGGCTCCTTTCCTGCCAATCTCCCCTTGTTAAACCCATCTGCAGATTAGAAGGAATAACCCTGTGGCTCCCAAACAGCCCCTGTCCCACCAGGAAGATCAGCCACCTCTTGTCCTGCCCTCCTTTGCTGCCATCAGGGCCTCCCCCTCCATCCCAACACTTCCAGCACCACTTTTGGGGACTCAGGAGTGCACCCTGGGGCAGAGCATCCCTGGGAGCACCCACTGGGCATCCCCAGGGCTCTGCAATGAAAGGAGAAGGAAGCTCCTCTACAGAGCTTCACAAAACCTCTTATTATACCAACTCAGCTCCAAGGGAATTAGTTCTATATTTAGTTGAAATTTCCACTGCTGCTGTACCTGTAAAAGAGCGTTAGGATCCTCATTATTCAATTAGACAGATACGCTGGCAATAAAATATGCTTTCTTTTTTCTTTTTCTTTTTTTTTTTATTATTTTTGCAGCAGAAGCTGACTGATTTTTCCTTCTATACCTACAGCCATATTCCCTAATTGTTGCCTCATATATCTTAACTGTATTATTTCTGATTTGCAAGTGTAAATAAATGTACTGCTAGGGATGATCATATTTCACACCAATTTATTTGAATGACATTAATGAGTTCTCTCTACCAGTGAGACCTTGCTTTGAGAGCTGGGCTGTGCTTTGCTACCCGTAATTTAATGTAAGATGGTTTCTCACCATCATATATTAAGAGTAAATAAATAAATAACTTACAGCCAGGGGAGCGCCTGGAAGGATGGAATTTTGTCAGTTCTTTGCATTCCTCACTTACTGACACCATTAACAAAAGCAATGCATTAATTTTTATTAAAATACTGCAGATTTGGGAGTGATCTTGATGGATTTGAAGGTTACAATTGCTCCCAATCCCCACGTTGCTGCTGGAAGTATTCTGCAGTTGTGACAAGTTGAATATTGTTCTCCCAGAAGGCAGAAAAAATGCCATTTGGGTAGTTTAGAAATGAAAGCATGATGGAAAGAGGGAGAGATGTGTGTGTGTGTTAATGCACCTGCTACTCCTGCAATGTCTTCTGATTGCTGCCCAGGCATAGAATCAGAATAATTTGTGTTGGGAGGTCCCTCTGAAGGTCACCCAGTGCCACCCCCCTGCAGTATCAGGGACACCCTCACCTAGATCAGGTTGCTCAGAGCCTCCTCAAGCCTCACCTTGAATATCTCCAGGGATGAGACCTCAGGAACAAAGCAGGGTGGGGAGGAGTGAAAAAAATGGGATGTAAACCCTTTTTTTGGTACATCTTTTGGCAGAATGGGGCTTCCCAGCTGCCATTCCTTACCTTGTGATGGTTTCATAAACTTAGCTGACATTGTCACTACGCCCACAAAAATTTCATCCCACCCTGCTGGGCTCTGGATGAATCCAAAAGTTGCTGCGCTCACAAAGAAAGAGTTTGCAGGAAGGTGGATTTGCAACAGGAGTTGGTGAATGATGGGGTTGTAAGGTTTGCTGGAAAATGGTGTGACAATTGATTCATTGCTGGAGACAGTAACAAAAAAAGGCAATTCTCATTCAAAGGTTAGAGGATCCATCAAGCTTTAAAAACAAATTTATTACAGTAGGTGGACTTTGATCAGCAACTGGAATTGCAGCTGTCTCCCCTGTATTTATGAGGCATTTAATTAATCAGTCATAAAAACCCAGTAAAAACTAAATCTCTCTTATTAAGATCAACATTAGTCTTGGTGCTTTCTCCATCATGGCTTGTTTGTGAGAGCAGACAAATTTGTTTCAGCTACACGAAGAGGGATGAGTCCTCTCCAGAAGAGCTTACAGCCAAGAGCACCCAAAACATGAGAAAAGGGAAAAAGAAACAAAACCAGGGACAAACCAAGAGCTTTAGCACAGAGGAAACACTGTGCCTGGTTCCACAGGGTGTGGAAGCTCTGGATGGGGCTGTTTGGGAGAAGGGGAAAACACAGAATCATGGAACAGTTTGGGTTGGGAGGGACCTTAAATCTCCTCCATTCCCCCCCCTGCCATGGTCAGGGACACCTCCCACCAGCCCAGGTTGCTCCAAGCCCCATCCAACCTGGGCTGAGACACTGCCAGGGATGGGGCAGCCACAGCTTCTCTGGGAAACCTGTTCCAATGTCTCACCACCTTCAAATTAAACAATTTCTTTCTCATTTCCAACCTCAATCTCCCCTCTCCAAGTTTTAACCCCTCTCCCCTTGTCCTCTCCCTACCCCCCCATGCCCAAAGCCCTCCCCCAGCTTTCTTGGAGCCCCTTCAGATATTGGAAGGTTGCTCTGAGCTCACCTGGGAGCCTCCTCCAGGCTGGTCAGACCATGAGCAGCAGCCACGTGGAGTTGTTTTTCTCCAGGAATGGTGAATTTCAGGTCAGGAGGAGCAGAGAGTCCCTTGCTAAGTGGTGTTAAAAGGCACTGCAGACATCCAGGGCTGGAAACTCAGCCCTGCCCCACTTCCCAGTTACACATCCCAGAGAAATCTCTCAGCCCCCTAACATCCCCCCCAGCCAACTGGAGATACTCAGCAGCAATAAAACAAACCTGAGATGCCTGCAGGGCAAACTCAGCACTGGGGTTGGTTTCTTGGCAGCTTCATCTTTTAAAAATGCCCTCATTTTTTCAGGCCTTTCCCCATTCACACAGTTGGGGACTCTGGCTTTGTGCCCTTCCAGGAGGACAAGTTCTGGGTATTTTTGTGGGGGGTTTTTTGTTGGTTGGTTGTTTTTTTTAATATATATATTTCTTTCTTTCTTTTTGCTCCACTGACTTCCTGCCTCCCTCGTCTCACAGCCAGCACCCAGAGGACTGTGCCAGGAAAAGCAGAGCCAGCCAGGGGACCCCTCAGCACACATCCATTATTAACCAAGGCTGCATTCCTTCCTGTCCTTGCTGCTAAAATTAACACAGCCCCGGGGCTTGGCTCCCTGCCAGACCCTGCAGAACCCACCACAGGAACCAGCCAGGTGGGAGCCACAGATGAAACTTCAGCTTCTCCCTGCAATGTCTGTCCCATCCCATCCCATTCTGTCTCTTCCCTTTCCCTCCTGTCCCATCCCTTCCCTTCCATTCCTGTCCCATCCCTTCCCTTCCTGTCCCATCCCATCCAGTCCTGTCCCCTCCTGTCCTTTCCCTTCCTTTCCCTTCCACTCTCTCCTCTCCCCTCTCCTTCCTGTTCTCTTCTGTCTCACCCCTTCCATTCCTGTCCCATCCCATCCCAGGAGTCAATGGGAAAGAGACACAGGTTGTTCCTTTGCCTCAGGAGCAAAGCCTGGTGAGAAGGAGTGAAAAAAAATGGGATGGAAACCCTTTTTTGGTACATCTTTTGGCATCCAATTTGAGTACCAAAGAAATCAAGGAAGCTGTGGCTGCCCCATCCCTGGCAGTGTCTCAGCCCAGGTTGGATGGGGCTTGGAGCAACCTGGGCTGGTGGGAGGTGTCCCTGACCATGGCAGGGGGGGGCAATGGGATGATCTGAAGGTCCCTTCCAACCCAAACCATTCTATGATTCTCTGATCAGGAAATGCTGCAGGAGATGCATGGATCAGAAAATATTATCAGAAGAAAATGTGTAAAAGCAAGTTCCTCTCCTGGTCTATCTCATGCCCAGATTTTTCTCTCCTCATTTCAGAGATGCTGATGCGTCTGTATGAAAGGAAACAAAATGAAACCTAATCTGCCAGCTTGGCCCATCGGGTGATTCCCATCCACTGAGCCCTGCCTGTCCTCATCACAGGGGATGAAAGGCCAAGAGGGATGGTGAAGATGAGAGCAGGAGGAGGAAGAGGGAAGGGTTGTTCCCCAGAGCATCTTCAGAAGAGTTATGGAGCCATTTCCATGCCTCTGCAAAACCTCATGATCTTGAAGCTCTCGGGGTTTGAATTACTGCACTCGTTTCAGGCTCAGCCAACCATGTTTAATCGACCTACACCCTCCAGCTCTGGGAAGTTTAGGGCTCCCTGGACAGGCAAAGGACATCCGAGGTATGAGGAATATGCTGATGGATGAAGTCAAAAGATCCTGCCCAGGCTTCAAGAAACCTGATCTCTGCAGGACAGGGAGCCATCAGCTGGGAGATGTGAGCTGCCAGGCAGTAAATATCAGAATTCACATTAAATTAGTGGGGTGAATATTGATTTCAGGCAACGAAGAAATAGGATTTAAAGGTTTTACCACAGCCTTGTGTATCCTGCAGGTCTATGTGTAATGCAAGGCATAACAAACAGCCCACAACTGCATTACATTTAGGTACATGATCTCTGAATTATCTTAAGAAAACAGAATATTCAACAGGTGCATTTGGGCAGTTATTTCTATTACAGCAGAGCACCAGGGAATTTCAAGAAGGTGAAAATTATGCGTGATGGCAGTCCTTGAATTGGCAACACACCCTGGCTGCTCCCAAAACAAGCCGTGTGGCAGAAAAGGGTTTTTGCTAAGAAGGCAGTTTTTTTAAGCTGCAGAAACCAAGCAGGTGCAAATGGGTAAAGCTTCCCTGAAATCTGAGATGGCCCCAGGTTTACTCCAGCAGAGGTTCTAGACTATATTTTAGCAAAGACTGGGGAATACTCATGAGTTTTAATGTGCTGCATACTACACTCCCTACCTTCTACTGTTTTCTTTATAAAAAAAAGCTTAATGAAGCTCTTACACCTAGAATAGGGTCACTCAAATTTACCTGGACAGCAACTCTTCCTCTCAGCTTTAGAGCAATGACAGGACTTTGTTAAAAAGGACTAAAGGAAAAGGGAAAGGCTGGGATCTAAAACCTTCTTCTGCCTGGGAACAAACAAAGAAAGGTTAAATAGGAAAGATAATATATCTTATAATACAGAATATTATTATATATTAAGATATTAAGAGATATAAGATAAAATATCTGAGACATCATAACTGGACGCCTGCATCTCTGAAGATGGTGGCATGGGAAGGAGCTGTAAACTTCTTCTGTAGTCTCATAGAAGGGATGACATTTCCTGGTGTCACAATGTTATGCCAAGATACTGTAGAAATTATCTGTAAAACTCAATCTGATGAATTTTTGACCGAGGTGAAAAGGTTGGTAATGCTCCCTGCCCTGTTTCCAGATCACTCTCACCTTGCAAAGGGTTTCAGCCTTTGTATAACTCTGAACTCACAGGAGTCCTTCAGTCTCTTGAATTTCTCAAATGATTCCAACAAAACTACACTAAGTTTGACACTGGCCCATCTTATCTTCTAAATGTTCTTTTCTGAAAGATTAGCAAGACCCTGGCTTTATCCTCTGGTCATGAGAAAGCTCCAGTCCTCTCTTATCCAGTAATTGCTGGGAATAATTTTCTGGCAGTTGCTCTCCTTGCTTTTGATCTCTTTGTCTGATCATCCCATTAGTCATTTTCTTCTTCTGCAACATGAATGTCCAGTTCAATTTCATTCATATGCAGCTGGTACCTGATTTTATTTCTTATTTCTTATTCCATACCATATTGCCCTTCAGAGCTCTGTATGAATCTCCATGACCCTCTACCATTAGCAACTGAGCATCCCTGAATTTTTAAAAAGTATTCACTCTTGTGCTACAGAGGTGAGATGACCCTTCCCTTCTGCTGGAGTGCTTTCCACGGGTGATTTGTACCTGCTGTGAAGAAGAGGATATGTCTCTTGCAGCAAAAGTTAATGATATGAAATCTGGGAGGAGTAAATCTCTGCAGAAGAAAGATTTGTCAGGTCAGTTGGTGCAGCTTCTGCAATGTTGCTCTGATTAGAAACAGCTTGAGATGGATTTCCAAGAAAGTTTATTTTTATTCAGTTCAGTTTATAACTTGGCAAAGCATCCAGAAATTGGGACTTACAGGTATCAGATGATGGTGATTTGTTGGCTTGGAAGCTGAGTAGGCTACAAGCAGGAATGCAGGGAAGTGAATATTTCAGTCCTCCAGAAAAAACATCACTCCCCAGTGCAGTGAAATAATGACCTGGTCTGTAAACCTTGTAGGTTACTCACCCTGTGAATGCCCTGACTGAAATCTGAGTAGGAAGAGAGGAGAAGAAGACAACAAGAACCTCACACCAACCCATCCGGATGGGAAATCCAATGACAGGCACAATATGTGGATGGGATTTCCAATATTTGTGGTCTTCAGATCGACTGAATTGAGTCAAACAGTGGTGTGTGTCTCCAGTGAGTTGTGCCCAGTCTCAGGCTTCTCCTGAGGGTTGTGTTTTCTTTTTCTGCCCTACAAAGACAAGGGGCAATGGGCACAAGTTGCTCCTGGGCAGATTCCCATTGGACACCAGAGGAAAATGTTTCCCCATGAGGACAGTCAGAGCTTGGAATGGTCTCCCAGGGGAAGGGGTGGATTCCCCCCCTCTGGAAAGTTGGAAGTCTCAGCTCCAGGGGGTGCTGAGACATCTCAGATCAACAAGAATCTGAGAAGGGTTGGAGCAGATGGGCCTTGGGGTCCCTTCCCACCTGACACTCTGGGATTCTTTCTTACAGACAGTATTTCCAAGCCCATGCTGGTCAGATTGTTTATTTTACCATTATATGAAAAACTTAAGATCAACTTTGGCTTTTAACAAAAAAACCCCACCCAGTTATTTGGTTTTACAGCATCCCCTCTGCCAAGGTGGGCTCGCATCAGTGTTCAGTTGATCCACCTAAGCATGGCCTGGTGAGGAACAGTCAACAGCTCTCAGATTTTGGAGGCATAAGAATATTATAACGTGCCCAACATTTCTTATTCTGGGGCACACAAGGTGAAGCATATGTGAAGGATGTCTGGGCCAGCAGCACTACAGACATTTTTGCATTTACTCAAAGATTTTGAAGGTTCTTACTGTAACGTTTTTTCTGTTCCCTCATAAAATATGTGCAGTTTTGCTGAGGAACTCTTGAACCTCTCCTGGAGCCATAGGCTAATCTCTTGCTGCTTGCCATGTATTTTTAATAAAGCCCAGACAAAGCCACTGCTGAATTTTGTTATTGAAGAAGGCTGAACACAATGATTTAAGTCAAGATATTTAGTAAAGGAAGCTTTGGGAAAGAGTGGGAAGGCTCAAGGAGCTGAGTGAAGCTTGATTTCCACATCAGAGTGCTAAGCCATGAACAATGCTAGGGCTGAGCTGAATTTAGCAATGAACAGAAGTTATCAATAACCTCCTGGTTTTTACACCGGTGCTAACAATATAATTAGATCTGAAATCAAAAGATGGAGATGAAAAAACTCAATTAGTCAGATAAAAAAAAAAAAAAAAAAGAAAAAAAAAAGTAAACGGCACCAAGTGGAGTTTACTGGATTAAAGGAAGGATGAAAGGTTAATTGGGAGCAAGAACTGAAGGGAAACTATTAGCAAGAGTCTGGAAACGTTCAAAACAACGTTGGGAAAATTACATGATAAAGCTGCACACCTTGGAAAGATAAGGAAATTACATCCAGCCTTTCCTCTCCACACAGGCTGAGGAGGGAAAGCATTTGATAGTAAAAATTCTATTTATGGGGAGGGGAGGGTGGGAAAGTGCCCATCCAGGGAGGAGCATTGTGGGGACTGAAGGTGCTCATCATCCTCCATCCCTGATGGGGACCTGCATGGCAAAAAAGCTTTTCTTGGATGGGGGGATGTAGGCTTGAAGGTTTGGATCCATCTTTCTGAACAAAAGAAAATAAAAGATGAAATTTGAAAAGAAATAGAATCAGCATTTCCTACCCCAGAGCTGTCCAAATAAACAAGCTTCTCTGCAAGGAAATCATTCACAAGAATGCTGAAAATTGTTATTAGGATTTCCAAGCCTATAGAAAACTCCTTTAAGATAATGTAGGAAAAGTCCAGGTGTAGTTGAACTGAAGTTTCTGCTGCTCAGCTGATGGGAAAGGCAAAATATTAAACCAGTCAGATCAGAGGAATGGGAGAGCAATCTGAATATCTGGAGAAATGAACCTTCCTGCATGACTTGAAGTGGGCAGAATTACAACAAAACACACTTTCAGCCTGGCCATGAATTTCTAAGTGTATTTATGGTTTGAATTTCTGGCCTCTAGTCTTTGCATACAGAGAGAAAATGCAATTTTTTCTTCTTTCTAAGCCAAAGGGAAAAAAAATAAATTACTTACAAGGTGCAGTTTCACCTGCAATAATGTAAATGCTCCCTGTAACTCCCACATTCTGAGTTACTTTGCAGGTGTTTCTCATGTCAAGATCCACTTTTTAAGCTTCAAAACCTCAAACTCACAGAGACAGACTCTTGTCTCTGAAGACAAGAATTTCTAGGAAACACCTCAAAGGAAAGCTAGAGCCTGAAAGGAACAGATGAGGAATAATCCACCCCACAACTGAGGTTTTACCTTTAGAGCTAGGGATTGCTTTGAGGAGGAAAATGTGAATTTTCATCTCTTCCACAGGATTTATGTTGGCACTAATTGCAGCCCCTCTGGATATTCCTGATATTCATCTTAGTCACCAATGCCAGGTCTTCCCATGCTCTGAATTTTAGTGACTTTCCACAGGGAAATGACTGTTTTGCATAGAAAACCATCTTTCTTTTTAATTTCTGTGAATGCCATTGTGGCCTAGTGTTGAGATGGGGGAGGGCAGAATTTCCCAAGCTCCCTTCTCCAGACTATTTGTTATGCTAAGATTCCTTCCCCATGTGTCTCTTTCTCCAGGTAATCAGTCTGGACCTTCCCAGCCTGGTCTTTTCACCAAATCTGGTCTTTTCAAGCCACAATCTTTTTTTCTTTTATCTCCTTACCTTGAATTCCTGCTGGGTTTGCATTTTCATTTTGCCATGGGAAGGTGCCGGGCACATTCCAGACAAGCACTGAATTTTGTATTATATCTATGGGCAGGTTACTCTAATTTTTTAACTTCTCAATATGTACAGATATATCCTATATACAGTAATATACAGATATATGCTAATTTTTAAGTTCTTTCCAAATGAGCAGAACAAGATTTCCCTGCCTCTGTGTCAAAAGAAGGACCTGTAGTAACCTTCCAAATGAATTACCTGTATTGTTACAACATATTTTATGGGTGCTCAGTGTGTCCTTTCAGCATTTAGAAGTCAGAGAGGTCATGGAGAGGTGGAGATTGGTGTTTGGCCATAAATGAAACACATCCACACATAGCAGCTTGGTTAAATATTCTCAAAACCTTTTCACATTATGAAGCCCTTTGAAAAGTCCTTCTGACTTTTATCACCTCCTGACACCTCTTACCTAAATACAGTGAGGAGCAGTTTTCCATAGGCTTTTCCTCTGCCTTAGTGAACATTTTTTCTTTTTTTTTTTTTAATTTGGAAAAGTTTCCAGGATATTTAAGGCCAGATGTTGCCAGACATAGACTCTGGGATCCCAACTCTACAGGCACAGCTTCACGTGTCCTGAGGGAAGGAGCATTTGGCCCAAGTGGCAGCATCACAGAATCCCAGAATGTTTAGGTTGGAAGAAACCTCCAAGCTCATCCAGTCCAACCTTTGACCAACACCATCAACTAACTACTAAACCATGTCCCTAAGGACCAGTAGCTTTGGGACACCCAACATACCAGGGAGAGGTGACTTCTCCTTTTTCAGGCTGATCCCTTCCCTGAGATGATTACTACAATGGATTATTCAGATGCAAATTTGGGCTTAATTAGTAAAACTCTGCCTTGGTTCATCAGCAGACACTGCAAGTGCATCGAAAGAAATGATAAATGGTGTCATTATATACAAATACACTAAGCCTAATAGCTGCAAACCCTGACGTGTGATGCAACAGGCATTTCTTTCATTATTTACTTGGACCTGTTGGCTATTTAGACTTAATTTGTCCTTTTCCTGGTAGACAGTAATTAACCCAGCCAGCTTTGCCAACCAGGAGTGAGGACTGGAGTGGAGCAAATTAAACTTTGATGTGATGATGCTGACTGCCAGCTACTAAAGGTGAATCATAAAGGCTTTCAAAAACCTTGCTTGCAAGATCCTCAAATGTGAACAGAAGCCTTTGGCTTTAAATGGTAATTAGCACTGTAGTTAAACAGAATTTGAAATTTAGATGAGGGCTCACACGTGTTCCTGGAGGTTGATCTTCACTTTGACTGTTTCATAATAAACCTGATGGAATAAGGTTTATAATAATAACCATTTGTTTCCATCCCAACATTTTCCATGCCTGGGGGAGGAAACCCTTCAGTTGTTTTATTCCTTGGTCATTAAGGCCCTGCTGATCACTCATTGAGCAGCAGCCTGTGGTGCACAGAGACTCCTTGCTTTGTGCTAAGGGGCTCTGCAGAACTGGGCCCAGGTTGGAGAATTTTCAAGAGCAACCTAAGAATCATAAAACCACAGAATGTCAGGTTGGAAAGGACCTCAAGGATCATCTGGTCCAGCTCCACAATATTATCATTTAGCTGAGATGTCTCAGCAAGAGCCACCTTCCCCTCCTGGGCACAACCAAGCACCTTATGGGCCTCTGCTTAAACCTAAAACCTTCAGCTGATCAGAAAACACATTGGACAGAAATTACATTTTTGATGGCCTGATTCCTGACCTCCTCTCTGTGCTGCATCCCCTTTAGATGCCCTCAAAGGCAGGGTCACTGATGGGTACATCCTGACACTCCAGACAGGGCAAATGAGGTCACTGTACATTCACAGGGTGCCACAAGGAAGAGGTTTACATGTGGACCTGGGTCTCATTTTGACTCTTCTGAGAGCAACACTGCAGCAAGGTCCAGAGGCTGCTTCCAGGCAGGATGCTGCTCTGGGGACTCCAAGATTCCTGGGTGTCCACCCAGCCTCCTGCTCTTGGTTCTTGGGTGTCCACCCAACCTCCTGCTCTTGATTCCTTAGTTTCCACCCAACCTCCTGCTCTTGATTCCTTGGTGTCCATCCAACCTCCTCCTCTTGATTCTTGGGTGACCACCAAACCTCCCTCTCTTGATTCCTGGGTGTCCACCCAGCCTCCTGCTCTTGATTCCTGGCTACTAACCTCACATCCTTCCAGCCTGGCTAGGGCTAGCTAAGCAGCTGATCTAAATAGATGTCATTGCCAGTAAGTTGAAGTCTAAAGGGACAGCTTGCACACTCCACCAGTGCTCTATGGAAAGTGCTGCCTTTGCCATACAACAGCTACTTCAGGGTTCCATGAGTGAGAGCTGAGTAGGGCAGAGCAGGCAGCAGAGCCAGCTGGGAGATGGCTTGCTTCATCTCCAGTGTGTGTTGAAATTTCCTTTGGGCCTCACAATCTTTAATGTTATCTGGGATGATAACATGCACCTGGGCATATTTTTAGTATTCTTTTTGTTACTCAGGATGAGGACGACGTTACTTTCTCTGGTTCACTGCTTCCCATCCCATTTTTATGCTGAAGGCACTTCAGAATTAATACTGAGCTTATGCCATGAAACTTTCACTGAGACTGTGGCAGCATCTGTTCAAGTAGTTGTTGTTTTTCCCAGTGTATTTATCACCTGAAGATCCAGTCCTGCAAGCATTTCTGCATGCCCTGGGCTGTGTTTTGGGGCTTGGAGACCAAGTCCTGGAGCTCCTGTTGTAAGGACAGAAGCAGTGGTGGCCCACGGTGGAGTTTCAAACCCAAAGGGAACTCACTGCCCAAAGTGGCTTCCAAGATCAACATTGAATACTGAAGGAAAAGTGGAACTGGAGTCCTTGCTAAGGAGAAATCAGCTGGAGGAGCAGTGGTCTCCAAAATCTGAATGGGCAGCTGAAGCAGCAGATGGATGTAAAGCTGACCACAGCATCTCCTGTGCTGGAGCTTACCAGAGCACTGGGCAGGTGAGCTCAGGTGAACCAGAAAACCTTTGAATTCTGTGCCAGGGCAGCTCTGCTGGAGTGACCTTGGATGTCCTGAAGTGAGCTGCAAAGTTAGGGCCCAAAAAGAGTAGCAACAAGGTAAAGAAAAAAGTCTGAACACCAGCTCTGTGCCAAAGTCAGCCAAGCAGGGAGCCCCCAAACTCCCAAAGCCTGCAGAAACCTGCAAGAGACCCACTTTGGCATCACATCTACCTTTGACCTGCTCCTCAAGCCCATCCCAACCCAGATCTTGGGGTGCAAGGCGCCCAGATACAGACAGGGGGACAGGGCCCCTCCTGCATGCTGAGGTTTGCACATCTCTACCCAGGGTTTTACATGGACTTGCATTTTTTTTTTCTCTCCAGTGTACTTTGCAAAGGAGACTTCCTGCAGAAGGTAATCCTCAGACATTTTCCCAAAACAGACCTGAAATCTGACAAGTGAATTACATGGAGAGTTAGATATAGTTCCAGTGATGCTCCTGGCTGGCTGGCCTCCAAGAACAGCTGAAAAAAAGATTAAGAAATAGAAAAGAATTAGCAGCATTATAGGACATAGCAGCTTACTCCTGCCTGGAAGCTGAGGTTTGACACACATCACCAGGATTTGGATTGCTTTTTTTCCTTCCCCCCCCCCCCCCTTCTTTCTTTGCAGTTTTTGACAGTCAGCAGAGTTCCTGCATAATTCCAAGCACCAGAAACAGCACTGGTGTGGAGACATCAGGCACACAAACTTCAACATTGAATTTTTTTTCTGCTGCTTCCTTTGCTCAGGACTCATCCTCAGGTGTAGGATCTCTGACCTGTATGAGCTTTGCTGAACAAGGTCAGAGAGCTGACCAAGTCCTACACTTTGGCCACAATAACCCCATTGCGGACATTCATCTTGCTCTTCTTGGGGAAGGGTGGCTGGAGGGAGGACAGGACATGAGTGACAGGAGGAGAGGCCATGGCCTGAAGCTGCTCCAGGGGAGGTTTGGGTTGGATATCAGGAAGCAGTTCCTGATGGAGAGGGTGATCAGACATTGGGATGGATGCCCAGGGCAGGGATGGAGTCACCATCCCTGGAGGTGTTTCAGGAGAGGCTGATGTGGCACTGAGTGCCATGGGGTGGTGACAGGTCACAGGCTGGGCTCGGGGATCTCAGAGGTTCCTTCCAGCCCCAAGGATTCTGTGATTCCCTGAGTGCTGCAGGACACAGCCTCAGGATCATCTTCTCATGGCTCCTGGTCAGAGAAGCTTTTGGAAACTGCCTGCACTCAGCTCCTCTGCAGCTCCAGCTCTGATCAAAACTTCTGATCCTGCAGCCCTCTCTGAAGACACAGCACATGGGCACCAGAGCCTCACTGAGTGGAGAAGCAAACATTTGTTTCCACCCTCTGGCTTTTGCCCTTTGGCTGAAAGAACTCCTCAGAAGGCAGGATGGAGTCTGAGCCCCCAGCCTGCTCCAACCACATGGGATCTTCCCTGGGGGCTGAGTGGTCTGGGGAGCTCCTCCAGGCAGATCTGTGTGCTTCAAAAGGGAAACCATAGAATCCCAGATTAATTTGGGTTGGAAGGGACCTTAAATCTCCTCCATTCCCACCCCCCTGCCATGGTCAGGGCCACCTCCCACCAGCCCAGGTTGCTCCAAGCCCCATCCAACCTGGGCTGAGACACTGCCAGGGATGGGGCAGCCACAGCTTCTCTGGGAAACCTGGCACAGGGGCTCAGCACCCTCACAGGAAAAATTTTTTTTTCCTTAATATCAGCTAACTCCACACCTCTCCACACCATGGTTTAGATGACATTCATTGCAGCTGGAGATCCAGATGTTCCCAAATAAAACCTCCTCCCCTTCCCAGCTCCCCACTCTGCTCTGAGGTTGGGGTTTGCTCTTCATCATTGCAGTCCAGCCCTATCCTCATTTTTCCTTTATTTCACAATAACCAGCACTGGAAGTGGCCTTTGGGAGATAAAAATGCCAATTTAAATACTTCTTGTCTGTGGCTTTCAGAATCAAAATCTTCTTTAGCAACTTGTGTGTCCCTACCCCCCATGAATTTGAATCAACTTATGGATTTTTAATTTTTTTCTTTCCCTCATGTCAACTGTGAGTCTTGTTTTTAAATACAGATTTCCATCCTGGTGAAGATAATTTAAAATGTCTATTGGAGGTCCGTGGGCTGAAATTACTTGCAAACAAACAATAAGTGAGAATTGAATTTGTCTCAGGTTTTCTGGGAGCTGTGATTATCTCCCACACACATGACTTTTGTACCAGACCCAGTGCTGCTTTTGCTTAGAACAAAAGTGTTGCACTTTCAATTACCATTTGTCCCCTTTTGTCCTCATTTTTTCTCGATGTATAGTAATTGAACTGGCAAATTAATTTCTCTATACACCTCAAAACTCTCACCCCCACTTTCAGTAAATAAAGCATCCTATAAAAAAATTAACTGGGACATTATTCCTGTTTTTTATATAATTTTCACTTTGACTTGAACACTTTCATTCTCACTGACATAACTGCTTTATCATAGCTTCTTTCTTTAGGGATTGAACTGTATTCTCCTGTTTTGAAAGTATTAGTTTGTCTAACTGTTTCTCACCACTTCATTTGAAAATAGAGCACAGCAATAAAAATAAGAACTAAAAATGTTTTATTAACTAGACATCCTAATAGGAGCAGTGTTTGCTATTCACAGCAATCTTCAGAAAATCACTTCTCCTAATTCCTCAGCCATCCCCTATGCAAATGCTTGGGAAATGAATGAGCTCATTAAAGGAGATGTCAGTGGAACAAGGACATTGGGGCTCACTTTGAAGGGGGGGGAACATGGAGCTCATGAAAGTTTTGCCTTTCCAACAGAGTTGGGGGAGATGTCTTCTCCTTTAGGGCAGCCCCAGCACCTCAGGAACCTCCAGCACACAGAGAACGTGGGCATCAGGAGCACCTTGGTACAACCTGGGGGAGATAAAGAGCTCTGCTGAGGACCAGAGAAGCCTCGCTGAGCATCCCTGGCCTGCCTGCCTTAAAAGAAGAGAGGTTTGATCCCCCAGTACAGTTACAGATCCTTTTACAACCAATCTCACAGTCAGCACAGGGAGCACTGGAAAAACCTCGAGTAAGGAGTGAAAGAGAAGGAGTAGGAAAACACAGGAGGACATCAGCCACCTGAAGGTTTTTTTTCTGGAAATTTCTGGAGGTATCTGGAGCCAAGGGAGTAGAGCCTTAGAGCTGTTGGCTCAGCATAAGTCCTCCCCAGCTTTTGTCCTGCTTGTTAAGGACAAACATGGTGCCAGGTCACCCATCCCCATGCCCAGCACCCCAGTCTGACCCCTTGGCTGTCCCAGGCTGCAAAGACCCCAAAGAGCAATGGAGCTTCAGCTCATTTCCACCACCAGAAATCCCCCCAGGGAACATCTCACCAGCAGCCTTTACATCTTCAAGCTGAATGTAGAAACAGTTAAAATAAACTCCCAGAATGGCTACAGCTGGGGCCATACATTTCCTTACTCCTGTGACAGCTTTGTCACACGTGGGAAGCTCTGCCAAGCATTTCTGTTTTCCTCACCCTGTAAAAAAGTTGTCCTGGATGGATGGGATGATTCCCATGGCAAAAGATGTGGCTGTGTGGCAGGGAGGATGTTTGTTCAGGAGGGCAATGGCTGTTGGGTGTCTGGAGGATGGTCCTGCTGGGCATGGGGGGGGACCAAGCTCCAGCTGAGGAGCATCCCTGGCCACCAGTCCCACCAGCAGCTTGTTGCTGCTCTTTTGGAGTCATTCCTGGTATCTGCACTGGTTGTCCTGATAGTCTGGGATGCGAGGGTGAGTGCTGCTCTAATCAGAACAGAGCCTGGTGCATCAATATTTCACTCACAGGAAATTGTCAGGCCAAGCTTAGCAAATGCTGCTGGAAATCTATGAACTTGGAATAACTTCCAGATGTTCAAGAAGTATTTAGATGTGGTGCTTCAGGAGATGGGTGAGTGGCTGTGGGAACTGGGCTACAGTTGGACATGATGAGCTTGAAGGTCTTTTTCCAACCTTAATGATTCTATAAAGCCACCTAACAGGCTTTGTAGCTGCTTGAGCTCTACCTCCTGGGGGTATTTCCTCTTGTGGCTGCAGGTACTACAAATAAATGTTGCAATCCAGTGTAAGATGGTCCTCAAAGAGCCATCTTGTCAGCCTCAAGGCTCCCTTCAGTCAGTGGAGAGAAAGCTTGCTGCAAGTTCTCTTTGATTTCAATGTCTACAGTGGGATGAGAAGCACTTTGTGATGGGCTTTCTCATTTGGATGATTTCAATGGAAATCTAGATGGCAAGGGGATATAGATACACTTTTTATGATTTATTGATAGATGTAGGCATCTGCTTTCGATCAGGTAAATCTTCCATCTTGCACTTGATTGCAGCACTTCAGAATCATAGAATTGTTTTGGTTGGAAAAGACCTCTGAGGTCATTAAGCCCAACTCTTAAGCCAGCACTGCCAAGGCCACCACTAAACCATGGCCCTCAGCACCACAAATTGTCCTCTCTAGGAAGACACTCCAATATAGGATAAGGAGATCTTTAGAGGTGGAGGAACACCTCTCTGAAAACCAAACTTGAAGAAACTTGGAGCTTACCACAACCCCCAATAGTTCTTTGGCAGGGAGACACCACTAAAACAAGCTAAGAAGAGTACAGATTTATTTCCAGCCTACAGATCACTACAAGAAAAGGCAACAGTTACTGGGAAATAGTAAAACAGACATTAAAGCAGCCCAAAGATATTAAGTTGTGACTGCAACTCAAAGAAAAGAATGAGCTTCATTTAGCTGCTGCCTCGACACTGCATCGGGGACTTCATCGAAGTGCCTGGGAAATGGGACCTGGAGATGAGGACTTTCAGCATCCTTCTGAAAGATCACTCAGCTCCTGCACAGGGGTGATGCCAGAGCAAAGAGGAAGGAGTGGTTCGAATGATAAAATATTCAAAATTAATTGAATAGTTAATATGCTCATTTATTCAAATTCCATAAGCCTCAAAATAGCGATTTGAAGTGTTTTCAGTTTTGCTCCATCAGTTTCATATAGCCTCTTACTTGGGCTCAAATAGCTGCTGAAGTGAGAGGATTACAAGACAGAAAATTAAATCTATCCTGGCCCAAACCAGGACACATGGAATCATAAAATGGATTGGAATCACAGAATTGCAGCCTTCTCCAACCTGCTGCTCTCCACTGGAGGTCCATGTGGTTTGGTGTTCTGCTCAGAGATTCAGTGCCTTTTTGGCTTTTCAGAGTGAAATTCTTCAACCAGTGATATGAATAAGTTTCCCAAAATTTATTTCATTTTTATCTAGACATGTAAAATCCCCACTTGCACATGAAGATAAAGTCAGTGTGCCTTGGTGCAGCACTTCAATGTGCAGATGGTGTTTAAGAATCCACTTCCCAGGCTGCTCCTCACCAGTGAGAACATTTCCTCAATCTCCCATGCCTGTTAATGACAATATAAAGCGCAAATGGAATATATTTAGCACTTTGCCATAGAGAACGATTTTCTTGAGGTAGCTGAGGGAAGGGTGTCTTGTTTTACCTAAATCCTCCTGCTGAGCTGAATGGCAAGGAGCTGAAAGGAGAAGCAGCTGAGGGAGCTGGGGGTGTTGATCCTGGAGCAGAGGAGGCTGAGGGGAGACCTTCTGGCTCTCTGACACCCCCTGAGAGGAGGTTGGAGCCAGGGGGGGTCGGGCTCTGCTCCCAAGGAACAAGGGATGGGACAAGAGGAAAGAGCCTCAAGTTGTGCCAGGGGAGGTTTAGGTTGGAGCTGGGGAAGAATTTCTCCCTGGCAAGGGTTGTCAGGGCCTGGCCCAGGCTGCCCAGGGCAGGGCTGGAGTCCCCATCATCCCTGGAGGGGTTTCAGAGCCCTGGAGATGTGGTGCTGAGGGACATGGGGCAGGGGGGGGCCTGGGCACTGCTGGGGGAAGGGTTGGACTTGAGGATCTGGAAGGGCTTTTCCCATCAAACCAATTCCATGACTCTATGAAAGTGCCCTGCAGGCAGATGAACACCCCTCCTGTGCCTGGGTCTCAGTGTAATTGCTGCCTGCCTCCTGAGGGTTTAATCCAAAGAGGAAATCCTGCTCCAAAACTGAGCCCCCTGCCCCTTTCCAGAGGGGGGGTACACCTGAGGTTTGGCTGGACCTTTCTGTCCATCTCCTCTGGGCTGGTACCCAGCAGCAGTGCCAGCATCCCCTGGGCTTCACACCCCCAGGGATCATTTCCAATCAGACACTGAGTGTCTGGTTTTGAACTGCCAAAAATTAGGGGAAATATCTTAATTCTTACAGAAAACACCATGTACTCTAGAAGCATTCATTCCCTCCCCCTGAAAGCTGTTAAGGCTGGTGTAGAACTAAAAAGATTTAACAACAACAACAACAAAAAAGCACTGTTTCCCTTTTAATGGTCTTGTTCCTCTTGTGACCGGAACAGTTTCCAGTCAAAGATTTTTCTGTGTACAAAAGTAGAAGCTCAGGCAATAATGTGCTTCCAAAAGCTGGAGCTCAGAGGAAGAAAAATATCCCTCTGGCTTTCCAGGAGACTCCCAGTGACTTGTGAACACAAGTGAGGCAGAAGGGCTGAGTGCCAGCGGGCTGTTCAGGGGAAGGTTAATAGCAATTGGGGACCTATCAGCCCAAGAACTCTGAGATTCATCTGGCAGCAACTCAAATTGGATTTAAAAGCTTACACCAGACAGAGCTTGGTGAATGATTCCAGCCTGGAGTCCTTCTCACAGGGAAAAATTTCAACTCCAAGTGCAAAGTTTCAGCCAGTTCCAAACCTGAGTGATGTTGGGGTCTGCAGAGGCACCGGTGCAGAGGGGAAGAAGCTTCTGGAAGAGATTTCCCCCTCCTCTGGTGGCACAAAGAGCTGGAGAGGGCTGTAAAGGAGGATGGATGAGCCTGAGCAGAAGGCAAGCCCAGCAGAAAGCTCTCAGCAGAGCCCTCTCCATCTTTTCTCTCCCACTGATGGCTGAGGATCACTGAGTGCAGCTTAATGCCCAGCACTGAGCCTGCTGGCAGCTGTGTTCTCCTGGGCTTTGGATTCCTGGAGGAGTTCAGTGCAGGAGGATTCTGCTGAGTGTAAATCTTTACCTGCCTATTCTCCTGAAAATGAAAGGGGCAGCCTGGGTGTACCCTGCAGCTCTCCAGGGTCTTTTACTGCTCATACGAAGGTTGTCTGTGAAACAAGAGGCTGGTGGAAAGATGGTTTATGCACAATGTGGAGGGAGGGTAAGTCAAGCAGCCAGAGAACAGGTTTCTGAGGAGTGTGACAGTCCCTTCTGCTCACCCCCAGGGCCACCAGAGACAGGAGCTGGCTGCAACCCACCTTCCCTGCAGGGAACACCACATCTCACATGAAGGGAGGGAGCAGATGATCCTTGAGGTCCTTCCCAACCTGGCATTCCGTGATTCTGTCCATGAGTGCCCACAGCATCTGCTCCCAAACCTGGAGTCACCTCCAGGCACAGGGAAAAGACCTTCCCGGGCACAGGAGAAATGAAGGAAAAAATACATCCAGCCTCTGGCACTGCTCAGTAGAATCTGACATGGGAGAAGCCTGAGAGAGAAGTTCAGCTCAGCTCTCAGGAACCCAGATATGTGAATCCGGGCAGCAATCTGGAATCTTCTGCTGGGGAAGGCCACCCAACAACAGGGGTGGATATTCACCCTGATATTCACTTTGGAAGACAGATTTTTGATTTCCTCAGGGAAAATGAAAAAATCCAAACAATTAAAAATAGTCCTCTTTCTCACCTTAATCCCTGCCCTGCTGCACTCAGATGTTTCTCTTCCCACCTCACCAGCAGATGCCTGAGGAATGAGGTTGGTGAAGTCCTTCTCCTGCTCCCTTCCTAACAGGCAAATGAGAACAATTTGAAGAGAGAAATAAAAATTAGTGAGGGATGGCTTTTTTTTTTCTCTCATCCCTGGCCATCAGAGTATGAAAGGGGAAGGATTCTCTTATTGTGTAATGAATCATGCCAAAATGATTGCTCCAAATTCATACCAATAATAAAAATACTTAATCCTAGAAATGACAAACCCAGCCTCATTCTCCTGCCTGGGATTCATGTGCACGTTTTGCATGGCTGAAGCTACTTGCTGAATTCAGCTTAAATTGGAAAATAGCTCTGGCCACTCCATGATTGCATTCTTCTCGGAGATGAAATGATAAAATGAGGGAATAAAACCCATCCAGCTGCAGGGGGAGGGGAGCTTTGTGCTCTGGACCCCAGCATGGAGCTGCTCTGAGGGTTGGGCAGCCTCAGGTGTGAAACCACTGCTGGATATCAGCACTGCACATCCCAGCCCCTTATTTTAATTCCCCTGGGGGTTTGTGTTGTAATTTCTGTTATTTTGTCTTTGCAGGGAGAGGAGAGCAGAGTGATGGTTAAGAGGAGCAGCTTTCATGAAGCTCTTTTTGCTTCAATTGTGGGGTGAAAAAATGCTTCAACAGTATCAAACTACGATTCTGATGGGATTTTCAGTGCTCAGGTAACAAAAAAATAATAATATCAAACCACAGGGAGAGGAATCTGCACTTTCTTGGCCCCAAAGTCCCCCTTGGGACACATGGCCCCAGATGGACCTCTGCTTCACCCTCATCAATGAGGAAGATTCTTGTCCTGAACTTTTCATAGGACAAAGATGCTCTGAACCACAGATCAAAAGAAATGCTGGTTCTTCCAGCTGTAGGTTTTTGGAGTTTTCCTGCTTAATATGTTGGTTTTTTCTTGAGATATCTCCTCTGATTCAGCAGTCCTGCCTGGGCAACAGACCTGGAGAACTCCAAGTATTGAACATAAGATGGGACAACCACAGAGTTAAGGCATTTCTGTTAAAATCCCTGTTTTCGTTTCTGCAGACCTCAAACCACCCCTGCCAATCCTCACTGTTGTCAATCTGATTCCCTCCTAATGATTTCCCTCCTAAAACAGTGAGCAGTGAAAAAACGTGTCCCCAAGGCTGAGATTCCCAGAGACACTTCTGCCAGGGAAGTGTGCAAATCCCCCCAGATGTCACCTAACCCCACCAGCCTGGCTGGAAAAGCACCACCTCACAGTAACACCCAAAGGTGGGGTTTTTGAACCCTTTGGCTAAAAGCAAACCCTTCTTTTCAAGAAGATGGCATCTGGAGGATGAGCTGTGTATTTGAGGGAATTTTAGAGATCAGGTAGAAGGAGCTGTTAGCAGTCACCACATGGAGTTGTTGCTTGTTGTCAGAGAGTTGTAGTGAACACAGGAAGGCCATGGAGCTGTTGGAACAGGTCCAGAGCAGGTCCAAGATGATCAGAGGCTGGAGAAGCTCTGCTATGGGAACAGGCTGAGAGTGTTGGGGTTGTTCAGACTCCAAGGAGCCCTTAGAGCACCTCCCAGTACTTAAAAGGGTCTCGTAAGAAACCTGGGGACAAGGTTTTTGCCTGTAGTAACAGGACAAGGGGTGATGGTTTTAAACTGAAAGAGGGAAAATTTAGAGTAGGTATAAGGAAGAAAATGTTTGCACTGAGGGTGGTGAAACACCAGCACAAGTTGCCCAGAGAGGTGGGAAGTGCCCTGATATTCAAGGTCAGGTTGGACAGAACTCTGAGCAAGCTGGGCTGGTTGAAGATGTCCCTGCTCCCTGCAGGGGGATTGGACTAGGTGGCTTTTAAAAGTCTCTTCCTACCCAAATCTTTTTATTATTCTATGGTTCTATGAAATCATGTGATTTCTTACTTGGGACTTTACCCAGGAACACCAGGCTGGGAGAGGAGATATTTATGAACTGTCTGAGCATTATCAGCCTGTTTCAGACCAGCCCTCTGGCTCTACTTTTCTCTCCATAAGGACTTCCACAGGGAATATCTTGGATTGATATCTGATTAGGAAATGGTTGATTGTACAGGAAATCAAGCATTACAAATGCTCCTGCTCACAGGTGAGGGTGGTGACCATGATGTCCATTACTCTTATTAGTGAGCATGGTCCTGTTGTGCTATTACTCCTCTAAGGACAACAGAAAAAATATATCTCTTGTCCTGTGTTTCTTACAGTTTTGATGTACAGCACAAGAGAGCAAAAAAGGGTAAGAAAAGGAAAAGACAGGTCATTATCAATATTAATAAATTTGCAATAGATCTGTCTTCCAAAAGCTTGTGCTGATGTACTACAATGCTTCCTTTTGACTTAAAAAGTATTTTCTTTGGAGCTTTGTATCCCTGAATGGATCCAGGCACACTTCTGAGTACTCTGAATAATAACAGCTAATAATAGCCAGATTGAAAAGCTCTGAAAAAGAGGAAAAGCATCTCATTGTGTTCACTCCTCATCAGGTATTATTAGAATATGCCATTGATAATGCAAGAAAAGATCTTCAGCTACAAAGGAGATGAAACAAATCTGGATGTGAAAGAATGAGCATAATACCAAATGCTTACAGTGTGCTGGAGCCTCACACAACACCACAGGGAGCAACCCCTGGAAAGTGGTTCTGCTGAAGAAAGCAGAAGTTGGTGCCACCTCCAGAACCCTGAAGGAGTTCTGAGCTCACACCTTGCTCAGACCAGCATTACCATTTGCTTTCTGGGTTACAGGAAAGAAATACTAGCTGTGGGAGGAAAGAGCTGAGGAAAAGGCATTCCTGGAGCCTTACCCAGCCATGTCAGGAAGCACAGTTCCATGTGGCTGTAGCTGTGCAGAAGGGGAGAGAGCAGTTTGGCAATGATGCTCTGAGGTCACCTGCCTGGTCCCAGTCACCACTCATCTGTGTCAAGACAGAGACCACTGAATGGACACACCACAACATAGCCTGTCCCGAGAAGACGACTTTTTTTATCCCTTTCATGAGGCTGACAACCAGGACGATGCAAAGCAAGGATTTACACCGTGTAAGTGCTGACAGAATCCCAGAATCGTTTGGGTTGGAAAGGAGCTCAGAGATCCTCAAGTTCAACCCTTGATCCACTCCCCCTGTGGTTCCCAGCCCATGGCACTCAGTGCCACATTCAGTCTCTTCTTCAAAACCTCCAGGGATGGAGAATCCACCCCCTCCCTGGGCAGCCCATTCCAATGCCTTTCCAGGGCATTCCAGCCCGTTCCACCTTCTCTGGAAAGAATTTCTTCCTAATCTCCAACCTAACCCTCCCCTGGCAGAGCTTAAGTCCATGGCCTCTTGTCCTGGGAGCAGAGCCCAACCCCCCCCTGGCTCCAGCCTCCTTTCAGGGAGTTGTAGAGAGCGATGAGGTCTCCCCTGAGCCTCCTCTTCTCCAGGCTGAACACCCCCAGCTCCCTCAGCCTCTCCTCACAGGACTTGTGCTGGATCCCTTCCCCAGCCTGGTTGCCCTCCTTTGGACCTGCTCCAGGACCTCAATCTCCTGCCTGAACTGAGGGGCCCAGAACTGGACACAGGACTCGAGCTGTGGCCTCACCAGGGCTGAGTACAGGGGCAGAATCCCTTCCCTGGACCTGCTGGCCACGCTGTTCCTGAGACAGGCCAGGATGCCATTGGCCTTCTTGGCCACCTGGGCACACTGCTGGCTCCTGTTCAGCTTCCTGGCAATCCAGACTCCCAGGTCTGTACATCTCCTCCTGACATCTCCTTCCAAAATGCAGCTAAAATCCTGACAATCCCCCAGCTTTCATCAGATCGTGGGAAGGTGCCCTCCAGATAGCTGCAGCTCCATGCTGATGAGTCAATCTGCTGCCTTGGATGTCTTTGGAGAAGGACAGAAATAATGTTCCCCCTGTCCCATGAAACAAGCTGGAGAGGCAAATGTCAGCCAAGAGCATCTGCGGGGTGCTGAGCACGCAGCCCTGCAGCCACCCGGGGACCAGGCGGACCCTGGCGTCTGCTTCCAAAGACAAAACCAGGCAGAAAGGAATCCTGGCAGATGGCTGGATGGGGTGCTCCATCCTCTCCTGATGGAACAGGCTTGCCAGCCACACTGAAGCATGGAGCTGAGCCTCTGGCAAGCTGGGAAATGGAGCAGCTCAGCACTAGGAAGGCAAAATGGGTCAATTATTTAGTGCTCAGGCTGAGCACGGATGTGTGTGCTCCAGCGTTGTCTAGCTCACAGGAAACGGGTTCCTTGAGTGGCACACAGAAGGTTATGGTTTATCCATCATGGACAAGGTAGAGGTGATAGAGTTGGTTGTAGCAACATGTCCTGTAAACCCTGTTCCAAGGGAGAATGATTTGCTCTGCCATGGTCTGGGGGCAAAGCGCTAAAGATCCCACTGCTCCTCGGAGTTGTGCTTTTAGCTCCTCACTCTCTGCCAAAGTTCAGTTGACTCCTTCTGTGTCTGGATCCCCTGTACACAAAGCAGCATGCTGTAAATATTTTAAAATCTTTATCTGTGTTTTCTTCTGCACTTGTTTTCAAAATCTTCTTCTTACTGCCTTACCCAGAAGTGATCTGAGTGACTCTGCAAACCCCTGGGTCCCCCAAGAGCACACCCAGGCAACACCTGGGGAGCAGTCAGGATCTGAGGATGGTGAAAATGTAAGGCTGAAGATGAAAAGTCTCCCAGGTGAGTAACTCTAATGAATAATAAAAATAAATCAGAGCAACCCAGGTTCCTGGAGGGACCAATGTGAGAAGCCTGAGTGGTGATGGAAAACTGGGCTGATTACAGAAATAACGGAGACATCTAAAGCCCTGAATATATTCACATTGCCAAGAGCCAAGGGTTTGTCCAGGCTCTTTGCTTTCCTTTCCATATATTCTTGTGTACATAGAAAAGAAGATGATACCAGTGTGTTAGTTGCATCCCACCAGGTTCTTGTATCTCACAGCTAGGGGTTAAGGAGAAGAACATGTCAGTTTTCTGACTTTTTCCAAACCTGATCATACTTTGAGCATGGTCTCCAAGGGATGTTGAAGGGTCAAAGATTATAAAGTGACCAACATAAACCTCTCCAAACTTCATGAGAGTTAAAGAGAAATGCCAAAGCTAACTGATGACAAAACCTGGTCCAAAACCCCCTAACCTAGATCCCAGAGCTGATTTTCAATGACACCAGTGGTCTGGCAGATTTCAGACAGATTTTTAGACATTTTAGACACATTCTACCTATAATATCAGTTGAAAAGCAATCTTTTTCATCCCTTGCCAGTCATTGCAGTGTAGTTCATGTGGATATGCAATATTCCCAGCATGGATACATTGATTAATTTTCTCTAAAAACAAAAGGACCATATTCTTAACTGAAATCGATCCACTGAGTCAAAGGAGGTGATGTGATCTGCCATATGACTGATTTTTCACCAGGGTGAAATGGTTAGAATCAAAGTGAAAAGGACCCCTCATCTTAACAGTGGGTTGCAGAGCCTATGGGACAGAGGTCAGCCTTGCCTGGATGTCTGTGTGGTACTAAAAACCCAGCTGGGTACTTGCCTCCAGGTGCTGTTTAATACACAAGGATGAAATCAGAATCACTTTAAATAGAGTGGGAAACAGGAGTGTTTTCCTCTAAAACCCTCAAGAACCCTCTGTCTATGTTCAGCTTAGAAAGCCTGCTCGTGTTTGGGTTTTTTTCTTCTGTTTTTCTTTCTTCTTTTTAATATAATCCTCCCTAAAAGTCTCTCCAAAATTTGGAGGTATTAATTTTACTTTCCCCCCCTGCCAGATATGACATTTATCCCTCAGCACACCTGAAAACCCTCAGGCAGTTCCAATGAAGGGTACATTACAGTTTCATGCAATGAAAGAGGAGTTATGTCGTGGTCCATTTCAAGATGGACTTGTTTTTTTGAGCTTTCTAAAGCAGAATTAATCAATAATTACAGCCATCATCAGCCTGTGAGCCCCTGGAGTTTTATTTACGCTCCACAGTGATCTGTGACCTAGAGCAATATACAGCAGTTTTGCCTGTTGGAAAATAAATCATATTACATTTTTGCATGCACATAGAGCTAAGGCTTATCTAGTTGTGAAGGAACAGAAATTTCTTCTGGAATTGCCTCTTTCATCTGTGTTTAGTAATCTTAATATTTGGGACACAAAATGATTTCCAAGCTGTGTTTGCCAGTTGGGTTTAATCCTTTTGAGTTTTTAATTTTGAAAACTATACGACTATGTTAATTTGCAGAAGAGAGATTAAAATAAAAAACATCTTTGTGTTTGTACTCAAAGTGCAGAGATTTCCATGCCTGAGTGTCTGAATGAATAAATACGTATTCATTTGAATTTCTGATCAGGAAATTTTCCACAATGGGGAAACTCTCCTGTACGATCAACTTTCTGTAATGAACATCTCCAAGTACATATTCAGGCTGGGAGGTTTCAAGAGTTAAAGTTGCACTTCCAAACCTTTGGGGGGTGGAGAGGAGGCAGGAGAAGCAGGGAAGGAAGTTGTGGCTGCCACAGAGAGCTGGAAAGAGAACTGGAGGAGTTGTAAGAGGTGAGGAAGGTGAAAGTGAGTGACAGGTTTAAATGCTGTATCTGCTTCAAATGTAGAGAGAATTAATATCTAATGAAGGTCATTAGCAGGGGGTGCCTATCTCATTCCACTGCCAGAGATGGAGCTCGATACTACCTACCTAGAAACATATTGTAGGAGCCTTAGTGCTCTCCTCATGTTCATTGCCAAGGAGAAGGTTTTCCAGACTGATAAACGAGTGATGGTGACAGAGGCAGAGGGAGCTGGCACTGCGCTGAGCCTCCAGACTCTGCAAAATATTGAGTACTTAAACCTACTGCAGAGACATGCAGGGACAGGAGCCAGCTCTGTGCCCAGGTGGCCAAGAAGGCCAATGGCATCCTGGGCTGGCTCAGGAACAGCGTGGCCAGCAGGTCCAGGGAAGGGATTCTGCCCCTGGACTCAGCCCTGGTGAGGCCACAGCTCGAGTCCTGTGTCCAGTTCTGGGCCCCTGAGTTCAGGCAGGAGATTGAGGTCCTGGAGCAGGTCCAAAGGAGGGCAACCAGGCTGGGGAAGGGATCCAGCACAAGTCCTGTGAGGAGAGGCTGAGGGAGCTGGGGGTGTTCAGCCTGGAGAAGAGGAGGCTCAGGGGAGACCTCATCGCTCTCTACAACTCCCTGAAAGGAGGCTGGAGCCAGGGGGTTTGGGCTCTCTGGGAAGTGCAGCTCAGTTCCTTGGCCAGGAAATGCAAGTTGAGAATAATGTTTATAGTGTGGGAAAGCCTTGGGCTGTCTGCAGGGGAAGGCTGAGAGCCCTGGGGGTTGGGTGGGATTGGGGTAATCTGGGTTGGATGGGATTGAGCTAATCTGGATTGGATGGGATTGGGCTAATCTGGGCTGGATGGGATTGAGCTAATCTGGGTTGGATGGGATTGGGGTAATCTGTCTTTGGTGGGATTACGCTAATCTGGGTTGGGTGGGTCTTGGGCTAATCTGGGTGGGTGGGATTGAGCTAATCTGGATTGGGTGGGTCTTGGGCTAATCTTGATTGGATGGGATTGGGCTAATATGGGTGGGATTAAGATAATCTGGGTGGGATTAAGATAATCTCGGTTGGATGGGATTGAGGTAATGTGGGTGGGATTAAACTAATCTGGGTGTGAATAATATAACCTGGTTGGATGGGATTGGTATAATCTGGATTGGGTGGGTCTTGGGGTAATCAGGATTGGATGGGTCTTGGGCTAATCTGGATGGGATTAAGGTAATCTGGTTTGATGGGATTAAGATAATCTGTATGGGATTAAGATAATATGGGTTGGATGGGATTAAGATAACCTGGGTTGGATGGGATTGGGCTAATCTGGGTTGGATGGGAATGATCAATCACTGTTCCTGGCATCTTGTGGTCTCTCTGGAGGAGCTGCTCACACCTCCCATCCAGCAAAGCCCAGGGAGGTGTTTTCCTTTTCAGCCTTTCCCTACATCCCTTTTAACCCCAGAAGGGCAGTGACCCCCAGGACAATTTCCAAACCCCTCTGGCTAAATCCCAGCCTGTAACTCACCCCCTCTGCTCCTGCCTCTGCCTCCCCAGCCTGTCCTTCAGGGCATGGTGGGCACTGGTGGCTGAGACCTCTCCTGCTCCTCCCTCGGTGTCCTCCCTCCCCATGGGCCATGTCTGATGGTCACAAACAAGGGTGCAGCTGTACCAGCAGCAGTGCCTCCCACCTGCCTGCTCTGCCCAGCTCAGGGGGCACCTTTGGGCTTTTCTTCAGGTTCTGTACCTGGTTTTCTAAACTCATCCTCTAAAAACTGATTTCTTGACAAAGACTTTTTCATAGAATCATAGAATGGGCTGGGTTGGAAGGGACCTCAGAGCTCATCAAGTCCAACCCTTGATCCACTCCCCCTGTGGTTCCCAGCCCATGGCACTCAGTGCCACATCCAGGCTCTTTTGAAATATCTCCAGGGATGGAGAATCCACTGCTTCCCTGGGCAGCCCATTCCAATGGCTGATCACCCTCTCCGGGAAGAAATTCTTTCTAATATCCAACCTAAACCTCCCCTGGCACAACTTGAGTCCATGCCCTCTTGTCTTGCTGATAGTTGCCTGGGAAAAGAGCCCAACCCCCCCCTGGCTCCAGCCTCCTTTCAGGGAGTTGTAGAGAGTGATGAGGTCTCCCCTGAGCCTCCTCTTCTCCAGGCTGAACACCCCCAGCTCCCTCAGCCTCTCCTCACAGGACTTGTGCTGGATCCCTTCCCCAGCCTGGTTGCCCTCCTTTGGACCTGCTCCAGGACCTCAATCTCCTGCCTGAACTCAGGGGCCCAGAACTGGACACAGTTTAGGTTGGGTATTAGGAAAAAATTCTTTCCAGAGAGGGCATTGGAATGGGCTGCCCAGGGAGGGGGTGGATTCTCCATCCCTGGAGATGTTTAAAAAGAGACTGGATGTGGCTCTTTTTAAATATCCTCCCCTGGCAGAGATTAAGCCCATGCCATCTTTATGTCATCAGCGTCCCCGTGAAGCCCAGGACCAGGCATGGCCTCTGATGCTGAGGCTGTTTCACATTCTGAGTCAAGTCTTCAAACCCCCACATGATGGATGTGTCCACATAACTACCCAGTGTCTCACCCAGGGCACCACATTTTAAAAATATAAGTCCTTGTTGTTGTCATTATTATTGTTTCTTTGCTATTTTGTTTTTTTTTTTTTTTTAATTAATTTGGATGTATAGGTCTCCCCCCAAAAAGCCAAGAAGCAAACCAAACCCAAAATGCCAAGCCAGAAAACTCAAGTTTTTAAACCAAGGGGACTTGCTCCACAACTAACCCCCTTGAAAACAAAATAAGGTGCTATGGTGTTTGAATAAACTATGAGAAATCTGGCCCAAAACCACTCAGTATGGGAGTGGAGAGAGGACACTCTAGTCTAAAACCAAGCCTGTTGGATAGCCAGGCTATGGACACTCCTCTTAAACAAAAAAAAGATCTTAAAAAGAAATCAGTGTGTCACTATTTAAAGGTCTGGAGCACCCCATCAGCTGTCTTCAGGTCACCCCTTGGTCCCTGCCAAACCAACTGCAAAGTAGTTTTTAACCATTTCATAGAGGTGTTTACAGGCTTGTGATCCTCCTTAAGGAGGAACCTTTGAGGAAGGGAAGTAAATTTTCACATGTGACACTATGAATAGCAGGATTTGCTATAATTCTCACCTAATCTGGGCTGTGCACAATCGTTACTGCTATCACCCAATGCCTTGATTCAATATAACTTATGAAAAGAAGCTTAGTTATCGATATAATTTTCTTTTTTTTTTTTAGTAGATGAAAGCCTTCTGTGCTTTGGGAATATTGCTACATAAAAGTTAATGTGGAATAGATGATTCAATATCCTACAGCAAGTGTAGGAGCAAACAATGCCTAAATATTTAAAAAGCAGGAAGATAAGAATACTCAAGCACACTAATATGATATGCACATACCCCACATCTCTGGTCCCTATTCTTTAAGCCTATAAAAATAGTTATGAAATCTTTTATTTACCAATTTGAGAGCTTCATAAAACCTGATTTAGCCACTAAATGCTGAAAGAAAATCTCTGTTATATTTAGCAACTCACTTCGATATTCAAGCAAAGACCAAAATTCCTCTTCTCTAAAGAATATGATAAAATAAAATAAATAAATTAAAAGGAAGAAGTCTGTGCTGTGTGTTTTCCTGGAGACCAATCTGTTGCTCCTCTTCACCACCTTTTTTCTCAGTCTCTTCCAAGTCACTGCAATTTATTTCAGTGGTCAGATGGGGATGAGTAAAAGGGAGATGTCTAATGCTGCATTGATCCTGCCCTTACTCCAGTGAGGAAGGAAAATCAAGTTTTTACTCGAGGAATGAGCCTGTGCTATGGCTCTGAGCTGAGATGCAAAGAGCCAAGCAACTGGAATAGGTTTTCCAGCTCCTGTGGTTGTTGGGAGCTGAGTTCCCCCTGGAGCAGGAGCCTCAGCCCAGGGAACACACTGCCTCTCACAGCATTGCAAGAAGCCCAGGAGGGCACTCTCAGAAGGCTCAAAATCTCATCTCAAGCTCCCTGCAGTCAGGAGCAAATCCAACACAGTGCTGCTGAAATGTCTCCCAGGAAAATCTGCTTTAGGCAGGTGCTGATTTTAAGGACACATGTTCCATCTGAATCAATGGGAAAGTTGCCTATTTCATGAGAAGTACTGAATAAAGCTTCCAAAGGAAAGGCTTTAAGTACCGAGTCATTAAAAAAGGCTCGGTTTCGTGAAAGAGCTGTGAAATGCTTTTTATTGTTGGTATTTTGGGTTGATGGGTGCCAGGGTTTAGGCCCAGCTCACCCCCCAGCCCTGCTTTGAGGAGAAAATCCACCCAAAGGCTATGTGGCTATGGTGTCACACCAACCCAAGACATCTGGGGACACTTGGTGTCCTGATTTCTCCTCTGTTCGTTCTGAAGGTCTTTTTGAAAAACCATTATTATTTTTGCACATCCAGCTCCTTGGCTTTGGCCATGGTTGGAACCAGGGGAGCTTCCCACAGCTTCTCCCAGGAGCAAACCCCTGTGTCCGCCCGGCTTCCAGAACTGCCATGACCCAAAGCTGAAGTGATCTGCTTAAGTTCTGCTCAGGATTTGCTTGAGATCTGCTGAGGTATCTTGGAAATACCTGAAGAAGAAAGAACCAAGTCTGGAGGAGGAAACTTTTAATTCCCAGTGGTCTCTCCCAGCGCCAGTGGAGTCTG
This sequence comes from Phaethornis superciliosus, assembly GCA_023637945.1. NCBI lineage: Eukaryota > Metazoa > Chordata > Aves > Apodiformes > Trochilidae > Phaethornis > Phaethornis superciliosus. The sequence goes on along the minus strand of JAJQWJ010000006.1, from coordinate 41,584,367 downwards.
CAGCCCTTGGCAAAGCTTCTTCACCTCCTGGGTGCATGGCAGCCCACCCTTCAAACTAGGAGAAAGAAACCTTTCCCTCCTCCTTTGCCAGAGTGGATGGGTGCTGCCTGGTGCTGGTTGTGTTCAGAAGAAACAGATTTCAAACAACTACACCCCCAAAAAACAGAAAAAAAAACCCCCAACCCAAATAGTGCACCACCACAAAACCCCCAGAACAACTGGAAAGAAGGCAGGAGTATTTCTTTTTTCCCCAGGAAGGCTCTAATGGGAATAAATAGTTTTCAGTAGATAAAAGGGAGATTTGGACAAGGCATTGAGCAAAGCTTCCTAGTGTGGAGGGTGACAGAGTGGTGGAAGAGATGGGTGGAGGTCTTTGTATCTCTGTGCTGGATGCCTTGGGGCACAGGTTTGACATGAATCTGTCAGAAAAGGTCTGTTACTGATCCTTTCTTGCACTAAAGGGGCAGAATACATGGCTTTTATTCCATTTTGTGATGCAGGGGAAAATCACAAGATGATGGGATTCTGCGTTTGCCTTTGCTGATTCATCTGCAGGTTTTCCTTGAGTCTGGAGCCTTTGAGTGTGATTTGGGATTTCGGAGACTTTTGAAAGCACAGCGTCTGTCTGAGATGAGAATGAAGTGGTCTCCCTTTGATCAAAACACAGGAAGATTTCATTATCCCTATTTCTTACACCAAAACTGTCACTACATATTGTCTCCAGAATGAGCTGTAGAAGCCCAGGGACCTTCCAGGCACATTTTCAAAACACCTCCCAGTGCCTCTAAACTATTCCACCCCAGCCTTTGCATGCACTAACACCAACCATGTGGTTTGAGCCTTGGGGATACATATTCCAATTGCTTTTTTTTTTTTTGCTTTGACAACGAGCTGATAGAACTCTCTGATTGCTGCTTACATGCCCTAAGAACAGAAATGCTGTCACCAGGCTCCCCTCATTGTGCTCAGCCCTGGAAACACAGCCCTGGATTTCAGATCCCAGTGATTTTCTTATTGCCTGCTCCTGTCTGAACAATGCTATCACCCTGCTCCTTCACTTACCATCTCACTGGAGACCAGACCTCATCTTCATGGAGTGCTCAGCCAGCTATTCTTCTAGGTTTTTTCCCCCTGAAAACATTGCTGCTTGGGTTTTTTGGCTCAACTCTTACAGTTTTTGAAGCTGGCTGTTGGAGCAGGTATTCATCCCCAAAGAGCTGACAGCTGGGCTCTGCTCTCGGGATGTGTTACCAAGGAGCTGAAAGAGCTGTTGCAATGTGGATTTAAGCAGAGGGCTCCTGAAGCAGGACACTTTGCCCATCACTGCACATCTCCAGGGCACTCACACTCAGCTCTCCTCTTGCTCACAGGAGTGGTAGAGTTGGCCTGGGGGAACTCCTCATCCTTTTGTGTGATGGGACTCCACCAAAAATGCCCCTTTCTCACCATGGATTGTGAAGGGAGCCATGATAATTAGCTCGGGATGCCAGCATCCAGATTTCTTATCACTGACTCCCACCCCCAGCATCTATTTTACCAATCCCTGGAAATATTCAAGGGCAGGTTGGCTGGAGCAACCTGGTGCAGTGGGAGGTGTCCTTCCCTATGGTAGCAGGAATGGATTAGATTTTGAGGTCCCCTCCCAACCCAAACCATTGTATGATTCTGTGATAATAAGAGGGGTTGGTAAATGGCACCACCTGGCAGCACCCCACTGAATGCAGGGATATAAAGTGATGGGGAGGTGGAGGGAGGGGATGGAGTTGGTGTGTTTGTAATTTGGTTGATGTGTTCAAGGCATTTTGAGCACCTTGGGTCTTGGCAGGAGTCAGTGTCACTTCTCTGGGGTCTGTGGATCTGCTCTGATTTCTGTTGAGGGAGGAACTGGTCCTATACGTGTAAAGAAAACCTCATCCTTCAAATCTGGAAGACTTTAGGCACTTGTTCTCCAGGCCAAATTGGTGACACCAGCTATCCCTGCTGCTGAGCAGTGGTGTTCACCCCCAGCAGTGCTCCAAGTGAGCAGGAAAGATTTCCATCAATTCTGGGCTTTGAATCCCAGCCTAGAATGTTGCAGAGCCTGGAGAATGCCTCTACTATTTTTTATTTTTTTTTTAAATTATGATGCTGCAGTAGAGTTTCCCAGTGAGCTTTTTAAATTTAGGTGGTTTTTTTGTAGGGGTCTGTTTGGATGTATAGACCAGATGGCTCAGCTGTAAGGTGTACACAGGCTGAGGCCAAAGTACCCAGCCAACAAGTGTTGTCAGGCTGGCTCCAAAAAAGCCAAATGGATCATGATGGGCCTGGGAACAGAGATAAAAAAGAAAGCATTAATTCAGAGGCTTAATTTTAAGCATCTGTTAAAGTATCTCACTAAATTGATGCTAATGTGTATGTATAGGGGAATGCATGTGTGTGTATGCACGTTTGCATTGTATGTGCATTTTCTTTATTAATCCCATCAGAGAAATCCACAGATAACCAAGTTCCACAGATGGCAACATGCACTGGGTGGAAATGCTTTAATTTTATTTGCCTTGTACTAAAGAATTAATGATCTTACAGTTGCTTGTATTTGAAAAGCAGGAGAGATCAGATGTCAGCTGCATGTTATTGGTTCAGGCAGGCTGGGCAGAGTTGAAATCAGACTACAGCTATACACAAAGGCTATTTCAATTAAAGAAACCTCTGGTGAGCTTGTATTCTCAGCCTTAAAGTCATACTGCATAAATATTTCATTACATATTTAATAACATGTTTTCATAATCAAGAAACCAATGCGTATACCTAAAATATGTGCATTTAAAGAGCTGCTGACACAACATAGGAAACCTTGAAGGATATTCTATTTGGGAATTAATTCAGCTTGGGGCAAAATTCAGAAATAAAGTTTAAGTGCAAGGAGCTGAATTCATTACACATTCCCACACAGGTCTGAAACCAAAGCCCAGGTTTGCTCCACCACTTATTTTAAATCTAAGAGGGTATTTCTCTGCAGCAAATTCCCATTCATACTTCTAAAAAAACAGCCCCTGAGTACCTTAATGAATCAACAAAAAAAGTGAAATTTAAAGTAAAAGACCAGGTCCAGGCAATGTAATGGAGGAGAAAAATTAATTGTCAGAGGGATTTTATTTAAGTCTCACTCTGAGGAAGTCACCATGTCATTTAGCACTATGAAAAACAGTGCCAGGAGGGGGAAAGCAGCCATAAAATTTAAGGGTGTTTTGTCCCCTGTTAATGTTTTTTGAAGATTTGTTGTTACTGTTACTTCTATTGCTATTTTTCTTGTTAACACTGGTACTGTAATATATAATAACATATAAGAGGTAATAATTAATAATAATCTGTTTGTGTGGCCTCATTTAGTACTCTAGTAGCAGTGGGAAAATAATAATAATTAAAAAAAAAAGGTGACGTTGAGCACAGGATGGGTACAAATAGAGTGAAAACCTGCAGGACAGGGGGGGTACAAACCCTGCTCTGGCACACATGGAAAACCCAAACTCAGGTGCTGATCCTGGTGGAGCTGGAGATCCACGAGGTGGCCTGGAGGGGCCTTTGGTGTCAAGGACACTCGTGGTGCCTTGGTTTGGGGTCCTTCCACTCTCATCACTCCGTTGGACTCTGCTGGCCACAGCTTTGCTAAAGCACAGCAGCTCTTGAGACCAACCCAGGAGGAGGGAAAAAAAAACCCAACCCCCCCTGCTCCATGATGCTGAGCACCTTGGGCAGCCCTGCAGATCCCTGGAAATGCAGAGAGGTTTGGATAAGGGATTTCTTTTGCCTTCCAGGTGACTCTGCAAAGATTTATCACTTCCTGAGCCTGCCCAGGCTGTAGGTGTTGAGTGGGCAATGTGGCTGCATCTTCATTAACACGAGGCTGGACTGATGATCTCAGAAGTCTTTTCCAGCCTCAATAATTGTGTGAGCATTGCAACTGTCACGTTTTTATCCCATTTGCCATGTTTTGAGAGCACAGATAATCTGATATTACAGCAGCCTCATTCAATGAGAGAAAAAAAATCATCTTTGTTTTCCTTTGAAAGCTACACCTTCAGTACTATACTATTAAATATATACTATACTTCTATATATTTCTACATTTATGCTATACTTCCCATACACTATTCTATACTTTCAATATTTGCAAGAGGTAAAACACACACATTTTTTATTAAGCGAATAGTTACCTTTTTTTAGAGTAAATATGGTGGGCTGTAATGGTCAATAATGTGGTGCAGAGGGACATGGTTTAGTGCCAATGAGCTTTTAACAGTTGGACCTAATAATGTTAAAGGTCTTTTTCAACCAAAACAATTCTGTAATTCTAAGGTCTTCTGATACAAAAATACTCCTGGTTCACCTCAAAAATATCAGAGTTTATTGAGAATGGGCTCAGGCAGGATATGGGGCTGTGTGACCAGGAGGGCTCTACAGCTATAATCTATGAAACCAGAAAAAGAAAACCCAAAAAACCCATGCTAAAAGCTGGCACTGATCTTCTGAATTAATAACAAGATACTGCTTATGAAGAACACCACATCACCCTGTGGTGGCATGTTGTTTGTCTGTGGTTTAAACAAGCCATCAAGATAAATCTAAAGAGAAACAGCAGCTACTTAATTAGGATGAGAGCCTGGAATTGTACACAGATTAAATAAACAACCTGGCTGGTTGGGCTGGGCAATTAGTAACCTCCTGCTGCCTCTCATTGCTCAGGTGAAGCCTTTGCTCCCAGTGAAATGAGATTTGTAATCCCTCCACAGCCCTGATTTGTCAGCTCCTCTCATCCAATGCCTCAGTAACTTAAGAGCAGTTTAACTGAGTACCTTGGTGTCCTTAAATCCTGATGTCTTCATAATCTGGGCTAAAGTGAGTGGTGATGCATGAGTCCCCATCAAGGAAACTGTTCAGCTGGGTTATGGAGTGAGCCACAATCCCTTCTCTCACCAAGGGGCTTTGCTCAGATGCTCTCCAGCCACCTGGATTTATTTATTTTACTGGGAAGGTGGGCAAGGCTCTTTGGGAAGGAGAAAGGAATTCAATTCTCCACCTGGTCTGTCCCACCCCACACATCAGTAGTGCAGCTACTCACAAATCTGGGGGGGGGGGGATGGGGTCACATTTCCAATCAAATATTTTAAAGGAAATATTTACATCCTCCCCCCCCCCCCCCAATAAGGAATCCCTGACATAAACAGGACATCTGACTCCGTGAGCATGTCCAGAGCAGAGCCACTGAAATGCTGGGAGTGCTGGAGCAGCTCCCTGGGAAGCCAGGCTGAGGGATTGGGGTTGTTCAGCCTGGAGAAGAGGAGGCTCCCAGGGGAGCTCAGAGCAACCTTCCAATATCTGAAGGGGCTACAAGAAAGCTGGGGGAGGGCTTTGGACACGGGGGGGTAGGGAGAGGAGAAGGGGAGAGGGGATAAAACTGGGAGAGGGGAGACTGAGGTTGGAGATAAGGAAGAAATTCTTTACTTTGAGGGTGCTGAGCCCCTGTGCCAGGTTTCCCAGAGAAGCTGTGGCTGCCCCATCCCTGGCAGTGTCTCAGCCCAGGTTGGATGGGGCTTGGAGCAACCTGGGCTGGTGGGAGGTGTCCCTGACCATGGCAGGGGGGGAATGGAGGAGATTTAAGGTCCCTTCCCACCCAAACCAGTCTGGGATTCTCTGACTGTAGTTCAGAACACTGAGTTGAGGAAGTTTGTCTCAGAAGCTGGGATTTCTCCAGGTATCATCAGCCCTACAAAGTGTACGTGTGTGGAAACGTGCAAGCAAACTTAATTAGAAGTGATTCAGCCTCTTCCTTAGCACCTACATTTCCTTTCGTGTCCATGAAGAGACCATAACGTTTCATACCACCTCTTCTGCCCTCTTACCACCTAGAATTTCACCCTATAAAATCACAAACCTCAGGTTTGGAAGCAGAGACATGAATGCCATCACACCCCTGAACCTCTGGTGTGGGATGCCTTCCATTCCCTGGTTCTCAGCATTCCAGTCTGCTGCTCTTATTGCACATTGTACTACACAGGTGTTCTGCTGGGGGAGGGGGAAGGCAAGAAAAAAAAAAGTTACACAAAAGAGAGTCATAATTCATCTATTTTCATTGTTTCTAAGATTCTTCACAGAGAAATCAATTTTAATGAACATTTTCAAAGCATTTCTGGTGCACTCACGAGGTAAGGAGTTGGTAACAGGAGTCTGCAGCTGTGAAATGACAGAGAGACACATTTTCTCTAAATAACTCTACAGATGCTAGATAAACCACCCTCTATTTTTATGTTAACAAATATTTTGCAATGGGTTTCTATATATTGGATATTCCAGTAGGGGTGGTTTATCACTAGGAGAGAAAAAGAAGGCATATGAAACAGAACAGCTTGCACAGTAAAACTCCTTCTGCACCATGGATGGAAAAAGCAATTTGAACTAGACCACTATAAAATGAGAGTTGTAAGGCAGTGTTTTGAGAAGCAGCCCTCTTTAGCTTTGTTTTTGGTCTGGAACTTCCTAAGACATCGTGTTGCTGCCTTCTCCCTTGGTCAGGATTGAATTATTGGGAGAACTGCCACGCACAAATTCACTGAGCAGTAGCTGCAAAGTGGGATTTATGGTGGTTCCATCAGTATCTTTCCAATTTTTTACCAAATGATACAGTTTGGGGTTTTATGTGGATGGTGTCCAGGACACACAGCCTTCAGGGAAGGAATTTTGGAACCTTCTCATGGGCTGGGAGCCCAAAATCTGGGATGTTGGCATTGCTGAAGCCACCAGAAATCCTGTGTGAATGCACCAGCCTCTGGTCCCAAGAACTTCTTGGTCCAGTCATGCCCTGAGATCATTTCAGTTTGGTGTAGCTGTGGCAGCAGTTGTCAAACTCTCACAGAATTATTGCCAAGATGTGTTTTAGGTTTAATTTAACTTTGTGTCATCATGCAGTACTCATCCCAGATTCCCTGTGCTCAGCTCCTGTAGCACTTGTACCCCCAGCAAAGTCCCACAAAGTTTTCCCTAGGTTTTCAGGTGTTATTTCACACTCCAGGAAACTACTCTTCAGTCTTGAGAGAGATTATTGAAGTGAACCCTTAAATCAAGCAGAGAGCACTAGGAAGTTAGTGGGAGAAGAATTTGTTCTTTAATGTCAAAAAAAAAAAAAAAATTGACAAAGTGCTGAGGCAACAAGGAAGGAATTAAAACAATTTAACCGACACCCATTCCCCCTCTGAAAAATAAAAATCCTAAAAGCAGGGTGCAACAGAGCTGTTCTATTGACAGGGAAACATTCCACAGCCCTAACCCAATACCTGTTATCTCTAAAAACCTGCTGCAATGAATTCCCCCTGCTCTGGAGGAAAGTCTGATTTGAAAAACACCACTATTAATTGATTCCACAAATTCACAGCTAATCCAGGACTCCTGATGATGATTAGGCTGCTAATCAATTTATTTGATAGAAAGCTTTTCAAATTTTCCAAATTACAGCTCTGCTCTTCTCCCTCTCTCTTTTTTTTTTTTTTTTTTTTTTTTTTTTTTTCCAAGTTGTTTCATCTCATTAACTGGTTTTCCTAGCAGTGAAAAGCAAGTTCTTCCTTTCTTAATTGCCTCTTGACCCTCTCTTGCTCTCCAGTGGGGGCTGCCTTTCGAGCTTCCTCATCATGAGAAAATTAAAATGCTATCAAGGAATTAAAAAAGTATTGTTTGGGCTAGAGGAAACTCACCAGCGTGCCTGGGAATCCTTTGGAGCTGTATTTGCACAGCTTTGCTGGGGAAAGTCAGGCTCCCCAGGACACTGCTCTCAGGAAAGAGTAGAGGAAGGTGAAAACCAAGCAAAGGGCACAAAGGCTTTGGTGGATATTCCTCAAGGTGAGATTTCTGAAGCAACATATCCTGAAAAGTTGTCCCTTCCCATGGAGTGGGTTGGAGTTAGATGATCTTGAAGGTCCCTTCCAACACAAAGCATTCAGGGATTCAATGATTTCAGATCCTCTCTACTTGTCTATAGTTCAGGGTCAGCAATGAATCTGGAACTCAAAGGACTAAAAGAAAGACGAGCAAACCTCTACCTGCTAATACTTGGGATGGGAGCAGAGGACTGGGCAACTTTTTTCTTCCTCACAAAGCATCCAGGCTGGAGAGCTAAATGTGTGGATGCTGCTCTGAACTAGGTCTCCAGTCACTTCTCTGGGTATGGATATAAACCCTGGGCTTACATCTTAGAACAGAGAATGGGTTGGGTTGGAAAAGACCTTTAAAGGTTGGAAAGAACCTTTAAAGCAGGGACCTCCTCAACCAGATCAAGTTGCTCAGAATGTGTCCAGGGATGGATGATCTCTCACCTCTCTGGGCAACCTCAGCCAGTGTTTCACCACCCTCATTACAAACTGTGTCTTCCTAATGTCTTGGCTAAATTCACCCTCTTGGAGTTCAGAGGCTCAGCATGAACTCTTTTGCCAACAATGTCTCTTCCCAGCACCTCATGAAAACATCTGTTTGTCTGAGCAGAGCACAGAAGGCTTTTGCTCAGGTACTTGGAGCTCACATCCTCATCGTGGGGTAATTTGTATCTGTGAATATACAATCAGAGAATAATTTTGGTTGCAAAAAACCTTTAAGAGCTCAACTTTTAACCTAGCACTGCCAAGGCCACCCCTAAAACACATCCCCCAGCATCACAACTGGATGGTTTTCACAGACTTGCAGAGGTGGAGGGTCAACCCCTTCCCTGGGGTAACAGCCTCTTACTGTCACTTCTTATGGAAACCTCTCACATCTTCTGCACCATTTAACCACGTGATGAAGTTACTTCTCCTCCCATCCCTCCATCCTCCTCCTCTAGAGACTGGAAGATTTCCATCCAGGTTCTTTGGGAACCTTCCCAGCTTTGCCCAACCCTCCTCTGCTCTTTGAATCAACACAAGGACTCTTAGTCAGAAATCCTTCCTTGACTCCTGCATCTTCTGCTTTCACCCCTTTGGGCTGAGCTGAAGTGGGTGTCCTCAGGCACATTTACACCACTGTGTAGTTACTCCAAGGAGTAACACTGGGGCTGGAGCAGAGGATCTTTACCTCGAGAAGCTTTGTTCTGAAGCAGAGCAGCTAATCCCACCGAGCTGCAGTCTCTTGGTGTCTGTGTGATGGAAGGAAGGCAGCAGTGACAATCATCATGATGAAAAGGACTGTGGATTAGTTCCAGAAGTACTTAGTACTCCCTCCCTTTCCTTCACAAGTGGCATTAGAGTAAGTGAGAAACTCAAAACCTGCGTGAGAAACTCAAAACCTGCGTGAGAACAATCTTTTTTTATTTAAATAGGCTTTTTTTTTTTTTTCCTCAATAGCAGCTGAGTGCTGCCAGGTTTATACCCGTGCCTTTCAGAATATTGAAAATTCTCTCTCAGTGCACATACAAGAAGGCCACGGTGTTTTCCCCACATGGAATGATCCAGTTACAGCTGAATGGAAGCTGAGTCATCCCAGAGCTGTAAAACCCACACATGGCAGCAACGTGCCAACATTTGGGGTTTTTTGCTCCTGTAGCACACAAAGCAGTGAACTGTGGGGTAGAGGTGAGCAAAGTGCTGGCCACGCTGCAGTGATGCTTGCCAAAGCCAGCTTGGGCAGGCTAGGGAGAAAATGGACTTTATGAAAAGAGGTTTTTTTATTAACTTGAAAAGCAGGCAGCCTGGGGGACTGTTTGCCATGGAAGCAGTGATCCAGCTGGATGGACACCACATCTGGGCTAGCAGCAGTGATCCAGCTGGATGGACACCACATCTGGCCTTGTGCCAAAGGCAGGGCACCCTTTGCCTTCTCTTTGGTCTTGGCCTGGGTTGGTTGGTGGTTGCCAGGTTCACTTTTTCCCCACAACCTTTCTTCCTCACCCTCCAGTTCTGCTCTCCTCTGGGCTTCCCCAGGCTGGCCTGCTGGCCACTGTCCTTCCCATGTGTGACAAAACTGCTTTGGCAGGGGGGTTGGGCCCCAGAGGTCCCTTCCAGCCCCTATCATTCAATGATTCGATGACTTTCCCCTTGGAGCCTTCTCTCTCCGCTTCTCCATGAGGATTTTGCAGGTTTCTTCCAAGAGGCAAATGACAAAAGGAAGATTCAGCTTTACCTTTTTGTTTTCTTGCTTCAGTCACGTCTTTTCAAAGGTTTCTCACTCTTGTGTGTGTGTTTTCCTCTCCTCTCCCCCCTCCCCCACCACTTCATCACCCTCCCATCCTCTCTTGTGCAGCTCCAAGGTCTCCTCTGGCACTTCCACTTCTCAACACAAACAAGATTTTTCTCCTATCTGTCTGCTTTCCAACCACCACTCCCTGTCTCTGGTTTTCCACAGCTTGCTTTCTTCTTTAGTGCTTTGCATAGAACATAATTTTTCACAGCACAGCTCTTCCTTTGCCCACTGATGTAGACAGAAGGTCCCAGGGTTGCTCAGATGAAGCTATGTTGTCTTTCTCAACTCACCTTATCCTGGATGATCACCACAGCCTGGATAAGCCTCCATGTGCCTTAGCAGAACTTCTGGATTTTTATTTAAAAACCTCGCAGGGTACAAGGGGCGAGTCCCAGAATTCATCTTAAGTCAATGACAGATTGCAGCAGACAGAAGATCATCTGCCATGACTTGAAGTTACCCCATATACCACCAGTATTGGACCTGCTTGGCTCAGGAAAGCAACCAAGGCTGCTGGACCTGGAGTTATGCAAGTATACAGGATATAATTGTGAAAAATTTTAGAACTATTGCTGTTAAAAAAAAAAAAAAAAAAAAGAAAAAAAATAGTAAAATATTCCAGGGTTGTGTGACTCCTCAAATAAAACCCCATTAATTTCTAAAGAAGTCTCTGGTTCCCTTGCTCTCACCTGCTCCTTACTGCAGCCCCTCTCAGCATAATTTCTGAACACGTGGCTCAGATTTGGTACCCAGCTGCCCGTGCCTGTTTTTCATGCAGCCCTTTCCACCAAATTAAATCATTTCTTCCCCTGGTTTCTTTCCTCCTCACCTTTCCAGGCTTGTGTATTGCTCAGCAGCTCTTTTTCCCTCCTCAATTAACCTTCTGTTATTTCTTTCCTTGAGCAAAACCAACCTTATACTGCAAAACAAATGTCCCTTCTGATACTGTTTGCTCTTCTAATGATTACTTCATTAAATCTTTTTATTTTTTCTTTCAGTTTTATGGGATGGGCAGCAAACCAAAAGAGCAGTCTGACATTATTAATTAAATGTGGCCTTAAGGAAACCCTATAAAACTCAAATACTGTTTTTATGTGCAGAATTTAATCCTTGTTGATTTCCAAGTAGGTTACATCCATAAGCAATATTAATTTGCCTGGTTTTTAATAAGAATTGTCTTTTCTTGCCGTGATGGTGGTCCTGGAAGAAAAAAGAGTCTACAGGAGAAGCTTTGCTGACTCCAGGGGAAAATCAAAAAGGCACCAAAAATGCAAAGCAACAGCAAAGTTAAGAGTGAGGCAGACTGAAAGGAAATGAAGGCAAAGTGGAATGAATTAAATAATGATGCTGCCCAGATATGTATGTGGGAGCCTAAATCATTATGTGCAGGCACAAGTAATTAAAAGCAAAAATAAGATAAGACATTGCTTTGTTGTTTGACCTTAATACAAGGTTGGAAGACCACTGTAATAATAAAAAGAAGTAAACCAACCCAAAACTAGCCTGTTTAGAAAGAAATCCAATTATTTTATAATTTCTAATTTCCAAAATAAGAAATGAGTGCAATTATTTTATACTTTGCAGGATAACTTTATAATTTAGGGAATGATGCCACAGGACTCTTTTAGGACCGCCCAAACTTGGTGTTGCAGGCACCTGGCCCTGGATGTGCTGCAGTATTTTTATTTCCACCAACACCAATATATGAACACAAGGTAAAGCAGCAGCAGGGTGAGATTTATTTAATGATTTAAATGAAGAGAAGTACACGAAGAGATGGTTGCTGAGGATTTGGTGCTCGAATTACTGTTCCTGTGTGCTGCATAAAGAAAAAAAAAATTATACAGGAGGAGGTGATGTATAAAGCCATGTATATGCATTTATGAAAAGACCTGGATGTTAACCTCACAGAGCCACAACATTTCACCTGCAAATCTGCTTCTGGTGATAGAGGACAGGAAGAAACACGTGAAATATGTTCTGGATTTTCCCTGAAGTAAGCAGGGAGGGGACAGCAGCATCAGGCAACCTGAATCCACAGAGCTCTCCTGCCAGCAGGGAAGCTGCTTGTTGAAAACTGATATTACCTGCAGCTTATCCAAGCTTTGAAAGCCAAGGTGCCAAGTCTGCCAGGTGGGATATGTCTGGATGCTCCAAGCTGGGAATCTGGTTTTGAAAAAGCATCAGCTTTCTGAATATGATTAGCATGGTTCTTAATCACATCCTAAGTTACTCAGCTACCCACTGATTTATCACAGAATGGCTGAGGTTGGAAGGGACCTTAGAGAGAGAATCCCAGAATCATTTGGGTTGGAAAGGAGCTCTGGGATCCTCAAGTCCAACCCTTGATCCACTCCCCCCGTGATTCCCAGCCCATGGCACTCAGTGCCACATTCAGTCTTCTCTTAAAAACCTCCAGGGATGGAGAATCCACCCCCTCCCTGGGCAGCCCATTCCAATGCCTGAGCACCCTCTCTGGAAAGAATTCCTTCCTAATATCCAACCTAACCCTCCCCTGGCAGAGCTTAAGCCCATGGACTCTTGTCTGACTGATGATCCAGTCTGAACCTCTTCTCCTGCAGTTTAAATTGATAAACATGTGCACACAGACACCTATAAACTCACAGATACCTAATTAAACACATAAATATTCTCATTTCTCTATGCCAACACCTGCTGATGGGGGGCACGTGGAAAAGTTCCCACTTAGCTTCATGTGCTGAAAGCTTTCCACGTGGTGTGTGGGATCTGGGCTCATGGGTTTTTTTGGTTTTTTGGGTTTTTTTTTTGCAGCTGGGGGAGCATTATAGCCTTTTTTGTGGCTATAGGTGAATGCTAAGTACTGCATTTCACTCAGAATTCATACACCCTGCCATAAAATGCAGGCTGGGAAAGTGTTCACTGTGCAAGCTGATGAGTGATTAGTTATACATGGGTGTTTTTATACTTCTGAAGAGATGTTAGACAGAGTGGTTGCAACTGCATTTTGATTCGATAATTGGGTTTGAAGGACTCTTAAATCTGTGAAAACTCTTTTCAGCCTTTTAAAAAGGTGGTTTAAAGCCCCTTTATATTGGATTTTGACAGCTGCTGGAAAATTGTTGCAGCAAGAGACCAGATCTTCAGCTGGAGACATTCTTGGGAAGTTTGCTACTGTTGTTTACCAAGGAAAAGCTGCCCCCCAAGAGTGACTGTTGTATATTTATTCCATATTACTGACTCAGGATAATAAAAATGACTTTTTTTTTTTTAATTTTTTTTTTTTTATTATTATAGAACCACAGAATAACAGAAGGGGCTGGGTGGGAAGGGACCTTTCCAAGCCATCCAGTCCAACCCCTGGAGTCAGCAGGGACATCTCCAACCAGATCAGGTTCCTCAGAGCCCCATCCATCCTGACCTGGGATGTTCCCAGGGATGGGGCAGCTCCCACTTCTCTCAGCAACCTGGGCCAGGCTCTCACCCCCCTCAGCATCCAAAACTTCATGAGTAGGTCCAGAGCCAAGGGGCACATGGAACAACACCTTAACCAATTCCTGGAGAGCAGCCACATCCCAGGAATGTGCCTGGGAATAGGACAGAGCAGTTCCTAGGAGCACAGGGTAGGGCTCAGACTTTGACTCTGGGGTTCTGGTTGCTCTGGGAATTTGGCAGTACCATTGGATTTTATTTTTTGTGTATGTGTTCCTGTGGCCAGGGATACGTGCAGAGAGAACAAGACTAAAAACCCTTCTTTGTCCTAGAAATGTCACTTGGAAGGCTTGGTTTTGTCTCTGTACCATTGTATTTTGTGTCTGTAACAGCTTGTCCTTCACTTAAGCTCTTCACAACTGAAAAAAGGAAAAAAAAAGGAAAATAAAAACCCTTAAATAATCAGAGTTACTTGTCACTGAGGAAATGTACATAGGGAAAATAATGTCACTTGTCCCTGGTGATAAGAATGCAGTTTATTTATGGTGGGCAGTGAGTCCCTGATGTTTTGTAGCCCTGGGGCCTCCTCTCTCAGGGCTGTCAGGAACTCCTGGTGTCAGCCATCCTCAGCTGATCAAACCAGCAAAACTCCATCAGTGTCATCCTCCTGAGTCTTCCCCCTGACACCACCAAAAATAGCAGATTACCTTGCACAGATCACAGCAAAAATGGGGCAGCTTTGGATCAGAAGTTGCATCAGCAAAAACATTAGGTGCTTGTTTAATTTTCCTTCTTCCTCAGAATTAAACTCAAAATCAAATCCTTACCTTCTTGGCTGCTGAGCTTTGTTCTTTCTCTATCACTGCAGCTGACCTCAGGACAGGAGTTTTCCCAAGGCTCAGTCTCTGCACTGAGCTTCCCTATAAAATTTGGGATTTTTAGCCATGAAAGGGGGTAACGAGGCAGAAACTCAAGTGAGGAGACTTCTAGTGAGAACAAAGCCCCCAAAAGCTGGTTCAGAGTGTGTGCTGCAGACCCTCTGCTCTCTTCCCTTGGTCCCTGGATGGAGAGGACCCGGTGGCCCTGATGACCCTGGAGAAGATTGTTGGCCACAAGCCAGCCTCCCAGTTTCCAGCTGTTATTTCCCCAGAAAAGGGATGTATCCCACCTTCCCATTATTTTTCCCCCTGGCCCCAGTAAAGGCAAAAGTCAATAAAATCTGTATTTCCCCAGAATTTACCGTGCAGTAGCACACGTCTTTTAGGTAGAAACAAAATACAATCCTTCATCTAGCTCCTCTGTGCAAAGTTCTTCCCTGGGCTCTTTTTCTTCCTGTTCAGTCCTTACCCCCAGCCCTGACCAAAATATTTGCTTGGTTTTTAACTAAGCCAGGACATCAGTGTCCCTGCTCCCTCCTGATGGATTGGCTGGATCCTGCTCTGGGGTCAGCAACACAAACCCACGGGACACTTGTCTGGTGCTAATGTTCCTATAAACACTGATCAGGGGCTTAAGTGTCTTGTTCAGCATTTCATAGCAAGATACATCTTTGTCTGACAGATGGTCAATATTTTTGTACTGGAAAATTGAAGTATAGAGAGGAACGTTCAGAAGATAATTTGAGGTTTTTTTGTAGGTTGTTGTTTTGGGTTTTTTTGGTTTGGTTTTTTGTCAAGGATATCCCAAAGAAACTCTGAAAAAAAAAAGAAAAAAAAGAGCAGTTTTCTTTAAAACTAGATTCACTGCTCTTCAGTGGAAAGTCAGCATCATCTGGGAGTGTAGGCTGTGTTCCTCACCTCAGATTGTTTTTTAATTCCAAACTGTAGACATCCATAGACAAGACAAGCTGTAAAATAACATTTATATTTAGGAAAATGGACTCCAGCTTGTCTGCTTTCTGTCTAAATTGCAATTCAACTTAGACATTCTGTTGCTAGTGAATTAATTACACTCAGAAACAAGACACATTATTTTTTTTCCCAGCTATAAGAAAGAAACATCTCCCACCCCTCTGTTGTTTCCCCCCTGCATGGATTGTGCAGTTCTGGAGCTCTTGGGATGTGATTTGCTTCTTTTTGCTATCAGTCAGATTGCCAATAACAGGCACCTGGATTTTGCCATCAATCCTCTGCTATTCTGGAAGAAGAGCTTGACCAGCAATTCCTTAAAAAAGTCATTAGACAAAGTTTCAGCTTTCTCCTGCTGTGTCTGCAGTCAGCCTGGAGCCTTTCCCTTGGGTCTGGTGTCACTGAGCTGGTCCCTCACCCCTGGTGCATCTGATTTAAAAGATCTCAGGGACTTCAGGAGAGAACTTCCAGTATCTGAGGGGCTACAGGAAGGCTGGGGATGGAGCAGTCTGGAGTGATAGGATGGCAACTCCTGGCAAGGGTCTGGAGGGATAGGATGGGGGGCAAGGGGTTTAAATTACAGGAGAGCAGATTTAGACTGGATGTTAGATTGGATCAAAGAGCACCTGATTTGCAGCCTGTGTGTGTAGGAATATTCCTGTCACTGAACTCTGGCAGTGTTGGATCAGGCCTTAAATAATTGCTGTGTACAGATTTATTTCTGAGGTTTATCTGGGAGCTGAGATTTTTTTTGTCGAGGCTCATCAGGGCACAGAAGATGTTGAGATTTCCTTTTGTGGGAAGGGATGCTCTGCCTGCCTTTGCCTTATTGTCCTCATTTGCAACACTTTTTTTAGGACAAATCACCTCTTCTACTCAAATCACCTGCTCCTTAGATTTCTCAGGATCAATCCAACAGTTGGGCAAGGGAATAATCCTGAAGTCTCACTGTCTGAGTTGTCCAACCTGATAACACCCAGTAAGAGCTGGGCTGGAATCCCTAAAAGCAGCCAGCCAGTATCTGAGGGGCTAGAGGAAGGCTGGGGATGGACTGTGTGCAAGGGGCTGGAGGGATGGGATGAGGGGCAATGGGTTTAAATTAGAGAAGAGCAGCTTTAGATTGGATGTGAGGAACAAGTTGTGTCCCAGGAGGGCAGTGGAAAAATGGCCCAGGGTGCCCAGGGAGGTGGTTGAGGTCTCATCCCTGGAGATATTCAAGGTGAGGCTTGAGGAGGCTCTGAGCAACCTGATCTAGGTGAGGGTGTCCCTGATACTGCAGGGGGGTGGCACTGGGTGACCTTCAGAGGGACCTCCCAACCCAAATTATTCTCTGATTCTATGGTTCTGTGGTGTTAAGGAGAACACTCAGGTCCACACAGTGATCAGGCAGTGCTGCTCCCTGTAACATCAGCATTTGATACCAAAGGGTACTTTAAAACTACTGGTTCCAATGTCTGTTATTTTTAGCTGCTATTTAATGCAAGCTCCATGAGTTGCATGGGTTTTTTGGTTTTTGTTTTTTTTTTTTTTTTGCTGAAGTTTATCAGTGTCCAAAGGCTCAAGGCTGCTTTAATCATTTCCTAACTCAGCATGAGGCAGCCCTCAGCTGTTAGAAACTGCTTTACAGATATGTGAGTCATGAAAAGAAAGGAAACAAGCACAGTCTGCCATAAGAAGACTAAAGGAAAGCTTTATGAATTTTTTTTTTTTTCTAAAAAAATACAGCCAAAACATTGCACCCTGTGGAGCTCATGCTCCCTGGAGAATTTTCCACTCAAAGCCACTCAGCATGTGCTGTGCCTTCAGCCTTGTCAAGTGTCCCAGCACGTTTGATGGGAGGGTAATCCAATTGATCCTGACAAGCTGATAGAGATTTTTCCTTTCACCAAAATTTCCCCACTGCTTCAAAATATACTCAGCTCCAAGGCTGGGACTGATGATGGGAAAAAAAAGAACACAAAACAAACCCCCAAACCTATTGCAAACAGATGTTCAAATGGCAGAGATGCTGCGTGCCTTGTGTGGAGCTTGTACAGCAAGAACAACACTCAAATATCTATTTAAAATGGAGAATAAATCTTGGTGAATCCAATATATTCCCTCCTCTCTGGATAACAAATTCTCTCGAGGTGAGAGCTGCCCACCTCTCTGTACACTTCTGTGGGTTCAGGCAATGGGTTAGCTGAGCAGTGACTCCACATTTCTCATCTTAAGAAAAGATCTTAAGAAAAAAACAAATAAACAAAAAAACCCACTAAACCCCCCCCCAGAAGCAAACCCCCCTACCCCCAGTCTATTAATAATCATTTTAAGCTGTTAAAAATATTGAACATATTGCTGCTCATAACTGACTCACTTTCCTATTCAAATGTTTGGCTTCTTTTTGCCCATCTCTGCATTGCAGCACATTATTTGGCAATTTGGGGACATTTTTAGCAGCTTACAAGCATGATTAGATGGATTCTTCATGCCACTAAAACCCTTCATTGGGAATCAGGAACTTTTGCACACAATACAAGAGCACAGGGGTTGGCAATTCACAGCTGTGATGCACCCCACGTTTTCTCCTTTCCCCACAGCCATCATTAATATCTGATTTTTGTATTTTTTATTTATTAAATTCTGTCCAAAGCAAGCATGCAGAGCTAAACTTACATTCCTCATGCCAGCAAATTTTTCCCTTCCTCAGTAGTCATAGGGGATGTACCTGATTAATCCAATCCTAATATAAAATCTCAATTTGACTTCAAGAGATTTTTATCTTTCCCATTTCTTTAGCTGTTTTCTTTTTCTCTTTTTGGTGCACTTGTCAGCTAAGGTGATATCATGATACATGACTGCTGATAAAAAAAAAGCAGCAAAATCTGAATGCCAACAGGCAGCTCAATCCACTGCACGTGCTCCATGACTGCAGGATATAAAGTCTTCCTTAGGAGTAATAATTTCCAAAATTTCCAGGTTTTATCACAGAATGCTGTCTCAGAGTTTTATTTAAGAGTTCATTTCATTTGGATCTTGGTCTACAACAATAAGTAAGAGCCAGATCCATCCCAAGCTGTGTGTTGGTGATTCCTGGCTGTCAGGTTTAACACACTGACTCACAGGTTTGTCCACAATGTGTAAAATTAAATAAATGTCTGATGAGCTGTTACATTCATTTGGAAGCAAGAAGATTTGACTCCATAATTAATGTAACAGGAGTGAAACAAACCACTAGTTCTGGCTCTTTGTGCAGGTGCTGAATGAGCAGGGCTGTGAACACTGCTTCAAGAGCAGAATTTGAGGTTTAGCAGCTTGGAACAAGCAAGGGGAAAAAAAAAAAAAAAAAAAAAAAAGAGAGAATTTTAAAATATCTTTTAAAGATCATTTCTAACCACTCTAAAACAGAATCATACAAGCAAAACCTTCAGCAATGCAGTTCAGCTCAGGTTGCTCCAAGCCCCATCCAACCTGGGCTGAGACACTGCCAGGGATGGGGCAGCCACAGCTTCTCTGGGAAACCTGGCACAGGGGCTCAGCACCCTCAAATTAAAGAATTTAGTCATAATATCTCCAACCTAAATCTCAAGTCTTCAAGTTTGAAACCATTTCCCCTTCTCTCCCTACACCCTCTGAGCATCTCAGTGGCTCAGCTCTGGACACCTTCCAGGAGCTCTGTGTCCTTCTGATGTTGGGGACTCCAGAACTGGACCCAGAGCTCCAGGTGGGGTCTGACAGGAGCAGAGCAGAGGGGGAGAATCCCCTCCCTCCAGCAGCTCAGAGAGATTCAGCCTGGAGCTCTCTCAGTCCAACTTTGCATTCCCTGGCCAGTTGTGGCAGTCTCATTTTTAATTAGGGTTATTTTTAGGCTGGGGCCACCAAATTAACAATAGACCATCATGTATTTGGGAACATTGTGGGTTTCCAAGGAGTTTTAATTTAGGTTTGTTTTTTTTTCTCTGATAGATAGATATCAGAATTTTTGCTTGTCTTGTGCCAAGTGTATTTGTTTTGCAGTAAGTCTGAATATTGCTTGTTCCCCTCTCCTCTTGTGATGGTTGAATAAGAAAGAAGATTAATACCAAAAAAAAAAAAAGGAAAAAAGAAAAGAAAATGAGAACGCTGCTGTTTACATTTTGTGCCTTATTTTTATTAATAATTGAATACATCTAACATTGCTTTTATTGAGGAAACAATAAGAGTTTAATAAGTGAACAAGCAGTCCATCAGAAAAATAACTGCTGGTTATAAGATTTTTTCAGGGGGCAGAACTGGTTTTGCTGCAAATCATCAGCAGGACACTTTCTGACCATTGCTGCCTCCTGAGCACCCCATGTTATTCCTCAGTGGGGTGAGGCAGCTACAAAGATAAAGTGAGATTTCAGGGGAGATAATGTGCAGCAGCAGCAGCCAGTGTCAGAGCTTTGCTGCTCACATGGAGCCTGGGGGCTGAGCTATGGCAATAACCATGGAATCCCAAAATGCCAGGGGCTGGGAGGGAGCTGTGGAGCTGATCCAGTGCAAGCCCTGCCCCAGCAGGATCCCCCAGGGCAGGACACACAGAACACATCCAGGTGGGCTTGGAAAGGCTCCAGAGAAGGAGACTCCACAACCTCTCTGGGCAGCCTGGGCCAGGGCTCCCTCACCCTCACAGCAGAGAAGTTTCTCCTCAGCTGGAGCTGGAACTTCCTCTCTTCTCCCTTCAACCCATTCTTCCTTGTCCTACTCCTGGGCACCACTGAACAGAGATTGGCCCCTTCCTCTTGCCCCCCAGCCCTCAGCTCTTGATGGACATTCAGAGATCCCCTCTCAGCCTTCTCTTCTCCAGGCTGAACAGCCCCAGGGCTCTCAGGCTTTCTTCCCAGCAGAGATGCTCAAGTCCCTTCAGCATCCTCAGAGCTCTCCCTTGGCCTCTCTCCAGCAGATCCCTGTCTCTCTGCAACTGGGGAGCCCCAAACTGGACCCAGTATCCCAGGTGTGGTCTCACCAGTGCAGAGGTGAGGGGGAGCAGAACCTCCCTGGATCTGCTGGACACACTTTTGGTGATGCCCCCCAGGAACCCATTGGTCTTTTTGGCCACCAGGGCACATTGCTGACCCATGGAGACCTTTAGAGGTCCCTTCCAACTCAAATCATTCTATGATTCTGTGAGATCCCCAAACCCTGGGGATCCAGGGTTCATCCCCAGACAGAGATTTTCAGGACATCATGCCAACCTCCCCTGTCTGTCTTTCAGCCTGCCTATTTCCTTTCAGCTTGGATATCCTATTTTTTCCTTCTCTACATAATATGGAAGTCAAAGCCTTCTGATGGTGGGTGTGGGGACATGAGCACTTATTTAAAACCCCATCTTCCCACACACTTTCTTGGATGTGCCTTTCTTCCTGAACACCAATGCCAGATCAGATCTGCTCGGGAGGGCTGAAATTTGTGACAGATGCCTCCTGATGCTCAGAACATGAGCCCACATATGCTGCTCCACAGGGACTTCTCCAAGATCCTCTCATCTCTTATGCCAGGTTCCAGATTTAACTACCAAGACAGAGTTTTTAATGGGTCTCATAAATATGATTTCACGGCCGTCAAATGTTGCTCTTGGTTTCTACAGCTTTGGGAAGTAGTGTTATGAAGGTGATAAATCTGTAAATCTGCTGAACCATCTCAAAATGCTGGGAAAATAAGTAGATGGTGATATATATGTCTCCCCTTGCACCAGAACTTGCTGCCCAGAGCAGATGCAAGGGCTGCTGGTGGTTCCTCCCCTCAGATTGTGGGACCCCTATGGAAAAGGTCCTAAAAGTGACAGACAGAGCTGGTGTCTCCTGGTATTGCCAGCCAGAAGCTGAGCTGCCCCTTTCTAAGCACTCTTCCCTTTTGCTCTCCAGTGTCAGGAGGAGAAATGGAGGGTTTACTACAAAAATCCTCTTCCACTCCGTTCTCTGTCTCCAGGGCACTTGACTGTAATGATCCTCAGGAGCTTCCCTGCAGAGAAGTTCCACTCTCCTCTTTTTTAAGATATTGCCTGATTAATGACTTCCCAAGACAGCCAATAACACAGAAGGACCCAAACCTTTATCTTCTGTCATCCTTCATCCTGAACAATTGCTGTCGTGCAACATTTGGGGGGGGAGGGAGGTGTCCAATGTAACAGGAAGGGTGAGGAATCACCAGTTTACTGATGTATAATTCATCTTTCTTAAAAAAAAAAAAAAATCAATTCCTACAGCTCGCTTGACCACCAGGACCAGGGAAAAAAGCTCTGCAGCACAAACTGTCTCCCCCCACCTCCCCTCCAGAAAGTCCTTTGAAGGACCAAAAGTTGCTGTGATTGGAAAGTGCACACACACATCCATCCCAGCTTCATCCCACAGCCATCCCAGCTTCATCCTGCATCCATCCCAGCTTTGTGCTGGGACTGGAGGAAGCTTCTGGCTGCTGGGTGGGACCCAGAAGTGTCCTCACTGCCTGTGACACAGCACTGCTGGTTTTCAGACCTGTTGTGTCTTCCTCTTCAAATCCTGGTGCTGTTAAAAGGGAGGCTTGAACTGCAGCCCCCATTCAGTCAAACCCCCCAGGCACAAGAGACAGGAGACCTTGTCCAATGAATTAAGAATCAGAGAATAATTGGGGCTGGGAGGTCCCTCTGAAGGTCACCCAGTGCCACCCCCCTGCAGTATCAGGGACACCCTCACCTAGATCAGGTTGCTCAGAGCCTCCTCAAGCCTCACCTTGAATATCTCCAGGGATGAGACCTCAACCACCTCCCTGGGCACCCTGGGCCATTGTTCCACTGCCCTCCTGGGAAATAAATTTTTCCCAGAATTTGTGTTTTTTCAAATTACGTTCTATCATCCTGCACTGAGAGTTTCATATGTAGAAGAACAATTCTGCCCCTGTCTCCTGTAGATGGTTACTGGCTGTGGGTCCCTCCTGTATCCACAGGCTTGAACTCCACACAGATGCTCTGCAGCTGACCACTTCTTTGCTTGATGACATTTTTATGTTTGCTTGAACACCTCCTTAACCCAGAAGGAGCTTTTCAGCCAGAGGTGTGGACACAGCTGGTGTAGGAACATGGGTGGCTATGGGTGTCTGGTGAAGTTCACAGAATGAATCCCAGAGTGTCAGGTGGGAAGGGACCCCAAGGCCCATCTGCTCCAACCCTTCTCAGATTCTTGTTGATCTGAGATGTCTCAGCACCCCCTGGAGCTGAGACTTCCAACTTTCCAGAGGGGGGGAATCCACCCCTTCCCCTGGGAGACCATTCCAAGCTCTGACTGTCCTCATGGGGAAACATTTTCCTCTGGTGTCCAATGGGAATCTGCCCAGGAGCAACTTGTGCCCATTGCCCCTTGTCTTGTCCATGGGACTCCTTGTCCATAGGGAGTCTCCATCTGCTCTGTACCCCCCTTTAAGTCCTGGATCATGGGCAGGAGGTCTCCCCTCAGCCTCTCTTCTCCAGACATACAGAAGTCACTGTCTGCCACGTGGGCAATGCAGGACTGCAGAGACACCATTATCCTTCTTTCAAGGATGAACAAACTCAGTTTTCTCAGTGTGTGTTTCAGTCCTCTGCTCATCCCCATGGCTCTCTCTCCATCCTGTTCCTCTCCACATCCTTTTTGTGGAATGATGTTCCTGTTGGTTGTCAGAAGGGCTCCTTCTTCCACAGGGATTTTTCACCTTCACTGCGTGGAAATATTGTTATTGTCTGCCAGTATCCCTAATATTCAGAACTTCCCAGGATGCCAAAGGGTCACTGGTCTGACCACACACTGGTCTGAGTGTTTATCAACACCAAACATTTGCAAATGTTTTGAAATCTGCATTTGGCTTGAGCTGCTATTTACAAGCAGTAGAGACAAAGTAATGTCAGCTGCCTCAGGGAAGGACTGAGGATCCATCAGGGGATTCAACCTGGAAATGAAAGCAGAAAATGGGGTTTAAAAGATAATAAATTCAGAGGAAAGTAATGCAGGGGTGGAAGCAGGTTTGTGGTGGGAGGAGGTAGTGACTGGATGTAACTGAGGACAGGATGATGTGTTCAGACCCTTCCTGGCTCTGCTGAAGGCTGGAGATGCTAAGATGTTAGAGGCTGAAATTTCTGCTCTTCCTGTTTCTAGTAGAAGGATGAGATAATAACAGCACAGAGTCATAGTGATGGGGTTTTGCCAGGACACTCTGGCCAGCAGAACCTTCTCCCATCAGCTGCTCCAGGAAAACCTGTTAGATGGCAGAGAGAAAAAAGGAGAAAGGGAAAGATAAATTACTAGAGAGGAAAGGAGCTGAGTGAACCAGAAAGCCACGTGGTACTCTGGAGTCTGCATCACTTCAGCCCTTCACACTTAGGAAGGATTTATTACCCCATATATCTCATTTCAACCTGTTGGTTTCTGACTCTGAAAGATGGTGATAAATCTGGCAGTGCTCTTTTGCCTCTTTTGTGCTCTCATTAGCAAACAATAACTCAGCTTTGGAGGTTGGAGATGGAAGCCATGGACCAATGTTGGGAGAAGCTTGCAGGCAGCTGGTTTGAAAGGGTTGGGTTTGAAGGGCTGCCAAGCCAAAAAAAACCCAAAAACCCTTTCAAAATGTGGCTCTTCCCAACCCCAGAGATCCTTCCCAAGCTTTGCCTTCACTGCAGAAGTAAACAAAAAAAAAATTCAGTGAATTCTGTAGCTTGAGGGAAGATTTTAGTCAGGGTCAAGTGGTATAACCCTCACCTGTGGGTAACCAGCAGTAGTCAAGGCTCAACCAGAGCATTTGTGTGACATTTCCAGTCTGCCCAGTATCTACCTCACCTCTAGGTAGTTAATGCAAAAAAAACCCAACATACATCTAAACACGGAGAAGAAAAAATTCCTGAGAATTCCATGTGGTACCTGAAGGATTTTGCCTGTCTCCTTGAGAATTCCAAGCCCCTCAGTCTAATTTAAACTCAGCAATTCATGTATCCTGACCTCATTTCTGACTGTGGGGCTGTTGGCTCTACTCCTGGAGCTATGTTTTCCCCCCAGGATATGTTCTTTTATCCCATTTCATGTGACTTCCTTTAGTTACAACCATGCATTATCTTTCCTGCCACAGCCCTCTCAATTTTGCCTCTGCTCCCAGAACTTGCTGTGATTTATGAATTAGTCCTGGAATATCACAGGCATCTGATCTGCAGTAACACAACTACAGCTGGCCTGAGCCTAGAAGTAAAGATATTAAATTTAGTGTGCTTTTAATGCAAATCTTATTCTCCCTTCCTCAAGGCTGGCAGGTTATTTTCTACCTATTATCTTCAGACTCCGGAGGTTGACTTTGGGACTACTTGGAGGTGAACTAAAGCTGGTGGGGAGAATTTCCCCCATATCATAGAATCATAGAATGGCTCAGGTGGGAAGATCACCTGGAACCACCCCCCTGCCATGGTCCCAGGTTGCTCCAAGCCCCATCCAACCTGGGCTGAGACACTGCCAGGGATGGGGCAGCCACAGCTTCTCTGGGAAACCTGGCACAGGGGCTCAGCACCCTCAGATTAAAGAATTTATTCATAATATCTCCAACCTAAATCTCAAGTCTTCAAGTTTGAAACCATTTCCCCTTCTCTCCCTACACCCTCTGAGCATTTCAGTGGCTCAGCTCTGGACACCCTCCAGGAGCTCTGTGTCCTTCTGATGTTGGGGACTCCAGAACTGGACCCAGAGCTCCAGGTGGGGTCTGACAGGAGCAGAGCAGAGGGGGAGAATCCCCTCCCTTGGATATAACACAATGCATTGCCAGTGCTGGAAGGAGGGGAGGAAAGGGGTAAGGATCAGGACTTCACCCCAGGGGAAGCTGACTTCAGGTCCAAGTGGAAGCAGAGGAGTGGTGGGGAACCAAAGCTGTCACCTTCTGCCTTCTCAGGTGGCTCAGCCATGCTGGGTGAGGGGCTGCAAGGTGTAGTGATGCTGTCTCTGCAAGGACATGCTCTTCTCCCCCTTCCTTTCCATCAAGATAAAGTTCCTGTAGCTCCAGGTAGGTAGCTTCCAGGTATTTAGTTTCAGCAGGGATCATCCAGGGACAGGGAGCAGTGGATCCCAGAGCTCCCGCAGTTACACACAGCCTGGGCAGGATGAGGCTCAGCTCTTCCCATGCCCATGATCATCCAATCATCATGAGTTGATGTCAGCTCATGCCACTGGTGATTGGTGTGGAGCTGCTTGCATTTTAAGACATTTAATCCTGCTACTGGGCTTAAGTTATTCCTGGAACACTTAAAGATGAAACTCCTTGGATATTTCTTAATATCAAGAGAATTTCCCCAAGTGGTATACAACAATAATTAATTTTTACCCTTTTTTTCTCATTCTAATGCTTTGGAAAATGTTTCTGGAAGGTTCCAACATGCTCCATCCACCCCTCCTAGAGATGAAACTGGATAGAAACACACAAGTGAAAAATGAGACAAATGTTCATCATTCCTGTCACCCATCCACCCTCCCTCAGCAAAACTCTGCTTTCCTTGCTGTGTGGAGCAGGTGGGATGGCATTCCATCACTGGCTGCTTTTCTGTGGCATTGCTTCTTGCAGCCAACAAAAGATGACTGACAATAACTTACACTGAAGCCTTCCTGAGGAAAGGTGAATAAATTCACCAAGGAATGCTGAGGCATGTAAGCAGAGCTGTCCCAGGGGTTGGCTGACATAATTCAACCCTGTTTCCTGAAAGGAAGATCTACAATAATAGCAGAAAATGGCTGTTGTGTGCTGGCCATGATTATTCTTCTTAAAAAGATGTTTACTGCATTCCATGGCCTTTTTTTTTCCTGGGCCAGTCAGCAGACTGAATAAACCAAAGCTAGGGTAAGGCAGTGAGATGTACTCTTGGGTTCATTCATGTCCCTGAAAGATTTTCTGTTAAAAAAATACTAATTATTTGGAGGGAGGAGTCTTAGAGACATCATGTGACACAGGATGGCTCCAGAATCATAGACCTGGAGAGGCTGGAGGGTTGGGTGGGGAGAAATTTAATGAAATACAGCAAGGGCAAGTGAGGAGTCCTGCATCTGGGATAGAAAAAAAAATGTACTAGTACACATTGGGGACTGAGCTGTTAGAAACTGGCATAGAGGAAAAAGTCCTGGTGGCCAGAAGGATGCCCATGAGCCAACAAATTTGACCTGGTGGCCAAAAAGGCCAATGGCACCTGGGGGTCATTAGAAAGGGGGTGGTTTGTAGATTGAGAGGTTCACTTCCCCATCTGCTCTGCCCTGGTGAGGCCACATCTGGAATATTGTGTCCAGTTCTGGGCCCCTCAGCTCCAGAAGGACAGGGAACTGCTGGAGAGAGTCCAGAGCAGAGGCACCAAGGTGGTGAAGGGAGTGGAACATCTGGTGAGGAAAGGCTGAGGGAGCTGAGGGGCTCTGAGCTTGGAGGAGAGAATGAGGGGGGAGCTCAGAAATGGTTATTAGTATGTAAAGGGAGAGAGCCAGGAGGATGGAGCCAGGATTGTCTGAATTATAGCCAGTGATAGGGCAAGGAACAATGGACACAAGCTGGAGCCTAGGAGGATCCACATAAATAGAAGGAAAAACTCTCCTGTGAGGGTGAGGGAGCCCTGGCTCAGGCTGAGACCACTGCTGGGATACTGGATCCAGTTTGGGGCTCCCCAGTTGCAGAGAGACAGGGATCTGCTGGAGAGAGGCCAAGGGAGAGCTCTGAGGATGCTGAAGGGACTTGAGCATCTCTGCTGGGAAGAAAGCCTGAGAGCCCTGGGGCTGTTCAGCCTGGAGAAGAGAAGGCTGAGAGGGGATCTCTGAATGTCCATCAAGATCTGAGGGCTGGGGGGCAAGAGGAAGGGGCCAATCTCTGTTCAGTGGTGCCCAGGAGTAGGACAAGGAAGAATGGGTTGAAGGGAGAAGAGAGGAAGTTCCAGCTCCAGCTGAGGAGAAACTTCTCTGCTGTGAGGGTGAGGGAGCCCTGGCCCAGGCTGCCCAGAGAGGTTGTGGAGTCTCCTTCTCTGGAGCCTTTCCAAGCCCACCTGGATGTGTTCTGTGTGTCCTGCCCTGGGGGATCCTGCTGGGGCAGGGCTTGCACTGGATCAGCTCCACAGCTCCCTCCCAACCCCTGACATTCTGGGATTTCTGTGCAAAGCACAGGGCAGGAGCCAGGAATGGCCACAACCCTTTGCTTTCAGTGCACTGAACACCACCTCAGCCTCACAGCAAAACCTTTGATGTGTTCTGGGGGCATCCAATTGACTTGGCAGGGGTGTTTGCTGCCAGGGAATGCCCAACTCAATTTTCCATTTATGAAAAGAGAGGATGTGAATTTTCCACTGCTGATTTACACCAGACTGGTGCAGCCTTCCTTCGGGTCTCCCTGAGACAGATAATTTCAGTGATCCCAATGGACCAGAGGAATGATTTGTCCCTCGTCAGGCTGTTTGGCAAATAAGGTTGTAGCGTCTTGCAGCTGGCAAACAATCAATTGTTGCATAATTAGTTGCATTTTTGCACCACTGGCAGTAAAGTTCACCAGGGCTGAGCTGCTTCTCTGTCCTTCCCTGCTCATTAGAGCTTTATTCACATTCCTCACAGAACAGCTTAGTTTGCTTTTTACTTTTAATTAAAAAGGCAAACTTTTGGCATCTGCATGCTCTGAAAATGCAAACAGTTCTTAATTAAAGTGCAACATAGTGCCAGAAATAAGCATAATTAATTGGGCAGTGCAGCAGTTAACACTGTGCTCCATTCTGTGTGTACAAAACCACAAGAAATTGCAAAAACCATTAGCAAAGGAATAAAACAGCCATAATAAATCAGTGCTGCACCCTTAAGTCCCTTTCTTTCCCTCATTACGATTATTCCTCTGAGGTTCATATCCATCCTCTCATCCTATTGCATTAAAATCTTGATAGTGTGTCTTCTCACTGGGTGTTAAAATGAATAATCAGGCAACTGAGTATTTATCATTGCTGTTTCATACCCATCTAATAGGAAACCTGGGTGCTGAGTGTATTAGAGCTCTATTATTGCATCACATGACAGCAATAATCATGTCCCTAATTTCTGCTGTAGGAGATGGATCCAGGATGCCAAACTGAGATCTGGGAGCTGAATTTCCACAGTCCCTGATAGATGGATCCCAGGCTTTACTTGGACTTAGCAGTGTAATTTGAACACCTCCTTTATGTGCTGAAGATTGATTTGAACTTGGTTAGCCAAAGCCTGGGGATCTCCTCAAACAGCAAAATCCTGCCAGCAACTACATAGATTCTGGGAGCCTCTAAAGGTGCAATTTCCATTCAAGGTTCTTCCAACTCTGGCTTCAAACCAGAGGAAAAACTCTGAGGTTCTTCAACCTGCAGTCATTCTGAGGAATTCCACAATCCCCTTCTGAGGAATTCCTTTGCACATCCACATGATGTCTTTCTAGGAGTCTCTGGTGATTAAAGAGGTTTTGATTTGGTTGCAACAAAGAGGAAAAAAAACCCAACAAACCCCAAGCTCTTTCAGGACAGTTTGGGCACATCCATAGATGAGGCTGTGCCTTTCCCCTCAATGCTTATGGATTAAAAAACCTGCAAATACATCCCAAATCCAGCCTACTTCTGTTTCAGGACAGAAGCTCAGTTGCTAGGAACATCACTCTAAACCTAAACATGTTTAAACCAAAAAAAAGAGATGATTTTTTAAATTGTTATACTTCTCATAAGCTCCTGGTTTCCAAACAGCCATCAAGGAATAAAATTAAAACATTTAATGCTCTTCTGGAGCTTACTGATGGATAGATACTCCTTCTGTGGCCTTGATCTTCACACTGCCTTCCTGCTGATGTCCAGAGGAGCTCTTGCAGGGTTTCTGTAGGATCCCAACAAGCTCCAGGTCTCCTTAATGCCCTATGAACCATACTCACACTCTGCTCCTGCCTCCTCTCCCAACCAAAAAAAATCCCAAAGCAAACCCAACCCCCTCATTTTAAAACTCCCTTATTATAATTTTGCCTTGCAGATAATTACCCACATGATTTAGTAGCTACTGAAGAGAATGGAAAGGCTTTTCCTGAAGGATGGACCCAGGCTCCCAGATATCCCATAGCCACATGAAGAATATCCTGCCTGTTTCCATCCAGCTTTCATCTGGGTCAGAAAAAGAGAGTGTATAAAATTCCTGCTGCAATCTGTGCAGGTTGTTTCCTGCCCCATGCCCTGATGCAGAGCTTCCCTTCTTTCCTGAGTACCCCAACCCCCCAAAATTCAATACAGTTCTGAAGCAGCAACTTGCCAGAGGGTCCCATGCT
Organism: Phaethornis superciliosus; assembly: GCA_023637945.1. Taxonomy (NCBI): domain Eukaryota; kingdom Metazoa; phylum Chordata; class Aves; order Apodiformes; family Trochilidae; genus Phaethornis; species Phaethornis superciliosus. Next base: position 41,554,689 of record JAJQWJ010000006.1, on the reverse strand, counting down.
TCAGAAACAGCTGCAGAAGAAATGGGTTTGAAATTCTGTGGTTGATTGAGTGATATTTTAATGATGTAACTGCTCATCTTGAAGTTTGCCCAGCTCCCATTCTGCTGACAAATATTTTTATGTGTTGGATTGATTTAAGCCTGTAAATCTCACTCACAAGCTCTTTATAGGACTGGAGAAAAGGCAGAAGCCTAAAGACCAAATTAATTTTTGTGCCCATGTGTTGACACCCTACGTTTTCTGTTTGCAATTGCTGCTAAGAATCAGTTTACTCGTGCACTCAGGAATGGCACTCGGCTCTTTGAATTAATAATTGCCTGATTTATACATCCAAGTGGAGATGTGCAGCAGTACCAAGCATCAATGCTTTGAGCAGAGAGGACCAGGTCAGCAGAACTTAATTACTGAATTGACAAAGACATAAAAGTCATAACCCAGCCATGATTAAAAAAAAAATAATTTACTAATTCTGATGATGCTGAAGGAAGGAAAAATGGAACAAATAGCATGTATCTCACATAGTCCTATCTATATTCCACTTTTTGGGTCTTTTTGTTTGTTTTTTAAATGCAGATAAATCAATAAGCCAAGGTAGATTTTGTGTTTTTATTTTTTAAAGTAAATATCAAATAGTAAAGTTTCCTGCATGGATCCTGCCATAGCCACCTGGCAGCTTTGCAAAGTGGAGGAAAAAATGTGGAAGGACAAACTGAGCCCCTCTGTTTAGCACAGAAGGAATAACCTCCCACCAGTATAAAAGTTAAAATATACTTTGCGAATCTACTGCTATGCCTTGTTTAGCTGAGCCTCATAAAACAAATAGATTGGCATTATGGGAGGCTGGTTTGCAATTTAGCAGTGCACAGAAATTCTCATCACCCCAGTGAAAATGTAAGGTAAAATAACCACCTGAAAGCATCCCCTGCTTTGAATGAGACAATATAAAATGTAAAAGTGCTCTCGGGCAGCAGTGCCTACTCTGCTTTTAAAAGAGAATAAAAATCCAATAAAGTGTTTCAGATTAAAAATAACTGCAGCATCTACACTTGAATATCTCCACAGGGCTATTCCCAGGTTTCTTGGGCATCTTCAGTGACATTTTCATCAGGGGAGCCAGAAATGCCCCTGATTTCTCTGCCTCCCAAATCCTTGCAGCTCTGGAGAAACTGGAGGTTGGGTTCAGAGATGACAACACCTCTTCTTCATCCTGCTCTCCCCTTCCCAATCCCATTCCTCCTTTGGCCCCAGTGGAGAGGGGATGCATTTTTGAGCAGTCCCATTAATCTCTCCATGGTTCCAGCCAGCAGCACAGAGCTCTCAGCATTTGCTCCAGGACTTCTTGGCCACTCTGTGGGGCTTGGAGACAGAGGGCCAGGGAAGGCTTTGTGCCTTGGGATTAACTCAATTTGGAAGAGAATCCCAGGCTGACAGGCACCACAAAACTACCCTGAGCACCAAGCCCTGGTGCAGTCATCAATAAACTGAAGATAGCTGCTTCTGACAAATAAGTTGGCTTAAAAAAAACACCCACAAAGATAAAGAGGAGGAAAAAATACCTTATGTGCATCTTGTAAATGCAGTTCATAGTGGAATTTGGTGTTTTATCCTACGTGGAGTAATTGTCTGGTGCACGAAATAAATGAAATGAAAGCAGTGGAAACCTCCCCAGTGATATGAGAGTGTTTCTGATGTGCCTCTGTTCTAAGATAAAATGCCTGTGGGGAGTGAGGGTTTAGGTAAAAGCCTTGCAAGTGAAAAATCCCTCTGGGAGAAAGATGCTGCTGCTGTGCAGCAAACTCCTGAAAGCAGATGGGGTTGGAGTGCCACTTTTTTGTGGGCTTCATGGGGATTTTACAGGGGTGTTTTTTCAGAGTCATTCAGGGCAGGGAAAGGACAGCAGGGCTGCAGTTCCCAGGCTGCTGGAAATGGGTCACTGAGGAAAGGTAACAGTGGCTGCCCCTTGGATCTGGGTCTGGATGTCAATGCGTGGTAAAATGTGGTGTAGTAAAATGTCAGCTCTTGGAAGAAAGGAGCACACTGCTGGTGGACCCCAAAATCTCAGCAGCATTGAGTCACCCTGCAGAGACAAGCAGAGCTGAGGATTCCTCTTTAGTTCAGATGATTTGGCAAGGCCAATGTCTTGGTGTCTGCCATCCTCCCAAAGGAAACCTTGCCCAGCTTGGGACTGATGGATGCTCCTGTTTCAAGAAAGCTGGGGAAGGGATTTGACATGGGGGTGTAGTGAGAGGACAAGGGGAAAGGGTTTGAAACCTGAAAAGGAGAGATTTAGATTGGACATGAGGAAGAAATAGTTTGGTGTGAGGGTGCTGAGCCCCTGTGCCAGGTTTCCCAGAGAAGCTGTGGCTGCCCCATCCCTGGCAGTGTCTCAGCCCAGGTTGGATGGGGCTTGGAGCAACCTGGGCTGGTGGGAGGTGTCCCTGACCATGGCAGGGGGTGGCAATGGAGCAGCTTTAAGATCCCTTCCAACCCAAACCAGTCTGGGATTATATGATACTTTACAACAATTTCACTAGCAGAAATAGATGTTTGAGAAATTATCGAATTAAATGGGTCTCTTCCTTTCCATGCATGCACACCCTCCCCTTCTGGACATTTTCTTCCTTTCTAGACATCGGTTGAAGGAAGACACCCTACTGTTAAATCAGAAGCATCCTTCTACTACTAAAAAAAAAAAATCTTCTCTCCCCTTCTCCAAGGGATGATAGCTCCTGCTTGAAAAGTCTCACAGGTCTGATTCCTTCTTCCAGCAGGCAATGAAGCCCTGTGGACTTTCTGGAAAGATCATCACATCTATCATTACTTCTTGAGTTTGTTTTTCATTTCCTTTCCATTTTTAACATGCAGAGTCAGAGTCACGAGAGGCTGAGCAAGCAGAGAACAGGGAATGCATCTTCTGCACTGGTTGACCTTCCTTTCCTTTTCCTTTCCTTTTCCTTTCCTTTTCCTTTCCTTTTCCTTTCCTTTTCCTTTCCTTTCCTTTCCCTTTCCCTTTCCTTTTCCTTTCCTTTCCTTTTCCTTTCCTTTCCTTTCCTTTCCTTTCCTTTCCTTTCCTTTCCTTTCCTTTCCTTTCCTTTCCTTTCCTTTCCTTTCCTTTCCTTTCCTTTCCTTTCCTTTCCTTTCCTTTCCTTTCCTTTCCTTTCCTTTCCTTTCCTTTCCTTTCCTTTCCTTTCCTTTCCTTTCCTTTCCTTCCCATCCTCCCTCCCCCTGGCAGGAACATCCCCAACATCCACTCCATTCATTCAGGAAGCAGCCAATGCTCCTGCTTCTTTGTGAACGATGAAGAAACCATTTCTTCCACCTGGTTCTTGCTCCAGAAGAGCTGCCTTTAGCTCTCAGATGATAGTAAGGATTTATTTTCAAATCCTTTGTTTATTCTTACCCTGCAGTCCCCAGCTGTAATCTCTCCCAGTTTCCCATTCAGGCTGTGGCACAGCAAGACAAAAAGACTTCCAGGCTTCTAAAAACTCAACTGCTTTTTTTATTAGGCAAATTATTTACCGAAATGCTTGGGTGAGATTTGCATTCTGACCATGTTCCCTCAGCCTCCTGCAAACCCTTCTTCTGCCATCTGTGCTTCCCCCTCCCTGCTCCATGTGTGCTGCTCCTTCTTGGCATTTAGCAACTGCTCTCCTGTCTCCTGGGCCAGCTTTTCTCACCTGGATGGGGCAGGAGGTGTCAATAAATTGCCCAAACCTCAAGAACTGCTTTTCAACCTCTTCTCCAGTGCCTGCTCCGGGGGGGTTGGGGGAAAAGAGCTGAGGGAAGGCAGCAGGGATGTGTTTCAGCACAATCTGTGCTGTTTCTGAAGGGACCTGTGCCTCCAACCAAAGCTTCCTTGGTCATTCAACAGGGTAAGAAAAAAATCTGAAAATTTCTGCTGGGGAAAACGAGCCCTGGCTTTCTCTTTGCCCTGTTGAAGGCTTCCAGGGCAAAAACATGCTGTCAGCCAAAGGAATATCTGTGGGACCCATCCCTGGGCCAGGCTGAACTGATAATCTCATCACAGCTCCCAGGTTTTTATGGAGCCCACAAGGAAGCTGGAGGTTCTCAGGCTGTGATGCTCCAGAGCTGACCTTGACTGCCCAGGAGGCATCTCCTCCTTCATGCCACAACCCAGGATGGGAGAAGTGCTTCTGCCCTCCTCTCCTGTCATCCCAGAGCCACTGTTACTCCCCCACATCGTGGCCATTTGGAATATTTGACCAAAATCCACAGGTTGCAGCAATGCACAGCTAGCATGGCTTTTTCTGGAGCACAATGATGAGATTTTTTTTTTTTTCCAGCTGCCCAGCAATCCATGGTTGCCAGATGCCTGGAAAAATGACTAATGTGCACATAGTGATGCTTCGTGTACTCACTGTAGTTCCAAACTGAAATTCATCTGCCTGCTGGATGTGCAACCAGCCACAATATCATTGGAACAGCAAGGCCTCCCATGTCTCCTCCAGCTCAGATATCAATTCATCTTTCTGGGCCCATCACCAGCTCCAGCATTTAAAACCTGGCAGCCCAGCGTGACCCATTGTCTAAACATAATGTCAAAGGCATTAAGCAGAATGTACCTTCAGCTTCTGGCTCCTGGGTCTTGCCAAGAATGTGGAGCATCAGTCTAGGATGACAGGGGAGTGCCATGCCAGCCATAAAAATGGACCTGGGGTTGTTGAGCAGGGAGGTGTCTCCTTGAGGGTTTGTTCTTTCTCCTTGCTCTCATCTGTGTGCACACTTCATGCCAGGATTTCTTCTGTCCCCAGGCACACAGCACCTATCACCCCCATGATAGAAACCCTTCATTCTGCTAGGATTATCAGAGAATCAAGCATAAAATGGTTTGGGTTGGAAGGGACCTTAAAGGTCTTGTTCCATTCCCTGCCATGGTCAGGGACAGCTCCCACCAGCCCAGGTTGCTCCAAGCCCCATCCAACCTGGGCTGAGACACTGCCAGGGATGGGGCAGCCACAGCTTCTCTGGGAAACCTGGCACAGGGGCTCAGCACCCTCACACCAAGGACTTTCTTCCTCATGTCCAACCTAAATCTCTCCTTTTCAAGTTTGGAACCATTGCCCTGTCCTCTCACTACACATCTGTGGTTTTAAGTCCTCTTCAATGAGTTCTCTCACCATCCCATCCCAGTGTCCATGATCCTGTCCCATGGCAGAGCCTGACATGGAGCCAAAGGGACCACCAGGACCTTAGAGTCTCCATCTGGTGCAACACAGGCTGCAGGACCTCCCAAAAGTCCTTCCACTTGGAATCAAAGCACAGCCTTTGCAAAACAATTAGCCAGCCCTGATTTAAAATTGCTGAGGACAGAGGAACCACAACAACCTCTGAGGGACTGCTCCCGTGGTTAATTACCTTCATTATTAACAATGTTGGCCTTATTTCCAGCCTGAGATATTCCCTAATGCTGAGCTGTAATCCACCATTGTGTCTCACACCTTCAGCTTGCAGATTGAGTAGCCCATTAGTACCTTTTGTTTGACTGTTAAGAGGACTCCTTTCTTTTGCAATTTTTCACCAAAACACCTTTAACTCTCAGAGTTTTCCAGCCCAAGATACATATTCCATCCTCTCTAGAGCTCTTTCTCATTTATCAGTGCTGTGAATTTGCAGACTGTCGAGCAGGAGGCAGCAGTCTGGAAAAGTCTCTCTTGTGTTTCCAGACATTTCCTGCTGACACCACAATTGAATGTATTTTATTTGGTATTTTATTATGATGATGGTCATTTACTTATTTGTGGTTTCCCTGCCAGGTAGAGGGAGAAAAAGGGACTTTCCTTTGATTCCAACAGATCATCATTTCACCTCTTTTAGAAAGAATGGTAAGTGATGAGTGGAGGCAAAGTAATGAGTAAAGTGATGTTAAGTATAGTAAAGTATGATGTAAAGTAAAGTAAATAGGTAAGTGATGAGTGGAGCTCCTCAGGGGTCAGTACTGGGACCAGTGCTGATAAAGATCTTTGTTGGAGGCATGGAGAGTGGGACTGAGTGCCTTCTCAGCAAGTTTCCTTGGTGACACCAGGCTATGGGGTGAGGTTGACACCTTGGAGTGAAGGAGAGCCATCCAGAGGGACCTTGAGAGGCTGGAGAGGTGGGGCCATGGCAACCTAATCAAGGTCAACATGGCCAAGTGCAAGGTCCCACACCTAGATCAGAAATCCTTCACCATAAGGGTAGCAAGATACTGGGGTAGGCTGCCTGGAGAGGTTGTTTATGGCCTCTCCCTGGTTGGATGGGGCTTGGAGCAACCTGGGCTGGTGGGAGGTGTCCCTGACCATGGCAGGGGGTGGCAATGGAGGAGCTTTAAGGTCCCTCCCAACCCAAACCATTCTATGATTCTATGAATGCTGAGGACTAAAGTCAGTCTGATCCTTACACCCAACATAATCCCTTCCTCCTCTTCTGTGTAAAATACTTGTCTGTCAGACTAACCATGCACTACACAGGGACAGCAGAGAGAGAAAGAACAGGAAAACTTCATGGGGTTTGGTGTGATTATGGTTCCATGAAGAAGAGACTTCATAGAATCCCAAACTGGTTTGGGTTGGGAGGGACCTTAAAGCTCCTCCATTGCCACCCCTGCCATGGTCAGAGCCACCTCCCACCAGCCCAGGTTGCTCCAAGCCCCATCCAACCTGGGCTGAGACACTGCCAGGGATGGGGCAGCCACAGCTTCTCTGGGAAACCTGGCACAGGGTCTCAGCACCCTCACAACAAACTATTTCTTCCTAATGTCCAACCTAAATCTCCCCTCTTCTGGTGCAGAGCAGCAAATGTGACTCTAAACCAGTCCGGGAGTGGAGAAGCAGGAGGGGAAATATGAAGCAACATAATGAGCTAAAGGGTGGCTATATCTTGGGAAGTCCCACACCCACCAACGTCTATTTTTTGTATAGATATGTCTGAAACATCTCCATCAGGGCCAGTTCTGGAGTCACCAATGTCAGAAGGACAAAGAGATGTTTGAGAGAGTCCAGAGGGGGCCACAGAGATGTTGGGAGAGCTGAAGTTTTGGCATCTGCACTTTGCAAGGAGGTTGATAAATGGCAATGTTGTGTGGAGTTGCTACTGGAGAGACAAAATGCCTTCAGCTTGGAGTTGGCTTGAGGTCAGTGTATAAAGGATCTGTGAAAGGGCAAAAACATTCATTATCCTGAGCAGCTCTTTAATTCAGGACTCTGAATCCAATGTCTGTAAAGAAAAGAACTGAAAAAAAAGCACTGAAAGCACTGGTAGAAGGGACCCCAAGGCCCATCTGCTCCAACCCTTCTCAGATTCTTGTTGATCTGAGATGTCTCAGCACCCCCTGGAGCTGAGACTTCCAACTTTCCAGAGGGGGGGAATCCACCCCTTCCCCTGGGAGACCATTCCAAGCTCTGACTGTCCTCATGGGGAAACATTTTCCTCTGGTGTCCAATGGGAATCTGCCCAGGAGCAACTTGTGCCCATTGCCCCTTGTCTTGTCCATGGGACTCCTTGTCCATAGGGAGTCTCCATCTGCTCTGTACCCCCCTTTAAGTCCTGGATCACGGGCAGGAGGTCTCCCCTCAGCCTTCTCTTCTCCAGGCTGAACAGACCCACTTTGGTCAGTCCTCTGATCATCCTCATGGCTCTTCTCTGGACCCTCTGCCCACATCCTTTTTGTAGAGCAGGGACCAAACCTGAACAGAAAACTCCAGGACTGCTCTGACAAGCACCAAGTAATAAATGAAGCACAATCATGTGCTTCACAAGAACAGGAGATGGTCTTGATCATCCTGATGGGTCCTTTCCAACTCAGCATATTCTGTGATTCTGTGTCAGGTGGGATGTGCCATTGATAAAATGATTTAAGTCTTGATTCAATCTGTGCTTTATTTGAAAGGACTTCAGGGGGGCTCTTACTGTGCATTAGCTGAAGGCAGAAGCTGAGCTGTTCAGCTGGAGCAGGGCTCTGGTCTGTTTACAAACACCAAGATTTAGGCCCCTGTGTAAAAGAAAATTTAAAAAAATGAAAGAAAGTTCTTAAGCAGATGTTCAATTCCCAGATCAGACCTTGACATTTACTCATTGCTACATAGGATATAATCTGAGCTGAGTTTTTAATTGCAAATATCAAAATAGTCATAAAGGCAGAAAAGTGAGAGTGATAACCTTTTCCAGGGTAAGTGTAGAAGCTTTGCTTGCCTTCATTCTCCCAGTGCCCTATTATGCAGGAGAATTTAGAGGATTATGGGATAATCATTATGGGACCTTCTTCAGATGATATAAAAAAAAGGCAAAACTGCCTCTCACCCCAACCAACTTAATTTTATAGCAATCCATGCTGCTGTGGCTGTCTGCCTTTTTCTAAAACCTGCTTTTCAATCAGCTTTTTTGGCTTTCAGGTCACAAAATATGTTTGACACTTTGGCCACTGGGGAGTCAGAGGAGAGGCCACATCTGATATAAAATGATGGAAATCCTTTGGCTGCTGGGTTTATCCCTCTTCCTTAAATGGTTCCTTTGGAGCCGTGGGGATGGTTGTCATGTCAGGGTTAGTGTTTGCTTGACCTTTTCAAGAAACAGCTCAATAGCAGGAGAATGCTCATGTTCACCTTCCTCATCCTCCCCACCCATCACCTAAGCAGAGTTACTGGGGGGGCATGGATGTGGGTCCTGACCTCTGAGCCCCTGGAGGGGGAGGTTTGCAAACATTTAACAAGGTAAAAAGGCATCAAAGGTGCAGGGCAGCATTTCAGGTACTAAGGAGAGAGTGGTGTTGGTGACTTTAATCCAGACTTTGTGTGCTGGGGATACTCCCACACTTTCCTCTTCCCCTAGGTGTTAAAAGTGTTTTTTTTTTTTAAGGGTTCAGCTATTGCACCCTCACCCACATCAAATCATCCCGGACAGATTCTGCCAAGCTTCCCTAACTAGCAGAAGATGGAGGCCCATAAAAGTGGCAGGGCATTTAATCCATTAAAATCAGAAGAATTTGGATTTAATTAGATATTTAGGCTGAAGGAACCTGTCATTTTTTAGATTATCTTCCCCAGTGCTGTCACTTGGACTAGCTTGCATCTCCCAACATCATTTTTAGCCTGCAGTGAGGCTCAGGAAAAAAAGGATGGATTCCCAGGAAAACGAAGTTCTTGCTAAATAGACATATGTATTTAAGACCAAACTTCCCTCAGGATTAGTTCAGCTCTGTGTAAGTGTACATAGGTCCCTGGGGTTTGGGTTTCAGCAGAGAGTTTGGGTCTCTGCAAGCACCCAGGATGTTTCTGACACTGAAAAATCCCTTTTCTGAAAATTCAGAGGATACCTGAATATGGCTTTGCATTGGCTCAGAGCCCAGAACAAGTAGGAAGGAGCTTAAACAGGGAGCCTGGCCCCATAGAGAAAAGTGGAGAAAAGGAAATTGTAAAAAAAACCCATAATTGTAAAACTGATAAAAAGAGAAATTGCACAAATGAGGCATGGATTTATTTAGATTTTTAAGAGCTGAGACTTTGTCTAAAATTTGGTGCTCTAGTTAGCTACATTTTAGAGATAGTATCCAGATAGCATGCAATTCAAGTAATTTAATTTTAGTCTGTAGAATACTAGCTTACTGCTTTGAAGTCTGGGTTGATTCAGGTCTGGTTCCAATCATCTTTCCTTACACCAGGACACTTGATCTTCACCTCTCAACAGTTTATTCCTCCCCCTGGAATTACACACACATATATTCAGCTTTTCATCAGGATACAATTACTCTCTGAAATATTTTCAGTGAATACTAAAATTTGAAAAAAAAAAACAAAAACAAAAAAAACAAGCCAAAATGATTCCCTGTAGGCTTCTTCAAACTTGGTATCAGGACAAAGAAAAAGAACAGAACCACTCTGCAGGCTGAGGCTTTGAATGGTGCTTCAGGAAGGGACTTCCAGGGCTTGTTTGTTTATTTGAATGGGTTAGAAGTGTTTAATGTTGACTGAATGAGAAGATTCCTGCTCACAGAAATAGCCTGTGGAATATTCATGTGTTTTCCTGGGCAATGTGGGGTCAGTTCCTGATAGGCAGGAGAGGAACCACCCAGGATCTCCAGTGCTGGGCTGGGGGTGAAGGCACCACTCAACTCCTTCCTGAGCACAGCTCTGTATTTCTCCTCTTCTTACATTTTGGTGCAAACAAAGCACCGATTTTTTTTAGATACCACTCCACAAACTAAAGAAGAAAACTCGATTTTGTCCCCAAAGCTTTTTGATTCTCATTTTTTCTCAGTTTCAATGAGTAGAAATTCCAGACAGTGGGGACAGGGGTGATGTCCCACTCAAGGTACCCATGGGAACCACGAGTGCAGAGATCCCAACATCTGACATGGAAACTCCAGCCCTCCTGGGGTGACCCTGGCAGGGACAGACCCCTGGGTGATGTTCTCCATCAGAGAAACCCAGCACCCACCTTCTCTTTGTGCAGTGAGCACCTCCCTGTCTCTTGGGATGGTGGTGGGGATGGTGGTGGGGATGGTGGTGGGATGGTGGTGGGGATGGAGGTGGGATGGTGGTGGGGATGGTGGTGGGATGGTGGTGGGGATGGTGGTGGGGATGGAGGTGGGGATGGAGGTGGGGATGGTGGTGGGGATGGTGGTGGGGATGGAGGTGGGATGGTGGTGGGGATGGTGGTGGGATGGTGGTGGGGATGGTGGTGGGGATGGAGGTGGGGATGGAGGTGGGGATGGTGGGGATGGTGGTGGGGATGGTGGTGGGATGGTGGGGATGGTGGTGGGGATGGTGGTGGGATGGTGGTGGGGATGGTGGTGGGATGGTGGTGGGGATGGTGGGGATGGTGGTGGGGATGGTGGTGGGATGGTGGTGGGGATGGTGGTGGGATGGTGGTGGGGATGGTGGGGATGGTGGTGGGGATGGTGGTGGGATGGTGGGGATGGTGGTGGGATGGTGGTGGGATGGTGGTGGGGATGGTGGTGGGGATGGTGATGGGGATGGTGGGGATGGTGGTGGGGATGGTGGTGGGGATGTTGGGGATGGTGGTGGGGATGGTGGTGGGGATGGTGGTGGGATGGTGGTGGGGATGGTGGTGGGATGGTGGTGGGATGGTGGTGGGGATGTTGGGGATGGTGGTGGGGATGGTGGTGGGGATGGTGGTGGGATGGTGGTGGGGATGGTGGTGGGGATGGTGGGGATGGTGGTGGGATGGTGGTGGGGATGGTGGGGATGGTGGTGGGATGGTGGTGATGGTGGTGGGGATGGTGGGGATGGTGGTGGGGATGGTGGTGGGATGGTGGTGGGATGGTGGTGGGGATGGTGGTGGGATGGTGGTGGGGATGGTGGTGGGGATGGTGGTGATGGTGGTGGGGATGGTGGTGATGGTGGTGGGATGGTGGGGATGGTGGTGGGGATGGTGGTGGGATGGTGGTGGGATGGTGGTGGGGATGGTGGTGGGGATGGGAAGCAGTTCACAGCTCATTGAAAAAAAAGTGTCTTCTGCATCACCATGGCCTCGGATTTGGTGGCCTGGGGGTTTTCCACACTTTGTAGCTGTGTGACCTGATCTTCTCCCATGTCCTCCTGCTGCAGCTCAGGTCCAGTAGATGGCGACAGGATATAAAGCATTTTGTTCATTCTTCCACAAATTGGCAGGGTTTTATGCTTCATTAATTTTGACCCTCCCCCTTTTAAACAAATTTGTTTTCCTATTGCAAAGTCATGGCTGTGTTTAAGCTCATTTCTTTTGCAGTATTCTCTTTTCTGTAGAGTTCATTTCATGTGGAGTCACAGCCAACCTCTTCTCCCTCTTGCAGGTTTGGAGGAACTGCTCCAGATGTTCCCTGATTCTGCAGTCATCTCGTGCCCTAGGACAAGAGATGCCACCAAGATCAGCTTTTGGGGATTTCTGACCCATCTGCTTTCAAATTCCAAGTCCTTCACCTTACTTCTCAGCTCTTCAAATGATATTTCATGGCCTCCTGCTACAGTAGGTGATGCAGTCCCACACCTGCAGTCCCTAATTCCCTTCAGGAATGTTTCTCCTGGGCATCCCAGCCTGAGTTATTTGGAAATAAGTCTCTAGAAATCCACTCTTCACCACAGCTTGCTTAAGTCATGCTCTTGAGTTGGGCTGCACACTTTTGCTGCCGTTGTCTCTTCTTCAGGATGAAGCATCATCTCAGACAGGCCCTGAGGTGATTTCTAAAATCCTGGTTGTCATGGAGACAGGAACAGGCTGACCACCTCCTGGTTGCAGAAGAAAAGAGTGGGCTCCAGCAACTTCTTCCCAAGAGATCTCACAGCTATCACAGAAAGTGAGGGGTTGGAAGGGAGCTCTGGAGATCATGGAGTCCAACCCCTGCCAGAGGGGTCACACAGGAACACATCCAGGTGGGCTCTGAATGTCTCCAGGGAAGGAGACTCCAAAGGTTTTTGATATCTGCAAGTCCCCCATGGTGACATTTCTTTGTCATGGAGGGCAATCACACCATAGCTCTCTAAGGCATTTGCTGTAATCATGCAAAAGCACTTAAAAAACAACAAAAAAAGACAATTTCATATCTTTTGTTCAGCACTCTTAACCAGTTTGATTACTTCAGAGGAAAGGAAATAATCCCACACATGTTCATCCTTTTAATAACACAACTCAATCCCAGGTAGCAAGAATGACCTTCACTACATACCTTGTGCATCAGAGGAGATGTTCACCTAAAATCCTAACTCCTCCCTTTATAGGAAATGACAGCTCCTGTCAGCAAAGGCAAAGAAAGGAGCTGACAGCCAAGTCTCCCGAGCACAGAAGGGTATCAGCCAGTTAATTAGGGTAATTGAGACACCAATAAGTACAATTTTCCCTCCATTACTGTAGACAGTAGCCAGAGAGATTTATTGATCTCTTTTTTTCTTCAAAAGCAGAGGAAAGCTCTTATGGAAAGCTCTGCTGAAAACTCAGTCACCACATGGAAGTGAAGAAACCATTTCACTTCCCCTTAAGTAGGAAAAAACCCTCATCCTTGCCTCCCATTTTCCAACATTGCTTTGCAATGCATGAACCTGCTGTTCCAAAGCTTTGGTGGCAGAGACAGCCCAGTCCAACAGCTCCCATGGGGGGACTGCTGCCCAGCTCAGCTCCTGCATGGCTCAGGGTTTTGGGGGAAGATGGCCTTAGGGAAAAATCAGCACCTCAGGTGGACCTGTCTGAGCAGTAAAGATGCAGCTTTTTCTGATGGAAACTCACACAGAATTTGAAGCTGTGAGAAGCTACCAGAGCCAGTGGTCTGTGTGACCCAGCTCTTGGAGCAGCCTGTGTCAATGCTACAATGATAGAATGCTATGGGTTGGGAGGGACCTTAAATCTCCTCCATTGCCACCCCCTGCCATGGTCAGGGACACCTCCCACCAGCCCAGGTTGCTCCAAGCCCCATCCAACCTGGGCTGAGACACTGCCAGGGATGGGGCAGCCACAGCTTCTCTGGGAAACCTGGCACAGGGGCTCAGCACCCTCAAATTAAAGAATTTCTTCCTCATCTCCAACCTCAATCTCCCCTCTCCAAGTTTTATCCCCTCTCCCCTTGTCCTCTCCCTACCCCCCCATGTCCAAAGCCCTCCCCCAGCTTTCTTGTAGCCCCTTCAGATATTGGAAGGTTGCTCTGAGCTCCCCTGGGAGCCTCCTCTTCTCCAGGCTGAACAACCCCAATCCCTCAGCCTGGCTTCCCAGGGAGCTGCTCCAGCACTCCCAGCATCTCAGTGGCTCAGCTCTGGACACCTTCCAGGAGCTCTGTGTCCTTCTGATGCTGGGGACTCCAGAACCCAGGTGAGGTTTCACAAGAACAGAGCAGAGGGGGAAATCCTAGCAGACAGTGCTGCTCATTGGCACTGACAAGGGGAAGTCCTTGAGTGCTATCTGTGAAGTTTTGGTGCCACCATAAGTCCTCTTATTTTGTTCAAACAAAAGAAACTGCTCACACTTTCCATAGCAACCAGGCAGCCCCACACTTTAACCCCTCAAACTCACCCATCTTTTGCTAACTGAAAGCAACCCATGCTTTAAACCTTTCCACCCAAGCCATACTTAAAGAAATCCTGGAGAAACCAAACATGGAGTTTGGAAACCAAACCTGGAGTTGTTCCACATGGGTGTAAAGGTGTGTGCTGAGTACCGGGCACCTTCTGATAAATTCCTGATAAATTCTGATAAATGCCCAAAATGAACCTTCCTGGCTGACATGGAGAACTTCAGCTGTAAGGGCCAAGTGAACTTGAAGCACAAGAAGAGCTCCAAGCAGACAAGAAACAGCAGGTAGGTGGTCGGACTCGATGATCTTGGAGGTGTTTTCCAGCCATGATGATTCATTCCATGATTTAATGAATCCAGGCAAAGTAAGCAAAGAAAAAAAAAAAAAAAAAAAAAAAAGTGGAGAGGGGGGATGTGCTTCACTCTGCTGCAAGCTGAAATCCAGAGCAGCTAATTGATTCTTCTCCTTTGTTTTTTTGTTGGTTTTTTTCGAGTGGAATCTAAAAAGTTGGTGCTTTGTTTGCACCAAAACATGAGAATTAAAACAGAGCTGTGCTCAAGAAGGGGTTTGGTGGGAAGGCAATGGCTTCACCCAACAGACTGGAGATTCTGGATGGTTCCTCTCCTACTCTAAAGGAGGATGTGAAAAGGTGGGGACTGGTCTGTTGAGTGAAGTTACAAGTGACAGGACAAGAGGTAATGACTTGGGAGGTTTAGATTGGATGTCAGGAAGAATTTCTTCACTGGCAGGGTTCTGAGGCAGTGACCAGGATGCCCAGGGCAGGGCTGGAGTCACCATCCCTGGAGGGATTGAAGAGTGGGATGGACACAGTGCTTGGGGATGTGGTTAAGGATTTGTCAGTGTTAAGTTAGGGTTGAACTCGATGATCTTGAAGATCATTTCCAAGCAAGGTGGTGCCTTGATCCTCCTGGTAGCTTACAGATCAGAAATCTCCCTGCAGGATTGTTGGCCTGACAGGGGCTTGCTGGGGTTTCAGTGACATTTTTCTGCTGCAGACAGCTCTGCTGACTCTGAATTCTAATTCTGTGTTGCATTTGGCTTGAAGGCTCTTCTGCTGCCTGAGCTGAAGAACCTCTGCTTGATCACTTCTGCTTCTGCATCAGCCTCCTTTGGGAAGTCTCCCAGAGAGAAGAGAGGAATTTCTCCACCTCTTTCACTGAAAAAGCTTTTCCTTGAGGAGCAGGATCTCACATTTCCCAAAGTTGGGAGTTGGTAGTGGAAAAGAGAGGTTCTCTGTTCACCAGGCTGAGTTAAGGCAACCATGTCCCTGTGGAAAAGTGGAGATTGCTATCCTAGAGAAAAGAAAGGAACAAGAAAAGTGGAACAAAGGCAGATGGAGAAACGGTTGAAGGGATTAATTGTGAATCAAGGAGTGGCAATTCATTTGGGTGTGTAATCTGCAATATGCATAATCCTATCCTGAAAGCCAAGTTGTTCAACCATCATGCATATTCATGCTTGGTGCAGGCAAAGACTCAACTTCTTCAGGAGCTGAGCACCTGCTTCTGAGATTTTCCTGAGCAGGGGTGGGATAATTCAGGTGTTTAAAATCAAGCAGGTCATTTGCTGCAAGAACAGTTCTTTGTGTGAGGGTGTTTGGAGGCAGATCACATCAGATCTTCCCATCAAAATGGTCAGTTAGGTGAGAAGAAGTCCCACTTTCTCCCTTCCAATAGCAAGAAGGATGCTTTCTGGGGAAAACAACATAAAAAGTGATGAAACAACAACAGAAAACCCCCAGCAAGCTGGCATGAGAGAGGATTCAGCTTCCTGACGCCAAACCTCAGTTTGGCTTAGTTAGACATGAAGCATCAGCCTTGGTGCAGCAGTGCTGGGATAAATCTCAACACAATTCATGCTTGATAAAGCACCTGTGACTTTAAAGAAGAATTCAGTTGACTCAGGACTAATACTTGAGCTTAAGAACAGGTTTCATCAAGGAACCAAACTGCAGTTTCTGGTTTTATCATCAGTATTCAGTGCCATTAGGGAAAAAACAATAGAGGGAAAAGTCTGTTTACTGTGCTGGAAAGAAGATTGTGATGGGGATTGGAACATTCAAAGGACAGGTTTGTGTCCAGAGTGGAGTAAAAACATGTCCTTTTGTTTATCTCTTGGAGGTATATTGTAACCTATTATAATCTAGTAAAATATAACAAGAAAACAAACAAAAAGACCCACTTACTTTTACATGAAATAAATAAACAAAATTAGCACCATCACCAGGGAGAAATGTACTGAAGTGCCTTTGCTTCAGTTTTTGGTGGACTCTTTTCTAAAGGGAATGAAGATTCTGGAAGTCAGCTTGTGGAAAACCAAAATCCTGCTCTGTTTTCCTAGACCAACCATCTATTAGAGGATAATCCTAACTGTTGATTACTTTATCTATGAATATGGTTATTGTTGACAATATTAGACCAAAACATTATTTTTTAACATAACTGAGATGTGAGTAACAGTATTGAGGGGGAGTTTTGACAGGTTAAGTGCAAATGAAATTCCCACTGTGCTCCTGCTTTCAAAAGTCTGAAAATATTCAACCCAGAGGCAAAATGGCTCAGGTTTTTTTTGATTGTGTTGTTGCTTGGCTTGTGGGTGCTGCAAGGGCAAGTTTTACAGTAATGAGCAGTAAAATGCTGCTGTTACTTAATCTGAAATAACCAAGATTTACCACTGACTGTGTTGAGGAGCTGGGCCCAAAATAATAATATAGAGAAGTGAGGGAACCTCAGACCAAAGTCTGCTTCTTTCAGCCTTCTGGAGGGGAGCTGGTGCTTCTAATAATTTATTCTATAAAAATGGAAATTGTGCTATTGCTCTGGTGTAGGTAGGGGCTGGTCCTGATGTGAAGTTGCTGCATGGGATTATGTCTTGGATTTGATACAGCCCAGAGGGAACTGACACAACCCTTTCCTACCTCTCCATTCAAATCTAATCCAGTAACCTGACCACAAAATTTGTATCAGAGTCTTTACAGCCTCATCCCTGCCTTGCAGCATCCCTGGCTGATGAAACTGAGCTCCCAGACCCTGAGTGATCTGAAGGACTCAGGCTGAATTTAGAGTTTGCAAAGAGCCATGGAAACAAATGGAATAAATTGGCCCAGTTATTCCCTGGGTGCACTGATGAGGCAGAGCTGTCATGTCTGGTTTTCCCATTTATCTGGGGCATCTTCTCACCATTTCTTCTCTGCATTTCCTTGTCCCCAGGTAGTTTCTCTCCATCCTGATGGTCTCTGTAGGGTCCCTCATTGCTGAAACCTCTTCAGAGCAGCTTTCTACTTCTACTTTCGGTACTGTTCTTTCTGCTCTGCTCTCAGAAGTTTCTACACTATATCTCAGTGGCTACAACTGTTCCTCTTTACATCTCTCCACCCACCCTAAAAATAAAACCCATTAAAACCACTTGGCTTTCCACTGGAAAATAATGTAGAAAGTCAGAAGTTTCCTGTGCTTGTAGAAGAAGTTTGGTAAAGCACCCTGGTGACAGCAATAAAAACTCTTCCTGGCTTTATATGTTCTTAAAGCCTTCCAAAACCAGGTTGTTCATGGAAAAGTTTCTAGGAAAGAGCCCAGCAGAAGCCTAAAGAATATTTTATTTCACACATACTTTGACTTCTAAGAGTGGGCAATCCCCCTTACCAAGGGATTCACAGCTTAGGATCAGACTGAGAAACCCATGACTCCAGAAGGATATCCAGAAGGATACCAGCTGCTTTTCCTGTCCCAGGAACTCTCAAAGACTGATTGTGGGTGAGTGGGCTACCAGGCCTTCCATGGCAAAAAAAAATAAAAAAATCAGGATTCGTGCAGATTTTCTTGATGCATACACACTGGCTCCCTACTGTTATTTTTAATCTAGTTTAATTTTTATTTTAATCTTTTAATCTTTTGATTAATTAAAAATCTTAAAATGTTAATCTTAATTTGTCATGTTATTTTGCCCAAAACTCCAAAACAACCCTGCAATGAAAAAAGAAATGACAGGTGCCCCCAGCTCCTGTCCAGGTTTCTTCATCACTTTGGCATTTCTATCTCCTAGCACATTTGGGGGGATAGACTTAGAAACACACCAGGATTTAAGATATCTGGGAAGATCCTTTCCCACTGTTCTCACTTTTCCTTTCCCTTCCTCTTGTTTTCCTAATTTATAGTTTTAGAACTTGTAGAAAAAACTTGAAGTCCTTTGACTGCTGCATGACATTCATGTCCCACTACAGAAATCTGACAGTGCTGGGAGTTGTCATTAGCAATTAGGATTAACAAACCTCACCTCCCTTTGTGCCTTTGGAATAAACATTGATTATTTATCAGTGATGAGCTTTGTTCATGAGTTTTGACTTTCAAAACAGAAAAACAAAACTCCAACCCCATGCTGTCCTTCCCCTTGGCTCCTGTGGTTATGCAAGGTCAGAGAGCTCTGAGTCTTTGAGATAATCTCTGTTCTGACCTCTGCCTGGATTTTATGCCAGAAGACTCTAATAAATCCCCCTGGGGAAGCCCCCTGAAGGGACAATTAAAAGCAATAAACCCACTCAACACCCCCAGTGCAACTGGTTTGGCTGCCTTGGCCAAGGGGTGACCTGAGAAGGGACAATGTCCCAGGTCAGGGAAGGAAGAGCTCCCCATCAACAGGAGAAACTTGAGGGTTCCTTACCAGAGGATTCCCTGAGGAAGGAAGTTCACCTGGCTGGCATGGTAAGCAAGGGAAAAGAGATTTTTTGGGCTCAGGAAAGCCAGCAGCTTCCATGGGTGTTGTAAGGGTTTACCACTGCCTGGCAATTAAACCCAAAGCCAGATGTTCTTTATTAATCCCCTCCTCTTCCCTGATAAAGGAAGGAGAGAGAATAAGGGAGAGAGACTGATGGGTTGGGAACTAAACTACACAGCTTTAATGAAACAGTAATGAGAAATAGGGAAAATTACTAAATCTATACAAATATACAGGAAAAATTATCCCAGGTTCCTCCCCCCCACCCCCAATAACTCTCACATCCCCACCGAGGCTGCAGGGCAGCCCTGGGAAAGTCCAGGCTGGAATCCTGGAGTCAGCAGCAGTTGGGAGCTGGAGGCAGGAACACACAGATTCAGGCTGGGATGGATCAGGAGCACAGGCAGAGGAATGGATGGAATCCTCCCAGGATGCTGAAGCAAACAAGGACCACTTGGCCTCTTCAGTCCAGCCCAGGGAGTTCCCAGCCTAATTAATGCATTTAAAGGAAAACTTTTTGTTAGTCTGGACATAAATAAAATGAACCCCCCATTTCTTTTTAGCTCTACCTTCACTCCTTGCCATCCTTCCCAGGGCCACTCCTCTGCTGCTCAGCCCAGCTGATGTGAAGGCATCTGGATGCAAGGAGGTGGCAGCACCACATCTTTCTCCCTCCCATCCAGCACTTCACACTAAAAGTCTTTTTTTTAAAAAAATTAATTATGGTCTTGTTGGGTTTTTTTCTTTGTTTGATTGTTTAGAGTTTTTTGTAACGAGAAGATTTAATGAATATTTCCACTGCCAGGCCACACCATCACATCATGTCAGGGGAAGTCGAGTAAAAGAAGGGGAAGAAAAAGGTAATTATAATATATATAATATGTTACAATGTATAATTAATTATAATATAATAATTATTAGTTAATTATGATATTATAATATATATTTCATATGGTATAATAGTATATATATTTTTAAAAGGCATTCAAGTAGTTTGAACCAGTTTAAAAGAATAAAGTTGGTGTTATAATTTCTAACAGACTAATCAAGCCCCAGTTTTGCAGAACACCTAGACATTGTCCAAAATGTTTGTAAATTAGGTAATGGAAATTTTTCTTCCATCATTTCTATTTCTAAGGCATCAGCAGTGGACTGGGATCTTTTCAAAGTTATCTTTAGGAACATTGGGATTCTGGTGCTGTTATAATGTTACTGCAACATTAATCAATAGGACAAGTCATATACTAAGCATATCATGAAGCTGCTAATCAATTACTCTTGCTTGAAATGCACATAGGTAGCATGTAGTTTATGGATTAAAATATCCTGTTTGTAGAGAAAGGAGAAGAGATCCTTGACATTTGTGCTTCATCTTGTTTGGAAAGCCAGAAAGATCAGCTGTAAATAAAGCAACAGCACAGGATTTGGGTTTTGTCAGGAAATGTAATCCACAAGTCCTAATAAAGGAATATTCTGTCAGCATTCTGTAGCCTTAATACTGCTGTGAGGCTGCTGAAAAGATGAATCTGGTTAAAGAATTTTGGATTTATGTAAATCTAGCTGTTGATAAGCCTAGTTGTTAAAACAGAATGGAATTGGGTAAATTCACTGAAATCCTGTTGGGCTTCCAAGGGGCTGGAACCTCCTTGGGCTCTCCCTCCTTCCCCCAGGCTTCAACCCCTCTCCTCCTCCTCCTCCTCCTCTCCTGAAGGTGCTGGCACACAGTCTCAGGGCACATGTAGGCAGAAACCAGCAAATTAGGAGCATAAACAGATGCAAATTGGTGAATTCATGAGTAAGCCCAGGGAGAGGTAGGATCCAGGAGATCAGCCTTGGTCTCATTTTTTTTTCCCATTTTTTTTTCCTGGCTGTGCTGTGGATAAGGGCTGAGGAGACTTAAGGTGCTTAAGAGAGGATGTAGGTACCTGGCTGTCTGGTTTAACTTTCTCTCCTCACACCAGGTACCTAAAACCAGGCTCTGCCCTTGGGAATTTGTATTTCTTCATCAAATTAGTTCTGCTCCCACACTTCCCACAGGTGCTCACTCTTTGTGCAATCCTCATTTTCCAAGCACCAGTGTGAGACCCTGACTATTGGTTTGCAAATATACTGAGTATATATATAGATCTCCTCATATATATTCCTCATATATATATATGAGGAACTCAGAGAGGTTTGCACTTGGAATAAAAAGTGCTAAATCTAGCTAAGCACCCCAAAATATCAGATCCAAGGTGTCCCAACCTGGGTATCCAAAATCAGTGAATAATTGTAAATGTAGTTTTATCATGCCTCACCTCCCTTGCCTGAAAAAAAAAAAAAAAAAAAAAAAAAAAGGTTAATCCTTGTCTCCTGTCTCACTGAGGTGGCAAGAAAATAGTCAGACTGGATTTGTGAACCCTTCAGCCACTGTAGCAAGATGCAGCAGAGGAAAAGCTTACAGGAAATTAATAATTCTGTCTTCAGAGCAAGGTTTGGAAATGTGTGGAGCAAGTGGAGCCTGGCTGACACACTGAGGAACAAGAGCAAACAAAAGGAGGAATCTCTGCTCAGCCAGGGGAGAGCAACCCATCCTGGAAAGGGAAATAGAATAAAAATGCTGTATGATTTGATAAGGACACACCTTGAGATGAACAGATGAAGTCTGCCCCAGGAGCCCTGGGCCAAGATTTTCTTTTTTTTTCCCCCCAGCCTTAACATGAAGGGTTCTATTTTGCAGCTTTTTTTTTTTTAAAAAAAAAAAAAAAAAAGATTGCACTTTAGGGGCTGTTGTGAGTTGTGTCATCTCTGCATTTGTCATCTTTAGGGAATCTGAGGAGAAGGGTTTTGTCCCAAAACAATTTGTCCTGTTCCATGATCACTGTCTGAAAGATGTTAAACTCAGCTGCAGAGGGGGATGAGTCCTTCTCCAGAGGTCCCTGACTCTCCTGCTCGCTGCCAGGGAGCTCAGATGGTTGGCTGGGGAATGGTATTTAACCTTTTTTTTATCCCAAGTTAGGGGACATGAGCCACAACCTTTGTGGTTTTATAAATCAGTTATAATTTACTGTGTGTGACAGTGTCTGGTGAGTATTTGAAGTAACTAATCAATGAGCATTCTTATTCATAAATAGAAAAATATACTCATGCTAGCAAGGTGAAAGCTTTGACTTCTAGACAGACATAAAACATGATTTGTGTGGCTTATAATAATGAATTCATCACTGATGTCAAAGGTAAGCAATACAGCCCATTCACAATGTTTTCCAGCAATGCCAAACACTGCAGACCTTGAAAGCTGTTTATGAACCTGTGTGTTCCTGAATGCAGCAAAGACAAATGCTCTGACAGCTGCCCAGGGGGAGAAATATCCTCCAAAACTCCAGCCTCCTCATTTCAATGGGAATTCTGGCAACAAAAAACCTTATTACCTCCAAGCTACCTGTCTGCTTCCTTCTCCTAAGCTTTAATTCCCATCACTGCACCTCTGACTCTGGTTTCTCAGTATTTTGCATGCAGGTCCCTTTGTAATCACAGAATCCCAGACTGGTTTGGGTTGGAAGGGACCTTAAAACTCCTCCATTGCCACCCCCCTGCCATGGTCAGGGACACCTCCCACCAGCCCAGGTTGCTCCAAGCCCCATCCAACCTGGGCTGAGACACTTCTGGGGCATCACTGGGGCTTCCATTTTCCATTTTTACACTTAATTTTTAAAAAAATAATTTTATACTTTCCATTTTATACTTCCTACATCATGGTCTGAGTTCTTGCACAGTCTTCTCTTAAACCATCACCTGGAGCAGCTCATTAAAGAGCAGCTGTCCAGAAAATGCTGTTTAAAAATGAAAGCAGGGTCTCCCACCACCTTCTCCTATGGGGATCCTGCAGATCACACTGACAGGGAATGAAATCCCCCCCTTTACAGACCCTAAAGGTTATAAAATGCTCTTCCTGAATGCAGGGACTGTGAAATTGGGAAACTTTTCTGGAGAGGTGCAGAGCAGGCTGGTAAAAAAGCAGCTGCAAAATGATCCTTGTGCTGTGCAGGGTGAGCCTGGTGTCTCTCAGAGACACCAAAACACTTGGCTCAGAAAAGAAAATCAGCTTCCCAAAGCCATGGGCTGGTTAGATGGCCAGGCAGGAGGACTTCTTGTCACAGATGAGTCTGATGCCTCCAGAGGGAGTGAAGGCTTCCAGAGCATCATCTGGATGGCCAGGCAACAAACCTGCTTCTTGCCTTCAGAATGCACTTACAAGCTTGTTCAAGAGAAACAATTCTAAACAAAAAGAAGAAAACAAAAGATTTGCATTTGCTGTTAGACCAGGAACAGAGGAATGAGGCCCTGGGGGTCATCAAACCCATTTCTCTGATACTGGAAGTGACCACACAGTGTTGC
Organism: Phaethornis superciliosus; assembly: GCA_023637945.1. Classification (NCBI taxonomy): domain Eukaryota; kingdom Metazoa; phylum Chordata; class Aves; order Apodiformes; family Trochilidae; genus Phaethornis; species Phaethornis superciliosus. The sequence continues at coordinate 41,531,594 of JAJQWJ010000006.1, read as the reverse complement.
TGGCTTCAGCATTGGAAACTCCTCAAACGTTGCCATTGAAGAGGGGTGATAAATACATTACTCTGGTGTCTTGAAGCTCTAAGATAATAGCCATAAACTGAGCTTGTTTTATTGGAAATTTTGAAGTTATCCTGCTCTAGAGGGTTTTGAGAGGTTTTGAGTATGTCAGAATTCATTTAGGGACTGGAAAGAATGTGGTGTTCCTCTGGTTAAATCACATTCTCTGTCTGTTGGGATGCTGTTCCAAACTTTGGGCCAAAAATCTGACATAGTAGAGCTTAACAATGAAAATGCTTTTCCAGCCTCTTAAGCAGTGCTACAGATCCCAAAGAAACATCCCAAAGACTCCATCTTTGGTACATCCAAGGCAGATCCTTGGTGCTCACCTAACAAATGACCTCCTCCAAAAAGCGTTTGACACAAGAACAAGATTAAATTATTTTAATAATAAAATTTAATAAAAATTCAATTATTGCATGTGTGATATATACTGATCTTTGGTTTCAGTTTTGTATCATTTCCTTGCCCCAAATAAAACCAGACTCTAGAGCAAAGCTGTGGTTTGTTGTGGTGCACCACAAAATACCCAGCTGAGCCTCCAGGCATTAACTCTGATGGAAAGAAAAGTTTGATGCAAAAAATGTGGTTTATTTCACTCAAACATATTCTCCTTTCCAACCCTTTCTTTCCTCTTTGCAGAGGTGCAATGTCTCTCCAGCTGGGGCTGTTAGGAGCAGGATGGGGTCCATGGATGGTGTCTGAGGGCAGCAAGGCTCAGAAATGGGTCACATTACTCTGTTTGCCAGCAAAATCCCATGGAGAGAAGAACTCAAGCATTTGTCTCCCATTCAGTAAAAGCAGATGGCTTCACTAGAATGGAAAAATGCAACAAATAAATTGGAATTTGTTGATTGTAGACGGAATGTGATACATACTAATCCTTCACATCATTTAAAATAATAGCTGATGATGAAATTAGACCTGACCTTGATTATATTAATTTTTCTTTATAAATAACATACTCTTGCCCTATGCCAACTTCCATAACTTGTGTCATATAACGTTTAACATCTGAATCAATTTGCTATGAAGAGGCTGATACAGAATTAAATTAATCCATTTTATCATCACTCCGTTCTGTGGCATGTTTATTGTTTGGATTTGGAAGGAATTACAAAATAAAGCCTTCAAAGCTTGAAGCTGATCTAAAAACATCCAGAATTGCAATGGTTTCCTTGAGTTATCTGCACCCTTCCCACAATGGAGATGAAAGGAACAAAATCTGTCCCAGTGATCCAAATATTTTGAAGAGGGACTTTTCATCAGTGTCCAGTGCTAGGAGAAGGGGAAAGGGATTGAAAGTGCAGGAGAAGAGGTTCAGCCTGGATCTGAGGCAGAAGTTCTTCAGGAGGAGGGTGCTGAGCCTCTGGAACAGATTGCCCAGAGAAGCTGTGGCTGCCCCCTCCCTGGAGGTGTTCAAGGCCAGGTTGGATGTTATAAAACCTGAGATTCATTAAACATCTTTTTAATTACCCTCTCTAGAATCACCATGGAGTTCTGAGCATCACACCCCCTCCAGCCTTCCCTTCACAGTGAGAACTTTCTGACACCAAGGAAATGGGAGACAACAGCTTTGAAAGGAAACTTGAATGAAATGGCATTTTCATCATCTATTGATCTGTAGTAGCAATGATGAGAAGCTGCATCTTACACCATGACCATTTGTCGCTGAGAAAGCTGAAAACCTCTTCTCTTTTTTTTTTTTTTTTTTTTTTTTTTTAAGGTAATTATGGTAGGGACAAAAGAGATTTTTGTAATTTTCTTGCTTAATAATAAAAAGGCTGATGCAGAACTAAAGGTGAACAGGATTAAGCCACATTATCAAAGGCTCTCAAGTAATTAATCTGGTGTTTGGGGGATTTGTAACCTGAACTAGATGAAGTCAACCTTTTTTTCTCCTTTCTTTTCACTGTTAGCAGTTGAAACTGCTGGTCTGCTCCTTCACCCTGTTCAGATATCTCCTGGGGTTTGTGGAGAGGTCTCATCATCCCCTCTGGTGTGGTGCCAGATGTGTTGCTCCTCCCAGGAGGAATTTTGGAGGCTTTTCAGCCCTCTTGCTATGCACTGATAGTCCAGCAGGTAACAGCAGAGCAATTCAGCTGACTCACAGAAGGTTCCTGCCACACATATCCCACCATCTGCTGAAAAGCAATCCTCTTGGCACTCGGCTGGATTGGTGTCAATCAGCAGAGCCAGGCTGTGGTCCCACCAGGTCAGTCCTGTCTGTGGGAATCCTCTGCAGAAAGAAGAGCTCGGAGACAGAGCAGCAGGCTGGGAATCAGGAAACCTGCCTCCCAGCCTCAGTTCTGGTACCCATTCCTTCAAGAAGTGTGAACCAGGAGGTTCCAGGGAGAGCTCAGAGCATCTTCCAGTGCCTGAAGGGGCTCCAGGAAAAACTGGGGAGGGACTTGGGACAAGAGACTGGAGGGATGGGATGAGGGGGAAAGGTTTCCAGCTAGAAGAGGGGAGATTTGGTTTAAACATGAGGAAGAAATTCTTTAATTTGAGGGTGCTGAGCCCCTGTGCCAGGTTTCCCAGAGAAGCTGTGGCTGCCCCAGCCCTGGCAGTGTCTCAGCCCAGGTTGGATGGGGCTTGGAGCAACCTGGGCTGGTGGGAGGTGTCCCTGACCATGGCAGGGGGGGGAATGGAGGAGATTTAACACAAACCAAACCATTATGTGATTCCTTGATTTTCAGCAAAAAAAAAAATTCCTTGGGAGCAGGGTGGGCATTGCTGCTCCTGTTAACACCCAGCACTCAGGTCAGACCCCCACTTACAGCCTTGCTCACTCTTTTTTGTGGAAATCATGATAATCTTCTTTTGGCTTGCTGACACCTACAGTCATTCCCACAATCCAACATTGTACAGGGCACTATGTGGGAGTTCTGGGAGAGATCCTGCCCTTGGCATTGATGCTGGCAGTGAGATTTCAACCAAGGAAATCCATGAGACACAGTGAAAAATGCATGAAAAGGTGATGAATTTCATTTTAGCTGTTCCAGAGCTATTGATACAGAGATACAGGCCAGGCAGGACATCTCCCTCCATCCCTATCAGCAGGGATTTCCCAGGGGAGCAGTGCCCTGCTCAGCACTCATCTCTCCTGTGGCACCACCAGCTTCGAGGAGAAGCCATTCTGTGGTTCTAGAAACCCTAAAGGATGAGCTTGCCTTTAGAGATACTCAGTCTAAACCAAAACCAGGAGCACAACCCAGTGGAAGAGCACAACTCAAGACAGGGACAATGCTCCTCAGCATCACCTGAGCCATTATCCCTAAGAGAAGAAGAACTTGGTCCTTCCAGGTGTGACAAGGGGTTGGTGCCCATGGCACCTCCAGCCAGGGTGTCAGCATATCAAGCAAGGAATTTATTTAAATTACTCTATTTATTGGCACTTTATTTGATTTTTATGGTAGGAAATGGCCTGGAAAATGTACAGAAGATGAAAATAAAACTGGTTTATCTTTTCAGCTGCCATGGGGACCACACTGTAAAGTTGAGATGATGGCCTCATTACCTTCGTTCTCTCACAAGGGTTATTTTAACAACTGCTAGGAGTTACTTAATTGGTTCCTGTGCCCTGCTGCTGATTATTCCTTGATTAGTTCTGCCTCTATCATTTTAAGAACATGAGATGGGATCTGCTTGAGGCCTTTGGCTTCTTCTCTGGGAGTGGATATCATCCAGGTGGGAGAAGGTTTCAGAAAATAAACTGTTCTGCTGGTGCTGTGCAACTGAGTGCACTCTCTGAGTGACTCTGGTTTCTTATGGTCAAGCACAAAAATACAAGAGGAGCATCCTCCTGTATCCCTTACCAGATTTTTCAAACATATCTTTAACAGAGGGGGGTTTTTGCCTGCTCTGAAGGTGAACTGAAGTTGACACTAAGTCTTGACAAGTTGTCTGATGCCCAGCCCAGAGGACAGAGGTCACCAGCCCTGTCCTCTGCAGCACTGGTGGCTTTGTCAAGAGCTCCAGCCTTGAAGCTGGTGGTGCCAGCAGGCACTGAGAATGATCAGAAAGCTGAGGTGCAAGGAAAGACCTTAAACTCACTTCTTCCTTTGGCCAATTCACGTGCAATGTTTGCATTTCACTGAGCAGAAGCCACATCCAGTGCTCAAATGGGAGTCCGAGGGATCCCAGACTGGTCTGGGTTGGAGGGGACCTTAAATCTCCTCCATTGCCACCCCCACCATGGTCAGGGACACCTCCCACCAGCCCAGGTTGCTCCAAGCCCCATCCAACCTGGGCTGAGACACTGCCAGGGATGGGGCAGCCACAGCTTCTCTGGGAAACCTGGCACAGGGGCTCAGCACCCTCACACCAAACTATTTCTCCCTCCCCAAGCTCTCCTCTCCATCTCCCCTCTCCCAGCTGGAAACCCTTCCCCCTGATCCCATCCCTCCATCCCTTGTCCCAAGTCCCTCCCCAGCTTTCCTGGAGCCCCTTCAGGCACTGGAAGGTGCTCTAAGCTCTCCCCATTGCAGCCTTCTCTTCTCCAGCCTCAACACCCCCAACTCTCTCCCTGGCTCCAGAGCTGCTCCAACCTCTCATTATCTTCATGGCCTCCTCTGGACTCATTCCAACAGCTCCATGACCTTCTTATGTCTCTCTCTCCTTTTTTTTTTTTTTTTTTTTTAAATAGCTCCCTTTCCCTCTCTCCAGTGCTTCTCACAAACCAATGCCAATCACCACCATCCCTGGGCCTCTTTTTTTTTTCTTTTTCTTTTTTTTTTTCCTTGAAAACTCAGCAGCTCTGTGTGGGACAGCTCCAGCTCTGGCTTAAGCTGCATGATTCAAATGCTCCAGCAAGTTCATTTACAGCAGCACTGAATGCAGCTGTAATTGTCTGGAGGTGATGAATAGGGGACACCACGCTGTGGCAAGGCAGGTTGTGTTTGGGCAGATGGATAACTCTTTCAATCTAATAGCTGAAGTAGAGCAGTTTAACCCTGGAGTGCATTTCCCAATTGTTATACCTCTCTGCAGCCACATGATCCAATTGACTTTAATGGCAGTTGAGCAGCTCAAACTTCTGTGCAGCTCAGAAAATGGATCCTCTGATGTCAAAAGAGAACTTGTGAGGCTGAAAGGGAATCAGGTATCCATCCAAACCACTTGACATGTGAATTAAAATAATAATAATTTTTGAAAAGCATACAAAAGGAAAGATAATTTTGATCTTCCCCCTTCTCAGGGAAATGATGGAGCAAAGTGAAAGAGTAAACCTGGATTTCATCAGCCAAGCCACTGGAGCTGCTCACAAATAAGATTTGTATTAATGAGTTCCTCAAAATTCTCACCTTCTACTATATTTAAACCCCATCTCTATTTTGGGCAGCTTTTTAATTAGACAGCTAATCAATGACTTGTAATGGAAGAGGACTGCAGCTCCCTGGCATGCACAGATACCTCAGCCTACCAGATTTTTTATTTTTTTTTCCTAGGGCTGGTGCCCACAGTTCTGAATCAACCTTGAGTTTTGTGTTTGTTCCTAAAAATGGGTCGTCCAAAATACCACCCTGTCCTTTTGCATAAGTGTCAGATTTGAAAAAAAAAAAAAAAATTAAAATAAAAAGAAGCTGTAGCTGTGGTCCTTCCCCAAGAAGAGGTTTTTGCAGGACACATCTGCCCACTGAAGGCAAGAGGAGAGGCAGTGCCTGCTGAGAGTGTGATGAAAAACCTGAGAGACAGAGGGAGAGGAGGGGGCAGAGATGACAGCAGAAGGCAGAGCAGAGGGGACAAAAATAATGGGGTTGAACTCAGCAGGAAAGGCAGGCAAGAGGAGGACTGAAAGTCAAGGCAAAATGTTCTGCATGCCAGGGGAGAGGAACAGAAGAGGGAGATGAGGGTATGGAAGAGAAAGCAAGAGCTCTAAAGCCTCAGAGAGACCTGGGTCTTTGTCAAAAACTCTTTATAACCAATAATGAAATTCTTTGCATGCAGGTCTTCTGTCACCCACCTGCTTGAGCCAAGTGGTTTCACAGCTGAGCAAGGACCTTTACACCAACTGCTTGGAGTTACAGACCTGTGCAGCAGAACTTGGAAACCCAGGGGCCCTTTTTTAAAGAGACCTGGAAGACAAATTATGCTTATTTAAAGAAAAAAAAACCCAAAAACTACAACTTTTTTTTCAAGGGAGAAATAAAAAAATGACAAGAAGAATGTCCAGCCAAGACATTCTATTATTATTATTACTCTTATTACTATTATTATTAGTTTTGTTAATATTAATTTTATTATCATTATTATAATTACCATTACTGCTATTATTATTGTTATTATTATTGCCATGACCATTAACACTGTAATTTATTTCACCATGCACAATTTACTGTGCCTTGAAAACACAACCAAATATTCTGACAAATATGACGAGATACAACATCTAACAAAACAACATCCAGCAGCCAGAAACCAGCACTGCTCTCCTCCAGCCAACCCCAGTGCTGGCAGCTTGACTTTTTCACATGGGGAGTCTTAAAAATATGAACAGCTCCATAATTTCTCTGAAACCCTTCTCACCTCCTCTGTGTTTGACTTGGAACAGCTTCACCCACAAACATTAATCACCAGTTTGGACTCTTGGAGAAATCCTCTGGCCAACTGCCTCACCTGGAGGATGAAGCAGAGGAAGAAGTGCTCTTTTTTCCTATTTCTTCATCTTACAATGTTTAGTCTCAGAGAGGACCCCTCTGCTGCACCTAACTGGGGGCTGCCAGGTTCCCTGACTTGACAGATCATCCTTTGCTGGGGAAATCCATCATCTTGGCTGAATGAAATGAACCATTTCAGTTCTCCAGGTGTCAGAGATGGACACAGGAAGAACTGTGTGTTGACATGCCTGCTTTGCCTTTAAGAAAATCCCTAAATATAGAGTAAAATGAATCTCTATAATGCAAGCTCATGTGCCAACCTCCCTGGGCAGCTAACAGGATTAAAGTTCAGAAAACAAGAGGTTTAGGATCAACCCAGAGGGTCCAGAAAGTGAGCAGCATCCCGTGGGGATGTGTCCCACTGACACAGAATCATAGAACTTTCAGGGTTGCAAGGGACCTTAAAGCTCATCCATTCCCACCCCCCTGCCATAGGTTTTCAGTGTAGACATTGAACTTGTACCTATTGGGTGGGAATGTGGTCATAAATCATAGAACCACAGAATCCCAGACTGGTTTAGGTTGGAGGGGACCTTAAATCTCCTCCATTGCCACCCCCTGCCATGGTCAGGGACACCTCCCACCAGCCCAGGTTGCTCCAAGCCCCATCCAACCTGGGCTGAGACACTGCCAGGGATGGGGCAGCCACAGCTTCTCTGGGAAACCTGGCACAGGGGCTCAGCACCCTCACACCAAACTATTTCTCCTTCCCCAAGATCTCCTCTCCATATCCCCTCTCCCAGCTGGAAACCCTTCCCCCTGATCCCATCCCTCCATCCCTTGTCCCAAGTCCCTCCCCAGCTTTCCTGGAGCCCCTTCAGGCACTGGAAGGGGCTTTGAGGTCTCTCTCAGAAAGATGAGACACAAAGATGCTGAAGAAGCCAAGAGACAGAAGAATTCCAGAGCAGTCAGCATGGGTATGTTGCATCACATCTGGAATTCCAGGAAGGTCCAGTCTTCACTCTGGGAGCTGAAAAAACATAAAGCAGCCCTTGGTTTTGTAAGGAGCTTTGCAATGTTCATGTCCTTTCTCTCTTGTTTTTTTTAAGGTTCTGTGTTTTTCTGGCTTTACATCATTGAGCTGGCAGCCAGGCTGTGTGGTCACATTGGTGCTGGTGATGCTGCTGAATTTCTTAGGAAAAGTTTATGTGCTGCTGTTGCCCATTCCTGGGCTCTGCTTTAGGAGGGATTTACACCAAACCTGGAAACAGGATGCACTGGAGAGAACATTGGTGGAGTCACTGGGAACTGATGTTGGCCAAAGCAGTAACTCTGCCATCAGGATCCTTGGCTGGGGGTGGAGGCAGGGAATTTTCCCTGGTATTTTTCCATAAATAAGGTGCTCAGTTTCCTCAGTGGTGTGAGTCATTTCAGTACAGCAGTTTCTGAGTGGTGAGGGAAGAAAGCTGAAGAGGTAAAGTCCCTGCTTCCAGCACTGTTGTCATTAGAATTGACATCCCAAGTGTCAGAAAAGTTGGTTGCTACTGAGTTGAGACATAAAAGTAATTAATTTCAAGTACCATTTTGTATTATAATGAAAATTTATGCTAGAGAGGCTGGAAATGAAATATTTTAATTATGGTGGTGTACTCTAGCAAGCTGCAGAGAAGAATTTGTTTCCCCCAACAGTTTCCCAGTTGTGCACGCTGCACAGATGCTGTGAGCTTTTACACTTCATCAGGGTCATCTGGGGTCCCTGTGTCCTCTTTTTCCTTTTTTTAATACCCCTTTTCAGTAGGTTCTGGGTGGTTGAGGTGAAGAAAAAAAAATCATTCTAATTATAAAAGTATTTATTTTTCAATTGTCCTTTAAACTGCAAATTTCCAAGCCACCATACCTAAATAAAAAAATTCAAGTGCTTCACTAAGGTTTATAATAGTTGCCCTGCTGATGCCTTCATTTGCAAATCAGGCTTTTATCTCAGCTAATTTTACCAATGAAAGGATCATTTAAAACTGAGTGGAGGATTCTATTGTTCAGGAGAGAGCATCAGGAGTTTTGTTTAATGTTGATTGTGTCATTTGCTGAAAGCATCATGCAGGTATAATTTTTTTTTTTTTAAGAAAACAAGTGTTGACCTTCTGTGCAATACCCAAAGATTTTAATTTTAGCCTGAAGTTTTAAGAAAAACAGCTAAATATTTCACATATTGGAACCCTGAAAACACAAAAGCATCACCTTTACTCTATTTTATAAAAAGAAAGAAATGTATGTATGTGCTCAGTTTTCCTTTTTTAATGAAAATAAGAAGTAGAGGAGAAGTATTTACACAAAATATCCCTTTTCATCCAAATGAGTGGTCATAGCACTACAAGACTGGAATTGAAAAAATATAAAAGGTGGGAATTTCATATAAAAATATTCATGTCTGTAACTTCTACCGCATTTCAAAAGGTTCTTTATATAGAAGGGAAAAAAAACTACAGAATTTTTTACCCTGGTTTTTGTGGGGTTTTTTTCCTGGCTTTTGGTGTGTGTTATGTTGAAAAAAGTTTAATGAATCAAACACCAGGAAAAAAAAATAATTATGCAATCTACTCTATTTCTAGCAGAAATGCTGCATTCACCAGAGCTCAGTTCTGCTGGGTGGAATTTCTCAGATGCTAATCCTGAGAGCTCTACATTTCCTTTTGTCAGATTTAAGGCTGAGCAGAGGAATCTGCAGTGATATCTTTGGGGGGGATTTGTACCAGATGCAGAAAACAGCCGACATGATTCTTTTCAGTCAAAATGATTTCTTCTGAAGGGACAAAGCCAAAATATACCTATGAAACTCCTGACCATTTTCTAATTTTTAACATAACTACGTGTTCATTTGCTTACTAAAATGGAGCTGGCAGCATATCTGATTGGGAGGACAATTTAAAAGGCAAAGCTTGAACTGGGGACAGTTGGAGAGAAACCCAATCACTGCAACTCAATGCTCCAGTTAAAAGAAAGCTGAGGGATAACATTGGAAAACCCACAGTCAAAAGGATGAAAATCATCAAGGTGTTCTTGGACAACTGTGGCACCAAAGCTTGAGTCGTTCTTGAATGATGGAAGCTGAACTAATCCCAGAAAGGATTCAGGCCACGACAGGAATGCAAACAGGAGCAGTGGCAGAAGTTTTAGGTTGACTGAAGAGATACTAAGGCTGATGCTTTGAAATACATAGATTTGGAAAGATGAGAATTTTGAAATGATGGCCTGGTGGTGGAAAAAAAGGAATGGTTTTCATTGGACCACCTGATGGACTCAAGGCTGATAAAGATCAGCATGGAAAGTAGGGATGCGTTGGAAGCAGAAGTTGGAACCCTTCAGAACTCACTGCTTGGAAAGGGTAATGCTGTTCTGTCACCCCAGGGCTTTGGTTTCCAGGTCATTCAGGCCTTGCTTACCCCATAGTCATAGAAATAACATTCCTTTTCCAGGGTAGATCAAGCTATCCCAAATAGTACCTGGAAAACCTGCTTTGAAATTCATTCTGTAGTTGTTACACCCCGGTGTAGACCCAGCCTTGGACACAGTTAGAAGTTTGTTCTACAATATTTGTTTGGTTTTATACTTTTAACTGTGGGACCTGTGAAATTTTAGATTCTCCCATTTACAGTTGCTGTCTGCTCTCTGCATTTTCCTCTATGGTAAATTGCATAATTTTTAGGGAATGGATAAACATAGCATTTTCTTCAGTTAATAACCTTTGCATAATAAGTTGAAAATGTGCATAATTTTCTGATATTGGTTAGAAGACTGAATGATTACATCAGATGTCTGGAGAAGATATGAATGTGCACTTCTTTTCTTGATTTATTAACACGATAAAAAGATTGGCATTTCCATCAGTCTTTTAATGACTTCTTTCTGGAGACAAGAAAAAAACCCAGACTCACCACAGGCTCACCTTGAGCCTGTCAGCCCTGAGTGGCTGCACTGAGGATTTTGTTGGGTGCAAACAAGGCTGCTGTGTTGGCATCACCTTGCTCCTCTTGTAAAAGATCTTTCAGATTTAGGAGGGCAAGGCAGTCTATCACAGGGGGTTTTAAACAAAATGAAAGACAGCAATAAAAAGGCTGAAAGGAGAGTTCGTGTTGCAGATTCTCCCTAGCACCAGGCACTCCCAGAAATGTTATAAATTTCCTTTTTTTCTGGTAACCAAGAGCCAGGATTTTCACTATGGATGCTGCTGGGAAACAGGAATGAAGTCAAAAAGGAGAAGTCCAAGGAAATGCTTTATGAAGGGTCAAAGAAGAGAGTCTGAAAGAAAAGGAGCCAGCCAAGGCAGCTTTAACTGCTTCTGAAGGGTAATAAAGATTTGTTGTAAAACAGCTACCATTTTGAATTCTAAGTGTGCTGCTCCATGGAAAAATTCTTTGGGAGGCTGCCCAGGGGGGTTACAGGTTTAGTATCATCAATTCAAATCCTCCAGGAGCTGGCCAAGGGGATGAAGGAAACACAGATTTTCATGATGTGAAGAGAAATGTGTAGGCAGAGAATGTATTAACCTTTGGAAAACACCGAGAGGACAAACTTAGACCATTGTAAGGAGTAGAAATGGTCCATGCCCAAACCCTGGGGCATGAGGAATCACCTGAGTGAGGAGCAGTGGGGCAGACTCTGCCCATGACTGATGTGATGCTTCTGCCACAGATCCTGCTGATTCCAGCTGGCCTTTCCCTATCAACCCATGGATATTTCCCAATCAATTTGTGACTGGAAGACAGAACAAGCCAGGGATCTTTTCCCATTTCCCAGGCAGCCAGCCTGTCTCAGGGATGAAGGTGACTCAAGGGGTTAAGAGAATTGATCTGTGCCTGTCCATGTCCATTGGTGTCAGGGCCTGAAAACACATTTAAAGTTGCTGTGAGAGTGAGGCATAAAGCTAAATAACCTGGGAGCTTGGATTGGTTTGCACCCATGATTCATATGTAAAATATTTTGCAAAAAGCTTTGTTCCCAAGCTGTGTTTGACATTGGCAAACTTTATCTGCACAAAAATGGAGAGAGAGAGAGAGATCTCCAGGATCACCATCAGGATGAGCAGTGCACAATCCTTTATCCCTCTTTTCTTTGCTCCAACAGAATCAAACAGTAATGTCTGTGATATTGGCTTATGGAAGCTGTTTCCATGCCCGGCTAAGACACCTAATCAATCAATCACTCAATACAATCTGATCAATCAGGAGGATATTAATAAAATTAAAAAAAGCATCAGTCTTAAAAAACAAACCCAAACCAAATGCTAGTATCTCAAAACAATCTAGTTAAAATTCAGAAAGTTCCAGTAACATCTGAATTGTCAGCAGATGTTATTCTGATGAGAGCTTCCTTTCTTTTCTACCCCCACCTTGGGCAGTATTTTTGTATCTGCAGGATACAGGAGATCACCCCCAGGGAGCACCACAGGATGGAGATTTCTCCAAGCTGGACCTGGAGGAGCCCACAAATGGACAGCATTTGACCTTGCAACAGGACTAGATGAGAGTGTGGAGCTTTTCTCCCAAACCATGAATACTCACACATCTTCCTGTGCTGAATTAGCCCCCCAAAATAGCCAGAGAAGACTCCTGGTCTTTTACTTGTCGTTGTGTGGGACAGAGATACTTCAATCCATGTCATTGACAGGCAAGTATTTGACAAAACATCTGGAAGTTGTATTCTTCTGTAGGTTCTCCAGCTGAATATGTGTTTGGGTGTGTGCTTGGGTGATGAGCAAGGTAAAGAATGTAAAAGATACAGATCTGGTGAAAAAAAAAAATGTTCTGCCTAATTTCTTTTCAACATTTTGGATGACAGTAATGCCAGAGTGACTTGGAACCAATCACAATCAACATTACACAGCTGGTTGCTTGCCTCCTATAGATCCTCTTGCAAGAGTGGTTGGACTTCATGTTCTTCAAGGTCTTTTTCAACCCAAACAGCTCTCTGATTCCATGAGAATACCTTTCTGAAAGTTGGGAGGTCAAAGCTAATTCCAAGGAAAGAAATGACAGATCCATAAAGTCCAAGCAGAAGAATTGAGAAAACACCCAAAGGGGAATTTAAAACAAACTGCTGCTTTGGCAATAACGTGGCCTTTAGCACTCCTGTATTCCTGATACTCTGCAGAATAGCACCAGAATCAATCCTGATGCTGGAATACATGTCAAGTATTTCTCATCTCTCAGAGAGAACATTTTCAATCCATTGAGTTCATCGAGCAAGTGAAGGAATAAATAGTGTGTTTGCACAGAGCATTCAATATTTAACAATGAAGTTGGAGTTAACCTCTGGTTTTAAGGTGCCTTGATGTTTTGGGTACTTGACCTCTACATTTTCATCCTTTAAATGGTGTGCAGGAAGGGTTGAGGTGAAGTTTCATTTCACTGCTTCACTCTTTTGATATTTCATAATTCATTCTTGCTGTTGTTACCATGCAGGCAAACCTTTGAAAGTCTTCAGCCAAGACATGGTGAACAGTGACTCCTTTCCCTTCTGCAAGCCATTTATTGCACTCACATTAACAGATGCCCACTGAACTCTGGTTGACTGACATGATCAATAAAAAAATGCCTTAAGTGCAACGGTCTATAATTATTTCTTTTTTTAAATTCTGAAAGTGCCACAGCTTCTGGAACAAACAAAACTTTCTAGAGCTTTTCCACTTGAAAAAAATTTTCTCAATGTCACCCCCAACTTCTACCTGTCAGCCCTTCAGCCCACCCCTCATGCTTGTTTTCTCCTCCACCCCCACAGCTCTTTCCTTTCTCCTCAGCTCCCTGCCTGCCTTTTCCTTCCTCATCCCACTCCCACCACCTGAGGGGCTGCAAAGGGAACTTCCCTCTCACATCAGCTCAGCCCTGGCCTTTTTTTAGAACAAGGAGGAGAGCAGCACCAATCAGACCCACAAATTCTTCCAGGAGCATCATTGAATGTGGAAAGAAACTTCTAATTAAACACTTGTATGTAATTTCCCTCCTACTGTAACACCTCATCAGAACTGTCCTGTCTTAAAATAAACTGTCTGGTGACTAACCATGGGAGGGAGAGATTCAGATGAAATTTCCCTCCTTTTGCTTTCAGGGTTATCCCTCTGGACAATGTCACAATTTTCCTTCTTTGTTAGAAAAAAAGAATTAACTTAGAGACATCCCACCCCACTTTATCTGCAGGAATTGAGAAGGGGGTAACAAGGAGTATCTTGAATAGGGATGGTTACAAATACTTCATGAGTCAGCATGAAAAAATATCTTGTTACTGACAGGCATTACACAGACAAGGACATGAAATGCTTGGGAAAAGAGAAAAAATTTGGGCAAAGAAGCTAAGTTGTGAGATTTCAGAGGCATTTCTCAATCCCTGCTCAAGTTGGCTAATATTCAGCAGTTATTCTCAGGCAAAACCCAGTAGAAATTTGGACCTAATCAATATGTGATATATTTTATAGAAAAGAGTGTGCCTATCACAGAATCTCAGAATCCCAGACTTGTCATGGTTGGAAAAGATGTCTAAGATCACCACGTCCAAGTGTCAACATCTCCCTCTCCCCTCAAATAAAATAAAACCAAATAAAGATATTAATCTCTATATCACCATGCCCACACCTGCCCATATAATTGTGTCTCCTTTTTAAGGCCTCCTGTGTCTAAAACATGACCAACTTTTCAAGGTTGGAGAATAAAGGAAGCCAAGCCAATAATTTTAGTCCCTGGTCGAAGGATACAAATTATCTGCATCCTAAATTTGAGGGCGATGAAATGGAGGAGAATTATTTATCTGCCCTGAGCCTTAGATTTGCCTCTTGCCTTGTCAAATTAGAGGCCAAAGAATCTATCTGAAAAGCAGGAGACATCTCTGCAACTGCTGTGTCCCTTCTTTAAATGAAGCTGCCAGATGCTGTTTGGAGGAAGCAGCCTCTGGAAAGATGGGTTGGGTGGAGATGCAGCTGTGAGTGAGCAGTTAGGTAAACTACAGCTTCAGATTAATAGTCCACATATTAGATTAAAAAATCAAACCAAAACAAAAAAACAACAAAAAGAGACAACGAACACAAAAAAACCCAAACAAACCCACCAAACTCTTCTAACCTGAGGCTTCTTGTGTCTCTGGGTTACTGTGGTTCAGAAAAATCACAGAAAAAAATGTGTTCTCCACCATCTTCATCCTCAGTCCTGTTGCACATCAAGAGAAAATTCTCAAACCACCTCCTGCCCCATTAAGGTGCCTTTAATTCATCAGGCTTTTAGTTGCACTGGAGTCTTTTGAGAGAGATCAGGACTTGCTTGAGGGATCAAATATTTTAGTTAGCCTGCAGGGGAGCATTGCTAGCAAGAGAAACAATGCCAATGAAGGAGGCAAGAGCAATTTTAAAAACTTCTGTAGGTGGTAGATAGCCTGTTCTGGTTTATTTTTGTGATAATGCATACTTACCAAATTATAACTGAAAGAAAAGGAATATTGTAAATTTATTTCTTATGCCCAATATCCAATAAAAAAATAAAAATAAATGAAATTGTGTGGTAGTAAAAGAAAAAAAAAAAAAAAGAAAAAATAAAAAAGAAAATAAGGGAAAAAAGTGGGAAACAGCAAATTTTAACTTTCTGTTGTACGTTATGGATTTATGACAGAAAATCCTACAACTTCTAAGATCAAATATTAAGCTGTGTTTGATTTTAAATATATAAAGCAATATTACTTTTAAATTCAGTTCTTGGTTTTCAGGTAGCACTGTGTGACAGCAGCCATCAGTACACCTCAATGAGATGATTTACGAGTGGAACTGCAGCTTCTTTTAGACAATCTTATCCTATTTTGCATGTCTATTATAGTCTAGGAGAATTACAAAGACACATCGACTGACAAATGTAGATGATTTTTAATCCTGCAAGTATTGGTGATCTTCTCAGCATTCACCACATCAATCATTTTAAGAATCTGGGGAAGATGTGGTATGAATTCTGAAAACTTGTGTTCTCAGTGAAGAAGAGAGCTCAGGCTTTGGTCTGTCAGTGCTGGTACTGGGGAGGTGAGACGTCCCAGTTTGCCTGGGAGCTGCTGCTACTGGGAATTCAACACCTGGAGGAGCAAAGCAGAGAGAGACCACGTTCTTATGCTGTCTGCATGGGGTCTGGCCCTCAAATATTGAAACATACAGGCTGAGAAATCTGGGTTTGTTCAATCTGGAGAAGAGAAGGCTGAGGGGAGACCTCCTGCCCATGATCCAGGACTTAAAGGGGGGTACAGAGCAGATGGAGACTCCCTATGGACAAGGAGTCCCATGGACAAGACAAGGGGCAATGGGCACAAGTTGCTCCTGGGCAGATTCCCATTGGACACCAGAGGAAAATGTTTCCCCATGAGGACAGTCAGAGCTTGGAATGGTCTCCCAGGGGAAGGGGTGGATTCCCCCCCTCTGGAAAGTTGGAAGTCTCAGCTCCAGGGGGTGCTGAGACATCTCAGATCAACAAGAATCTGAGAAGGGTTGGAGCAGATGGGCCTTGGGGTCCCTTCCCACCTGACAGTCTCTGTTCTTGAAAAAAAACAAATCTTCACTTGTGTTCTAACTCTGGATGTTTATTCTAAATTATTTATTTATCTAGAAAATCCATTAAAAGAAGATTTTACAGGTGTTTCTCCATGCCTTATCTCTGTCCTTTCCACAGGAGCTGTAATGCAGTTTTTTTACCATCAGTGCCTGGGCAGGGGCTGGCAGCAGTTCCCACCTCCTCCTGATGCTCAGGGACTCTGTAAGAAACCCAGGGTGACACAGAGATACCCTGGCTTTGGCTGTTACCAAGAGATTGTCTCTCCTTCCGAAAGAATCATCTAGCTGACAGAATTATTTTCCCCAAGTGACCCTGCAGTAGCTACATTTTCCCCTGAAAATAAAGCTTTCCTTTGCCAGCACTCTGCTTTCCACTCTCTCTTTTTTTTTTTTTTTAAACTCCTGGACATCCCAAACCCCATTCAAATCACTCTCCTTCTCATGAGGGAATGACAGAAGACCTGATCCATCATAAAAGATTTGCTTTCTTAAGAAGCAGCAAACCTTCTGATTGCTGGGGACCCAGGGCCAACACAAACCTGGCACACGAGGCTGGGAGCTGAATGTCACTCTCTGCATCTCCCTGGAAAAGTTCCTCTGCACGGGGCCAACCCAGGGATCCTCAAGCCCTGAGGCCACCAAAATCATAGAATCATGGGATGGTTTGGGTTGGGAGGGACCTTAAAGCTCCTCCATTGCCACCCCCTGCCATGGTCAGGGACACCTCCCACCAGCCCAGGTTGCTCCAAGCCCCATCCAACCTGGGCTGAGACACTGCCAGGGATGGGGCAGCCAGAAATTCCTTGGACAAGAGAGATTTCCTTGGACAAGAAAATCTGCTGGAGGTTTACCTCAAGTACTACATTCAGTTCTGGGCTCCTCATTGCAAGAAAGACTTTGAGGGGCTGGAGTGAGTTCAGAGAAAGGCAACCAAGGTGGAGAAGGGTCTGGAGAACAATTCCTGCAAGGAGAGGCTGAGGAAATTGGGAATGTTCAGTTTGGAGAAGAGGAGGATGAGAGGAGACCTTATTGCCCTCTGCAGCTCCCTGAGAGGAGGTTGTAGGGAGGTGGGTGCTGGGCTCTGCTCTCATGTGAGCAATGACAGGACCAGGGGAAATGGGCTGGAGTTGCCCCAGGGGAGGTTTAGACTCAATCTGAGGAATTAATTTCTTTCCTGAGAGAGCAGTCAGACATTGGAAAGGGCTGTCCAGGAGGTGATGGAGTCACCATCCCTGGAGGGATTCAAAACTGTGCAGATGAGGCACTTCAGGACATGCTCTGGTGGCTGGTACAGATATACATATATATATTTTATTTTTTGGGGGGTGAGGGGGAGATGTTTACAGTTGGATGTGGTGTTCTTAGAGGTCTTTTCCAACTGTGAGAGTTGTGTGATTCTCCAGGACCAGACCCACCAATGTATAGACCAATGGTGCCTGGTCAGCTGCTTTGCCTGGAGGTGGTGCCAGGGGGGATCTGGAGCCCCTCAAATTTCCTCTGCTCAGTGGCTTGGGATGCAACAGAGCCCGAATCCAAGGCAATATGAGCCAGCTCACTCTCAGTTTCTATTTATACTCTTTATCACCAAAAATCACACACCTTCATCCCTCAATATTCCACAACAGGAAACAAGAAAAAGAAACCTTAGAAGATTTCCAGAACATTTTTTGTGGGGTTAATCTACTTTCAATAAACTGTAAGAAGAGAACTGTGATCCCCTTCCCTCCGAGCTCTAGCAATGAGGTATAATTCAAATTTACAGGCTTTACACACAGCCATGAAACCCACTTCATTTCCATCTCCCATTTAAAAATATGCTGCTGCACAATTCATTTTCCCGGGCGCTTCCAGACATGATGCTTTCAGAAACCTCAAAACCATTTGTCCTGTAAAACAAACAAACCAACAAAAAATGAAAGGAGAGGAGAACCCAATATTTCTATTTTCCTTGGCAGCAAAAGTGATGGCAAATTGCAGAATGCTCTCCTTGAGCTCTCATTCCCCAGCCCTGCTTGCTGGTGTAATTTCTGAGCTGGGGAGTCTCCAGCTGCTGCCGAGTACCAGGTGCATTGCAAATTATTCATCTTTTTTCTCCTCTGAATGTAACCCCTCCTGGTGCTTTTGCCATTGTCAAACCTCAAGTCTAATGTGAGTGAATGTTTCTCTGTGAAGAGCTATTCAATTTCTCCTCGAGATTGCCTTGACTGCTTGTCCCTCTTTTGTCTGTTTGCTTTCAGTTCTTGACCAAACAAACACATTTAGAGGCAGAGATGTCTTTTTCTAACGATGAACACCAAAATGAATATGGTTTCAAATTGCTCCAGTAATCACCAGTGTTTGCAGGGGAAACTTCAGCCTTGGACTCATTGGGTCAGTGGACAAGAATAATATCAATGCCACGGAAGGGCCCTGGGTAACAACTCATGTTCCAGAAGGCAAATATTGAATTCCCAGCATTGTGTTTGCAGTAAATGGGGTGTGAGCTGAAACATGTTTGAGTTGTACATTGAAGCTTTGAGCCATGGCTGCTTTAGAGGTTTTTTTTGCACTGCTTCAGCAAACACAGACATCTCTCTCTCTCTTTCTTTTTATGTTTTTTTTTTTTTTTTTCTGGCTAAATAGACAGTGAAGCAAAGGTCAGCTCCAGCAGGAGGAACTCTGGTTCCTGCATCCCTTGGTAGAAAGGTTGTGGTGTCCCTTGTCAATACATGATCCCAGACTGGTTTGGGTTGGGAGGGACCTTAAACTCCCCCATTGCCACCCCCTGCCATGGTCAGGGACACCTCCCACCAGCCCAGGTTGCTCCAAGCCCCATCCAACCTGGGCTGAGACACTGCCACAGCCCATCATCACTGTCCCCCAGCCAGAAGCACTGATTTGCACAAAATAAAGTGTGCAAGAACTGACTCTGCTTGAACTAAAGCAAGACTACAAGTTCAGGGGTGCATCCACAGAGGACCTGGCTCTACCAGAAGGCTCCAAGAAACTGTGGGACAGTGTTGGCAGATGGGTTCAGGACCTCCTTGGGTCTGGAAGCCCTCTTCTTACCTTTGCACTATGATGCTAATAAGCTCAGCTCCCCTGTCTGAGCTGTAAATTTATTAGTCATCTGACCAGTAAATCTGGTTTGCTTAAATTTAATCCTGGCTCAGCCTCAGGAAGGCTTTGGATTATCAGATCCATCCTCCATTGTGCTGTCATCTCCCTTAGCCACGAAGTACTGATTTTTCCCTTCATAATGACAAATAAGAAAACGAGTCACAGAAAATACTTCCTTTACCTTATCTCTTCTAAGGAAAAAAAAAATAACCTGACTGAAAATGCTCCAGCTGCATCCCTATATATGAAGTAGTGTTTATCACCAGGAATGCTGTTTCTGATCAGCCAGACTCTTTCACCATTTGTAAATGCAGCTGCTCATAAATAAGCAAGCCCTGCCATTCACGTGTGGGTAGTGATCCTCCTCCTGTTACAAACTGGTTCTGGCTCTTACATGACAAATGTTAGACACTTAATAAACAGATTTTCTAAATTTTAGCTGTATTTAAACAGGGTGTTCCTAAAGAGAACATATTTTTTAAGGAACTGCTTAACACACAGCCAAGCAAGGTATCTAGGTAGGAATCTCTCCTCCCTTAAAGAAATAATGAAAATTTAAGGAGATGGTGGCATTGTGGTTTTCCATGTGCAGACTACAAATGCCCAAAGCATCTTACATTTTTTTATCATTTCTAAGGATTGAATTATGTATCTTTAAAGGGACCAGTGAATTAGTTGGGTTCTTATCATTCAAGGTGTGCTGCTCAATCACGGGTACACAGCAACCTCTTGCTACCTGTGCTGCTCTCTGAATAAAGGAACTGGGATGATTAATGTGTTTGGAATCAATTCTGTTGTTAGAGGAAAGGGAGTTGGTCAGGATCTTTGGTTTATTGGCCAGGCTCTCTCAAAAGCATTTGGTATTAGTTCTGCCCAGTGGAGTACCCAGGAGTTCATCAGGAGAAAGTGAAACAACAATCAATGGGGAGCAGAGACTTGGGAAGGAAATAAAAAAAAGCAACCAGCAGGGATATTTTTATAAGCCAGTAGAAACAAGAATCATTTCCATCTTCTCAGCTGGTTTGCATTCACTGGTGCTCCCTGGCACAATGCAGAGATGCAGGTAACCATGGTAATTAAGGCTAGCTGCAGTTTTGAGAAGAACAGGACAAATTTGGGTAGAAATGGTTTCCCTTCACAACCCATATGGAAAAGATGATTCACCTCAGAGAAAAGAAAAATTTCCCATGGAAAAAAAAAAAAAAAAAAAAAAGCCAAGGTAAGAATGGCCAGGAAGAAATATCATCCCTTCCATCCTGAGAGTTCCAACCCCTGCTCTGAACCCAACTCTCTGCATCTGGTGGGCACTCACAGCTGAGCCAAAAGCCAAGGAGACTCCAGCAGGTCAGATCTTGTTGTTTTTCCTCATCTACTGTCAAGGAGTAGCTGATTAGAGCACATCAAGCTTCTGATGGAAGAGTCAAGGGAAATTTTCCCAATTAGCTCATTAGTACAAATCCCATCGGTCTGCCAGTTTTGGCAGCAGAAATGGAGGCAGAAACCAAGTGATTCTGGTGCTTTCTTTGAAGTTGCAACTATTTCATGTTCCCTGTCTTCTTTTCACAAATAACTGATGGCTGAAAGAGCCAAGGAGCTGAAAAAAGAGGATGGAGAAGCATGGACACAGCATCCCTTTGCAGAGCAACACTGCAGCCACTGTGGTGTCCCCTCTTCAGCCTGGCTGTGACTTGCCAGGTAGCTGTCACCTAATGTCACCTTTTCCTCTCAAATCAGAGAACCTGTTGGACTTGGGCAGCCCAGCATTTTAGGATAGAAATTCTGACAGCCTGCCAAGCTGGTGGGGCTGAAGCTTGGTGTTACTTCAGCCCTTGGGAGTTGTGCTATTGGGTGGATTGGATTAGAAGATGAAATCAGTTATAGGGAATTCCTTCCTCATGCTTGCAGCTCAGTTTTCTGGATAGGGGTGTTACAGGAGCTCTCTCTATCTCTGATTCTTGGAAGAGGATTTACTGGGAGCCCCAGCACTCCTCTTACACCTGTATTGATATCACTCATGAGAGGCTGCCAGGTCACTGGATGCATCAAGAGAAATGTGGTCAGAAGACCAAGAGAGGGGATTCTCCCCTTTCTACTCTGCACTTGTGAGACCTCACCTCAAATCCTGCATCCAGTTCTGGTGTCCCCACCAGAGGAAGGACACAGATCTGTTGGGATGAGGCCAGAGGAGGCCAGAAAGCTGATCCAGGGGCTGGAGCAGCTCTGCCAGGAGGAGAGGCTGAGGAGAAACTGGGATTGTTCAGCCTGGAGAAGAGAAGACTCCAGGGGGACCTTAGAGCTGCCTTCCAGTACCTGAAGGGAACCTCCAGGAAGGCTGCAGAGGGACTTTTCATCAGTGTCCAGTGCTAGGAGAAGGGGAAAGGGATTGAAAGTGCAGGAGAAGAGGTTCAGGCTGGATCTGAGGCAGAAGTTCTTCAGGAGGAGGGTGCTGAGCCTCTGGAACAGATTGCCCAGAGAAGCTGTGGCTGCCCCCTCCCTGGAGGTGTTCAAGGCCAGGTTGGATGAGGCTTGGAGCAACCTGGGCTGGATGAGAGGTGTCCCTGGCCATGGCAGGGAGCTGGGAGGAGATGAGCTCTGAGCTCCCTCCCAACCTCAGCCATTCTCTGATTCTGTGACTGATGCAGAGATGAAGCAATTGCCCCATCCTATTTCCATCATGCCTCCACCTGAAGCTGAATCCTTCCCCCCCCAGGCACAGGGGGGGCAGAAAGCTTTGCAATTAAAACCCAGCCTGGTTCCTCTGTACTCATTACAAACCACCTTTCAGCAGAGAGCAGCAGCAGCTTGGTGCATTGTGTGGATGCAATCAGACTCCGGGCTCCCACCACGCTCCCTTTCCCTGCTCCAGCATCCTCCCTGCTCCCCTTCCCTCCTGGCCCTGGTCTAATTGCCATTAACAGAGCATTAATAAATGGCCCCAGGGCAGCCAGACCCTCACCATCAACACAAGGATGCTAAGGGTGCATGTACAAACCAGAATGAAAAGGATTTCAAATCAAATCTGTTCCTACCGTGTCAGGCTGATTAAGCAAATACTCGTGGTCAGAAACCACTCTGCTTTGGGAGGGAAAATGTTGATACCCAGTCCTGGAAATGTCAGAAGAATAGAGATGAGCTGCACCTTGTTGCAGCCTCTGCATCAGCTGCAGCTGCTTCTCCAGCAGCTTTCCCAAGGGGAGGACCAGCTCACTGCTCCCCCAAGCATTTTCATCTCCTGAAAAATCTCTCAGGAGGAAGCCACGTGGGAGCAGTTTCTCTTGCTGCTTGGACATGCCCATCCTGGGGAGGGTGTTTTCAACCTCAAGAAACAAATCAAAAGTTGTCTGTTGGAGAAGCAAGCCATAAGAGCAACCTATTTGCTTGCCAACCCCATCCTGAATACAGAAGGAAAAAGATTTTCAAGGTGCCCTCTACATTTTTTTTCTTCATCACCTTCTTTTTGATAATGACGGTGTAATTTAAAGTCTTTGCTCTGCAATAGGTTTGTTTGGTTTTTTTTCTAGTTGCCATCTTTGCCCTAGATGCCACCTGTAACTCTCTGTGGGTCACTTTATGCATCTGCACCAGTTTTGCCCAGTGAGGATGGGGTCTGACCCATTGGGGCTGCAGTGCCTCTTACTCCGTGTCTCTGTCTGTGTGCAGTGTGTGTGTAAACCCTAAGTAAGCCAAGCTCTTTGAGGGGGGACTCTGGAGGAGTTACAACACCACCGAGGAGCTTGCAGCTGCCAGAACATCATGGTGTAGCAATTGCTCAACTCTCCTGCTTTTAAACCCTGCTCCTGGCACCAACCCTGAGCAAACTGAGCTGTGCTGCATCCTAATGCTAACCAGGGCAGATACACATTGGCAGCAGGAGATCTTTTTCCATGGGATGGAGATGCAAGCTCAGGCCCTGTGGTGCTAGAAAATTCCTCTCTTGTGTGTTGCTATAAAATTCCATCCCCTTGATGCTCCCCCAGGGAAGGAAATGTGGGGCTCCACCTGCACCAGAAGGATGCAGCATGCAGGGATCCATGGAGGAGGAAGAAGTCATCTGGAGACAGCCCTGGAGAACCCTGGACATCCCTTTGCTCTTTCCAAAGCTCTGGCACAGTTACAGCTGCCTCCCTGTGTCACCCCAGCCCCATAGGTGCTGAGCTCTCAGCCTGCACAGCTGAGCCTCCTTGGGCAGCCTCCAGCAGGTTCTGGAGGGTTCTACAGCTCTGAGCACATCTGAACTGGGCCTGGAAGCCTTTAATTCCCTGCCTGCCTTTGGTGCCTTGGGATGCTACCCAGGCTGTTGGGTTCTGTGTTTGAGGGGGGCTCTGTGTGCAGAAGGTGGGGATGGCCATTGGGGTAGGAATGGTTTCCCTTCACAACCCATATGGAAAAGATGATTCATCTCAGAGAAAAGGATCCCATGGAAAGGAAAAAACAAACAAACAAACAAAAAACAAAACAAAAAAAAAAACCAGGTAAGAATGGCCAGGAAGAAAGGTGGGGCCATCCACATCTGTGTGCAGAAGGTGGGGATGGGGGGATGGCCATTTGGGTAGAAATGGTTTCCTGCCAGCCAGTCCCTGGACAATCTCCTTTTCCAGCAGAGCCTTGACCAACACATTTCCCAAACCATCTGACCTCTGGCAGCCTTGAAAAACCCCTCACTAAATTTTTCTCCTGGGTTGCTGTGCTTCAGCACTTCATCTACTGAAGAGGAGCCTTCCAATTACAGCTGTGGATTTGCTCTGGGTCATAATCCAGACATTCAGGTATTGGTTTGCTTTAATTATCAGCCTGCTCTCATGATGCTTTGCAGGTCCCAGAAAAATGTCTAGACTGAGTTGGAAATGCTTGGAGCAGGAATTTGCACCAGGCTGTCATTGAAGACACACCTGAAGTTCAAAGCTGAGATCTTTGAAGGTTTGAGATGAAGGTATGGATAGGAAAGGTGAATTTATTTCTGCCCATAACATTAAGAAAAAAAAAAAAAGTTTTCTGAAGGTAATGGATTGCAAATCCTAGAGCCTGCTGTCTGATCTGAGCTGGTGATCTGGGCTGTCTATGGTGTCTTCAGAAAGTGACTCAACCACTTCAGATTTGACCATAGGATTTTTTTGTTCTCAGAAGTGTCCCTTTTTGTTTCTGTGACTGTCAAGGCACAATATCTATTTTTGCAAGGCTAAGCTGCACAGTTTCCAACAGTTGTCTTGTAGATGGCTACAGCTAGGTGGGCTGAATACTGGCTTTCCAGATCCTGGATGAAATTTAACCTGTGTCCCAGGACAGATAAATCCCAGTGCAGCCAGGCAGTAGACTGGTATATTAACTTCTAATGCAGTGTACACATCATTTTACATCCTTATTACAATCATGAGAGTATTTCATTACAAATTTTGAAGAGAAATGCTGTACTGATGTCATTATCACAAGCACTTCTTTATATCCACATTTCATGTTGGCCATTCAGAAAGAAATGATCACATTAGCAGACCAATCCTGCTGGCTGATATTTTCTTCTTGCCTGAAAGTCAATACTAAGTGATGGAGCATTTGAGAAAGCCATGGTTTGTAAATGTTGTGTGATTTCTCCTGGCATTAGGAGGAAAGGAAAGGGACAGGGTGATTTTGCTATTTAACCTTTCTTTCTTTTCCTTTTTCCTTGGGACATCCAGCTAGGCTGGCAAGCTGTCAGGCAGTGCTGTGCCAGCTCACCAGGGTAGCAGCACTTGTGTGCATTAAATGTGCAAGCATCCCTACTGATTTAGGCAACATTAATTGCATGCTCAGAGGTGAGGAACACTCCCATCTTTTCTGTAAGGTTTTGAGCTCCTAGAGCTGAAGCTCAGTTCCTTGTGCCACTGAATGGATTACATTCTTTTCCCACTTTTTCTGTGATTTTTATAGCAGCTCAGGTAGCTGAGAATGTATGTATTTACTCTTAAAGGTCCCCCTTTTTTTTTCTTTTTTTTTTTTTCCCTTCTCTGCACTCTTGGGATTGTGGCAAATACTTCTCCATTTCTAAGGACAAGTTCTCATTTTAGATGAGAACTTTGTATTTTATACCAGACCTCACCAAGCCCTATTGGAAATATCCAGCACCTCTTCCCCTAGCACAGTAAACTGCCTTGCCTCTGGCTACCAACTTTAAAATAACCCTGGAAATATTTTCCTGTCAGTTAAGCACTACCTTAAGGACTAAGGACTGATGTTTGGACTCAATGATCTTGAAGGTCCTTTCCAACCATGATGATTTTATGATTCTAAGTAAGCTTTCCCATGGTGTAAATCATATTTCCTAGTGTGGCCTTTCCCTGCCTGGTCTCTCCTGCACAGAGGGAATTTCCTTTTTAACTCTCACCTCCTCCTAGTAGCTGTGACAAGAAGGTGATGGCCATGCCCAGAGGATGCCCCTGCAGCACAGCATCAGCAGGGGCTGCAGAAGAGACCTTGTTCCCAGCTGGGCTGGCTGAGGACTGAAGGTTGGCTATCAGCCCAAGCTTCATGCCCTGTGTCTCATGTCCCTGATCACTCTTCCCCAAAGGCCACCAGCCTAGGTGGACCTCCAAGCCATCCCTCTGGCTCCGTTTGCTGCTGGAGCTTTGCTGGTCACCAGCCACGGGTGGTTGGTTTTTTTCTGAAGAGGTGAGAAGCCACCTGCCCACCCCACTCGTGAGCCAGGATTATGTCAAATGTGGCCTGGGAGGAGGAGGAATCAGTTGTCTGATCTTGCACCTTGGATGAGTTTCTGATGTTCTGTACTTTGCCCTTGCCAGAAGCATCTCCAGTTGAGCTGTGCCGCAGCCCCATGTGTCCCTCAGCATCACTGGAGGCCAGGACAAGGCAGGCTCTGTCCTTTCATCATTCAAACCAGTTTTTAAAAATGTTTCTCTGCTTTGATGCTCACAGCTGGTGATGTTCTAACAGTTTTATTATTATTGTTATTACTATTATTATTATCATCATCATCATCAGCTGTATTTTCCTACATCCTCATTGTTTGTCTTCTAAAAACATGGTTTCATTAATTTAATCTTGCGCTGCAGAAAATTTTATGAGATCTTAAAGAAACTCCATACTGTGCATTAATTTCTTTCCACATAATTGTATTTATATTTCAACAAATAGACTTGAGGTACATTATTATTCTAAAATGAGTGCTAATGGGTTTCAGCACTTTCATGCAGCTAATCGTGCATTTATTTCACAGCTTTGATGGCTCACAAATACTTCCATTTCTTCATTTACATGAAACAACTGTGAAGAATAAATTAAATGGCTGCTTATTTCATCTCCAGATTTCTCCCTGAAAACTCTACCCAAACAACCCACTGTTGCTGCACAGAGAGTAATTCCTTTGAAAGATGCAGACCCCTTGCTGGGAAGAGAATTCCATGAATGAAAAACACAGATTTCCATCTACCCCCCGACCTGAGAAAGAAACACAAAACACCAAAGACTGAAACATTGCTCCTTTAGCACATAAAAACCAAAGGGTTTTGCATGGCAGGGTGGACACCAACTTGCTGCAATTTGCTTTCCAGCCAGGTCTCAAAGGACTGCAGAAGGAAGAAGGGATGGAGATGTTCAAGAGAAGGTTGAGCATCACCCAGGAGCTGCAGAGATGCTGTGCTTCCAGCCTGGGGTTAAATGTCCACTGTACTTAGGGCTGCAGAGTAGCTGGTTCCTCATCTACTAGATCCCCATAGCACTGATGATGTCCTACAGGGCAGGTCAGGCAATGGTGACCTTAAAGAAACAATTGTCTCAGAAGGACTGTCAGGGTTTACCACTGCCTGGCAATTAAACCCAATGCCAGATGCTCTCTATTAATCCCCCTCCCCTCCCTGATAAAGGAAGGAGAGAGAATAAGGGAGAGAGACTGATGGGTTGGGAACTAAACTACACAGCTTTAATGAAACAGTAATGAGAAAAAGGAAAAATTACTCACTCTGTACAAATATACAGGAAAAATGATCCCATGTTCCTCCTCCCTCTCCCCCAATAACTCTCACATCCCCACCGAGGCTGCAGGGCAGCCCTGGGAAAGTCCAGGCTGGAATCCTGGAGTCAGCAGCAGTTGGGAGCTGGAGGCAGGAACACACAGATTCAGGCTGGGATGGATCAGGAGCACAGGCAGAGGAATGGATGGAATCCTCTCAGGATGCCCAAGCAAACAGGGACAGGGGAAGAAGGGGAAGCAGGAAGGGGTTTGACCCTTGTGATCCCTCAAATTTATCCTGAGTATGAGGTGTATGGGATGGAAAACTCTGTTTGGTCAGTTCTGGCATCTCTCTTGTCTGTTCCTCCCCAAAGGAGGGGTTCAGGTGGGACCTCTTTACTCCTTTTCTCCTTCTGGAGGGCAAAATGTTCCTCAGAGCTGAGCAGTTCCTTGGTTCTGCACACCAGTCTCTGGCTGTAACTGTAAATATTGAGTGGGATCAGTCCCAGAAGCAGACACTGTCTGAGAAACTTGCTGTTCATTTCAGCAGTGCAGCTACTTACAAGAGACTGAGCTGAAAGCAAAAGTACGAGACAGAAAATCACCTTTATCCTGGCCCAAACCAGGACAAGGACAAAAAAACCCCCACCCTCCAGAGGAGCAGGTCTGGACTCCCTGGTGTCTTTTGCCAGCTCAGAGGGTGTCAGATGTTTGGAGGGAAAAGGAGGCACAAAATCTGCACAACATCCTGGACTAGAAACCTCAACTGCAACCTGGAAAGTTACCAGCTGGGACTTGCAAGGAGAGAAGAAGTATAGAGGGAGCTGGGGGTCTCCAATCCGTATTTGTCCATCTCCCAAATTCCCTGAACATCCATCCCTTGCTTCCCCTGCCTTTTTGTTCTGCTGCTGTAGTGCTGAGTTTTGGAGAGTTCTGGTTTGTGCTGCTTCACTGCCAAGGTCCAGATGTCCCAGCTGAGACAAGCAGCTGTCACCTTGGGTTTTCTCCAAGGAGTTTTCATTCCAGCAAGATGTGGGTGTCCCCCTGGGGGACAAGTGAGCTCAACTCACCTGAATCCAGAGGCAGCAAAACCCCAACCTCCCCTTGTTCTTGGGTGAGCTCTACAAGGAGCAAAGGAAAATGACTTTTTGGTACCCTTTGGTATCAGCTGGGGTACCTCTTCCTCCTGCCCCAGATGTCACCCATTGAGCCACCAAGAGGAGGGATGTCAGAGCCTGAGACATTTCCCAGGGGCTCACTGAAGCCATCCCTAGCTCTGAGGAGAAATTCCAAGGAGATTCCTTCTTGGAGCAGGAGGATGGGAGATTGTGCAACACCATCAGCAGCAGAAATAGCTTCCACCAGACTTCTCCAATAATTAACAATGTGCTTCGTATCTTCTTGTGCTTATGGAACCATGACACTGACCTTCCTCTGAAACACTACAGCACCAGCACCACTATCTGTGGGAAGGAAGATCCCAGCCCAGTGAATGTCTCTTTTGGACCATGTTCCCACCTCTATTGCCCCACAGAGGTGAGATTTGGGGTATTTCCAGAGTTTTCTCAACCCTTAGCATCATTCAGCTTCCATGAAGCTGATCAAGCCTTTAACCTGCTGGCACAGGGCTACCTGGCTTGAGTTCTTCCTTTCACAGACAGTTTTCTTCCAAGGAATTGAAATATTCCATATCAGGTATTTCATATCAGATCATGAATTTTTGTGGGTGTGTGATTTTTTTTTGCCTTTGAAGAAAAGTGGAGAGAATGAATTAATTCACAATAGCATTGATGAGGGGAAGAAAAGTTAATTGAAAAATATAATGAAAAAACTGAGCTCATTCTGCCCTGTGTATGCAATGGAAACATTGATATTGACAAAGAAAAATTAAAATTTGCTACAGAGTTCAAACACACTGTTAATATATGTAGGGTGATAATGCACAGAATCCTTGGTAAGGAGCCTTAGGGCACACACTCTGCTTATGCATATTTTATGGAAAACTACAATATTAAATACTACATATTCTATTTTTTTAATTTTTTTTTTAGCAAACAGTCTGGTAAACACTTCAGCCCAAGTTTGACTTAAATTTAGGGCTGTTTTCATGGGAAAAGGAAAAAAAAAGGTGCTGAAAGCCAAAGCATTGTGGGAAGAAGTTTTTTTCTGGTGGAGAGCAGCTCTCCCACATTCCATGATGCTCTTCCCATGGCCAGAGAGTGTTTCATCAGCTGGATGGACACAGCCCCTGAGGCCAGGATACCCCCACACAACCCAGCAGAGCCTTTGGACTGCCAGGAAACATTCAAGGGGCTGGATGGGGAAGTGGTAAAGTATCCAGACCTCCCTATCTGACCTCTAAGGTGGTTGAGCAGGGCTAGGAAAAGGACCAGAAGGAAAGCAGGAGGCCAAAACTGGATCCAAGAGCTCTCAGGTTTGGTTGGGATGTGCAGCTAGAGGTGTGTTGGGGGTGGGTGTTGGGATCCAGGCTTGTTGCCTCCCAGGAGATGCTGGAGCAGATGCTTGCTCTGCCTGCCTTCCTCCCAGCTCCAAGCAGAAGAGCAAGGATGCTTGGCATGACTGGGGCTGGAGAGATTTCTGTCTCCTCTCACTCAATTTGTCCCAGAAGTGGGGGAACTCAGGTGATTCAGCCCCTAACACAATGTTTGATGGCACTAAAATCATCACAAAGAAGGGGTTTTCATACCCCCCCCTCCAGCTGGCACAACTTTGGTGCCAAATGCCCATGGGTGCTGAATGGAGCATCTCAACATCAGGAGTGGGAGGAATGAGCCAAATCCCACCCCAATCCCAGGGGGAAGTGCAGGAAGAAGGCTCAGAGATGCTGCAGGGTGAGTCCTGGGGTGAAGCCCCCCCTGGCCCAGCAGGGAGTGGGAAGATCACCTCTGCCTTTTGCTCACTCCATGGAAAAGCTCTGCTCAGCCCCTGGGGCTCTGCTGAACCAAAAAGTCACATTTCCCACCACGTTTACTCCTGCAAACCCAGGACTTCCCTTTCTCCCTCTAAATTGGCTTTGAAGCCCTTCTTGAATTTTCAGCATAGAGCATCACCATGTCTGGCTGTGCCATATAGGGGATTAAAAGCAACAAGCTTTTCCCCACACAACCTCTTCACTGACTCCTCTAATGCCTGAGCTGGGTATTTTGTACCCCTGCCCAATTAATTTCGTGCAGGGTGGCTTCTTTTTTTTTTTTTTTGTGTGTGTGTTTGGTTTTTTCCCTGAATGCCAAGTCTTTTTAAAAGATCTGCTAAGAAATTCATTCACTTTGCAACGCAGTTGGACTCACTCCAGCCAAATTATTATATTTCTGTAGTGCTAAAAATACAGAAAAGCACTTTATAATTGAAACAACCCACACACAGAGCAAGATTTCTCCCCAAGAGCCTGGAGGGGAACCAAAGGCAGGTTAATCTGCACCCTGGAATCCAGTGTTTCACATCATTAATACATAATATGAAATGTTATGTATTTTTGAATAGATTCCCTGCATGTTTGACAGTTGACACTGTTGTACATTGAAAGGGTGAGATGCAAAATGACAGCTTTTCAGCTGTAGTACAGCTGCAGCATTTTTGACAGCCATTCCTCTCCAATCTGCCTGTGCCATTTCCCAGGGAGCTCTGAAACAGGCACGTGCAGAGCCCCCCTTTATACCATCTCTATTTCAGTTGTCAGCTCTGCAAACCCTTCCTTCTCTCTTCTCTCTGCACATCCCAGAACCCCAGAATGTCTGAGGTTGGGAGGGAGCTCAGAGCTCATCTCCTCCCAGCTCCCTGCCATGGCCAGGGACACCTCTCATCCAGCCCAGGTTGCTCCAAGCCTCATCCAACCTGGCCTTGAACACCTCCAGGGAGGGGGCAGCCACAGCTTCTCTGGGCAATCTGTTCCAGAGGCTCAGCACCCTCCTCCTGAAGAACTTCTGCCTCAGATCCAGGCTGAACCTCTTCTCCTGCACTTTCAATCCCTTTCCCCTTCTAGCACTGGACACTGATGAAAAGTCCCTCTGCAGCCTTCCTGGAGGTTCCCTTCAGGTACTGGAAGGCAGCTCTAAGGTATAAAACATCCTCAGCACCCATTTAACCACAAAATCTCAGAGCTGTCACGGTTGGAAAAGACCTTTAAGATCCCCACGTCCAACCATCAACATATCCCTCCCCCAGTAAAATAAATAAAATATATTTCTCTATATCACCATGCCCACTAGAGCACATCCTGAATCTACACAGTTTTTAAACACTTCCAGGCCTGGTGACTCTCTTTGCCATATTCAAACTATCTCCTAAAATCACAGGATTTCTGGCTCAGATTCCCAAAGGAGTTTAAATGAGTTAGGATCTCATATCCTACTAAAAAGGAATGTTCCATGAATGCCCGAGGCTTCTCATTTTGGTGTTTTTTTGGTTTTTTTTTTAGTTTTTTGGTTTGTTTGTTTTTTTTTTTAAATTTTTTTTTTATTTTATTTTGGGATCACTGCTTTTGTGGAAGTGTACCTCTGTACCCATCAGGCCATTCTGCCACAGAGCATCCCAGAGATGCCATTTCAGTTGAGCAGATAGTTAGTGTAAGGACAGATTGCACTGCACCAAAGCCTCTATTGGAAAGAGATAAAACATGAAAGAAAGAAAAAAAAATCATTTTCTCCCAGCTGCTCTTCTTTTTTGCCAGGCAGGCAGGTGAAAACTGATGGAATCATCCTAATGTATGGATGAAGTGTTCATTTTTGAAGCCAGCCAAATACCATCCAATATGAACCAGAACTCTCTGCTTTGCATTTCTGACTTGCCTGCCTCATTACTTCAGCTTAACTAACACTGAACCTGGATCTGGATGGTATTTTTCCTCTTCTAACTGTATTTTCAAAAAAAAAAAAAAAATATATATATATATATATAATCTACATTACCATTTTCTCATTAAGATGATAACTGCCTGGGTCTTGCATGTTTTTTACTGTTTTCTCACCCTTTTTCTTGACCATAATAAGAGATGGACTTGATCTTAAAGGTCTTCTACAACCAAAACAATTCCAGGACTCTACACTGGTGTCCAGCCCTGAGTGGTTTTTTTTTCCTTGTCCATGGAGAGCCAGGTAGCTGAGTAATCTCTAGGTTTTGTTAATGTTTTTCTCTTCTTTTGCTCCACTAAGTTGGTAGGAAACGATTGGGAAGTCATCTTCTGATGGTGTAATAATAATGACAATAATTATATAGTAATGTGCATATATAATAATAATAGTAATGTAATAAAATAATATTGTATTAATAATATTGTAATAACAACAACAATAACCACTGCTAAAACTTTGAGTAGGAAATTTAGATATATCTATTAGAGCCTTAGTCCTTGCATTCCCAGGTGCTGTGATCATGGATATCCACAGAACAGTTATGGTGTTTCTGGACATCCAACCCAGAAAGTTTTTATTCTTGATAAGAGGGTAGATAACTTGCAATAAAATCTCTCCCTTTCAAGAGCTGATTGGATCATTGCTTTTCCTGCTAAAGGAACCTCTTGCTACAGGAGCAGCCTGGATTTCTAAGGCATTTGTGTAAATATTTCCCCCTTTCTGCATCTTTTCTGTGGTCAGCAAGCTTTCCAGGGCAGTGGATTTGCCCTGGGTGGATTACAGCTGCATTCCCACCAGATGCATTTCTTATAATTTCTTATTTTTCAATGATGTCCTTCATTCCAGGAAAAAATAGTTTGCCCACTTGTCTCCAGCTCCCAGGGGAACATCCCCACGGAGCTTCCCAAGGATCCCATAGCAGTTTCTGCTGCTTTTTCTGAGCTCATCTGTGTTCAGCTGAGCAGCAGCTTTCAGTCCGTGGACTTTCAACCTGAAATTCTATGATTCTCATCAGCTTTTGCATCCTATCAGTTTGCATCACCTCCCATGGAGTCTTCAGTTCATGTATTGGTTCCCTTTTTTTTTTTTGGTTGGTTGGTTGGTTGGTTTTTGGTTTTGATTTGGTTGGTTTGTTTTTTGTTTTTTTGTGGGTTTTTTTTTTTTTTTTTTTTTTTGTTGGTGTTGTTGGGTTTTTTGGTTTTGTTTAAGTAACACTGGATGGAAAGCACCTCCACTCTGTGGTTTTCTGAGCTCATCTGTGTTCAGCTGAGCAGCAGCTTTCAGTCACTTTTTCTGTCCCCCCCAGGACCTTTTGTCTGCTGGGTCCTTCATTATGCTGCTCTCACTGAACTAACTCAGCACATAAGAGCAATTTGGATCATTCACCTTCCAGCTTCTCCTTGGCATTCTGCTGATTCTGGTGGTCTGCAGTTTGCTGTCCTTATCTCTCAATGTCACTGCTCTTTAGTGTCTCCCCCGTGAGAGCAGGAGCCAGAGCAAATGATCTGGGGATGGTTTGTGGCGTGTCCCAAGGTAGCCTTTTGTTCCTCAAGGCTTTTGAAACTTAATCTCCAACAGAAGTTTGGTTGGTAGGAAAGCAGTTCTTTGTCTCTCCAGGCAAAAATCTGAATATTCCACAGCTGATACAAGCCACAACAGAGTGGAGGTGCTTTCCATCCAGTGTTACTGAAACAAAACCAAAAAACCCAACAACACCAACAAAAAAAACAACAAAAAAACCCCCACACAAAAAAACCAAAAAACAAGCCAACCAAATCAAAAACAAAAACCAACCAACCAACCAAACAAACAAAAAAAAAAAAGGGAACCAACACATGAACTGAAGACTCCATGGGAGGTGATGCAAACTGATAGGATGCAAAGGCTGATGAGAATCATAGAATTTCAGGTTGAAAGGGCCTCCCAGGATCACCTGGTCCAGCCCCTCTAATATTGCCCATGAGAGATGTCTCAGCACCCCCTCGAGCTGAGACTTAAAGACTTTCCAAAGTGGGGGAATCCACCAAATTGCATTTTAAAAATGGCTTTTTTGGACTAATTCTAGAGAAGGAGCATTGCCTGCCTGAGCAGATTGGCAATTGGCTCACCCTTCACCTGAAAATGATGCAATGTGTCCAAGGCATATATTTTTCCTACTTGGATTGTAAGCTTGAAGCTGCAGTGTTCTGAGCAGAGTAGAAAGGACCTGCCCATAAACCCTCAACACACACAATTCTGTGCAGATATTTATTCCCTCAAATAAGTAGAAAAACAAAAAAAAAGTCCCTCTTTTGTAAATATGCAATAGAGAAAATAGCAACAAAGAACATAGCAATAAAGAACAGCAAGGGGAAGGGCTAAAAGGCTTCCAGGGATCTACAACAGGGATGAGATTTTGCTCCCCCAAGATAAGGCTTGAGCACCCATTGCATCAGACAGAAAAAAAGAAAGAGGTTCAATGTCTCCTTTTCCCAGAAAGAGGAGGTTAATCCCCATTTCTGGGGGACCACTGCTGTTTGGTCTCCACTTGAGCCCCACTTCTCAGCAAATCTTCCTGCCTGGGCTTCCTTGAATCAGCTTGAATGAAGGAAACATGAAGGGGAAAAGAAAGGGGGAAAAAGCCCAAAAGGCAGCTTTAGTGCTTTCTCTCCAGTTCTCTGCTGCTTTGGGCATTTCTGAGGCAAGCAGAAGTTGGGTTTTTGGTCTTTTCTGTCTGAAAGATGCATTCTTTCCTGACCAAAAGCTCCCAGAGACATTAAAGCAAATGCTTCATACAAGTAACCCATGGGTAGAGACCAACCACAGACCATTCACTGAATAAAAAATTAAACCTCAGAGCTTACCAGTAAATCACTAATAGGCGAATTTTCAAAATTTAGCACTTTGGGTAGCTGGGGTTTTTTGTTTTGTTTTTTTTTTCTTCTTTCACAAGGAGAAAACTTCTATGTACTACTTATTATGCACAACCCCCCTGAGCCCAATGAGCAAGCAGCTCCTCAATGCTGCTCAGGCAAAATGCCTATAAACTGGCAAGCAATTTGTTGGACTGTCACAAGACAAAGATATCAAGCTGATCAAAGCTCCTCCATTAAGCTTATAAATATTCCATTATTCTTAACAATTAGGGAGATGCTGGGAATAGGCATGCGATGGGGCAAAAAGACTCACTTAAAACAGGCTGCCCCCAAACTAAAAAAAAAACCCTAAGCCTTAAAATTCAGATGAAAACACTTGCAAAAGCTCCCTTTCTTGCACAGAAATAATGGAGCCAAACAAAAGGAGACTAAAAATAAGCACCCAGGGCCAATGTGACACAGAATCATTTTATAGCAGTACATCAAACTATTTAGTCAGATAAATATGCTTAATTAGTTGTGCCCAAGTTGAGGAGAAAACAATAGCTTTGCTGCTTCCTCCTTTTCTGAAAGGGTGTTATTATGGCTGTATTTTATTTTGTGGAAGTTTTCTGCTGGATGTGGATGTGAGGGCTGATTCTCCCCCGGTGGGAGTCTCTGCACTAATTACAAAAGCAGCTTAGGAGAGTAACACCAACTGAGTGGCTCTTGCATAATTTCAAAGTACACTGAAATGCACAAATACTGTAGGAGAAACAATTTGCTTTCTGTAGAAGTTTCTACTTTTACTTGTAGCATCTGGGAAGCAAAGAGGATTTTTGGTGAGTTCTTTGCATACAGCCACTTGGCATCTGCCCAAACCAAGGTGTGATGCCCAATGTACCACTCAGTCCAAGTCTCCTGGGACCTGGTGCCATTCCTTTACTCTCATTTAATTGGGCTGATGGTGCAGCATGAGTGGGGATTGAATCCTAGACTAGAATCATAGAGTCACTTTGATTGGAAAAGCCCTTTCAGATCACCAAACCCAACTGCTACCCCAGCAGTGCCAAGGCCCCCCCTGCCCCATGTCCCTCAGCACCACATCTCCAGGGCTCTGAAACCCCTCCAGGGATGATGGGGACTCCAGCCCTGCCCTGGACAGCTCATGATAGAGCCTCACAACCTTTTTCAGGGAGAAATTGTTCCTAACATTCAATCTAACCCTCTCTAACCCTCCCTGGAGCAAGCTGTTTCCCCTTATTCTATCACTTGGGAGAAGAGACTGACCCCCACCTCACAACAATCTCCTTTCAGGTAGTTGTAGTGAGTGATAAGGCCTCTAATAAGGCCAATAATTTATGCAAAAGTTGTTTTTTAAACATCTTTTCAAAAATATAGGACCTGGGCAATGTCAGACTCACCACTCAACAGCATGCAGCCAGCCAGCAATACTTCACACCATGATGGCCAGAGTGTGTGAAAACCTTTCAGTGGCTTTGAGCTTCATCTCCATCACCTCCTCTTAACCTCCTGGTAGTAAATGCTAGCTCAGGATGCTCCTTATTGTATTTTCTGTACATCAATCTTATCATAACGTTGGTTCTAGGCTGGGCTCTGGACAAACAAAATGACTTGAAGATCCAGCAGGTATAAAATTTCTTCAGGTTCATTCCCTGAAATGGGTGTTCCTGGTTTTCTACTTTCCTTTAATATCCTAAGTGACTCCATACATGCAGTAATTACATTCAGCAAGTGGGACACTCCAGTTTGCTTTGAATTTTGCCTGGGCAGGCACTTATCCAGACTACATCCATCAAAATAATGACAGCTAAGGAGATTAAAAAAGAAGGCGTGAGGAGGAGGAGGATGCTCCAGGAGATGATAATTGAGGAACTATGAGAATCTTTATTGAGTCTGACAATTCCAGGCTAGAAGGCTCCTTTCCTAGCAGGTATTTTATCTCCCACTTAACCCTTCCCATCTCCCCGTCCAGACCCACAGCAATGATTGGAGTTCCCAAAGGACCCCACACCAATCATTTGAATTCCCAGAGCACCCCAACACAGCTCCAGACAACAAGTTATTGCCTGCCCTGGTGAGCCATTCCAGGTGGGAATTTCCTGGTGACCACTCTTCTTCTGGTGACCACCCTGTCCATCCCAAGGCACCTAAAGCCCCACTGACCCAGAGCCACACTTCTCCTAGGAGGGTGGCCTAAGTTGGACCAGTCAAGCATCATCAGGTGAGTAGAAAACGCCTGGTGAAGTCTGGCATGTGCAGTTGGGTGGGGAGGATGTTTCTCCTTGATCTGAGATTTTCTCTCTGTCTTGGTCTTAATTACCAGGCTGTGGATAGAGGTCTCTGCCTGAGTGATGTGTTCCATGTGGTGTGATATGTCTTTCTCTGAAGAGTTACTGGAAGAGAGAACTGAAATTCTTTGCTAGTTGCTGACTTCTTTTCTTGCTGCTTTTCCTCCTGGTCTACCTGCTCGAAGGGGAAATGGGTTTAAGTTGTGTCAGAGGAGGTTTAGGTTGGATAGCAGGAAAAATTTCTCTCCTGGAAGAGTGGTGAGGCATTGGAATGGTGGAGTCACCAGCCCTGGGGGTGTCCAAGCAGAGTTTAGATGTGGTGCTTCAGGAGATGGGTGAGTGGCTGTGGTAAGTGGATTATGGTTGGACTTGATCTTGAAGGTCTTTTTCCAACCTTAATGATTCTCTGATTCGATGATCTCTGTTACTTTGGCTTTTTTTGCTCATCTCTTTCTCACCTGCTGCTGATGTCTGATAACTGTCTTAATCAAATGAATTCCAGCAGTGTTTGGAGTAGCCTTCCCTGTGGTTGTAGGGATTTTCCTTCCCCTCCCACACCCAGAGACACTGCCATAGCAGTTTCCACTGCCCCTTCAGCAAAACCTTCCTCTTGTTTTTTTGTTTTTTTGGTTTTTTTTTTTGCTGTTAGAGTTAGGTGCCTCCAGGAGCAGAATCTTTCAGATTGTCCTGATGAACTCCAAACACAGCTGGGCTAGGATTTGATAAGCCCAGTGATTAACAATGTTAATCTATTCTGGAGCAGGCAGTTCAGCACAGTAATATCCAACACATACATCACCAGGTCAGCTGGAGGAGTTGGCATTTACAGCAAATCACTCGAGTCTGCACCTCCTGATTTCTCTGCTGCTCTTTCAGTGCTGCAGCAGCTCAGAGCTTTCAAGGTAACAGGGAGCTGAGGTGACCTGAGTTGTGCTTTGACTTTAATTACTAAGTAAACCAAGACATAATACAGAGAAATGAAAGCTGATTTTTATCTTTATGAGTGCAAATGAGCCCTCATTAGATGGGTTAGATCATGTTCATGTCTGCAGAGGAAAGGAACTTCTCTGTTCTTCTTGTACACACAACCTGGGTCTTCAGAGAATAATTGGGGTTGGGAGGTCCCTCTGAAGGTCACCCAGTGCCACCCCCCTGCAGTATCAGGGACACCCTCACCTAGATCAGGTTGCTCAGAGCCTCCTCAAGCCTCACCTTGAATATCTCCAGGGATGAGACCTCAACCACCTCCCTGGGCACCCTGGGCCATTGTGCCACTGCCCTCCTGGGACACAACTTGTTCCTCACATCCAATCTAAAGCTGCTCTTCTCTAATTTAAACCCATTTTCCCTCATCCCATCCCTCCAGCCCCTTGCACACAGTCCATCCCCAGCCTTCCT
This sequence comes from Phaethornis superciliosus, assembly GCA_023637945.1. NCBI lineage: Eukaryota > Metazoa > Chordata > Aves > Apodiformes > Trochilidae > Phaethornis > Phaethornis superciliosus. The sequence goes on along the minus strand of JAJQWJ010000006.1, from coordinate 41,492,929 downwards.
CTAGCCCCTCAGATACTGGCTGGCTGCTTTTAGGGATTCCAGCCCAGCTCTTACTGGGTGTTATCAGGTTGGACAACTCAGACAGTGAGACTTCAGGATTATTCCCTTGCCCAACTGTTGGATTGATCCTGAGAAATCTAAGGAGCAGCTGATTTGAGTAGAAGAGGTGATTTGTCCTAAAAAAAGTGTTGCAAATGAGGACAATAAGGCAAAGGCAGGCAGAGCATCCCTTCCCACAAAAGGAAATAACAACTTCTGTGCCCTGATGAGCCTCGACAAAAAAAGTCTCAGCTCCCAGATAAACCTCAGAAATAAATCTGTACACAGCAATTATTTAAGGCCTGATCCAACACTGCCAGAGTTCAGTGACAGGAATATTCCTACACACACAGGCTGCAAATCAGGTGCTCTCTGATAGAATCTGAACCTGTGATACAGCTCAGTAACTTGATAACCCAGGGGACCACGATGTTAAAGTCTGAAGCAATCTGATTACCCAAGGGAAACTTCTAGCCTTAAGTTGTTATCATCCTGTGGGGACAATGGACCTTCCAAACAAGCTTCCCCAACCCAGGAGCTGTTGTGATTTAAGCCAGCTTTAACACATAATTGTTAAATTGAGCAGGCAGCTGACTTACTGTATTCAGGGTTGGCTTCTCTACACCAATTATTTTAAAGCTCACTACTTCCAAATTCCACTTCCATAGCTACATGTTTAATGTGATTCTCCTGCAGGAAAAAAAAAACCAACCCAACCAACCCAAAACCTAAAAACCAAGCATCAGCAAATGGAATTTGGCAAGAAATGAATCAAATAAACTAAAAATAGTGTCATGGTGCCTATATTAAATTTTATTTGACTGAAGCTGCACATCTGAGAAGCTGAGTGTTTGTAGCTGAAAGAGAAAGGAACTGATGACATCAGCAATTTGCCTCATTATATCACTGAGAGATGATAAATAATGTTTTCTCCAAGTCCTCCAGAGTTCATCTGAAGAGGTTTTAAGGACTGTAGACAGAGCATTTGTACTTAAATTATTCTGCTTTCAGAATCTTGGAGAGCTGAGACAGCAGGAGATAATTTGTAGGACAGCTTGAGACACTTTTCTAACAGTTTTAATATTGCTGCAATTGTCTTCTTACTTCCTACAAGGCACAGAACTAATGTTGCATTTGAAGCCCTCTGGCTGAGTAGACTCATCCTCTTTTCTTCTTCTTTTCCCTCACCAGGCTTATTTAGCTCCTTCTTGACCAAACCCAGTTGTCCGCTGGAGTTTTGTTGGTTGAAACTTAAATCCACCACAGAAATTCCTCCCAGCTCAATGTTATGTGACCACTGCATGTAACCTTACCCATGTGTTCAACCAAATTATCGCAAATTACCAGGGTTTGTTCATTTAAATTACTAGTTTCAAATGCTCAGATCCCAAGTTCTTGTCTTTGTGAAGCTTTGATTGGCTAAGGAACACATTAAAGCAATATTAAACCTGCTTTTTTTCTTTTCCTCTTTCCCCCAAGTCTCTGAAACTTCTGCCTGGGTGATGGGGTGAGCTGGGCTGCAAAAATGTGAAGGTTCTAGAGAAGGGTGAATAAGGTTGAAAGGAGTTTCTTTTTCTCTCTAGGCTGGCTCAAATCTCCTGTTTTTCACAAGAATCACAAACAAACCTTTCCTAGTGCCAGAGGTCAAGGACTAAACAACCTTTGGGTTACACAGAGCAGAATCTTTTTGGGGTGGACAGGACAGCTGCATTTTTTTGGCAGATGAGGGGAAGTTTTTTAGATCAGAGATGGTTCCATCTGTACATCCTGAGATGCTCCAAGGTGAAGTCCCTATCCCTGTCCTCAAACTTCCCACCAGTAGGACAGGACACTTCTCTCATCTCCCCCATAGTTCTGGGTGGAGAGGACCAGGAAAGAAAGAAAAAAAGACAAAAAAAAAAAAAAAAAAAAAAAAACCACACAAAAAAACAAACAAACAAAAAAAAAAACCCAAACCAACAAGAAAAAGCAAAACCAAACAATAAAAAAAAAAAACTAAACAAACAAAAAAACCCCAAACAAACAAAAAAAACCCAAAAAATCCCAACTGCTTGTGATCATAGTGACCTGAGACTACCCAGGACCCACCAGTAGCTCCCAGTCTGTTGATGAAGGTACAATGGGAGGAAGCAGCTGAGCCAATGAAGAGGAGAGATTGGGTTGGGTGACCTGAATGGACCAATCAGAGCACTCTTTCCCATGGGCTCAGTATAAATGGCCCTTGGGAGGTCCCCCTCCTTTCTCTGGCTGGTGTCCTGGATGGGCTGGGACCTCTTTGTTGTTGCTCCTGCTCCTTGTTTCCTCCCTGGAGAAGAAGATTGCTCATGGACACAGATCACCTGCTGCCTTCCCAGGTAGGACCACCTTGGTTGTTCTGGGATTGTTTGGGTTGTTACTGGAATCCTGGGCTTGGGCATCTCCATCTGCTGCCAAGTTCAGTGTGGGACTTTTCTGTTTGAGAAGTGACTGCCAGCTGAAGAGTGCAAGTTCCATATTTATGTGGTTTATATATATATTTGTAATTTACCATCACTATTACCACTTCCTACTAGAGAACAAGTTGTATGAGGAGTGGCTGAGGGAACTGGGAATGTTCAGTCTGGAGAAGAGGAAGCTGAGAGGAGATCTTCTTGCCCTCTACAACTCCCTGAGAGGAGGTTGCAGAGAGGTGGGTGCTGGGCTCTGCTCTCAAGTGAACACAGGACCAGAGGAAAAGTCCTGAAGTTGCCTCAGGGGAGGTTCAGTTTAGATATTAGGAAGAATTTCTTTACTGAGAGAGTGGTCAGGCACTGGAATGGGCTGCCCATCCCTGGAGGGAGTTCAGAAATGTGAAGATCTGGCACTTCAGGCCATGTTGTAGTGACTGAGATTGGAGGGGATTTTTTGTTGATGTTATTTGGTGGAGCATGTGTAGTGTTTGCTCTTTTTTTTTTGGTGATTTTTTTTTTTTTTGGTGTTGTGTGTGTATAGTTGTACTCTATGATCTCTGACGTCCTTTCCAACCATGACTCTTCTGGGATTCATTAAACCTCTCCCAGTTTTTATTTGCAACTTTCAAGTCTCTCTAATTCCCTTTTTCATCTTCCCATGGAAGGGTAGTGGGGGAATAACAGAAAACATCTGTCACCCAGTTAGTGGCTAAAACTCTGCCAACCACAGACCAGTTCTTACCCTTCTTTGTTGCCCCCCAACCATCAGGGGTGGGAATAGGGCTGCAAGATAAAGGGTGGCCACATTTTCAGTAGCCTTGTGGTCTTCCTCGGAGAGGATGCTAATTCCAGCAATATCCCTATGCTTTGAACTGGAATAATTTAGGAAGCAGCAGTTTCCTAAAGCCAGAGGGTTTTTCCAACCCCCCAAACATATTCCCTGTGTTCCTTTACAGCCTGCAGATCATCCTTCCCCTCAATGGGCACCAGTTGCACCAATGTTGCTGCTTTCTTTCTGGGAATTAATTTCTAAAAGTTCACTCCTGTTCTTGTTAGATCTGTTCTGTTAGCTGTCCCTCTGCCTGAATCCAACCAGACCTTTCTTAGAGCAGAAAGGCAAAAAGAAAAAGCACACCAGAGGCTGTAACACTTCTACAAGATGATGTGCTAATAGAACAATTTCAGTCTTTAAACATGAGGGTTTTCTTTTCCCTTTCTCTTTAGTCTAAACAATTTGGTGTTTCTTGAAACATGAAACAGGCAGGATTTTTAACAATGTGCAGTACAAAGTGCTTTTACATTTTCTTTTCAAGCACAGCTAAAAGACTGGAAGCAGCAGATTCGTGTTGCTCAGACACTTTCATTTCTGTTAAAAGGAACTGGCAGTTTGTTTTCCTTAGCAAGCTGCAAACCCTTTTTATCCAGCTTGCACACCAGCAATGAAAGCCTGGGAGAAAAACCTCAACCCCTTGATGGAAGTGCTTTTCAGTTTTAGAATGAAAATGAAAAAGGGGAGCATCAAAACAGTTGTGCTCACTGAGAGTGAAAAGAGAACCAATCTTGCAAGCAAATGGTGAAAAGGAAAAGTTTTCTGCTGCGGAAAACTATTTACTAGAGAAAAGTGTGAAATACAATGCCAGAGAAAGTTCACTCAAAAAAAAAAAAAAATCAGTATTGATGTATTGAGGGAAAAAAATTACAAAATTACTTGTTTTGTCAGAAATCCCATCTGTGCAGTTTAGTTTCCATCATCTAGGAGGCATGAATAAGCACACAGCTCTGTGTATGTATAAAAATTTTTGTGAAGAAAATAAGTTTTGTGGTTTTCCTGTTAATTCATTAGATCTTCACCTTCATTGTTCTGTTACTGCTTTCCCAGCTGGACATTTCTCACTTCTGTAATTGAACTTATTGTGGGGTTAAATTTCTTTAGACGGGAACTTGTGCTGCAAGTCAGGTTATTTTTCAATCAAATGGAACTCTGGTTAGAGGGGAAGGCAAGGAGTTACCATGTGGAGAACTGCAATGACAGGGAAAAAACCAATGTGGTCCCAGGGCTGCAAACCTGCCATGAGATGTTGCACATCCAGAAGCAGAAGACAGAGGAGATGGATGGGAGGGGAGGAAGCCTGAGCTGTCTTGGGTTGTGGCTCCTTAGCTCCCTGTCCTCCACAGAGTACCATCACTCAGTTCCCTCTGTGGTCTCCAGCACCCAGCTGGGATGCCAGATGCCTTCCTTTCATCTTGAGGAAGGTGAGCTGAGAGAGAACTCGGGAGAACTTTGTAGAGTAGGGCTGATGGTTGGACCTGATGATCCCAAGGGTCTTTTCCAACCTGAAAGGTTCTATGGCTGTGTCCTGCTGTGCTGCTGAGGGCAACCAAGTCCTCGGGCAGCATCAGCCACCATGGGTCAGCAAACCTGAAGGGACTGATAGTGACTCCACTGAGCTTGCACAGCAATTACACAGCCTCCAAATCACTTGACTGATCAGAAGAAACTCCCATGGCTGTTGTTACTTTTCTTTTCTCCTAGACAGACCATGCCTCTTTATGTTTGGGGAGTCACCTGTGGGTCAGAACTCCCCAGGCATCAGCTGGGTTGGGATAATTTTTCTTCTTGCATCCAATGAGCCTGCAGCAAATGCAAGATAAATGGACTGGCTTAGCTGGCCTTCAAGAGCTCACAGCAGAACAGTTGCTGCTGGAGGTGAGGCTGTCCCTGGTGTCTCCTGATGGGACAACAAGGAAGGTCTGTGACAGTTTTGGGGTAACCAAATCCCTTGTGGAAAGCACACATCATATTTTGAAGCTCCTATGGCGAGCTGTGCTGTTTATGCCATTAAATCCAGGCAATAGTTTCAGTGTCTGTGTCTGAGACAAGGAAAAGTTCAATTATTCATATTTCAAAGCTGTGTGTGCTTGGCCACACAGGGGGGATGGTGGCAGGGATGTCAGTTTTGCAGCAGTTTGAGCTCAGCATCTTTGAAGATCAGGGAGGCGAAACCAGGGTTATTCCTACTTCTGTCACGTTGTCAACAGCATTTGGAGATGTATCCAATTTAAAAATCCACAGCCGAGTGCCGGGAGGGTATCTTGAGTGTGTTGCCAAGTCCTTCATACACAAGTTGGTTTTGTTTAATCTTCAGGCTGACCTTCCAGCCCAAAGCAGTCCTGCACTGACTTCCCAAAGGTTGCAGCAGCAGAGCACCGGGGCAGTGGATCTCATGGAGCATCAGCATATATATTTTTAATTTATTAAATTCTAAGCCCCGATTATTCTTGGTTTGTTCTGTTAAGATCAAGAAGGCAGGTGGAAAATCATCCTCACACATTCCTCACAAACACTATGAAGAGGAATGACAGTTGTGTGTGGATTTTTACCCGCGGGGGAGGAGAAGGGAGGTGGGATGAGGGATGTGGGTTGGTACATCTGCCTGGGGTTCTCTTAAACTGTGTTCAAGTGGCCATCCATGCTGCTTGGTGAGCAGAGAGATGCCCCCAGGGCATGGCCTGCACCTTAGGGTAGAGACAGATCTCTTTCCATCTGTTACAGAGACCAGATAACATTTTTTAAAGATTTACCTCTGCACATGCAAATGGAAGTGATGTCTACATTTTGGGGTTGGGTTTTTTTCCCTGCCTTTATATCTTTTGTGAGGCAAAAGTCTGATGTGAAGCAGCTCTCCTGGATTGATCTGGGAGCAGACAAAGCATCCAGATTGCTCAAGATAAAGAGAAGGGAACAAAAAGCCCCTTTCCTCCCTCTAATCTCCTTCTACAATGGGAAGGAAGTAGCAAAATTCTTTTGCATCCCACCAGATCCCTTCTGGACTTTGAAATAGGATTCATCATCTCCCACCTGCATCAACTGCCAAAATAATTGTGGTGTGGATGTCAAAACAAATGCAGATGCATCTAGATGTTCAAGACTCTTCCTACAGAGGGCTTGCCAGGAGTCTCTAGGATGAAATGAGAAATATTCCTCAGCCTTATGTGTGTGCTGAAGGCTTCTTGAGTCAACTCAGGTCTTCATGGGGCCTGCCTATTTTGGCTGGGGATCCCTGAGGATTCCCTACTGAACCAAAACAGCTTTATCATCTTGACTTAATCTGCAAACCATCCAAGTCATCTCCAGCTTTCCAAACCAGATGGTTGGGGCACTCATCACCCACTGGGCACTAAATGCTGATCTGCTATTCCAGACCAGCTCTTCTCTTCTGGGCTTTGCTGGTGTACAGCTGAAGTTCCCCTGCAAGAGATCCCTCTTGTTTTATGTCCCTCATCTTCCCCATGTCTGTGCCTGTACAAATGGAGACAAACACCCTTTCCATCTAGACAATTTCTAAGATGGGGAATGGAAACAAATGATTGGGAATAGGCAGACAGTTGCTCCAGCTCCTGATAGGAGAACAAAATGAAATGAAGAATAAAGATCTTCAGCATTTGGCATGCTCAAGATATGTTTTAGAGGGCCATGCAACTCAAACCACTCCATTCCATCTGCATCATGTGGCTGCATCTCTCCAGAGCAGATAGAGATGCATCTGTACATTCCCTAAATCTAGAGTGATTCCTACACCAATATAAATCAGGTGTAAATCCAGAGCAGACTTGCAGTGTTGCAGTGGATGGTTATTTAGGTGTGCATCTTGCTCTTCTGCTGGCCTCACACTGTGATAAATCCTTGGTTTCAAAGTCTGGCTCAAAACTCATTGAGTTTTCAGATAAAAGGTGTTAGAGTATTTCTCAAAACAAAATGAAACCCACCATCTGAAAAAAAAAAGAGTCCTTTATGCTAGACAAGGTCTTTCACAACACTTTTCAGTATTACATGGAGGGTTTTTTATAATCTTTGATATAGTGGGGTCTTGGATGCTGTGCTCATAAACTGAGCTCAGGAAAGCAGCATTAATCTCATGTTCCTCTTCTTTTCAGGAAAAGTGTAAGGTCATTTTTGTCTCCACAATTCTGGCAGAGCAGAACTGCAAAGAGAAGCCAACTCTAATAACACTTTATAGAGGTATTAGAAGAGGAAGAAAATAGGAAGAAAAGAAAGTAGAGAACAGCAGAGAAAATGACATATGTGGTCTTATCTGGTGAGACCCAGCAACTGGAGGAATTTCCCACTCTCCTTTATTAATCACTTTTTAATTAAAGCCACTCCACTCACCCCCACACACAGATCATCAACATGACACTGAGCATTATATCATTGTGGCCCAAACTGAACACTCTCAAAGGTCACACTTAGATTGAGGGATAATGCAGGAAGCTTGGTCCCTGTCCAGAGACACCTGATGCTCATAAATCTTCCATGGGTGCTGGCTGTGTTCTGTAAATTGGAGTTATTTGAATTGCTCTGTGTATTTGCTGACCTTAAAAGGGGATTTTGATGCAAATTCTGTCCTCCTCATGAGCATGTGAAGGCCTCCAGAGATGGTCAACACTTGGACTAACTAGGCTGTCTCTAGGGTGATTTCATCTAGATGACCTGGCTACCAAATCAGGTAATCCCTGGAAACAGGGTTTCTGATCTAAAGCATTTTGGCAGGTTTTGAGTTGGTATTACCAGGCCTTGGGCTTGGTCCCTAGGGCCTCCAGAAAAGGAAAATGGAAAAGAACCAAGAGAGAAATTAAAAAAAAATAAAAAAATTGTAGGGGTGGACTAAAGCAGGGTTGGGCTGGCAGAGGTGAAATTGAGAATAATTATTTAGTCTCTAGGTGTATGAGCTCCCTAGGCTCTCATCTTTGCCTGACATCAGAGGATGTAAGGCTTGGAGAAACCCTTCTGCTTCCCTGAAACCCTGCCTGCACTTTTGGCATGGGCAGGTGGTGGTAAAGAACAGGACACCAGCCAGGGTGTCCCCTCCTCGTGTCACTCCCACCCTATTTCTCCTGAAAGAGCAAAACACAAAGACTTTTGGGGGAGGCATGGAGAAATGCAGGGAGGGATGTCCTGAGAGCTTCCCCAGGACAGGCAGTGGGGACCACAACACCTTAGGGCATGGGGAGAGGTTTGGTGCCAGCCTACCTTTGGTGTAGGAATTTTCAGCTTGTATGGGAAAATATTTGTTCCCTGATCTGGAGCATCTGCAGCTCCCTCCTGGAGGAACAGGAGTGGGGACAGAGCTGTCAGGGTTTAACACTGACCAGATGCTCTCTACTAATCCCCCTCCCCTCCCTGATAAAGGAAGGAGAGAGAATAAGGGAGAGAGATTTATGGGTTGGGAACTAAACTACACAACTTTAATGGAACAGTCATGATAAAAAGGAAACATTATTAAACATATACAAATATACAGAGAAATGATCTGAGGTTCCTCCCCCCTCTCCCCCAATAACTCTCACATCCCCACCGAGGCTGCAGGGCAGCCCTGGGAAAGTCCAGGCTGGAATCCTGGAGTCAGCAGCAGTTGGGAGCTGGAGGCAGGAACACACAGATTCAGGCTGGGATGGATCAGGAGCACAGGCAGAGGAATGGATGGAATCCTCCCAGGATGCTGAAGCAAACAGGGACAGGGGAAGAAGGGGAAGCAGGAAGGGGTTTGACCCTTATGATCCCTCAAATTTATCCTGAGTATGAGGTGTATGGGATGGAATACTCTGTTTGGTCAGTTCTGGTCATTTATCTTGTCTGTTCCTCCCCAAAGGAGGGGTTCAGGTGGGACCTCTTTACTCCTTTCCTCCTTCCAGAGGGCAAAATGTTCCTCAGAGCTGAGCAGTTCCTTGGTTCTGCACACCAGTCTCTGGCTGTAACTGTAAATATTGAGTGGGATCAGTCCCAGAAGCAGACACTGTCTGAGAAACTTGCTGTTCATTTCAGCAGTGCAGCTAATTACAAGAAATTCCGCTGAAAGCAAAATTACAAGACAGAAAATCACCTTTATCCTGGCCCAAAGCAGGAGAAGAGCTGAGGCTGAGATCCATGCTGGTGTGGCTTCAGGACAAAGCAATGAAGCAGAAAGGAGCTCCAAATTCCCCTGAGAAATCCACACCAGCTCACTGCTCCCATTGCCATTTCCCCTGCCCCAACCATGGGAATGTGTTTTGCTTTTTCTGGTGACTTCATTCCTCCAAGCCAGAGGGTTGTGTTGACCTTTATTTCTGCCAGCAGTTCTCTAATGAGCATTGCATCAACCTCATCCTCATGCAGAGAAAATTAAGTCAAGCCCAATGCCACTCTGGTTATATTTAGACAGCCCAGAGGCACACAAGGCAGGTTGCTGATTTTTCTGCAAAATTTCTCTTTCCCAACAAACTTATCCACATCTGTTCCAGGCTGAATGATTAAAACCACAGTCCAGCAACCCACAGTCACCCCTGCCTGTTTTCCAGGGCTTGCACAAAGCCACAGCTTCTAACAAGGATTGAAGTCCACTCAAGAGAAATACTCTTCATGCTTCTGTTTGCTTTCTGAATAAGGGAAAGCTTTAAGGAAAAAAAAAAAGAGCATGGACAGTGTTTCCTGAGACTTCATCTGTTATGAAACTGAGGTCTTTAGACAGCATGGGGAGAGATGGATCTTATGGAAAAAAACCTGCCCAAGAGCATAAAAGCAAAGGGTTTCTAGGACTGACCCTTCAACATAAAAGCACAAATTCTAAGGAAAAGTTTCTTTAGGGAAAGCTTCTCCTTTGCAGAGCTGAGAGCTGATTACAGCTCCCTGCCTCTGCTTTCTCTTGGCCAAAGTTGAGAGCTATCACACATCATAAGCTGTTGGAGCCACTTTTGTTCTGTTTTTTTCTGCCTATGAGGACATGAGGTTTCTGCTATGTTGTAGATTTAAAAAAGCAACAACAACCACCACATGTACTTGTCTTTGAGAATTTGGATTTGAGGAGTAGGAACTGAAAATCCAGTGGGTTAAATAATTTGTAAAACTTGAATATCATGGCTTTTCTCTTTTGGATTCAGATGCAAAACTCCCCTGTGTCTCTTAGATTATAGGCATGGCCAAGTCTTCAAACTCAGTTAACATCATGTGAGGATGAGTGTGCTTTAGTCTGCCTGGTGTCACAGGGACAAACCCATCCAGTTATACACTGAGGAAAATCAAAATTTAGAAGCAATTTGGTGGAAACAAGTGCATTCCCCCTGTGCTGGGCACTGGGGAGGCTGCACCTCAAATCCTGGGGTCAGTTCTGGAGTCCTCAGGACAAGAAGGACATTGAGGGGCTGGAGTGTGTCCAGAGAAGGGAATGGAGCTGGGGAAGGGTCTGGAGCAGAAGTCTGCCCAGGAGCAGCTGAGGGAGCTGGGGGTGTTGATCCTGGAGCAGAGGAGGCTGAGGGGAGACCTTCTGGCTCTCTGACACCCCCTGAGAGGAGGTTGGAGCCAGGGGGGGTCGGGCTCTGCTCCCAAGGAACAAGGGATGGGACAAGAGGAAAGAGCCTCAAGTGGTGCCAGGGGAGGTTTAGGTTGGAGCTGGGGCAGAATTTCTCCCTGGCAAGGGTTGTCAGGGCCTGGCCCAGGCTGCCCAGGGCAGGGCTGGAGTCCCCATCATCCCTGGAGGGGTTTCAGAGCCCTGGAGATGTGGTGCTGAGGGACATGGGGCAGGGGGGGCCTGGGCATTGTTGGACTTGGTGATCTTCATGATCTTCAAACCACATTGTGATTCTATAGATTTCCACCTCTGGCATTTGTACTGAAAATCTCTCAAATACAACTTGCCCCAAACCACTGTCTCAAAGTTAACACTTCCCCCAGATGTTCCCCATGTCTGTCAGAGGACAGCAAGGGGCACATCATCCGGGATGAAATGAATTTCTCAGAAGCTCCTTTCTAGAAATCAAAATCCTGTGTTAAAACACTTGGGGAGATGAGCAGCCTTAGGACTGGAAGGGGAAAATCAGAGCTGATGTGCTCACTCTGAGCAGCTGACCCCAAACATTTGCAGGACAAATACCAACCTGGTAAGCTCACAAGTTTTGCATTTTGTATTGCTGAGAAAGGGGGGCACTTGTCAGCAAAAAGCATTCATGGAAAATAATTTCACCAGCAAACTATAATTAATGATGGAATCATTTTTGAATTAAATCTTTTTCACTGGTATACGTAGAGATCAAGATTATTTTGTCAGCTTGTAACATTTTGTCAGATTTCTCATGCCAAAGTCTGAAAATAGGTCTGCACCATGAAAGAGATTTTGTTTTGCCAAGCTAAATGAAATGCTTTGATTTTTCTGCTCTTCTAGTGGCTTTGTTTTGAAATTGTCTTTCCATTTGTTTCATAGAAACATTAAAATTCACTCTCAGAGGGCAATGCTGGTCTGGATTTAGATAAGCCAGATAATTAAAATTATAATTTGGAATGTTTTGTTTGGGTTTTTTTTTTTAAAGACAGAGTTTAGTTCAATAGTTTACAAAGTTTTCAATCATTCTGGTGCACTCAAAACACTGAGCAGCAAAACAGCCAACAAATGGCAGAAATCTGTGCTTTTCATAACTCTGCCACTAAATAACAGCCTGTCTTGCAGTTTTAATTAAATGGTTTTCAGGCACTATTTTGCATTCACAGTTTCAGATAAATATTTGTAGTGGTGACTGCACACTGTGTACATAAATTCAACCACTTCCAACAGCAATAGTTACCTGGTTATGATTCATGTACCATATGTTTTCAAGGAAACATAAGGAAAAAAAATCCAGCACATTTGCCTTTAACCATTGTTTCTTGTTGGGGCAATGCCATAAGTGTGGGGGGTTTTTGTTTGGTTTTTTTTTGTTCTTGTTGTTTTGGGTTTTTTTCCCAGTCTGAAAAGTGGGATTGTGATTTACATTCATCTAAATCACCAGAAAAGAACAAAACATTGCTCTGACTTCATCCACACATACAACTGTGACTTCATCTTTGCTTTTCCTTCCTCAGGGGTTGCTAGATTTCCCAAAGTTGGCATTAAAATTCTCCTCACCATAGCTGGGAAGCAGCAAAGGGAGCTCTGATTTCAAATCTCTGATTTCATGTTTTGTTTTCCCCCTGTTTGCAAACTGAGGAGCTCTGACAGCTTGCTGACATCACCTGCTTTTCCAGATGCACCTGAAACCCCACAGGACTGGGGCTTTTTCTTAGCTCTAAGTGAGTTTTCACCTGAAATTCTTGAACTAACCAGAAAGGCACTGAGTAGGCAATGTGTAGAGTTGTAAGATTATTTCAAGTCTTATTTTCCTTGCATCCCATATGCTTGACAGAAGAACAATGATTGGATGCAAATGAAGATTACCAGCCATTAACATTTAGGTAAAAACTGGGTATTCTTTTTTGTAAGAGGAAAAAAACTTTAGAAAAAAAATACCAGACAATCAAAACTAGATGAGTAGATTTAGCTTGGATGTGAGGAACAGGTTGTGTCCCAGGAGGGCAGTGGAACAATGGCCCAGGGTGCCCAGGGAGGTGGTTGAGGTCTCATCCCTGGAGATATTCAAGGTGAGGCTTGAGGAGGCTCTGAGCAACCTGATCTAGGTGAGGGTGTCCCTGATACTGCAGGGGGGTGGCACTGGGTGACCTTCAGAGGGGCCTCCCAACCCCAATTATTCCATGAAAACTGCAATCTGTTTTGGTTTCTTTTTTTCTGTTTTGTTTGGGTTTTTTAAGAAAAAAAAAAAAATTGAGAAAACGAGAGGATCTGGAAAGCAACAGCTTCCCAGTGTGCATTTTCACAAGAATGTCTCTTGCCCTTTTACCTTTGGAAAAAAAAAAAAAAAAAAGAAAAAAAAAAAAAAAGAAAAAAGAAAAAAAGAAAAAAGAAAAAAAAAAAAGTTAAGAAATCACAAAGCTGTGGGGAAAAACCAAGACCTTTAAAGCTATAAATCCCATTTTTCACCCAGCATGACTGTCCTCCCTGCACTTCTCTGCCACAGCATAACATGGTTTGGTTGGTGATAAAGGAACTCAAAGTAAAATTTAAGGGGGATCACAAAGGTCTCTAAGTTGTTTTTTTTCAATCTTTCTTTTTAGTAATTTAAATTTACTTTTTGATATCAGCAGAGCAAAACCACATTGTTCCTGACAATCTGGTTTCTGCTACTCCTGTGATGTCCCCCAGTGGATATTGCAGATTTTTCATCACTTTCCTGCTTCCCCAGCTCATGCTAAGGCCAGGGGAACATTTGAGCAATGCTCAGGACAATCTATGAGAAACCAATTCCCTGCTCTAGGACTGATTTATTATTACATGTCCTACATGTGTTCATGTTGGTTATTGAATTAAATGAAACTAATAGAATTTTAAGCTAAGATTGTGAAGATTGAACAAACAAGCTCATTAAGTGGTTAAAGAGATCACCAGAAACTCATTTTGCATTGCTCAGATTATTGAATTAGGAGTATGAAAACTGCTGGTGAAATCCAATCCCTGTGTCAGGGCAGATTGTCAGCAGAGTCCCTGAGCACTCATTTGATGAACCAGGAGACAGGCAGCAACCTTACAAATGAAATGGGTTTTATCTGCTCCTTCTCATCAAACCCTTTTGTGTTTGGAAGCTCAGTACTAATGAGGCACTGCAGTGTGCTTTGCTACCTGGAAGTTTCCTATAGTGCAGATGAAAGAGATGCTTATTGGAAGGCTTTTTGGCTTTGTTTTTGTTCAGCAAACATAAATGAGATTTTTTTTTTTATTTTTTTTTTAATTTGATGTTATAGCTAGGCAATGATCACATAACACACATACAGTTTTCTCTCTAATTGCTCTGCATATCCGGAGCTTTGAAGTTTGCTCGTATAAATATCTCTGAGATTTAACAAATACTGTGTTTGATTTCCACCCGAGGCAAAACAAACAATTTTATTCTCTAGCGTGGATGAATCCTGAGTTGTGCTTCATGCTACGAAAACCTCAGAAACAAAAATTCATACCCAGCTGCTCTCTGTAGTGTAGAAATACACAAGAGAAAAAAAAAAAAAAAGAAAAAAGAAGGGAAAAAAAAAAAAAAAGAGAAAAAAAAGAGAGAGAGAGAGAGAAACAATCTGTAATTTGGAATTTATTGGTAATTTGCTACTGCACTTATCTGCAACAGCACAAGCACCAGGAACAATCAGAGCACAGAGCTGTTTGGTCTGGAGGCCTAGAGAAAAGGGTGTTTGAGAATGGGTGAATAAATCAAGGCTATAAAAAGTGCAAAAGCTTTAAGCTAAGGAGGACTTGAGCAAACTTGGCAAGGGGACCCAGGTCAGGCAACTTCTTGCAAGTAAAGCCCTTGGTGCTGGGAGGCTGAGGGGAGAAATCCTGAGCACAGCTGGAGAACACCAGTATTGTATTTTCTTTTTAAAATGAATCTCGTTTAAACTCATAGTAAATTCCTCATCACTAATCCTCTGTGAAATACATTCAGTGTCCAGATGTGTTATGGATTTCCCTTCTGGCAGAGCCCAGCCACATTATTTTTTTGGAACAGATGTGGTTTGTCCATCCGCTCCCTGTGGCTCTTCAGCTACGTTGCTGGGTGCCTATGGGGGAGGGATCAGCCAGGTCTGCTCACAGGTTGCTTTGGGGACACGTTTGTCCCCAGACAGATGTCTCACCTCATGGGAAGGCAGCATCTTGCAAATCACCACCCTTGAGAGGTGCCTCTCCTCCAGCCCAGGTTGCTCCAAGCCTCATCCAACCTGGCCTTGAACACCTCCAGGGAGGGGGCAGCCACAGCTTCTCTGGGCAATCTGTTCCAGAGGCTCAGCACCCTCCTCCTGAAGAACTTCTGCCTCAGATCCAGCCTGAACCTCTTCTCCTGCACTTTCAATCCCTTTCCCCTTCTCCTAGCACTGGACACTGATGAAAAGTCCCTCTGCAGCCTTCCTGGAGGTTCCCTTCAGGTACTGGAAGGCAGCTCTAAGGTCCCCCTGGAGTCTTCTCTTCTCCAGGCTGAACAATCCCAGTTTCTCCTCAGCCTCTCCTCCTGGCAGAGCTGCTCCAGCCCCTGGATCAGCTTTCTGGCCTCCTCTGGACTCATCCCAACAGATCTGTGTCCTTCCTCTGGTGGGGACACCAGAACTGGACACATTATTCAAGGTGGGGGCTCACAAGTGCAGAGTACAGGGGGAGAATCACTTCTTATGCTCACTTTATTTTTACCATGAGGATGGTACAGAGTTAAAAGAATCCTCCTAATTCAATAGCTTCCTGGCACTGGATTTCCTCTCATTGGATATTATTTAAGCAGCTCTAATATTTCTTAGCAAATCTTAAGCTGGTCCCATTAGAAACTCTTCCAAATTCATTACCATAAAATTTCCAGCTTATTCTCCCATAATCTCACTCTCCCCATACAGGTCTTCACATCGTGGTGTCTGTCCTCCAAACGTTCTTCCACATCCAGCAGTAAAGGGAAAACTCTTAACCATGTTGCTCTCTTAGCCCAAGATCTGTTACAGAGGCTGGGTTTTAGGAAAATCTTGAAAATACTGCAGAATTATTATATTCTTGGCTAAAAGTAAAAAAAAAGTTTAGTCTTCAGAGTTGTAGAATAAAATGCAAGCCAAAGGTAGTAGATAAAAATTTAAAATATCCTGGATCCAGCTGCCCTCCCACACTAAAGTCATCTTTAAAGAGCAGTTCATCTAACCTCCTTTTCAGAACAGTTTTGGCCACCTTCATTTATTGACTCCCAGGATGTGTGAGGCGGGTGTGAGGCTTCCCAGCTTCTACCTCTTCAAGGCTGAAAATACTCAAGGTGCTTTCCAAGTTTTGTTATTCACTTACCAGCATTATTGCAATTATTCCTAACCAGTTAGAAACCAAGTTTCATTAAGAACAGAGCAGCACACAATAAGGTTTCCAGAAGTTATATGTAAATCAAAAGAACATGAAAAAAAAAAAGATCCAAACCATAAAAAAGTAAGAACCAATGGGAAGATCCATGGCAGGGTATTTCAGTGTCATTCTCCCAGAGCCCTCTGAGTATTTGTCCCTGTCAGGGACCTTGAGCAGGCATATTTACTCTACCAGGTATCTCTCCTCCTTTCCTTCTTCCTCCCTCCCTTCTTCCTCCCTCCCTCCTTCCTCCCTCCCTCCTTCCTCCCTCCCTCCTTCCTCCCTCCCTCCTTCCTCCCTTCCTCCCTTCCTCCCTTCCTCCCTTCCTCCCTTCCTCCCTTCCTCCCTTCCTCCCTTTCTCCCTTCCTCCCTTCCTCCCTTCCTCCCTCCCTCCCTCCCTCCCTCCCTCCCTCCCTCCCTCCCTCCCTCCCTCCCTCCCTTCCTCCCTCCTCCACCGCTCCCTCCTCCCTCCCTCCCTCCTCCACCGCTCCCTCCTCCCTCCCTCCCTCCTCCACCGCTCCCTCCTCCCTCCCTCCCTCCTCCACCGCTCCCTCCTCCCTCCCTCCCTCCTCCCTTCCCTTCTCCTGCCCCAGTCTATAGTCTTCCCCACTCTTCCCTTCCCAATCCCTAGCTGACACCCAGACACTGAAAACTGAAAATTTCCAGTTTGGAGAATTTTCCTTGCAGGCTGGGCAGACCTTTTCTCTCTGAAAAGCCAGGAAGGTGACGGAAGGCTCTGCCCTTTCAGCAAGGCTTTGGTGACATCCCCTTGGTGACTGCTGCCCCGCTGATGTCACCAGCACACTGCAGCATCCCTGGGACAGCTGGCAGAGCTGACACCCACATTTCCTCTCACCCACCCAGAGAAGCTCAGGCAGCAGGATGGCAGGAGCAGAAAGCTTTCCCCCAACCTAGGAGGCTGTGAAGGAAACCCATTCCTCACCCAGGCTGTGATTTTGGAAGGAATTCAGGTGGTGCTCAAGCCCATGAGACTTCCAGGGGTCTGGCTGCCTCAGAGAGGGTCTAAACAACTTTGTCTCCAGGTATTTCTCCTTTATTGCAATGCCCTGCAGAGTCACCATTGCCTCAGGGAAGTTCAATTTGTCTCTATTATCTACCTCTGTGCCTTGCTCACACACATCCTCTCCAAAAAGAGCTGTAAATGACCTTTTTTTTTTTTTTTTTTTTTTTTTAAATGAAAAACAGGCACTCACGTACGTTTTATTTCTTTTTTGTGTGTGTCTAAGAAAAATGAGCCCTTTCATTTAATTTGCTCCAATTTCTCCTTTCAGTCCCCCCAATTATGGACCTGCAGACTGCAATTATTGTACGTTTTATCTGCTCTCACAAAAGGATAGAAGAAATCAGTAACATAAATGTCAGCAATGTTGGTGTGGGGTACAGTTGAGCTCTGCTCTCAGCAATCAGAAGTATATTATCAGCTCAGCCATTTATATATATATATTTTTTTTTTTTTTTTGGTTGCAGCCAGGGTGATGCTGGACCAGCATTGAACTAGAATAATTATTTTTAAAAGACAAACTCTCCTGCTACCAACATGCAGCATAATTTGGGTTGACTTGCTGACCAAACCATGCCAGATAAAGCAATGTAGTGATCTTCTCTGGCCCTGGTGGGGTTGGTTGGTTGGCTAGCTGGGGGGTAGTTTTGTCTGCCCCCCTCATCTGGCCCAGATCAGAACTGCTTTATAGGAATTATTGGAGAAGGGTGAATTTGGTTCTGCTGAGAATCTTCCTTCTACAACCTTGAACATGAGTGGACCATGCAGCCACTATTCAGTTTCACAGCATTTTTTTTTCATGTTTCTTTGGGGTTCTACTGCAGGTAGTGGTGATAGACTCATGGAACATCTTGTGTAAATCCAGACATTTAAGGGAAATCCAGACACGTATCATTTTACCCCAAATAAACCTGAAAAATGTTCATTTCACATTTAAGTTTCAGCACAAGGCTCTCTACCTCAATAGACCAGAGATATTGCCAAGAAGTGACACATGAATGGGGGAAAAAACTCCACAATTATTTAAATTTCATTCCTATTTCTCCACTGTGTAATGAAGAAAGATCTTGGCAGCTACTAGGTGGGTGGTTTTTTTGTTGGGTTTTTTGGGGATTTTTTTTTTTGGGGGGGGAAAGGTTTTTTTTGGGGGGGTGTGTTTCTTTTTGAGTGTCAAGCCAGTAACTTACTAAGGAGAAAGTGAACCAGAGCCAAGGAGACTGGCAATGCTTAAATTCTCAGAGCAATGAATAACATCCCCTCCATTTAACTGGGGAGACTGAGTGTCCCTGTGCTGGCAGAGTCCTCCCCAAACTTTTGGACAATGCTTTTGTCCATTTTGGGAATGCTTTTGGACACGGCAGGTAGAGAAAGAGGATGCACTGAAGGTCAGGGTATTAGGTGTGTCTTCTTAAAACCTTGATTAATAAAAAGTGGGGACTTTTGCAAGCAGTTGGGCAGGGAGGATGAAAGGCTTTGTGAAAAGCTGCATGGTTATTGACAGCTCTGCCAAGATTTCAGAAGCCCTCCCTAGAGTGCAATTTCCCAGTTGAGTTCTCTGGCCTTCCCTGAAAGGGAGGAAAGGAAAGGAGGGAGAAAATCAGGGGAGACTGGGCATGAGAAGGAGAGAGAATAAAAGAAAAAGAAAGGAGTGATGATGTTTACCCAAGAATTCCTGCTGGCCCTGGTACTGATGCACATCAGGTCAGTCAAGAGAAAAGAGATGATGGGAAAGGGACTAAAATCCTCTGTTTCAGGAGTGTAAAGTATGAGTAGCTCTGGAGAGGGAAGAGATGGCATGGAATAAGAGTTCAGAAGGAGAGGAGAAGGTTTCTTGCTGTGCAGGGATGTTCAGATGCTGTAACACTGCTAAGAGACCTGGCAACACCTGGAGGAGCTTCAGAGTCCTCCATGTCAGGAATAAACTTCTGAAGGAACTTGCCTGACAAAAGGGTTTCCTGCACTAACACCAAGCTGGGGTTCCTAGAGGAATGTTTTGAGTCATTGTTTCATAGGAAATTGGCAAGAAAGGCATTCATCCATGTTTTCCCAAGTTTTCTGCTGTTTTTTCTTTGTTGGGTTTTTTTTTGTTTTGTTTTTGTATGTTTAGTTGTTTTTTTAACCAGAAAAAATCCAGAGAATGAATCGGCACCTTTCTATATTTCCATTATTTCAATGGAAAATTTTCTTCCTTATTCCATAGGATCCCAGGCTGGTTTGGGTTAGAAGGGACCTTCAAGACCCACCTAGTTCCCCTGCCATAGGGACATCTCCCAACCACAGCTTCCTTGGGCAACCTGGGCTAGGGGCTCACCACCCTCAAATTACAGAATTTCTTCCTAATGTGTAATTCTTCTTCACCCACTCTCTTGTTAAAGGGATACAAAAGGAAAAAAAGCAGGGAATATGAAAAAAAAAAGGGGTGAAGAAGAGAGAAGAATATATTCTTTTGGTATGACTGACTTTGTCTTCATCCCCAGGACTCTATTTTCCCTATACATCTCTTAAAGGAGCTTTGCTGTAACAAATAACGATGATCTGGAGCTCTGTGGCCTGTTCAGTTCTGCAGACAGTTCTGGGTTTGCTCAGGGGGCTCATTTTGGCAGCAATCTGTGCCGTGGAAGGAGCTCCCTCTGAATCCCTCAGTGACAAAGTGACCCATTTGTAGCACAGTGCAAGGAGAGAAACTTGGGTCCAGCTTTGTAAGACTTGGTTAAAGAACCCCTTAGTGGTTAGAAGCAAAATAAACCCTGCTGTGATCACTCCCAGGAGGTAATTTAAGTAGGCAAATTTGGCTAATATTTAAGCAGGAAGGGATATGGGAGGCTTCTCACCTTTCCTTTGAAGTTATAGATATGTATGAGCACCCCAAGAACATCTTTGATAGGCTCCCAGCTTTTGAAAAAGAAAAAAAAACCAAAACCCTGGACTTTTCATCATCACCCTTGGAAACCCTTTTTTGAAACTAATCATCCCATCAAAGTGTCCTTTCATGGCTTCTCATGTCAGGCTGGGTCAGCAGCATCATGCTGTGGCATGGAACCATGGCATGGAATCAAAGGGTGGTGAATCTGAAAGGTGAGGATCAAATATTTAGCAAGGGAAAGAAACCCACAGTGCTGCACTGTGCTGACCCTTTCTTTCCCATGGAGGGATTGATTGCTCCAACCTGGCCAGGCTGCTCTCCTGGTCCCCACCACATCCTCCCTGGCAAGTGCTGGAACAGGTGAAAGACAAAGACTTGAAAAAGCAGGGATTTAAACAAGAGGATCTGTCAGGATAATTTCTAGAAAGTTTCTGCTCTGAGGAGAGGCTGAGGAGCTGGGATTGTTCAGCCTGGAGAAGAGAAGACTCCAGGGGGACCTTAGAGCTGCCTTCCAGTACCTGAAGGGAACCTCCAGGAAGGCTGCAGAGGGACTTTTCATCAGTGTCCAGTGCTAGGAGAAGGGGAAAGGGATTGAAAGTGCAGGAGAAGAGGTTCAGGCTGGATCTGAGGCAGAAGTTCTTCAGGAGGAGGGTGCTGAGCCTCTGGAACAGATTGCCCAGAGAAGCTGTGGCTGCCCCCTCCCTGGAGGTGTTCAAGGCCAGGTTGGATGAGGCTTGGAGCAACCTGGGCTGGATGAGAGGTGTCCCTGGCCATGGCAGGGAGCTTGGGATCTCTAAGGGGGTTGGATCTCTGAGGCCCCTTCCAACCTAAGCAATTCCAAGATTCTATTCCAATAGAGGGTTTGCTGGAAGATGCTGGCCAGAAACTGAAGCCCTTTATACAGAGCTGCAAGAGCATCAGTACCTTGGTCCTCAGTTAGCAGGATGGTGCAAATCTTTCTCTTCTCACTCCTTTCTGAGCTCCCAAAGCAGAGGGTGCTGCAGACTCTGGGTGCTTCACCCCCCCCTTTCCCTTCTCCTCCCAGACAAGGAGCTGAGGGTGGTGGCCAGGAGGGCCCACAGGACAGGATGGGTGGGAGTCTCCTGGTTGGAGGAGTGGGAAGTATTTGGATATTCACTAAAGCAGCTTGTTCACAGCTGATCACTCAAAATCTGAATAGCTGGGCCTGTTTTATAGATCTCTGCAGGATTACATCAGTTTTCAGCACTCGGGGCTTTCATCATCGTTCTTCTCACGTTTTCTTTTATTTGCAAATTTAATGTTCTGAAACTGTTCTAATTTTCTTCATTTCTTCTCCAGCTGTCCCTGCCTTCTTGTTACTGGCTTTCTTCTCGCTCCTCGGCAACATGTCACTTTTTTTTCCCCTTGCATTTCTTTATTTTAGGAGCTTGTCTCTGACATAAGCCGTGACTTCCCTCTAGGACAATACCAGCTGTGGGGAGCATTCAAACCCCAACATTAAAAGCCCTCAAATATATTTACATGAAAATCCCTGCAACCACTGGGAAGGCTACTCCAAAGACTGCTGGAATCAATTTGATTAAGGCAGTTAATATTTATATGACCTGTTGTCTTAGAGGCTGAGAGAGCAGCTGCTGGGTATGCCCATACAGGGGCTCAGGCACTGCACACACCATGTGGATTTGGATGTTTGTTGCAACACAGGAGGGGGAAAAATCCTGAGACTTTCAGCTCTGGATCAGGACCTCAACAGCAAACACTGGAAACACAGGATTAGGGAACCACATCCTGAAATAGCATCCCCATGAGGCTGGAATTGTAGGACTCACCTCTGGCTGTTATTTCAGAGAAAGAAGATTCCTCATGCTATCAGTTTCTCATTTTCTCCTCCTTCATCCAAGGTGACAGCAATGTACTCATGCTCAGAGCAGGGGAAATTGTTGTTCCTTCCACACAAAGTGCCTGCAGCTTGGTCACAGCTGTGTGGAAGATGTATTACACTAATGGAATTCTCTTGTTTTCTTTTATTTCAGATTGGGTAAATCCATGCTAGGGCTGCATCTGATCTCTAATCCATTAGTCACCTCCTGCCCCTGTTGGAAAATGTTATGTTCTTCATCTACCAACTCCATTAATTCCCACTTCCAGCTTTGCTTGGAAATCCTATATTCAGGGCTGCATGGCCATCATGAGAGCAGGAAGATGTCCTAGTCTTGCAAGTGCACAGAGTATGTCATTGCAAAAAAGATCTCTATGGAGCTGGTTACAACCATTCAGATCTCACCCAGAGTCTGCCACTGAACTCTTAGAATCATACAGCAGAATCATGGAATTGTCATCATAGGAAAGGACCCCCAAGGTCACCCAAATGGCACTCCTACACCCCTTTAACCACTAAATCATCTCCCATTTTTTGAACACTCCCAGGGATGGTGACTGCACCACCTCCTTGGGCAACCTGGTCCAATGCTTCCCCACTCTTTCAGTGAAGAAATCTTTCCTAAAAATCTAATCTGAACCTTGCTTGTTCTGTCCCAGGCTTTTGACCTCCTTTGTGCAACCTCAGCATGAGGAATTTCAAGTTGTTACATCTTTCATTTGCAAATGCACCTTAAATGAAGTGACCACTGGCCAGGTTGGCCATTCCTTTCCTCTAGCTTTAGCTCCTGCAACTTCTTTCAAACCCAGGGGGGTGGTTCAGAGGTGAGTGCAATTTGCATTATTCACCAGGCTGCCTTTAGCAGTGTTAGACTTCTCAGGGTGCTTTTTTCCTTCCCAGCACAACCAAGTGCCAACATCATCACTGGAGAGGTCAGCAAGAGTTCAGCCTTCTCAAGAATCTCCTGCTTTGTTTTTTTGGCACCAGCAAGCACAACAGCATCACTTAAATTTAATTCACTTGAAAAGAAAAGGACAACCCTGCCTCTCAGGACAAGGTTTCAGGCTGTTTGTGAGTCGATAATTACTCTTAACCCATCGTGGCCCTTGCACAATCATCTGGTTCCACCCAGATAACAATCTGTTACAGGAATGATTACATTATGCTTTCAATGAGAAAGCTCACAAATTGATTTGTTTTCTATTAACCAGCTGAAAACTGTAATGCATCATCAGGCTGGGCTGCAGGGAAGATAAGAAAGTGCTGGGCAATACCCATTTCTGCCCTTTAAAAGAAGCTGTTACCGTTTTAACAGCAAACTGCTACTTGGTTTCCTGCATGAGGGTTTTTCTCATTTCATTGCCACCTCTTTTGAGGTCAGTCCATGCTTCACAAAACCTTCTGTGCCCACAGGTAGTGGCAAGACATGCCAAAATATTATTTTTTTTTTTTTTTCCCCTTTGAGTCTGTAGAGAATCTTCAACAATAACAAACACAACCACAGACCCAGCAGGAAGGCAAAAGTTAGTTGTCCAATGTAGTTGTTTAGTCTCCTTCCTCCAGAGTACCAAGAAAGTGCATTCCCATTGGGAAGCATCAGGATCTTTGGGCTTTTCCTGCACCCTTTTGTCTTTGGTCTGGGGCCACTGAAAGGAATGGACCCAAGTTCATCTTTGGGGCAGAGCAAGTGAAGGAAGGTCTGATTCCAAAATAAAGTGTGCAAGGAGCTGTCAGGCAGGGCAGGAACATCTGCAACAGCTCTAAGAGCAATTTTTTCAAGCTGGCCTCAATCCCCTTTCCCCCCCTCTGGAAAGTTGGAAGTCTCAGCTCCAGGGGGTGCTGAGACATCTCAGATCAACAAGAATCTGAGAAGGGTTGGAGCAGATGGGCCTTGGGGTCCCTTCCCACCTGACCCTCTGGGATTCCATGACTTTAGAGGTTCCCATGGTCCCATAGCACTGTGGATTTCTTGTGGATACAAAGTCAGGATTCCTTTGGGGCTATAGATGCTGTTATCTTCTTGCTTCATTGAAGAAGTTCTTGCTAATATCTGTTTATTTAGTCCAAGCAGACATATAGTAAATACCTTTAACTAAATCAAGAATCAGTATTCAATAATTCATGACTGTGTGAACACTGTATCCTTTCCACATTAGCAAGGTATTTACTCTGTGACTATCCTGAGCTGAATCAACAAGGCTGTTAGGAAACAATGGAGGAAGGCACAGTGATCCAAATTGTTATAAATGATTAGGTGTTCATCATTACCAGCAGCTGCAAATCCACAGAAGTGAACATCACTCCTGCCTAAAAAAAAAGAAAAGGCAATTTGCTGATAAGAAATCATGTCGAATAAATCACTGTTTCCTTGCCTCTTCCATGAAAATCTGCAGCTTATGCTACCACAGACACCATATGGATGTGAGCAAGACTTTTGCATCATAGCCTGGGGCATTTCTGAATCCACCATTTAATCAGGAGATTACCTCTGAGGTGTAAAGATTGCTCTTTAATCTCCAAATCCCAGACAGCTGCTGTGTTAAATATAAGGACACGTTATTCCTTAGTACCTACTCCTTACCCAGACACATTCAGGATGTGCTGAGTGGCCCCTCCTTGCTTCCAACATCTAATTTTAAATTCCAGGTTCTCCACTTAGGTGTTTTTACTGAACAAATGCAGTGTTCCAGCAGAACAACATGACCCAGAATAAGCACTCCCCAAACATAACATCACAGCTTACCTGCAGAGTATTTAGATTTTAAAACAATATTTTGCAGGGCAGAGATAAATATGTAGAAGAAGGCAAGTTATTTGGTTTTATTTCAAGTCTGGAAGACTTATGGAGCAGCAAGAGGCTTAATAATCTGCTCTTCTTTTCATTAACCAAGAGAAGTGGAAGTGCTGACTCAATCTTTTTCCTAAATATCTGCAGAAAAGATTTCTTTCAGGTAGAAACTTTCCAGGCCACCAGACAAAAGCCTGAGCAGATCCACAACTGAATGTTGAAGCTGGACAAATCTGGCAGGATGTACAAACTTTTTTTTTTTTTTTTAGTACTAAAGCAATCAGCCTGGGGGGAATTTACCTGTGCAAATAGTGAATTCTCAGCCATGTGAAGCCATTGAAGCAAAGCAGGGAGGTTACCCAGAGGAGATGTTTCTGCTCAGTCAGAAAACAAGAGGTTTCCTGGAGAACTCCCAAGGGTGCTTGGGAAGAAGTCAGATGGGAGCCTAGCAGGATCCAAGATCTGTAAATCCAATAAAGGTTTATATAAACTTTGTCTAAGAAAAATACATAAATGTCCCATTCTGTGCTAGATCCTCTCTGCAGTGTTCAAAATAGGGCACTGTGAGGTCTTGGAGGAAAAGCTTTGGGTCAGGTGCAAGCAAGTCTGAATTTCTCTTTGAATTTTCCAATGAGTTTCTGGGGGGCATTTGGCCAGACCTCAGTTTTCTGCTTAACTGGTAACTTCCAAAGGGTCTGGTCTGCTGGGACTGGTAGGACAACATCTCTGAACACTATCAGAGCACTCAGGAAAAGTCAGAGGTGGAGGAGAATGTTCTGGTGACAGGAGAACCCTCTCCCTGCTGTGAAGGTTTTGCCTTTGTCTTGGGTCTTTGTCTCAGTTGTAGATCATAGAATCAGAGAATGGCTGAGGCTGGGAGGGAGCTCAGAGCTCATCTGTTCCAACCTCCCTGCCATGGCCAGGGACACCTCTCATCCAGACCAGGTTGCTCAAAGCCTCATCCAACCTGGTCTTGGAATATTTCAAGGCTATTCCAGCTATTCCTTCTCCTAAGCCATCACTTTGCTCCAACCCACCAGTGTCCTGCAGCTCATTATCCATGCCAGTTCATTATCCATGCCAGTTCATTATCCATGCCAGTTCACCTGCTGCATCCCCATGCCAAAGTCTTGAAGACATGGTCTCAAAGTCAAAAAATTCACTGGATTATTTTTTTTCCAATCATTTACTCAACTCTAAATTACTGCTGGATGGTTCTGATTACATGTAATGAGGAATAATATCTTTTCAAGATGACTCAGCATTGGACACCTGAAGCTGGGCAGTGTGGTCCTGCCACTGCTCAGGGTATTTGTAATTCAGAAGATAAGTTTTCAGCCCAAGTTTCTATTTTAGATGAAATCCACTTTAAGCTCCCCCATCCAGTTAGCAACCCTATCCCTCCATCGTGGTGGAGCCCAACCCTAAATGGGAATACTCAGCTGCCAAGAGGGATTTTTTTTTTGTTTTTTTGCAGGACTGATTCTTCCATGCTGCCTGAATGCAGTAAGAGTTGAGCCCCTCCTCAACAGCCACATGAGCACAGGCCAAACACCATCACAATAAAATAAAGATCACAGCTTCTGGGCTGGGTTTCTCAAGTCCTGTCTCTGACATTGCAGTTGATAATGCTTAAGGGAAAAAAAAAAAAAAGAAATGAGGTCCCATTTCCTGGAGAAAACTCAGACCAGCACTATCTGAGTTATAACACAACAGCCCTGTGCCACTTAAATCATGGGTTTAAGAGGCTGCTGATCAACCTCAGAAGTTTCTACACCTCCCTCCCTTTGCTCCTGAAGCATCTGAGCTCCTCATAATCTTTGGCAGATTTAAGGTAATAGCATGGCTTGCTATGAATTGGCCTCATTTTACAGAGAGATATATGAACGACAGGGAAACCAAGAGCCTAGTTTTTCAGCCATGAGAGAGGTCACCTCGTCCACCCCCCTGCACAAAAGCTGCTTCAGACTTCCCCAAATGGTTCAGCTGCTCCCACCCCCCCCAGCCAGCCCACTCCAGTGCTAAGACCCTGGTTTGGGAGGCTGATCCCTCTCTCCATTACTGCAATTCATCCCCCCAGCCTCTTGCACTGGATGTGGAAAATGGATATTTCCTCTCTGCAGCAATATTTTTCAAATTTTAAGCTCTCATAGATCTCCCATCTCCCCCTGTTCTTTAACTGAAGAAGCCCAGTTCTTTCCATCTTTCTGTTTTCTGGATTCATAGTTATTTTTATTGTTTTTTTCCCTGGACTATCTCCCATTATTTAATTTTCTTTCTTCCTGGGTTCTATATCTGGACAGCTGAGACCCTTCCATAACTGCACATCAGGAGGGGTTATTACACAGTACTCCTGTGCTCTGTCCTGTCCACGGATTCCTTTTTTTTTTTTCTTTTTTTTTAAAGGGAGACTGATATTTCCTTCTCTGCTTATTTGCAGACTCTCCATACAGCTATCCCCAGCTTCTATACAAGCAATTACTTATTCCAAAAGGTAGAACATCTCCAGTTTATCCAGAATGTTTGTACTTACCCAATGTCATAGAAACAAAGAATATAATCAGAGAATAATTGGGGTTGGGAGGTCCCTCTGCAGGTCACCCAGTGCCACCCCCCTGCAGTATCAGGGACACCCTCACCTAGATCAGGTTGCTCAGAGCCTCCTCAAGCCTCACCTTGAATATCTCCAGGGATGAGACCTCAACCACCTCCCTGGGCACCCTGGGCCATTGTTCCACTGCCCTCCTGGGACACAACTTGTTCCTCACATCCAATCTAAAGCTGCTCTTCTCTAATTTAAACCCATTTTCCCTCATCCCATCCCTCCAGCCCCTTGCACACAGTCCATCCCCAACCTTCCTGTAGGACCCTGAAGATCTTCCAAGCCACCTTCCATTCTGGCACAACATAACATCCCACTTTCTCCACTCTTTTCCCACTTTCTCCAGGTTATCTCCAGATAATCCAGAGCTCCATACAAACTATCTAACCCGTGGTTTCACTTCCCTTTTCTCCCTCTTTCCACATGCACTGATGCTTTTTCATCTTTCAAAGCCTTTTCCTTTCTCTCCTCTGCTCCATGCAGAGGGAAGGGGCCATCAGCTGAAGGCTTTGACAGTGTTCCTGCTGAATCCATGAAGATTGTCAGAAAAATTTCAGCAGGCCCTCTCAGTAATTAAAATGCTTCTGTGCTCAATGATTTGTATGGCATTTTTAGAACAATCTACAGGACATTTTTAAGGGAATTTAGATGCTAAGGCGATCAAGCCGAGCTACAAAATGTTCTTTGGAAACTAAATGTAATCAAGTAGTATCAAGGCAACTAAGAAGCCTTGAAAATTCCACCAGGACTCAAAATCTTCAAGATGTTTTGGAGCCTAGAAGTGTAATTGGAAACTTAGGGTATAGGGAATGAAAAACAAAAATAAAGTGTTCCCTGTCCCCATCCAGACCCAGCTATAAGGACTTAACTTTAGCTGCCTAAATGACTTCCACAGGCTGGTACCAGGTAGGACAAGCAGAGCACAAGCTGAACACGGACTAAATCACCATATTCTTAAGTCAAACAGCAACCTGGAAATCTTGTTGGATTTTTGTTTGTTTGGTTTTGGTTTTTTGTTTTTTTATTTTCTCCAGAGCGTTGCATTTTCTATGGTATATTGGAGAACAAAAATTTTCTGGTCAAATGGTTTATGATAAATTTAACCAGATGAAACAAGACTGCAGTCATATGGGTACCTACCAGCTCAGTACATCTGATTCTGTCCCAACCTGTCCTCACAGTCAGCTCTTGCACACATCTTAAGTAATTCTGGGAGAAGAGCAATTCCACCTAAAAATTCAGTGCAAAGAGGGGTTAAGTTCCACTGACATAAATCTTAATATGCTCCTTAAGAGAAGTAGTTTCTCCCAAAGCCACACTCCAGATATGTGGGGGACCTGATTTTGGAGACCCATCACTGCAGGACAAGTGAGAGGTATCACTGCTCTGTCACCAATCATCTTTTTTTCTGTGCAACCAGGGTTCAGTGATTGCAGACAGACTCAGTTTTGAAGTACTTGAGAGGCAGCACAAGTGGGATTTCACTTCCCCCTTTTTAGAGTTTGTTTGCTTTTTTTTTTTTTTTTTTTTTTTCAATATGAAGTTTACTGTAGGCAAAATTACCCACGTAATTACCATCAAACCAGCTCAGCTGATTTATGTGTTTTGCATGCAGTGGACAGAAAGTGGCAGTGTGTGTGTGAACACCCACTTCTGAAACAGCACAATTTTCTTTCTGCATGAAGGGAACTGTCATATCCTCGTATTTATTTGCTTAAGTTAAATCAGGTGTGACCCAATGAGTCAAATGCCAGATAGTCTGATTTATTTGTTGTTGTTTCAGGCAGATGGTCATAAGATTTTAGCAGCTTTACAGCATTTATGTCCAGCTGTAACTTATTGTCTCATGGGGAGATGGGTTTGAGAAACTGTGAGGATTTCAGTATTAATAACAACACCAAAAAAAAGGAGCTGATTGGCAGGGAGCTGCTTGCATCCTTGTGGCCAAATCTTCCATTCCAGTTGGTAAACTGGAAAAAAACTTCAGATGAAGGCTTTCCTAGCTGAACTTCTGCAGCTTTGGTTGCTGCCGTGGTTGGCATCACCTCAGTGCCTGGTTTTTTTGCTTGTTTTTTAGGAGGGTTTAATATCTGGGGATGATTTGGAGGTATTAGCAGCCTACAAGAAATGTAATGCTCTTGTTAGTGAAATGGCAGATCTGGCTGGGAGTTGGTAACAGGAGAGGTAGGATACAGGATACTGAGCTGCTCCCCCATGTTCTCAGCTCTGTGCTTCAAGGAACGAAGATGTAAGAGAATGAAATTAAAGAATAAAAGAATTTGCACAAGAAAACCCCACAAACCAACCCAGAAGTGTTTAGCCATCTAGCAATCCTGAACTGCTCAGAAAGGTGGAAGGATATGGACAGCATTCATAAAATGGGCCATTAATTTTAAGGCCATCAATTTTTCTCCACCAGTTGAGGAAGAGGTTCAAGTATTACCTCCAAGATTTCATTTGGCTTTTAGAGAAACACTTTTAATAATGGCAATAGAGCAGGGGGCTGTGGAGTCCTCTCTGGTGAATGTTTGCAAGCACATGAGATGAAAAGTCTGCCCAGAGAGCAGAACAGCAATAAAGGATATTTTCCCTTGGTGCAAAGCTTTGATGTACCCAGTTATGTCAGCATTCTTCTTACATTTCTGTGATTTACACTCTGGGATGAACTTGTTGATCACAGGCTATACAAAGAGGCCCCAGAGGCTTCAGGTGGATCAGAGGTTTTATTTATTACATGCTACTCAAATGCAAATCAGGGATCAATTCCTGTACAGAAAAGCTCTCTTTGAAAACCTGAGAATTGTTTTTAAAAAAGCTGAATAGCCTCAGTGGAGCTGCCAGGCACCTGGGTTTCCCTGCTGATTCTGTTTTCCAATTTCTTGAAAAACAAAACAAAACAAGACCAGGGCTCACGTGGTTGATGTTTCTGTGCAGTGTTCCTGAGATGCACCAACAAGTGCCTTCAGCTTAATCCAATTGATTTCCTCTTGTGATATCAATATCAACACTTGGAATGGAAATCAAGTCTCCTTTGTGGCTTGAACTGCAAGACTCTCTGCCTCCTCCCAAGAGATTTACCTACATGAAACTATCACTGGTATTTTCTCAGAACAAAACCAGGATTGCAGGACAAGCCAACCTGCTGATCAGTGATAATTCTTCCTTAACTCTTGTTGAATTTTCATGGCATTGCACTGGATAATGCAAAGCACTATGGGGCTTTCTCCTTTGTTGTAGTACTGAAATGATGCATATAAAAAAAATGTTTATGAAGTTTATGAATTTAAGTTGACAAATTTTGGTCACCTCAGAAGTGACACTTGAATTCTCTAAATATTTCCCATGGTCATCTACAGTTATGATGCTTGGAGGAAGACTTGAACTTCTGCAACATTCATAGTTAAAAAGGATTCCTGAGTTAATCTGTGCAATAAGCCAAAGCTTATTCCATAAGCCAGAAATCAAAATTTGAACACAAATCAGAAACAATGTTCAATGAGTGCACAGGGGCCTGACACAACTCTCTTGGATTAAACTTCTGCCATGATATCATCAAAGGAAAATCATCCTTCTCAGTCTCTCTCCAGTGAGATAAAGGAGGTTTTCCTATTGTCAAGACAGTGATAATGACATCTTTTACTTCTCAAAGCAGAGAGAAATATTTGAGTTTCCACTTCAAGAATAGCAGGTGGCTGTTGGTGAACCATAAGAGCTGCCATCACCTAGCCCTTGCCCCATTCTTGAAGCTGGAAAAGAAAGAGGATGTACCCAACCATCTGGGCTGCTCTTGCACCCCCTCAAAATGTTTCCTTTAGATGAAGCAGCTGAAAATTTCAGCCAAGACATTTTCAGCATGGATTGTGCCTCACAATAGAGTTTACTCCAGCTGGCAAGCAATCTCCAGTGGTGTTCCCCAGGGCTCAGTTCTGGAGCTGGTCCTGCTCAGTATCTTCATGGGTCATCTGGATGAGGGATTGAGGGCTTGCTCAGTAAATCTGCAGGTGTTGGCAGGTTGGTGGGAGTGTCTGGGGGTAGGAAGTCTCTCCAAAGGACCTGGACAGGCTGGACCAGTGGACCAAGGTCAATAAAATGAGGCTGGACAAGGCCAAGTGCCAGGTCCTGCATTTTGGTCACAACCACCCCATGCAACACTGCAGGCTTGGGGAAAAGGGGCTGGAAAGCAGAAAAGGAGCTGGGAGTGCTGGTTGGTACCCAGCTGAATAGGAGCCAGCAATGTACCCAGGTGGCCAAAAAGGCCACCAGCATCCTGGCTTGTATCAGGAATAGAGTCGCCAGCAGGAGAAGGGATGTGATCAGGGCCCTGTACTCAGCAGGGATGCTCTAGAAGGTAGCACAGATATATATATAAATATAGATGTGTATATATATATATATTGATATTATATATTGGTATTATATATGTTTTATTCAGGGGGGATGGTGACAGTTGGATGTGGTGATCTCAGAGGTCTTTTCCAACTGTGACAATTCTTTAATTCCATGAAATGTAGCTTGGGAAATGCTCACACTCCAAAGCAATTTAAAGAGAATATTGAAATCTCAAAACTCCTTGGAAAACAATTTTCTCTGAATGGTTTCCTGTTCTGCAAGCCACCTGAAGCACAGCAAGAACAAGCACTCCACTCACAGAGAAGAGGGAAACCTTCTTAAGTTGATGTATTCTTCAAGTACATGTAGTTTGCTTGGGAAAGATAGATATAGGAGGAGGGGGAAAGTGACCCACTAGTTAAAAAAAATAATTCACACATCCTTCTTCTCCATAAGACCCAAGAGGTTTAAGATGTGTATGGTTTCACACTAGACCATTCAAGCCACCAAAGTGATGCACATCTTCACACACATGTATGTGCTGGAGGTTTAAACAGTTCCCAGCTTCAGTTACTTGAGCACTGTTCTTTAAACTAAATTAGAGCCCACTGTTTTAGAATGAAAAATGAGTGGTCAGAATGGGAATTTTACCAGTTCAAGGGAGTCATTTGAAGTTCACACTTTTAATTAATCTCTGCCAATCTCTGGCACTACCATGCCTCATGATTCCCTGGTGGCTGCACATTTCCTTTCTTGTCTTACTCCCCTGGCTCCTCTTACTCAGACACACTCCAGATGTAGGGTGCCTGGGTGTGAGGAATGGTTGCAAAGCTGTCCATCCTTTCTGTGATGGGAGGCCATAAAGAATGGAGTTGGGGCAAGTTTGTTCAGCCTTGAGAAGAGGAGGCTGAGGGGAGACCTTATTATGATGTCCCAGTTCTTAAAGGGGGGTACAGAGCAGATGGAGACTCCCTATGGACAAGGAGTCCCATGGACAAGACAAGGGGCAATGGGCACAAGTTGCTCCTGGGCAGATTCCCCTTGGACACCAGAGGAAAATGTTTCCCCATGAGGACAGTCCTGCCAGCCAGGCCAGAGCAGAGGAAATTACAGCTGGTTTTGTATCTCCACATTCTAATCACCAGTGACAGGCAAGAAGTCACAGATTATTTAACCTGAGGTTACCCTTACATTCCTGCAAGCTATCTGTGTGACACTAGTCAGAAGATGTTCATTAAATAATCAGCATGGGGGGTTTATTTTGGAAAACACCTCACTGGTTCACATCTTTCCAGTGATACATGTATTTATATGCTTCCCAACACCCAGCCAGTGGTCCCACTGGCTGATTTACTCTCATCATCAGGTGTGTATTTTATTTCCTCTCTTAATTTGCCTATTTTCTGCTTCCAGCCACTAGATCTTGTTACACATGGGCTCTGTAAGACTCGAGAGCCCATTATCTTAATTTCTATTCCCCGTGTCAGTACTTACTCATTATGATCAAGTCATCTTTTAATCTTTCTAAATTACCCACATTGTGCTCCTGCAGTCTGTTGCTCATTTTCCCCACACTTGCAACATTTGCTTCTGTTCCAGGATGAGCCTTTTTTAACCCATTAACCTTCTCCCAGAGCTGGGGACATGAGGCAGTAACCCAGTTAACCTTGCATCAGCACTGAGCACCCATGCAGCCAGAACCCTTTGCTCCTCCTCAGTTTTGGCATCCAAATATTTCCTCACCCATTTGGACTGGGGCATTGCACAGGGTTTATCTTCTTCATCTATCTGCCACCTACTTTTCAGACCACTGCTTCCTTCAACAAAGTTCTCCCAGGATCTTTGCTCAGGCTGTAGGTTTTTGCAGATGCTGCTACTCTTTTCCCTCCTCCTTGCCATCTGAAAGAAAATATTAGTCAGTGGATGGTGCTTTTATTTGCTGTCAAATAGATTATCTGTAACCATGCAGAACTACAGAGTTTCCCAATGGTTCCCTGGCCTGAAAGCCACAACAGGTCCTGGGCTAGAAGGAAGAAATACAAACCAACTTTCATTGTTTGCCTATAAGCTATTTCCCCATTTTATTTTCTTTTCTGTCATTCTCATTCTGTCATTCTCACAGCTCCAAAAATGGATTTAGCCTTAAATGATGAGTTCAAAAGGAAGAAAATAAATATATGTGTATATATATTTTTTTTTCTAAGGAGGCACCTATTTACTGTGGCTTGTGAACTGGCAAAATCCAGTCACTAATACACTCTGTCTTCAAAAATGTTGGCTGAAAACCAGCCTACATCATCAGGGCTTGTAGCCACTGATGGTTAGACTATTTACATGACTTTATGTTTATGATGTGGCTCTGCTGCTTGCTGCAAAGCAAAGTAGGAATATTAATTTGGTGCTTAGAATAAAAAGGAGTTTGGAGAAAAATAGCAGCCTTGGTTCAGGAAACCTGAAATTGTACAAGAAAAGCAGGGCCCTGCCCAAAATCTGAATTTTTAAATGGCATCCCTCTGGCTGGCAACCTGTTTCTCTGCTTCTTGCCAACACATGGAAAGATTTTTTATGGTTTCTCCCCTGAATCAGGGGAGGTTTAGGTGAGGGATCAGGAAAAGGTTTTTCACCCAGAGGAGAGCTGAGCACTGGAACAAGCTCCCCAGGGAAGTGGTCACAGCCCCAAACCTGCCTGAGTTCAAGAAGGGTTTGGATGATGCTCTCAGGCACATGGGGTGATCCTGGGGGTGCCCTGCACAGGGACAGGAGTTGGGCTCCAGGATCCTGATGGGTCCCTTCCAACTCAGAATATTCTGTGATTCCACCAGAATGCATTGCTTCAGCCTCGAAGGATCTCTGTAATTTCACTTCTGTAGAAGGATCAGACTTCTCCCTCCCTGAATTTTTCCCTGGACTCTGCTCCTTTGCTTCCCTTCCCTCTGCCAAGAGACTCCTCACCTCCTTGCCATAAATTATCTGCCAAGAGCCTCGGTGGCACGGGGGCAGAAATTCCATTTGCTCCTGCAGGTAGCAATCTTTGCAATCTCTTTTTGGACTTTATCACTGCAGAAGTACTTGGGGCCTGGATGGACAAGTGAAAGCAGTGACTTATCACAGCTTAATAAATGTATCAGTGTCAGGCAGGCTGCAGTAATTACCCACCCTGTGTGCTCCTCTGCTGCTGGGGCCAGGCTCCTTCAATCCAAGCAGCTGCACCATCACTTGCTCAGCTGCAGAAACATTCTGGTTTGCAATCATTTGTACAGATCTATTTTTGCTTTCTCTCCTGGGAATACAGTCAACATGTTCCTTTACCTTTTCGGCTCTGGAATTTGCCGGGGGGGGGGAAAAAAAAACCAAACAAAAGAAAAAAAAACATGACAATAAAACTAAACAAACAAACAGAAAAAAGCCACCAAAAAAAACCCCAACCACAGAATCCCACTCTCTTGGCAGTCCCACAGCATTTTGCTCCGATATTTCATTTCCACCAAGTGCCTTAAGCTGTCAAGGTTTTAACAAGGATCTCAAAACAAAAGAGTGCATCCAACCCACTCTGTGACTGTCGCTGCTCTGCAGCATCACTGCTCTTACCTCCCTACACTTGCTCTTTTCTGACAGCAATCTGCTTCCTCAGAGGATCAGGTTGTGTTTTGTCTATTTACAAGAGGGCCTTGAATCCATCTCAAAATCCTAACCCAGCTGCTTCCCCAAATCCCTGCTCTAGCTCAGCTGGGAGTTATGGATGTGCTGCAGGTTACGGGCTGGGCAGCTCTGACCCAGGAGACACCTGAGGGCAGCCTGGATTTTCTCTCAGCCTGACTTCAACAGCTCTGTCAGTCAGTAACAAATAACCATGGTAATGTCTTCTGTGGCCAGTTCAAGCTCTCCAAACAGCTTCTTTTTTTCTTTTCTGGATTTTGTGTTTATCTTAAAGGTAAGCACAGCTTGTCTGGAGGGACCATCATTTATAACATACTCCCAGATGCTCTCAGACATCTGTATGTCTGTAGATAACAAAAGTGGACAGAGTAGGAAAAGCAAAGGGTTATTTGCTGCAGATCTCTAAACTGGGGCATATTTACACTGCTTGAAATGATGTAATTGCAGCACTTTCCCCATCACTTTTTCAGCACCAGTGGGCTGTGGCCAAGTCATGTTTCTCCAGGCTGCATGAGCAAGGCACTGGAAGGAGAGCCCTGGGTCACTGCCTCCACTCCCAGGCTGTGACACACACTGTCCCTCATCTACACCCAAATTGCCTCTTCAAACTGTGAGGTTTTGTGTATGGGTTTGGAATTCTGTTCTCTATTTTCTGCCCTGGCTGTAGAAATCATCTCCCAGTGATCAGAGCAAAATAGCCACAGTCAGGTTACCCAAAAGTAGTCTCATGAAAAATTTGCCCTTCATCTGAAGCAACACTTTTTCCTTCATGGCCTTGTGCCCTCTTGGTGTATCTCAGAATAATGGAGGTTGGAGGCAGCTCTGAAGATCATCCCCATCCATCTGCCCTGCTCAGAGCAGGGTCATCAGGAGCAGGCTTCTCAAGGCCATGTCTGGTTGTGTATGGAATATCTCCAAGGATGGAGACTCCACAGCCTTTCTGGACAACCTTCTCCAGTGGTTGACCACTCTCACGTTTAAAAGCTTTTTTTGTTAAACAGTTCAGGGAAATTTCCTGCATTTCAACCTGTACCCCTTGTCTCTTATGGCAGTACTGAGAAGAACCTGGCTCCATCTTTTCTGCCCCCTGCCACTGGCTGGGTAAAGAACCCTGAGCCCTAAACCCTGAGTCTTCTTTTATACAGGCTCAACAGTCCCAGCTCTCCCTTGGTTTGTTAGATCACCAAACACATGGCAGACATCAGGAAAAATTTCTTCACTGAAAGAGTTGAAGCATTGGACCAGATTGCCCAGGGAGGTGGTGGAGTCGCCATCCCAGGGGGTGTTAAAAAAATGGGTGGATGTGGTGGTGCTTTGGGAGATGATGGAGTGGTTAAGCTGCTGATGGTTGGAGTCAGTGATCCTGAAGGTCCTTTCCAACCATGAGGATTCTATGATTCTGTGATTTTGAACAGGAAGGAGACCAATTTGATTCTTCAATTTCTATTTTCGAGAAGGCGAATAGACCTTAAAAACTGCGTTTCAACCTTGGATTAATATGTTCAGTTATGATTACTGACAGCCAATCCCTAGCAAAGGAACACACCCTTTGCTCCTGGTTGCAGTACAGGAAACCAGATGACAGGTGATTTCATGAGACCTGAGAGCCACAGAAAGCCCCAGTGAAATGATGCTGATGAGCAGCAGTGGTACTGACAAGGAGGCAGCTGTCTCCCTGCTACAAAGCTTTATTTTCCACATCACAGGTGGGCTGGGTGAGGCTGGTGGTCTGCCAGCTGGAAGGAGCAGGACAGTCTCTTGAGGAGATCTGGGAGGCCACGTGGTTTAGTCAAGGCAACAGAGCGAAGGAAAATCAAACAGTCCAGAGCAGGGAAGTTTTGGATGGACTTCGGGTCGTTTGGAGGGGGAAAAGAACAGAGAAAGTTGCAGAGATGGCTCCTAAACCATTAAAAAAAAACCTTTATAAAACTATAAAGGCCAGAAGATATCACCCAAACCCTGTGATGCATGGAGGACCTTTCAGGATGCTACCAAAGGAGGGGATATCCCTGCTTACTGAAGGGTAATTGGACATGATGACCTTTAGAGGTCCCAAGTGATTCTAGGATGTTTTACTCACAGTTCCCAGGTTGCAGCTCAGCTCCAGCTCCAGGAGGAGCAGCAGAGCAGCCAAGGCTCAGCTGGGTCTAAACCCACCACTTCCAACCAACCCAACCTTGGCCACAGCTGAAAATTCAGCAGTAGAAGGTTTCTCTTGGTTTCCATCAAATAATCATATTTTTAAGCTGGGACTCAAACTCCTCATGAAGGATAAAACAAATTCAGCATCACTGCACTGATCTACACTGAGTGCAGATATGTCTTCCACTTCTTGTTGTGACAGAGTCTTTAAAAACTATTCCTTCACCAAGAGCAAAAACCTATTACCAAAATGATTTCAACCCACTCTGTGTGCAACACAGGGACTGCTCAATAAACTCAACAGAGATGCTTTTTTTTAATCTGCTTTTATATGAGTCTAACAGATTGAAGTGTTACTTTTATTATGGTATTTAGGTTTCAAGATTGCCAAAATAATTATAAGAAGGTTCATAATTTTACTGTAAAGCACATAATTGTTCCTTAGTGATGCCTGTTAGTATCTGAAGGTTTTTATAACTATTTGGACATAAATACTGAAATGTGTTATGTGAAGAAGACAGAACTAATAAAATAGCAGAGCATGATGATTTCTGTATTAAGTCTAGCTCACAGGCAGTGAGATAACATGTGCAGCCCAGATTTCTCTTAAATAGAACTTAAGAAATCATGGTAAATAAATGCTGATATTGTTTCCATCCCTACCTTTTCTTTAGTTTAAATCAATTTGCTCATTTTTCCAGTCAGAACCACCCAGGAATCTCTCAGTCACACTGGTTTTGGAGCATCTTAGTAAAAGGAAGGGAAATAGGATGGGGCAATTGCTTCATCTCTGCATCAGTCACAGAATCAGAGAATGGCTGAGGTTGGGAGGGAGCTCAGAGCTCATCTCCTCCCAGCTCCCTGCCATGGCCAGGGACACCTCTCCTCCAGCCCAGGTTGCTCCAAGCCTCATCCAACCTGGCCTTGAACACCTCCAGGGAGGGGGCAGCCACAGCTTCTCTGGGCAATCTGTTCCAGAGGCTCAGCACCCTCCTCCTGAAGAACTTCTGCCTCAGATCCAGGCTGAACCTCTTCTCCTGCACTTTCAATCCCTTTCCCCTTCTCCTAGCACTGGACACTGATGAAAAGTCCCTCTGCAGCCTTCCTGGAGGTTCCCTTCAGGTACTGGAAGGCAGCTCTAAGGTCCCCCTGGAGTCTTCTCTTCTCCAGGCTGAACAATCCCAGTTTCTCCTCAGCCTCTCCTCCTGGCAGAGCTGCTCCAGCCCCTGGATCAGCTTTCTGGCCTCCTCTGGACTCATCCCAACAGATCTGTGTCCTTCTTATCATCCCTGACAATATTTTAAAGATGCTTCCTTTGAATCATGCTGCAGTTCTTTCCTCTCAGTCCTGGAGAGCCTTGCTGGGCAGATCTCACTGTTCAAAAAACCTAATTTTTAAAATTTGTTTATGATCAAGATGTCTTTCTTAAGTGCCCTAAGCTGTTAACAAAACCTTGTAAAAAAAGAAAGAAGAGTCTTCTATTTGGCTTTCTTCTTCATGTGGTTGCTCAGCAGTGATTAACAAAGCATAATGCACAAGATAATTACAATGCAGTATCTGGCCAGCTTCTCCTTGAAAAAAGCCAACGGAGTTGTGCAAAGTAAAAATCCCTAAAAAAACCCCAAAACAGGTCACTCTGTACTCTGTGAGTAGAAAGCTGCTCATACATTAAATATTACAGTGAACAGGAAGGGCTGTTCATTTTACCAATGACCAGATCAAAGTGCCACATCTAAAAATATACCAACCAAGGCAGCATTATTTAAAAATGAAGACAGTCACATGTTCACTGAACTAAATAAAATGTTTGAAGAATGAAAAGCAGGAGTGTCAGGCTTGGCTGAATGGAGCACTGTTTGTAGAGTTATCTAGTGGTCTTCTGCAAGCAGAAATAGAGGCCCCAAGCTGATAAAGTTATCCAGAAAAAAAAACAAAACAAAAAAACAACTGACTTCATGCACCTTTGGCTTGGGATATTTTATTCTTTGGGGTTTGGGGGCTTTTTTTTGAGGTTTCTTTGTAGACAGTGCAACTGGCAGCTGCTGTTTCCCAGAATAAAACTGGAAATAAGACTGCTGGGTGTAGCTAAGTGGCAAACAAGAGTCTTGAGATGTAGTCTGGGAAAGTCAAATTGTTTCACCTGACAGCTCGGGAGGGAAAAACATACCCATAAACCATTGAATTCCTGGAGAACTGAGCATGATTTTATTCATTTTTATCTTGATTTTATGGTTTTATTTATTTTTAGAAAAGTGATTTTTTATATGGATAAATTTAATCAAGTAAAATATATTAATGTTTTTACACTGATACATGTATTTTATTTACTTTACTGGGTGAAGGATGTTGATGATGATATGTGGCAGCCTTAGAGGTCTTTTCCAGCTGTTCCCAGTCCAATGATCTCAGCATCCCTCCCCGGGTATCCATAAATCTGTTACTGGGTTCCATCCTTGCTGCTCATCCCTTTTTTCCCCACTACAGTGTAACCTTAAAAGCCCCTCCTCATCCTTCTGCCACTTTTCTCTTGGCATGACTGTTCACTTCTTGCTCACTTCTCTCCATGCACAGACAGAGAGCTGAGCACAAATATGGCTTATGGGGAGAAATAAAAAAATAGATTTAATCATATCCATTAACATCTCTAGAAACACACACTGACATTCTCTATTAACTGCTCCTCTTCAGACATTTTTTCATTTAGAGTGTCCGATTCCTGCTTCTAAGGCATTTCATTACTCTGCCTTTATTAGAAGATCCCACTAAATCTCTTGACTTATGCAATGCACCATAAATAAGACCTTTTCTCCACGTTGCCTGGGTACTTTATGATTGGACGGGATTCTTGAAAGCATCTGCATAAATTTTTATGGGACTTAATAGCCTGCTTCCCATCTTTCTTTTGTGCTGTTCTCCCCATGAATCAGAGCTGGCAATCAGTGTCAGGAGTGCCACACAATGCAATTACCCACAGGATTAGTCTCTCTGTGGATTGTTCTCATTTATTGCAAGGTTTGTTTGGTTGCTGCTGCTTTTTCTTTTTTTTCTTTTCTTTTTTTTTTTTTTCTTTTTTTTTTTTTTTTTTCTGGGTCCTGACGTTGTAAGTGTTCACACATGAGTTATTGGGATTACTGGCAAAACAGGATTAAGATGGGAGGCGAGATTTATTTGGAAAATTACTCATTAGTCTGGCAAGGAAGAAGGTCAGGAACTTCATTAAAACAGATTAATGTAGAACAACTGTTATCTAATAAGACTGGGAGCCTGGAGGACCTTCTTGCTCATTGCAGAACTACCCTGCTAACACCCATTATTTGTGAGAGCAACAACAGCTACTTTAGAAACACTGCAGTGGCAGCCCTGGAACATGACAGGAGATATATTCTTTTTAGCCACTCCAGCCATTGATAAATTAGTCCTTGCCTGAAATTGGCATTCTGTCAGGAAGCTGAAGGGGACTGCAGCAAGTGCCACAATTAGTGCTCCCATGGAGGGAAGGCAAGGACAAGGTCCCTGCCTGGGAAGCTGCTGAGAATTCCTGGGCTGGTTTATTATGCAGCCTTTATGGCTTATCCACTCCACTCCAGGCTCCAGGGACCAGCCTGGATAATCATTCTGTAACTCGAGCACTTAACCTGCTTGCTTAGTTTGCAAAGCCAAGGCTTCAGAAAGGAGGGACTCAGGGGGAGTCCCACTTAGAGGCAGGCTGAGAAGCAGAGGTTGAGTGCCACGGGCAGAATGAGTATGGTAGCAATTTAATTTCTCCTTTTTTTGCCTTCCATCCACCCCTTCAGAAATGTTACTCCCAACATCTCCCTCCCTCCCCCTCCTCTGAAGCTGAGAGGTTTTAAACACAGCAAAAAAATACAAAGCACAAGAGATCTGATGAGAGATCTGTGTGTGTGTGTGTACGTGTGTTTTTACCAGAGGTGGCCCCAGAAACAGAGGAATAAAGCTTCTAAAAAATGTAGACATCAGAGAATGAGCCCTGCTAGGTTTTTCTGGGGCTGCAGTCCAACGAGTGACAAATTCTAATGGGTGGTTGCAGCTTCCAGAATAGTATCTGTCTGGCTCCTCTGCCCTTGGTGAGTGATACAGACCCCAGACTGGAATGTGTTACACAGATTTATCACCCTGTCTTCCCTCCTTGAACTCCACCCTACCTGTCTCTGCTTTTTCTAACCACTGAAATGGCACTGAAGTGCTGAATGTCATGAGGAAAAAGGTAAAGACAGGCAAAGGAAAGCCATAATCTACACAAAAATGTGGGGTTTATTAGTTTTGTGATTGGAAAAAACAAACAAACAAACAAACAACCTAACAGAAATTTAGAATGTGTGACTGAGACATGAGTTACCTGAAAGGAGTAGAAATTCAGGTCTTCACCCAAGCCTTTGAGATGTCTGGGGAAAGATTTAAGCTCCCATTGTGTCACAGTGAAGGAGAGTTTCTGAAAAACAAAAAGATGTCTGAGAAGTCATCAGGAGAATATGCAAAGATCTGAGAGGAGATGACTTTACCCAACTACTTCTCAGCTGGGTTGGAATGCTTAAAAGGTTCCTCTCTTCCACAGCTCCAGCTAGTGTCCCTTTTTGGTCAGCTTCTCCCATGGACAGATTTCTGCATCTCTCACTCATCACATCTGGCAAAATCTGTGCCACAGGACACACACAGGATGCAGAGATGGAATTTCCAGTGCACGTGGTCTATAGGAAGTCCACCAAGATCCACACAAGTTCCTTCCTGGTTGGAAAAAGCTTATTAGCATTGTACTAAAATAGATCTGCCTTAAAAATAGATATTTTTATAGATATTTTTCATTTCCTTATGAAGTCTTTATCTAAGTTTAAGCCAACAGAAACAGAGGAATTGAGACACTAACACAGCTAATGGCTGGGCTGAACACATTTATTGCATCCCAAGGCAATACATGAGGAGCAGAAGTCAATTAAGCTCCTCTGTCTCTTCCACGTTCCCAGAGTAACCCCCAAGTCATCTTTTTGCATTTTTAAAGACTTTTCATATGCTCAGAACATAAGCAAAATGAGCACTGTCCTCCCTCTGAAGTCCAAAGGCTTTGTGAGTGTGGGCACCTTTGAGGTCCAAGCCCTCTGTATCAGCACATGCAACATTTATAGACCTTTTTAAGGCAATTTTGTCACTCAGGAAAAATCCTGGTGCTGTTTTCTTTGTATATAATAATTTCCTTTCACAAGACTCACCAAAAAGCCCATCTCAGAGCAAGCACATATCCAGAACACACCCATGAGGAACCCAAAACCATGTCCCTGTCCCATTGTACCACTTTAATGATACCTTATTCCATCCCAGCTGAGGGAAACAGCTCAAGCTGTGACTTGGGGAATTACAATTAGATCTAATTATTGTTGATTTTTCATCATGAAGGTAGCCAAAAACTGGTGTTGGGATTTGAAGAAGATGAGAAATATTTTGGAGATATTTAAATATGAAACTGTGAAACTTGATCTGTTCTAGAGAGCTCCAGGGTTCTCTTCCAGCCTCAATTTTTCTGTGGTTTTTTAAAATCCATCCATCCCCACTGGAGATGTGAGCCTGGTGCTCATGGAGGAGAAGATGATGGTCACATCTCTCAGTAGATATGGGTGCCTTGGGACTTTTTGACTTCTGGGAAACAAAACCCACAGGTCAGCTGGGAGAGTATTTAACAAACAAAGCTGCATTGAAATGAGCAGATGGTCACAACTCCATCTGCCTTTTTATCTGCAATCCTGGTGCAAGAAATCCCAAAGGGAGTATTTACATCTGCAAATGCTCCCCTTAGGATGAAGCCCACCAAGACAAAGTCCCATCCCTTATTCCTGCCCCCTCACCTATCCCACTTCCTTGACTTGTTTTAGGGAATGAGAAGAGGTAAAACCTTGCAATAGGCTTCTGGTCCTTTTTCTGAAGGGAGGCAAAAATAGTGAATATTCAGAACAGGTTTGATTTCTGTAGTCCACGAGATGTTATTTTAATCAGTAAGGAGAAAGTGGTTTCCCTAACAACAGTGCCTTTGTTATACCTTGTCCCTCTGGTGGTTGCAGAGATCTGTCCATTTTCTTTTGAGTAAGGATCCTGATTTTTTCCTGAGATACTTTCCTTGCTCTTTTTTGGGCATCATTAGGATACATTATTTGAATATCATGTTTAATGTGGTAGCGCACAGAAGTGCAAAAATTGGAGCAGGACAGTGTGTGATCAGGAGTACAAAAAGATACCCAGAACAAAGATGCTCCCAGCCACCAAGGAACTGAAATCTGAGCAGTGAGAGCAGGATACAGGCAAATGAAGCATGCAAAAAAATTAAGATATTCTTTATCAGCATCATAAGCCAAGGTCTTATTGAATCATGTGCCCTATGATCATGCAGTTCTAAGAATATAATGACAAAGGCAAGGTCCAAGGAACATCCAGACTCAGCTCCCTGAATCATCTGTTTAATCTATTTGGTGCCAATATCCAAGGTAGCCCTGCTTCTTCCTTC
This sequence comes from Phaethornis superciliosus, assembly GCA_023637945.1. Taxonomy (NCBI): domain Eukaryota; kingdom Metazoa; phylum Chordata; class Aves; order Apodiformes; family Trochilidae; genus Phaethornis; species Phaethornis superciliosus. The sequence goes on along the minus strand of JAJQWJ010000006.1, from coordinate 41,448,954 downwards.
AGACACTACATTTAATTCACAGCCCTAAACTCTACACCCAAAGCTAAGGCTCCTCTCTATAAAACCCCACTCTGAGGAACTCTGGGGTTTGTCTAGGTGATGTACTGTGTAAGGTACTCCAGTAGATGCAGGGAGGACCCTCTCCCTTGCTGTGATTAGAATGAGGAACCCACATCATTATTGCTTATCTCAACATTTCTGCTCTCCCATCAAGAATGGATCCTACAAGAAAGCTGGGGGAGGGCTTTGGACATGGGCTGAAGGGAGAGGACAAGGGGAGAGGGGTTAAAACTTGAAGAGAGGAGATTTAGGTTGGACATTAGGAAGAAATTCTTTAATTTGAGGGTGCTGAGCCCCTGTGCCAGGTTTCCCAGAGAAGCTGTGGCTGCCCCAGTGTCTCAGCTCAGGTTGGATGGGGCTGGTGGGAGGTGTCCCTGCTCATTCAGAGGGTTTGAATCTTGATGAGCTTTAAGGTCCCTTCCAACCCAAACCATGCCATGATACTGTGGCCAACAATGACAAATTTCTGCCACTGCAGAGGTGATGCACCAGCTGTGCTGGGTGGTAGGACTCTCAGGATACTTTCTCTGTGTTAATTAGGCCAATATTCACAGCTAGTTAGGTCAGGAATCATTCACTTTGTTAAACCAAAACCTGGGCCTTACTCTGCACCATCTCAGAAGTCTTCTCTGGAACCAGACCACTCACAGAAGATCTATTTGGGTTTTGAGGTCATTTGGATGTTGAGTCTTGCAAAATTAAAGGGAAATGCTTTTTTAAATAAATATATCTAGAAGGGAAAGAAAAGAAATTAAAATAAGCAGGATCCAGAAGGGAATTGAGTTAACGAAAATGCTGAGACAAGAACTAATGGTTTTTGAACAGACCAGAAGAAGTTTTGGGCTAGAAATTAGAAAATGCTTTAGCTGACTTCCCCAGGGAGTATCGGTGTGTGCGGGAAGCCGAAGTGCTTGTAGTTAAAAGATGAAGTTTGATAACTTTTCTGGATGAGATTATAAAACACTCTTTCCCCCAAATTAAAGAGCATGGACGGGTGGCTCTAGACTTCTGTGCTTTTTTAGGTCTTCTGTGTTCCATGTGTATCCATGGGGTGTAACATGTGGCTGAGTTCACAGATGGTTTTCGTCCATGCCAGTGCAGCCCACTTAATAAATTCTGAATAACAGCAATAATTTCTGAGATTCCTATTTCATTTTACAATTATTTATTGGCTTTTCCCATAAGAGACTGGCTTGCTGGAGCTGGGAGATAAGCTTATTAGAAACCATAGCTCAATACTTTGAATACATGATTTATGTGTTCTTGGGCCACTCCTGGGTAATCAGCTCATTCTGGATTCCATCCAGCCAACTTTCCTTGTACTTTAATCAGGCCAGCTGTGATCCACCTGGCCCAGAGGTTTCCAAAAACTTCTCTCAGCACCTCAGACCAGATTCTCAGAGGTTTAAATTAACTTCCTACCACAGGCGACAATGGAGCATCACTGATTTACACCCGCTAAGCAATCTGTCTGTAGGCCGCGATTACAGCAGAGCTGGCATCATTAATAAAAGCTGGGCAGGTAGTAATTTATTTTAATGAATGGTGTCAATGCCTGGTGTGCTTGTTTGAAGGCAATAAAAAACAATATTTAGAGCTCAATGCAGGAATAATCTATAAGGTATTGTTTATGAAATCTCTACCAGTTAATTTCGCTTCTGGATCAGCAAAGCTCTAGGGCTTTCTGGAGTGGGAATGGGTCTACATTCTGAGGTGTTTTGTTGAATCATAGAATAATAGAAAAACTGGGGTTAGAGAGGACCTCTAAAGGTCTTCCAGCCCAACCCCCCTGCAGTAAATCCCCAAGAGTAACCCTGAACGAGATTAGGTGGCTCAAATCCTGACTTTAAAGTTATACTTAAACAGCTCCCAAGATGCTTCCCTCCTTAGACCTAAAGATTCCTTCAAGGATGTGTGCTCATCATCTCAGTATTGTTACCAGGAATGAAAAGGAGACGTAGAATGGAGTAATTTATAACCAGAGCAACTTCATTTTCTCACTTTTTTTGCTACATTTCCTGTTCTCCATAGAGAGCTACTCAGATTCTTCTTGTTTTGTGGTGTCCAACCACTAAGTCCAGCTCAGACCCCAGGGAAAGTGATGAACAAGTCTGCTCAGACCTCGTAGTAGGTGATGAAAAGGTCTAGAATATAGTTCCCTATTGCTGCTATGGAGACAGCAGGGTTCCTTTAAGCTTAGTGTGGATTTTGGTGTATCCCTGTTTTTCTGCAGCACGAAGGCAAATGAAAAAAGCCAAGAAGTGTTATCTTAAACTGTTGCAGAGAAGGCAGCTGGCTTCAAAACTCTGAAATGGGAGATCATCTCCCACAGCTCAGAGACAAGGGCTGGTGGAAGATGTTCATCACTGAGACCAACCCAACAGTAGAAATTCACATTATAGAGGAAACTTGTTGAGAGTCTGTCTTTATGGTGAGAAATGGGGGTTCCTTGGCAAGGGGGCTATAAAATATCCAGAGAAGGGGCTGTGGGACAGGCAGCAACAGAGATTATGAACAGTTTACAGCAGGTCTTATATCTTTACCTCTTAATCCACTCTTTTTCTTGCTGGTTTGCTCCTGCAGCCTGTGTAGTTGGGTGTTTTTCCTCAGTGGCCCCAGTATTGTTCTGTGTGGCACCATGAGAAGGTCTGAGAGCAGGGAGCTTGGAGAAGCATGGCCAGGAGGTCATGGGAGGTGATTCTCCACCTCTACCCCACTCTCATGAGACCCCACCTGGAATAATGTGTCCAGTCCCTGTTACAAGAAAGATATGGATGTGATGGAACACATCCAGAGAAGGGCCACGAGGATGAGCAGAGGGTTGGAGAACCTCTCCTGTGACTGGGAGAGTTGGGGTTGTTGAGTCTGGAGAGGAGAAGGCTCCAAGGAGACCTCATTGTGGCCTTCCAGTACCTAAAGGGGGCTCCAGGAAAGCTGGGGAGGGACTTTTTAGGATGTCAGGAAATGATAGGACTAAGGGGGAATGGGTTCAAACTAGAGGAGGAGATTTAGATGAGATGTTGGGAAGAAGTTCTTCCCCATGAGGGTGGTGAGACCCTGGCACAGGTTGCCCTGAGAGGTGGTGGTGGTGGAAGCCCCATCCCTGGAAGTTTTTAAGGCCAGGCTGGATGAGGATCTGAGCAACCTGGGCTGGTGGGAGGTGTCCCTGGCCATGCAGGGGTTGGAACTGGATCATCTTGAGGATCCCTTCCAACCCTGAAAATTCTATGATTCTGTGATTCTAGCTTCTGCAGCAGCAACCTGCCCACGAGGGAATTAGCACAGAAGGGGTAATTAACTTCCAAAGTTGAGTGCAATCAGCACACAACAATACAGTTTCTGTGCTGCAGTTTCCTGAAGTAGCAGAGTGATGAGGAGAGATTTTAGAACCTTCTGTCCCCAGTGTCTGCCCAGCCACCAATATCCTGGCAGCTCCTTCATCCTCAGCACTGCCCCCTGCTCATGGGGCAGCAGATGCAGGGCTGGTGACAAGCCACCCCCTGACATCTCTGGGAGCAGGATCAGGCTGTTAAACCCTGACTGAGGGAAACATCTGAGTCTGGGAAAGCTCATAAGTGGGGAATTTCCCATCAGGTCATAGCTGCAAACCAAACCAGGCTGGAGGAAGCATGGGGAAAGATAGGTGGTGGGCTTCATCCCTGCAAGACAACTGGGAGAAACCATCTGGTTTGGTACAGACCTGATCCCCCAGCCTCTTGTGGCTGCAGACATTTGAGTTCAGGGTGTTTAAGTCTACATTATTCATGATTTTCAGTAAAAGGACTTCCTGGTGAGGAGCCAGTGGTGCTCTCAAACCATGGGAAGAGGTGAGATGCCACCTTCTCCCCTCCTGTTGTGCAGCTGGAGGAGACCCAAGAAGCTGTTCCTTCTGTGCTGCAGCATTCTGCCCCTTTGTCCATGGAAGGAGAGGGAGGGTACCAAAAACCTTTTATCCCCTCACATCTCTGCCAGATGAAGTCACTTGGCTTAATCTGATGTAGCTCTGCCAGGGAGTTGCAGGGAGGGAGATAAATGACAGCTCTTGATTGTCCTGCACCCATGACATTGTCCAATGTTCTGCCCAGGAGGCTTTGCCACCTCAACATGAGTTGTCCTGAGACCATGGGTGCATTTTACCCCAAATAAAAATCATAGAATCCCAGAGTGTCAGGTGGGAAGGGACCCCAAGGCCCATCTGCTCCAACCCTTCTCAGATTCTTGTTGATCTGAGATGTCTCAGCACCCCCTGGAGCTGAGACTTCCAACTTTCCAGAGGGGGGGAATCCACCCCTTCCCCTGGGAGACCATTCCAGGCTCTGACTGTCCTCATGGGGAAACATTTTCCTCTGGTGTCCAATGGGAATCTGCCCAGGAGCAACTTGTGCCCATTGCCCCTTGTCTTGTCCATGGGACTCCTTGTCCATAGGGAGTCTCCATCTGCTCTGTACCCCTCTTTAAGTCCTGGATCATGGGCAGGAGGTCTCCCCTCAGCCTTCTCCTCTCACAGGTGACACAAGGTCTGGAACTTCACATCTCAAAGCAGCCCCCTCAATCCTGGCAGACATTACAGCAATGCCCTTACTCAAGAGCTGGGCTGAGCCCAGGAGATTCCCTTCTGAGAGCTTTCAGCCTTTTTTATCCCTTGCACCATGCTGCAGGGTCAGCACCCAGTTCCTCAGCACCCAGAGGACCCGGCCACAATCTGCCTGGTCCTGAGCACCTCACTGCCTACAGCAGAGCTTTTAGCTGGGCTCAGCTTTTCACCTTCTTTTAAATCCATCATTTTTGCCTGGGCTGCTCTGATTTCAGCCTGGTTCCTCCAATGCCCCACAGGATTTCTCATTGGGCTCATCTTTATTCAGGCTCCACAAGCTTCCTTTGACTGATATCATCTGAAGAGATGGATAAGAGATCAGTTTTTATGCAGATGACATGCAGATTTATGTGAAATTTACTCCCAATTATTCTTTCTCCTCTTCTGTTTTATCAGTTTGTCTTGAGGACACGGAGGCGTAGATGTCATTTTTTTTTTTCTTTTTTTCTTGGTCTATATTTAATACTCCTAAAACTCAAATCTTAATTACTGGTTTCAGGCAGCATCTTAAATATGCTTCTTCTTCCTTAAAATCTGATGAATAAGAGAACAGTTGTCAGGGTTGGCCAGGGCAGCAGAGAGCTCAGCCCTTTTCAGCACAGCACTTGTGTCAGCCACAAATGTTCTGATCCCATCCCTGGGACTGCACCAGCTGCAGACCTGGACATTCAGGTTTATTTACACCTTGCTGGAGGTACCTTCACTTTTCCAGCAAGGCAGTGCCAAATTAATAAAACCGTGGAAATGTATTTTTCCATGCCTTTTCAGAAAAAAAAAAAAGACAACAGATGTTGACTACTGTTTTAACAGTTCTCCAAATATTTTTGGGGCAACCTGTGTTTACTGGTATTTAATTTCATTCCAAAACAATTTGACATCAGACCAAAATGTGAAAACTCTCCTGAGGTTCCTTCCCATCCCTAACATTCTGTGATTCTGTGAATGCAGTTCCATCAAAGAGCAACAAATTCCAACAGTGACATCCAGCTTTCAGTCACTGGTAGGTGTTACAAACTAATGCATCAGATTCCTCATTCAAAAAGAGCAGCTGAACAATACCTCAAGGTTTCTGACACACACTGCTCTAAAAAGTTGTTTTTCCTGGTAGCTCTTGATGAAAACTGGGCTGATGTTTCTCTTCATGCACAGCACCAGGCTGTGACATCTTCAAGCTAAAGCTATTTTGCAATTCCAGATGCTAAAATTACCACTGCCCTAAAATTTAGTGTCTGCTCAATCCTGGCCACAAATCACTACAGAAGACTGAGTCACTCCCAGATCACAATCCTCAGATGAGATGTCCAACAGGTCATTTTGGCACATCCCTCACCAGTAATAAAAGGCATTTTTCTCCAGTGAGATAATTTTCCTCTAAATTGCTTCTCACTGCTCTCTCCAAAATAGCAACACATGGAGGCTCTGAAAATATTAATAGATTAACAAGATGCTGGGAGTATTAAAAGCAGCTCCTGAGCTAGCTTCAAGCACATGACTCATTTTGTCAGGGAACTCTATTATTAAAGTGAGGGGGGGTTGCTTTAAAAAGAACAATGTAAGAATTATAGAGCAGTCATTTAAACTCTTCCTTTTCCTTTATCAAAGCAGCAAGCCTTATATTCATCAACTTTCCCCTTTGCTGACCAGTGACTGGAACACTTATAACCAGGAGGGGGGGAATAACATGTTGTATGTAAGAAGGGCTCTGCTGGGAACACATGAAAAAGGTAGAGCCAAGCTGAATGTCACAGCAAGCAGTCATTCTTCTGCCACATTCTTGCATTTTATTTCTCCAAGACTGATGCTAGACTGCTTCTGTAGGATGGAATTAGTCAACTAGCAAACGAAGGGGAGAAATAATATCATTAAGCATTATTCCTTCCTCGTGACTATTGTAAAGCAGAGAAGATTGTCCAGATGGATGGAGATTCACAAAGCTGCATTAGTCATTTCTCATTTTCAATCTCTGTGTATCCTCAGATCACTGAGAATAAATATGCAGGGAGAAAAACTCTTGTAGAGTAAATCAGCATCTTTCCCTGGGCTTAATCGAGCTCTGCTGATTTACTAGCACACAACGTTCTGAGACACAGTTTCCTGTAAAAAAAAAAAAAAAAAAAAAAAAATTCATAGAACAGCTGAGAAATCAAATGCCATCAGCGTGAAAAGTAATTGAATTTGGTAGCATTAGTGGGAAGGGAAATGGTACAAAGCTTATTCAGGCACACCTTGCTGCTTTTCACCCCCTGTTCATGGCTTGAGAAAAGTCTGAAAGCAACCTGAAAAGGGATGATGTATGTTGCAGGATGGCTCAGACCTGCATTGCTTTTCTTAGATGAGTAAATATGAAGCATGGGATTTTTTTTCCAGAGGGGCATTTATTCAGCTGGAGGTCAGCCAGGAGCAGCTCTGAACAACTTACTCCATTGAAATGATGCTGGGTGACATTTTGATCCCTCTGCTCCTCTTGAGAAGTAGTTTACTGATTCAAGAGTCTCATTAAAATCAGCATCACTAAGCACAAGGTCAGATGCTTTTCAGCAGGATGATGATAAGAACCTGAATTATTGGATACTGGAGCTACCCGAGGAGAAAAAGCAAGTGTAGCATTTTTTTCCAGCAGATAATGTGAATTTTCTTGAAATAGAAATTTTTCATCAGAGCCAATTTCAGTGATTTTCTCAGGGGAAAGGGGATCAAACCAATTTAGATTGAAATGTCTCATTTGGACAAACTTCTTTTATCTTATGTTTGTTGGCATTTCTTAGTGGCTGCAGTTAATTTTGGCATCCCACGTTTTATATTCATGGCATATCTGATGGTTTGTGCTGCACTGGGGAGAGCAATGCAGAACTTGTATCTTTTTTCACTTTCTTAATGCTGTTACTCTTTTCCCCAAAGTTACTTGCTTTGGATTTGATCATTTGTTGGACTAGATTTGGGCATTCCCACTTTTCTTTCTGATTTGGGGAAGAAGGAAGGTTTTTAGGCTTCAGATCCCTGTGGGGAATTTTTTTGATCAATGCAATTCCTAACAGGAATGGGTGAAAACCTTCTTATAACATAAATTCTCTTTTGGTTTGTTTATCCAATGAGCTCCTTTGAGCAATTTTCCTACCATCCAGGATTGACTTGAATGAAATGAGTCTTCTTGAAGACAATGAATTTGGAAAGCAAATTCTGAATTCTAAAATATCAGTTCCTCCAGAAACTCGCCTTTAAAAATTCACATTTATCCAGACAAAGGGCACGGAAGGTTTGTGTGATCTTCATTCTGTGTCCATCAGCACAGCTTTCAATCTGAATATCAAAAGTACTTCCACAAATTGTGTGGACCAAGATCTAATTTACAGAATTTTGGGGAGAGTAAGGGAGGTTGCTGTACAAATTCTGTATTTTCTGATTTTAACATGATTCCTGTTGTCACTGGAGCATTCTTCTGCAATTGAACTTTAACTTCACATCTGTTTCTCCAGTGTTTCACTAATCTTTCTCTAATCTCCTCTTGATGAATGGGAAATGATCAGAAGGCAGGATCATATCACTACCATCATAACTTCATTTTGTTAAAGTACTTCTGCTGCAAGTTTATAATTTATTAAAAACCTTTATCTACTCTTTAATCATCTCTTCATTGTAATTGATCCTCTGGAGCTCACAGAAATTCCTCCTAGAGCCTGTTTGAATAAAATTGCTTCGGCACAATGAAAGGCATAAAGGAGTCTATTAAAATTCCCTTTGGCCTTTTCTCCATTATACAAAGGTTCTGGGTGGGCTTGTCCATTAAGAGAATAATGTTGGGTCATGCATCTGGGAGCTGTGTGGGAACTGTGGGCTGGAGACCTCGAGGTGCCAAGGTCAGGCAGGCAAGGGGACAGGGTGAGGGGCACAGATAACTCCAAGATGCAAGGGGACAAACAAAGCTGAGAAAGTTGGGGGTGTTCAGCCTGGAGAAGAGAAGGCTGCAATGGGGAGACCTTAGAGCACCTTCCAGTGCCTGAAGGGGCTCCAGGAAAGCTGGGGAGGGACTTGGGACAAGGGATGGAGGGATGGGATGAGAGGAAGGGTTTCCAGAATGAAAGAGGGGAGATTTAGTTTAGGTGTTAGGAAGAAATTGTTTGGTGTGAGGGTTTGGTCCCAGGTTTCCCAGAGAAGCTGTGGCTGCCCCATCCCTGGCAGTGTCTCAGCCCAGGTTGGATGGGGCTTGGAGCAACCTGGGCTGGTGGGAGGTGGCCCTGACCATGGCAGGGGGTGGCAATGGATGGTCCTTAAAGTCCCTCCCAGCCCAAACTGTTCTATGATTCTATGATAAGAGATGAGGTATGGAAGCTCACACTGAGAGCAGGAAGAGTTTTGGGAGGTGCAAAGGTTGAGATGGAGATCTCCTCAGCTCAGTGTCCCATCCACTCCTGCACCCTGCCCATGGGAGGAAGGTGTGCAGGAGATGTTGTGCAGCTTCACCTGCAGCACGTGCAAATATCTGCTCCCTGTAGGATCTAAAAGCACAAGTGGGTTGGTGAACTGCAAGTGGAAAAAGCCCATTGAAAAGCTGTGATCCTGGCAGGCTTTGGGAGTGCTGGATCATTAGCTGTCAGTGCACCAGAGATTCAAAGACAAATTTCACTGGGAAGAAGCACACAGGCTTCAGATCCTCACCCAGACTTTCTCAGACAACTTGAAAGAGAAAAACTCAGCTGAATAGCTCAAATAAATCACTTTCCTTATAAGACCCTCACTTTTTCTAACCCAGACAAGCTGTGTGAAAAATAGCATCTATTTATCATTCTGTTACCATTCTCAAAATTAGGTCTTCAAATATTAAAACACAGCTTTAAAAAAAAAAATCACAAATTGATTTATCTTCAGATAAATCTGAAAAAGAAAACCCCACCCCTCACCACCGGTTCTTATTTGACTCTCAATTTCTCACGTCCAAACTTCTTGTCTGGAAAAGCTTTTCTTGAAACTTCTTTTTTTTAAAAAAAAAATCAAAGCTGAGTTTCACTTTCTGTCTCTTGGTTTAAGTAGCAGCAACTTTCAGAGAAACAGGTTTCAAGAGCCTCATGGAACAATTGAGTCCAATTTGGCAATGTTTTAGTCCCTTTCCCAACTTTTGTGACAGTTTCTGTATTTTTCTGTGTTTTTCTGTGCCTCGTTCCTGTCTTTGGAAGAATCTGAAAATGCCTTGGAACGGCGATCTGCATTTAATTATCTATTTTGAGCTCATTTGAATAGAAAGTAAAAAAAAAAAAGAAAAAAAAAAAAAAAGCAAGCAAAGCTCAGTGCAGATTCAGTTCTAATAAAGTCCTGCACCAGGAGATGTGCTTTTCCAACATTATTCAGATCCTCTCCTCTATCCCCACAACGAATACGTTAGGAGCACTGCAGCAAAGTGAATTTTCTTGACCTTGAAGCAGTCAAACCCCAAGTAGGGATGGAAGAAAGCAAGAGACAGAAACCTCAACTTCTATTTAAAGTAGAGCATCAGCACAGGCTTGGATGGAGCACCACAATATTGTCTGAACCCTGGGCAAAACTCAACCAGCTTGGCAAAACTGTGGAGTCAGAATGAGCAATCCCTGGAGAGAAATGGGCTCTGATGGCTTGTGAAACCAGAGCATCTCCAGGGATGAGACCTCAACCACCTCCCTGGCCAGCCTGGGCCACTTTTCCACTATCCCAAAACAAGCCCCAGGAAATCAGCAGAAAAACCAGACAGGGAGTGCAGCATGTGGATGCCTTAGATCTGAAAAGCTGAAGTGCTCCTCTTTTTCCAGATCACAAATTTTCATTTTTTTCTGAGCTGAGCACTAATGGGAGGTGACATGAGGTCCCATAATAAGATGCTTTGAGTCATGACTCAGTTAACAATGCCCACCTAATTGGCAAGTATATGTTTTGTGAAACAACAACAAGGAACATTGCTTACCACGGAAACCTTTGGAAGTGCTACTTTGCTGCATAGTTCAGACAGACCATGGTGATATTTTGTCTAACCTGCAGGGATGGAGCCAGATGCTCAGAAAAATACACAAACCAATTGCCAGTAAACCATGTGTTGTGTGAGGCTTAGATCTTGGCTCCTGAAACTTTCCAAGGTGGCTTTTTACTGCCACTGTTCTACAAAACCACCTCAACTTGGATCCAGCACAGTTCCAAATTCCCTTTTTTCCTCCCTAGAAGTAAAATCCTCTCTCTTGTGCAAGGTGTCCCACCATGGGGAGCTTTTTTTCTGTGTCCTGTGTCCAAGCTGGTGGTGTGAAAGGTTTTGGGAGAGCAGATCCCCACTTATCAGCTCCTAAACTGATTTATCCAGACCCTTTACAATGCATCAGGACTCACAAGGCTTGGGTTTTTCCTCCTCTCTTGAATCCCTCACCTAACTCCTGCTGGGAGGAAGGGTCCTGCTCCTGACATCCATCCTCCAGAGAGTGGATCCACTCTCCACACACCACCCAGAAGCACCCATTGGAGCCTGAAAACCCTAACTGGAAGTCCCAGGAAGGGCAAGTGATCTTCCCCAGTCATTTGGAACTGCTGAGCTGGTAAAGTTGGAAGGTGGAGCTTCAGCCACTCTGCCAGAGCTGAAGGACCTGGGAATGTTGTGTCATTGCCCTCCACTCATCTCACTTTTTATCTGACATGAGAAACAAAGTCAGAGCAGGTCAGGTGATGGGCACAAGGCTGCCATTGGCCTTGGATGTGACAAGGAAGGATGATAGCTTCAGGTTGAACCTAGGAGGTAAATCTTCTCTGGTATAGCTCCAGCTTTCCTGGTGAATCCAAGAGCTCAGTTCTCCTGCTCTGCAGAATGAGCTGCCAGTGATGCTCAGCAGGACATCAGTACCCAGGCAGGATGCCACCCAGTGCTGCAAACAATGGGACAGACACAGGAACAAAGGCAGGAGGTGAAGCCCAACCTCCCAGGAGCAGTTTTAACCCGAGCCTCAAGAAATACCAGACTGAAAATTCCCTCAGCTTGGTGGTCCTGGACTGGCCCCAGGAGCTAAAGGATCAAGTTGCCCCTTTCTTCCCTAAATGGAGACTTCCAGTAGCTTACAGGTTGAGCTGTCAGGATCTCTTTTAAAATCCCTGGGCACCCAAGACCAGTTCAGCAATGTGCTGGCTCTGACAAGTTGTGGCTGGAAACTAAGGGGTGCACTGCTGCTGGCTTGAAAAATATAAATCAGCTGCTCCATTTCTCATCAAAATTTTAAATCAAGCATCAGGCTGAGGACCTGGGAGAACTGGCAGAAGGAGGGAGGAGAGCTCCATTATCTGGACACGTAGGGCATTAGGGAGAGAGCACTTCTGAAAAGCCAAGAGCATGAAGCTGTATTTTATATTTTTGGTGTGTGAAAGCTTCTAACGACAGCTTTGATGCTGAAATGAGAGGGGAAAACTATTGCCAGGTCTGGTGTTATTTATTAAAGGCATTACTAAGGTGCTTTCAGACTGAACACCCTGAGCAAATTGCCTCTTCTGCAGCCTGTTCCCTGATATTGTTATGATCCGGATGCAATTCTGCAGGTGTTTTTCTATTTACATAGATGTAGTGCAGTCAGTGAAGACCATGTGCATCTCCATCACAGGCACAGCATGATGTTTGTGGGCAAGTATCAGGTGGAAAGCAGAGCTCCAGCAAAGCCTTGGAGGTGTCTCAGATACAGGCAGCTGTGTCAAGAAGACAGAAATATGATTTTGGATTTGATATGATTTGGATTTGATATGATTTGGGGCTCACCCATGCCCAGCAGAAGATATCACTCAGGGCTCTGACAGACTCAGAGCTCCATGGAGGAGCAAGTCTGTAGGCAAAGGAAAGGGGTAATGGTTTTAGGCAGAAAGAGAGGAGATGGAGAGGAGATGGGAGTGAGAAATAGTTTGGTGTGAGGGTGCTGAGCCCCTGTGCCAGGTTTCCCAGAGAAGCTGTGGCTGCCCCATCCCTGGCAGTGTCTCAGCCCAGGTTGGATGGGGCTTGGAGCAACCTGGGCTGGTGGGAGGTGTCCCTGACCATGGCAGGGGGGGAATGCAGGAGCTTTAAGGTCCCTCCCAACCCAAACCAGTCTGGGGTTCTATGAAACTCCCAAATCAGGACCCCAGGGACTGCTAAGGAGGGTTGGGTTTCATGCCTAAATGCACTGGAGAACATAAGGGCTGGAAATGGCCTGAGAGGCTTTCCTCCAGCCAGCTCTGCTCATCTTATTCTTTCTTTTTCCATCCCTCCATGCTCTGAGCTCCCATTCAGTGACATTTGCCCCCTCAAACACAGGGGAGCCAACCTGAGAGAGTAAATCTTGGGCCTTTAAACATATCTCCCTTTAGCTGTGGGGTCTCTAAAAATTCCCTTGGGGAAAGAGTGGATGAAAGAACAGCAATTTTAATCAGGCAAAACTGAGGCAAAGGACTGATTACAAAGTTATTTGGATGATAGATTTCTGACTCCAGCTTTGTAATCAAATTGCAACTACTGTTCAGCCGTGTAATAACCAGACAACTGTACATCTGCATAGTAATAAAGAATGCCTGGCTAATAGTTATTTACCTTTATTAGCTCCATTCTCCATAATTATCTCAGCTACTGAGAGTAGTTTGCAGTGCCTGGGCTCACCACACCTGTAGTTGAGCTCAAGTTGTCTCATTTTTCATTGTCCTCTTGGAAGCAGAAGCAGGTTTGTCAAAAGTTAAGAGTAATTTCAGAATAAATGGACGCATCAGGGAAGTTCACTTCCTACAAACACCAATTTATTCGAGGCAAAAAGGTGTCAGAAGTGGGAACTATGGGTTTCAATGTGCCCTGCTGTGGTTTAACAGAGTCACAGAAAGAGGCCAGACCTCTGGTAGATCTTATAAGTAGACAAAGCAGTTAGAAAAAAAAGTGACAGCAGCCTGGAAATCAGTATGCAGGGTGCATTTGGTGGGGTACATCTGTCTTTAAAAGTAAGGAATGAATGCTGATTTCTTCAGAAAGTCTAAAAAAAATGTTGGGTTTTGGGTTGTTTGTTTTTTGTCCTGTTGCTGAACATACCATTGGAAGGGGAGAACTCATTTGGAGTTGATCCAACACAACTGAAGGATCCCTCTGCTGACACTGTTTGGATGACACTAAACTTGGGTTCCATTAAGACACGTTTAGGATATGTCAGACATTCACTAAAAAGAGATTATGGGTTTTCTGTGACACAGGACAGAACACTTTACAAACCCTGTAGGTGAGCAAGAAGCTCTCATGAGAAAGATGAGTCTCTGGTCTTGTTAAAGCAAGGAAGATCTCCACCAATGTACAAGTGGGACTAAGACCTGTAGGTTCAGAATATCTGATAAACACCTGGAATCCTGGATCCAGTCTGGGGCTCCCCAGTTGCAGAGAGACAGGGATCTGCTGGAGAGAGGCCAAGGGAGAGCTCTGAGGATGCTGAAGGGACTTGAGCATCTCTGCTGGGAAGAAAGCCTGAGAGCCCTGGGGCTGTTCAGCCTGGAGAAGAGAAGGCTGAGAGGGGATCTCTGAATGTCCCTCAAGAGCTGAGGGCTGGGGGGCAAGAGGAAGGGGCCAATCTCTGTTCAGTGGTGCCCAGGAGTAGGACAAGGAAGAATGGGTTGAAGGGAGAAGAGAGGAAGTTCCAGCTCCAGCTGAGGAGAAACTTCTCTGCTGTGAGGGTGAGGGAGCCCTGGCCCAGGCTGCCCAGAGAGGTTGTGGAGTCTCCTTCTCTGGAGCCTTTCCAAGCCCACCTGGATGTGTTCTGTGTGTCCTGCCCTGGGGGATCCTGCTGGGGCAGGGCTTGCACTGCATCAGCTCCAGAGGTCCCAGCCCCTACCATTTTATGATTCCTTCATCCAGGTGTACACAGGCTGGATGTCCATGAAAACCTTTGTATCAAGCAGAGACCTTTTCCATGGAGTCACTCAAGTTTTCCATAACTTTGTATGCAGAGATGAAATTCCACTGAAAACCAAAACATCTGTTCCTTTCCAGCACATCTGTATTAACATTCAAACAGAAGGCACGAGGTGTTTTCAAGTTATTTGGGGTGGAAAGCACGTGCTGTGCCACTGCTGAGATTGACACAAATTAATAGCCCAGCAGCTAGATTTGGGGATTTTGGCAGCATGGGGTGAGGTTCATCTTTAAGTTCTTAATACTTCAGTGCTCCGTGTGTACAAATTTCAGCTGTCACACTTCCCCGCACAAGCAGCACTCAGGAGGCAAACCCTTGGCAGAAAACCTGGGCTGTGCTGTGGGGAGGAACATCCAAAAAAACCCAAAACTCATCAGAAGAGTCTGGGGAGGAGCATCTTCAGCTGCAAACAGGGGTCCCTGCCCATGGCAGGGGGGGGGGTTGAACTAGAAGAACTTCAAGATCCCTTCCAACCTAAACCATCTGGGATTCTATGACATCTTGACCATCCACAGAAGTGACAGCTACATCTTCAGCATGGCTGCTGGGCCTGCAAGACATTTACCACCACCCCTCCCCTCCCCCCCAAAAAAACCTTGTGCTTCCTCATCGTGTTCTGGAAATCATCAGTGCCATATATTTCTCTTCTTTAACAGCTGAAGTGCAGCATAACTTCCAGCAAATCACCATCCCAGGAGATATTTAAAAGACACGAATCACCATTTTAATTACAAGTCACCATTTTATTCAAAAGATTAAGTCCCCATCCCTGGAAGGGTTTCAGAGCTGTGTAGATGTGGTGATGAGGCACATGGGGCAGTGGTGGTCTTGGCAGTGCTGGGTTGAGTTTGAGGATTTTAAAGGTCCTTTCCAACCAAACTAATTCTCTGATTCTAATTCCAGAGAAAACAAGATATTTTTTTTTAATTACTATTTTTTTTTAAATGTACAAACCAAGGGACCCCAAAGAGTTTCATTTTCACACCTGTATTTCTTGTCTTTAGTGCTGTTGGTATCAATAGCAATCTGATGTCACATTTCTGCTGATGATGAGTCTTTGCCCTCAGTATGGATTTATTCTCTGGAAAAGGATACAGAGGGATTGTATTTCCATATGGAAATTGTTATAATTAATGGCCCCTTTCTCCTTAATGCCTCAGAGGCTGATAGTGTGTTGTTTTGGAAGTGAAATTGAAAGGTTATACTGAAAATCTTATTAGCAATGTTATATTGAGATAAAGGGAGACTGAGTAGCAAAGAACCAAGTGCACAGATGTGCAAACCCAGACCTTCCCCCAGAGCTCAGGTACTGGCACTGCTGGGGAATGACCCCAGTGGGGAACTGATTCCAGGCATCACTGTGTATCCCTCAACTTCTCTGGTTTTCTCTGGTTGAAGAAACTGTACATTTATGAGACACCTTTCTGAGCTGGGAAAAGATCTTTATAGGAAAAGATCTTCAGGAGAAAAGGTCTTTTGATGTCCCAGGACTTAAAGGGGGGTACAGAGCAGATGGAGACTCCCTATGGACAAGGAGTCCCATGGACAAGACAAGGGGCAATGGGCACAAGTTGCTCCTGGGCAGATTCCCATTGGACACCAGAGGAAAATGTTTCCCCATGAGGACAGTCAGAGCTTGGAATGGTCTCCCAGGGGAAGGGGTGGATTCCCCCCCTCTGGAAAGTTGGAAGTCTCAGCTCCAGGGGGTGCTGAGACATCTCAGATCAACAAGAATCTGAGAAGGGTTGGAGCAGATGGGCCTTGGGGTCCCTTCCCACCTGACACTCTGGGATTTATCTTGTTTTATCCTCTCACACTATACTCTGATTTTGGCTGTGGTGTTGAGCACTTGCCACCTCCCCAGGGAACCAGCACCACTCCTGACCCACTCTGGCCAAAGCCCAGCAAGAATTTGTCTTTCCATCAGGGTTTGTACAGGCTTAGAGGAAGTGATATCTTGAGCTGCCCTTATGAATGGGGATCTCTACTCAACACTGAAAGCATTAGGAGGTTAAAGAGAAAAAAAATTGTCCCTGTCACTAATGGCTGGAGGGTTTGACCATCTTAATTTTACCTCCTAGAGAGGGGAGCTTTTGCTACATTTATAAATACACTTTAGAGAAGAAAAAGCACCTTAGAAAATCTACTGTAAAAGGCTGGTCCTGTTTCTCCTGTTAATTGAAATCATTCAGCTGATTATGTTCATTAGGCTTTGCCTGCAAGAGCTTAGCAAATGCTATGGTCACTGCAAAGAAGACTTCATCAGGTGCAGGCTGATTTAGTGAGCATCTGTGAGCCTTAATTGAGGGAAGAAAAAAAAGAATTAAAAAAAAAAAAAAGAGAAAAAGAGAAAAGGAAAAGAAAAAGAAGAAGAAAATTGGTAATGATATAATGTCAACAATTAAAATTAAGTAAGAAAAAGAGACAAAGCTGCATATTTCAGACTCAGCCTCCAAGTGGAGCTCTTTCTGATGCTATCTTTAATTTCAGGTTCATGTGCCATTTTTATTTGCAGATCCTCTGCCTCATTCCTCGCCTGAGAATAGAGGCCATGCCCTTAATAATAGAAAATCAATATTTTGCTTTTTAGCTTTGTTCACTATGCCATCTAAGTCCTTATTTACTGTGTGCTCTTCAAGCTCTGGTACAAAATGAGAGGTATTACTTACCCATCTCATTTTCTAGGTGAAGAAGGGGTGGTTTTTACAGACTGGGAGCAGCTCATAGAGGGTTCAGGGTTGCAAACCTCCAGTGATTGTGGGCACCAGTTTTGAAACACAAATTCCAGTACTTCTAACCCACTTAGCATGTTCTGGATCTGGGACTCCACACAGAGCTGTGAAGCCACCGGGGTCACAGGGCAAGCACCCAGAAATCAGGGAGCACAAAGCTGGAGGCTGCTCATGAAAAATCTGATTTATGAGCCAAATGCCACCAAAGCACAAAGCCCTGGACCTCGTGCAGTGAAACACAAAAAGCTCTGCATGATGAGAATCAGGCATCAGAGAAAGGCAAGCCCAAAATCTCTGCATGCCAGGCAGAAAGCTGCCCAGAATTGGTGGCAAGGAAAGAGTGAACAGAGAGAGACATGGGGTGAAAAAGAGTGGCACCTCCATCCCCTCATTATCCTGAGCCAAGAACCCCAAACCCTGTCCTGATGATGTCCTCCCAGCCCTGGAAATACTTCAGGTCAGATGGGACAGGACTCTGTGCAACCTGGTCTGGTTGCAGATGTCCAGATGGGGTTGGACTAAACAGCCTCTGAAGTTCCCTTCCAACCCAAACCAGTCTGTCATTCTAAGGTGTTCTTGGAGGACATAAACAAATTTCAGACAGAGGAGGAGCATAAAGAGTATTCATTGTCAGCAGCTGTCCTAACAGCTTTACATCAGTGATGCCTCCACATCTAGTTCTCCACTCAGTCCCATTTTCTTCGCTAGATTCCTGCCAGAACAAAGGGTGTGGGTCCTGCTCCATGGGTCGAACCCAGGAGCACCCCAGCTCCATGTGCTGCTGAGCAAATGTTGCTCATAAATGAGGAATTGGGGTGGAACTATGGGCATGATTGCTGGGCAGGATCTGCTCCACCTGCATCCCCACTGCCACCTGGTAACTGCAAGCCTGATAACAGAATTTATGGTCAGGCAGTGCAGTTATTGACAGATTCCAGCCAAAACTGTTAATTTTTATCCAGAAATGCCAGGACAATTCGTGCAGTCAAGACATGGAACATCTGCTCCTTTGAAACTCTGATTTTGATAGTGACCTCAGCACAGAACCATTGGTGTTGCTCCATCCATTAAATTTACTCTTTTAGCAGAAAGCTGAGAATGCACCAGTTTGGCTGGGTGCTTGCTCACATGATGGCACAGAGTAACAACTTTAAAACAAAAACCATGATGGGCTTCAAAAAAGGAAATAGTAAAAACAAACAAACAAACAAACAAAAAAAAAACAACAAAAAACCCAAACCAATGTTTGGTGAAAGGGGAGCAAACTGAAGCCCCAGCATTGTAACTCTGCACTGCTGGCTGCATCTCTCCCAGGAAATAAAACAGCACCTGGGCACAGAATGTCAAACTGTGGACCACAATCACCTGTGATCCTTAACTGGAGGTCCAATTCCTTTGATCTTCTCCAAGCAATGCTCTCCCAGCCAATCCTTTAGCATAACTTGGCCAACATCACAAGGTAGGGACCATGCCCAATGGGCAACATGAAGCAGGTCGCCAATTTAGCTGCCACCACAGAGACATCCAGCCCACAGGACCATTTTTGTCCATGTACTGGTTGAATACCAAAATCTCCCCACCACTGAGAGCTGGAGGAAATTTTTGGCAACCAAAGAGGCACATAATGACCAGATTTGATATTTGCAGTGAAAAAACAGAGCCTGTATTACCATCCCTAGGCATGGCAACCTGAAAGGCCACCTCCACCTAAATGCTGAAGCTTGTAGGTTTGAAACAGAGAGGGGAAATATAGCTTGGGTTTAGATTTCCAGAAGGTAATTATTTCTGCAGCTTCAGTATTTTGCCATTTATCCCCTTTCTTCTTACAGCCTTTCAGAGCTCAGGGACAAGGGCAAGTGTCTCATGTCACAGGGTGGTCATAAATCAACCTCCCTGCCCCATCCATCAGCACAGGGAATGGCAGCAGTGTGTGTCCTGCTTCCTCACTGACTGCTCTGCCATGCAGAGCTCCCTGAGTCCAAACAAAACCCCAAATCTCTCAGTTTATCAGCATGTCCGTCCTCCTTCACCCTTCTCCTGGCATTACTGGGTGGATGTCAGTGCAAGGCACTTCCCCAAGGATTCTGGGGGCACTGTGCAAAGATGTGCCAAAGATGTGATGTAGATTGAAGCAGTCCTGGGATGAGAACTCTTTTCTCAGGGGGGAGAAATCCTTTTGGAAAGAGTATTTCACCTGAGAGAAAAAGGTTTTGTTTTTTTTTTTGCTGCAACAGCTGCCAGCAAAATCAGAGGTGGCTTGAAAAATCTTTGAGAACTGAAAGTTTTCCACAGTTATTGTCTCCAGCAGATTGCAAGAGCATGGAACCATAGAATAATTTGGGTTGGGAGGTCCCTCTGAAGGTCACCCAGTGCCACCCCCCTGCAGTATCAGGGACACCCTCACCTAGATCAGGTTGCTCAGAGCCTCCTCAAGCCTCACCTGGAATATCTCCAGGGATGAGAGGAATCTGACACATCCCATGCTTTCCAGCCCCCAGCTGATCTGCCCCTTCCTTTTGACAATCTCTTCCCAAGGGTTTGATTGATTGAAAGGGAGGAGAGTGGAAAGTGCCTCACTGACTTTTTCTGCATTTAATTCCAGACCTATCTTCCAATTGTCATCTCATGGCAGAAATCTGAAGACCTGAAGGGTGTGAATTTCTCAGGTTTGAGGTAATTTATATGGGATGTCTAGGTCTCTTCCCATGGCCATGGAATTTGGGACTACTGCAGGAGTCAGAATCTTCTGAGCAAAAAAACCCAATGAAATCCCCTGGTAACAGTAGGTGGAATTTTAACTGGTACCTTATTTATTCCTCACCCAATGGAATTCATTGTTCTTGGCTTTTAGTCTCAAGCTTTTAATGAAAACTGCATACCTACCCTGCTTCTATAAAGCAGAGCAGCCCAGAGCTCCAGGAGATAATCCATTCAAAACTGAGATTAGAGGGATGAACCACTCTCGAAGTTGTCCAGACAAAACTTCTTTCCTAAAGAATCCCCAGTGCATCCCACCAAACTCCTCAGGTCAGTGGCATTTTTCATGGCTTGCCTTGCACAGACACTCAGCCCCTGCTGGAATTATTGCAGGTTGTTCAATGATTATTGGAGAAAAATTCAAATGAAAAATTCCAGTTTGGAACAACAGAAAAAACCAAACCAAAACAAAACTATTTTGCACTTGCCTGACACATCACTACATCAAACCATTTTCTGTCCAGTGCAGAAATATATAATAAATTCATGAAATGGAATCTAAGGGCCATAGAAAGCCAACAGAGCAGGCAGGAACCTATGGCCTGGTGAGAGGATGATGGTTGAGCATCTCTGACTAAGTGAATGGGTGCTCAGCACCAGGGAGAATCAGGCCACAGAGGATCCTTGCCCTCTCATCCCAGGTTACTTCAAGTGGTAGCAGGGCTTTCAGATGGCTGATTTGTCTCAGGAGACATTCCTCCTACACAACACAAATTGCTCTCCTCTATTCTACATCCCATGTTATTAATCTGCTTTATTGTGAACGACACATTACCATCACTTCTTAGCTACTGCCTTCAGCATTTTCTTTCAGGAAAAACAAAACACCATGGTAGGAATCTGTTTTCCCAGCTGATGTTGCTGTGTTTTCCCATTCTTCCCACCCAGTCTCACAGCACTCAAGTATCTACAAAGGTTCAAGTGATTTCTTGTTTTCCCCTCTACAGTTGGAAGGGCTAAATACAGCTTTTGTAGCACTGTTGAAGTGTCTGGGTTGGTTTTGGTGATGTCTGCAAACTTCACAGCACTGCAAATTCAGCTGGTGGCAGCCAAATTGGTGTTCATTTAACACAGGCAAGACACTGAACTTTTGTTAAGTGTCAGGCAAAGGCTTTAATGAGGAAATAACAAAAAAAAGCAACTGAAGCACCAGCTTGTACAGACTCAATACTCCAGGGCTGATGCAAGAATAAATGCCCATCAATTTCATCCAGTGTAATGGCCTCAGGCGTGCTGGCACAAAAGACACAGATAATGAAGACATTCCCATTTGGATATACACCAAAATATTCATTTGTTCCTGTAATTAAACTTTCAGAGATGATTTTTGGGTTGGTTAGTTGCTAAGATTGCACTGTGCTGTGCATTCCTTCTGAGTCTGAAATATTTATAGCTCTGTGGACCAAAAATCCTTAAATGCTTTGCAGTCTCCTTCTTTTACAGCAGCAACTGCTGCCACTCCAGTGTTGCATTTCTTGTTTGGCTGCATGGAGAAGCACAAGACTGAGATGAGTCTGGGCCCATAGATGAAGGTGACCAAAGCTGGTGAAGGGTCTGGAGAACAATTCCTGTGAGGAGAGGCTGAGGAAATTGGGAATGTTCAGTTTGGAGAAGAGGAGGATGAGAGGAGACCTTATTGCCCTCTGCAGCTCCCTGAGAGGAGGTTGTAGGGAGGTGGGTGCTGGGCTCTGCTCTCATGTGAGCAATGACAGGACCAGGGGAAATGGGCTGGAGTTGCCCCAGGGGAGGTTTAGACTCAATCTGAGGAATTAATTTCTTTCCTGAGAGAGCAGTCAGACATTGGAAAGGGCTGTCCAGGAGGTGATGGAGTCACCATCCCTGGAGGGATTCAAAACTGTGCAGATGAGGCACTTCAGGACATGCTCTGGTGGACACGGTGGGAGTTGTTGGTTTTGTTTCATTCAGCCTTTTGGGTTTGTTTTGTTTCATTTTGTTTTCTTTCTGGATTGACAGTTGGACACGGTGCTCTCAGAGATCTTTTCCAACTATGACAGCTCTGTGATTCTGAGGAAGCTGACAACAAGCAACAAGGTGTTTGCTTTGCCTCTGACTGGAGTGCTAACAAAACTGAAGTTGATGGCCTGATTGAATAACCCTCCAGCCATAACAGCCTGCAGCTGATTTTCACCTTCAAATATGCTTTTTTTACCAGGGAAGAGACAGGAGGGAGGTTGTCACATCTGGTCCTGATGCTGTCATGTTGCAATGTCCATTGCATGTCAGAAAGTCTATTTAATTCCCTTCTGCTTCTGCCAGACTTCTGAATTTTGAGGGAGGAAATGAGGCTCTGCTGCCTCTGCTACAGTCCACGTAACTTTTCCCAGAAGCAGGAAAAAACAGACATTTGGGGAAGTTTTCAGAGCATTACAGCCCACTGAATTTCAACAGCCCAACAGGGAATATGCTGTAAGATGCACCAGAGGTAAGATTACAATATTTTTACTCTCTGGCATGTCTTTTTATGTATAATATTTACCCACAATGCCATTAGGTGGTCCACTGGAAAGTGTAATTTCTTTATTAAATGTGACCATAAAACTCCTTACAGCATGGAATCACGGGGACTTTGGGATGATTTCCAGCTTGCTAGAGTTTTGCTCAGCCTAAGGTAATATCTCCAGCACTGGCTGGAGGCTGTTCCACAGCTTGATGCATCCTACCCCAAAATCTCCTTGTGACTCCTCAGTCTGCATCCCAGCTCTGTCTGTATCCCATCAGATTTCTCTTCATCACTCTAGAGTACACTCAGACAGCTTTTTTCTCCATTTTTTTTTTTTTAATATTTCTTTGTATTTAGTGAATAAATGACAGGGAAACATAAGGTTGCACAGCAATTATCTTGTTGCTAACTAGGACTTTCTGCATCCCACTTGTATTAGCACCAATATCAGCCATCTGCCTGGGAAAAATTGGTGCTGCCTGCTAAGCTGGCATTGTCCCTGATAAGCTGATGGACCCAGCAACCTTTCTGGAATCACTTCACCATGCCTCTTCTTTCTTGTTTCCATGTGCCCACCACTAAGGCATGGGAAATCTTTACTGTTTCAGTGTAAACAGGTGTTTTTGGACTTCCATAATTTTTGAAGCTGCTTTCTCAGGGGTGTTGTTTGCTGTTTTGGTTTTTTTTAATAACTACTCAAACCCATACAGCAAAGCATCTGGGAGACAGAGCTCCTCAAAAGACCTGTTGCCATTAGCACAGCTCACGAGCAATTCCAGCAGTACGGTTGTAGCAGGATTAAGCTGCTGATGTCTTCTGACATGAAATGTTCCTAAGTGGTTGATAAAATCTCACAAAAAATATGCATCAAAGTCCAAAGTGCTGGGCAAATGCGGGCAAACACATTTGCACATGAGGCACTGAAGCCTTGGGCAAAAAAAAAGTGAGATGTTTCTGGAGAGCTACTCTTGTTAGGATTTATTGGAGACACAACATGATATATCAAAGGAGGACTCCAAGGAGCCTCTTATGATTGTAAAATGGCCTTGAAGAGGGAAATTGTTGCATGTAAAACAGAAAAGCTGTAGGCTACTTATACTGGAAATAGTTCAGTGTTCAGTTTGGGTGGTGATAGAAAGAGTGGAAAGGGAAGCAAGACAGCTCAGGAAAGAACCTGATCTGCAAATGAAAGCCCAGAAAATGTTGTCGTAACTTCACAAGATAAATTCTGACCAACTGACAGCTGCAGCTTCCTCTTTCTCTCTTTCCTTTTTCCTTTAAATTATATTTTTATTTTGTTTTGCCTGCCTCAACCAAAGTTGTTTCCTTACTGAAAGCACAGTCAGACCAGCAAAACCTCCCTTGTGTCATGGTGAAGAAACACACAAGCTGTCATCACCAGTCACTGGCATCTCCCCTCCTCACCTGATGAAGCCATCACTGCCCCTGCTGCTGCTCACACCCTTTTCTGATCTTTCCACCTTGCCATTTCCTCTGGTGATGCCAAGATATTCCCAAACACCCCAAGTGAGCAGTACCCAAAGAGGAAGAAATAAAAAGGACTTTGTGTTTCAATTTATATCACCAGAGTTCCCTGAGATGAACGGAGGAAATCTGGGGGTCAAGCACAGAAATGGTTAAAGGCAAGAAAGTGATGAAATCAAGAAAAATGAAGTCACTGATGAAAGAGAAGAGGCCTCTGTCCCTGATTATAACTACAGCCTGAGCTGAGCCACGGGGAGGCTGTAGAAGCTGACACAGAGAATTACAGTGTTTGAGCTGAGAAGAGATCATTTGTGTGGCTGTCCCACATCACAGAAACCCTTGAATTTCCCCTTCTTTTAACTGTCATAATTTGTACTCAAGTGTAGCTTCATCCCAAAGACATCTCATCCCTGGGAAAGGCTGAGGCAATGTGAGATGGGACACATCCTGCACATGAAGGGATCCTTTGATCTCCTTTTGCTTTTCCTGTCGGGGTGGGAACAGCAGCAGAAAGATGGGAGGGAAACCTACAGGCACCTCGGGTGGCATGATGGCACCATAAAGCACACTGCAATTACAGAGATAATTCTTCTTAATACATCCCAGTTTTCTACCCCTTTCATTCAAGCCAACTAGGGAATAAAGTTGCATAGAAAGGTTGATGAAAATCCACCGCTTAAAACCTTCTTTCAACAGGAGTGTTACAGCTTAATGCTCTTCCAAGCACAACATATCAATCACTACAGGAATAAACACAAAATAAGTCAAAATTCACATTAAGTCTTTTCCTCCCTCTTTTCTGTGGCAAAAAAATCATCTCCTCATGAGTTTAAAGGGAAGTCATCACAAAAAGGATGAACCTGCTGGGTCACCAGCATAATTGTTGCAGGTCTCTTGCATTGAAGTGACTTTGTCATTTAAACACTTGTGAATCAAGCAACAGGATGTATCACTGATGCTCTCACCCTGTTTTTTAACAGATTCCTTTGAGCACGAACAAAAAAACTGTGCTGAGCTCCCTGCCCTGCTCCACCCTGTGTCCTGGGAACAGAAAGTCCTGAGATTTCTTTGATGGGCCTCCCCTTGGAGGTCATGCTGGGAAAGGAGCCGAGGCAAACTCTGAAATAGAAGAGGAAAACTCAAAGGGCAAATGTTCAGCTGTCCCCCTGACCCAGCAAGGGCAGAGCAGAGCATCCCCCAGCTTCAGGGAGCTCCGTGACCTGGAGAGGTGCCCAAGCAGCACTGAGCTCCTCACTCTGCCCAACTTGGCCTTCAGTTTCAAAAATCACTGGGTTTCAAAAGCCACCCCACAGACAGTGCTGGAAATGTCTCTTTGCTCTGTTACATGGGAAATAACAGTTCCCTGGCAGAAACCCAGGCACAGCATTTCACGCTCATGAGTACACCTCACTTTCAAATCCCTTTATCTCTTTCTTCTCGTTTACAATGGAAGAACCAAATGAGATGTTTCATTCAAAGAGGAGGTAAGGGAACCTTAAAACAGGAAAACAAAAACTGTAGAGTTTCGTGAATCCCCACAAGTCAGAACGAAGCATGATTTCATTTCCAAATTATAACTGTAAGAGGCATTTTCATTTTTCCATATTTCATGTGATTACTTCTGTCTTCCCATGGAAAACGATAATTGCAAAGGAATCAAACTTTCCCTGCAAAAATCTGAAGTAAAGAAAATGAACATGGCTTGGCTTTGAACCAACTACCATCCTGCTCTGAGTTTCTTATTTCTTATGCCACTTCTATGCTAATGTCTCTTCAGTGATTTCAGTGATTAATGAAGCACATTAAATATGAGGGGAGAACAGATGAATGTGCCCACTCTCAGCTAAATTGTCCTTTGAGGTCTCCAAAGGGGCTGAGCAGTGCAAGCCTTGCAGTGGCTGTGTTGGTAGCCCACAGCAGAATGATGTGGAAAAAAGGCAAGAAGAGACAAATCTGCCTGTTTATCTCTGTGATCAGCAGTAAAAGAGAACAGTCCTCCACATCTACTGTTGAAAACTGTACCTCCTGCTAAGTTCCTTGAGCAAACTAGTCCTTGGCACAGCATTTGGCTGCTGGAACTGCAGCCTCTTGAACTGTGCCTCTGCCAAAAAAATACATTGATCTGAGCTGGAAGGAAACCAGCCTGAGAACTGCTCTGCAAAGCCTCCAAAATTCATTGATCCACACCTCAAAGAGGAGACTGCAGTGGTCGTATCAAAAGCAGAATAAAGCAAGTGAATGCACTATGAATACACAAAGGATGGAGGTTTGCAGCTGCTTTAGATTATGTTATTGCTCATAAAAGAGGATGCTCGAGCAGAGCTCTAAAAGTGTAACCCAGCAAGAGCTCTGTCCTGAGGGATCTGCTCTTTGGTGTTTGCTCACCTTCCCATTAACTGCATTGACTGCATTTGGGGAACTCTTGGTGAGCAAATTCTCTGGTTGGATCCAGATTGTATCATGCAGCTCATGGGATAGGTTAAGGGCTGTTTAATCCTATGTGGAACAATGGCCCAGGGTGCCCAGGGAGGTGGTTGAGGTCTCATCCCTGGAGATATTCAAGGTGAGGCTTGAGGAGGCTCTGAGCAACCTGATCTAGGTGAGGGTGTCCCTGATACTGCAGGGGGGTGGCACTGGGTGACCTTCAGAGGGACCTCCCAACCCCAATTATTCTCTGATTCTATGATTTTAAATCTCCCAAAATTCACCATGACTTTACATTGCCTGGGGAAGGAGGAAGAATCCTTGATTCTGGCAGCTGTTCAGAAGTGAACTCCTCTTGGCAGCCAAAGATTCCCCTGCTTTAACTCTCATCTTCCTCATCCTCTTCTCAACTCCCGTTTCTCCCTTATCCCCACAGCTCTATTATTATTATTATTATTATTATTATTATTATTATTATTTCCTATTAGCTTGCACTTTTCTGGACCTTTCTGCCCAAATTCCCAGCACCTTAGTTCTGATCCTTTTTACTCCAGAGACCTTGTAAGGGACACTTCTCTCTCTCTCTCTGATATTTCCATGGCATACTGATGGGGGTTACCAGCATGTATAAATAGCTAGGTGACAACACAAGGCAAGAGAAATCCATTTTGTCTCTTCCAGATCCAGGGATTTTCTTGTTAGGGATTTGTGCTCTGCCTGACACCATGGAATTGCAGACTCTGTGACAGCAATGCAGCAAAAAGAAAGAGCACTGCAAACTCTCCATGGTGGCTTCACTTTGATGCCTCTTGTCAAAAGCCAAATTGTCATCAGCTCAGGGCAGGATTAAAAAAAAGTTTCTGCAAGGTGACACCACCAGCCAGCTCTTGGGTGTCTTTCCCTTAGAAATCCTTCTGTAACGAGAGCCCACAAATCTAACAACTGTATCTTTGCTAAAACAACACCCCAGCTTTATCTCAGAAACCCAAAGGAATTGATAAATAAAGCTAAGCTCAGCAACTTTCCAGTTGCTCATGATGATCTTTAGATACCTCTTTGCAACATGCTGAATGCAGGATTCACCTCTCCTTCTCCTCCATTCTGGACTGGTTGGGGTGGGATTTTTAAAGAGTTTTGGGGTTTTTTTTTTTCAGGTTTCTCATGTCTGCATTTGCCCACACAACCACAGGGAAGCCAAGTAAATTTTTATGCCAGTGCACTTGCCTGTAAACCAACTGGGTGCTTTTTGCTCCTGGTTCCACTCCTCACGAATCACTCTGAATCCAAATGCAGGGAGGTGCCGGGGGTTTGGTGCCAGAACATGAGAACCCAGAGGTTCTGTTCCTTTCCTGGTTGGAACAGAAGTTGACTGCTTTCTTAGTTATGCATGCAGAGCAGTGGAGGATGAGAAGCCCGCAGCCATGGGAAGGCTGGAGGCAGGCAGAGACCTCAGGCAATGTGCTCAGCCCTGCTGCTCTGAGTCCTCAGTAAATGATGCTTGGATGAGCTTAACTTGATGGGATCCAGCCCAGGATCCAGCCCAGGGTCTGGCATGGTTTGTATCCAATGCTGTGGTGGTTGATCCTGGAGAAAAGGTGGCTGAAGGGAGAGATTCTTGCTCCCTAAAAGTCCCTGAGAGGAGGTTGGAGCCAGGGGGGGTCGGGCTCTGCTCCCAAGGAACAAGGGATGGGACAAGAGGAAAGAGCCTCAAGTTGTGCCAGGGGAGGTTTAGGTTGGAGCTGGGGAAGAATTTCTCCCTGGCAAGGGTTGTCAGGGCCTGGCCCAGGCTGCCCAGGGCAGGGCTGGAGTCCCCATCATCCCTGGAGGGGTTTCAGAGCCCTGGAGATGTGGTGCTGAGGGACATGGGGCAGGGGGGGCCTGGGCACTGCTGGGTTATGGTTGGACCCAATGATCTTAAAGCTCTTTTCCCACCAAAAAATTTATGTGATTTTGTGATTAGTGCTCTATATTATCTAGGCATGATCTTTGATTTACCACATCACTCTGATTTGAACCTGGTACACAGACACCTCTGCACTCCAGTCCTCCCAGTCCATCATGCTCAACACACCAATTGAATTGCCTACAGAAAGCTCCAGAAACACCAATGCAAGGGAAGGTTTGGCCCAGATCTGTTTTCCTCACTACCTCCTGCCCTCAGACCCAGGTGAGGGTGACCAGGAAAGGTGTTTGGGAGCAGGGACTCCCCAGGGCAGGCTGCATCCCTTCTCAGCCCTCCACATCTCCCCATCTCTTCCTTCCTGGATCCAAACCCCCTCCTGCCAGACACCAGGCTGTCTGCTGGAGTTCATTACACACAGATGGCAGCCTAGAACCATGTAAATATGAGTGAAAGGAAGGTATTTCATGGCAAGATTAATTAGTTTGACTTACATGCCCTCTCCATAGGCAGGAGGTCACTGCTCTGCTGTTCCACAGGTCAGGGAATCTCCATTGCAAATAGATTCCTTTTGGAAACTGCTTTCTTCAGTGATTTCATGAAAATCCCAGCAATTACTCTGTCACAAGTAAAACCACCATGCTGCATACTAACACCAGCCTTAGGTTTCTCCTCCCTTTAAGTCTTCATTTGTAGCCTGGCATTTCAGGGCATAATTTGAATTGATAATAATGTCATTCAAGACCCATTTTATGGATTATAGTTCCATTTTGGAGCTGTTTCAGTCATACCAGAGTAAATACTGGATCATCTTTGCAAGAAACTTCCAAATTAATGTAACTGCCAAACTTTCTGACTGAATACAAATCAGTTGCTATTACTGGGAAGTATGACAACCTCTGTTCTAAATGAGAAGAAAACGGATGAGAGGGGGGGGGAAAAAGGCAAAAAAAACCCAAACAAAAACCCGACAAATCCAAAGCCCAGAGTATTTCTCTTCCTCTTTCTTTTCTCTTTTCTCTTCAGTATTAAATTGATTGCCTGGTGCTGAGGACTGGTGAGGAACCAGCCCTTCAACGTGTCACTTCTGGGCTGCCTCAATGGCTTTGCCCATCAGAAGCCTTGGTTGGTGCATGTCAAATCTGGTTCCCCAGCTCTCTGCTCCTTGGCAGAAAAGCTTCTTGAGTGCAAAACAGTCAGGACAAGACCCTCAGCTCCATTGATTTATGTTGTTTAAATGGAACAGCTTGGATTTATACCAGCTGAAAGTCTCTCACTTGATCTCCCTGGGCTGGGCATTTGGGCAGTCACATCACAGGTACATTTACATGGCTTTCACTCAGGATTGGTTTAGGATCCCCCCTTGTACCAAAGCTGTTAGACTTATTTGAAGAAGAGAATGCAGCTTCCAAATCCCAAAGGACACCTTTAAATAAACAATTGGGTTTATTTTGCATCTCTGGATTTTTGAAGCTCATGGAGATGGATTTTTTTTTTTTCCTTTGGCATGGAAGTTTAAAAACTCCCTTGAACTCTTCACTGCATTTTATGAACCTTGTCCATCTGTCTACACCTCTGTCCTGCTGCATTCAGTGCACAAGCTAGCAGCAGAAAACACCTGTACAAGAGCAGATAACATTAGACTGTCCTTATCACTCTACAGAAGCCTCAGATATCCTTAAAATATATATCAGCTTATTTAAAAAAGTGTAAAAAGAAAAAAAAAACCACATAAATTCTTCTATACTCCCTTGGTGCCAGGATCTGCAGCTGGAAGAAAAATAGGAACAAATATTACCAGGCTTGTGCAACCACAGGAGCTGAACCCACAAGCTTCTGCACTGGTTTTTGAAGATGTTTTCTCCTTCCCACTGGTGAAATCCAGCATGTGCCTTTGTCATGTCACCCCATCATTGCATGGGGAGTTCTTTCCTGCCAGACTGGTCTCTTTTACTCAAGAGTAAAAGGCAAACCTTGATCTTTGTCCATCTTTGAAAAGATCATTTGTCCATAAAAAAGTACAAGAAGCCTTGGGAATGCTCCTAAATTAAAACAGGGAAGGTGAGGGGGATCAGAATTCCCAGAAATGTAGTTGTCATGCCTCTCAAATGCCAAATCTCATGCTGAGAGCTCCTGGGATTTATTCTTTTTTCATTTGCTATGTAAATCAAAGCAAAGGCATCAGCAGGAACAAAGGGAGTGAGAGGAAGTGCTGTTCAGGAGGTGTCATGGATTAATCAAATGTAATCCTTTATTCAACACTTAATTGAAAAAAAAAAAAAAAAAAAGAGCCTGTACAAGCAGAGGTAAATCTGTGTGCTAGGTACAAATGCTAATCAAGCCCTAATATGGGAATGCTACAGGCCTGAGGTATTTGATTCTGGATGTGTTAAAGGAATAATAGGAGAAATAGGGCTGGATCAACACGTCCTAAGGCTGGGTCAAACACATCTAAAATTCGGGGACGAATGGTAAGATGGGAATGATATTTGTATTGCAGCCTGCCTGCCTTCTGCCCTCACTGGATGTTCTTTTAATTTCATAGAATCAGAGAATGTCTGAGGTTGGGAGGGTGCTCAGAGCTCATCTCCTCCCAGCTCCCTGCCATGGCCAGGGACACCTCTCATCCAGCCCAGGTTGCTCCAAGCCTCATCCAACCTGGCCTTGAACACCTCCAGGGTTGGGAATCTCAAGGCCAGAGGTAGTCTAGGATGTTTCCTTTGAATCTCAGCCATGGCAGAACTGTTGGGCAACAAACCAGCAACACCCTCGTTGGGTTAGAGCCTGGTTATTGAGGCACCAACTTCCCAAAAGATGAAGTAAGAAAGAGCTGTGAATTTTTTGATCAGGGCAGAAATCCTTCACCCTGGGAGATGGCAGTGACTGAAGGGAAGGGGAGGTCAGGCACTGCAGGATCAGGGGGACTTGATCTGGACTGCAGCTCTTTGATGTCAAAGTCCACAGCTCTGTGGGAATAAAAGCCCTGGAAGCTGGAGGATTTGGGGGCTTATAGGGGGGTTAGAGACATTTATTCTGGGACTTAGAAAAGGAGGAGGAAAGAAAGATCTGAGAGATGGCAGAAGAATTGTGCCCTGAGAGAGAAAGATATTTAATGAGTGTCTGTAAGGAAAGACCAGCCTAGAAAACTCTGTAAATCTTCCCTTTTTCATGCATTTTAGTGTCCCAAAACACAGGTCAATAAATGTTGCTTTCACTGGGGCTTTTAATGTCTGATAGAATTCCTTTGTCACTGTATTTTATGGCAGTGACATGACAACAGAAAAAGCCTGCCTGAAACTTCAGCGGCAACAAGAATTTCTCAGAAAAACCTTAAGCCTCCACTTTTCCCCATCAAGGTATCTTTTCACACGTGGCTGTGCATTAGATGAAACCAGCAAGGGGGAGCAACACAAAAGGTTCCAGCAGGCCCCCTGCACTAAGTACAAGGCCACATAAGGAGTGGAACAGCCCCTGGCAACCTCTCTCAAAAGATCTCATGCCATTGCAACATGACTTCAAAAACCAGAAATTGCTCTGTGTTCTGCTCTGTGTTTTCTCCTGGCCTTGCCATGCACTTGGTTAAGGTCTCCCAGGCAAAAGCTCTTCCCTGGTTTTAGTTACCCATTAGGTGGCCAACCCTACCCTAGGATGCATCAAAAGGAGCAAGGCCAGCAGACCAAGAGAGGGGATTTTCCTTCTCTATTCCACACTTGTGAGACCCCACCTCAAATCCTGCTCCCAGTTCTGGTGTCCCCACCAGAGGAAGGACACAGATCTGTTGGGATGAGGCCAGAGGAGGCCAGAAAGCTGATCCAGGGGCTGGAGCAGCTCTGCCAGGAGGAGAGGCTGAGGAGAAACTGGGATTGTTCAGCCTGGAGAAGAGAAGACTTCAGGGGGACCTTAGAGCTGCCTTCCAGTACCTGAAGGGAACCTCCAGGAAGGCTGCAGAGGGACTTTTCATCAGTGTCCAGTGCTAGGAGAAGGGGAAAGGGATTGAAAGTGCAGGAGAAGAGGTTCAGCCTGGATCTGAGGCAGAAGTTCTTCAGGAGGAGGGTGCTGAGCCTCTGGAACAGATTGCCCAGAGAAGCTGTGGCTGCCCCCTCCCTGGAGGTGTTCAAGGCCAGGTTGGATGAGGCTTGGAGCAACCTGGGCTGGAGGAGAGGTGTCCCTGGCCATGGCAGGGAGCTTGGGATCTCTAAGGGGGTTGGATCTCTGAGGCCCCTTCCAACCTAAGCAATTCCAAGATTCTATTCCAATAGAGGGTTTGGGGAAGATGCTGGCCAGAAACTGAAGTCCTTTATACAGAGCTGCAAGAGCATCAGTACCTTGGTCCTCAGTTAGCAGGATCGTGCAAATCTTTCTCTTCTCACTCCTTTCCCTCTTTTTCTTGGTGTAGTTCCATGAGAGCACTAAAAGGAAAAACAAAACAAAACAAAACAAATCAAAACAAGCCACAGCAATTTACATGGGGCAATGAATGCAGAAGATCTGCTAATGCCATGAGTCCCCACCTCCCCCTCCACTGGCAAGAGTTATCAGCTTCTGCTGACTTGGGTTGGATTTCAGCCCACATCCTTGCCATGCTGGGGAAAAAACTGAGACCTTCTTCCAGCCTCTGTAATGTGCCCACATCCTCCTCCTTACCCACTCATCCTTCCCCTCTGATGTGTTACTTCTGTCTGGAATAGTTCACAAGCTGATATGGAGAAAGTTTCTGCTATGTTGATGCTAAGGCTGAATGGTGCCAGAGAGATGAAGGAGTGTGAGAGGCTTCCAGAAGCGAGTTTCCAAGAAGCTGTGGAGCATTTAATTGTGTGACTCCCTTTAGAGTTAATGGAACCATAAACCTCTCTATTAACTGCAAAATGGGTCCTGTAGCAGTGTGAGAAGCTTGATGTGAGCACCCGTTGTAAGCCCTCTACCCTCTTTTAGTGTTTGTTGTGGGGACATTATTGCAACTAACCACTCATCTCAATGGCTTTCATAGGAAATTAATTTGGGATGAGGCATCTGAGAAAAAAGGGAACTGCCTAGCTGGGAAGGCAATAAAAGGTTGGGAAACCTCTCCACAGAATCAAGGCTCCTATGGGAGGATCAGGAAAGGAGCAGCCCAGGAATTGCAGGGGCCAATCATGCAATCAGGGTTGTGTCACTCAGATTCTCAGCCCCATCTTAGGTGGTAGTTTCCCAGACAGGATCCTCTGAAGCAAGGGATTGGAGATTGGGATTGGAAGTTGTTGTAGATTGGGATTGGAGGTTGGGAGATTGGATCTTGGCTGCCAGGCTGCAAATTGACCAATGGCCAAGCCTAGAGCAGGGTCATGATTTAATGGGGGAACTTTCTGCAAAAAATGATGGAAAAATGCCTTCTCCTTTGAAAGCTGACCAATGCTAGAAGTCACTTTTTTTTTTTTTTTTATTTTAGTTGACCTCTTACAAGGAAATGCCCAAGCCAGCAGGCACCCAGCAGCAGGATGAGCTTCCAGGTTTGAGCCTCATGTCTCACAGGTTCAAAGCCAAAGGAGCTCTTTCCAACAGGACTGTTGGATGCTGAAGCTGGGAGACACTGAGGTGCCTGTGCTGCTGCTTCCTCCTGCAGTGCTGAAGCCTGTTGCTAACAGGAGCTTTTGGCTCCTGATGCCTTGGCACCTTTTCCTATCATTTCCAAGGCCCCAGTGCCTTCTCCATCTGGAAAAAGCCTCATGTTTTCATGGCTGGCTTGCCCTGCACAAGACATGCTCATTTTGACATTGTCACCACATGGTGCCTTTCAAGTTTCCAAAGAGAATCTGCAAGAGTCACTGGGCTTGGGCTAAGCAGCATCTTTTATCCTGAGAGGATCTGGGGTTTATGAAGGGAGAGGGAACATCTTTATTTCTCTGGTTGCCAAGAATTATTGGAACCCTTCTGCTCAGTTCTCATTGGCTGTGCTTATTTATCCTGCCTGCTTCGCTTCTCAGTTAGCAAAGTCCTTTTATCCTGCAGAATATTGAGTGCAGGAAAGGGAACAAACAGGACAAAAGTCCTTCTTGCCATCTGCCAAAGTACCTTCCAACCTGGAGTCTCCAGAAGGATGGCTGGAGCTCCAGGGGCACATCACATGGACCTCCCTCATGTCAAGCAAGGATCTGTGAGGTTGTTTCTGGAACAAGAGAGAGGAAAAAAAGAAATTTTCTTTGTCCTTCCCCTTACATCCTTGATCTGTGCTCTTAGCCAGGAGTGACCATGGCATCCCAGCTCAGCAGGAACCTAAAACTCAGCAGAAACACAAGAACCTGGCCCCAAATGACTTTAAGAAATGTAATGTCCCTGGACCTGGATGCAAATGGGGGGGTTATCTCTACAGCTTCCATCAACAGAGCATTAAAACACCTTGCCCTGACCTCTGCTGATCTGTGGCTCTAAAGATTTGCCCAAAATTTGCTGTTTACCACACCAGCCCCAGGCTTTCTATCACTGTAGACAAAGTGGAACATTTCTAGCTGCCACTTCCATTATTTGGGGAGCAGTGTGGGCTTTCTAGATGTACTTTTGGAAGCAGTTAGATGTACGATGACTATTTAGAAATTATCTTTTTTTGCCCAGGCTGCCCAGGGCAGGGCTGGAGTCCCCATCATCCCTGGAGGGGTTTCAGAGCCCTGGAGATGTGGTGCTGAGGGACATGGGGCAGGGGGGGCCTGGGCACTGCTGGGGTGAGGGTTGGAATTTATAATCTTAAAGGTATTTTCTAACCTAAATGATGCTTCTATGATCCATACAGACCCCACTCAGCACCCTGCTCAAGACAAGCCCTTCTGAAGTAACCCAAAAAAGTACCCCCAAAATCAGGGACCCCAATGACTGGTGAATGATGAGCACTTAAACCAGTTTCTTCTCCTGCCAAGGCTCTGAACAGGAGGGAGTGGAAATAACATTTAAAATAATTTTCCACCCATCCCCATTCCTGCCTCCCCTGGGTTCCTCTATATCTCTTAGCTCTCTGCCCATGTTTAACAAGCTCATATTTTTAATCAATGAAATCACCCACTTGTAATTAACCAGAAAACATCAGCCTTGTCAACTGACCTTTCTGTTTGATGGAATAAATATAATTACATTGTCACTTCAGTCTGGTTTAACAAACAACCAGAAAATGTTCTTTAATCAGCTGCCACACCGAGATGGCAGTTTGTGATGGTTTAAAAGAATGTTTAATCTTAGTTAATTAATACTGTCTAATCTACCAGAACTAATGAACTTTCAGCTACAATAGCAGGTCACGGCCATTGTATTCACTGACATGTAAACATTGCAAGTTACAAATTTATCAAGGCATGAATTCCAAAGAATAAAAGTGAAATGTCACCGCTGCTAAATTTATATCTATTTTAATGGTCCTCCTCCTGTAATTACATGGTAGAAATCAGAAAAAGAATAACCCACTTACACGCAGTAGAAATTTGTCAGTGTTGGAACCCTCCAAAAGCAGGGAGACAAAGTACTAAAATTAACCAAGAAGGCATTATCATCAATAATGACTATTTATTAAATCATCTTTTAACGTTCCCCCACCCACTCACACGATCCCCTTTATTCTGGGTGGCACAACCATACTCTAGGAAAGGAAAGGAAAAGAAATTGAGGGGGGACTTGCCAGCAGTGCCTGAGGGGTTCAGCCACAAGGTGGGAGGTGACATTTTCATTCCAGCTTGGCTCCCCAAGCTCCTCTGCTGTCACCTTTCCCAGTTTCACCACTGGAGATCCAGAGGGGGAAGTGGTGGACTTCATGGTTTAGTGGTGGGCTTGGCGGTGTTGGGTTCCCAGTTGGACTTGACTATCATAAAAATGTCTTTTCCAGCCTTATTAATGAATCTCTGACTCAATCATTCTAAGTCAGAGCCCAGGGCTCACCTCTCTAGTGAGCAGTGAGGACCTCAGAAACTTTATCTGTAGTGCAAATCTAAGGATCACCTTTGGAAAACAGCAGGGAGGTTTCATATCCAGAAGTGTTGGTGGAACACCTTCCAGGCCATTTCTAAGCCTCATTAAAAAAAAAAAAAAAAAAAAAAAAAAAAAAAAAAAAAAAAAGAGAAAGTTATTTGAGAAATATCTTCCCCCCATGCTGCTATTAACTCTTAATAAGTATGATAAAATATAAGTTTCAGAAGACTGGAAAAGTCTGAATGTGGTGTTAACATTCAAAAAAGCAGTTGTGAAGAAGCAAGTAATTTACAGGCTGATTAATCTGTCCTCATTCCCAGGCAAAATAATGAGGAAGCTGATATGGGGATCAATAAGGATTAAAAGATAGGGATATAATTAATTCCAGTCAACAGTGTTTCTTGAAAAATAAGTCATGTCAGACAAATCTGATTTCATTCTTTTATGAGCTTAAACATTTGGTGAATAAAGGTATTTGCAGGGAAGCCATCTCACTAGATTTCTGTAGCACATTAAAAAAATAAATCCCATGGCTTGATATTCTCCTACACTGTTTACAGTGGACAGCATGAAAGGTGATGAGGAGATTACTTTTAAATTATTTTAAATAGTTTTGGCTGCCTGTACTTACAGCAAATGAGAAAGGCTCAGAGTGATCCTGGGGTAGAGGAGAGGGAAATCATTTCAGGGTGTGGGACAGCACAAAACTTGGTAACTTTGGATGAGGCTTGGAGCAACCTGGGCTGGATGAGAGGTGTCCCTGCTCATCATGGGGAGGTTGGAGGAGATGATCCCTAGGGTCCCTTCCAACCTCAGCCATTCCATGATTCCATGAAGTTATTTCAGTTCTGCATCCAGCACTGGGGAGGCTGCACAGTTCTGGCACTCACATTTATAAAAGAAGGCTGGAAAAGACTAAAACGTGCACAAAAGGTCTGGAAAAAAAACAACTTGCATGGGCCAGAAAGAACATTTCTGGGGTTGCAGACTCCTGAGCCAGGCAATGAGCAGGAATTGCCAATTTCCACCTTTGGAAAGTGCCCAGCGAATCACATCCCAGACCTTGGAGAGCAAAG
This sequence comes from Phaethornis superciliosus, assembly GCA_023637945.1. Taxonomy (NCBI): domain Eukaryota; kingdom Metazoa; phylum Chordata; class Aves; order Apodiformes; family Trochilidae; genus Phaethornis; species Phaethornis superciliosus. The sequence continues at coordinate 41,411,652 of JAJQWJ010000006.1, read as the reverse complement.
ACAAACCTAAAATCCCAGAATCCCAGAGTGTCAGGTGGGAAGGGACCCCAAGGCCCATCTGCTCCAACCCTTCTCAGATTCTTGTTGATCTGAGATGTCTCAGCACCCCCTGGAGCTGAGACTTCCAACTTTCCAGAGGGGGGGAATCCACCCCTTCCCCTGGGAGACCATTCCAAACACAGTTCTCAAGGACAGAGGCAAAAGAAAGACAAAAGGCAGAACAGAAAGATAATGTTGGCATTGCAGAGGCTGTGAGACAGGGAATGCCTTTGGCCCAGCAGAGACCTCCCTGACGTCCCTGTGTCCCATTGTCACATCTACAAAGCCTGAGCCATACCTGTAACAGGGACAGTTCCTTCTGGCACTGAGAGAAACCAGAAAGTCTGGGAAAAAGCTGGAATGGGAGCCCAAATTCTATTCAAATATCTTCCAAGGTTCACTTGTTATATATTTTATTATATTTTATATATTATATATAATATACATAATAAATGTTATATTTATTTATTTTATGTTATAAATACAAATATAAATATAAACATAAATATAAATATATCATCATGTATATTTATTTTATAATGTATATTCTATATAAATATATATCAGTATATTTTTTTATATACTTATATAATATATACAAGGCTCACTTTCTAGAAGTGTTGATCTATTTCTTGCCAGTTCTTGGACCACCACCTTCCTCCATCTTACCAGCACCTCACCTGTAAGAGCCACACTTCTCACACCAGACAATTCCTCACAGATGTCCAAGTCTCTCCACCCTCTGTAGAAAAAGCCAAGATGATAGATTTAGGACTATAGATTTCAGGTGCTTTTTAAGATGGCTAAACTAGAATATAATGAATGCCACCAAGGACAATTAAGGATAAAAATGGAAGTAAATCTCTAGTCTGAAGTAAATGAGATCTTTTTCATTATTATTCTTTTTGCCTCCTTCAAGCTCATGATTAGATAAAGTTTGAAAGCTCGTTGGCATGATCAGCTTTGATTATTTTCATTTGATTTTCTCACTACACTTTTTCCTCTCCATTTCTCTTATTCGTCGTGCTATTACATCCTTAGAAGGTATTTTAAATTAATTTACAGCACTGTGTGAACACTAGTAAAAATATTAGCTTTCAAAGAGTTCTGTCAATGAGGAAAGCATGTTCATTCTTCCTTGAAGAAAGTATATTACAAAAACTGTAACCCATAAAACAAAAGCTTACTTGCATTTTTCCGCTCCTTAAATCCATCCCTGAGCTAATGCAAGGAAACTTAGCACTTAATTTAAAATAAATATGCATGGAATAACCAGAATACCTCACCAAACCTGCATATTTAGTGTCAGCAGGGAGGAAATTATTAGTATATGAAAGGATGTGGTCATGCTCAGCAGCAAATACAAGGGTGCTGATGCAAATTTGTGTGAAAATGATATTTTTTCCATGTTGCCATGGAAAGTTCTGATGCTGTTAGCTGAGCATGCCACTACAGCTGTAATTTTGTCATGAAAACAGGGATTGACTGCAAGTCTTTTTTAGCTTCCAGGTTGCAAACACATTTGTACCACAGACTATATTACAAAATTCTTTCTGGAGAACTGGGCTGGACAGAAATCCTTTTTTTTTTTTTTTTTTTTTTTTTAAATAGTAGCAGAAACAAGATGCTTTTCATGTGTCTGCCAAAAGGACGAGGCAACAAATGAACCCAGAATCAAGGGTTAATCTTGATTAATGAATCAAGACCTATTGGATTCCACCTTTTTGCTCTCTCCTTTCCTTCTTTACCTTTCCTTTCCTCTCTTCCCACTCCACCCAGGCTTGGCCAGAACCCAACCTCCCCATTCTTTCTGTCAAACTGCCCCCATACCTCATCATCAGCTCCAGAAGTGAAAACTGAAGAGATACTTTGGATAGGGTGACATTTTCCAGCATCTTGGTGCACGAGGCAGGAAAACCTTCATCAAGAACAAACCTGGGTGCTTTAAACTGGCTGCTCTCCCACCAGCAGGCAGGCACTGGGGGCAAACTGGGAACCCAGAGAGGCTGAAGCTCACTACATCCCTGAGCCTCCCTTTTTCTTCCAAACCTCTTCAACACCAAGAAAATTTTAAGAGCTTCTAAAGTGACAATAACGGTGTTGTTAATTTTGTCAGGAAGCAGCTGGAAAGTAAAGGGCTTAAAAATGTGCCATTCACCTGAAACATTGCACAGCCAGTGCACAAAGTGCTTTTTTTCCAAAGAGATTTGCCATGGGGGAACTGCTGAAGGGGGCAGAATTTTCCCTTTGGGAAGGAGGGCTTAGCTGTGTGCATTCACTGAAGGTTGGGCTGGGCTTGGGGTGCAGTGAGAAGTCTGCTGGTGGCCATGGGAGAGCTTTTGTCCTCAGGAGACATTGTCTGTCACAGAATCCCAGGCTGGTTTGGGTTGGAAGGGATCTTAAAGCTCAGTAAAGGGCTTAAAAACAAGGAAAGGGTTAGAAAAAGAAAGTCCTCAGAATGGCCAGACATGGGATGAAGGTAAAGGAGATACAGGTTCACCAGGAGGAGCTGGAGAGGGGAAAGAAACCCAGCCCAGCAGGCAGAAAAAATGTAAATGGAAAGAAAGCAGATGGCTGCCTCTCACTGGCAGAGATTTTCAGAGACCCATAGAATGGGTTGGGTTGGGAGGAACCAGCCATGGTCAGGGCCACCTCCCACCAGCCCAGGTTGCTCCAAGCCCCATCCAACCTGGGCTGAGACACTGCCAGGGATGGGGCAGCCACAGCTTCTCTGGGAAACCTGGCACAGGGGCTCAGCACCCTCACACCAAGCAGTTTCTTCCTCATGTTCAACCTAAATCTCCCCTCTTCCATCTGGAAACCCTTCCCCCTGATCCCATCCCTCCATCCCTTGTCCCAAGTCCCTCCCCAGCTTTTCTTTGCAAAAATCAGAGGCACCTTCTGCATTGCTTTTGGGGGGGTGGCAATGCTGAGGAGCACAGGGGAAATGTTGCACCTGTGGAAAGGTGGAGAAGAACTGTCCTGAAGCAGAGAGAAGGCAAAGGTCTCTTGCAGTAGATCTGTAAACTAATGGATATTGTGACTGACTTGGGAAATGGCTTTCAGCAGGCTCTGCTCATCCACTATCTTCAAACCTACCAATAAACCAGCTTCAGCCTCCAGATCCTACCCAGACCCTAATAAAACTGTCGGAACAAAATGTTTGCAGAAGAAATTTCCATTGAAAGTTGTCTTCTGCCAGAGTCCTAAAAGTATATATATATATTTTTTTTTTTCCTTGTATCCAAGGCCACAGCAGCACGGGAAGGGAACACAAATTGACTTGCAGGGAAAATATGCCAAGAATGTAATTCTCTTCCTTCAAGTAAATGGATTCCTTTTAATATGTGGAAGGCTCCAGCATTATTAATTAAGACTCTGCAGACAGGGAAGGAGTTGATTTGAGAAGTTTTTGAGATCAGTGACAATGTATTAAGGTTGATGCAAATGCAAATGATCTCATCACCAGGCTTTGAAACTTATCTCCAATTTCCCTTCATTCTTTCCCTGTATTTTGAAAAGGAATAAACCTGTCCCAGGAAAGGAGCAACCTTGCTGCCTGCTTTTAAAACCCTGCAATGTATTTTTTGTCGTTGCTCTTAAAAATGACAGCTAAAAACCCAGCTGATGATCCAGACAGCCTGAAAATAAAGAGAACCTCTCTTTTACTCAACTTAAAAGGCACTTTCTTTGCAGCAACTGTGCTTGTTAGAATGCAGTTGGGTGGCAATCTGAAAAGCATTAAACCCCCCCAATAATTTCTACTGAAATCATCCTGGAAGCTCAAGCACAGCCCTTCCTAAATTATATATAAGAACATGTATTTTTGTTATTCCTATTATTTTTATTATTCAATAAAAGCACTGAGTAAGAACAAGCTTTGTCTAAAAGAATGAAATTGTGTTTGCTGTCCTTAAAGAGGAAAAAAAAAGGTAGTATAACATTAAACAGCTAAAACAACACTGTAAGCAAATGATATACTTCAGTCACTGTTACCAACTTTCCCAGTCACATCCTTACAACTACAATAGACAGAGTTTTCTTAGAGCTCTAAAGAACTAGAATTTAATTGCAGTTTTGCTCTAAACATCGAAGTTTACAGCTTCTCTTTAAGTAGGGGAAAGTTGGAAAATATGAAACCAAAGAACCAGAGAAATGTCAAGAACAAATAAATAGTCTTTAAATACCACCCCTCTCATGTTTCTTAAGCCAAAGGGGTGAACCCGGGGGTGAGTCAGAAGTCTGAGTTCCTATGTCCATCAAAGAATGGAGGAAAAAAACAAAACTCTTCTTTGATTTGCTTACAACTGCCCAGCTTTTCTATTTGGGCAGCAGACATCACATCTCTGCATCAAACTGTCAGCCCTATCCAGGAGCCAGGCAGTCTGTGCTGAATTCTCAGAGCCCTGAAGCCAAGACCCCCAAATATTGCTGCTCAAGACCATTTTTCCTCAGATGAGCTCAGTAGCTGAGCTGTGGGCACAGGGACTGGATTCCCATGAGATGGGATGCAGAGCACTTGGCTGGAGCTTTTGGAAGCAGACTTTGGCAGATCTCCTTCACCCTAAGCAACACCTCACCCCATAACACATCCATCAATCCTCTGGAGGGTTGGGATGCTACTTATCCTGAAAGGGGTCTAATTTGGCATTGCAAAGCCTAATTTTTCCTCAGTTGCACCAAACGTGATCTTTCCCTGATTGCTCAGAAGCAGAATATTTAAGACCACACACAAAGGATGACATCTGTGAAAGTCTGAGCATCTCTGAGTGTCTCCAACAAGGATGCTCCAACCTGGCAACTCCCACCCTGTATATTCCCACAGCCCTTGGGATCCAGGGGAGCATCCATACCAGATAAAACCAACATCAGAAGGGAGGAATGTCAGCTGCTGTCTTCTCCCTGGAGGCCTCTAATCCCCTCGACAGGAAATTATCTAGGAAAAAAAAAAAAAAGACACCTACAGTGAACAGTGATATTGTTGAAAATTGATTGTATCTGGATTCAGAACTGTGCTGGGGAAGAAAATGAAGTGTCAATGGTTCTGGCTTTGCTATGCCCTTGCAAATCTGCACCTCGAGGCTGGATTTAAGGAATCTTGCAAGAATCCTAACACAAAATGCCCTTGGGTGTAAATTTGAAATGAGGTGCTTTCATTTCCACCCCTCCATCATTTAGTGCCTTTCAACTGTGTTTCTAAAAGACTGCCCTGCTGTGTCAAACCAACCTGGAGCTGGATGCATTAAATAAGAAAAGATGGGTTTATGCAGGCCTGGTTCTCTCCAGGCTGCTGTTGACAATGCAGCAGATGGTTTTCTTCTGGGTGGGAATTTCTCAGCTGCAGTATAATGGTTATGCATTAATAATGCACCCAATTGAGGCAACAAGAAGAAGTGAAAGGGCAGATTATAATTAGCCTTGTGCAGGAAACAGGTACCCAAAATGCAGGTCATTATTTCAGCTCATCTAAATTCTTGTCCTCTTAATACTAACATATAACTACCTTGTACTTGGTCTGGCCATGTAAAAAAACTTTTCCTGCTAAGCTGTGTCTAAGAAGCTGCAGGGGTTTTAATTTTGCAGACTCTCTGTAGAAAGGAATTTGAAGTGAAGGGCACAAGAAGTTGGGGTTGTTCAGCCTGGAGAAGAGGAGGCTCCCAGGTGAGCTCAGAGCAACCTTCCAATATCTGAAGGGGCTACAAGAAAGCTGGGGGAGGGCTTTGGACATGGGGGGGTAGGGAGAGGACAAGGGGAGAGGGGATAAAACTTGGAGAGGGGAGATTGAGGTTGGACATGAGAAAGAAATTCTTTAGTTTGAGGGTGCTGAGACATTGGAACAGGTTTCCCAGAGAAGCTGTGGCTGCCCCATCCCTGGCAGTGTCTCAGCCCAGGTTGGATGGGGCTTGGAGCAACCTGGGCTGGTGGGAGGTGTCCCTGACCATGGCAGGGGGGGGAATGGAGGAGATTTAAGGTCCCTTCCAGTCCAAACCATTCCATGATAAGTCAGTTATCAGCCCATTAAGGGCATTGGAGTTTCACCACTTTGTTGCAGAACCTCCTGATTTTCTCTCCTGTAACACTACAGCCAGCATCTCACTGTCAATACTTTGTTTATCCCATCTTAAAGGGTTGTGAAATGTTGATAATGGGAATATTAGAGGAAAAGAAATAAAAATGAAGTCTTGCTCTTACAAGCTCTCCTTATTTCTGCAGGAATTGTTCTTTCCTTTGATGTGCATGTCAAAGTATTCTCAGGAACACCAGTAACTACAGGGTTTTCCCCTCTGTACTTTAACACAGACACTGTAATACTAGAGGGAAACTGAGAGCAGTTTGCACTCTTTTACTTAAAACTGTTGCTTTTCTAGCTGCTCTTCAAAGCTGCAGTGAAGCAAGAAAAAAGTCCCTTTGATCTCACTGGAAAATGGATAGGGTTCCCATGGAAAGCAGAGAAAAGGCTAATTCCAACTTTTCCTCAAAGATTGCTCTTTTGCCTCATTCCTTGTGATGCCCCTGTGCTGGCTTTGTGTTTTGAGGGGCATTGTGTTTGAAGTTACAATTTTCTTTTTTTTTTTTTTTTCTCTCTTCTTTTTTTTTTTTTTTTTTTTTGTTTATACTTATCAATATTTTCAAGGTTTCTGGCCAGATCAGCAAAAAATTTAAATCTAATTGACATGGCCATGCATGAAATTATTTCTTTTCAGGCAAGTAAAGTTACCAATTGACATCAAGAGAAGAAATTATTAGCTCTAAAAAACTGGTGAAGTAGATGAAATGAAAACCTTTTTGACTCCACCAGAGCTACAGAAGTTCTTTGACGTATTTCTGGAGGAAATAACCAGTAAAATTGAAATTCCTGCCTGGGTTTCTAAGAACAGCCTTCCTACCAGAAATAATACATTCTGCCCCACTAAGGAAATCATCCACAAATTTGGTTTCATGTCTCATGGCTTTCAAGACCTGATCAAAAGAAGAAGGCAAGGGTGTAAAAATAGATGCCTAATTTCTCCAGAAATCCACTGGATCTAACAAATTAACCTGAAGCTTTTACAATGAGTAAATAAAAGTCAGATTGGGTGGACAAAAATCCTTAGTCTGGTTTTGTTATAAGTCTCCTACAGAAAAAATCATCTTTCCCAGAAAGGACTCAAGTGATTACTATCCCACAGTTTCAAGTCCTTCAGATAGAAAATTGAGTTAATGGAAACAAAAAACTCCTAAAAATTCATTGGGAAATTGATTTGGAGAAGAAATACAGTGTGATCTGATTAAAACCATTAGGGATAATGCAAGCTGCCTGTTCACACATGAACAAGCCTGAGCTGCCAGGGCCCATCCTGCAGTGATCTATGAGATGCAGAATAAATTGGTATTGGGGGAAGCACGTTGTTGAGGACAGTGAAAAAAAAAGTGTTATTGCAGGTTAGTCTGGAATTATCTGATAATAATGCCAAGAGATCAGGTGGAATGCCAGAAAATCTACATTTAGGGGGGAAAAAAAAAAAAAAAAAAGTTTTCAGCTTGCTTTGATGAAGGTGGAAACGTTGTTCTTGGTAATACAACAAAATCAAGGATGATGAAGCTGTGGACACTCAATTGCTGTGCCCTTACTGCCAAGCAGTGAATGTCTGAAGGTGGAATAATTCCTTTTGGATAAGTGTCTGGGTATCAGAGCTGCTTTCTGACAGCCACGGGGAAAAAAAGCTCCTTTCTCAAGGGTTCTGCTCTGTCCTGCTGGATTACAAACCCTCTGGGCTGGAGTGGCTGAAGGGAACAACCCCACTGCCATCCTTACAGACAGGGCTGGGATTCTAATGTGAAAGAGGGGAAGTAGTTGGCTGCACTCAAATAATAGAAATCTTTTGAATATTTCATCCACTTTGAAGATGAAAACCTGCTAGTTGCACTTAGCAAGCTACAGGTCATGAAAACCCCAGAATTTTTTAATAAATCTACCTGAAAAGCAGCTGCAAGCACCAATTTCTATTTGCTGCATCTGCACACACCAGCAGGTCCTGAGCTTGCTTGGATACATTACCTGCACAAAACCCTTCAGACCTGAAAGGCTTTTAATAACCCTTCAGATTTTGTTCCGAGTTCTGAATTGCTGGATTCCTTTTCTTTGAAGTCAAATCTTTGGAAGATTCTGCAATTTGACATTCAGATTTGGATCTGCCTGAAAAAACCCTGGGCAAGTGCTCCAGAGGGGAGCAGTACAGCATTATTGATGAGATCTAATGACTTGCTAATGGCCACAGATGGAAATGTTTGGCCACTGCTCATTGTCTTTTCAGTAAGATTTGATGTACTAGATCATGGATGGAGCTGCAGACTTTTTTTTCCTTTTTATTTTAATTTTTTTTTAAATCAGCTATACAGCAATTACAATCCCATCAGGGAATATCAAGCAGAATTCACTCAATTAGAGCAGAAGTTATATGTACTGTCAGGAATCATGCTAGTTTGTGCCAAACAGCTTTTATGCTCCTATAAGAATGAATTAGGGATTAAAATCTTTATTTTTTTAATACTTGTGATGGGTATTCATTAACATGACTAACATTAATAAGATAAAATATGCAGATACTCCCTAAATAGCAAGGATTAGACAAATTGCCAAGAAAAAAAAAAAAAAAAAAAAAAAAAAGGAGTTAAATACTAATTTTTTAAAAAGTCAGCTGTGTTTATCAGCAGCTCCAAATTCCATTTGGCCAAAGTATTAGCTTTGGAGTGCAAAATGGGATTAGTCAACATGGCTTATAGCCTAATGTAGGTTACATGGACAGATGATGGGGGAGAGATATTTCCTTCAAGAAAAGCTTATTTGAATGTGTCCGTGGCTTTTCCTCCTTATTTTGCAGAATCTGTGGGGCACTAAAGTGGAAAAGGACTTTGGAAAGTCATGTTCATTCCAAGGCACTGGGAAGTGCTTTGCAGCCTTCAGGGTTTGGCAGCATTTGGAAGGGATGCTCTGTGGATCCTTCTGGAGGACATACCCACTACCAGCTCATCTGACAGCACAGGAGAGAAGATCCAGTGCCCTTGAGTGTCCCCTTCTGCTCCATACACCTACCAAATGGAGAGTCCTACCCACCTGCAGCCTACCTGGTTCCAGTCTTCCACCAAGAAATGGAAAGGAGAAAGGAAAATCATCCCACAGGGACAGCTCTCTGTGGGCCATACAAAACAAGCCATACAGGAGCCTTATGGACACGGCCTTTTTATTACTCCTGTCTATCCCAGCCCCCACCTTTTACTGCACTCCTTCCCCTCCTGTGAGATCACAGCTCAGTAATGGAGAGGACTTGGAAGAAGAGAAAAATTTTGTCCTCTTGGCTGTCCCTCTGATCTTTGCCTGCTTCACCCACTGCCTGAGGGCCACAAATGGGGCTCCAGACAGCAAGAGATGACCTTGAAAAATATTCACTTCTTCACCTGCTTAAACCGAGTTAGAATTGCACGTACCACTCTTCCATGATGGCTCTGCCTAACAGTCAAAGCCAACCTTTCTGTGCTATATTTCATTCCTTTTTACTGTAAGCTATTTGCAACAGAGGTCACCATTCCCTGTGTGTTTGCTAAAAGGAAGAGAGCCTGGAGATTTAAAAAGAAAGAAAGAAAAAAAAGAAAGGTCATTCAGGTAGGGGAAGACATACATCTTGTAACTCAATTACAGATCTTTCGTGCTGCAGCTCGTTCAGCTTAGTGATGTCTCACTCTCATCCTTTGTCACCTGAGATATTCTCACCAAGAGAAAGTTAGTTAGTTCTTTGGAAGCTATGTCTACAGAGGTCTTACACAAGCTACAAATCAGCTTTATTGATCCACATGCCCCGAAAAACTTACAATAATTGGAAGGAAAAAAAAAAAACACAACACCCTCAAGTTAGAACGGAGGCAAATATCTGTTTGTCATGCCCTACACTGAAAAATCTTCTGCTTAAAGGTAAAGCTTCAGATTAACAGTTTTCTGGGAAATTTGCAATGATTAACTGTGTGACCCCAGCTGAGACCAAGTCCCTGGCAGAGGTACATGTTGGTAGAACACCAGGATATAATTTTGGTAACCTAATTGCATTTCACATCTTTGTTCCTACAGTTCTCTTTGGGGATGCTGAGCAAGCCACTCAATAACCTCCTGAATTACAACCAGAGCTGGGAAAATTCATCATGTTTGTGATGAATCTCCCCTTTTCTGCTTGGAATTTGGGGAATGTCAAATGCCTTCTGTACTTCTGAGTGCTGCAGGAAGTTGCTACACAAAAAGGCAATTTTAAGATGGATGTCTTAGTGCAGGAGGAATGGCAAAGCTCTGAATGAACAGCAAGTCAACAAGCAAAGATACTGGAGCTGAGCAGTGATCACTGCAGTTTTGTCCCTGGGTGATTTCTAAAGGTAACAACTCCAATTTTGAGGCTGCTTCATTTCTAAAATCCATCTCAAGCAAAGCTTAAGGGAGGGGTAACCAAAATAGTTTGCTACAAGGAGGAGTAACACAGCTAGAACATCTTACACGTAACCATGTGAAATAATGACTGTTTAAAGAGGAACAACCATTTCTTTCAGGGTTGTTGGTGAGGTAAGATACAGGAATCCATCCTGTTGTGACTGCCCCATCCCTGGCAGTGTCTCAGCCCAGGTTGGATGGGGCTTGGAGCAACCTGGGCTGGTGGGAGGTGTCCCTGCCCATGGGAATGGAGGAGCTTTAAGGTCCCTTCCAACCCAAACCAGTCTGGGATTCTATGAAACAGAGTTGGCACCTGCCAAAATAACTCCACAACACCCCAGTGCAGTAAAGTGAGGATGAGCAGAGCCCTAAACTCAAAGAGCAGCAGAGCCCCAGACCTGCAGAGGGCTGGACTAAAGCTCAGTCCCTTGGATCCCCTCAAAGATCTGAAAACCCAACCTTGCTTTCCACAGTAAACCCCACTTCTCAGCAGGTCTGTAACTCAGGAACTACTGCTTTCGAGGTAAAATCTCTTTCCAAGCTATCAGCTGCAAACATTTTAGAAAAAACACTGCAAGTCGTGCATTTCATCAAATGAGCTATCAAGAATATACTGCATTTTTTTATATTCATTTTTATAATACTTAATTTGCCTATCTATTTGTCTTTGCCCAGTGTAGTAATAACTTGTCTTTATGCCTGAGTCCCACAAAGACATTTCAATATGCTACCTGTTAGCACCACAATATGATTTAGAGGAAAGGCTGTAAAAAATGAATGATTTATATAAAATACTCTTGTTATATAAAAAAATCTCTTTTAAACAGTAAATCCTCTTTATCAGTGATAAATTTTGGTGGTTTTTTTATTATTCCTCTAGTTGAGGAAAGAATAAAGAGAATCTACTGATCTTAATAAAATTAGTAAGCAGGAAATAAACATTAAATTATATCATTAGGTTGCCACATATCTCCCTCAGCCTTCAGTGCTGTTGCAGCAGCCAAATGAGCATGCTTTCCTCCTGAAACTGGCACAATTCATCAAGATAGTTAAAGTATAATTAATTAACAGTTTACAGATCCTCCTATTTAACCTCATAATCCCATGAAGCATCCAGAAGAGCAGATACCCAACACCTCAGGCCATGTTCAACACCACCATGCACAGCACCAGAAATTCTGGATCTGCACAAAGCCTGCAGAAACAACTCCAACAGACCAGGAATAATTTCCATCCACTGAGGATCAGGTTCAATTCTCCTGAGCAAGAATAATTTGCAGTCAGGAGGAGAGAAATTCCCAGGCTGGAACAAAGCCAAGTGACTGACTTGTAGCAGCTACCAGCAGAGGAGACTTCAAAAAGGGAGTTGCATGGCACACCACTAAGAGATGAAAAAATAAATAAATAAGTCTGCTCCTGACAATAACTTTTGTGCTAATCCTAAAAGAGGAAGATTGGTTTAAATGAAGTGAAAGAGGATTCCCCCTCTCCTTTCAATTTTCACAGCTCTAGCTATTTTAATTACCCAGCAAACCATGGCTTTGGTACTGCTGATTGTGGCTGTGGTCTCATCAGCTGGTGGTTTCATAGACTCAGGAGAAATGGAGGGAAAAAAGAAAAAATTTAAAAAGCATTTTTTTTTCCTCTTGACATTTTTTGCCTTTCAGTTTCATTGAATTTCCTCCATTTCTCATGCTCAGGCAGAGATGGACACTTGTGTTTTCAGCCTGTGCCCCTTGGACAGCCTTTACAGACACTCAAACCTTCCATCCCCTCTGAGAAGAAAGGTGCTTGCAGATGCTCTTTACAGAAGAGGTTTGCTTACCTCAGCCTTTACCTCTCAACTCTTTCTAGTTCTGCAAGATCTTTTTAACAAATACCACACAGGGCTCCCATCCAAGCTACATCATTGATTTCAAGTGTTCTATGAGATTGCCCCTCAAGGTCTCTCTCAGAGCCTCTCTTACCTTGCTAGCTTGATTTTTTTTTTTTCCCCTGTAGCTTTCACTGCAGGAGCTACACTCCCTGTTTGGGTCCTGTTACTGAAACTGTAAAATCCTTAAATCCTACAGATTGTTAAAGTTCTGCTTCAGCAAGCTCTTTAGCCTCACCTTTCCCCAGGTGTCACAGAGTGTTTAGGTCTCTTTGATGTCCCACCATTTGTCCATGGGGCTTTCCTGTAAAAGACCAAAAAAAAAAATAATTTAAAAATGCTTTGCTCACTTGGACACTTTGCTAGCTCAGAGCTTCCCTTTCCAAGTATTATTTATTAATACTTTTCCCAGTGTTTTGGGAGACAATTATTAAAAAATGGATTAAAGCACAAATCCATCCAGCCAGAACATAGAAACTTCTTTGGCATCCTTTTGTCATGAGGGGAGTGAGCTTGACACTCTTACCCCTTTTTTCAGGTCCTTGCCTGTGATGTTTCTCTGAGGAGAGGTGGCCAGAAGGCTGAGACAGCTACAGAGCCCCTGTCCTGATTTGTCCCCTCTCTGTTTCTCTCCCCTTTCCTCCCTATGCAACAGGTTGTGTCAGCTCCAGATGAGGATGCTCAGAGCTCCTCTGGGCTTCTGCTCCTTCCATTTCCCTTCTATCCCCAGCTGGGCAAAGGGCAGCCCCAGACTGACTGCAGCAGGAGGAGCTGCCAGGGAGTCACAGGTAGTTTTCCATCCCTGTATGAAAGGAGAAAAGTCATCTCAGAGGCCACTTTGCTCTTGCAGAGGGTTCAGAAAGAGGTCCAGCAAGAGTTGCTGCCTACCCAGGAGGCACATCTGGCACAGAAAGTCTTTGAACTCAAAAGAGGTGGAGGCAGGAAGAGTTTGGGGAGGAAAACATGAATATTCAGATTATTTTGTGCGTGTGTCTCTCTCTCCCTGGGCACTCAGTGATGGGCACTGTTGGAGATGAGGATATTGAAGCAGAAGAATCTTTATCTTGGCCACTGGTGCCATTTCTGATGAGACTTTTCTGCTTCATAGAATCTATCAGAGAATCCCAGAGGGTCAGGTGGGAAGGGACCCCAAGGCCCATCTGCTCCAACCCTTCTCAGATTCTTGTTGATCTGAGATGTCTCAGCACCCCCTGGAGCTGAGACTTCCAACTTTCCAGAGGGGGGGAATCCACCCCTTCCCCTGGGAAACCACTTCCCAGTTCCCACTTATTGGTTATGTCCAATAAATTCTAGGCAATGTCTCCAATTAATAATTATGTCCAAATTCCCATATGACCTTGCCACACATGGTATAGTAATATATGGGCAAATTTCTTCAATTCTTCCCAGTCCCCATTAACGTATCAAACCACAATTATAATATTCTCATATTTGAAACATGCTGAAGTTTTTACCACATAGCACTGGAATCCCTTTCCATGGTGTATGCAAAAGAGGGAACTCATCAGCATAACACTAAATTGGGTTTGAAGGGAGATGAATCTGCTATTAAGAAATGAATATTTTACAGGCTGCATTAGGAAAAGACAGCATTTAACTGAGCAGCATATAGTTAATTTAATAATAAAAAACTTATCTTCTAAAACCAGCTGATCTAATCTATGCCTCTTTGTTAATAAGAAAAAAAAAAAAAATTATTGATGCTAATAGGCAGAAATAATTAGTTTAAAGACAGTGTTGAGGGGAAAAGGAGGCTGGAAATGGGAAAATACTTAATACCAATACTAACACCCATAACACCATACTGTATCTACACTGGTATCCTACCAACAAATTCCTTAATACCATGGAAGAACCCAAATCAATGTGCTGGAACCACAGGCTCCAAAACAGCTGAATTGCAGGTGCCAATATAAGATTGCCAGAATTTTATGCAAGGAATTCCTCAGGATTTTGCCCTTGAGGTGCTTGTAGGAATCAGTGTCCAATCCCAGCTACCCAAAAAAAAAAAAAATAAAAAAATCTAGGAAGGAAGTAAAAACTAAGGAGCATCACTTTTAGGAGCAATCTTAAATTAAGGTCATTTTTTGTCCCCTTTTAACATCCCACATCCCTCCTTTTGCTCCCCTTGGTTTTCCATCTCCAACCTGGTACTGCACCTTATAGAAAGGTTCTGCTCATTCTGGGTGTTTCTGTATCATGATGGGGACAGAACCCTCAAGACTGTCATTAATTCATATTTTTAACCATGCCCATAACCATTTTGCCCCCAGCCAAGTTGCTCCTACCTGAAGCAGACTTCATAGTAAAAATGTTCTCCAAAATAACAATTTCTCTTTCATCGTAGGAAGAAAGGAAGAACAAGCTGATCAAGCCAAATCTTTTCAAAGGATTTTTTTTTGCCCCCTCCCTTCATTTTTGCAGTGATGCTACCATAAAAATCAACTTGTTCCAGTCAAAAATTGCAAGAAAAGCAAATGCAATTGGATTTGCTTACTTTTACACTCAGGGTAGGCCTCTACTGTGCAGTCAGCATGTTCCTGCAGGAAAGATCACTTGGTCTGAACATCTTTTAAGACAGGTGCAAAAAAAAAAAATAAAAAATTAAAAGAATAAGGCTGGAGAAGAGAAGGCTGCAATGGGGAGACCTTAGAGCACCTTCCAGTGCCTGAAGGGGCTCCAGGAAAGCTGGGGAGGGACTTGGGACAAGGGATGGAGGGATGGGATCAGGGGGAAGGGTTTCCAGCTGGGAGAGGGGAGATGGAGAGGAGATCTTGGGGAGGGAGAAATAGTTTGGTGTGAGGGTGCTGAGCCCCTGTGCCAGGTTTCCCAGAGAAGCTGTGGCTGCCCCATCCCTGGCAGTGTCTCAGCCCAGGTTGGATGGGGCTTGGAGCAACCTGGGCTGGTGGGAGGTGTCCCTGACCATGGCTGGTTCCTCCCAACCCAACCCATTCTATGGGTCTCTGAAAATCTCTGCCAGTGAGAGGCACCCATCTGCTTTCTTTCCATTTACATTTTTTCTGCCTGCTGGGCTGGGTTTCTTTCCCCTCTCCAGCTCCTCCTGGTGAACCTGTATCTCCTTTACCTTCATCCCATGTCTGGCCATTCTGAGGACTTTCTTTTTCTAACCCTTTCCTTGTTTCTAAGCCCTTTACTGAGCTTTAAGATCCCTTCCAACCCAAACCAGCCTGGGATTCTGTGACAGACAATGTCTCCTGAGGACAAAAGCTCTCCCATGGCCACCAGCAGACTTCTCACTGCACCCCAAGCCCAGCCCAACCTTCAGTGAATGCACACAACTAAGCCCTCCTTCCCAAAGGGAAAATTCTGCCCCCTTCAGCAGTTCCCCCATGGCAAATCTCTTTGGAAAAAAAGCACTTTGTGCACTGGCTGTGCAATGTTTCAGGTGAATGGCACATTTGTTTCAAAAAACCCTGACTCTGCCTGCCTGTAAATCCTTCTGCTGACACTTCCCTCATTCTGCTCCTATCAGCATGCATCTTCCAAACAGGGAATGGCCAAAAAAAGGAGGAAGAGGAGGGGGAGGGAATATCAAAAAGCAAACCTTCAATCTCATCTAAGCCACAAAACTCAAGCTGCTGACAGAGCCAATCATTCAAAGGGGACCAAAACCCAAGCCTAGACACAAACTGCATCTCCAAGGTGTCATTTTTTACACCTGGGCAAACCTGCAGCACTTGTACTGCATCTGCAATCCCAACAACATCTGAACCACATGTAGCCTTGTCCTTTGGCTCAGCCTCCACCTCCAAGCCCCCAGCTCTCTCCTTTGACAGCTTTGTGAGCACATTCAAGCTCTAAGGTCCCATTTCCTTACTCCCAGCCCTCTAAGGGTTAAACCCCAGCCCAAATGTCTCTGACTTTCTAAACAGGGTTTTCTCTCAAGTCAGTAACTTCTCAGCACAAATAATGCAACAAAGGGTTCAACCAGCAAGCATGTCATGGGTTGTTAGAAAATGTGTCAGTCCAGGAGGGGTTTGTTGTCACACAGCACCAGAGAGGAGAAATGGCCTGGGAGTGAAAGGGCAGAGAGGAAATGGTCAGTGACCGCCAGATCCCAGCAAGGAAATCTCTGGCTGTCAGCTGCAAATTTTCCAAATTACAAAGCAAGGAGGCAGGTCAGCTGCACATGAACATTTAGCTGACTACAACCAACCTCTGGGCAGCTCTCATCTGTCTTTCCAGTGTCTTTCCTCACCTACCAGCCCAAAGGCAGCTCTGAGGGTGTACTTATGGCCATGGCACTCACCAAATAGTTCATTTACTTCCTTGCTACCAAGGACTTGGGTACAGCTTGGACTGTGTTTGGTTTGGGTTTTTTTTTTTGTCATCATCATACAGATGATTTTCAATTATTTTGATCATAACACCATCTCCAGAAAGGAAATGGTTAACCACCTAATAGAGGAGAGCATGTCCTCCACTGCTGGACTGGCCATTCAGAAGTATTTCTTGACTGAGAGGGTGCTCACACACTGGAACAGGTTCCATAGAGAGGTGCTCAATGTCTCAAGCCTGTCAGAGCATTTGGACAATGCCCTTAACAGCATTTTAACTTTTGTGCTCAGGCAGCTGGATTAGATGATTGCTGTAGATCCTTTCCAACTGAAATCTCTTTTCTATCTTAATCTGAATCTCCTTTTTCCATCTCCACATCCCACTGGAAGAAAAAGCCTTCCCAAAGTAGACATTAAGAGCTACAACTGATGTTAAGGAACCACCAGTACTTGCACAAACCCATAAAGACACCACTATCTCTGATTGATAAGAAAGCTGTGGGAACAGATGGACTGGAAAACAACTTAGGTTATTCTAAGAGAACAGCACTATCCATGATACTTAAACAAAAGTACACTGCCTGCTCCACTTTTTTTTTTCTTTCCACATTACAGGAGCATTATACATGCCAAAAAGGACTCCTAGAAAATTAAATACAGAAAGCTTCCAGAATTACACAGAATTCTAACAGCCAGGCCAGCATTCTGCCTTATCTGAAGATGAAACAAAAAGAGGCAGTGAAGATCAAACAGTTGCCTGCAGAGCCTGGTACAAATTTCAGCCTTTTTGCTAATGCAGTCCCATGAGGAGAAGCAGCTAAAGAGGGAAAATTTTAAGCATAAAGCCTGGCAAAGAAGGACAGAGAGAAATGCTCTTGCTGGGAGTCTCAGTCTTTCATTTCACTGCACAAGACCACCCAGGCTCCATCTGTTGGACACCAGGGAGAGATGGGGAGGGATATTCAAGCTGTTAAGTTACCTTGGACCTTGGAAGCAGCACTGCCAGGTTACCATGGCATTCCTCCCAGAATAATATTCAGTGTTGCTCAGCAAGGCTACATGACACATACACACAGCCCAAAGCCACCACAACATGATGGAAATTCCCCAAGCATCACCTAAATCAGACCCAGCTACTCAGTTCTGCATTTTGCAAGCACTCCTGGTGGGATGACTCTCAAAGGGCACCAGCAGGTACCAAAACTGCCTGAGATCAGCCCCAGCCTTACCTCTGCCCTCAAATCTTTGCCAGGAAACCACAGGGAGTTCACAGCATGAAATCCAAAAAGCCACATCCATGAGGAACCCAGGAAATAGATCTCTGGGGTCATTTCTCTGTAAGTGCCTCAGATCCATCTCAAAGCTCAGACCTCCAGAGCATGGAAGAGAAATGGGAATTCCAGTTGGTTTTGCTCATTTGGGGGGTAGGTGAACTCTTATTTAGGCTCGCTCAGAAGAGAAACATCTGGAACATAGACACTACAGACCTTACTTAGGACCTACTCAGTCCTCCAGTTGTTCCACATCTCTCCAAAAGAGTATTTAAGGGAGCTTAAATACTCTTTGAGGACTCCTTCCTTTGCATGGGTTTGGAAGTGAAGGTAGATTGTGGAGTTTTTAGGATGGGTGTTACGTCCTGCCACTTCAGAAGGCTGCTGGGACCTCCCATTTGGGATTTTTTCAATCCCTACTCATTGGACACTGTCAAACAAAAAGCTTTCCTCTCCCTCTAGCAGCCATCCCTTGCAATTTTAACCAATTATTTTAACCAATAACCAGGTCACAGATGGTCTCTTGTTGCCCCATTACCCTCCCAGGGGAAGATTAAAAGGGGAATAAAAGTGAGAGACTTTAAGGTTGAAAAAAAACCAAAAAAACCCAGATAGGTTTAAGAAAGTGGTAATAATGATGGGGAATTGTAAATATACACAAATGTAAATAAGAAACCCAACCTCTTCACTTGTCATTTCCTTCCAAACCAGAAAATTCCCACCCTGGACTCAGCAGCAGGCTGGGGGTTCCTGATCCCAGGGTCCTGGTGACAGAGAGAGCAGAAAATCCTTGTAGCAGCCACCCCAGCCCTAGGTGGGGAGGCAGGAGGAGGTGACCCATCTCAGGGTACCACATTTTTCTCCAGGGAGGAAACCAGGAGTGGGAGCACTGACAAACAAACAGATCCCAGCCCATCCAGAGAAACCAGGAGAAAGCTCTCCTGGCAGCCATTTTATACAGACC
This sequence comes from Phaethornis superciliosus, assembly GCA_023637945.1. Lineage (NCBI taxonomy): Eukaryota > Metazoa > Chordata > Aves > Apodiformes > Trochilidae > Phaethornis > Phaethornis superciliosus. Next base: position 41,392,739 of record JAJQWJ010000006.1, on the reverse strand, counting down.
CCCCCTAGGAAGGAGTGCTGTGATTGGTCCCATTTGGGCCACCTGAGCCATCCTCTCCTCCCCATTGGCACCATTGCTCCTTCCCATTGCAAATGCCACATCAACAGCTGGGCAGATGCTGGGGGGGTCCTGGGGTCAGAATAACCCTAAGCAATTTTTAACCTGGTCCTTTCAAAGCAGGTCATGGGCTGAGTGGGGTACAGTGGGGATTAATTGGCCATTAATCACCTGTTAGCCCTGTAGAGGAGGAGAGCAGAGAGCAGTTATCTGCTTCCATGAGGTTCTGTTTCTCCACCTGCACTGAACCTGGGCTGCCATGAACTCCCTTCTGCTGAATCCCTGCAGGGCAAAAGGAGGGCAATGCTTCTCTGGGTTTGCTTTTCAAACCAGACCTCAAAGATCATCAGCTGCACAGAACCATTCTGCTTGGAAAGGACCTCTAAGATCAATCAAGTCCAACCACAACCTCAGTCTCCCAACCATGAACCAACTCTACCAACTCCAGTGCCAAACCTTGTCCCTCAGCACCACATCTCTATGTCTGTTAAATACCCCCAGGGATGGAGATTCCATCACCTCCCTGGGCAGCCTGGTCCAGCGTTTGGTTACCCTTTCCATGAAGAATTTTCTTCTAATATTTAATCTAAACCTCCCCTGGTGCTGAGTAGATGCTGTTGGTGGGTGAGCCTGCTCTGAAAGGATGAGAACCACCATAAAGAGGAGATGGAGGAATGCTTTCAGAAATGGGACCTAAAACTGCTCCAGGCAATATCCAAGCATAAAATGTCACTCTCTTCTTGAAACAACCACCTAAAAATTCCCAGGCCTTCAGCAGGATGGCTCTTATTCTGGAACACATTATTCCAGCAGAGCTGCTGGATAGTCAGTGCATGTTATCTAAAATTGTTGGGGTTGCTGGGGTTGGGAATTGGGGTTGTTCAGCATGGAGAAGAGAAGGCTCCAGGGTGACCTTGTTGTAAATTTCCAGGATCTGAGGGGTCCTACAAGAAAGCTGGGGGAGGGTTTTGACATTGGGGTGTAGGGAGAGGACAAGGGGAGAGGGGTTAAAACTTAAAGAGACGAGATTTACATTGGACATTAGGAAGAAAATCTTTAATTTGAGGGTGGTGAGACATTGGAACAGGTTTCCCAGAGAAGCTGTGACTGCCCCATCCCTGGCAGTGTCTCAGCCCAGGTTGGATGGGGCTTGGAGCAACCTGGGCTGGTGGGAGGTGTCCCTGACCATGGCAGGGGTGGCAATGGAGGAGATTTAAGGTCCCTTCCAACCCAGCCCATTTTATGATTCTATGATAAAATAAGTGTTTTCCCTTTCATATTCCCCCTCACCCTCCGGTCTGAGGTTATCAAGTGGTGCATGCAGACAAAGAAAATCCTCTCAGGAGTAGAACATTTCAGAAAACATGAAAAGCAGCAACAGGTTAGGCAGAAGAGAGGATGTCTCCCTGTTCCTAACAGAGGCTGGGTGCCTAAACATGAACTAAAAGTCAAGCCATAAAAGCAGTGCCACGTGGAAAAACAACAAGTGTCAGGAGCTGGAGAGCTGAGTGCCCAAGGCAGCTGAAGTGAAAGCCCTGAGGAAAATAAAACTCAGAGCTCCATACCTGTGAGAAAGTCTCAGCATTAGCAAAGATGCCAGGAGAAGTGAAATGTAGGTGCCAAAGGGAAGGAACCACGGAGAATAACTGATGGATTCAGTCAGTGTGTGTGCTCAGCTCCCAGGAGTCACTGACTGGGAAATAGCCTGAGCTCAGCAGTGCAATGGGGTCACCAGCAGAAGCACAAAACCAAAACAAAATAAAATTTTAAAAAAATGAAAAAAGAAACCAACAACTCCCCCCCCCCCAAAAAATAACCAAAAAAAAAAAGAAAAAAATTTAAAAAGGAAAAAAAACAACCCCCCCCAAACCAACCAAAAAACCAACCAACAAAAAAAAACAAACAACAAAAAAAAAAAAAAAAAAAAAAAAAAAAAGTAAAAAGAGCCAAACACAGACAAACTCACAGGAATGAAAAAAAAAAGAAAAAAAAGTGCTTTTATCCTGCCTGCATGGTGGCGGGACACAGCAGATGACTGCAGAATGAGCAGCAAACTTTACCTGTGCCAGGAAAGCATGAACCAGAACCAACACTGACATCTCCTGACACACAGGGAGCAGAAAGCTGAGGGGTTGGTGCAACACCATCCAAGAGCCATCCAAGAGTTCCATAGTGATGGAGATGAACCGGCACCTTGCTGGCACTTCTCTAACCACCTGCTCATGCCCCAGGCTGGGTAAAAGGACATTTTTGTTTCAGGGTTTCTATATGTCCTGACCAGGAGTCCTGCATCCAGCTCTGGAGCCCTCAACACAGGAAGGACATGGACCTGATGGAATGGGTCCAGACGAGGGGCATGAAAATGATCAGGGGTCTGGGACACCTCTGCTATGGAACCAGGCTGAGGGAATTGGGATTGCTCAGCCTGGAGAAGAGGAGGAGGCTCCATGGAGAGCTAACAGTGACCTTCCAGTGTCTGAGGGGCTACAGAGGGACTGTGTGCAAGGGGCTGGAGGGATAGGATGAGGGGCAATGGGTTTGAATTAAAGAAAAGCAGGAACACTGTCAAAGCCTTCAGCTGACGGCCCCTTCCCTCTGCATGGAGCAGAGGAGAGAAAGGAAAAGGCTTTGAAAGATGAAAAAGCATCAGTGCATGTGGAAAGAGGGAGGAAAGGGAAGTGAAACCACGGGTTAGATAGTTTGTATGGAGCTCTGGATTATCTGGAGATAACCTGGAGAAAGTGGGAAAAGAGTGGATTAAGTGGGATGTTATGTTGTGCCAGAATGGAAGGTGGCTGGAGGGATGGGATGAGGTAAAATGGGTTTAAATTAGAGAAGAGCAGCTTTAGATTGGATGTGAGAAACAAGTTGTGTCCCAGGAGGGCAGTGGAACAATGGCCCAGGGTGCCCAGGGAGGTGGTTGAGGTCTCATCCCTGGAGATATTCAAGGTGAGGCTTGAGGAGGCTCTGAGCAACCTGATCTAGGTGAGGGTGTCCCTGATACTGCAGGGGGGTGGCACTGGGTGACCTTCAGAGGGACCTCCCAACCCAAATTATTCTCTGATTCTATGAGATTGGATCCCTGAGCTTCAGCTATCACCCCTCAGCCCCACCACAGGAGCAGTCGAGGTGCAGGAGCTTGGCCCACAGCTGCACACTTAATTATTTTCATTCTTTTTTCTTGTGGAAAGATGAATTCCTGGTACTTACCATGGCTTGGGACGTGCAGAAGGGACCTCTATGTGTAAAATTCATTCAGCTGCAAAAAAATCACCTTATGTTACAGAACAGAGGCAGCAGTTAGTGACCAGGGCTATGGGAACATCACAGTCCTGTCTCCTGACAATAAACACCTTGCATGATACACCCCTAAATCCTTTGCAGAGCAAATTTCTGCAGAGGAAGAGAAACTACCCCAAAATGGCAAAACCTAATAAATACTAAGGGCATTGCAAAAGAAGAGTGATCAGGAACACCCAAGCTGAGGGAGAACAAATGCAGAATTATTTTTCTTGATTCCGAGCATCACTTACAACATTTGTGGGTGAAATCTGTTTGACACAAATTGCTGCAAAAATCTGAGTACCACGGTTTAGTTATTGTATTCCCTCAGCCACGAAAGCAGCATTATGGGAAGATGGGTTTAAATTTATTGCACCCTGTAGTGAAGGGTTCTTCACTTGGGATCTGAGCAGCTGAGTCAGGATTTCTTCCTTCTTAGCTGAGAATTAAAAAAATACCAATTTAAGGAGCCAAGGGAAAAGCTGTGAGCCTATTCCAGTCCCAGCAAGATTAAAACCCTGGAATCTACAAGTAATTTTTTGTGCCAGGACTTTTTTCAGGTTTGAGATGTAGTCCTTGCACATGAGTTCTCTGGCTGGTCCCAACCTCCCTCTGCAAACTGAACTCTTCCAATGAGCTCTGCTGATCAAGAATTATTGTTTGTACCCAGCAGCCTTTGCAAAGAGGTATGGATACCAACATAGCATTAAAAAAAAGTCTTCAAAAGTCAACTCCGTTGCATCACTTTGTCTGTGCATTAGGGAATATCAAATATCAAATAATTCACAAGCTGGGTGTTTAGCTGTCTTTTTGCAAGAATAATTTCGTGGTTCAGTGGTGACCTTAGCAACTTTAATCATGCTGGGGCTGGAATAGGCTCACTGTCAAGATTCACTCTGAGTTTTTAACCCGATGAATTCCATTGCCACGATCATTCAGACTGGAAATGCAGCAACAAAACAAAACAAATCAGAACAAAAACCCCTGGGTCCTGGATGTGCCTTTCCTCCTCGTTTGCAGATCAAAAGAACCAACCCAGCCTTTGAAAACTGAGCTCAGATTTGGCCTTTTGAAATCCATCACCTTGGCAACCCAAGTCACAGCCAGTGGACAACTGTGATGGCCAAAGTCCTGCATCCTGGGGTGGGCTGGAGGCTGCTCAGGCCCCCTGCATCAAAGGGACATGATGGGACCTTCCTCAAAGGCCACATTTCTCTCTCACAGAATAATCAGAACTTTCCAGAAACACAAACACAGGCTCCTTGTTCCCAGAAGCTGAATTCAGTGAGTGGGATTTATTGAAAGATCAGCCATGGCCAACCTCAGAGCTTCTTTTGCAGAGCTGCAGTGGGAGCTGTGCCCACACAGGGTCTCAGTTGGTGGTTTTTATGGGGCCACAAAATTAATCCCAGGGGCTGGAGCAGCTCTGGAGCCAGGCTGAGAGAGTTGGGGGTGTTCAGGCTGGAGAAGAGAAGGCTGCAATGGGGAGACCTTAGAGCACCTTCCAGTGCCTGAAGGGGCTCCAGGAAAGCTGGGGATGGACTTGGGACAAGGGATGGAGGGATGGGATCAGGGGGAAGGGTTTCAAAGTGAAAAAGGGGAGATTGAGATGAGATCTGAGGAAGAAATGAATACGAGAAATTCTAATGAGAGTCCAGGTTTCCCAGAGAAGCTGTGGCTGCCCCATCCCTGGCAGTGTCTCAGCCCAGGTTGGATGGGGCTTGGAGCAACCTGGGCTGGTGGGAGGTGTCCCTGCCTGGAACTAGAGGATCTTTAAGGTGCCTTCCAACCTGAACCAGTCTGGGATTCTCTGATCCAATGCTTGATAACCACCATCTTTTTCTTCTCCAGGTGAACCACCTGCATCTCCACCAAGTTTCTCAGCACTCCTAGGAAGGTTTTACAGGCTGGTTTTCAGATATCATACAACAGTCAGGAACCTTCTAACAAGACAGCAAACACTTCCTGAGGAAGGTTTCCTGGACCAGAGATGAAATACAACTTTTTTGACAGATCATTGCTACTCTAGGAACCAGCAATCAAAGCAAGCTTCTATTTAAAAGCCAACTGAACATTCATGAATAATATTTCTGGCTTTTCATAACCTTCTCTGAGACCTCTCTCAGAACACTTTTTTGCCAGAAGTCAAAGCATTTCTAACTTTTAACCTCACTTGTTTCAAACCACTGTTGATTCTCAATTTAATTAAGTTTTGGGGGGTTGTGATGTTGGGGGTTTTTTTGTAACAAATCCAGTCCCTTTGCTCCAAAGGGCAGCGTTGTGTGCAAACATTTGCAGCTAATCAGAACTGAGTTCTGCTCATCTTCAAGCCTTCCAAATTCAAGGGGTTATTTTTAACTAGGATCTTTGTCATCATTCACATGGCATTAGGGGCTGAAGTTGGCTGTTTCCAAATGGTTGGGTTTATATCATGGCTCTGGGATGCCCTCACTGGAGCCAGGAGATGACTCAGAGAGCAGATGAGTCTCTGAGAGAAATTTTTTGAGCTTAAAATTTATCTGGATGGACAGGAAAAAATAATCTACTGGTGAAATAGTTGCCAGACCCCATGAAATGGCACTGATTGCCTTTGCTTGCAGAGCCACAGAGTATACAACAAGGTAGGAATCATGGAACTCTCCCTGGAAACTCTCATCCCAAGTTCTGCTGGTGTCTAGTCACCTATCCACCCTAATCCCAGTGGCAATTAACAAGAATGGACTCAAAAAGCTTAAGAAGATGGAGGAGGAGCAGTAACCACAGCTCTGTTCCTCTGGTGCCATCCCTTGGGACAGATCTGCATTGTCACCACTTTTCCTGCTGGAAACCCCTGTTCCCCACACATCCACAACCATCTCCTCTTCCCAGAGCAGCTCTGTCCCCAGCCAGCCTCCTCCTGCAGCCCCCACACATCAGCTGCTCACACACTGATGCTCAGGGTGCATAAATGGAGAAGGCTGATGTACTCTTTCTTGAGAACCTTCATCCTGGTAGAAACCAAGGTCTCTGATCAGCAGGGGCTCTAACCTGGTCTCTCCTCAGACTCCCATGTGCCCAGAAGTCATCCCTCAGGCCAGCAAGCACCAGAGATGGTGTTGGATTTGAATAACCACCTGTCCAGATGTCTCATCAGCCAACCCACCCCTTTTTCAAGCAGCTTTTTATGATCTCTGTATCATAATGCCCTAAATCTTTTATTTTCACAGTGAGAGAGATTCTTTATTCTTCTTCCTCACAGACATGGGAGAAGCTCAGGATTCTTAGAGCTACCAGCCACTTCTTTTACTTCTAACTTTTTTTCAGAGAAGAGTGGAGCTGCCTTGCACCATTTGGCTGAGAGCTGTAACTGGGTGAGACCAATGAGAAGATCTGGTTAATAAATACCAAGATACTTTTTAACTCAGTATCCCAACAGGGAATTTGCTGCCACATGTGACTTAAGAGACTGTCTTGAGGTAGTGATCAAGGATGTCAGACTGGTATTTTCAGCCAGGTACAGTCATCCCATCTCTTCTTTTAACAAAGCTACCCTAGAAATCAGAAACAACTCAGAATTTTTACTTTTTTTTTTTTCCTTTCCTCCAGTCAAAAGCTGCAGCTTTGCAGAAAACATTTCCCTTCCCTTTTAACTGAATATTTACTAAATCTCATGTCATCTCATCTCAAAAATCACAGGCTGAGATAAGAGGAAATAACAGCATCCCTTTTCCAGCCACTTCTTGTTCTCGGTGCCGCGTGCCTCGTGAGATGAGGAAGAAAATAAACAGATGTATCAGCTCCTTGCCAACATCCCCCACCACACAACAAGAAAAATCATAACCTTCTTCTAAGATTCATTGGAGATACACTCACAGACCTCAGAAAACTAAGTATCTAAAAGCTTATGTGCATCCCTGTTGACACGGGAAGGATACAAAGCTTTCCTCCCCGAGCAGTACAGCCCTGCAGTCATTAAACCCCTGTCCCATCAAGGATTATGCATCAGCCATTGGAGGAGGCAATGGTAACATCCTCTATCTTGTTCCATGGCAAAATAAAGGGTCAGGGAGTATGAGGTTAGGCTCAGTTTATGGGCTGCAAGGCATCAGTCCCCAGTGATGAAGTGAGGTGATGGGCTGGCTCAGACATCCCGGCCACTACAATTCCCTCTTGGAAAGTGCCTGGGAGCACATGTCATCCATCCTGCCCGAGGCTGGGTGTCAAAACCATGAAAGAGCTTGTGAAGCATCAGGAGGAATTCTTATTAAATTGTCAGAGATCATTGTGATAGAGTCAGACATCCAATATTTTATGGCCGGCATTGCCTTTTTTACATGCAGCAGCTGAGGACTGCACTGAAAACCAAGGCAGCCCTAAAGATATGACAAATCTCTGCTCCTACAGCTATTAGTATTTGTGGGAAGAGCTGATGGTTTCCCCATCATCTTCCTGGATCCTTCATAGCTAAAGAGACAGACAAGTATAAGAGACTGGATGAAATGGGCTGACCTCTCCTATGAAGAAAGGCTGAGAGGGTTGGGGGTGTTCAGCCTGGAGAAGAGAAAGCTCCAGGGAGATCTCAGAGCACCTTCCAGTGCCTGAAGAGGCTCCAAAAAGCTGGAGAGGGCCTTTGGATAAGGGCATGGAGGGATGGGATAAGGAGTGAACAGTTTCAAGCTGGAAGAGGGGAGATTGACATGAGATGTGAGGAAGAAATAGTTTGATGTGAGGGTGTGAGCAACCTGGGCTGGTGGGAGGTGTCAGACAGTCAGAGCTTGGAATGGTCTCCCAGGGGAAGGAGTGGATTCCCCCACTCTGAAAAGTTGGAAGTCTCAGCTCCAGGGGGTGCTGAGACATCTCAGATAAAGAATAATATCAGAAGGGTTGGAGCAGATGGGCCTTGAGGTCTCCTCCAACCTGACATTCCGTCATTCTATGGTTCTATAAATGCAATTAAAAATAAGACTTAAGAAATATCTGTGTCAACAAATTGCCTTGGGATGAGGGGATGAAGCCAGTCCTTTCCTCATTTTCCCAGGGAGGGGAGCTCACTTTGGGAACATTTCTTCCTTGTCAAGCATTGCAAAACAACCCCGGGTGTTTGGGAAGCTCCATATTTTGCTGTAATTCAGGTGTAAATTAATGACAATTTAATGAACCAGACAAGGGAGAGACACAAGGCAAGTGAATCACCTGCTCAGACCTTGTGTGTGTGAGCTTGTTTCTTCCTGTGCCTCCCATTGCCTGGTGCACAGTGTGGGATGATTTAAGAGATTTTTATTTCAACTGTTTGCTTATCTCTAATTACCATATGCTGGTGTTGCACACTATTTCAGCAGCCAAACCCTCTTCAATACTTAACCAGGAACCATTTTGGAATGTTACAGGAGGTCTGCATCCTCTCCTGTAATCACAGAGAAGCAGGTTGGGGGTTTGGGAGAAGAAAAGCCTTCTCCAGGTACACCTCAGGTGGGAACACCCCTCACTTGGCTGACAGTAGGGTCTCCAGGTATGAGGCAACAAAGAGAAGCAGCATGAAAAAAAGGGGGAGTCCAAGCAGGGCAGGGCCCTGGATACAAAGTTTTGTTGGGAAAAAGAAACTGGATAGAGGTACCCAGTAGCAAGAAATCCTCAAGAGTCTCTGATGGCTGTGGGTGGGACAGAAGGACACCTGTGCCATCCTATGTGTCCTCAACATGTCCCCAGGAGCCTGCAGCCTCCCATGCTGGGGGATAACTCAGGTTCCCTACACATGAAAATTTATTTCTGAATCCTCTTGGCTGTGCCAAACTGGTTCCTCCTTGTTTGACCCTCTGAGTTTCTTTATCTTCTAAGCTCTGCCATGACAATTTTTATCTCCAGCAGGTTCAATGCTCTATTGCTCTTCTCATTGCCTCCTCTGCCTGCAGAGCTCCCCCCGGGGTCCCCAGGACTCCCCACCCTCCATGCCTTCATCATTTAAGCTGTTTATATTCCCTGAGAGTTTTATTGCACAGTTTATTTTTCAGCCACAATTTACAGCTGAGCTCTGAGCACACAGATGAGACGCCAGCTGCATTCCAAGAGCAGAAGATGCTCATTGCTAGGGAGCCCTAATGGTGACAAGGAGGGGGCAGGGGTACCTGGACCCCCCTGTCCTGCACTTTGGAGGTTGTTCCTCTGCTGTCATAAGCCTAAGTGTTGTAGGGCTAAGTCTGTTTTCTGCAATAGGTTTGAAAATGAGAGATAAATAAGAATCATTGACCTCTTGGAAAAGGAGACAGGAGCTGCAGGCAGACATTGATCAGAGGAGAAAAGGTAATTTGTTGCTGACTGTAACACTGCTAAATCACAAGGACCAACTCTTGCCTACCCAGGTTGTTGTGTTGTCAAATTAGGCCAGAGATGTTCTGCACAAAATTATTTAAAAAAAAAAAAACAACAAAAAACCAAACCAAACAAAAAAAAAAAAACAACAGCAGAGAAAAGGAAGCATGAGAGAGGCATAGCTCAAGGGAAGATTATGTTTTAGAAGCATGAGTAATTATTGCAGAAAGCATGCTCAAGGAGACCAAGTAGTGTGGTTCTGCCTGCTCCTGGGGCTGCTAAGCCATCCCAGCTCTGTGGCCATGCAGTTCCCAGCCCTGGTTTGTTCTGCAGAGACCCCTGGGCACCTCCTGCCCATCCCACTGCTGATGGGTGGGCTTGGTGTATCCAAACTAGGGAGACCATCAAGCAAGGAGTGACTAAAACCACGTTGCTTTTAATTAATGTTAGCAACAGCCCCACTCCTAGCACCAACACAAAGAAACAAGTTTGTGAGCCACAAAAGTTGGAGTCAGGAGTGGGGAGAGTGGCTTTGGAGGACACCTGTGTGGGGGCAGTCAGTGATCAGACGTGGTGCTTGACAATCTCTTCTCTGTCCTCTAATACCCCCCTGATGTTCACTCACCAGAATAACAGCAATCACATTCCTCACGTTTTAAGGCAGCTGACAGAGCCATAGTCAGTTCCATCAGGAATAAATTAACAGTGAAACAGGGGGAGAAGAGCTGATTGTTCTTGTGGCAAACACAAGAATCATCGGGTTTCTTATTCACTATCCAGAGCACAAGTAACATCTTTTCACTTACTCATCAGATGCTGATTCCTCCCCTACACCAGCTGCATCCCAGGAGCTGCTGGACAAGGATGGCTTCATTCTCCCAGTACCTTCCCCACCTCTGGCTGTGCAATGCCCTGGTCTTCCCTGGTGTGAAAGGCAGAGGGAAGTAAAAACATAGCTCTTCTTTCCCAAGGTGTTCACACATTTTAGTTCTAAGACATTTTCATCTCAGAAATAAAATAAAAGAAAGTTGCAGCTGCCAGAAACGCGGCTGGGGAAGGTTTGCCAAGTAGCTTATCTAATTTTATTGCTGTAATTGTTTGAGTAGCTGAAGTTGTTGTCATGCATGAAGCCACAACAAGACAAAAACCTCCTTTCTATGACCCCACTTCATTTTAGCTCAGTGTGTGCTTAACTGTGCAGAAACCAAGACTTGTTAGTCCTGCGTGCCAATTCTGCTCAGCTCCTTCTGGCAGCTAACAGGCAAGAATTTAGAAATGTGAAGTTCTTACCCACAGCAAATTCCTCTCAAATGGGAGCTGAACAGCAGCACTTCACTTCAGTCCCCGTGGGCACAGATGGAGCTGAATCCAAGCATCCCTTCACTTCTCTAAACATGCTGCTGGTTGGTACTTCAGCTCTGCCAGGTGCACACATGAAATCAGGTTTGGTTGTAAGCAAACACTACACACCACTACAAATAGAAAAGTATCTGGGAGTTAAAAAACCTTCCAGCACCCAACTTTGACACCAATTTCTTTTCTCAACCCCCACTGCTTTACCTTTGCCCCATCCAAGCTGGGTGGAGACTGGGTTGAAACAGCTCTGAGGAGGACTTTGGGGTGATGGTTGATGAGAAGCCCAATGTGTGCTTGTATCCCAGAAAGCCAACAACATCCTGGGCTGCACCAAAAGAAGCGTGGCCAGCAGGTGACTGGGAGATTATTCTCCCCTTCTACTCCACTCTTCTGAGACCCCACCTGAAGTACTGTGTCCAGTTCTGGAGTCCCCAACATAGAGAGGACATAATGATATTGGAGCAAGCCCAGAGGAGAGCTGGATCAGAGGGCTGGAGGAGCTCTGCTATGAAGACAAGCTGAGAGGGTTGGGTTGTTCAGCCTGGAGAAGAGGTGGCTCCAGGGAGATCTTATAGAACCTTCCAGTACCTGAAGGGGATCTACAAGAAAGCTGGAAAGGGACTTCTTAGAAGTCAATGGGTTTAAAGTGGAAGAGGAGAGATTTAGGTTGGACAGGAGGAAGAAATTGTTTGTTGTGAGGGTGCTGAGCCCCTGTGCCAGGTTTCCCAGAGAAGCTGTGGCTGCCCCATCCCTGGCAGTGTCTCAGCCCAGGTTGGATGGGGCTTGGAGCAACCTGGGCTGGTGGGAGGTGTCCCTGACCATGGCAGGATGGGGTTGGAACAAGGTGATCTTGAAGGTCCCTCCCAACTCAAACCATTCTGTGATTCTTTGATTCTCTGATCCACCAGCAGAGTAAGAAACACGAATGCACTGAGGGCAGCAGAGAGTCAAACAAATTTTCTTGCTCTAAGAGGCTGTTTATGTTCAGAGGAATTAGGAACTGAATGTAGGGGTTTGTAAGTGAAAAAAAACCTCGGGGCACAGAGCTATTTCCAGGTTTTGTTTTTAATTAATGATGCTTTGGAGGAGACTTCAACACAGCTGCTTCTCCAACGGCTCCGCTTTTCACTTCCAGGGAGGTGACAGCCTCTTAGCAAAGTACAGATCTTAACCAACAAATAAAAGATTTCTCCCTTATAAAGCAAATCTATGCAGAAAGAGCACCGAGTTCAGCCAGTTTTCAAGGCACGAAGAGGAGCCACATATTTGAAGTGCTTAATTACTTATAACAAATCACACTCCAGATCAGATCTGAGCTTTAGGTGCCCATCTATAAATAGCATACAGAAACCATTTGCTTAGTGGAAAAATAACCCTGGAAAAATAACCCTGGAATAACATCCAGGCTCAGTAGCTCTCTCCCTGTTTGTGTCTGAACAGGCTGCCCAGGGCAGGGCTGGAGTCCCCATCATCCCTGGAGGGGTCTCAAGGCCCTGGAGATGTGGTGCTGAGGGACATGGGGCAGGGGGGGCCTTGGCACTGCTGGTTGGTAAAGATTGGACTGGATGATCTTAAAAGGTCTTTTCCAACCAAAATAATTTTATGATTTTTGCTTCCTCTGCAGGACTGTTTCTTGGTAATTCCAGAGTAGAAATAGGGTTTGTGATTGATTCTTGTGCCTTCTGGGCTCTTTTGGTATCTTCCCTCAGCTTTATGCCTGAACTTGCCTGCCCTCTTCCTCCCAAAAGCACAGGGGTTCATCTGTCCACACATTAATGGAAGTTAAGGACATCTGCCCAGGCACAATAGATGACCTGCAGGTTTCTTCTGGGGGCTGAAGTCTCCTTATCTTCCACGCTCAGAAATCAAGTGAGTTTTCATGTCTCCAGGCTGTCTTATGCCAAATGTGTCAGATCCAGTGTCCAACCACTGAGCCTTTATGAGATGCTCATTGCTGTCACTGGAGAAAAGCCACGGGTGTTGGTCATGGAAGCACCAGAGTGGAGCAGCTGGACTCCCACAGGTACTTGGGGAGGTGCCAACAAGGAGCCCTGCATCACTGAATCAACCACCCTTCAAAAACATGCCCTTCATTTCTTTAAAGTTCTGTGGTTTCCAGTGCTTTTTGTTTGCACCTTTCAAGCTGCTTCAAGAAACATCAGCAAAAAATGATGATCAAAAAGGGTCTGAGTTTTCTATTTTATAACCAAAAGTTATAATAAAAGTTATAGTTCTGCTGAGCTGGTCAAGACCTAAGATGAAAACCTTTCTGGAAATTATTTGCAATGACTTGCTGCAATTATTTTAAAGTCTAGTTAAAGTTTCATTCAACCCCTATGCAGAGAGGAGTCATGAGGATGATCAGAAGACTGGAGCACCTGTCAGATGAAGAAAGGCTGAGAAAATTGGATCTGTTCAGCCTGGAGAAGAGAAGGCTAAAGGGAGACCTCCTGCCCATGATCCAGGACTTAAAGGGGGGTACAGAGCAGATGGAGACTCCCTATGGACAAGGAGTCCCATGGACAAGACAAGGGGCAATGGGCACAAGTTGCTCCTGGGCAGATTCCCATTGGACACCAGAGGAAAATGTTTCCCCATGAGGACAGTCAGAGCTTGGAATGGTCTCCCAGGGGAAGGGGTGGATCCACCCCTCTGGAAAGTTGGAAGTCTCAGCTCCAGGGGGTGCTGAGACATCTCAGATCAACAAGAATCTGAGAAGGGTTGGAGCAGATGGGCCTTGGGGTCCCTTCCCACCTGACACTCTGGGATTCTATGATTGTCACTGTGACTATGCTGGACCTCACATGGTCCAAAAAACCCAAAGAGTGATGCTGGGAACTTGACAGCTGAGTTTGAACGAGAGCACTACAGACAGGTCCCCTCCACATGCATCACCTCTCCTCTGACTGCTGCTAATTCAGCCTCTTCCCCACAGACAGAGGATGAAGCCTGAGTTGTTTGCAAACAGATTGGATGCAGGACTTCCAGCCTATGTTCTGTCTCTAGACATTTTCTTTCACTGTTTCTGAAGCACAGCCAGCTGCCAAAGCCAGTGGAATTAGACCAGCTCCCTAGCTGCATCACTTAAAATATTTCTAACTAGAAAAAATAATGACAGTCTAAAAACAGGTAAATATATATATTTCTATTCTGGAAAATATCTTTTCAACATGTAGTTCCTGCCTGGCTCCAAAGCATCTCCAAGAACACCCAGTGGTGGTGGGACCACTCACAAGTGAGGGGACAAGCAGCAGAACTCAAGGCTCTGTTTTTATTCTTGTAAACACTGCTGAATCTCTGTGTTCCATTATTCATGCAGCATGAGGTGACCAATCCACTAATGCTGCATTAAGTAGGACACAGAGTAAGAATGTGTCCCTGCACTTATTTAAATAACTTAAATATTTCAGGAACATGATGCTTTCATGAAGAATCAAACTGAGAGGAGCTAATGCTGGGTTTTCCAAGGGAATCTGTGGCACGAGAGCATCCTTAAAACCATCCTTGGGAAGAGAAGAGCTTGCCTAGCACCTTGCAGAATTAATCCTGGAGATGTCCATGTCAACATTAAATTGTCTTATTCATCTACTAACCTCAGTGAAGAATTATTTTAATAGCCCTCATTATCTTACTCATTTATAATTTGAGCATGATCAGGAGTGAAGAACTGCTCAGCTTAGAAAAATAGCTCTCTGTATTTTCATTGTGGGTGAAGATATGTCATTGTAGCTCAGCTCATTCAGACACTCCCCTCTTTCTCTTGGGCCTTGTAATAAAAATAAAAGCTGATGCATTGGCAGCTCTTCCCAGTGATCACACCTGGAATTGCTCCCTGTTCCCAGCAGGAATAAGGGGGCACTCAGCATCTGTGAAATGAGGCCCCAGCTGCAGCGTTTCTTTTAGGCATCTTGCTGGAAACCAAGAATATTTTGAAGGGTCAGTTATATCCTGACCTATCCACTCCCACAGGACATCCTCAAGTGGGAATGTCCTTCCAACCCAACCCAACCCATTCTATAAATCTCTGTTGCTTGACAGGTGAAAAATGTTGATTTGGCTCCTGACTCAGATACTTTCCATCTAACCAACAACCAAGGGATTGCTCAGTCCCAACTGATGAGGGAACACAGGGAGAGACAAAAAAATAGAGATCTCTAAAACTGGTAATTCACGTGGCATACTGGGAGGAAAAGCAGCACGTTTCCATGATCCTATTTTAATTCTGTGTTGACACTGTCAGGCTGAGCTATGGAAAGTGACAAAAAAACCAAACCCAAACCAAAGTAGGGTCAAATCTCCAGCAGTGACACAGAGAGACCTTTGTGATGTGACTAAAACTGAGGGGTATGAGAATATGACCCAACATGAACTTTACACAAATGTAAGCTAATGAAGGGGTTTAATCTAAAAGATGCCAATCTGCTGCCCTCCTCTGATATGGAATTCATGGTGAAAAACTTAAAGAATGCATTTATCTCCTCATAGTTTAATCCTTCAGGAGACACAGAGCTGTCAGGAAGGTTGCGTGGGTTTTAAATGACACCTTAATAACTGTAGCAGAAGATAAGAATCAGTCCATCTCAAAAGCCTTCCAACATCAGAAAAAAAGATGGGACTGAATTGTTCAGCCTGCCTGCAGTGTTATTGGACGACTGAGTGCAGGGTACGGAGTTAAAAGAAAAAAAAAAAAGGCAGGTATTGCAATAATCATAATTTTCCATTCCCTGGAACTTGAGTTCTGCTTCCTCGGAACATTAAATCAGCTGAGTTACCAAAAAACCATTTTTTTGGTTTTAGGTTTTGTGGGTGGAAGATGGTGAGAGGATTCTTAAAGTGAGAGAGATTTTCCCTTTGCACCACTCCTTGGGACACCCCATGACCTGCACTTTGTTGTCAAAGTTCCTCCTTCAAAAGAAAAAGAAAGGGGATTGAAATAGTTTTACTTTTAAGAGCTTGTAGTGCCATCTCATTTTTTCTTAATAGCAAGGAACAGGCTCTGCTGCTTGTCAGGTGCTGAGACAGGAGATATATAAATATATACTTTTTTTTTTTTTAAACATTGCATTTTAAAATTGAAGAAGTAATTAACACTGAACGGCATTTCATGCAGTAGAATGAAACAAACATTGAGATATGTTTTCATTTTAAATAATAAAATATAAATCAGACTATCTTCCCACAAAGTCTGATTTTTTAAGGGTTGGTGAAGACCTTGCAGTCAGATGTTGGGGTTTCCCACATGTTAATTATGCAAAGAATACTCAACAAATGTCACTTCTGTCTAAGATTATTTCAGCCATCCTACCAGATGCCCACAGGCCACGAGTTTGTTGATCTTCTGATCCTTCTGCAACCCTTGACAGCGAGGTGAAACAGGCACCAGAGGAAGATTGCTGAATCCTTGAGTCCTTCAGCCCTCACTGCAAAGAAAAAGAAGAAGAAATTGTTGTAAAAAAATTCAAAAAAGGGGCTGGATTTGTGATTTGATGGGGTTTGCAAGCCCTGACCAAGAGACCCACTGACAGGAACCCAGAAGCAGCAGCAAGGGGTGCTCAACCTTGCCCAAACACATCTATAGGTCGTGGGTGGAAAACTGTTCTCCTCCAAAAGGCACCAGGAGGACCTGAGGACACCCCTCACCTCCTTTCTGAGCAGAAGGTGCTTTGGGCCATCTCCCCATGGGATGGGTCACAGGATACCCTGCCAAATTCTCTGCCATGTGAAGCCAGAAACCTGCATCACTAAGCACCTCCGGGGTGGGTGCTCACCCAAGCCCTGCAGAAATTTTCCCCTTTTTTGTTTTGTATAGTCCTCATTTTTTGGCCCTGTCACTATATCAACACTTTCACTGCATCCTCATCCTCTCTTCCAGGCAGGTGATGTGTGGGACACCAAGTTGTCTGAATCTTCTGCTCTGGGCTTCGAGCCTGGTTTCTTCCTGCAGAAATTTCTCCTCCAAAATTCCCTGGGAAAAAAAAGGAAATGTCAGACCTCCACATGGTATAATTAAAGCCTTAGTTTACTGGAGATAAAACACATTCTGTATAATTAATTTAGGAAGAGGACAGATGACATCACTCCCTATCTCACTCCAGACACTCTGTTCTGAGCAGTGAATGATGAGAGCTCAATTTGCACAGATTTTTAATGACCACTGTTTGGTCTAGATCTCAGCAAAACAGCAATTAAACACAGACTATTTGTGATCACACATTTCATTTCAGTCTCATTAAAAGCTGGAGCATCCCCCCCCCTCCTTCCCACAGTGTTCCTCACGCCTGAGCTGGAGGTTGGAAAGGCCTTTTAGGTCCCTTCCAACCCAAACCATTGGGTGACTCCACGATTCTCTGGTGATGTCACACACTGAATTATTGAGCCTGGAAGGGACCTCTGAGATCCCCGAGCCCAGCCTATGACCTGTCACCACCCCATGGCACTCAGTGCCACATCAGCCTCTCCTGAAACACCTCCAGGGATGGTGACTCCATCCCTGCCCTGAGCATCCATCCCAATGTCTGATCACCCTCTCCATCAGGAACTGCTTCCTGATATCCAACCCAAACCTCCCCTGGAGCAGCTTCAGGCCATGGCCTCTCCTCCTGTCACCCATTGTGAGAAGGTTCCCCCTGTGTCTCCTCTAAACACCCCCAGTCCCTCAGCTTCTCCCCATCAGACTTTCCCCCTGGTCCCTTCACAGCCTCCTTGTTCTCCTCTCCTGAAGATTCCACCCAATCTACTTGATTTCTCAGTCAGAAAAGACACAAGCATGATATCTAATGGCCCTAAAAAAGTCATTTCAGGTGGGATTTTGCCAACTGGTTTCTTGTCTAGAAACAGACCAAAAAAAAAAAAAAAGAATAATCACTGTGACCTTCATGTTAAATTAATCTCATAAACCAAGCTGTTAGTTCCTTATACTGGCAAGTTTGCATGGGCTTCGTTTCACCTTCTCTTAGTTAAAACTGGAAGAAATTTAGCAAATACAGTAACAGAAAAAGATAAAAAAAGAAGAGGCTCCATGCTGTCCCAGCAGGTGGGAATTGCACATAATGAGATGCATTTCCTTCCCCTTACAAATGCAGTCAGAGCCTTATTCAGAGAATAAGAAACCCACCCAGCAGAAGGTTTCCTACTTCCCATACCCAGCTGAGCATCTTAAAAACACATAGAAATTAAAATAAGCCTGCAAATCAGCTTCTAGTTGGCTCATCAAGCCTTCCAAGCTCTTCCATTTCTCCACATGAAAGGGAACAGTGCACAAAAGCTTCAGCCTGTGCAGATAAAAGTGTTTAAAAGGGAGAAAAGTGGATGGATAGATTGTGACATTTTATTCTTACCACAAAAGAGCAGAAATTTGCCTGCATTTTAGAGGATTTTAAAAGATGTTGACAATTACTTTCTACCCATGAAACTTGCAGAGGATTATTCTGCTTATGAATTGGGAGGAGAGATGCTTCCCTTCATTTACAACATTTTGTTAGATTTATCTCACATTAAATGAAAGCTCCCAGGAACCTTGCTGCTGCCACCATAGGGCAAGTCTCAAGTGGCCCAAAAGATGATATTGCTGCCCATAAAAACCTAAATGTGTTTATGCACACTCTGAAATACAGCTTTTAAAGCTCCTGAGTTGCTTTAATTTTCTACATTATTCCTTTTTATGCCATGGATGTGCACACATAACTGTTGGCTGTTCAAATAAGTACATTTTAGATCATATTTAATAAAAATATTTCAAGCCACATGGTAAATGCACTAGGAATGATAAGCTGGAAAACAAAGACAATTTGTTTCACAGTATTCCCATAAGGGTGAGCATCCTCCTCACATCAGAGGATCTTTTTTTTTTTTTTAAGATAGCAATTTAAGCAAAGCATGGACTATAATTAGCTAAAAAAAAGTAAAATAAACAAACAAACAACTGAAAGCCCAAACCAAATAAATCTCTTCAGATATCTGTGCTGCTCTTAAAAAGTTTCTCCTGTAGCAGAATTTTGGAGGCACATAGAAGGAGAAACAGGAGGAGTTATCCAAGCCTTTAGGGAAGCTATGAGGAAAGCCTTCTCCACCCCTCTCCAAATGCAAAATTTAAAACTATCCCAAGGAGATAAGTATAAAAAATGGAAAAAAGAAAAAGGGAAAAAAAAAAAAAAAAAAAAAAAAAAAAAAAAAGAGGGAAAAGAAAAAAGGGGGGGAAAAAAAGGAAAGAAAAAAAAAAAGAAAACCAAAAAAAAAGGAAAAAGGAAAAAAAAAAAGGAAACACACACACACACACACCCAAATCATTGCAAAACTCTCTGTGAAGTTTTAGGAATAAAAAATGGGAATGGGCTGGGCAATACCCCCAAAGAGGACACAGGAGACACAGCTGTGTGTCTCATGTGGCAGCTGCCTGATACAGCCTCTAATCCAAATAGAAAAGACGGGTTTGTACAAGCCAGGAATGATGCCAGTCTTCATCATTAATGTGAGAAGTAATTTGAATTATTTAGGTTGAAAAATTCCTTTTAAACTGGGAAATGAGTGATCTGGCAGAGCTGTAGCAGTCTCAGACAGACAAGAGCTACTTCTCCAAAAGTAATTAAAAAGAAAGGACAACGACTTCTTTATTGGCTCTGAAGTTATGAACTCTTTAAGAATTAATTACATTTGAAAAGAGAGCTGTAAGGCATAAAAGTAGTAGGGCTCTTTGGATTGATTTAAAACAAGACTTTGACTCACTGGAAATTTGAATGAAATGAACTCAGCTCCCTGGATAATGAAATAAATAGCTTGAATGCTACCTTGAAGGGTGTTCCAAGAATTTCCACCAAAAAAAAAAAAAAAATAAAAAAGAGAAAAGAGAAAATAAAAAGTTATTAGACGTGCTGTGTGTGCATTTAATGGACTTTCAGTTCAGGGAGAGGAGAAGCTGGAGAGATGAATTCAGAGAGAAGTTGAGCAGGAGAAAAGGATGACAGCAGCTAATTTCAAACCTAGCCAAGCGTGGCAGCCTTGTGGTTTTCATCCTTTGAGGAAGCCATGGAAAGACCAGCCAACATAATGCTCCTGATCTCAGCAAACATCTTTCTCCCTCCTCTCTCACATTGGAACTTTTCTCCCCGCTCAGCCCCGCTGCTCGCGCACAACAGAGAAAATCAGATGGGCAGGAAGGAAAGGGAGAAGCTACACAGCCTGCAGAGGATTAAACCTCTCAGGTTTCTCTGTCCTTACAGCTGGAGAAAGATGAAGTTGTCAAACATCCCCAGCAGCACACACACATACACATGCCAGGGAGCAGGAGACCAAAATCCCAGCGGATAATGCTCCTGCCTGCCCAATATTTCACAAACTCAAAGGATCATTTCCACTATTCAGACTCCAAGGATCACGATTTCACAAACCCAAAGGATATTTTCACAAATCCTCAAAGGATCCATGCAGCAGAAGCTGATGGTTTCAGCACTCATGGCTCAACTCTCCGTGGCAGAGGAGCAGCTGCAGTCACTGCTGGGTTGATGGCCACCCAAGGACCACCAGTGGCCCCCAAACCTCTTGTGCTCTCCAAATCTCCCTGTTCACACCACAATGTGTTGAGCTTGAAGTGCTGGGGAATGTCCTGCTGGGAAGAGAAAAGCCAGCTTTGGTAAATAGTGAGGTGCAGTGAGTTTTTCTTCAGCTTTAGGACTCTGTAGCTATTGATTCATCTGCTTCAAGTCAGCTCCTGACATGGTCTCCTGGAAGTAACTAGCTTAAACCCTCCCATTGGTTTCAGAAAGCTTTAGTGAAGATTACCTGCCTACCAAACAGGATTTAAAAAAAAAAAAAAAAAAAAAAAAAAAAAAAGTAAAAATCTCTCAAATGGAAATCTTTGCTCCTCTGTAAAGTGTTTTATCTTTAGCAATGCTTCACTAAGACAGGATTGACTGAGAACTTGAGGAAAAAGATGGCCCAAAGAGAGACCTCCACTTATAAAGCATAATCTCTCCTAAAGCTCTCTAAAGGGAGGCTTAGAAAAGAAACCACAGACCAAAGCAACCCCCCTTTACCTCCTCCCTAGTACCACTGACACACTTGCTGCTCCTCACCAAGGAAACAGAGCTCAGCAGTTTCTGAGCAGGATTCTCACCTCTCCCTCCCCAGGTACCAAGTGCAGGTCACAGCCTTCAACCTCCTCCAGATGACTGCTGTCTGTAGCTGAGAGAAGTTCTCAGCAGAAGCAGAGAATCCCAGACTGGTTTGGGTTGGGAGGGACCTTAAGTCTCTTCCATTGCCACCCCCTGACATGGTCAGGGACACCTCCCACCAGCCCAGGTTGCTCCAAGCCCCATCCAACCTGGGCTGAGACACTGCCAGGGATGGGGCAGCCACAGCTTCTCTGGGAAACCTGTTCCAATGTCTCACCACCCTCCCAAAAAAGAATTTCTTCCTAATATCCAACCTCAGTCTCCCCTCTCCAAGTTTTAACCCCTCTGCCCTTGTCCTCTCCCTACCCCCCCATGTCCAAAGCCCTCCCCCAGCTTTCTTGTAGCCCCTTCAGATATTGGAAGGTTGCTCTGAGCTCCCCTGGGAGCCTCCTCTTCTCCAGGCTGTGATGGTGATCAGATAACTTCTTCCTCCAGAGCCAAAAACATCCCCTTCACCTTCTCAATGTTTCCTGGAAAAAAAAAAAAACAAACAAAAAACAAAAAAACCCCACAACAACTCACCAAATAAATACACAAGTACTTCCATCAGAGCATCTTTCCACTGACTTCATGGGTACTGAGCTCCTTGTGTCCAACCCCAAGAAAGGAAAAACCTGCAGAATGTTTGCCCCCAGTGCCAGCAGTCAACAGCATCACTCCAATGATATTTCTTTGCCTAGAGATTTCCAAATGGACTGATAGTGAAAAATCAGCCCTGGCTCCTTTTCACCACGTCAGTGGGATATTTGATTCTTTGTTTAACTGTGAAACATGGGTAATGCCTCTGCAATCAGGGGTTATCTCCAACCAAACTATCAAGGTTAGGGAAGAGACCTCTTAAAAAGAATAAATACTGTCATGTTTCAAATGCTTTGGTTGGGTCAAGAAATTAGATCTCTTCTTCTTATGCTTGACAATCGACTCCCTCCTGCCTGTCTTCTCCCCTTGCTGGAACAATAAGAAAACTGAGGCAGGAAAATTGCAGCAGGTCTTGCTCTCCTCCTGCCCCATGTGGAAGGAGTCATATTTCCATCAGACTGTGGTGGATCTGGCAGCCCTAAGGTGACTGCTCTTGACTGATGACACCTGGGGACAGGGTGAGAGTGAGTGCTGCTGCTTGACATGAGCAACCCTGGCACCCTGGTACCCAAGAGATGAAATCATTAATCCCCCTTGAAGAGTTTCTCTGGGATCTCCTTGCCCAGTAGAGCAGTAGGTGATTCAAGTTTGTTGGGCATTTGCATGGATGCTTCTGAGTGAAGGAAACTTGAATTATCTAATAATATCCCAACTTTAGTGGAATTTCCCTGGAGTCTGAAGGTAAATTCCCTTCCTCTTTGAAGTGCGTCCTAATTTTTTTATATTGGCAAGCATAATGCCTGCTTTCACAATTTCCACTCCTCTGAATGAGTTTAACAGCTTGCCTGAGTGCAAGATAAAAGGTTTGGAAATTCAGAAAGCATTTTACAAAATGTTTTCTTTCATTATGCAGTAAGTTGAGGGGATGGGAACCTTTTGAGCAAGGCAGGCACTAAAAGAAGTGCAGACAGATGAGAAGCAAACTGGGCCAGGGCTGCAGAAGTGCTTCCAGCAAAAGAAGAGACTCCAAGTTATCTTCTCTGAGGTCTCTGGTCCAGCAGAGCCCAGAGAAAATGTTTTTCCCCTTGACCCAAACCAAAGCGTCTCATTTTTACAGCACAAAATTAAATAGGAGCTGAGCCTTAATGAACCCAGTCAGTACCACTCACTTCTCTTGCCCCACAGACTAAGGGATTCACCTGGAAAGATGGAAAAACCCTTGATTGATCCCTTCCTGGGACAGAACAGAGCCAAGTGGAACACTTCAGGGAGGATTTTAGCTCCAAGGGCATCTTGTAGAATCAGAGAATGTCTGAGGTTGGGAGGGAGCTCAGAGCTCATCTCCTCCCAGCTCCCTGCCATGGCCAGGGACACCTCTCATCCAGCCCAGGTTGCTCCAAGCCTCATCCAACCTGGCCTTGAACACCTCCAGGGAGGGGGCAGCCACAGCTTCTCTGGGCAATCTGTTCCAGAGGCTCAGCACCCTCCTCCTGAAGAACTTCTGCCTCAGATCCAGGCTGAACCTCTTCTCCTGCAGTTTAAGGATTTTTGCATCTCCCTTGTTCTCTACCTGTGCAGTGGGAGTGATGGAAAGGGGATGAAGGATGCAAGGAGGGAAGCAGAGGATGCCCTGGCCCAGGGGAACAGCCAGCACAGGATAAAAGCAAAAGGCACTCCTCTCTCCAAAGACAACCTGCCAGAACACATCTGTTCTAGCTCTCCTGAATGAAGAAGAATTGCTCCATTTTATGTACAACCAGTTAAATATCAGTGGTGCTGTCTGCTCTGTAGAAACCCAGCCATAAAAAGCAGATTAATGCAAAGCCAACCAAGCACCAGCTAATTCTACTTCAAACCCACAAGTGTGCATTCCTCAAACAAGAGTAACTCCCCTCCAATGACTTGATTTATTTTTTTTAATCTCACCCTGGCGTATTTTTCAACCTCTTGGGGAGGTAAAGCAACAGCTTTGGCACTCCCAGGGACTGCAGCTTCTCCTTAGTGTGTCACATTGCTTACAGAATATTTGTTTTTATAATATTTGGTTTTTTGTCACCTGATTTTCTGATGCAGCTCACAAACAGTTGTTTTTCTTACCCACTGTCAGGGAGGAAGGAAAGGAAAGGAAAGGAAAGGAAAGGGAAGGAAAGGAAAGGAAAGGGAAGGAAAGGAAAGGAAAGGAAAGGAAAGGAAAGGAAAGGAAAGGAAAGGAAAGGAAAGGAAAGGAAAGGAAAGGAAAGGAAAGGATACCATCTCCACAAATTTTCCATTGATTGGGGTAAATGCGTCAAATACACCAACCTGTGCATCAATTCTGTTATTTGGGAAGATAACTGGACTTTTAAAAGACTTCTCTGCGTTTTGCAGGAAAAAAAGTCATATCACAGATATCTAATATCTTTAAAAGGACTCTGCAGACTCAGCTTGACTCGTAAATCAAGTTCCAGAGATTTTGCTGGATATTTTTTTCCTTAAGCTTCAATCCCTGAAAGCAGACACACATTTTGTAAGGCTGTGAAGCACTCTTGCAAGCAGATGCCCAATTGGTTAGGTGGCAGTAAGGGTAATAATTATGCAGAGCAGCTGCAGGTATTGATTTCAGACCAGGGGAGAGGAGTGCAGCAGCATAGCCTGCAGACATTAGAAACACTTTTCTTGACAAATCCAAAGCCCAAGCAGCTTTTGTCACATCTCCAAGGGCTTTTACCCTGCACAGTCAGACTCACAGCTTGCTGCCCTGCCAAACCAGAGGGTTTGGGTGTTTATGCCTTTCCTCAAAGAATAACAGATTGTGCTCTCCTATCCCTGGGGAGCAGAGCCCTGGGAGGGACTCAGGGGTTCAGCCCTGGGGAGGAGACCAAAAGTCATGGATATGGGACAGAGCTCTGCTCCCAGCCACCCAGCTTGGGCATTGGATCAGAGAATCCCAGACTGGTTTGGGTGGGAAGGGGCCTTAACAACCGTCAGGTTCCACCCCCTGCCATGGTCAGGGACACCTCCCACCAGCCCAGGTTGCTCCAAGCCCCATCCAACCTGGGCTGAGACACTGCCAGGGATGGGGCAGCCACAGCTTCTCTGGGAAACCTGGCACAGGGGCTCAGCACCCTCACACCAAAGGATTTTTTCCTAATCTCCAACCTAACTCTCCTCTCTCCAAGCTCTAAGCCATTCTATGTGCAGGACCACCGGCCCTCAGTGTGTGTGTCTGCCCAAAAAGCTCAGTTCAGCTCCTGCCAGCCCCAGAAACTCATCCTCCAGACCAAAGCCCTTGGAGCAGAGCTCTTTGCTCCTCCCAGGAGTGAGACCTTTGTGCCAGTGCAAACAAGTGGGGCAGAGCTGGGTGAAAAGCATCTCAAGGCACAAGATGTGGCACTGGTGCTGGGGACAGGGGCTGGGTCAGGCCATGCAGCTCACAGCCTGGCCATGCCTCTCCCTAATAACAAAGTCTGATCCACAGCTGGGAATGCTGGAAATGGAAACCAGGAGGAGACAGATGACATGGAGAGGAGAACCAAACCAAAGAAAAATGAAAAAAACCTCACAAGGATTCATTTGTACAAGAACTGGGTCCAGTTCTGGGCCCCTGAGTTCAGGCAGGAGATTGAGGTCCTGGAGCAGGTCCAAAGGAGGGCAACCAGGCTGGGGAAGGGATCCAGCACAAGTCCTGTGAGGAGAGGCTGAGGGAGCTGGGGGTGTTCAGCCTGGAGAAGAGGAGGCTCAGGGGAGACCTCATCGCTCTCTACAACTCCCTGAAAGGAGGCTGGAGCCAGGGGGGGGTTGGGCTCTGCTCCCAGGCAACTCTCAGCAAGACAAGAGGGCGTGGACTCAAGTTGTGCCAGGGGAGGTTTAGGTTGGATATTAGAAAGAATTTCTTCCCGGAGAGGGTGATCAGCCATTGGAATGGGCTGCCCAGGGAAGCAGTGGATTCTCCATCCCTGGAGATATTTCAAAAGAGCCTGGATGTGGCACTGAGTGCCATGGGCTGGGAACCACAGGGGGAGTGGATCAAGGGTTGGACTTGATGAGCTCTGAGGTCCCTTCCAACCCAGCCCATTCTATGATTCTATGAAAAAGTCTTTGTCAAGAAATCAGTTTTTAGAGGATGAGTTTAGAAAACCAGGTACAGAACCTGAATAAAAGCCCAAAGGTGCCCCCTGAGCTGGGCAGAGCAGGCAGGTGGGAGGCACTGCTGCTGGTACAGCTGCACCCTTGTTTGTGACCATCAGCCATGGCCCATGGGGAGGGAGGACACCGAGGGAGGAGCAGGAGAGGTCTCAGCCACCAGTGCCCACCATGCCCTGAAGGACAGGCTGGGGAGGCAGAGGCAGGAGCAGAGGGGGTGAGTTACAGGCTGGGATTTAGCCAGAGGGGTTTGGAAATTGTCCTGGGGGTCACTGCCCTCCTGGGGTTAAAAGGGATGTAGGGAAAGGCTGAAAAGGAAAACACCTCCCTGGGCTTTGCTGGATGGGAGGTGTGAGCAGCTCCTCCAGAGAGACCACAAGATGCCAGGAACAGTGATTGATCATTCCCATCCAACCCAGGTTATCTTAATCCCATCCAACCCAAATTAGCTTAATCCCACCCAGATTATCTTAATCCCACCGGATTATCTTAATATCACCCAGATTATCTTAATCCCACCCAATCCAGATTATCTTAATCCCACCCGATCCAGATTAGCCCAAGACCCATCCAATCCTGATTAGCTCAAGACCCATCCAATCCAGATTAGCCCAATCCCATCCAATCCATATTAGCCCAAGACTCATCCAACCCAAATTAGCTTAATCCCACCCAAATTATCTTAATCTCACCCAGATTATCTTAATCCCATCTAATCCAGATTATCTTAATCCCATCGGATTGTCTTAATCCCACCCAGATTATCTTAATCTCATCGGATTATCTTAATCCCATCCAATCCGGGTTATCTTAATCCCATCGGATTGTCTTAATCCCATCCAGATTATCTTAATCCCATCCAATCCAGATTATCTTAATCCAATCCAGATTATCTTAATCCTGTCGGGAAGAGCGCGAAAACACGGAGTCTGTGACTAAAACCAGTATGATTGATACACAGCACTCCATTTTATTAATAGTTACACAGCGTTATATAGGGTTCAAGGGGCACGCCTCTTCTAGATAACAAATTCTTGCAATTAACTACTTTTTGGGAAGGCATCTTGTTTTTGCTAAAGCTGCATCTGCCAAACTAGTTGCTTTCAGAGTCTCTTCAAGGTCAGGTTATTTACTGCTCTCAGGCCTGAGTTTCAGTCTGCTTCACAGTTCTCAAAACATGGATTGGCCACAGATGCTGGGTGTCCACATTCCTTGAGAAATTCCTCCACATAATCCCACCCAGATTATTTTATTCCCATCTAACTCAGATTACCTTAATCCCACCCAGATTATCTTAATCCCACCCAGATTTTCTTATTCCCATCCAACCCAAAATATCTTAATCCCACCCAGATTATCTTAATCACATAGGATTATCTTAATCCCATCCAATCCAGATTATCTTAATCCCACCGAGATTATCTTAATACCATCGGATTATCTTAATCCCATCCAATCCAGATTATATTAATCCCACCCAGATTATCTTAATCCCATCGGATTATCTTAATCCCATCCAATCCAGATTATCTTAATCCCATCCAATCCAGATTATCTTAATTCCACCCAGATTATCTTAATACCATCCATATTTTCTTAATAATATTCAGATTATCTTAATCCATCCAACCCAATTTAGCTTAATCCCACCCAGATTATCTTAATCCCATCGGATTATCTTAATCCCACCAAATTATCTTATTCCAATCCAACCCAAAATAGCTTAATCCCACCCAGATTGTCTTAATCCCATTGGATTATCATAATCCCATCCATTTCATATTATCTTAATCCCACCCAGATTAGCTTAATCCCACCCAGATTTTTAATAACATTCAGATTATCTTAATCCCATCCAACCCAGGTTATCTTAATAGCAGCTCCTCCAGAGAGACTACAAGATGCCAGGAACAGTGATTGATCATTCCCATCCAATCCAGATTAGCACAAGACCCACCCAATCCAGATTAGCTCAATCCCATCCAGATTATCTTAATCCCACCCAGATTATTTTAATCCCATACAACCCAGATTATCTTAATCCCACCCAGATTAACTTAATACATCCATATTATCTTAATTCAATCCAGATTATCTTAATCCCACCCAACCCAGATTATCTTAATCCCACCCAGATTAAATTAATACATCCAGATTATCTTAATCCCATCCAGATTATCTTAATCTCATCCAGATTATCTTAATCTCATCCAGATTATCTTAATTCAATCCAGATTATCTTAATCCCACCCAACCCAGATTATCTGAATCCCACCCAGATTAACTTAATACATCCAGATTATCTTAACCCCAACCAACCTATATTATCTTAATCCCACCCAGATTATCTTAATCCCATCCAACCCAGATTATCTTAATCCCACCCAGATTATCTTAATACCACCCAGATTATCTTAATCTCATCCAGCCCCCAGGGCTCTCAGCCTTCCCCTGCAGACAGCCCAAGGCTTTCACACACTATAAACATTATTCTCAGCTTGCATTTCCCTGGCCAAGGAACTGAGCTGCACTTCCCAGAGCTCAGCCAGGCACACTTTAAACCCCCCTGGATTTCCCTCTTCCCTCCCTTCTTGTTCTCAGCCTCTGCAGCAGCTTTTCCACCTCTTTTCCACCTCTTTGGCTTGAAATTCTGGAGATTAAAACAATCTAACCCAAACTTTACCACACAGCAGGTCCCTCCTAACATCTTTGCACACCAAAGCCTGAAGACATCTGCTGTCCCCTCCTCCTCTGGGCTTTTATTTCAAAGAAGGAACAGCACAGGGCAAAGGGAATTTTAGCCCCCAGGCTCTGGGATCCCAGGACACAGGTTCTGCTGCTTAGGACCCTGAGCCCCCACCCAAGGCTGGGAACTGGGAGCAGATGGAGATGTCCTCCCACCTCAAAGCCCCCTTTGCCCAAAGAGCACCAAGAGTTACCAGGAGCAGAGGTTAATTCCCAACCCACAAGACCACCAGCTGGATTTGTTTGAGTCACCCATTCCCCCACCACACAACCAGCAGGTCCCAGGACCACCCCAGTTCCCAGTGAAGCCCAGCCCAGGAAACATCCTAAAATGGGGCCTGGAAACTCCATGATCCCATTCCTCCCATGACCAGTGGCTGATTCCAACATCTCCAAACTCTGCTCTAAACCCCAGCCTGGGACTCTGCCTCTGTCAGAAGGTGAAATTCCATCCCTGGAGAAAAAGCAAGCTATCCAAGGAGCCAATCTGGGAAGGTCCCAGACAGAAAAGAGAATTTCTGCCCATTCAGAGCATTCAGCAACCAGCTATGAAGTCCAAGCCTACGGAGACTCCCACCAAGCCCAAAAACCCAGCCCTCCTTGGGGAGGTGACCTCTGGCTTGAACAGAAAGATTTCCTATACAGGGATCACCTGCAGATATCTTAAGAACACTACAAACCAGTTCCAGACCCATCACATCTCTTTCTAGAGCAAAGCTGGATCTCTGTCCTTGTGATCACTGCCTGGTGGGACACGGTTGGGAAATCAGAGACACAGCACAGGCCAGCTCCTCATTCCCAAGGAGGTGGCCACCTGGCTTAATGCTGATCACAGCACACAGCTCTACCTGCACTACCACAAAACACAAAACTCTCCAGGCTTTCACCTCAATTTTGATTTTTTTTTTTTTTTTTTTTTTTTTTTTTTTTTTTTTTTAATAGCAGGGGTTGGGAGGGACCTTAAAGGTCTTGTTCCACCCCCTGCCATGGTCAGGGACACCTCCCACCAGCCCAGGTTGCTCCAAGCCCCATCCAACCTGGGCTGAGACACTGCCAGGGATGGGGCAGCCACAGCTTCTCTGGGAAACCTGGCACAGGGGCTCAGCACACTCACAACAAACTATTTCTTCCTCACATCTCATCTAAAGCTTCCTTTTTTCTGTTGAAACCCTTCCCCCTGATCCCATCCCTCCATCCCTTGTCCCAAGTCCCTCCCCAGCTTTCCTGGAGCCCCTTCAGGCACTGGAAGGTGCTCTAAGGTCTCCCCATTGCAGCCTTCTCTTCTCCAGGCTGAACACCCCCAACTCTCTCAGCCTGGCTCCAGAGCAGAGCTGCTCCAGCCCTCCCAGCAGCTCCAGGGCCTCCTCTGGACTCACTCCAACACCTCCATCTCCTTCTGCTCTTGGGGACCCCAGAACTGGACCCAGCACTGCAGGGGGGGTCTCAGCAGAGGGGAACAGAGGGGGATTCTCATTCTCACCTCCCTTGACCTGATCAGTTGATGGCATCATGGCAAAAGCACTGGGAGAAGAAATGAGGGTGATTTACTCCCTTTCTGAGAATATTAGTACCATTTAAAATGACAAATACATCATTTTTAGCATTCTCTAGATTTCTGTTTTTCCTTTTTGGTTTGGTTTTTTTTCCTACCATGCACCTCTGGGTTGCACAAAGCTTGGGAGAAATGAAGTCAGGGAAGTGCTCCATAGGGAGCTCATCCCCCATGAGGCCTGAGATCTTTTCTGTCATCTGTCTGTAACATCTTTGCTGCCACCCTGGTGCTCCTTGGCACAATGGGATGCCACAAGATCTGACCTCCAGGGACACTCAGGAGTTTCCATCCCAGATACACCACTTAGCAAAATGCTTCTACAAGGAGATGAGAAGTCTCCACCCTTTGCTTAAACTAAGAATGTTTGGTGTGGATAATTCTCCAGACGTGAGGGAAAAAGGAAGGAAAAAAAGGGGAAGAAAAAGGAAAAATGTAAATAATTTGGGGGATTAATTGGAATAAAGCAAAATAAATCACAGCCTTACACTTAGAGAAGTAGTAATTTATAAAATCACTGCTTTAGACTTTTAGAGAAGTAATTTACAGTCATTCATTTTAATAAACATCTTCGGGGGAGTAAGAAAGCATCCAGGGATCAAGAGACTTAGATTTCCTTCCCAGTTTTGGCATGTCCTTTTCTTTTGAGGAAACAACTTCCCTACAACTGCATTAACCTTCCCCTGTACAAGAAATGCTATAAAAGACAAACTCAGAGATGCTGCTGACCTGAATTTGTTCAGGTCTGTGTCCTAAGATCTAAAAAGCGATGGCTCAGCAAAACCAATATTATCTTGAAGTATTATTTGCCAGAGGGACTGGTTCTCCATAGAGCATACTAGAAAGCTCACTTCCCCATCTCCAGAATTAGGTATGAGTAGGAAAGATAAGGAAAAAAATAGTGGTCCAGGCAGTGGCTTTTTCAAGTTTAGAAGCGTCATCCACAGAGTGACACCCACTTGATTTCTGTGTTATAATAATGTTATTTCACAGTAACAATCAAGTTGGGCCTCTCACCTCTCAAGTGAAAATCAGACAAAACATTTGAGTCAAGACAGGAGGTAATATTATTTCTGAGAAACATACAATTTCCTACCCTTTAGGTGCTTTTGCACTGAAGAGCAGAAAAAAAGTCGATTCCTCACCGAGTTTAAAAAATCAGAGATTTAATCCACTGAGAATCTCACACAATGTATTAGAGTTTAAAAAAATGGATGCATGTACTTGTGTATGTAGAAATGTAATTTATACCTATGTTTATTCAGCTTATGCTGGCAAATAATACACAAGACCCTCATGGATCAGCAAATGACCTGCGCAAATCACACTGTGCAAATGACCTCCCCAAACATGATTCCTGTGGCTCTGCCCAGACAATTCCCAGCCATGGTTCCCAGGACCATTTTTAAAGGGCTACTTACATGTATCCATCTTATTTTGGAAGGGAAAAATGTTTAGTAATACAGCCAGGCTGGCTTAATCAACTTAAATGCCAAAGAACTGCCACCAACATGTTTTACAACCAGGAAAATGGTGGCCTGAGGTCTCCTGGACAACAGATGGAAAGTTTTAGCCAACCCCTTCAGCACCCAATTTCTACCAGCAAAGTATTTTTACAGCCTGAGAATCACTGCTGGAAAATATGCAAAAAGTGGAAGTAACCACACAGCACAGTTTCCTGAGCAATAATGAGTAAAAAAGGATCTTCTAAGGGTTTATTCCCATTTTACCACAATCTGTGGTGTACCTAAGGGGAGGGGGAAAAAAAGGCATAAAATAAAAGACCCAATGTTACTGGAGAATGAGCGACTGGAGAGTTATTGTGACTTGCAAAGCCTTCTGCCAGCCTCACAGATCAACACCCAGGACGAGTGGAATCTCCCCACTGAACCTGGGTCTATGCAACCATATCTGGACCCTTCCACCCCCAAGGCTCTCAGCAGATCCACTTGGTTAACAAACACAACAGAATTTTCACCAGGTCTCTGCAAGGAAAGCTTTTGTGTTGAGGGCTGGGAAAAAAAAATGGGAAAAATATTTAAAAGCAATAAATTTCCCATATAAATTCCTAATGAGTTCTTCTTGGTAGCTGTTACATGGGCAATATGGATCTCCCTTGATTCAGTAGCTCACTTCTGAGCTGTAAAACACCATGGGTGACAGCAACTACATGAATCCTGTGTTTCTGTACCACAGAAAAGACTGCAAAACCCAAACACCTTCTTATTGCTTAAAATTAGGAAAGCTGCAGTCCTCTTATAAAGCCACAGACTGGAGAGACCTTAAATCTCCTCCATTCCCCCCCTGCCATGGTCAGGGACACCTCCCACCAGCCCAGGTTGCTCCAAGCCCCATCCAACCTGGGCTGAGACACTGCCAGGGATGGGGCAGCCACAGCTTCTCTGGGAAACCTGGCACAGAGGCTCAAACCAAACAATTTCTTCTCACATCTCACCTCTATTTCCCCTCTTCCATCTGGAAACCCTTTCCCCTCATCCCACCCCTCCATCCCTTGTCCCAAGTCCCTCCCCAGCTTTCCTGGAGCCCCTTCAGGCACTGGAAGGTGCTCTGAGGTCTCCCCATTGCAGCCTTCTCTTCTCCAGTGCCCAGGCACTCAACTCCTGCCTCTCCATGGGGCAATGTTTTGCTGGAAAAAGCATATTCAGCTTCTCTTAATGCCAGCACTTAAAGAAGTCAAAGTCTGAGCAGTCTCTGCATTCCTGAAGTTCCTCCTTTCCCTCCCAGTGCCCGTACCCCAGGCCAGGAGCTCATCTCATGGGCTTCAAGATTTGGGGAGTTTCAACTTTCACCCAAGATGAGCAACAGGAGGGAGTTATTTTATCATTATTTTTTTTCACTTCCTTGATGAATTAAATTCCCCCCGTGGAAAATGACAAAGATCCACCCATAGATTCTTTTTCACCTGCCTGAAGCATTTAGCTTGTGATTCTCTTCAAAGAACATAATAAAGACATACAGCCTGGGAGTGAGAGAGGAAAGAGAAAGACTAATATGAGCAGATGGCTTTTTGTAGCTTTTACAGAGGAGTCAGGGTGCATTTCATATAATGACAAATGGACAGGGCAGCCAAGTAATGACTTCTTTGTGCCCAGAATTCAAATGCTGGCCCTCTGAGGAGGTTTGCTCGAGCACTCAAGTGCAGGCTGCTCCTTTTGTTGGACAATTCCTTACAATTCCTTCAGCAATATAGAAAGGAAAGGGAAAAAAAAAGAAAAAAGAAAAAAAAAAAAGATGCAGATCTATGTAAATAAAACAGCACTGAAGGGCAGAGGCAGGCACATGGAACAGAGAAAAATGCAGTGCTGCAGAAAAGAGGATTTTTCTTAGCAAAAGTGACTATTCCTATTTCTTACCCATGTCTGTGACTATTTTGCCTCTGCCATGGGTCTGTGCACTCCCTGCCTGCTGCAGGTTATGGTTCTGCTTCTCTGACCTTCCACGGGCTTGAACAACCTTATCCAGCACTTATGGAGCCCTCAAACATGAACAAAAGTTCCTTGAGCCTCTGCCCAAACCCCTGCCCTTTGTCACAGAATCCTTTGGACTGGGAAGGGACCTTAAAGCTCCTTCATTCCCAACCCTGCCATGGTCAGGGACACCTCCCACCAGCCCAGGTTGCTCCAAGCCCCATCCAACCTGGGCTGAGACACTGCCAGGGATGGGGCAGCCACAGCTTCTCTGGGAAACCTGGCACAGGGGCTCAAACCAAACAATTTCTTCTCTCATCTCACCTCAGTCTCCCCTCTTCCATCTGGAAACCCTTCCCCCTGATCCCATCCCTCCATCCCTTGTCCCAAGTCCCTCCCCAGCTTTCCTGGAGCCCCTTCAGGCACTGGAAGGTGCTCTAAGGTCTCCCCATTGCAGCCTTCTCTTCTCCAGGCTGAAAAACACCCAACTCTCCCATCCTTTTCTCAAAGGAGAGGTGAATTTATATTTGTCAACCAATGTAATGGTGGTTTAATTATCCTTAGGGGCAGAAGTAGAAACATTTGCGTCCTATGCCAAGTGCTATGGGTCTGGAAAGAAGCAGAGGAGGAAGCTGACTCCTGGTCTACCTGAAGAAAAAAAAAAATAAGAGTAACTGGAAGGAACAGCAGAAAGCAAGACATAAGACTCTGATTTCATTTCTCCCTGAAAACTCAGAGAATTACAACTTCCAGCACACCCAGCTGCCAGCTGGCAAGCTCAGAGGGCAATGCATTACATCAACTTCTGGATTTCTTCTGCAGCTTGATAAACAGAGCCTGGATCCTGCACCAGTGCCAGGGAACATAATTTCTATTAAAAGGGAAGGGCAAAGTACCTATAACTTTATGGAAAGCTGATAATTTAGGACTGGACTGGACTTTGCTTTGTAGCCTCTCAGTGCTTGCACACAGCACAGGGCTCAAGGGATGGATTTGCTTGCAGGTTTTCAGAACAGGGGAAAAAGAATGTATTTCCATCTAGATTTTCTGCTAATTAAATATGGCCTGACAAGGGCAGTGGCGGGAGATTTATATATTTTGCTGTGCATAAAATTGCTCTTTTTTTGGACATAGGATTCTGAGGAGGTAAATTGCAGCCATTCGGAGAAACAGGGAACTCCAAATCTTATTTAAAACAAATAGATTTTTGAGCAATGGTGTTCCAAGATTATTTCTCCAGCTTTTCCCAGGTCTCTCAAAATGCTTCTTTAGACAAAGGTGTTTCCTGCACCATGCTGAAATGCTCAGTTTGTGCTAAAGTCTAAAGTCAGGGGGAACAAATCCCAGTTTGGCATCCCAAAGTGACCCCAGGTGCCAAGCCTGAGACCCATCTAAAGGAAGCACAAAGATGAATGTGCAGCTTGTCCCATGCTGACGTCATTGCTCCTGGGTGACATCAGCAATGACGTCAGCAGAGCCAGGATCAGCAGTGATGCAATGGTGAGGACAAAGAGAGACATTTCCAGAAACTATTTGGCAAAATTTCCATTCCCAGCCACCACTGAAGAGCTCCCTGTGCTGGGCTGACCCAGGGTTGGTTTCAACTGAGAAATGGTAACAGCAGCAAAGGAGGATCCTGGGCTGCAGCCAATGTGCACCTCTGCCCCTGCTCAGCACCAAGAGAAGGGAGAGAAAGTTTTCTGGTCTGGTTTTCTCTGAAGAGAGGTTTTACCAGAGATTAAGTTTAGCCAGGAGAAAGAAAACATGAAGAAAGGAAAGGGATAGGAAAAGGGGAAAGGGAAACAAAAAAGGAGGCAGGCAGAGGCAGGCACATGGAACAGAGAAAAATGCAGTGCTGCAGAAAAGAGGATTTTTCTTAGCAAAAGTGACTATTCCTATTTCTTACCCATGTCTGTGACTATTTTGCCTCCCACCAAATATTTTGAGCATTCATTTTGCAGGCTCTTGCATTAAGCACTTCTGTAGATGTTGCAAGAAATAATCACACACTATTACCAGCCCCACTCACAACAGGCACCACACGCTCCGTTTTCCATCAACAAACTGATCCCAGAGCAACAACAACATCTGTGCTTCAGCCTTTCCAAGGCAGGGACAATTATCTGATCATTTCACCATTTGTAAGGGAGAAGGCAAAGAGGGTCAGGAAGGCTGGGGATGTTCAACATGGGCAAGGTGCCCAGTGGGGACACTGGAGGAGCAGCCAGTCCTCCAGGGATGGAGAGGGATGGAGAGGGAGGGATGGAGAGGGATGGAGAGGGAGGGATGGATGAAGGAATCATAGAATGGTAGGGGCTGGGACCTCTGGAGCTGATCCAGCAGGATCCCCCAGGGCAGGACACACAGAACACATCCAGGTGGGCTTGGAAAGGCTCCAGAGAAGGAGACTCCACAACCTCTCTGGGCAGCCTGGGCCAGGGCTCCCTCACCCTCACAGCAGAGAAGTTTCTCCTCAGCTGGAGCTGGAACTTCCTCTCTTCTCCCTTCAACCCATTCTTCCTTGTCCTACTCCTGGGCACCACTGAACAGAGATTGGCCCCTTCCTCTTGCCCCCCAGCCCTCAGATCTTGATGGACATTCAGAGATCCCCTCTCAGCCTTCTCTTCTCCAGGCTGAACAGCCCCAGGGCTCTCAGGCTTTCTTCCCAGCAGAGATGCTCAAGTCCCTTCAGCATCCTCAGAGCTCTCCCTTGGCCTCTCTCCAGCAGATCCCTGTCTCTCTGCAACTGGGGAGCCCCAAACTGGATCCAGTATCCCAGGTGTGGTCTCACCAGGGCAGAGCTGAGGGGGAGGAGAACCTCCCTGGACACACTTTTCCTGATGCACCTTTCTTGCCCATAAGGGCACATTGTTGACTGATGGAGAACTGTGAATTTTATGACAGATATTTGTAGATCAGATAAAAGTAAAAAACTCTTGCAAACACACTGCAAGGTCCCAGTGTGGGAGTCTCCCCTTGCACAGGGTGCCCCAGGGGGGACAAAGGAGATGCTGGAGTTCACTGCTCCCCCTCTCTTCATCCAATACCCTCCTCTCCTGCCAAATTAACCATGTTCAGAAATTTTCTTCTCCTGACATTGTGTCTTACCAAGCTTCACATTGTAACGAAGACAGGAATTTACTCAGTCATTATTTTCCCTGCCTGATGGTTCAAGGGTTTCCCCCTGCAGCTCCCTATTAGGCTGAAGCCAGGCAGCCATGCAGTAAACAGCCCTCTCACCAGGTCACTGCACATTATTCATTAGTTCTTCCAGAGTTCTCTTGCAGTCAGATTGATTCACTTTTTCTCCCATTTTCAGTCTCCCCATTCCCCTTCCCAAGCAAGGGGAAAGAGCTCCCATGCTGCCAACTGCCCATTAGCAACCCCTTGGGTGCCCTCAGCCAGACCCATGGGTTCCTTAAAGCAGCAGCTGCAACAAAACCATCTCCTAATCCTGCCCTGACTTCCAGTGCCCCTTCCCAATCCCACCTTCATCCCCAGTGGACTCATCAGGTTGGACCACCAAGTATTTACTGGTAGAGAAACATCCTCCTGCCACTCTGTTTGGCACATCAGATCAGTTTTGAGGGGAGATGGAGAGGAGATGGGAGGGAGAAATCCTTTGTTGTGAGGGTGCTGAGCCCCTGTGCCAGGTTTCCCAGAGAAGCTGTGGCTGCCCCATCCCTGGCAGTGTCTCAGCCCAGGTTGGATGGGGCTTGGAGCAACCTGGGCTGGTGGGAGGTGTCCCTGACCATGGCAGGGGGTGGCAATGGAGGAGCTTTAAGGTCCCTCCCAACCCAGACAACTCTGGGATTCTGATTTCCTGTTAAACACTCCTCACCAATATTGTCATTCCTGAGACCACTGGCAGCCCAAGGAGATCCAGCATCCCATCCCCAGTAAAAGGATGAAATGGAAATCAAAGCACTCATCTGAGAGCAGCAGTACCTGGAAGGCTGAAGAACACAGGAGTAAGGGATGAAGACCACAGGTGATCTGGGCTTGTGCTTGTCTTTGAGAGAAAAAAACCAGGACAGAGTATTTCTATGCCAGCATGGGACTTCTCTGTTTGATGCAAACACCAGATGTGAATTTTCTTGTCTGACACATCCTAAATGAGCCCATGGAGAGCTTAGCCAGGTCTGACCCATGCTGCATGCTTCCACACATACTCATTGTAGGAGAAGAAGTGACCTTCTTTGAAGTCTTTTCTAAAAATACAGTGACCTTTTGGGTACAGCAGTGAAATGGAACATGCAAACAAGAGGATGGTCACCACCAGTTCTATGAATTTTCCTTCTTAGCCCTTCAGCTTGGAAGTTCAGGCAGCCTTCATCTTGATGATCACAAAAGTGGGTCAGGCACAAGAATATTCTTAAAGAACTGAGCACTCCCTTGGGTTTGTATTTGACTTGGAATACAAAGTCCCTTGACTTTCTCCTCAGTGCCTGATTTAAGCTTACTGAGGGAAAGTCTAAGTTTGTACATTAAATTTTTAATTCAGTGTGGAGCAACCAACAGTACTTGGACATCAAATCATTTGCCTCCTTCTCCCCCCAGTCCCCCCACCAGCATTAAAGATAACATGGGAGAAAGCTAAAAATTGCTGATGTAAGGGGAAAAAAAAAAAAAAGAGAGACATTAAAAACAAGAAGAAAATATTACAAGAAGCCATCAAATCCATCATGATTCAAGTTCAAATCTTCCAGTTCCTCAGTACTTATACTGAAGAGGGGAATGTTCCTGAAGGAATCTGTGGTTAGTATTCCAGAGCTGGGCAGCCTGGAAGTGAACAAAGGAAAGGAGCAGGGAAAGACAGAATGATACAGGAGGCGGAAAGCTGAGTCCAGGAGCAATTTTGGAATGTATATTACTGAGATCAAGACAGAAAATGAGACAAACCCCTGTTTAAAAACACTAAAGGATGCCAAAGTTAGGTGTTTGAGGCTGAGCTACCCCCACTCCCAAAACAGCCTTCCCTTAAATCCCAGCTGCTGTTATTGCTGGGTATAAAACAACATAAAACAAAACAACAAAAAAAAATTAAAAGACCTTGAAAGGAATTAAAAAGAAAATTTAAAAAATAGGGTACCCTAGTTTCTAACATAAGGTGGTACCAAGCCTCCACCTCACCATCCCCTTCCAGAAGAGGAAGGAACCAGATGTTTTGCTGCTTACATTTCCTCTGGGTTTTGCCACTCCAAGTCAGAGTACCCCAGAGCTGTCTTCTCATCAGTTATAACTCTGCTGTTCCTCTCAAAAAGTCTCCAAATGAGGACCTCTGATCCACTGCTGAACCAGCAACTGACTGCCATTTGCCACTGATGCTGGCCAGCTGATAAATACTTAGGGGTAGACAAGTCTTTGAGGATGTTTTGTCTTCTACATCCTCTTCTTTTATTTCACTGCTTATAAGGTTTCACCTTCTCCTGTCACCATCAGAGGATAACAACCAGGTCAGCCTCTGGATGTTGGGTTTCCCTGCCAGCTGCAGGATGTAATCTCACCTCGGGTGTCACCCAAAGCTTCCTCTGCACCTTGGCCTTCAGCAGCTCCAGGAGGTGAGCTCTTGCTGAAGCTGCAGCCTCTTGGCCTCGTCCCTCTCTTTTTTCCCCCTGTTCTCTTCCAGACCCTGGAGAAGCTCATCTTAAAGGAGTTCAACCTGACTTAGAAATCACCCCTGCCTGATTTTCTGCCAGCAAGAAGCAGCTGTCAGCCCATATCTATCTCTTGGATCATTTTTTGCATTCATGCAAAACGGTGGCCTTAGAGCTCCAGACCAGTGCTAAACATCCTCCTCCTGCTTTCATTTCTTGGCTTCTCTCCATGCTAAAGAAGAAGGAGCTGATCATATCTTTGCCTTCCACCCCCAAGGTACACACAAAAATCGTGTTTGGTAGCAGCTCTGCCCTCCTGCCCAGTGCAAGCATCCAGGTTCAGTCTGCTCTGAAATCCTCCTTCCAACTTCCTGCAAGAATGGTTGATTAAAAAAAAACAAAAAAACCACCACCAAACAAAAAATCAGATGCAGCTTCTCTGTAGGGTTAAACTCTGGTGTGATGTCTGAATTCAGCAATGCTCTCTTTCCTGCAAGCTTTTCTTCTTCCCTGACACTTCCTATCAGTAGCACAGACTTCTCCTGGCTTGTTATTTCAGATGGGCTGGGACTGAAACATCTATCCTGCCAGGTGCCCTTGAGTACTCAATAAATTAAACAGCAGATATACTTTCATGTAGACTGAACACAAGGGAACCGCACTCGTTTTATTATTTTATTCTTTTTTTTTTTTTTTTACTTGAAGTACTGCCTCCCTGCACTTGTTGAAATGATATCACAGCATCCAAGGATTATATTAGGAGTGCTGTGATTACTTCATGGGGAGAGACTGCAGATCCAGCCCCAACTGAAGCTGTGTCCTTATGGCAGCCTCAGGTGAGTAAGGCACCGAGTGTGGGCACCATATCCCCAAAGCTCTGAGCTGGAGCAGCCCTGATGAGCACAGAATCAGAGAATAATTGGGGTTGGGAGGTCCCTCTGAAGGTCACCCAGTGCCACCCCCCTGCAGTATCAGGGACACCCTCACCTAGATCAGGTTGCTCAGAGCCTCCTCAAGCCTCACCTTGAATATCTCCAGGGATGAGACCTCAACCACCTCCCTGGGCACCCTGGGCCATTGTGCCACTGCCCTCCTGGGACACAACTTGTTCCTCACATCCAATCTAAATCTGTTTTTCTCTAATTTAAACCCATTGCCCCTCATCCTATCCCTCCAGCCCCTTGCACACAGTCCCTCTGTAGCCCCTCAGACACTGGAAGGTCACTGTTAGGTCTCCATGGAGCCTCCTCCTCTTCTCCAGGCTGAGCAACTCCAGCTCCCTCAGCCTGTCCTCATGGGAGTAGTGTTCCATCCCCCCCATGTCATAAATGCCAGGTGACAAGGGCTGAGCAGATAAAGAGCTCAGACTGCTTTTGAGAGCTGCAATTAAATTTATAAAGAAATTCCAAGTCCAACTCTTGTGCAGACCCTCCCCATATTCCTCCATTCGCTCTTGCTCAATGACAAGATGGACAACTCCCCACCAGCATGAGGATCATGGCACAAGAGCACATCAAAATCACCTCAATATATATTTTATATCTAAATGATGCCCCTCTGCATTGTGTCACTAAGCAAGGAGGACTTTGAAGCTATGGTGCTTCCTTCTCTCCTTTCACATCCTTCCCAGCTGACTGACCAAGCAATGCTGACACAGCACCAGGCTCTCCTGGGACAGGGTGCTTGGTCTTCTTTGATTTCTCTGCGACTATGAGCACTTGTTCACCCAAACATTTCACTCCTAAAGTCTCAGAAAGTCTTTCCCCACTTTTTTGGAAGACCAGTTTGAGCATCTGTGAGATCCTCAGTGCTACGAATGTCCCCAGACAAATCCCCAAATGGTGGCAACCAGAAGTTGGCTGCCACACATCTGCATGGACATGGCATCACCATCAGGAAACCAGACTGATCTCTGGAAGCCCCTGCTTAAGGGTTTCACAGGAAACCAAGAAGCAAATTCTGTGGTTTTTACTGCAGGGCTTATGTGATGTGAAGGGTGACATGGAGTGGCTTTGACATGGAGAAGTCATGCTGGAAATAAAACAAAGATTTCTACCAATTAGAAATCCATAGGAACACCAGAAGAGCCACAAATGTCTCCAAAACCAGAAGACCAGAAAAAGCATCCAATAAATGAGCAGTGTGGGAGGGATCCTAATCAGGCACTGGGGAACTCAATTCCCTTCTCCTTGGCTCTCACCCTTGTTGCCTGCTCAAGGCTTCTCCACTGCCACTACATCAAGTCAGGCTGTTCCCACAAATCCCACAGGCAAAGAATAGCATTTGGGGGAGGGATAGGAATTATTTTTGCTGCAGCCAGCCCCTGGCAGCACACGGATCAGTTCTGAGCTCAAGGCACAGCCAGTATGCAAATCCAGAAGCAAAAGTACCAGGAGAAAGGCACACTTAATTAACTCCCCAAATGCCTGCTCTTTCCATTTTTTTTTTTCCCTGTGCATTTTAACACGTGTTGATACACTGGTAAATTGGAAGGTTTAACCTTAGGTTAAAAATCCCTCGGGTTCTGTGAAGATAATAAATAAGCAAAGATGTGAACTGAATAAATAGCTACCTGCAGGTGAGTACACTGTGCATGGGTGCCTGGCAGTGTTCACTCTGGAAACAGCAGTTCACATTTTCTCTCTGAAACCCTCAGTAACATCAGAATAATAATTTTTTTTCCTTTAAAAAAAAAAAAAAAAAAAAAAAAAAAGTAATTTCTCAAATGTGTCTCTTAGTTATAGCAGGAACCTGAACAGACAGAGTCACAGACTTGCACGATTTGGGATTTCCATTCAGAATCATCATCCCCATCACAACCTGTAATCAGGAGAGACTCAAAAGAGACTTCCTGGACCAGATATTCTCTTTGAAGGCGTGTTCATATCCTCTGGATTCATGATTGCAGAGAATAAGGAGTGAATCTGTAATTGCTGGTGATTTGTTTTAATGTCTTTTCTATCAGGTTTCTTTCTTTCTGCCTTCCTCTGCAAAAAAGCTTATGCATTAATTCTCTTTAAAGATTCAACAAGGCTTCTTTTGCTGCCCCATCCCTCACAGACGGTTATTAAAAAGAATGGAAATCTCAGAGAGATGAGAACAAAGCAAAGAAATCCTTCTCTAAGCAGCAAACCCCAAGCAAGATGTGAAGCCTTGGGGCAACCTCAGATCC
The DNA here is from genome assembly GCA_023637945.1 of Phaethornis superciliosus. Classification (NCBI taxonomy): domain Eukaryota; kingdom Metazoa; phylum Chordata; class Aves; order Apodiformes; family Trochilidae; genus Phaethornis; species Phaethornis superciliosus. The sequence goes on along the minus strand of JAJQWJ010000006.1, from coordinate 41,350,401 downwards.
ACAAGTGGCAACCCAAGCTGCTCACATCACGTTGTACTCAATGCCAAGCAGAATAAACCACTCATATCTGCTCTTGGTGAAGTTTCCCCAATGTTCCAGACACTTGGAAGCTTTGCGAGCCATTCACAAGACATGACTGCACATTTTAACACTTCCCAATCCATTCATGAAGTTCAGGGGACTGGCAGAGTGGTCCCATGTCCACCCCCAGCAATGGCAAGCAAAGGTCTGGCAAGCTGCAGTCTAAGGTGTTGTCCTGCTTTGGGCCAGGATAAAGGTGATTTTCTGTCTTGTACTTTTGCTTTCAGCTCAGTCTCTTGTAAGTAGCTGCACTGCTGAAATGAACAGCAAGTTTCTCAGACAGTGTCTGCTTCTGGGACTGATCCCACTCAATATTTACAGTTACAGCCAGAGACTGGTGTGCAGAGCCAAGGAACTGCTCAGCTCTGAGGAACATTTTGCCCTCTGGAAGGAGAAAAGGAGTAAAGAGGTCCCACCTGAACCCCTCCTTTGGGGAGGAACAGACAAGATAAATGACCAAAACTGACCAAACAGAGTATTCCATCCCATACACCTCATACTCAGGATAAATTTGAGAGATCACAAGGGTCAAACCCCTTCCTGCTTCCCCTTCTTCCCCTGTCCCTGTTTGCTTCAGCATCCTGGGAGGATCCCATCCATTCCTCTGCCTGTGCTCCTGATCCATCCCAGCCTGAATCTGTGTGTTCCTGCCTCCAGCTCCCAACTGCTGCTGACTCCAGGATTCCAGCCTGGACTTTCCCAGGGCTGCCCTGCAGCCTCGGTGGGGATGTGAGAGTTATTGGGGGAGAGGGGAGAGGAATGTGGGATCATTTCTCTGTATATTTGTATAGATTTAATAACTTTTCCTTTTTATCATGACTGTTCCATTAAAGTTGTGTAGTTTAGTTCCCAAACCATAAATCTCTCTCCCTTATTCTCTCTCCTTCCTTTATCAGGGAGGGGAGGGGGATTAATAGAGAGCACCTGGCATTGGGTTTAATTGCCAGGCAGTGTTAAACCCTGACAGGTGTCTGCTGCCAGCCCTAAGGAAAAGAGCAGAAAAGTTGTCAGGAGAGCCAAAAAATAAGCAACTAGAAAGTGATTTCAATTAATGTGTCAAAATCTGGCTATAACTGAGGACTGGCATGACCATAAACAGGAGCAGAAAAAGTTCTGGCTGTGGGATAGAACAATACTTTCTGAACACCTGGAGCTAAAAAAAAATACTACTGAGCCAACTGTCCCCTGGGATGCATCCAAAGCACTGGGACCATCAGGTCAAAGGAGGGGATTCTGCTCCTCTCCTCTGCTCTCATGAGACATACACACACACCCCCTTGCAGTATTGTGTCCAGCTCTGTAGCTTCCAACATGAGAAGAGGACAGAACTCATGGAGCAACTCCAGAGGAGTCCATAAGGATTATCAGAGGACTGGAGAACCTCTGCTATGGAGAGAGGCTGAGAGATGAAGTTGTTGAGCCTGGAGAAAAGAAGGTTCTGGGGAGACCTTAGAGCACCTTCCAGTGCCTGAAGGGGCTCCAGGAAAGCTGGGGAGGGACTTTTTGCAAGAGCATGTAGCACTAGGATGAGGAGGAACAGTTATAAGCTGAAAGAAGGTAGATTTAGGTTAGACATTAGGAAAAAAATATTTCCTGTGAAGGTGGTGAGACACTGACACAGGTTGCCCAGAGGACTTGTGGATGCCCCATCCTTGGAAGCATTAAATACTGGATGGGGCTTTGAGCTACCTGGGTGAGTGGGAGGTGTCCCTGCCTATGCAGGTGGGTTTGGAACTGAATGATCTTTAAGGTCCCTTCCAACCCAACCCATTCTGTGATTCTGTGACTCTGTTTCTTTTAATACCAGATGCCAGGCTTGAACCTCACTTCACTCAATGGCCTCATGAAAGCAATTAGTCTGCTGAATAACTCCACCTCTGAGCAGGGAAATTTCAATCAATCCCCCATTGACTTCACACACACCCCCAACCCCCCCCCAAAATGTAATCTCCTCATGAAGTTTCAGTTTCAACAAATCAGCTTTTCCCCGACAGCTCGACACAGCTTTAGCAGCCAATGGTTTGTTATCTGCTAAAGCCCCATGGAAAGCTTCAGGCTGACAAATCTCTTCCTGCAGCACATGCAGGGCACGTATCCCTTGAGACTTTTTCCACTAAAAAGGCTCTTGCTTTCATTTTTGCCCAGAACTCTCCCTTTCCTCAACCGCAGTGACAAAAGGATGGCTCCAGCATCACCTTTTGCAGAAGATGCTATAACCTAATATGAGGCATCCTGCAGCTGTAATGGCAAAAATAAATAAATAAATAAATAAAATCACCTTTTTATAATCCAAGGCAGCTGAAAAAATGGTTGTGTCTACACTGCTAAAGGCATCTGCCTCTGGAAGAAATCCCTGGAGCCACATGAAATACTGATTTACAGGACTCCAAGCTGGAGCTCTCTGGAGTAATGCATAGCTCTCCTCCATGTGGCACATAATTAAAATACTTTAAAAATGAATTCATTGCAAGGCCTCCTCTGTTAAAGGCAGGGCTGTGGTGCAGGGGGGGGGAGGTGGAGGGTGGGTTGGAAAGCAGAAAACAAGGTTGCATGATGTATCATCAAGGGCAGAGATAAGAAGTCTTCAGCCCACTCTACTCGGGGCTTGTCAGACCACACCTGGAGTGTTGGGTTCAGGTTTGGTCCCTGCTCTACAGAAAAAGTATGGAGAGGGTCCTGAGAAGAGCCACGAGGATGATCAGAGGACTGAACTAAGTGGGTTTGGTCAGCCTGGAGAAGAGAAGCTGAGGGGAGACCTCCTGCCCATGATCCAGGACTTAAAGGGGGGTACAGAGCAGATGGAGACTCCCTATGGACAAGGAGTCCCATGGACAAGACAAGGGGCAATGGGCACAAGTTGCTCCTGGGCAGATTCCCATTGGACACCAGAGGAAAATGTTTCCCCATGAGGACAGTCAGAGCTTGGAATGGTCTCCCAGGGGAAGGGGTGGATTCCCCCACTCTGGAAAATTCTCTTTTAATTACATAAAAAGTCTTGTTATTCAAGTCAAAGGACTCATGTGGATAACCAGGACAAAGGAGAAGACTTCAGTGCAGGAGGCAATAGAGTGACAGTGATAAAATTGCACTTTTCTCAATAGGATATGTTGCTTTGGTAACAATACGAAGCATTTAAGGATTAAAAGGCAGCTTTTTGTTTACAGGATCTAGAGAAGATATTTATTTTCAGGGAGCAGCTGCTGCTTTTTCATAAAGTGACTCTCCAACAGAAATATTGCAGCAGACTGGTACAGTCAGGATCAGCCTAATGTCTGTGAAGTTTGTAGACTGGCAAATGCAGCACTATTCTCCTAGTATGTGAATCACCAATAAACCAAATTGCCCATCTCCAGTTTTATTAGAACTGCAAGTTAAGCCAGGCTGGAAAGAAGGATCTAGAGGTGGGTAAAAAAAAAAAAAAAAAAAATTCCACAGATTGCCCCATTTTAATAAAACGTTCACCTGTAGATGTCATTTTTCCCATTTATCAAGATTTGTGGGTTTTTCTCCCTGTATCTTCTCATGCTCTGCTTTAATATCTTGGATTCCATTCTTCCATTCCCCAAAAGCAAAGTATATGGCCCACTCAGAAATAAATGTGAAGAACAGCAGGCAATGATGCCTGCAGAGCCCAGAACTAACAGCACGAGTCCTCCTCTGCTATGAATTAGGATTTTAATGCCTTCTGCTGGACAATACCAGCCTCCAGGATGCTACCCTGCCAAGGGTACTTGAATTTCTACCATTAGCTGAGGCTTCACCAGCTCCATAACACAAAAATGTTTATTGCTTGTGAGCAGGTTATAGGGACACAAGTTCCAGATCCTTCACAAAATCCACTTGGTGGCACCTGACCAAGGCACAGGTTGATCTGTCCTGTGTTTCCCACAAATGCAATGTTCTGCTCAACACAGACAAATCAAATTGCTGGCCTATCAATTAATTAAAAAGTAACCATCACTGACCCAAGCCCAGACACACCTCCCACCAGCCCAGGTTGCTCCAAGCCCCATCCAACCTGGGCTGAGACACTGCCAGGGATGGGGCAGCCACAGCTTCTCTGGGAAACCTGGCACAGGGGCTCAGCACCCTCACACCAAACAATTTCTTCCTCACATCTCATCTCCATCTCCCCTCTTCCAGCTGAAAACCCTTCCTCCTCATCCCATCAATCCAGGTCCCTGTAAAAAGTCCCTCTCCAAAGAAAGGACAACACTGGAAGAAATCACAGCCATGGGAAGGATGGTTTGGGGCAAAGCTAGGAAGAAGGCAAGGGTAAGGAGGGTCATAGGGGATCTTCTGGGAGATCTCATCTCTATTTGCCTTCTTGCAGCTGGAAACCCTTCCCCAGGACTCAAAAGAAACACACAGGAAAAAAAAGGGAATAGAATGGGTGCCTGGGAATAACACTCTTCACTGGAGGAAAGACTTGAGTTTTCCTTCCTAAAATAGCAGGGCAAATACTGCCAGCTCCCCAGCAGGGCAGGCTCTACCCTTTAGTCCCATCAACTCCCATTTTTTCATGGGGCTCTCCTGGCTGTGGGAGGTGTAACCTCTGCCACCCCAGAGCAAGCCTGGCTGAAGTCCTTCTAGCAAAAGAGGTGGGGAACAGGAGTAACCCCAAGGTGGGAACAGCACCCCTGAAGCACCCTGAGCACAGAAAAGAAGGCCACAACTGAGGTCCCATACCAAGGGCTCAGGTAGGTCTTCTGTGGGGCTGCCAGAGCTTTCTGGACATGCTCAGGTTGGTTCTCATCAGGTTCTGGAGTAATGAGAACTGAGATGGGCAGAGGGAAGCTGCTGCTGGGTTGATGGGCAGAAGCAGGAGGAGGATTTCCAAGGGGAACTTAGGGAGTTTCCCAGACACCCACCTTGTTGGGAAGGTGTACTGCATCTCCCATGTCCTCATCTCCATCAGTCTAGGGGTGAGGGATGGAGGGAACAGCACACTTCTGCAATGCTGAGGCAAGCAAAGGTGAGCAAAGACCACTCTTCCTACTGCCAGGAGCCAGGAGAGCAAAAAAAAAACTGGTATGAACCTAGAAACTCAAATATCCTTAATCCACTGGGTATGACTTCCCCAGGATGACTCTGGGGTGGACACTGGTGGTGAAAGAAATGGAGAACAGGAAGAGAAAGACCACCAGGACCCTGCAGCAGGCACAGGTGGAACTCTGAGAAAATGCTGGAAAAGCAGAGGGGTTAAAGAAGAGTCACAAAAATCAGAAAAACTTGCTTGAGAAAGGAAAGGCAAAGGCTGTTCACTAAGGGAAGTCTGAGGACACAAAATGTGATGAAGATGGAGTTAATTTTATTGCAATTAAGACAAAGAGGTCCATTAAGCCTGTAACCTATGGAGCCTGGGTCTGTATTTTTTCAACCCCAATGCAATGCTACTCTGTCAGAATGACAGGAATTTGCTCTCTCTAAACTCCTTGCCACCTCTGACATACTTTATTTTTGCCAGTTGGCTTAACCTGACAATAAAAATCTCCCAAACCTCACCACAGACTCGTGGTTCCAGCTAAGGCAAGGCACAGGTTTCCACTGGCTGTGCATCATCCTCTCCTTCATGTTCACCATCACAGACAAGAGCATCCCTCATCCTGATGTGGGGTAACACAAGATAGAATAGAAAATTTCTGCTTTTCCTCTGACACCAATTTTTCTAAAATGATTTGCATGACTTGATGCCAGGTGTAAGGAAGCAATAAGTCCCATTCATTTCTTTTCCATTTTAGTAAAATTTCATCAGGATTGGAAGGTTTCCCTAAAAGCTTAGAGTCTGGAGAAACAATATTTTTACCAGAAATATTGTTCTAACAAAGAGCACATCAGATTCTTAATAATGTCTAATAATATCTCATGGTTTTTTGCTGAGTGCTAAGAGAATACTTGATGAAATACAAAAGTGTGAAGGCACCCAGGCAGCTTCTAGGACCTGGGAGCTGTAGGAAGGGTTTCAAAAGCTGTAGCATGCTGGTAAAAAACAGAAGTTGTTAATGTGTACTATGGCTCTGTCTCCCTGGAAGCAGTTCAAGAGAATTTAAAGCTCTCTTCCAAACTGGGTTTATTGCCTAAAGCAAGAGAACAGATCAGGGAACAATTTGTCAGGTTTTCTATTTCAGCATTTTATAGAATCCCAGACTGGTTTGGGTTGGGAGGGACCTTAAAGCTCCTCCATTCCCCCCCCTGCCATGGGCAGGGACACCTCCCACCAGCCCAGGTTGCTCCAAGCCCCATCCAACCTGGGCTGAGACACTGCCAGGGATGGGGCAGCCACAGCTTCTCTGGGAAACCTGGCACAGGGGCTCAGCACCCTCACACCAAACTATTTCATGGCTCAAATCTCTTTCCATTCTGTCTCATCTAGAAATTCCATCACAGCTGCACTTCACACTCCTGCCACCCAGGAGTAGGGATCCAACAGATCAGCTCAAAATACCCCCATACCTGCTTTAATAGATAAATTATTTTATTTGCCCACTTCTAATGGTTTTTGTGTGTCCCACACCCTGCCCGGGAAGGGGAGATTTAGATCACAGAATAATTGGGGTTGGGAGGTCCCTCTGAAGGTCACCCAGTGCCACCCCCCTGCAGTATCAGGGACACCCTCACCTAGATCAGGTTGCTCAGAGCCTCCTCAAGCCTCACCTTGAATATCTCCAGGGATGAGACCTCAACCACCTCCCTGGGCACCCTGGGCCATTGTTCCACTGCCCTCCTGGGACACAACTTGTTCCTCACATCCAAGCTAAAGCTCCTCTTCTCTAATGGTCTTAGGTTTGAGCCAGCATAATTGTAATTCGTCTAATAAATTGCATCATTTCACAGGCATGAATGACCACCAAGCCCTCTAACAAAATCCTTCACATTGTATTTTCTCCACTTGCTGTTACACAGAGCCTAACAGATCATATAGAACTGCAGAACAATTGCATTCTGGATAAAGTACACTTTAAAAACAGATTTTTTCAATAGTGTTAGAAAGACATCGATAGAAGCCAACACTCACTCTTGAGATTAACCACATTTGTCTATAAAAAAAATTGAGTCCTGACTATTGGTTCTTTCTCTCCTTTTTTGACTTTATTAAGACAACTTTAGGAGCCAATATATCCTCACCAGGAAGTCACTCAGACAGATCAAGTCACTTTAATCTCTTTTTTGATAGACTACACAGATTGTGTTCCTGAGGCCTCTTACCATAATGTATTTTCCACAGCCCCAAGGCCATTCTATGAATTTTTTTTTCCCTTTTCTGCCAATTTTTCCATGGTCCTTTTTTAAAAAATCGAGTCTTCTCAGCTAAGCACTGTATCATAACATCAGTCAAAGCAATGATTTTTTGAAGGATGAATCTCACTATGAGGGCACTGCTTGAGCACAAGGACAAGGCTGACTTTACAGAACCGTGCTCGTGTGAGCTTTATTTCCTGCAGAATCACCCAAACTCATGCCAAAGGTTAAGAAAATGAATAAATAAAATCCAGCCTGATGTTCCCAGAGAGCAATTTCCCAATACACAATTCCAGTTTTCCAAACCTACCGAAATAACAGTGTTTTGCACAATTAAGCTGCCCCTAAAAACCAGTTACAAGCCTTGGCCAAAGCTATCTACAAACCTAAAATTTTGAATATTGCTACAAAAACATGCAGGCTTAATAAAATGAATCAACAACATGACTCTAAGAAACAGATTTCATAGGATGGTTTTGGTTGGAAAAGACTTTTTTTGAGATCCTCAAGTCCAGCTGTCAATCCAGCAGTGCCCAGGCCCCCCCTGCCCCATGTCCCTCAGCACCACATCTCCAGGGCTCTGAAACCCCTCCAGGGATGATGGGGACTCCAGCCCTGCCCTGGGCAGCCTGGAAAAAATTGTTCCCAAGCTCCAACCCAAACATTCCCTGGAGTTTCCATTCCTAGACTGGAATAATGGAATCATTTTGGTTGGAAAAAATCTTTGAAGATCATCACATCCAACTGTTCACCCAGCACTGCAAAGGCCACCACTAAATGGGATGGGGAAAGGGATGGGGGTGGGAAAGAGATGGGTTGGGGATGGGGATGGGGATGAGGATGGGGATGGGGATGGGGATGGGGATGGGGATGGAGATGGGGATGGAGATGGGGAAGTCCAGGCCCTGACAACCCTTGCCAGGGAGAAATTCTGCCCCAGCTCCAACCTAAACCTCCCCTGGCACAACTTGAGGCTCTTTCCTCTTGTCCCATCCCTTGTTCCTTGGGAGCAGAGCCCGACCCCCCCTGGCTCCAACCTCCTCTCAGGGGGTGTCAGAGAGCCAGAAGGTCTCCCCTCAGCCTCCTCTGCTCCAGGATCAACACCCCCAGCTCCCTCAGCTGCTCCTGGGCAGACTTCTGCTCCAGACCCTTCCCCAGCTCCATTGCCCTTCTCTGGACACACTCCAGCCCCTCAATGTCCTTCTTGTCCTCAGGGGCCCAGAACTCACCCCAGGATTTGAGGTGCAGCCTCCCCAGTGCCCAGCACAGGGGGATGAGCCCTGCCCTGCTCCTGCTGCCCACCCCAGGGATGGTCCCAGCCAGGATGCTGGTGGCCTTCTTGGCTACCTGGGCACACCCTGGCTCATGTTCAGCTGCTGGTGACCAGCACCTCCAGGTCCTTTTCCATCAGTCATTTTCCAACCCCAAGCCTGGAGCGTGGCCTTTGCTTGGTGTGACCCAAGTGCAGGACCCATCACTTGGCCATGTTGAACCTCACAGAAATTTGCCCTTGGCCCACTGATCCGGGCTGTAGATCCAGATGCATATGTAGATTTAATTGATCCAAGCTGTCCAGATCCTTTAGCAGAGCCTTCCTACCCTCAGGCAGATCAACATTCCCACCCAGCTCGGTGTCATCTGAAGCTGGCATCAAACAAACTGGATTTATGGTTTTACCAAGTAATATTGCCAATATTGGGATGATGTTTATTTTCAGGCCCCGGTATTTTTGTAATTACATCTGGTTTTCTTTTGGGTCTACTGCTGCCTGGGAAACTTTTAAGATGGCGTTATTTGGTTTTTTTAATAATCTGAAAAAAAAAAAAACCAACTGCAAATGTGCAACTCTTCATCAATCATGTCTATATGCAATAATGTTTGTCAACCACAAATATATTCCTGTAAAAGACTGGTGAAAAGGGATTAAGTGAACAGTGTATTATTTGGATGGGAAAAAAAAAACAAAAAAATCAAACCAAAACAAAATAACAACAAAAAAAAAACACTGCAGGAAAAAAAATCTTAGGCCTATAACAGTACTTAAACTTTCTTGAAGTAGCATCCAAGTTCAGAGCAAGTGGTTCCTGGTTATGGAAATCAGATGTCGAGTGAAATCCCTAGATTCCTTTTATGCCAACTGGGGAGGGCTGGGTGCCTAAATTCCAGATGCACAGCTCGAAAACTGAGAAGGGATTTTCTGTCGGAAGAGGCTTATGTCAAGCAAGAAAGAAAAACCCTAGAAGAAAGTATCTTTCAGTCAGTCTTAGCTCGCTAATACTGGGCCACATTTAGACATCTCTTCCAAATAAAGACTCAGCACAAAAATCCCTTGGACTTAGGCTTCTAAATCATCATATTTAGGTGCAGACAAATGGCTGTTTTCTTTTCAGCTCAGTTGCTGGGAAGAGCAACTTGGAGTGAAAGCAGATTAGAGAGGAAGGGAAAAAGGAAGTTTCTTTTCAAAGAAAGGAGTTTTCTGGCTTCAACAGATAAACCTCAGACTACATCTGTCAGAGGCTTCAGAAATTCAATGTTTCTTCAGATTACATGGAGCTGGACTCAATGGACTTGGATTTTTACCCACTGAGAAATCCCAACTTGCAAATTGTCCTCAGATCAGGAATTATCCCAGCCTTGGGAGAGCAGCTGAAGTCCCACAAGGGCAGCTGGACACCTGGCAATAACTTTCTGCACTGGAAGTCTGGGGGTGCACAAGAAGCACCTGAAGTCCTCTTCTTTATTTTCTTATTACCCAAACCCAAGTGCCAGGGTTTGGGTAATAAGAAAATCAATCTTGATTCTGGCACCCCACACAGAGCAAGATATCCATATTTATTGCCTAAAAAAGCTAAACTGCATTCTAAGCACATGTTTCTAATAGACATATATCCTCACATGCCAGATTGCAGCATGAAAGTGAAGATCATAAAACTGCTAGCAACCAAATATAGCCATTTGAAATGGAAATATCTTTGAATATCAGCTCCAGTTCTGGCTCCAGTGTAATGAGTTTTCCAAAAGTAAGTCTGGATTGTTTCTACGAAAAAAAAATATACAGCAGATTTGTTTACACCACTTGGGACAGACGATTGCTTTTTCAGAAAGGGAAACTAATGCATCTGTTGAATGCAGATAAAAAAACATTTGCAGTTCTTCTAGGCTCCAAGTCCTCCATTTAGCTATGCAAATGGGCATTGGAGTCTGCGTGTCTTGCACACACAAAGGTGTTTACATATATATTTTCTGCTTAAGTAAACCCAGTGCCCAGTTTAGTATCTGTTCTCAGTGTGTGTGGAAGTGTCCAGATGAAAAGACCAAACCTATACAAGTCAAGAATGCCAAGATTTTCATTTTTTAAAAGTATAACTCGTTGTAGATGCCAGGGAAATAATGCATTAAAGAGGTTTTATTAAAAATCCAGAGTCTAACCATGCCTAAATCCACATCTGAACAAGTCCTGAGCACCCCAGCACTTTTGTGCAACTCCTACTGATAGCCAAGCTGCTAGGAATTGTTCCTAACTTAATAAAACATGTAGGATGTCTACAAAATGTATTAATTGAAGCACTCAGGATCTCATTAAGTCCATGAATATAATGGGGGGTTGATTAGGCAGTTTGCTAAACATCTATTCCTCCATCTTCTCACCTGACTGACTGAAGTTAGCACCTCCTCAGGTACCTGTCACATAAGAACTGTTGGTGAACCCTTATTCCAGGAATAAGATGTTAAACTAATCCTGGAACACTGTGAGGTTAACTGGGGAAGGATTCAGTTCCTACAGCAAAATGAAATTTTAAAATGACTAATTGATTAAAAATTACAATTAAAATTGTAGACCAACAACATCCCCTACCTAAATCCAGAGCTTCTTGTTGTTTCCTCTGAAGGAAGAACAAAAATCCCAGAGTGTCAGGTGGGAAGGGACCCCAAGGCCCATCTGCTCCAACCCTTCTCAGATTCTTGTTGATCTGAGATGTCTCAGCACCCCCTGGAGCTGAGACTTCCAACTTTCCAGAGTGGGGGAATTCACCCCTTCCCCTGGGAGACCATTCCAAGCTCTGACTGTCCTCATGGGGAAACATTTTCCTCTGGTGTTCAAAACCAGGACAGACACAAGGTTCATTAATTTAAAGCTCCCTGTAGAACTTTAAATCTCAGTTTAGTCACTCTGCTTCCCTTCTGGAAGGGCACTCTTTGACTGCCTTCACACAATATTATTTTTTATTTATTTATTATTTACATCTCTCAGGAGGTATTACTTTCTTCTTTGTCATACCTTATTTATCAATCAACACCTTCCCACTTCCAGCTGGCCTACAGCTCTTGGAAGGTGGATGATTATACTGGGAGCAACAGAATCAGCTCCAAGGCTGCTAATATTGCACAGCCCTCTAAACATCCTAGTCCTGGGATGCCAGGGGAGAGCTTTTTGCTTTGGAGATCTCTGCCATGAGAAGTTTCTGAATCCCTCAGAAAGTAACCAACCACACAATGCTAACACAATTCTCCAGCTGTTAGACATGAGCAATAACACTTTTTCCCAATATTCATCTGCCTTGTCTACCATATGTTGCATTTTAGTGCAAACAGCCTCCTGCTATTTTCACCACAGTTTAAACACTTAAGTGATTGTTTGGTGAGAAAGTGAAGCATGTTGCACAGAGCTGTAAGAATAATTGATTTCTTTGGTTTGTTAGTCAAACCAATGGCACTGGCTGAGGGGAAGAGAGGAACTTACTCCAGGTTAAATAAAAACAGTAGAAAAGGAGGAGAAACTCAGCAGGGGAAATTTCCTGAGCTAACAGTGCCATCTCAGTTCAAAACCCTTTTCTACTCCACCAGTTCAGAAGCCATTTGAGCCATGGCTACACATTAAATAAAGATCTGAATAGGATCTTGTGCACCCTGGATGAATAACCCAAGCCCTGGAAGGCAGCAAGGGAAGAAGCTGTACTCATTTTATTTGAGACTCACAACTCCAACTCACAGAACCTACATTTCATGCAAGTCTCCGTATGCACAGCTCAACACTTTGGCTCCAGCTAACCTAGACAGAAAACACTGACAGAGAGACTTAGTTATGACAGAGCAGATGAACATGAATAAAATCTACCCATGAATCTCCCCGAGCATTTGGAGGAGGATTTTCCAGCTTCAATTTCTGTCTGCAGTAGTAAATAAAGCTGGGTAAGTGCTGCTCCCTGGCCTGCAGCTACACAGGAAAGCACAACTCATGTCTATGTACTTACACTTTCTCAAAAAGGGAAAAAAAAAAAAAAAGAAAAAAAAAAAAAAAAGCAAGTGGCCAGCTCCAAACTGCCCAGAAATCAGGGGTTTTTTGCACATACTTCCCTGAGAATTAATCAACAAAATGAAATTATTATCACTTCACAAATACAGCCTGCAAACTTCTGCTGCTCGGTGTCACGCAGGAGCAATCAAACCCCGAGGAGATTTGCATCGTGATCAGAGTATATGTGGGCAGCATGATAGCACTTGTTCAGCATCCAAGAGCCTTTGCTTCTGAAGTGGAAACAGCAATTTTCCTGCAAAAAGTTCCTTAAACCTGGCACATGTGACACATGCTGGGAGAGGATGCTCCTTCACCGCATCTACCAGCACTGAGCTGTGGTCCCTCCCCACATGCTAGCATAACACAGCCCCTTTGAATAATTCAGTATTTCATCCCCCATATTAAGAAAAACTCAGAAACCTGATGGATAACCACAGTTAGATCCCAGGCAGTTCAGAAATGAGCCTGCAGTCCCTCCCCTCACCCCCTTCTTGCAGACCCCATGCAGCACCCCAGAGATCGCTCCATCTCCCAGCAGTGGTCCCACTGTTTGCTATCAGGTGCTTTGCACAGTGCATAAGACAATTGCTCAGTATTTTTCACTTTAGAAAAATCTTCCAGAGATCCTTCAGCTCTGCAAAAACCCTTTTGTTATCTCTCTCAGGTCCAGCTAGTTAAAGATCTTTGGATCTCCACTGCTGACGCTCGGTTTCTTCGGACAATTTTGCCAGCAAAATTACCCCAGAGATTACCATGCAACCTCTCTAACCACCAAGGCCCCGACATTTAAATACGCACAAGTCTTTATTATGCACAATAATCACCAGGCTTAATTGCCCACAGATATTGGAACATCTGGACCCAGACAGCTGCACGAGGCAGCGAGCCCCAGCCACTTGTGTGCAGCTGGGCACTGTCAGCCCCTTCGTGCTCCCAACCTTTTCTCCTGTAACCCCATCAAATGGTGCCCAGTTCTGCTCTACAAAATAACTAACAAGCTCCTGTCATGCCCATCAAAAAAAAAGCCAACTGATGTTACTAAACAGGCGAAGGGGAGCTGGATGTGAATTGGGTTTTGCTCTCGTTAACCAGGCGTAGCAAGCAGTAATAAGTTGTTTTTCTATTAGCAATTACATTCAGTGACATAATAAATAAATTAAATTAGAAACCTGCTGCTTTGTCTGGATCAGCTCATTCTTTCAGAAATTCAAGATCATGCCAGGGGGTGAAAAAAAAAAATATATATATATATATAATTAAATAAAAAGAAAAAAAACCAAAAACCACCAAACACAAAAAACACAGACTGAGTTCATTCACTGTGCCAACACCAAGCAAGAGCTAACAAAAAGAAGCCAGGCACAAATGCATTGGATTAATGTCTCAAAAAAAACCCTACTTTAAAAAATAAGCTCTCAATCAGGTTTCTCTAAATCTGTGCCAAGACTTTATCAGTGCCATCAATTGGCTTTCTCTCTTTCCTTCTCTCCTGTATATATTTTTAGGCTTTTATTGTTAGGTGATTTCCTGATTGAATTCAAAGATCTCATGGAACAGCCTATTAGCATATTGTGAATATAGATGCAGGCTCTGTTATGGGATTCAATTTCTCTCTGAATTTTAATTCCAAAGCTGTTCTTTTCCACATTGTTCATAAGAGTAATTAGAATTTTAATCATTTTCATGCACCTCTGGGCACATTGTGAGATGGGACAGCAGAAAATACAGGCAAAGGAAGGGAGAAGTTTTTTCAGACCTGCACAAACACTAAATTTCCCCTCTTCAGGTTTTAAACCTTTGCCCCTTATCCTCTCACTACATGCCCTCTACACATTTAGTAGAGCTCTGGTGGGCTACTTCACCTCATAGCCAGAATGGAGCAAAATCAATAAAAAAACCTGCACTGCCAGAAGTGACCTCAAGGCAACTTTCATCCTAACTTGCTGGGAATCAGGTGTGCAGCTGCCCTCTATAATACAGGAATCAGATGTCTAATTTCCTGCTTATTGAGTTAAATCTGCCTCTGGTATTTATGTGATGCCCTTTAGAAGACATTATTTCATTGAAGCACATTCCCTTCCATCCACATGCATTTTTACTGCAGTCACTATTTATTTTCTCCTAACTCATCTTCTGCATTAACATCATTTTTTTTTTCCCAAGTGGAATTGAAGCAATAATTCAATCTGAGTTAGGTTCCAGGAAGGACCCATGGCCTGGGTGGCTGCTGAGGCTTGGGAAATTGATTTCTTGGCTTGCAACAGGCACTAAATTCTCCTGATAAACCACTGAGCATCTTCTTATGAGATGTGAATGGCTGGTGTCACAGCAGGTGCAGTTTGCCTGATAAACATAATCACTCTCTGAGTTGGACAGCATGGGCATTTGGACAGGAATCAACAAGTCAGGTTATTTATTGATTTTCTGAGCTCAGGCTCTGTGCTTTGGAGGCAAAGCCTGAACAGGCAGAACAGGAATAGCTTTTTCTTATGGCCAAGGGATGAAGGAAGGAAAACAGGGGAAGGGAAAAAAAAATCAACTATCAACTCTTTTCACAAAATATTTGTGAAAAATCCAGCTTAGGAGATAAGCCTTTGATGTGTAGGTTGCCCTACCTGGAGACTGGCAAGATCCCCAACGTTTTATGGGTTCTTTTCAAAACTCAGCTGAACCCATCTTTATTCATGATGAGGTTCATCAAAGAGAAGCGTGGGCGACCCGTCAGATAAACTGGAGTTTCCCTTTGAATATGTTGAATATAAGTATATAAAGCCAATTAAGTTTCATGGATTAATTTCCCAAACTGCTGGATAAACTGGCAGATACTGTTAGCCAGCTAAGCTTGAATGATGTGGTTTCCATTAAAGAGATCTTTAAAAAAAAAAAAAAAAAAAAAGTTTATTATATAAAAGACAGTTTTGGCCACCTGAGCTGAAGTTTTTTTAGTGTTCAGAGTAAAAGCTGATTTCTTTTAATAGCTTATAATTCTGCTGCAAAATATGTTTAGAACACTACAGATGAGAGATGACTGGGGTTTAGTTGCTTAAGACTGAGAAGGATGAGTTCATTCCTGTTAAAGTACTTTGAGCAACAACAAAGTAAATCAAGGAAATAAAATTCCATCATGAACATCTCTGAAAACACTATCTGGTATCTAAAATTTAAACAAGGCAAACGTTCATCCTTTGATGAAATGTAACTATTTTGAGAGTAGTACTTTCATAAAAAGACAGAAAACAATCAAAGTAAAAAAAATGGCTTCAGGATGTATCTGCACTTGACAGCTTTTTGGGGAATTTCATCAACTCTCTTGGCTTGAACATTTATCATGTAGGCACCTTAAAAGAACTGATCAGTTTCCTTCTACAATATCATTTTACATTTTCATAGAATCATAGAACCATAGACTGTCAGGTGGGAAGGGACCCCAAGGCCCATCTGCTCCAACCCTTCTCAGATTCTTGTTGATCTGAGATGTCTCAGCACCCCCTGGAGCTGAGACTTCCAACTTTCCAGAGTGGGGGAATCCACCCCTTCCCCTGGGAGACCATTCCAAGCTCTGACTGTCCTCAGTTTTCATTTTTTCTTACATCAGAACAATCTTTCCCAATTTAAAATCATCCTTTGGTTTATCTGCTCCTAGCTGAGGATGCCAAGCTCTACTGACTTGCGGAGACACAGAGTTCCTCTGCCCACACTTCAAATTGGGTAGAAATCCTGTACCACAAGGAGACATTTCTTCTACTTCCTTCAGCTCAAAAGTATCAAAAGAAAACATTTGTATCTGAAGTAGAAGGAATTAGAAACAGAGGGAACGTGAGTGCTCCAGGAGAAATGCCAAGGGACACCTTCCCAGGAGGAGAAGCTCTGAGCTTTGCAATGAGGTGGAAGAACTAAAGCAGCTCTCTGGCTTTTAACTCTGCTTTATTGCACCTTGTCCACAGAGAGGACAAAACTCACATCTCTTCCACAAAGATCTGAAAATTCAACCCAGCAGCTTTACAATGCTGACATTTTCAGACTCAGATTCCTCTGCTCTGGATGGGTTCACTTCAGGTGGTGAGGAGCTAACCTCCTGGTAGGTTCCCATCTCCCTCCTAAAGCTCTTCAGGGGTTCCCCTTCCATCTTCCTCCACTGCTGAAAAATCAGCTGATGGGTAAAGTTGAAAAACACATTTCCAACATTTCTAATATCCATCTGATGGGTAAAGTTAAAAAGACATTTCCAAACACTCGAAATGATCCAAGGTGTCCCCATGAAGCAGAAATGAGAGTTTCTGGGGGCATCTTAACTGCTGATGGCCTCTAGAGTTATAAAATAGCAGTTGTTCTAATGGCCACCCTAACTTGACACAAATATCAGTACCCTGAATAGCTCATACTGCACATTTCTTGCTTTAAAAGCTATTGAAGTGCCATTCCTGGGAAGAGTCTTAATCTTACATTATGAACACACGTCTTCAGCCACTACTCCAGATCAATGCAGATTTGCCCCAAAATTTCCTTGTACCAGGAAAAAAAACACGTAAAAAAATCAATATTCTAATTCATAACAAGAAACCATGAAAAATCCTTCTCTGTGCTATTTCTACAGGCACTGCAAGCTATTAAAATAGCTATGTCTAGAACTTTTTATCTCTATAGATACATTTATTTAGACATTGCTGTTAATGTTTAGGGACTCACTGCTATCTCCTGGCTGCAATGGAACTTTCTCATCACTTTCTGTTGCTGCAGGAATTAAAATCAATTGAAAGCCTTTGCATGAATTAATGTTATCTTCAGCACCTAATTGAGTGCTTGCTCCTGCCAGCTATTAAATGATGTGCTGACAGCATGCAACAGCCATGCAGTTAAACTCTTCCAGTGTCTATATCTCTAAATGTTCATGATTTGAAAGGCACTTCAGATTCCTGAGCTATGTGTTTCTTACCATTTCATAGATTTCTCTTAAATATAAATGCCAGCATAAAGTTTTCTGGGTTTATAATTCTTGATTATGAAGTACTTGCTGAACTCCATAATTTAATCTGTTTGGGTTTTTTTTCTTTTTCTTACTGCTTTTTCTTACACAGAAGGCCCAGGAAAAGATACCCAGGAAGCTTCTGGATTTACCAAGGAAAACATGAATATACATCATTACTAGAAAAAACTCACTAAAAAGCCCAAACAAACATCTTTACTGGAGGAAGGAAAAATAAAAGGGAAGCACAAGACTAAATAGTTCTGGGAGTAAAAATTTTCAGACACCCCTTGTTTATTACTAGAGACTTGGAAGTTGTTAAATACCAACACAGAACTACAGAATCCCAGACTGGTTTTGGGTGGGAGGGGACCTTCCCGTGCCACCCCCTGCCATGGTCAGGGACACCTCCCACCAGCCCAGGTTGCTCCAAGCCCCATCCAACCTGGGCTGAGACACTGCCAGGGATGGGGCAGCCACAGCTTCTCTGGGAAACCTGGCACAGGGGCTCAGCATCAAAAATTTCTTCCTTATATCTAATGTGAAAATTCCAAGGGATCCACACAGACGTTCAGCTTTCCACTTCTCCTGAAAAGTCAGGTTTGGGAAGTAAGAATGCCTAATCCTTATGTGACAAGGCACTGAGGATGAAATAAGGTCCATGGCCAAGAGCCACCCTAAGCAGCAGGCATTGCCCATCAGTTGTCATCCCTGACCTGCAGCAGCTGTCTGCAGCTTGGTGGGGAATTCTGATGTCTTGCAATGAGTGTGACAAGCATGTGACAGGTTAAAAGATAGCACTGCAGACCTGGACACTACAACAAGGAGCAACAGCTTGGGACTAACAGCTTAGTCCCCTACTAGAGGGTTGGTTTTATGCTGGAAGAACTGATGCCTGGGGTTAATGAGCCCAATAAAGAAAATGCCCCAGCTGAGAGTCTACTGCAGAGCAAATGCAATGTAGGGACTGTTCAAAAGGGAAAAATTAAAAAAAAAAAAAAAAAGTTTTCAAAGTCTCCCAGGAAGAGTCTGAGCTTTTTTGAAAAGAGGATTTCTAACTTGGCTGTCTGACATCTGCAATTCTCCAGCCACAGCGTTTAATATTAAAACATCATTTTATTTATTCTTCCTCTGTGATATCAAAAATGGTAACTAGGCAACATCTCAGCTACAGAGTGGACTCTAAATCTCAAACCACTTAAATATGAGATCAAAGCAAAAATGGCAAACAGTCATTTCTAACTTGTTCTATTTTGTTTAGACCTAGCAGAGCCAAGCATCCCACCCTTACTGCTCCTCCTGGATTAATCTCTTCATAAGCACAAGGACCTTCAAAGCTACAAACACTGCAGAAAAGAGAGAGGAAAGGGACTTCCAGGGGGGTGCACAGCCAAGGTGCTGATGGTTCCTCCATGAGATGGATAAACACCTGGATTCATGGACAATCCAGTGATGCTCAAAACAACTGGTTTGAATCTCAGCAGCTCAGCTGGGATTTTCTATACAGGAGGGAGCAGAGAAGGGACAGAAAGGCTCTGCCACCCTGTATGAGGACTTCTCCAAACCCAGTGTCCAGCCCAGTGTCCTGGTTGAGAGAAGAGCTCTCCCTCTGCAGAGAAGGACCTGAGGCACAGCGACATTTGTCCCCCCATGGGGCACTGGTGTCCCCCGTGTGACCCTCCTGTACCCCCACCACTGACAGAAGCCCCTGCTCCAGGTGCTCCTCCATGAGCACGGCACATGGGAGCATTCAAACCCCTGCTGGGTGTTTAAATTAAGCAGAAGAGTCACAAAGTCCATTTTGGTCAGATGAAGAGCCAGAAGGAGCAGACTTGGGTTCAGGTACCTCATCTCATCCTCAGGCCTTTCCTGTGGATTTTCCCGACTTTTCCTTCTGCTCTGAAATGAACTTGGATTTGGTTTGCTCTGTGCAACTGTGCTCTGGGTTCTCCAGGTATCTCCTCATTCTGAATGGCTTGAATAATTAACACACAAATGAGGGGAAGTGGAAAAATGTGGAGGTTCCAAAGACAAGCACCTCTCCTCTCTGCAGTGACACCCTTCATGCTGTAAAAACATCTCTGCCATTTCAAACGGGGTTTGGATTTCCATTCCAGAGATGAGCTCCTTCCCACAAGCAGACTGAAGCAGATTTTGTTTGAGGAGATGTTGGAGACAACCGTTGTTAATGGATTTTATTAATAAGAGGAAAAGCTGCCACTTGTATTTGCTGACAGTCCCGGAGACATCTATTGCAGCTTTAAAATCAGCAGCTGCAAAAGCTACATGGAGTGATGGATCAAAAATATCCTGGATTTGGGAGTGCTCCATGGAAAGCAGGACAGAAAGGCAGCCAGGGGAAAGATTCACATAGTCTCCTCTGATTCCAGCAGCCTTTAGGAGTGACACAACCAGCCACAAAATAAACAGCTTAGGGAGAGTTTTTGTCTTCCTAAACCACAGCAGACACATGGGAATGATTTAACCTGATAATGAAATTACTCCTGTGAGTTGGTATTTTCCTCCTTCTACTGTACATATCCTGGCAGGATAACTGGTAACTAATTTAGATAGGCACAGAAAGAACTTGGCCAAGTTTCTTCCAATGTGGTCCCTTCAAATCCCAGCTCCATGGCCAGGCAGGACATGGAAACCAAGGGCTGAGCCACCACTCAGCAGGAGCAGATACTGGTGAAGGCAGAAAAAAAGCTCCTGGATGATGCA
Organism: Phaethornis superciliosus; assembly: GCA_023637945.1. NCBI lineage: Eukaryota > Metazoa > Chordata > Aves > Apodiformes > Trochilidae > Phaethornis > Phaethornis superciliosus. The sequence goes on along the minus strand of JAJQWJ010000006.1, from coordinate 41,330,098 downwards.
CAAACATGATAAAGTTCACCCAGTGGTTTATCAACCTTCCTTCCCAGCCCAAAAAATCCATGAGGAGCTAAAAATCTGCCATGCTGCTCATCTATGTGTTGGACACCTGGGAAGCTCTGGAGAGGTTGCTCCCAAGAGCAGAGGGATGGCAAGGAGAGGTGCTGGGACAAAGGCAAGGTCAGACAGCAAATGTCCCTGCAGTCACATTGATTCGTGTGGAAGGTTTGATGTGAGTAGTTCTTAAATAATTTCGTTTAATTTCATTTATTTATAAGCTGCTAGAAATGCAGTCATCATATTATCTCTGGGCACACGAGCACCACGCCACAAAAAGTAACTTTCCTGCCAAGTGCAGGCTCCAATTAATAGCTCAAATATTAATTCAAGCCTGTAATGCATGCACATATCATTTGAAACTTAAGGAAAAAGCATGTATAATTGAAAATCTTTAGCAATATTACAAAGAATTCAATAGCAGCAGAGCAGATTCATTTGTTAGGTGTTAGGTGAGCTGGCTTGGGGAGGTACAGCTAATACCACGAGTAATTGTTAACAGCTATAACAGCTCAGGAGGCTGTTCTTTAACCTTTAAATTCCTTGAGAGTGCAAAAAATCTGTAGAGAAGAAGGGAGGGCCAGGTCTTCAGTCCTGCTCCAGCTCCTCAGCAGTGAAAAGCAGTGCAGACAATGTCAAAGTCCAGAGGGTTTTCAGGGCTACTTAATGGATGGTGCCATTTCTCCACACTCTACCTGCATTGATGCTTTGGTTGGTCCTCCCACCACCCCTTAGATGAAGATGGAGATTTTTTGCCTTCTCAGACTCTCCCTGCCTCAGACTGGCTTGCTGGGAAAACTCTGAGCATGCAAAAAAGGGTTTCAATCAAGTGACATGGAAATAAGGAGGGATTCTTTTTTTTTTTTCCCCAAGAGATGGGGATGATGAGAAGACTGGATCACCTGCCATACAAGGAGAGGCTGAGAAAACTGGGTCTGTTCAGCCTGGAGAAGAGAAGGCTGAGGGGAGACCTCCTGCCCATGATCCAGGACTTAAAGGGGGGTACAGAGCAGATGGAGACTCCCTATGGACAAGGAGTCCCATGGACAAGACAAGGGGCAATGGGCACAAGTTGCTCCTGGGCAGATTCCCATTGGACACCAGAGGAAAATGTTTCCCCATGAGGACAGTCAGAGCTTGGAATGGTCTCCCAGGGGAAGGGGTGGATTCCCCCCCTCTGGAAAGTTGGAAGTCTCAGCTCCAGGGGGTGCTGAGACATCTCAGATCAACAAGAATCTGAGAAGGGTTGGAGCAGATGGGCCTTGGGGTCCCTTCCCACCTGACACTCTGGGATTCTATGGGGAAACCAAGACTCAGCAAAGCTGGGCAGACACAGCCCCCCTTCTCTGGGGTGACCCTCATGTCACAAACCACAGACCTGAAATCCTACTGGTATAGGCACATCCTGGCTGGAAAAGGTGAGGCTGCCCATGCAACCTGCCAGCATCATGTCCTTAATCAAGAAAGGAAAAAATCCATGATGCTTAAAACAATTCCACACATTTCCTGTTTGGGGGAGAGTATCTGCTGTTCTACCTCCCTGAACACATATTGTTTCTTTAAGAATGGCACAAAAAAAAGGGCAGCAACTTTAAGCTGGTAGAGGGTAGCTTTAGGTTAGACATTAGGGAGAAATTATTTGGTGTGAGGGTGCTGAGCCCCTGTGCCAGGTTTCCCAGAGAAGCTGTGGCTGCCCCATCCCTGGCAGTGTCTCAGCCCAGGTTGGATGGGGCTTGGAGCAACCTGGGCTGGTGGGAGCTGTCCCTATGGGGTTGAAACTATATGAGCTTTAAGGTCCCTTCCAACCCAAACCAGTCTGTGGTATGTATTTACTTGAGAATACCTCATTTGCCTGTTTTACTACCAGCCAATTAAAAAATAAAAATAAAAACAAAAAAAACTCAAAACAAAAAATACCCCCCAGTTTAAATGTCCACATCTGAACTCCCTTGTGAATGGCTGCACTTTCTCAATGAAAACAGGAGGCACAGCAAACAAACTACTCCAACACATCTTCCCATTAATTAAAAAATTTTTTATACTGAATTACAGCCTCAGGATTGATTGGGTGGTGGGTTTAATCCCCCTCCCTGCCCTCCTCCAGCCAAATAATCCACACTATCACCTCTGCAATAATGTGATTATATTAATAGTCCAGTATCACCACTGGGTTTGAGTGCAGTCATTGGAGGGCTCGTACTGCCCAAGATCAATATCCTTAATTCCAGTAATGAAGAGCAGAATAAAGTAGAAAATGAAGAGACTAATGAAGTAGAAAATGAAGAGAAGAATGAAGTTGGAAACCACATGGAATATCCTATGGGGAACAGTGTCCTGCACACTATTTCCCATACCTATATTAAAATCCCAGAACTAAAATCCCGTGGCGAATAATCCATTACACCATGACCCTGTCTACCACCAAAACCAAAAGAAACAAGTGAGAAGCCACTGGTTCACTCAAGTGTGCTACAACTATGATTAGTCTCCATTTTAATTATTCCTTCTGACTTCTCTTGTGCCAGCAGGATGGGTCCATTGGGAAGATGCTAAACCAAAGCATCAGCACAGAGGTTTGTCCCCACAGACCAAAGCTGCCAAGGGATGAGGCCTGGATGAAGGGAGGTGGCCATGCACCCCAGGCTTTGCTTTTTGGAAATGCTCTGATTTTGCTGCTGTAACTTCTGGCCACTTCTATTCAGAAAGGCTTCAGTCTCTTGGGGTCATGGCTTTGCTGGCACAGCAGGAAAAAAAAAACAGCCAACAAACAAACATCTCAATAAAGTTTCTTTTCCACACCTTCTGCCTTTTGGAATAATTAGTGGCAGTTCCAGGTAGGTGCAAAACTGTCTGGTGCAGAAACTGAGCAAAGGTAAGAAGGGATCAAGCCAGGGCTGATGGTTACTTTGCTGTCAGAGAGAATATTTTTGGTGTTTGCTATTGATGGATCTCTACATTGATAACGCATCAAAACTTCACATAAAAATGCACCTCAGGTACAAGCTACCTGTCAGTATGTTTCTTTTCTAGGTCCCACTTCTATTTCAAATTAATATCCTGGCAATAATCTCATTAATTTGTTCATAAACCTTTTTTTTGTGTGCTGGTTTCCCATTGGTATTCACTTAAATGTCAGGTCTTTTGTTAAAATATATTGAGTTATAGATAAACACAACTCGACATGATCAGAGACTGGAGAAATAATGAAAAATGAGTGGTTTATGATTTGGCAACCATGTAAACATCACTGTGTTTTTATTGCTGGAATGGTAGTATGGGGAAAGGGTACACCATTAAAGCCAATGCAATCTTTAATTTAAGGAGCATTTTTATGCTGTCTTTCTGTTAATCTGCTCAAGCTATTTGCAGACTATAAAAATATGTTTTCTAAAGGGAAGCCTTTATAGTTTCAGTGATAAAACACTCTTACATGGGTTTTGCATCGAATGCATGGCTTGAAGTTAGCAAACCTTGGTCCTGATGAGCAGAGCAATTATGACTATTATGATATTAAACCAGGAAAATATTCTGTTTAATGAACAGCAAAGAATTACAACGCATCAGTGCCCTTGGGAACAGCAATGTGTTCAGCTCACAAATAACACTAACAGCTTCCTATGTGCCAGATGTCCAATTTTTAAAAGAAGATCCCTAAATTTTAAGGGCAGACCTGAGGTTTCCACTCTAACACAGCTCCTTGTGTGAGTAGAAATGGGGCCCTCACCCACTGGAGAGCCTAAAAAAACCACTGTATGGCTGTACCACAGCCTCATTCTGTCTATTATTGGATCTTGATGATCTTTAAGGTCACTTCCAAGCCTAACCAATGTACAATTCTATGATTAAATGATGATGCTCCTCTGTTTCATTGAATAAAAGGTCCCAGACTCGTTCCTCTCCTGGGTCTACAGATGCTACCCACTCCATCACCTACAAGTCTGGCATGACAATCACCACTTCCAAACCTTAATCACTGAATTTGTGGGGTTGGAAGGGAACTCAAGAGATCATCCAGTCCAAACCCCCTGCCAGAGCAGGATCACCTCGTGTAGGTCACACAGAACCCATCCAGGTGGGCTTGGAAAGGCTCCAGAGAAGGAGACTCCACAACCTCTCTGGGCAGCCTGGGCCAGTGCCTTGGCATCCTCAGAGTAAAAAAGTTTTTCCTTATATTTAAATGGCATTTCCCATGTTCCAGCCTGTGCTTGGTGCCCCTCATCCTGTCCCTGGGAACTCCTGGGAAGAGTCTGGCTCCATTTCCCTTGCACCCACCCTTTAGATACTTGTAGACATTGATAAGCTCTCCCCTCTACCTTCTCCTCTCCAGGCTATAGAGTCCCAGCTCTCTCAGCTTTTCCTCATCAGAGAGATGCTCCAATCCCCCACTCATCTTTGTTACCCTCCTCTGGACTCTCTCCAGCAGATCCCTGTTTCTCTTGAAGAGGGGAGCCCAGAACTGGATGCAGCATTCCAGCTGTGGCCCCACCAGGGCAGAGAGACCTCCCCCAACCTACTGGAAAAAAAAAAGCCCTACTGGTTTCCATGTTTGTGAGTTTACACAATGAGCATCAAAGATGGTATGCTGGCAAAACCCATTTTTTTCTTGAGATGTCACGGACTAACCCCCTCCCAGTTCTCCTGTTTCATGCATATTATTTCTTTTTCCCACACACCCACACTGCCCACTTGCTTCAGTGCTGCAGAGACTTTGCACCATGGCTCCCTGTCACTAGTAGGGGTCACCCTGCAGCCTGGTGGCCCTGGTATTGCCAGCACCAGCCACAGGCCGTGAGTCTTGCCCTCACTTTGCCTGACCTCAGTTCTGCTCTGCCTGAACTTTTCCTGACCTGCTTGCAGCTTTCTCTCCATTGGTTTAGCTGGAGCAGCAGTTTTGTTAATTGACCAGCTGTCTGTGCCTAATTTGTTTTACTTTTGTTTATCTCTGCATGGTGAAACCATGGCTTTCTACAGACAGCAGTGACAAGCATTTATTCTAGGCAAGATATTTATCACCAAGGAACTGATGAGTGGGGAATTCCAGACCTGCTACAACAGCAGAGGCTTCAAGGAGTGGGGAGTGGGATGCAGGGTGTAGGGTAAAGGCACCAGATGGGAAAAGATGGGGACAGGCTGGCACAGGACATCCCATGTCTCACCCACAGACAGGTAAAGAAATGCAGAGATAGACAAAAGTGGTTTCTGGAGCAACAAAGAGAAGAGCATCTCTGTTCTTTGCACTTCAGCCCAACGTGAGCCCAGGGCACCTCGTGCAATAAATGGGGACAAGATGTGGAGCTGTGAACCAACAAAGACAGGAAAAGGTAGAAAATTGTGTTAGCAAACACATAAAAATGACTCCAAGTGGTGAGGAAGAAGAAACTATCACCATGGACATCCTAACCCAGCCAAGGACCACTGGTGCTGGCATTCCCCATGACACCCCCAGGTGAAATCCCCAACTGGAGCATCTAGAAAAGCAGGGGAACATAATGCCAGGAAAAGGGGTAGAAACTACAGAGTATATGAGAAACAATTTTCATTGTACTATTATTATTATTATTCCTGCTATTAAAAGGTTTTCTGCATAAGATCTATTTTTTCTCTTCCCACAATAAACAAATCTGGGTTAATAATTCTGATTCTTGGATTAGACTGCTAAGGTTTCAGTAAATCTTAAAAGAAATCCTGCTCTGCAGGTGCAATGTGTGCTCCCTCTTTGCTCACAGGTGAGATTTTGAGAGTAGAAATACTGTCTGTATTCACACCAAAGTCCACAGGGCTGCAAGCACCAGCAATGCACCCACCACTTTAAAGGTGAGGAAGGAGTTCATTGAATCATAGAATCAATGTCAGGGGTTAAAAGGGGCCTGGAACAGCAAAATGCAAGGGTGGAAAGGAATTAAATATGAATATATATAATGTTAAAATATAAACAAATAATATATACATTACTATATATAAATAATGTGTTTAACCATGGACCATACACTGTGCTTGCTCAGGAATAAAGGGAATTGCTTTACCTCTAATGTTATTCCCAGGAGAAGTGCCCAGGCAACCCCTTGTCTTTGGATGTTAAGCAGGAATTTATGAACACCTCTGACCAGCCTGCGCCTTGCTGTTATTCCTGAGGCTCTTCTGCACTCACAGGGTCTGGGGATGCTTTTTGCTCCAGGGGCTGCAAATGAGAGAAATGCCACTCCACACCACCAGAGCAAAAATTTTCTTTGGGAGTCAACTCATAAATATTTCTGTTCAAACAAGCAAAACCTTTTGCTCATCCAGAAAAATTTGCTTGGGAGGGAGAATCTCCTGGTTTTTAAAACTAGGAAACCCATTGATTCTTTTCCTTCTTTCCAAGAATCCTGAGTTCATAACAGCAGCAGAACACTCTGTGTTCCAAAAGCATTACCCCAAATGTGGAAACAGAGAAAGATCTCTGTGAGGACACAGGCACCCTTTGCACAGAACCAACTCCTGCTTTTAAATTAGACCTAATCCATGCCAAGGACTGATCTTGAGGCTGGGTGTGCACACACATCTATAGAATCATTGAATCCTCACGGTTGGAAAGAACCTTCAGGATCAGAGAGTCCAACCCTCAGCCCTACACCACTTAACCACTGAATCATCTCCTGCAGCACCACATCTCAGTATTGTTTGAACATCCCAGGGATGGTGACTCCACCACCTCCCTGGACACCCTGTTCCAATGCTTCCCCACTCTTTGGGTGAAGAAATTTTTCCTGAGGTCCAATCTGAACCCATCCCCTCTTGTCCTGTCCCAGTCACTGGGGAGCAGAGGCCAAACCCAGCTCCCTGCAGCCTCCTTGCAGGGAGTTGTAGAGGACAAGAAGGTCTCCCCTCAACCTCCTCTTCTCCAGCCTCTCCTCCTCAGCCCTGTTCTCCAGACCCCTCATCAGTTTGGTTTCCCTTCTCTGCACCCTCTCCAGCACCTTCCCACCCTGGGGCACCCACACCTGCACCCAGGAGTCGAGGTGCAGCCTCACTGAGGCTGATTTATGAACCAACTTCTCTCAGACAAATTTTATAAAGCTCTCATTTGGATTGTGGTGGTATGGTGGTGCTGGATCCCTTTTGCATGGTTCTTTACAACCAAATCCATCTGGCTTTTTATTATCCAAGTGCAACAGCCTGGATACCCCAAGGAGCACAGTCCAAGCAACAAGGAGGCAAGGACAGGCAAAGAAATTATGCTACAGCATCACTCAGGATGGGTGGTGGTGAAAACAGCTCTTAGCATGGCCAGGATGAGCTTTGGAGAGGGGCAGAGATCCCTAAAAAAGCATAAGTCAGGTGGTTCCTGCGCTGCATTCTTTGTAGAAAGGGGTGAACAGTCACAGAATCCTGGGAAGCACAGAATGGTTTGGTTGGAAAAGAGCTTCAGATCCCTACCCCAGAACTGCCAAGGCCACCACATCCCCACAGCTCTGAAACCCCTCCAGGGGTGATGACCAAAGAGTTTTTTACCAGGGCAAAAATATTCTCTTTTCCTGACCCAGTTCAGTTAAACTGTTATAAAACCCTGCACGTTGCCTCTTTTAAGCTGTTCCATCTTTGTTTCAGGTCCCTGCTTCTTCTGGCTAAGAGGACAGATGTGACAGATGTGACCTTGCATTCATCTGCAACGAGGCTCTGGCCAAAATTTTCTCTCCAAAAGAGGAGAATCACTAGTTTATAAGGATCACCCTCAAAATTTTAGCTACAGAAAGTGCTAAATCAATTAAATATAGCAGAGCCACCAGAGCTAAGGAACCAGCCAGATGGAGGGAGAAAACTGCTGGGCCACCAAGGACAAAAAAAAAAAAAAAAAAAAAAAAGAATTTTTCTAAGTCATGAGATAAAATTAAAAATATTTTTTAAAAGCTATTGCTACCTTTTCTAGGTTTAATAGATGGCACTGCAACTGCCAGCCTGCACTGAACAAAAAGCTTTGGCCAGGAGCAGAATTTGGATATGGGATGGGATACAGAGCCCTGCAGAGCCTTCTGCTCCTGGAGAGTCACCTTGTTCTGATTTCCAAGAGTATATTGAACATGAACCTGCTGGAAATGTGGTCAGCAGAAGGACACATTTCTCATGCTGGCTCTCATCCCACTGCCAGTTCTTCCCATGCCAGGCACCACCCAGACCATCATCCCAGCACAGAGACTTTTTCCACCTGATGGAAACTTCTCTGCCTGTAGAACCATCACCACAATTCTTCCTGAATTTATGAACAGGTAAAAGCTTTCCAAAGGGCTTCCAAGGAGGATGTAAGCAATACATCCCAGTTTCCCTGCCTGAGAGGGTAAGCAGAAGTTGTTGGTTTGCTCTGCCCACCCAGTCCCTTGAATTTCATCCCAACTGGAGCTGAGCCCCAGTCATGGAGCAGAGACTCAGAGACTCAAGCCACAGCCACACACTCTTTAAAATATTAATTGCAAGTTGGAAGCAAGGATCAGACATATTTTAAAGCTATTCAAGTTCATGCTCCTCAGGTAGCTATTTTTTTAAATTCAATTATTCCTTAGCCTTTTTTTTTTAATTTCTTTCTTTAAATTATCATAACTAGGCTTCTTTCCACTTTATCTCATTTCTAAGAAGACTGGTTATCTCTAAAAATGCCATTGGCAATGGGATTCACCCAAATCCCCAATTATATCACTCTACACCTAGGTAAATTTGAACTTGATTATACTACATAAATGCAGGATAATCTTTATTTTCTTTCTGTGTTTACTTTGGCCTCTGCAGTTCTGATGGTATTTTCTCCTCCTGAATTTATTCAGAACTGAAGCAAGCAGATTCCTGAGACTGAAGGGAGTGGATGAATTTCAGTCCAGGGTTTCCTCTTTTGTGAACAGTAAATTTACCAAGGAATTGAGTTTTGGTGAAACTGAAGCTATTTGGAACTCAGGTCAAACTCATCAGAGAGCTCAGCCTGCAAATTAGCCAAGGAAGCATTATTCAAAAGAACCTTATTTAAATATCTTTTAGTTGAAAGGTATTCCAGCTGAGATTTGTTAGGAAGTGGATGGGTAAAGTACAAGCAGAGAAAATAAGACTACACACCAGGAAAAATACAGCTGTGGGAGGTTTAACCGGGAAGAAAAATTTCTTCATTTTTAATACATAGAGAGCAATCAAAGGATTGGGGTTTTTAAAATAATATTTGATGGAGCAAATGGGGGAAAAGATGAAGTGCAGTGGCTTAGAATTTGTTTGCTGCTCCAAGGGAGGCATCTGATGGAGTCTCCTTTTTTTGCAGACATAGAAAAACTCCCTGGGTGCCCTGTGCTTAATCAGATTTGAGCTGCTACCTTTTGAGATTCTAAGAAATCAGACCTAGGAGATTCCCCCTGGGATGCTCCAAACCTGTAATTAGGTTTTGGGAGGTGTTGTGGGGGTTTGTGTTTCGTTTTGGGGATTTTCTTTGGTTGTTTTTTTTTGTTGTTGTTTTTTTTTTAATTTTGTTTTTTGGGTAGAGGTTTGTTTGGTTTTTTTTATTATTTTGTTTTGGGGGGGTTTCTTGGTTTTGGGGGGGGGGGGGTGTTTTTATTTTTGGTTTGCTGTTTTGGTTTTTTTTTGTCCTTGGTGGCCCAGCAGTTTTCTCCCTCCATCTGTCTAGTTCCTTAGCTTTGGGGGCTTTGCAAAATTTAGTTTTGATTTTTACCATATTTCTTCATTTTTAAGAAAGGCCACACAGGAAGGATGCAGAGGATTCCCCTGGGTCCTGTTTCCTTTCCCTCTTTCTTGAATGAAAGAACTTTTTAAATATATTTTGAAACAAGTTTGAGCTCTTGGGTTTTTATTTATTTTAAACAAATTCCCCTCAGGTTTTTAATTGATTTTTGGTCTCTAGGAAAGTAGGAGGAAACTGCTTGTTTTTAGCAAATTAAATGTTCCATTTAACCCAATTTTTCTCTGGATTCACCAAGGAACAGCAAAATTAGTTACTTCCACCACTAGAGACACAGAATCCCCCAAACCACTTAAAAATCAACACAAAGACACTGATAGAAGACACCAGCCAGAGAACAGACCCAAACCCTGTGACTGGTGGCTGCAGGAGCCCAAATACTTTTTTAAAGCAATTTTTTCTGGTGATTCAATCCCCATAGCACTGGGAAAACCTGAGCCAAGTGAGATGGGGATGTGGAAGGTTCCTCTGTGGCATTGTGCATTATCTTCCTTCTGGTCCCTTCTGCTCTTTCAAATACCTATTAAAATTAAACTTCACCTGTATACCAAAAACTTCACAATAACTTGTTCTAAGTAAACTGAAATTTCTACATGTGGCCTTTGCAGTACATGAATTTTTTTTTTTTCATTTGTATGATGTAGTGTCCTGGGTTTGGTTTAGATGAAGTTAATTTTATTCTGGTAATCTTTATATATATAGATATATATATATATTTTTTTTTTTTTTTCTTTAAGTGCCAGCATTTTCTCTCTCTGGTCAAAGATTTCCAGGTTTTCATTGAAATTCTATTAAAAAACTACAGCACACAGCATGAAGACACCAGCAGGGGAGCTGGAAGGGGAATGCAGAGCTGAAAGCAGAAGGAGCATCCTTCCCAGCCAGCACGTCCCAACTGGGATCAGCCCTACCTTGGAAAAAAAAAACCAAAAAAACAACCCAACAAAGCAGCTGTTCCCTAAAACATCCTTGTCAAAGTTTGCTCCTCACCCTTGTGTAAATACATCTGTTTGATTTAAGCCTGGTCCCAGCTGCAGCACTTCAAACCCCATCACCTCCTCCTCTGTTTGCTCAGACGTGGCAGGAAATGTTTAATCACCTTTGGACTGAAGCAACAAAATCCCAGCTCATCAGCTGGCAGCTCTCCTCTGATGGACACACTCTCCATCACCTGCTGCCCATGCCACCCCTTAGTCCCTTACACCTGGAGGAGAGTGGGGAAAAGGCATTTGTGCTTTTTTATTATTTTTTTTTCTTTGTTTTTCTTTTTATTTTTTCCTTTTTTTCTTTTTTTCCCTTTCTTTTCTTTTCTCCTTTCTTTTCTTTTTTCTTTGTTTTTCTCTTTTTCTTTTTTTCCTTTCTTTTTTTTCTTTTTCTTTTTTTCCTTTTTTTTTCTTTTTTCTTCTTTCTTTTCTTTTTGTCTTTTTCATTTTCTTTTTTTTTTTTAATTTCTTTTTTTTTTTTAATTTCTTTTTTTTTTTCTGCTTTTCTCCCCATCAAACAAATTTGAAATCCACATTTGGCATTTCTTTCCTCCAGGGATATGAAATAAGGGAAAGAAGTGGAGGGAGAAGGAAAGTAGCTTCTGGCACTGCCTTGGCCCCAGTGCTGTGAGACCCCAAAGCCTCAGACATCACCTCCCTGCTCTGGGCTGTACCACAGCTTTGGGTTTTCAGCCTCTGAGAACTTTTTTTTCACTTTTCAACCTTTTCTACCCCAGAATCAGAGTCCCAGACTGGTTTGGGTTGGGAGGGACCTTAAATCTCCTCCATTCCCCCCCCTGCCATGGTCAGGGACACCTCCCACCAGCCCAGGTTGCTCCAAGCCCCATCCAACCTGGGCTGAGACACTGCCAGGGATGGGGCAGCCACAGCTTCTCTGGGAAACCTGGCACAGGGGCTCAGCACCCTCACACCAAACTATTTCTCCCTCACATCTCAATCTTCCCTTTTGCAGCTTAAAGCCATTCCCCCTCATCCCATCACTCCATGCCGTTGTCTGAAGTCTCTGCCCAGTTTTTCTGCAGGTTTTTCAGGTACTGGAAGTCTTTTTCCACCCAGTTGCTGCAGTGAAACCAAAAACCTAAAGTCACTGAGAGGCCAGAGCACAGGAGGAGCAGCTCCCTCAGCCTCCAGCTCATTGCAGGGCTGGTTTGGGAGGGGATGCTTGGTGCCCCCACAGCTTCAGGAGGGCACCTTTGAGGACCCTGGTGCCACCAGACCACAGCAAATATTCTTTATTCACCCTCCATACCCATGGGAGCACATCCTGGGCTGCCATGCAGCAGTCCCAACAGTTTTGGGATGCTCCTGCATCTCCCTGCCCTCCTGCAGAGTGCCTGCAGCACACCCAAAGCAGCCCCCAAACCTCCAAAGAAGGTATCACTCTGTCTTTCTAGAAATTCCAGCTTCCCTACTCCATGGAAACAGGTTATTACTATCAAAACATTTTTTTTTTCCTTTTTCAAATTCAGGTTTCTCATGAAATCAAAATATAGGATTTCCAGCAGAGTCCATCAGCAACAGCAAAGGAACAAAGCAGGAACCTGCTCTCTTTATTTCTTCTTTTCATCTTTCCAGTGGGGAAAGAACAAGGAGGAAAAAAAAAAGAAAAAAAGAAAAAGGAAAAAGGAAAGGGAAAACAAACCATAAAACATGATGGAAAAGCAGAGGCATTATTTTCACCTGTCTGGGGTAGGGGGATATGCTTTTTTTTCCTACCCTCCATTTGTTCTGATGAGAGAGAGGGGAAAAAAGGCAACTGTCCTAAAACACAAACATCATCGTTCTGAAAAGGAGAAACAATGCTGGGCATGCAAATGCCACCTGAGATCAGTCACATTTTTTACCTTTGATGTTTCTCTTCCCAATTTTACAACCAAGATCAAAAATCCCAACCACAAATCTTTTGCTCAACACATCCAGAAGAAAGGAAATGTTTAAGAACTTGAGAGGATTTGGTTAAGTACACTGCCATGCAAAAAAAAAAAAAAAAAAAAAAAATAGAAATCATCTCTCAGTCTAAGTTTTATTCCTTCTAAAACCAACTTTGGTCCCTGGGAAAGCCCAGGTCAGTACAGCCCCAGCTCCTTCCACCCTGAAAATCAAATGGAAGCATCAAAGCAGAGGAAAGGAAAGCTCCTGGAGCCACATTGGGAAGAACAAGGTATTTGTAAAGTATTTCTGTTACCAGAAAAACAGGGGCAAGGTGGCAGAACTCAAGGATAACTTTTTTTTTGCTGTTTTGTGAATAGGATACGGAGCCATGAAACAGCAGCAGGATTTTGGGGCATGGAGGGTTTGGAGAGGAACCAGGGGCCCCAGAGACCCACCTGTCCAGCACTAAATAAAAAAGCAGTAAAAAAAAAAAACAAAAAGCCTCCAAATATGTGACTGGTTTCCCTCCCATACATTATTTCCCATTATTCAGCAAAAAAACAAAAAAAAAAACTGGAGCACAGAGTGAGCAGATCCATGTGATGCCATGATATATAAGCTGTTTACAGAGAGAAGTTCTTTTAATTAAAAATGACTGCTTGCTTTAAGCACAGTATTGAAATAGATTTGCTTGTGGTGTGGGCTGCTGCTTTGCAAACAGCTGAGAACTGCTGCATGGTTCCTTTTCACTGTCAGAAAATAAAATGATTTTATTTGTTCTTCTCTTAAGTGAAATGTAATTAGAGTGGGACTGTTCCCAGTCAACCAAAGGAAAAAAAAAAAAAAAACCACCCCAAAACCAACCAAACAAAACTACAAACAACATTCAATTAAATAATAACTGACTTTATTAAGGTAAGAGTCAATCTCAGGTTTTCATTACTCATAGCTGCATGCAAGTGCACTGCTGGCAGTTCACATTTGCTCTAGATCTCTACTTTGCTTTCGTAGCTGTAAACTCTTGAGAGGGAAGAGGGCAGGATTTGAAATGCAGTTTTATCACCCAATCCATTCTTTCTCATAATCTCTATCAGCAATTAATGACTTGAGACACAAAAGCCAAGTGATGAGCCTGTTATGAATGACACCTTCTGGTGACACTTCCTTTATGGCAGTTGGGATTTCATCAAATAAAGTTTAAATACTACACAGGGCTGCATGGTACCTCGACATTTTTTGTCTTAAACCCAATAATGCTTTGTGCGTTTGTGAAAATCATGGAATCACAGTTTTGTTTTGGTTGGAAAAGCCCTTTCAGATCCTCAAGTCCAACCCTCCCCCCAGCAGTGCCCAGGCCCCCCCTGTCCCATGTCCCTCAGCACCACATCTCCAGGGCTCTGAAACCCCTCCAGGGATGATGGGGACTCCAGCCCTGCCCTGGGCAGCCTGGGCCAGGCCCTGACAACCCTTGCCAGGGAGAAATTCTTCCCCAGCTCCAACCTAAACCTCCCCTGGCACAACTTGAGGCTCTTTCCTCTTGTCCCATCCCTTGTTCCTTGGGAGCAGAGCCCGACCCCCCCTGGCTCCAACCTCCTCTCAGGGGGTGTCAGAGAGCCAGAAGGTCTCCCCTCAGCCTCCTCTGCTCCAGGATCAACACCCCCAGCTCCCTCAGCTGCTCCTGGGCAGACTTCTGCTCCAGACCCTTCCCCAGCTCCATTGCCCTTCTCTGGACACACTCCAGCCCCTCAATGTCCTTCTTGTCCTCAGGGGCCCAGAACTCACCCCAGGATTTGAGGTGCAGCCTCCCCAGTGCCCAGCACAAGGGGATGAGCCCTGGGTTCTTTTTTGAGGAGAGTTTCTCTCATTAAAATTTAGCCACCTTTGTTAAGCACATGGTGTTCTTGGCATTAGCGATTCATTGCATCTCATTTTATGCACTGTAGGGTGAGAAAATACTGTTGTAAATTGAATTAATGCTTGCTTTTCCTCTGAAATAGTAATACCAAATAAATAATTGAGTCCATGCATGGAGTGAAAGAAAAAAAAAATGGAGAATCAAAAAGAAAGATAATAGGAAGAAATTGAAGTCAGCTCTAACATGCATTACAAAAAGGGGTGTTCACTTCAGCATTCCTCACTGTGAAAATGCTTTGTGGACTTAATTCCAAGGAAATTAAAACTTTTGTCCCCAGTAAAAATGTTTGTTAAATATATAAAAAGTCTGTGCTGCTAAAGCAATGTACCACTTAGCCTTCAGTTACAGCACTGGGAGGACAGGAATATTGCTGTGCAGTGGACTGGAGAGAACTTGAATTAGTTCAGTCAATTAAGTCATGATTAATTTATGTTAGATCTTGTTCTCTTGAGTCTGTAAAAACAAAGACTTTAGTTAACTGGCAGCATTTAGTTTAATAAAAGTTAAGTCTTTAAAGATGACTTCAGGAGGGGAAAAAAAAAACATTGCTGACAAAATCAATAGACAGCAAGATTCCTGTTTAATTTGTGCCAATGCAAGTTAAAATAACTTCAGAGACTTGTACAAAAAGGATGTTCCCTTCAAATGGAGAACCAGATTCTCCAGATCTTGATTAGCACAGCTAATCCACCAGCTGCCCCTGGACGTGGGACAAATCACAAATGCAAAAAGCTCCAGCACCTGCCACCTTTTTCACCATTTCTCTCCCTTTCCTGTTGGATCACCCGTGGGTCTGAGTTTGGGCAGAGATACAGAAGTTTCAGTACTAGAAAAATCACCCTAACTCAACCCCACACCCATGCCCAGGCTGGGCTGACCCTGATGAGCCTTCTCTGATGCAGGGAAGTGGATTCTGCACATTTCATCACCCCCTAAATCACAGCGAGGGACTCTGGGGAGCTGGGATAGCTGGAGCCATGCAGATGAGCCCTCCAGCTGCTTCGCTATAAGCACTGAAAATATCAGATATATGTGTGTATAGACTTACAGATATAGATATGGATATATATTTACTTATAGATGACAATTTTGATACAGATCTCCAGATATCAGGTAAGGCCATGGGGATTATGCTGGAGGAGAAATCCATTCTCCACACTTGCCCATCTCAGAGATGGTTTCTAAACCAACCTTGCCCGTGGTGTGCAGGTACCAGAGCATCCATTGGGGCCTGGAGGTCTGACCAAGAGGCTGACCTCTGCCTCCTGCTCAGGATTACTGCCCCAAAACCCCATCCAAGGCAGAGGACATCACCAAGACTATCAGCATTACAGGAGTGTGAGCACCTCCTCTGCAGTATCCCCAAGAAATCGTTAGCTGGGAAGAGGTTAATGATGGCTCTTCTGTCTGAGAAAGGAAACAGCAAGAGTTTTCCTGGAGTTAGGGAAGAAAGAGGAGCTCAGGCCATTCCTGCTCACCACCAGGTGCTGAGGACTTCTCCTGAATTCAAAGGTTTTTCTTCTCAGGAGCCACGGCTGCACCTGCCCTGCCCAGCTGGCATCTATGGGCATCTATTGGGCATCTATGTCTCCACCAGTGGAGATGCTTAAGGTAGCAGAAAATGTGATCAAGGTAAAAAAATACTGTGAGGTGTCAAAGCAACCAGGCTGAGCCCAGGATAACACCCATCCCCACTTCTCATCCCCCCAGGAATGACCAAACCACCTCCAAGGTGCAGGAGAGGAATTTCTGCTTGAAGTTGGATGCCCTCAGAGCAGTGAAGAATAATTCCAAGAGTTACAATCAAGGCTCCATATGTCCTATTGCAGTGTGCCAGGCTCTCAGAACCTGAATTTTTAACCCGGTTATCCTCAGAGCAAAACATCTCATTATTCAGAACCAGCAGCTGGAGGACTGCTATCTATTTCCAGCTACCTGGCCATGCAGAGCATTTAATTCTGTGACATATCAATCAGAGATACAGCACGAGATATCAATTACACACCCGGAGGCAGAGGAAGCAAAGCAAACAAGCCAAGGGATTTGAAATGTAAGAGAGGTGAGGCTTTAAGGAAGAAGCTGAATATGAGCTCACATGGGCTGCTTGTGGGATTTCAGGGACCCTTCTTGTTCCCCAAGGAGCAGACACCCTGAAGGTCCCACCTGAGAAGGATGAGAAACCCCTGGCACCTCCAGCCAGCAGCAGGAGTTCTCTAGAAATGCTTTTGGATATTTTTTTCTCTTTCCTCTCTATGTATTTGGGCATCTATGTCTACAAACTCAGCAGACCCCAGAAATGGGCAGCAAAGCCTGCACTGAGCAGGCCCAGGTGGGTGCCCATCCCACATCCATCCCAGCCTGCCCAGCTGAGCCCCAGGATAAACCCAAGCAGGTTTCCTCCTGTTTGCCCACCCCAACAGTGTATCTGTCACCAAAACATGTTTACACTCTCTGCAGTAAAATCAATCCTTCCCACCTGTGCCTACAGAGCAGAGTTTTTGTGAACAACTGCAGAGAAATTCAGCAGAAACAAATTAAAATCTAAATAAAGCCGTGGTTTCTTTCCAATCGTAGGGCACAAATCATCTTTGTGTGCTTATGCTGCAGCCCTTATATACGGATATACAAACAAACACCAACATTTAGTGACTGCTTTCTCCTGCTGAGCCTCCTGCATTGCCCATTCCTCAAGAAGATCAATTCCTTTCCAAAGAGATGGCTCTGAACCCCACTTCTCAGCTGTTGGAAGGGACACCTTGAGCTCCTCTGCACCGGGGAGTCTGAACCAAGGGTGTTGCCATGCCTGTGAAATTCAGGTCTGTGCTTTTCAGAGCTGGTTAAAAAAAAAAAATCTGCCTTTTATTTGCTCAGGGCACCACTGCTCCTCATCCCTCTGGCTGAAACACTTGGCACCCCCTGAGGAGCTGGGGCAGGAGGGGAATGAACTCAGTGCTGTACAAAACACACAAAAAAGGCAGGTTCTTCTCCAAACTGCAGGATTAAAAACCAAGTGGAAGTCTGGACTGAAAGAGGGGAGATTTAGCTTAGATATTAGGAAAACATTCTTCACCCTGAGGGTTGTAAGCCACTGGAATAGGGAGGTTGCTGAGCCCCATCCCTGGCAGTGTCTCAGCCCAGGTTGGATGGGGCTTGGAGCAACCTGGGCTGGTGGGAGGTGTCCCTGACCATGGCAGGGGGTGGCAATGGAGGAGCTTTAAGGTCCTTTCTGAGCCAAACCAGTCTGGGATTCTATAGAGGCACAGAAGATGCCTTTCATCCTCCTAGCACAGGGCAATGTTGGTCTCCCCTTGTGCTCAGCTGGTGGGGTCTCAGAGCACACAAAGCCTGGGCAGCATTTCTAAAGAGCAATAAATGAGATTTCATGGACCAGACCCGATGGAAGGAGTTGGTATTAAGCAGTAATTAAACCCAGAATACAGGAGAAGGGCTTGTGGAAATGTCAGTTCCTCCATGACCAAGTGGTCACAAGGGTCACCATGCCCCATGGTGGGGAGCAGAGATGGAGGGGGTGTAAAACAGGTTTGTTCCACCCCTCCAGAGTGAAACTCTTTTCTGCACAAGGAGAGCTGGCAGCATCTTTGTGCTTCCCTGGGGAAGCAATAAGCAAAAGCCTGAGAGCTTCAAGGGGAAACCAAATCCCTGGGGCCCCCCAGCTTGCTGATTTAACCAACTTCTCAGGCTCATTAGGACAAAGCTGTATCAGGAGAAAGAGGTACCATGAAAGGAGGTGATAAATCACAATCCCCCCCCCCCCAAAAAAAAAAAAAGAAAAAAAAGAAAAGAAGAAAAAGATTTTCCAGGTCTTAAAGAGCAAGGCACAAGCACCAGGAGTGGAAATCTTGTTGTGTCCTACCCAGGAGCTCCAGCAACAAAGGGAAGAGTTTAGTGTAAAGACTTGGATGTCTAAAAGCTTTCTTCATAGTAAGGGAGTTACACACAAGCACCAAAGTTAGAGGTAAGAAAGGGGGGAAAAAAACAACTCACTACTTCTAAGTCTTTGCCCCTCAGTCAAAAACTCTGATGCAGAAAGAAAAAGTGTAGTGGGTTTGGATCAAAATGTCCCACAGGTGCATGTGTCCCAGTATCACCAGTGCAGCAATTAAGGGTAAGGACTTTCTGAATGGTTCCTGTTCACACAGTCCCATCCTCTGCCATCACTGTTGGTGGGAATATCCACCCCAGGAACAGCCATTTGGGGTCAGAGCCAAGATTGGAGCTCTCTAACCCCAAATCCTGTCTCTGACACAGAGGTTTGGGTAACAAGTGGATGAAATAGAGCAGGTAGAGGGTATCCCTGCTTCTGGGCATCTCTTCCCACAACTGCCAAGCAAGAAACCATCTCTAAGGGCCATCATATTCCTTCTCTGCCTGGGTCTTTTGACTTCATCTCTCCAAAAAGACACTTTCAGAGGAATCTACTCATCCCCCAACATCAGCCTTCACCAGATGTCTACTATTATTTCACACCAGCTTCTTCTCTTTCTCCTTGGTTCAGTCCCACCAGCTCATTCCTCCTGCAGGGACCTCCCCTTGCTGCTCACACCAGCCCCCTCCTTTGCATCGAGTTGGCATCTCTGCTTCTGAGAGGTGATGGAACTTGTGAAAGTTTTTACACAGAGAAGCTGTGGCTGCCCCATCCCTGGCAGTGTCTCAGCCCTGGTTGGATGGGGCTTGGAGCAACCTGGGCTGGTGGGAGGTGTCCCTGACCATGGCAGGGGGGTGGCAATGGAGGAGCTTTAAGATGCTTTCACACCCATTTGTAAGATTTGATGATAAATACCCAGTAAGAAAAGAACAGGGATAGAGCACAAGGCCAGATCTGTGCCTTTGTTAAAGCTGCCTGTGCCCCAAGCCCCAGGAGATACATCTGGAGGTCCCACCATGGATTCACCTCCCCCTGAGGAGCCCTCTGGATTCACCTCCCATCAGCAGAGTGAAATGGGCACCTCTGGGGTGGGCTTCATTGTAGTTCTGCATACACCTACAAGAGCTTGCTGCTCTCTCAGACCTACATAAGGTGCCCAAGACAAATCCTTGCACCTGGGTGACACAAGCAGCTCATCCATTTCACTGCTCAGCCACAGTCTGAACTCTGGATGTGTTCCCAGAGCCACAACCTCCTTCACCCCAAACTTGTGCTTCTGGGTCAGACCCTAAGAGGTGCAGCCCAGAGAAGGAACACCACGAATTCAAACCCAACAGCTCCAGCAATCACTTCTCTCATCTTTCTTTTCCCCATTCAAATTTGAGAGCAATCAGTAAAAGCCCAGACCTGCAGCCCAATGTCACTTTGGGACAACCTTCAGGTCTCCAGCAAGACATCCAGATGGCTGCTGGCCCCTCTCCTGAGGTTTGACAAGATGTCCAGGGGGACACACAGCTCTCTGGGTCTCTTTTGGTACAACCCATGCAAACCAGAGATGCTTCACTCTCTGCTGCAGCTCAGCCCCAGAAACCACACAGCATAAACCCATTGAGAGCTGAAACCAAGTGATGGAATTGCACTTAAGGAAAGTAGCTGGGCTCTTAAACAAAAGGTTTCTTCCAAAATAGGATTATTTCGACTACAAAAGTGCTGTTTTATTTTCGCCTTCTGCCTCACTAAAGCCTCGAGGTCTTTATGATGCCAGGAGCTGTGCAAAACCTGGCTGCAAATCCCATTTATAGCAGCTTGCTTCTTTGGTGAAGGTAAAAGAATTGGAAAGGGTTGCGGGGTTTTTTATTTATTTATTATATGCGTCCTGGGAAAATAAGAAACAAACATGCTAGCTGGTATTACAGTAGACTTGACTTCCAGACTTGGTTTTTAAAAGAAGGGATATTAAATTTGAAAAGAAAAAAAAAAAAATGGCATGAAGCTCAACAGCTCCAACCCTGCTCCTAGGTTTACTAACTTCACAGGAACTATTTGAAATGCAACAGGAAATTAAAACCTTTCTATTCTCCAGGCCTTGTCTGCTGTTCTGTCAAAAGCTGGATACTTGGAAAGAATTTATAAAAATTCTGCAGTTGGCAAGTGGGGAATAATCCCTTTCCATATCCATCCCTGTCCAATATCCTAAAAGCAGAGGAACAGCCTGCACAAGAGATGCTAAATGGTATACAGCATATGCCAAATATGCAAAGTAAATTGTGCCCAGAACTGCAATTTAAATTTTAATGAAGGGGATTTTTTTTTTCAAAAAGTACATATTGCAAAGACAAAACATGAAATATTTACACAGAAGATTCAAACCTGAAACAGCAGGAACTAATAGCCAGAAGGTGCTCTGGGTATAAAATCTTCTTCTCAGAAAAAAAGGATAGGAAGGGAAAGGTACATATTAATTAGATTAGTCTTCAACCTTCTCTATTTTGTAAATTCTCAGATTTTATAAGGATGAGATAAATCTGGTTATTTTTAGCAAGTATTTATCAAGTGCTTTACAGAACAGAAGTTGCCAGTGTGACTTTTGCACAGTTTGAACAGGTGGGAGCTGCTCCCCACCAGACTGGAAGCTTGCTCTCTGTGGATGAATGTGTTTGGAGCACAAGAAATCTCCCTTCTTACATTGATATCATCCCAGGAAGTTGTTACCATAAGCTCTGCCCCAACCAGAGTGCAGTTTTTAAAGCTGTAGCAGATGCTTAACCACAACAAAACTTCTTTTCCTTGAAGGATGACAGATTTAGTGAGAGGCAGTTTCAGATGCTGGGGATGAAAAACCAAACTAGGGTGGGAATTGATGGGGCTGAGCTACCCCAGTCTGTACCAACAGAAAATGCCATCATGCAGGCAGCAGCAATCAGGTGGAGAAGCTGAGGGTGCCCAACTTGGTACCCAAGATCAGGGATCTGCAGAAGGCACTTGGTCTTTGGGAAGAGGCAGCATCCACTCTGGGATCCCCATTCCAGGACCCCTCTCATCTTTCCCTTGCCCTGATGAAGCTGAACTGCCTGGGGTTGAGTAGAGCATCACAGACCATTGATTTATTTTATTTGAAGGATTTTTTTAATTTTTTTTTTTTACTTTTTATTGGTTTTATTTCAAATAAAACAAAGCTCCTAACAGCCCAGATGGGGCAAGACTCAGCAATTCCAACTACAAGAGTTTAATTGCTCTGACATGTGATTGAGACCTCACTGGGGGTACCAAAATGCACTTCAGAGGCAGAGGACCACCACCATGCAGTCATATTTCCTGACCAACTTGACTGGCAGGTCCTTGCCAGGCTCCAGAGACAGCAGGAGAGCAGCTCACACCTCCCCATCTGTCAGGTTTGACTCTGGTACAAAACCAAAATGCTTTTTCTTTTTTTTTTTCTTTTTTTTTTTTTTTCCAAAATGGAGCAATCAAACCTTCAGCTTCCAAACCACCAGAGCCCCTGTGGCCAACACACCCAAACTGTTGCCAAGCCACTAATGCTCCCAACTCTGGAGGAGCCAAGCCAACACATCATTCTCCAGACCCAATTCAGGTTCAACATCAGGCTTTATGGGGGATATTGGGGGACCAAAAAAAAATAATATAAGGGATACTGGGGGAAAATAAAAATAAAATAAATAAATAAAAAAAAATAAAAAAAAAATAAAAAATTTAAAAAAAAAAAGGAGTTCAAGGATATTTCACCTCTCCTCAGGTGAAAGCCCATTGGCACTACTGGTTCCTCATCTCACCAAATGACTTCAGATTCATGCAGATCAGAAAGGGAATCTCCTACTCCATAAAATAAGATCTCTCTGCTCAGGCACAAATTAATGAAATTCAGAGGGAGTGCTGTATTTTCCAGTCTCCCTTTTGAACAGAAATAATCATTTAAAGCTTTCCATTAGAAATGATTCGTTTCTCTGTGTGGTGGAGCTAATTTTGTTTGTGTGTGTGTGTGTGAAGCTAATAAATCAATGGAATGATAAAATTTGACAAGGATTCAAGAGAGCTGTGAGACTTCCTAGAAATTAAAATCTATTCAGAGGGAGGAGAAAATTAAGTTAGTGACCTGGGGACAAAAGGAGAGGATGATTTCAGATATCTCTTTTCTCTCCCTGCTGCTTTCATTGACTCCCCCAGTTCCAAAGTAAAGCAGAACCACACAGACACCCCTCAGGATGAAAGTTTTTCCTTTGTTTGGATGTTTGAGGGTATCCATGTGATCAATCAGAACTAATAAAATTAATCACAGTTCATTCAAGAAATTAAAAGAAATTGCAAGACAACAATCTAACTCAAAATCACTGCTTTCACAGTAAAAAAATCCCTGTGCATGAAGGTGGCCATGGGAAACCCAGGCACAACAGAGAGCATTCTGAGGAATTTTCTGGGAGTCAAATGTTTGGTCTGCTGGAGTTTGTTTACCAGAAAACCAGAGTTAACATTAAGCCAAATACCTGTGCAATGCAGGCAAAAACCTGTTCTCCCAAAGCCAGAAACCTGTGACCAGAGCACTCAAGGTTTTATTTCTGTGCTTGTTCCAACTCTCTATCTGGACTCTTATGAGGACTTTTCAGAGAAGGGGTGGACACCAGTGGGGACAGGTTGGTAAAAATTGGGCCACAAGTCTAGTTTACAAAACCGTGCAGAGTTACAGCTGATGTGATGGCTCCTGCCATGAGGAAGTCAAGCAATTCAACATGAAGTTTCCACTCCAGCTGGAATAATAAATCAGAATCTCAGCTTGGCAATGAAATGAAATACTCTGCAAACACTTTGCTGTTGTCCCTATGCCTCCACTTTTGATGAGGTCAGAACTTTCCTTGTAGGTCTCCATTTTTTACACTTTCATTTCATTCCGGTTTTGGTATTTTTGTTTTGTTTTTTCCCTGGCTTTCTCATTCTGACTCTTACATAAAGTGCAGCATCCCCCAAGAGCTAAAATAACAAAGTCCAAGCCAAACATCCTGATGATGCCCTTAGGCACTCTCAGGGAATAAGGTTTTAAAACCAATCCTCCATCAGAAAAATGCCAGCCCAGCCCTGCTCACCAGCTCTCTGGAATATTCACTTAACTTCATCCATCTGTCACCGTGGGCCTGGTGCTCTTCTGGAAAATTATTCCCACTAATGAAAGGCTTTCTGGAAATCCAGTTTTTTTAATATACTGCACCATACACTCAACCTTAAGGTGATTT
The DNA here is from genome assembly GCA_023637945.1 of Phaethornis superciliosus. Classification (NCBI taxonomy): domain Eukaryota; kingdom Metazoa; phylum Chordata; class Aves; order Apodiformes; family Trochilidae; genus Phaethornis; species Phaethornis superciliosus. The sequence continues at coordinate 41,306,424 of JAJQWJ010000006.1, read as the reverse complement.
TCTGTCTTGTACTTTTGCTTTCAGCTCAGTCTCTTGTAAGTAGCTGCACTGCTGAAATGAACAGCAAGTTTCTCAGACAGTGTCTGCTGCTGGGACTGATCCCACTCCATATTTACAGTTACAGCCAGAGACTGGTGTGCAGAGCCAAGGAACTGCTCAGCTCTGAGGAACATTTTGCCCTCTGGAAGGAGAAAAGGAGTAAAGAGGTCCCACCTGAACCCCTCCTTTGGGGAGGAACAGACAAGATAGATGCCAGAACTGACCAAACAGAGTATTCCATCCCATACACCTCATACTCAGGATAAATTTGAGGGATCACAAGGGTCAAACCCCTTCATGCTTCCCCTTCTTCCCCTGTCCCTGTTTGCTTGGGCATCCTGGGAGGATTCCATCCATTCCTCTGCCTGTGCTCCTGATCCATCCCAGCCTGAATCTGTGTGTTCCTGCCTCCAGCTCCCAACTGCTGCTGACTCCAGGATTCCAGCCTGGACTTTCCCAGGGCTGCCCTGCAGCCTCGGTGGGGACGTGAGAGTTATTGGGGGAGAGGGGAGAGGAACATGGGATCATTTCTCTGTATATTTGTATAGATTTAATAACTTTTCCTTTTTATCATGACTGTTCCATTAAAGTTGTGTAGTTTAGTTCCCAAACCATAAATCTCTCTCCCTTATTCTCTCTCCTTCCTTTATCAGGGAGGGGAGGGGGATTAATAGAGAGCATCTGGCACTGGGTTTAATTGCCAGGCAGTGTTAAACCCTGACAACTTCTACTTTGCAAGATCTGATGCTACAAAGTGGTTAATCAGGTTTCTAGTCCCTTTGAATTCACAGTTTGTGGAGCCTGAGAGTGAGCCCAAGGTCTCTCCTCCCTTGCAGGCTCTGCACCTTGGCTGGGATGCTCTGGGTCTGCAGCCACACCAGCTCTCCCAGTGGGCTCTCCCAGCAGCTAGGATGTGTTGGGGATTATTGCTGAGCATTAAGTATTTGCAACTTAAAAATCCCAAACTGTAAGAGTATTCTGGTGGAGGAGGTGAGTAACCTAAAATTCTTAGTAGCAAAGCATCCCCATTCTCATGCTGCTTGTTATATTAAATTATTCTTTTTATTCCATAGATCGTGTCTTATTTTGCTAAAGCTTTCTGTAAATGAGCAGAGTCACACAGGGAGAGGGCTTCACTTCCTTCCTAAATTAAAAAGATAATTTAATGCTATGGCAAACAGGGGATAGCTAGAGAAGGAGTTCACTTGTGGAGACAAAGAATAATTGGAAACCTCTCCCTCCCAGTTCTGTTTTCTGCTGCTCATCAGGACCAAGCACGGCTACAGATGAAGAGTGGATATGGGATCAGGGCACAAAAGGTTAATTAAAACACTCAGACAAGAGCAAGGAAGATGGTTGTAAAGCAACCCCGAGCCCCAGAATTACCTTTAGCTGGTCTTTGCTAAAGGAAACACTATTTTGCCATTGCCATAAGTGGCATTTAAATGTTTTGTTCACTTCACTACTGTCCTCTTTCCCTTCCCAGTTTCCTTGGGCTTTCTCTGAGCTCCTTGCAAGGCCTTTTGGGTTTTTGCTCCCCTTTTTTGGCTGCATTTCACCGAGCTGAATCACTGCAGGGCCCACGCCAGCCGCTCACTTGGTATTTATGGCTACGTGCCTCCTGCTAAGGACATTGGGCAGATTTTGAGATCCTCTTTCAAAAGCCCTGACCAGCTGTCATCTCCACATTTCTCTTCTCCAACCAATCTCCTTCACCACCTCCAGACACACAAACTCTCAGACAATCTGCTATCAAACTGTCACTTGCTCCTCAGCTGCACAGTCCCCATTCCCATCAGAGGCAGATGCTGCAGAGCTGAAAGCAGTTTTGTTTTGTTTCACTTTTTTTTTTTTCCCCTCCCACCTCTACTGCCTTTTTTTTATTTATTTATTTATTGGTTAGCTTTATGTTAAAGGCTGTGCACAAAGCCTGTCACCCCCTGGCATCTCTGCTTCCAAAGGGACCACCATGGTCTCACCATGCCAGGCAAGGATTGCACCATCCCTGGGTGGCTCTGCAATAACCTCTTTCAGATGTTTCTCTTTGGTGGTTTCCTTTAAGTTTTTGGGCTATTCTGAGTCTAAATTTCAACAACATGCCTTGTCCCAGCTGAGCAGTCTTTAAAGGGAAACCTTCAGTTTCAGGCACCCAAAACTCAAGTGCTCCACAAGCCACCACTGAATATTGAGATGTAATCACTCCCAGTTCTGACACCAACCTAAACAGTAGAAGCTGCTCTACAAATGTGTTTAATTATGGTATCACTTCTCTTTTACCACATGAAACCTCCATTGTATTGATAAACTCAATCCACCAGCCAGAAATTTACTTTAAGCTATGAACAGATTTAATTTTTAACAAAACCATATGTTGCAATCTGTTGTTAAGCAGAACCTCCTCACTAGGCCACGTGCAAACGATGCTAAAAAAAAATCCCAATATATCCAAAATCCCATTGTAGCTTCTTCTCTAAAGGAGCAAGAGTCTCAGTGGGATCCCTTCATCCAGATGGAAAGAGCTCCAGGATGGGCAGGGGCAGCTGAGCCAGGTGGAGAGATTCCAGAAGTGTGGGAGGGATAAATCCCCTCCACACATGATCCATCTCCACCTGGAGCAGACAGCAGAAGTGGCTCAGGTGCAAGGTAACCCAAAAGCATTTCTTTTCTGCCACTGGGACAAGAGAAACTGAGGCCACCTCAGGGTGGTGGGAAAGTCCTCAGCCCACAGCTCAGCCAGACCCATCCAGGGCACCATGAGAAATTCCAACACAAATACTAAATGAAAGCGCTAAATGCCATAAAAATTAGACCAAAATTCTGGTGGCCAAGGCCCCCCCTGCCCCATGTCCCTCAGCACCACATCTCCAGGGCTCTGAAACCCCTCCAGGGATGATGGGGACTCCAGCCCTGCCCTGGGCAGCCTGGGCCAGGCCCTGACAACCCTTGCCAGGGAGAAATTCTTCCCCAGCTCCAACCTAAACCTCCCCTGGCACAACTTGAGGCTCTTTCCTCTTGTCCCATCACTTGTCCCCGGGGGGAAGAGGCTGACCCCCACTTCAAAATAACCTTCTTTTCAGGTAGTCATAGAGAGCAAGAATATCCCCTCAACCTTCTTTTCTCCAGGCTCAACACCCCCAGGTCCTTTAGCCACGGATATTCATTCACCATTAAAACCCATTTGTCCATTTCACCTTTCTGGGCCTTTTGCTTGATAAGTGCCCTAAGAAACAATTATCATAAACCACAAACATAGCTCCAAAGGGTAATGAAGGATGCACCAAATCATAGAATCAAGGAATGGTTTGGGTTGGGAAGGACCTTAAAGCTCCTCCACTGCCCCCCCCTGCCATGGCCAGGGACACCTCCCACCAGCCCAGGTTGCTCCAAGCCCCATCCAACCTGGGCTGAGACACTGCCAGGGATGGGGCAGCCACAGCTTCTCTGGGAAACCTGGCACAGGGGCTCAGCACCCTGACAGTAGCCCAAGCACTCCAGGATGCTGCAGCATTCCCAAGGATGTTTCCTTTTCCTATCCCAACACATCAGCCAGGGAACAGTAACAAAACCAGAACAACAAGGGAAGTAGCATGGAAATGGTTCACTCAGCTCCTGTTTTCCAATAACACCAATTGAAATAATTATACACTTTGATGAATAATCCAAGGGAGGTGGCACAGGGCCAGTGGCAGAGTTCTGGGTGACACAGAGCAGACCCCAGACAAAAATTCTCCCCCCACAACAGCCACAACCTCCCCATCCTCTGCATCCCACTTTCCCCCAACACCAAGCAACAGACAGAGAAAAAAAAAAAAAAAAAAAAAAAAAAAGAAAGAAAAAAACACTTTTGCCTTTCTGTGCTTGCCAATGCTGCAAGCACTTCTCCATTTATCAGGATTTAAAGTTAATAAAAAGATTTTACTCCCTTTTCTTTCCTTAAACTGCAGTTTATTTCTAGCCGGCTGCTTCTTTTTTGCACAGGGCAAAAAAAAAATACACAACAAAATGAACCGTCCAACACATCCTTTTCATTCTGATCTCTCTTGATCGATACAAATCCCCTCAGTCCTTACCTCTCTGTTGGGAACAGTTCAGCACATGCAGCATTAAGGCTGAGCCCCACAGCATCCACCTGGTTATCCCAATTGATGTTATCAAAACTAAACCAACCCCTCAAACACATCACAGGCAAAGGGTTTGGCCTATGCCAGGGCAAAACTAGCAAATGAATTTCATCCAGGTGTTCAGGAGGTAAATAGATCTGTTTGGGTGAATATTTGAACCTCTCTTTTTTGTGTCAGAAACTCAAAATCTTCTCCTGGTTTTTGTTTTGCTTTTTGATAGGAGGACATTGATTTCCACAACAACTTTTGTGGTATCAAAGGAGTGATTAAAGATGAGAAAATGCAACCTCTGAGTGAACTGGGGGCTGTGGTGGTGTGGAGCTTACAAATCAGCTTCCAAATAATGTAGAAGGTGACTTTGGTCTCTGTCAATACATCCATCCTCACCTCCTCCAGTGGGTAAACACATCCTCATTTGGAGGAAGGGGGAAAGGGGCCTGAAATATTCTCCTGTGCCCCCTCTTCCATGGTCTGATGATGACTTTTGTGGAGCTCTGCCTTTCTTGTTGTCTTATTTGCCACTGTCCCTTTAGCAGAACTTAGAGGTGGAGAAAATCAGTACAGACAGATCATGTAAGCCACATGAGATTGTGAGAAAATGGCCTCAGGTTGTGCCAGGGGTGGTTCAGATTGGATATTAGGAACAATTTCTTTATTGAAAAAGTGGTCAGGCATTGGCACAGGCTGGCCCAGGCAGTGATGGAGTCACCATCCCTGAAGATGTTCAAAAAATATGGGGATGTAGCACTTCAGGACACAGGTCAGTTGGTGCTGGGTTGATGGTTGGCTTCAGTGACCTCAGAGGTTGTGTTCCAGCCTCAGTGATTGTGTGATTCTGTACTAATTCCTAAGCTTTCATTTGTATTTCATAGGAGTTTTCTGCTCATTAAAAACAGCTCTGTCATTTTCTTAAACTGACTGAATCTGTCTTCATTAATAATATGGTCACATCCATGGAGTATCAAAATACACTGCTTGCTCCATTATTGTCAGGACTGTTTGTTTCAGTTGTATGAAAATGTCCATAATTGGCAATAGTTTCATAAATTAGTTGACATCGTCCTAACAAAATGTTACAGCTTGGCATAAATGAAAAGATTTATGTCTACAACGTCTCAATTCATCTTGAAGTTTAATTATAAAAATTTATTGTTAACTTCCTGGGTTTTTTTCCTTAGTAAATGCCCCAAGACAAGAAATAATTATCATCAAATGCAAACATGGCTCCCAGAGGTAACCAGCACCAGGGTTATTTATTAGCTCACAGGGTATCTTACCATTTGATTGCACACAAATCCTTCATTGTTATGGAGATTTAATTTACACCTTTCATTCCTTTTTCTGATAGCAATGCTTCCCTAAATCAATTTCAGCGGGTGAGTGTTATCCATTCTCACAACACCTCCACCTCTGATTTATTTTGGACATGTGGCATTGCCAAGGCAATTGAAGAGGCCAGGGTTTTGCAATGCTTTCCTGCAATTCAAAAGCCATTTTAAAATCATCATTTCCACAACCATTCTTCAGCATTTAGATCTTTGTGTGAGGCTCTTTGCAGCTCACCTGTTCCCACCCCTCCTTCAAAACCAGGCTGTCAGTTTTCCTCCCCTCGAAGAAGGCACAAAAATCCATGTTCTCCCTTTGCCAACAGCATTAACCCCTCCATGCTGCATGAGGGCAATCTCCTGATATTGTAGGACTGGATATTGAGAGTTGTGGGTTCCCAGACCTCAAGGAAACCATCCTGAAGCCACAAAGCTCAGCTCTGGTTATACCTAAGGGTGAAGTGAAGGAGCAGGTACCCAAGCAATCATCTCACCATGGTCTGTCAAAGCCAACAAAAGACTCTCAGGGTTTTGCACTGGGTCATGGCATGGACATTTCCTCTTTGCCCTAATTCTTGAATACTTAAAAACTAGAAAACAGGATAATAAAGTTCAGCTGTGAATAAAGAAGTCAGCTCTCTGACCCAGCACACAGCGAGCCTTGCAAAACCCTCACTGATTTGCACCCACGTGAGCAAATGATGCTCAATGGGGTCATGTGTGGCCAATATGTCACTTGGGAAGACTTTCACACTTGGCTCCAAAGCCCCAGGAGAAACCCAGCTCCATTCTCACCTCTGCTGGGACCTGCCCAAGCCAAGCAGAGTTAACTCAAAAACAAACAGGAGCTTCAGGTCCACTTTGCTGTGGGCATGGGCAGCCCACCAGAATTTATGGACCTTGGAGTCTTTCCAGTGCCCAATACCAAACCCTTCCCAAGCAGTGCAAGGAAATTCAGGTTGGGCTGCCCCTGGTGCAGCTCCTCTCGGATGTCTCCAACTTTTCCCACTGCCACCTGGAACAGCAGCAGCCTACAGAGAAGCCAAATGCCCCCAGGTAATACACACCAGGAACAGCTCTGCCTTTCCCAATATAAAGCTCCTGCAGTTTACACAGTTTACACATTCTGGTCTTCAACCAGAATGCTCTACAGATGTAAGTGGTCCATGGCCACCATCAGCCCTTGTTTAACTGCAGTGCAGATGCTCAGACCATATTGTTGTCAAGTTTGGTTCCCCCTCCTGATATTACATCCCAACGAAGCATAAAATGGTCCAATTTACAGTGTGGATGGGCTGATACCTTCATAAGGAGCAGAGCTGCTCACCATGGTGGCTGAAACCCCAGCCTGTGTGCAGATTGCTGCTCAAACTGAGGTTTCTTTTCCATTTTTGCACCACAAGAGTTGGAACATCACCCAGGAAACCCTTGGGACTGTACTTGTCACATCGCCAGGGACCTTCCAGTCCTTCCAGCAGCATGTGGCAGATTGAGGCTGCCACATTCACTCTTCAAAATTCTCTTCAATGGTCCATCTTCAGTGGATATGAGCAGGCTTTGCTGATGCTTCACTTTTCTCCAGCTGAAGGACATTTTTCTACACATAATGAGAAGAAATGTGGCTCTGGGTGTAACATCAAGAATAGAGGTCAGGACTAATGAATTTCTACTTCTAACTCTTCCAGAAATTCAGGGGATGCCCAAGACAAGTCATTTGGACCTGATTTTCTGAGAGCCCACACAGGGTCTGAGAGAAAAAACCACAAACCTTGAAACTTTTCTGAAAACCACAACCTTGCTTCATGCATCCCTTAATCCGGCTGAACAAGGGCACTGTGCTGCCTCAGCAAGGATGCAGGGAGCCTTTTCAAGGCTTGTCAAGCTCCACGATCATATTTTCTAAATAAATAAATAAATAAAGGTAGCATAGAAATGCAAAGCACTGTCGAGATCCCAGTCACTTACACACTGTAACCTCCTCCTTCCCACTCTTTCACCCTCAGCTCCACCACCTAATGCCAGCCACAAAGCCAGGACACAGCAGCAACAATCACAACACACCAAAGGTAACTCTATTATTTTATTTCTTTTTTTTTTTTATGCTCACAAAGCTGTGCACATGCCTTTTAATCATGAAAGAATCATGGAATAATTGGGGTTGGGAGGTCCCTCTGCAGGTCACCCAGTGCCACCCCCCTGCAGTATCGGGGACACCCTCACCTAGATCAGGTTGCTCAGAGCCTCCTCAAGCCTCACCTTGAATATCTCCAGGGATGAGGAATATTTATGTTGAATCCAGAGAAGCACCTACAGCTGGTGGGTGTGATTTTTAAAGGGTGACAAGGACAAGCCTGTTGATTCCTGTTGACACAACTTCCACCGGCAGCGCCTGAGCTTGGGTTTTGTGAGCACAGAAAATAAATTTTTTGACGTTGCTATCAGAGAGTGGGATAGATCCTTGTGCTGTGGGAGGGTGAATAACATGAGTCATCCCTTTTGCTTCTTTTTAGAGAGAATTCTTCCATGCTCTTAACCTAACTGTGCCTGCATTCAGAGTAGTATTCAGAACAACAAAGAGAAAAACTCTCAGGCTTTGCTTGTAACTCCTCCTGTGGTGAGCTGGAAATGGCACAAATGTGAAACCTCTGGGCAGGACAGCAGCTTCTCAAATTTCATCCTTTCATCAGTTCCCTGTACATCTAATAACAATAAGCAATAATAACAAATAAGCAATAGAAATTGCTTAGCACTCAAAATCCAACTGCGCTTAAGATACTCAGAGTCTGTGATATTGATTCTGTACCCTGACAACAAAAAAAAAATCACTGTATGGGAACGTGCAACAAAGCTCTTCTTGTAAAGACTCCTAAAAAATTAGGATTTTCCCTATTGTTTGTTTTTTTTTTTTTCAGGTAATGACACAATTTGGAGAGCATGGATGGGGAGGTGGAGGTGTACAGCAGCTGCACAGACCTGCAGAACTGTGGTTACTCTGCCTACTTCAGGATAAAAGCTCAGCTCAAGGGCCACTGAAACATCCTCAGAAAACCCTTCTGTACATGTCCTGGTGCTCAGACACCGCTCTTTCCAAAAAATACTTAAAACACAGGAGCCAACCCCTGGCAAAGATGCACAGAGGTGCTGGAAGCGTAAAACACAGGGAGTAAATCAAGGCAAATGCAAACTAGCTAAATTACTCCTTTGGAAGCTTTTTCTCCAGCCCTAAATTTCCATAACCCCATGAACAGGAGCTCATGCCAGCACTTCCATTAAAAGACAGATACCATAAACAAAGTTTTGCTACAAGGGAAGATTTCTTTTTTTCTTTTGCCCCTTCTGTTTCCCTTGGATCACGATTCACAGCCCACTTCTCACCTTCAAAGCACATTAACTCTCAGAATATTCTGGTGGTGTAAGGGATTATTAGTCTCATTTTATGGATGAGGAGAACAAGACAGAGAGGTTAACTGACTTGCCCATAGGCCCAGCTCCATAGATACATAAAAAAAGATACAGAGAGATGTGTTACATTTATTAGTTTTAATACCCTCTCAATCCTGCAGAGTTGGAGTTGTGGAGGTTCAGGCAACTGGCAAGGAAAGGAACCAAGGTAATTCTTTAAAGCCATGATAAAACACTTCTAGAATAACTTTCTTGTGCTTTACAGGCATCTGCAGGGTTGAAAGCTTTTTATCCCTGCTGATTTTGGACCATGGATAACAACCTGCCTTAGGTGCTTGGGACCAGCCTCAGACAGAGGACGTGGGACAACCCTGCCCCATCATGGGAGCTCCTGAGGAGGCATCTCCTGCACTTCTGAGATGTAAGGGAACACTTCTCTGCAGAACTTAGAGATGGCCCAAATTATCATTCAGTGTTCATAAAGAGTAGATTTACATTGGGTTTAGGAACAAGTTGTGTCCCATGAGGGCAGTGGAACAACAGCTCAGGGTGCCCAGGGAGGTGGTTGAGGTCTCATCCCTGGAGATATTCAAGGTGAGGTTTGAGTCCCTTCCAATCCAAATTTCTACAACTCTATGTGGTCCCTCCCTGAGCTGTTCTGTGTCAGCTAAGCCTTGCCATAGGAAAAAAATCTAAATTCATTATCTAGTGAGTGAGTGTGCATGTGTGACCATCTCTACCCAAAAAGCACCTGGAGAGCTTCACTTCAGACTCTCAAGAAAAAAAAAAATGGTGTTTTAATGTAGAAAAACCCAGAAGGGCAACTGAACAGAGATGTCTAAAAATCAAACTAATGATAAGCTAGAATGAAGTTGTCTAAATGGCTCATTTTCTCCAGCTGCCACCACAGTGAGAAATATCATAGAAAATCAGTTTCCGTTAAAATTATCCACAAAGTTCTAAGAGTCTCTCAGATCCTTGTCACTTTGCTAAGTGTCTCAGCGAGTACCACTACAGGGCCTAAGGAGCCAGATAGGACACTCAAAGCACTGCAAATGGATCAGTGTTGTTCTGGTGTGGTCCTTTGCCTTCCTGAAAGACTATTCTTGGATAAATTCAGAAGTGGCATCCCCTCCTGAGCAGGGAGCTTTGTGTCCATGGTGCTGCACCTGTCCCCAGGGTGACCACCAGTTGCCCTTGGAGAGCCACAGCCACAGCCACCCTTCACTGCCTCCAGGCAAGATGAAAATAAGCCACTCAAGAGATGACTTAGATAGTTATTAAACACCAACACATCAATCTTGGGACAGGAAACATCAATGAAACCAACTCCTGGAGTCTGGGAATAGCAGTTCGAGGTCACACCCCTACCCTCTTGCCTTCCTCTCCTCTTCCTTGGGCTCTGCTTTGGGTTTCTGCTGAATCCAAGACACCAGAAAAGATCAGGATTTTTCTGACCAGCTGTGGCTGATCTACTGCTTTTATTTCACATGTCACAAAGTCAGAAAACAGAAAAAAAAAAATAGTTCATAAACAGAAACAGCAAGACACAGAAATGGGCAAGCAGTGTGTTTGCTGCCTGTGGTGCACAATCAGGGAAAGCCAACAGTACAAAGCCCTGGCTCAGGAGGGAAAGTGGCATTCAGACAGAAAAGAAAAAAAAAAAACAAACCAAAAACAAAAAACTCAAAACAAAAACAAAAAACCCCCACAAACTTTCTGAACAAAGCAAGAAAAAGCCCCAGGAACAACTGTTCTGGAGAAAGCACATAACCCATTTCACATCCCCTCCTGAACCTTTCCTGCATGTGTAACACAGCATGCCTGGAGAAACTTGTAACCTGCTTCATGTCTTTATATTCAGCAACAGAAGCAGAGTATATAGTGCTTTGCCTCTTCTTAACAGAGAAATGAAATGCAGCCCTCATGTACAGATAATAACAAGCCACTTGAACTCAGCAGCAGCCTCAGCCCTCTAAAAAGATCAACACAGCAAAAGCCTGCGTGTCCACCAGTGCTAAACTGTGAAATGTCTCTATTCCAGCCCACCAAAGCCAAGGTGCCTTTAATTGGACATGACAGTCGTTTACACACACAATCCAAACAAGATCTGAAGATTTCCAAGCAGAGGAGAACATCTCCCTTTGGGGAGGTCACATAAGGAGAGCATCTTGCACCAGACTGAGTGGTGGGATATCCCAGAAAAAGTAGCAGTTTCCTGCAAAAAATGCTCTTACAAGGCATCCTTTGATAACTACAGGGTTTCTGAGATCCTGCCATCTGATTCCTCAATGCAAGCTCTGGCATAAATTAATTACACAGTGCCTGACCCACAGCCTCTGGTCTAATCATCCCCATGCTGGTGCTCCTCTTGTATGTTGAAGCTGTAGTTGCCATTTGATAAGGATCCTGCTCCCCACTAATTGTCCCTTTTAATGAGCTTTCATCAAATTTTAATTTCTTTAATGCATTTCTCTAATCTGGCTGATTTGGACAGTCCGACACTTGGCTTTGTGTCAGCATTTATTAGCACGCCTGCTCTGCTTGGCTCTTTCCCTTTTAAAAATAAAAGTTGGGATGTTAGAATGGGTATGTGACATGGGTATGTTTGGGGCACATCTATCAGAGAGTGACAACTCAGAGTGGGCCCAGTTTGGAGCAGAAGAGTAAAGCCCTTCCCCAGCACAGCAGCAATCCCTTTCCTATGCATTCTCACAGCTTGCTCCTGAAGTTTAGTTGGTAAGGATGGCATTGATTAGCACATGGTCTCTTCATTAAGAAGGTTTCTCCATCTCCCTGGCCATGCTGAACACCTCCACTACATCAACTGTGATGCTCCAACCACCCACCCAACCTCTACCTCAACCTGTCCCTTCCTGTCCCTCTTACAAGGAGAGGCTGAGGGAGCTGGGGCTGTCCAGCCTGGAGAAGAGGAGGTTGAGGGGAGACCTTCTTGTCCTCTACAACTCCCTGCAAGGAGGCTGCAGGGAGCTGGGTTTGGCCTCTGCTCCCCATTGATGTGGTGGGACAATGAGGAAATGGGTTCATGTTACACCAGGAGAGGTGCAGATTGGGTATTAAGAAAAATTTCTTCCCTGAAAGAGTGGGGAAGCATTGGAACAGGGTGTCCAGGGAAGTGGTGGAGTCACCATCCCAGGGATGTTCAAAAAATGGGTGGATGTGGTGGATTTAGTGGTTAAGGTGGTGTAGGACTGAGGGTTGGACTCAATGACCTTGAAGGTCCTTTCCAACTATGAGGATTCTATGATTCATATCCTTCATCTCATCAGCACCAACATTCTCCTCTGTAGACAAAGCAAGGAGGGGAAAACAGAGCCTGAGAACTAGAAGAGGAGAAATTTAGATTGGATGTTCAGAAGTTCTTCCCCATGAGGGTGCTGAGCCCCTGTGCCAGGTTTCCCAGAGAAGCTGTGGCTGCCCCATCCCTGGCAGTGTCTCAGCCCAGGTTGGATGGGGCTTGGAGCAACCTGGGCTGGTGGGAGGTGTCCCTGACCATGGCAGGGGGTGGCCATGGAGGAGCTTTAGGGTCCCTCCCAACCCTGAAAATTCTATGGTTCTAACTAGATTTAGCTTAAGTGGAGCACAAAGCATAGGTCTGGTAGGGTCTGCTAGGTTTCTTTTGGAGGAAGAGGACAGCCCAACTGCCAGAATCCATGAGTTTCAATTGCCATGTTTTCTGAAGCCTTAAATTATTAATCTATTCTCTTCAGGTTTGCTATCAAATCATCTCAATTGTTTTGCAGTTTATTAAAGATGTCCTGCACATCTGGTCTAATCAGCCAGAGGAGAATTGCCCAATTTGATTGTCAATAGCAATCCCAGGATATCAGCTTGGTAATCACAGCAGTTTCCACCTCACCAGCTCCTGGGGGGGATGGTTTAATCACCACTGATGTGGAAATGACTCCCAAATTCCAGAGCCATAGTCCAAGCATTTGTGTTTCTCCCCATAGCACCAAAGCCTTTGGGGATGGAAAAGCAGCCCCCACAACCACCAGTAGTTCCAGTTGAGAAGTCCAACCATGTCCCCCAGCACAGACCAACCCCAGATCCTCTTCTGGACCATGGGGTATCAGACAACATACCCTGTGCCACTGCCCTTCCAGATGTGCTCACATCTGGAGGCAGACAAGCCCTGCAAAGACATCAACTCAGGACAGCACATGGCATCCAAGGAGGTTTCTCCTGCCCCTTTTCACACATTCAATCTATTTCAGCATGCAGGAAATATGCAAAGAGGATGAAAACCCCCTGTCCCCTCCTTTGCCAACCTGAGCTGGAAGATGTGATGTGGGAGGAAGAGCCTTTCCAGCCACTTCAATATATTTATGTACACACATCCTCCTTGACACTGAGGAGCTCATAAGAAGTTTGAGGCTCATTGCTGGCACAACCTGCAGCTGCTCACAAGGAAGGAGTGAAATAACAGGTTAGGGATGCCAGAAGGAAGACTTACTCATTGCCATCAGAAGCTCCACCACCTCTCCAGAAAAATACTTGGGGCAAACAGGAGTCACACCATGGCCATCAAGAAATATATCAGCCAGATCCAGCAGGAGTCAATAGGAGAATGGAAACACACTGTCAAAAATCCATAAAGAACTCCTAGCTTATACAGATCCTCTCATCTGGAACAACTTTACCCCTTGGTATGTCTTCACAACCACTTTCCATACTTAAGAATAAGTTTGCTTGATGCTTTGAAGAGTTGGTTTGTGTTAAATGCAGCTGTAAAGAGCTTGCCTTAGGGAAAACTGGGGAATCCCAGACTGGTTTGGTTTGGGTTGGGAGGGACCTTAAATCTCCTCCATTGCCACCCCCTGCCATGGTCAGGGACACCTCCCACCAGCCCAGGTTGCTCCAAGCCCCATCCAACCTGGGCTGAGACACTGCCAGGGATGGGGCAGCCACAGCTTCTCTGGGAAACCTGGCACAGGGGCTCAGCACCCTGACACCAAAGAAACAGAGGGGAATGGACATGAAATTCCTGTGTGGTGTCTTGGTGGAGAAACCGAATCATGTTCCAGTCCATGATCCACTTCTGCAGGAGCTGCAAGTGCATTGCCCATGCTGTGTACCACAGAGAACGACCTTGTGAACATTTTTTTGAGAAGCAAAAAGTTATCAGAGAGAACTGAATCCTCAATGGAGAAATATTAAAAGAAGTTTGCTTCCTACTTCAGCAAGGAAAAGTGCAAAGCCCTACTCTTGAGGAGGAGCAACCCCATGCACCAAGATCTGCTGGGAACCACCCAGCTGGAAAGCAGCTTGGCAGAAAAGGTCCTGGAGGTGATGGGGGAGACCAAGGGGGAGCTGAGCCAGCAATCTGCCCTTGCTGCCAGGGAGGATGACACCCTCAGCTGTATCAGAGCATGGCCAGCATGTCAGGAGGGCCAGATACTTTCCCCGGTGCTGGGGAGGCCACTCATGGAGTGCTGTGCCCAATTCTGGACTCTTCATTAAGAGAAAGACATAGGCCTCCTGGAGAGAGTCCAGTGATGGCCTGAAAGGATAAAATTGAAGCTCTCCCAAGGCTGAGAGACCTGGGGTTGTTTATCCCAGGGAAGAGAAGGTTGAAGGGCATCTTATTGATGTGTATAAACACCTGAAGGGAGAGGATCAGGGGTAGGACCTGAAGCCATGGGCACAAACTGAAACATGGGAGCTTCCCACTGAACATCAGGAAAAGCTTTTTGACAGGGAGGGTGGCTGACCACTGGCACAGGTTGCTCAGGGAGGTGATGGAGTCTTCATCTTTGCAGATATTCAAACACCTTCTAAAACACTGTCCTGGGCAACTAGATCTTGGTGGCCTTAGTGGAGCAGGAAGGTTGGAAAAGTTGACTTCCAGAGGTGCCTTCCAGCTATGGCCAGCCAGGGATTCTGTAATTCCACATGTTTTTGTTGTTAAGATGCATGCAGAGGTTATTCTGCAACAGGATTTGCATCCAGCCATCTGCTGGGACAGCCAAATGGAGCATGGCAAGCACCAACCAAAAGCAGCCAGGCTTGGAGGAAGTCCAGGCTGGAGCTGCTCCCATCCCCTGATGAAGGGCTACCAGCATCACCAACAGCCAACTAAGTACCTACAAGTCAAAAATGGCTCATTATTTATAATAACCAATTTAATTCATTAAACCCAGCATTTCCCTTTCTGTCCCTGCCTGCTGGCCCATCAGATGCTGATGCTTTTAAACACAATTGCTGTTTACAATTGTCCAGAAAGCCTGTTGTTTCCACACTTCACATTTCTCATTATTTTCCCCATGTGAGAGTCACTTACCAGGCAGGGTAGGTTGCTTTTTTTTTTTTTTTTCCCCAGCTGCATAATTTGAGGAAGAGAATTTCCAAAGTGCCAAAGACCAGCGATTACCAACAATTGAGATCTAAGGTATAATGAGAGCTGCAAAAATGGCCATGAAAAGATATTCAGTGTGAAGCCCCTTCTGCTACAGAAAACTTCCCTCCCCTAAGATGTATTTTCATCTCTCCTGAGATGAAGCTTCTAAGAAAAGAGGTGACAGAAATCTTGGAGAGGTGGATGCAGAGCTGGAGTCATGTTTGGTGAGAGATTCACATCCATGAGAAGGTACCAGAGAGAGATAGAAGGACTTGATGGGACCAGGGAGCCAAGGTGCTACAGGGACAAGGGGAAAGGGATGGAAACTGCAGGAGAAGAGGTTCAGCCTGGATCTGAGGCAGAAGTTCTTCAGGAGGAGGGTGCTGAGCCTCTGGAACAGATTGCCCAGAGAAGCTGTGCCTGCCCCCTCCCTGGAGGTGTTCAAGGCCAGGTTGGATGAGGCTTGGAGCAACCTGGGCTGGATGAGAGGTGTCCCTGGCCATGGCAGGGAGCTGGGAGGAGATGAGCTCTCAGCTCCCTCCCAACCTCAGCCATTCCATGCTCATCCTATGATACAGAGGTTGGGGAAACATCAGCACTAAGAGATCTAACAGTGGAGAACCATCACTCATCAGCTGGTGGCTGGAGATCAGCAACACAGCTCTCTGAAGAACCAGAAGGAGGAAGAGGAGATCTCACAGACCCTCAGAGCTATTCGAGAGGCAGAAAGGACCCTTCCCAATTTCCTGGAAGGAAGGAAAACCTTTCAGGAATGACAATTCCCCCTGGGGTTGGCCAGGAGCTCTCAGTGCCAGGTCCTGCAAGGGCTGTCAGAGATAAGATTTCTTTGGAGGGTATTTATTTGGATCCCTGTGATCTGATGATGCCCCTCAGAGAGAGCCCCAGAGCCAGGTATCACCCAAGGCACAGATGATCCCCACTGAGCTGGGCCAAGGGGCAGTGACCATTGCTGGGAGTGCCTGTTAAAGCAACCCAAGTGCACACCAAGGAAAACAGGAAGGCTCTGAAACTACTTTATTTTCAAAGCAGTGTAGTAGCTCCCAAATAAAAAATTGCCCAGGAATTGACTTTTTAAAAAAATGAATTAATGAGCATCTTCTGGATTTCTTCACTTTTTTTGGCTATGGCCAAAGTACTCATAAAGCAAAGTGAAGGTTGCAAGCACAAGACACTCCTGTCCTCAGCCTGTCACTTGTGTCAGGGACAGGCAGGCTGGTGACAAACCCTATCCTCTCCAAACCTTTTATGGGATTATTCCTTGCAAATGATATCAGATATCCTAAGGGATTGTCTGATGAGTAGCCAACCTTAGCACAGCACAGGGCTCTATCTCAGGAGATCATTTCCATGAATTTATCTTTTGCATTAAGCCAATTAATCATCCATTAAGAATTGCAGTTACATGCAAGTGGCAAGCAGAGAGAAAATGTCTTTCAGTAAAGCACAGGGGAAGCTGAGCTTTTCAGTGCTGCAAGCAAGGCCTGAAGAACAAAGATAATTTTTAATTATTTTGTTGAGTGATAATTAAACACTGCTCTTCAAATTTGGAGGATTTGGGGTAGGGGAGCAATGGCACAGGATAATCCTGCCTGTGTCCTTTACATGTGGCCATATCCAGAGCAGCAAAGGAGCTCAGCCACATCAGCAAGAGAGAATTCTCAGGTTAGAAGTTTTGCAGGGTCCTGTCCTTGGACAAGAGCAAATGAAAAGCTTTCCTTGCTCATTTTCCATTGAGGCTGAGGAGTTGCACTCTGAGAGCAGTCAAGCCCTATGCTGGATTTCTCTATACCCATTTTTAATTATAGTTTCATAAAAAGCTCCTAGCAAAACATCCAAGCACATCAGTGTTGCAGGAATGGAGATGAAATGAAGACCCATAATCTGTTTTTCCTCACCTCACTGCTGCCCATCCCATTCCTACCAGGGCTGGAAGTCTGCAGGAACAGAAGGAGCTGAGCTTTTCTGTGGCAATGTGTCACTTTCTTCTAATATTCCAATGCTGAAAACCATTTTAAATCTACTCCTGTCTCTTTGCATTGACATAACCATATTGAAAGAAAACTCAAAAAAAGGCAGAGTCTAATTTAGTGAGAATGAACACATCACACAACATTTCCAACTCTGCAGCACTCGTGTAAATCTTGCATGATTTAAAAGCTGCCAAGTTACCAGGAGTATTGTACAGAACTGTCCTTCACACCACACACACCAAAAAGGCAATTTCTAATTAGGCTTCCCTTCTCAGGAGCTAAGTTTCCTTCTGAAAACAATGATGTTGCACACTGAAATTACTCTTTTTTACTGAAATTACTTCTTTTGTGCCAAAATCGATTTGGGGAAGGTTGGAGGTGCCCCTGCCCATGGCAGGGGGTTAGGACTAGATGACCTTTAAAGGTTCCTCTCAACCCAAACCAGTCTGGGATTCTATGATCTGCCTCACACCACCCCCAGGAGCAAACCCACCTCTGCTCTCGAAAATTTGGAAGAATGTTGTCAGAGGAGCTCCCTCTCCAGCTGGAGGCCAGGAGCAGCCCATTGCCTGAAAAAAGAGCCTTAATCTTTCTCCCCAGAAACAAAATCCCTCCCTGTGCTTTATTTCCTAACATCCTCTGCACAACAGAGCACTTTTGGCCATTTTTTCCAAGCACAAAGTCCTTTTCTCCTGACATCCCTTACATTCAGATACTTGCTGCAGGAGTTTTTTTAGCAGAACTGTTCTTTCCCCTCAAGCTGGCAGAAAAGCTGAGACATCTCAGAAACTGATTTTTCGATGAGGTTCTCCATAGCAAGAAATATCTCTGCTCCTGAATAAGGGATGATCACAGTCCCTAAAGTTTCTCTCAGCACTTCGAGTGTGATCATAAACACTTTTTCTTCATGTGTCAGTAAAGATGTATCAGGGAAATCACTGAAATACCCCCTAAAAGAGAAAGGGAATCAAACCATGCTTCTGGTTTCCATGAGCTTCTGAACATGGTCATGGTAGGTCCAGCAAACCCTGCAGCAGGATGCTCCACCCCAGTGAGCCTGCCTCAGTTTCCCTTTACGATTCAAATGTTTTTTGTCTCAGCATCACTGCCCTGAGCTTGGAGTTGGAGAGTTCCCACAGCAAGCAAAGGGCAGAGCAGACTCTGAGCTGGTAACAACCTTGGCAGGACCAGCAGAGGCCACGCTGGGGTCTGTGGCACCAGTTCCTCTCCTGGGCTGAAAAACACAGAGCTCAGTTCATCTCCAGTGGGGCTGAACAAAAACCAAACAAGAATGGAGAGATCACAGACTCATGGAATGGGTTGGGTTGGGAGGGACCTTAAATCTCCTCCATTCCCCCCCCTGCCATGGTCAGGGACACCTCCCACCAGCCCAGGTTGCTCCAAGCCCCATCCAACCTGGGCTGAGACACTGCCAGGGATGGGGCAGCCACAGCTTCTCTGGGAAACCTGGCACAGGGGCTCAGCACCCTCAAATTAAAGAATTTCTTCCTCATGTCCAACCTCAATCTCCCCTCTTCCCGTCTGAAACCATCTCCCCTTGTCCTCTGACTGCACACTTTGTAATATGTGAGATAAACTTAAGAATTGATACTAATGAGGGAAAAAGCTTCCTTAGCTTTACTTTGCTTCCCTTTTGTTCTCCAACAGAATGGAGGTATGACAGCAGCTAATCACTTCATTCTAGAAAAGGCTATTCCCAGGTTTTGATCACTGAGAATCCTGTGTGTTTTCCCTAGAAGGGGTTTTGGACTCTCTCCCTCTAGCAGGGATGGCTGCTCCAGGGATTGCTCCTGATGAGGAGGCAAAGGGACACCCAGCCATAGGCATGGAAGGGTAAGAAGGAACAAATCCCTAGATATGAATATTTCAAGTCTTTAGGAGCCTTACAAACCTGCAGTCATTGTACTATCACACAGCCTATAGGTATTACTTTTATCATTGTTCCAGAACTAGTATGAGACCCCCTGAGAAATGATTTGCTAGCACTCTAACAATTAGCTTTGTGTGACACTTATCCAGATATTTGATTCCTTCCATATTTTATTAAGATATCATCTTATTTGTTATCTGAACACCTTGTTCTGCTACCCTAATATCCTAACACTCCTCTAATCCCATTTATCCCTTTTTAGTCCAGCTTTTAAGATCCTTTGTCATTCACAAGAAATTCTGTTTTCTACACAAACATCTCAGCTGCAATCTTGTCCCAGCTGGGGCAAACCCCACCAGCAGTTTCTAACCCAAGCAGTCTTACAGCCTCAGCATCCCCACACCCCCAGCAGGCAGCGAGATTTGCAAAGTCTTTGCTTTGTAGCTCTAAAGATTTATCAGACAGCCAAGGGTTTCAGAAAACAGCAGCATTTTTGGATTAAATCAATGGGATGCAGCAGGCAGGATAATGAGCAGGGGCACAAGAGATGTTTTTCGAGCAAGACACGAGCTGAAAACCTCGAGCTCAGCACAGATTAGTACAGTTGCTCCAGGTTCAAGTTAATTGTATTAACCAATTAGACAAGCTGAAGGGAAAATGCACCTGTAGGGCAGAGAAATGGTGATCACCCTGTCTGGCAATACAGAAAGGAAGAAATGAGCAGAGTGGGGGTGGGCAGAAAGCATGCAGTGGGAGGGGGGGGGGGGGGAAGAACAGTATCTTGATGCCAATATTTCACTTAAATTTAGGGCTTGCTCTATTGAAAGCTATAAATTTTTTTTTACCTCTCTGGCTGCCATTAAAAAGCTTTTATAGCTCTCTTTTGAAGAATGAGTGCAAGTCCTAATGTTTGTCTTCCTGGTGTAAGATCTTCAGGCTGAATGGGGGTCAGTGAGGGGTTTAGTTTCATTTTTATCACCCTGTATTCAGCACCATGCTGAAGGGAGGCTCAAAATGTTGATTTTCTAAACCTGCTCCTAACAACATCCCAGCACCTCCTGGGAGGGAGATGAACCCAACTGACTGAGCCATGGCACAGGAGGATGGAGCAGAGGACTCCATGGCCCTTCAGGCACTTCTCATTTGTGGGTTTAAGGATGCAGCTGAGAAGAGCCATGAGTTTACTACAGGAATTCGTGCCTCAAATCACAGTGGTTCAAAGGGAACCAATAATGTTTTTTTTTCCTCCCCCACCTGTTGTCAGCCTAACAAAGTTGAGCAAAATTCCCCCCGAGATTCCTCTTATTATAAGTTTATTGACTTTATGCCAGAGGCACCTGAAAACAGAGAGCTGGGGTTGGTCTCTGAGAGACAGATTGCACAGCAGAGATGCTAAAAATAAAACCCAGAATATGAAACCCAAGTGATATTACCAAAAAGGAGTAGGCTTCCTGCAAGTATTTTTGAAAGAAGATCCTCTTCATAACCTGCACTTCTCCTGCTTCACCAGGAGAGCCAGGCTGAGAGAGTTGGGGGTGTTCAGCCTGGAGAAGAGAAGGCTGCAATGGGGAGACCTTAGAGCACCTTCCAGTGCCTGAAGGGGCTCCAGGAAAGCTGGGGAGGGACTTGGGACAAGGGATGGAGGGATGGGATCAGGGGGAAGGGTTTCCAGATGGAAGAGAGATGAGATGTGAGGAAGAAATTCTTTAATTTGAAGGTGCTGAGCCCCTGTGCCAGGTTTCCCAGAGAAGCTGTGGCTGCCCCATCCCTGGCAGTGTCTCAGCCCAGGTTGGATGGGGCTTGGAGCAACCTGGGCTGGTGGGAGGTGTCCCTGACCATGGCAGGGGGTGGCAATGGAGGAGATTTAATGTCTCTCCCAACCCAAACCAGTCTGGGATTCTCTGATACTTCCCAGGAGAAGAGTTCCAGCAGGAAGTGGTTCAGCCCTTGCAGGCAGCACTGGTGCTGAGCAGAGTGGTCCATGACCCAGGTTAGAAGTGGGGGTGCTGCCTTTACCCTGATGATCCCCACTCCCTGAACAGCCTATGGATACCCTAAACCCAGAGATCAGGACTCCATCTAACTGAGTCTTCTGATTTTTTACAATATTGCATTAGCCACTTTTAAAAGCCAAGGACTCCAAAGCAACAACACAGGCAGCTCCTCCAGCACACCCAGCCAGGGCTCCATTTCCCCCCTGTGCCCTTCAGAGACATTTCTGAGAGCATCACACAAGTGCAGTGTGGCTTTGCTCCATGTCCTGCTGCCCAGCGATCTGCCAGTGATCTGGGGATCTGCTAGAATCTTGCAAAGCCAGCCTGAGGCAGGAGCCCCCTCTATCCTCCAGATCTGTGTATTCTTGTATTTTAAGACACAAATGGTTTCTATTTTATAATCTGCTGCCCTGAGGAGGTGGCAGCAATCCTGCTCCATAGCCAGCTCCTTGTGATGAGTGAGAGACACCAGGGTTTCAACACTGGGCTCAACAGCACAAACTGGATATTTCCCCCTCTCCTTTACAACAACAAGGAACCTCCCATGCAATAAAAAAAATATAAAAAAATAAATTATTTTTTTTTTAATTCAAATTCAATAGACCTGGGAGAGGACAGATTCTAACAGATAATTCAGACTTTCTTTTGCCACTCACAGAAAGCAGTGTGAGAGCAATAATTTTATGTGCTGGCTTCACACCAGCGAAGCATCCCATTGATTTATATCCACAGCATTTGTCCCCTCCCTTAGAGAAAGGCCAAGTGGTAGAGCTGAGCAGTTGTTGATCTTTCAAAGCTCCACAGTTTTTTTTCCCAGTTCTCTTCCACCCACTCCCATTCCCCTCAAGCCTTTGCTGCTGCCCCTGCCATCCCCTCCCCTTCCCCACGGATGCTTTGCAGCCACCCCAACCCTCACAGTTCCCAATCCTCCCAAGGACCACCCTCATTTCCAGCTCATAAGCTGGCTCTGCCACCAACATCAATGTAATTCTGCTGCCCCAAATCTCCTAAGTGGACAAAATGGAACTTTCTGATGCTGAGAGGAAGCCTTGAGGTGGTTGTGAATATATTACAGGAGCCAATCAGACTGCCAGACAGGAACAACCTGGGTTTAGATACACCTCCAAAAACACAGGTTCAGGTTTCTTATGATGTGCTGATGTAGTTACAAACACAGAGTTTGCCAAAGGTTTGAATTTGCTCCCTTGATTAAGAACAGACAAGGAAAAAAAATACAAAAACAAAAAAACCCAGCAGCATGTTTTCCAGCCAAAGGGCAGTAACCAATACCTGTGCTTTCCAAACAGTCTTGTTTCGTGTTATATTATATTACTATGGCTGCATGCTGAGACATGTCACATTATATTAAAAACAACCAAACCTGCAATCTGTTCCCAGATCAGGCATCAATAAAAACAACCCTAACAATCAGCACACTGAGTACCTGTGAGAAAATTGATAATTTAATCCCTCCCAGAGCTCTTTCCAGCACACAGACACCAGGGGAAACAAAACCCCAAACCCCTCTCTGAACACCAGAGAGCCTTTCACAGAGATGAGATTGGCTGAAAGGGATGGGGAAGATGGGTGCCAGCCCTGTCCCTGCCAGGGGCATGAGAAGCAGCAAGCAAGAAAGCTGTCAGGATGCTCTCACCTTCGTCCAGGTCCTCTCTGGTGGGACCAGCAGGGAGATGTTCACCAAGCCACCCCAGAAACCTAAGCACAGCTCCCACCAACCAGCCCCTCGTGGAAGATGTGACCCATCATGTCCTGTAAGGAGGACCAGGACACTGACAAAACCCTCCAGATAACTAACCCAGATTCATACACAATATTTTCTGTGCCTAAAGGCACGTGAAGATGACCTCTGTCCTTCCTCTTGAGTTATTTCCTAACTAAGAAGTATTTTTGTGGCCAAGCTCACTCTTTTCTGACTCTTCTGCTGCTTGATTCATTGAAGATGTCCATGAGGGATCTACCTGGCTTCTCGTTCTCCTCCAGCAAAGAGGTGTAAAAGATCACTGTGGCCAAACACATGGGTGCCATGAGATGAGTGTTCTAAGAAAAAAAAAACAAAAACAAAGAAAGAAAAAAAAACCAAAAAGAATAGAGAGGGTCAATAAAACCCTGAAATAAATAAATCCCTGGCAGTGTCTCAGGTCAGGTTGGATGGGGCTTGGAGCAACCTGGGCTGGTGGGAGGTGTCCCTGACCATGGCAGGGGGTGGCAATGGAGGAGATTTAAGGTCCCTTCCCACCCAAACCAGTTTGGGAGTCTGGGATCTGGGCTCAGCTCAGCCCAGCTCCACAGAGAGCACAGCAGTGTGGGGTGATGATGCTGCTGCTTGTTGGGATTTATTCCCTGCTGCCCTTCCCATCCTAAAACTTAACCTTTCTTCTTTCAAAGCCCTGAGACTCAAAACCCTGGGCTTTGCCACACTGTTAACATGCTCCAGGAGGTTCCTTTGCAAGTCTCTGCCATGTGCTACTGATGAAGGTCAGTCCCTCCCTGTCAAAGTGTTTCAGCAAGGCAGGCTGACCCTGGCCCCATACTCAATTCTTTTTTCCTCCAATTTCTTCCTAATATCCAAGATCAGTCTCCCCTCTCCCAGCTGGAAACCCTTCCCCCTGATCCCATCCCTCCATCCCTTGTCCCAAGTCCCTCCCCAGCTTTCCTGGAGCCCCTTCAGGCACTGGAAGGTGCTCTGAGGTCTCCCCATTGCAGCCTTCTCTTTGCAATTCTCTTTGCATTACATCCCCATGGGAAAGCTGAAGCCTGGTCCATGGATAAGAACTTCTCCCTGATAAGACGTGGGATAGTTTACCCTTCAGGAATTTTAAGCAAACCATCTCTCCTCCAAGCACCACCAAGTGTAAGGGGCTTTTTGGGTAAGGGCTCACCAAGTCTTGTTTTAGCAACTTATTCCAGGCCCCATTTGTGCTAATAGCCCTAACCCCAGACACAGGTTTAATCTGTTTAAATGCAGGGCTTCAGGGGCCTCTAATGAATTTCATTAAACAGAAAATGCAGTATTTTATGATTAATTAAGTGCACATTAAAATGGTAATTATTTTACTCATCATTCCGCTCTTGTGTCGTTATCACAATAATTGATCAAATTGTTTTACCCCACAAGCACTTTAAAGTCTGCAGTGGGGAGAGAAGGGAAGAAAAAAAAAAATTTAAAAAAAAAATAAAAAATATCACAGCTCTCTATCCCAGGACCTCTAATACAAGAAACTTTTTGAACAGCCCTAAGACTTCAGAAAGAAAGAAAAAATAGCTGGTTTTTGTGAAGGGTAGGGAAAAATTAAAAGGGGAGGGAGGTAAAAAAAAAAAAAAGAAAAGAAAAAAAAAAGAGAAAGAAGGGAAAAAAAAAGGGGGGGGGAAGAAGGAGAGGGAAAAAAAGAAAGAGGGGGGAAAAAAAGAAAGAGGGGGGAAAAAAAGAAAGAGGGGGGAAAAAAAGAAAGAGGGGGGAAAAAAAGAAAGAGGGGGGGAAAAAAGAAAGAGGGGGGAAAAAAAGAAAGAGGGGGGAAAAAAAGAAAGAGGGGGAAAAAAAAGAAAGAGGGGGAAAAAAAAGAAAGAGGGGGAAAAAAAAGAAAGAGGGGGAAAAAAAAGAAAGAGGGGGAAAAAAAAGAAAGAGGGGGAAAAAAAAGAAAGAGAGGGGAAAAAAGAAAGAGAGGGGAAAATCCAGAAGATTCTGGATTCAGGTTGTAAGGCACTGGGTTAGGTTTCCTAGGGAGGCTGTTGATGCCCCATCCCTGGAAGAGGCTTTCAGCATGTTCTAGAGGAAAGAATTTCCTGTCAAGAGAGAGTGACATCTGAAAGTCATCTGATAGACATGTTGTGTCAGACTCACTCCATCCATCTTTAACTTTGGACAGGCTGATTTGGACCTTTGGGATATGGTTATGTGACCTGGGAGGAAAAAACCCTTCCTCATTGCTCAGACTCCTGTGAATAATGATTATAACCTCCCTGGAAGGAGGATCACCAGCTCCCCACTTGCCCAACGTGACCTTCACCTGTTGAAGCTACTAATGGCAGACACAGACCAGCTTAGATCTCTGCACATGGTAGGTATCCTTGGAAAAGATCATAGAATTATAGAAGGGATTTTAAAGACCATCCATCCATCCCAGCCCTCTGCCATGGCCAGGGACAGCTCCCACCAGCCCAGGTTGCTCCAAGCCCAGGAGGGTCTGTCCTACTACACTGCTTTGCTGGAGCAGTCTAAAGGGGGAGTAACCTCTGAAACAGGCCAACACACTCTTGGAGATGAGAAACAATCACATTTTACATCTTCCTACAACTGAAGATACCATAAAAACTCCTAGTGACCACGGGTAAATTACTGTTCTGAAACCATGGACTTCAGTAGGTGTGAGTAAATACACTATCTGACTTGTTCCACAGGCTACTTTCAGGACTAAAGTCAAGCACAAAATTGAATTCTTGAAAGAGTAAAGATTTATATCCTCTTTTTCCCCCCTCCATTCCTCTTATCAAGTGTCAAAGCAAGAGACAATTTTAGTGCAGTGCAGTATTTGAAACCTTCACAAGCAATAAAACCACCCAAGTCCTAGTACAGTCTGAAAACCACCCTGGACTACAGCTGCAGATTCTCTTGGACTTCTGTATCCCCTTGACAAGTTGAAGAGAAGCCAAGGAAACCTCATAAACTTGTCACTTTGGGTTACTTTGGGACATCAGCCATGCAGCAGGTCCCACCTAACACATCCCTGCTCATCCCTTCAGCCACCAAGCCATGGAGAAGGTGGAAAATCTCCCAGTCAAATCTTCATCACCTTATTGGTTCATGACCCCATTCTGGCTTACTTTTGATTTGTACTCCCCAGGAGCCTGGGATTTTGTAATCCAGGTGAGTCTGATGGCTTGAAAGGAATTTATTTATAATTTATAGTCAGTGTGTTCCCTGAAATGGGCAGAGGTTTGGTAGGTGGGTAACAGCACTGCCCCTGCCAGCAACTCACATTAAACACAAGATGCTCTGTTTGGGAACTATTGAAACTTGAAGAAAGCTCTGAAAGACATTTTGGAAGGATCATTAAGCAACAGGACACTGTCCTGTGTGCAGGAGAGAACTGGACAAGAGAGATTATTAGAGAGGACCTCAGCAACTCCAATGCACATGTCCCAGATGGAAAGAAATTCTGTGTTTTAACTGAATACCCAATTCTCTGCCTAATGAGACATTGTTTCTGAGGTGCCACAGAATCTCACTTCCACCTCATTTTAACTATAAACCACCACCAATGTTCCTATTGCTTTTCATTAAAAAACTGTTTCAACATCCTTGAAACACCACTAACAGGGAAAAAATTAAAATATCTTTAAAGTATAGAATGATTCTGGCATAAAAGCAAGTGGATTGAAATTGACTATGAATAGAGCCAGTCTAGAAATTAGAAGTTTCTTACTGTTGAAGCTGTGAGAATCTGGAACAGATGTTTTGCAAATAGCAAAGTCTTCCCTACTACAGACTTTGGTATTTTTCTGAAAAAGATTATGTGACACAGTCTCCTTGGCACAGATATTGGACTTGGAGATCCAGAAGACCTGGATGAGCCCATGACTTCCCTCTGAAAACCTCCATGAGCAAGCACCAGGTTCACCAGAACTTGTAGCTGTGCTAAGGCTGCCCACCAGCCCTCCCCTCTGTAAGTAGATACACGAGTAATTTCAGTGTACTGCAAATAGAGTTTGCAGAATAGGAGTTTATTTCAGAATTTACTTAAATAGTGTTATCAGTTCTTCCCTTCCACATGTCTTTAAGTTGAGCTCAAAAGTTTATTCCAGCACTCCCTAAAATCACAAAGACTGCAGAAGGGCCCAGCAGGCACCTAATTGAGTTGAATTATGCTTCTGCAATATTCTGATTTCTCACCAAGCCCAAAGGACCACAAGCACAGACTCCAAGACTTCAACTTCATCCTCAGCGGTGTTTGGCCTGGCCACATGTCACCCAGGGCAGATCCTTGAAGGAAAGGGCAGATAAAGCCAGACCAAGCTGATCAAGAGCTTCCATCTGACCTGGAATCACAATCTGGTGGAAAAAATCTATTCTGTTTCCTTGAGGTCATCTGTTACCAGAGTATTTATCAGCATCACCACCAGCTGTTTCTCCAAAAAGAAACAGTTGTCAAGCATAGCCCAGAGAATTTCAGCCTAGAGAAGACTCTGAGATGACATTATAGTGACTTCCCAATCCTTGAAAGGGGCTACAAGAAAGCTGGGGGATGGCTTTGGACACAGGGGGGTAGGGAGAGGACAAGGGGAGAGGGGATAAAACTTGGAGAGGGGAGATTCAGGTTGGACATTAGGAAGAAATTGTTTGGTGTGAGGGTGGTGGAACCCTGGCCCAGGTTGCCCAAGGAAGCTGTGGCTGCCCCATCCCTGAAAGTGTTCAAAAATGTATTATTTGAAGCAGGCAACTAAACTCTTCCTGGCTCTTTTCCTTTTTGCATATGCTCTGGATATTCTTGCACATTAGGGTAAGGGAGCATGTACATAACAAAATGACAGCTCTGGGAGCCAAAATGAGAGCTCTGGGTCTCTGACACCCACCATCTGCAGACTGGATGAGCAGAAGACCATGGAACATTCCCCTCCCAAGCCACAGCAACAGATTTTCCCCATTTCCCTCCCAAGAAAAGAGCCCCGAGAGTCACCTTCCCCCACAGAGCCTCAGCTGGCAATATTATGGCTCTGACATCTTATTATCCACCCTGGAAGCACAGCAAAGTGAATGTCCCTGAAAACAGAACTGTCTAGACCATCCAGTCTGAGAGACAATGATTCCAAAGGGAAAGGCCATAAACAGTCTCAGCCTAAACCATTCCTGCCAAAAATACACTCTATTCCGTCTAAGTCAAGAACTCTACTTTTTAATTCTCTGGTTTAATTCTAAACAATCTTCTGCTTCAAACTGCAAAGCTCTGCAGACTGAGTAATATCAGGGGAGGGAAAAAAAGCTGAAACAAAGCATTTGGCAGAAAACCACTTTGGTGGCTCTGCTTGGTGGGACCCTCATCTCCCACAGGGAAGTGGTCACAGCCCCAAACCTGACAGAGTTCAAGAAGTGTTTGGATGATGCTCTCAGGCACATGGGGTGATCCTGGGGGTGCCCTGCACAGGGACAGGAGTTGGGCTCCAGGATCCTGATGGGTCCCTTCCAACTGGGCAGATTCTATGGTTCTATGAGGAGTGGCTTTGCAGAAGAAGCTGAGCTGCAGGAAGCACAAGAAGCTCACAAGGAAGATGCTCCAAGGGGTTTCACCAGCTGCCAGCATCCAGTCTGGTGGGGGAGAGAGATGCATCAAACCCAGGGCTGCTGCAGTTTGATGCTGTCCATCCAGTGCCCCAAATCCTTCCCGCTTCATCCATGCATGGGTACCCTCAGCATTACCCTGTCCCCCTCTGTCCCCAAGCTTTTCCTCCAGAATTTGCAGTCAAAGAGCAGGAAAGAACTTTTTTTTTCTAAATTACTGAATATTTATTGTTCATAAATGATTGGAGGAGGAGGAGTGAGGGGGGGAAGATCTGACAGCCTTGTACTTTTCAACGTGCAGATCTGGTACATTGGGAAACTCCATTTTATTAGTGTGCCATTAGAATTTTTATGAGCCAAATCTCAAGCATTAGCTGCTGGGAATGTATTTGAAGTCATTATGTGTCTGGACTTTCTGTGGAGGCACTGAAGCCAGGCAGACAGAGTAAAGCAAATTACTCTTGGTACTGTTTGACCTCCAGCAGAGGTCAGAGGGACATGTGTGACCATTGGGAAGATTCCTCTGTCCTTAACCACTTGGGGCTTCCCAAAGATGGCCCAGGATGGAGGTGATACCATTTCAGTTCACACTCTTCAGGTGGTGGTGGGTCATCATGTTGGAGAAACCTTCTCCCATGCTTCTCCCATGCCCTCTGATTTCCCACCTAGTACCACCACTCAGTTCTCTCTACCAGGATGTCATATCTCTAGGTCTTATCTACTGATAAAATAAAAATTAAAATAATGAAAATTCCTTGAAAATGAGAATTCTTTTCCTTCCTGTTTTTTTTTTTCTCGAAGGGGGAAAATATTCACTACTGGACAGAGAGCTGAACTGCAAGCCATAATCTTGGATTTTGCTCCTGACTAACCCTGGGCAAGTCTGACTCCTCTCCCAGCCATCTGTCTCATTTTCTCCGTGTGGACAATCCATTAAGAAACAAAAACTTGTGTGCTCATTCTAAGCACTCCAAAACTCCATTATTAATGGGGAGAGAAAGATAATTCCATAATTTACATTCTCCTAAAATAAGAACAGTTCTCCATATGTTCTTTTGTCTCCACTGGTTGCAAAAGGAAGTGAAGGGTAGGGTTGCACCAAAACCTCAGCATAAGTGAAGGTGGGTGAGGTGAGTAAAGGGAAGGGAGCTTTGAAATGGTTTGAAAGTAAAAGATGAGGTGTTAAAAATCATGATGGAAAGGGACAGCAGCAGAAGACATGGATGTTGTCACTTGGAAGCAGCAAAGGAATCACAAGAGGTGGGGAGGCAGGAGAGGAACATCAGAGCAATGACAGGGAGCTGCAGAGAGAAAAAGAAGGAGGGGGAAAGGCAGGGGAAGAGAAGAAAGAAAAGAGAGAAGAAAAAGAAAAAAAAAAGAAAAGGAAAAAAAAGAAAAAGGAAAAAAAAGAAAAAGGAAAAAAAAGAAAAAGGAAAAAAAAGAAAAAGGAAAAAAAAGAAAAAGGAAAAAAAAGAAAAAGGAAAAAAAAGAAAAAGGAAAAAAAAAGAAAAAGGAAAAAAAAGAAAAAGGAAAAAAAAGAAAAAGGAAAAAAAAGAAAAAGGAAAAAAAAGAAAAAGGAAAAAAAAGAAAAAGGAAAAAAAAGAAAAAGGAAAAAAAAGAAAAAGGAAAAAAAAGAAAAAGGAAAAAAAAGAAAAAGGAAAAAAAAGAAAAAGGAAAAAAAAGAAAAAGGAAAAAAAGAAAAAGGAAAAAAAGAAAAAGGAAAAAAAAGAAAAAGGAAAAAAAAGAAAAAGGAAAAAAAAGAAAAAGGAAAAAAAGGGAAGAGGAAAAAGGGAAGAGGAAAAAGGGAAGAGGAAAAAGGGAAGAGGAAAAAGGGAAGAGGAAAAAGGGAAGAGGAAAAAGGGAAGAGGAAAAAGGGAAGAGGAAAAAGGGAAGAGGAAAAAGGGAAGAGGAAAAAGGGAAGAGGAAAAAGGGAAGAGGAAAAAGGGAAGAGGAAAAAGGGAAGAGGAAAAAGGGAAGAGGAAAAAGGGAAGAGGAAAAAGGGAAGAGGAAAAAGGGAAGAGGAAAAAGGGAAGAGGAAAAAGGGAAGAGGAAAAAGGGAAGAGGAAAAAGGGAAGAGGAAAAAGGGAAGAGGAAAAAGGGAAGAGGAAAAAGGGAAGAGGAAAAAGGGAAGAGGAAAAAGAGAAGAGGAAAAGGAGAAGAGGAAAAGGAGAAGAGGAAAAGGAGAAGAGGAAAAGGAGAAGAGGAAAAGGAGAAGAGGAAAAGGAGAAGAGGAAAAGGAGAAGAGGAAAAGGAGAAGAGGAAAAAGAGAAGAGAAAAAGGAGAAGAGGAAAAGGAGAAGAGGAAAAGGAGAAGAGGAAAAGGAGAAGAGGAAAAAGGGAAGAGGAAAAAGGGAAGAGGAAAAAGAGAAGAGGAAAAAGAGAAGAGGAAAAAGAGAAGAGGAAAAAGAGAAGAGAAAAAAGGGAAGAGGAAAAAGGGAAGAGGAAAAAGGGAAGAGGAAAAAGAGAAGAGGAAAAAGAGAAGAGGAAAAAGAGAAGAGGAAAAAGGGAAGAGGAAAAAGGGAAGAGGAAAAAGAGAAGAGGAAAAAGAGAAGAGGAAAAAGAGAAGAGGAAAAAGAGAAGAGGAAAAAGAGAAGAGGAAAAAGAGAAGAGGAAAAAGAGAAGAGGAAAAAGAGAAGAGGAAAAAGAGAAGAGAAAAAAAAGAAGAGAAAAAAAAGAAGAGAAAAAAAAGAAGAGAAAAAAAAGAAGAGAAAAAAAAGAAGAAAAAGAAAAAAAGAAGAAAAAGAAAAAAAGAAGAAAAAGAAAAAAAGAAGAAAAAGAAAAAAAAGAAGAAAAAGAAAAAAAAGAAGAAAAAGAAAAAAAAGAAGAAAAAGAAAAAAAAGAAGAAAAAGAAAAAAAAGAAGAAAAAGAAAAAAAAAAGAAGAAAAAAAAAGAAGAAAAAGAAAAAAAAGAAGAAAAAGAAAAAAAAGAAGAAAAAGAAAAAAAGA
The DNA here is from genome assembly GCA_023637945.1 of Phaethornis superciliosus. NCBI lineage: Eukaryota > Metazoa > Chordata > Aves > Apodiformes > Trochilidae > Phaethornis > Phaethornis superciliosus. The sequence goes on along the minus strand of JAJQWJ010000006.1, from coordinate 41,275,065 downwards.
AGAAAAAGAAAAAAAAGAAGAAAAAGAAAAAAAAGAAGAAAAAGAAAAAAAAGAAGAAAAAGAAAAAAAAGAAGAAAAAGAAGAAAAAGAAGAAAAAGAAAAAGAAAAAAAAGAAGAAAAAGAACAAAAATAAAAAAAACAAAAATAAAAAAAATAAAAAGAAAAAAAAGAAAAAGAAAAAAAAGAAAAAGAAAAAAAAGAAAAAGAAAAAAAAGAAAAAGAAAAAAAAGAAAAAGAAAAAAAAGAAAAAGAAAAAAAAGAAAAAGAAAAAAAAGAAAAAGAAAAAAAAAGAAGAAAAAGAAAAAAAAAAGAAGAAAAAGAAAAAAAAAAAGAAGAAAAAGAAGAAAAATAAAGAAAGAAGAAAAAGAAGAAAAATAAAAAAAGAAGAAAAAGAAGAAAAATAAAAAAAGAAGAAAAAGAAGAAAAATTAAAAAAGAAGAAGGAAAAAGAAAGGCAGGGAGGGTTTGGGAGGTAACATTTGGCCAAGACTTCCATGGCATTTCCAGGCAAGTCCTGAGAAAGAGAGTGTTCACTAAAAAAAGTCAAACAAGTGTTTGGCACAAGAATATAGAAATGTGACTGGATAAGATAATATTTTTCCTAATACCCAATCTAAACCTGTCCTGGCACAACCTGGGACCATTTCCTCTCATTCCACACTAAGTGATCCTGCTCAGGCAGGGGAGGTGGACTTGATCTGCCAAGGTCCCTTCCAGCCCCTAACATTCTGATCTTGTATGTGATATTTTTTGATGCTTGAGAGGAGAGACTTGTGTTGGACATCTGCTGAAAACTACAGATTAAAAATAAACAAACAAATAAATAAATCTCTGGAATATCACACAACAGCCAGCAGAGAAGGGCAGGAAAAACCATGTCCATACCTGTACAGCCTTAGCAAGGGGGATTCCTTCTCTTTAAAAAGGAAGAGAATTTTATTTATCCTTTTGAGCATCTATGGAAACAATTTTTTAAAATTTTTTTTTTTTTTTAGCATCTCCAGAGGGATGAAACCCTATCAGCCATTACACTGATAATGACTTCTGAGAACAGGTGGTGAACACCTATCACCATTTAAGAGATTATTAAAAAAAAAAAGCTCTCAGGATAAATTTCCATCCTCCAGCACTCTTCTGGTTTTAGGGTGGGAAGTTGCTGATTTTCTCCTGTGCAGGACTGAGGGGGTCAGGCAGGGACTGCTCCAAGGCTCCCTGCATAACAACAACAACAAAAAAAAACCCCACCAGGGGGTCCTCTTTGGTGAGAAGATATTTAAAAAAAAAAAAAAAAAAGTCATTTTTCATTGTCAAATAAAAATGAAACCTCCAGAGGCCACAGAACCTAATGGCAATAGTTAGAAATTGCAGCTGGAAATTAAGGCTGCCTGGTGGAAATGATTTCTGCATGGCTTTAGCATATTTCTTCATGAAATTTAATGGCACCCTATAAGGGCATTCAGCTACTGGATTTTGTTATTATTTACAGCCCATTATCTAAAGTACCACACACATAATAGCTCCATACAGAATATGAGTATTTAACAGTAGTCAATGAATAAAGCTGTCAGCTCACCCTACCTTCCCCTGCAGAAAAATGAGACATCAGGAGGAAGGAACACATTTGGCTTCATTATCCCAAAGGAGAACACTTTGAACTTGGCAAAAGATGAAGTGAGAAATAGGATGGCATAAATAAAGCAGCTCACTAGGACCCTCCTGAAAGCCATCACCCTCATTAGCATCAGTGCCAGGCCTTGTGCTGCATGCCAGGGAGGAGATCCAAGCCTGGTGGTGAGGGAGATTGGCTTCATGTACAGCACATCTGCTCTTGGGATGATGCTTTCGGCCATCTTTTGATCTTTGGAACATTTAGGACTTGCTTTTGGTTGATGCCACCTCCTTTCTCTGTCATCCTCTAGCCTGGTCCTTTTCTAGCCCATTGCAATGGAAGGAGCATCCCTGCATCTCCCATTTCATGGGGAGATCTCCCTGTCCACACCCAGCCCATCACATCTTCACTACCTGTGCCTTTGTCTTCTCTGCTCTTCCCTGGAAAGCTCTGGAGTTCCAAACTCCCAAGCAACTCAAAACACAAAGCAAGGAGAATAATCCATGACCACCTTACACTCACAGGATGGGTTGGGTTGGAAGGAAAATTAAAAGGCATCGAGTCCCAACCTCCTGCCATGGGCTGAGACATCTCCAACCAGATCAGGTTCCTCAGAGCCCCATCCATCCTGGCCTGGAATGTTCCCAGGGATGGGGCAGCTCCCACCTCTCTCAGCAACCTGGGCCAAGGTCTCACCACCTTCATTGTAAAATATTTCGTCCTAATATCAAGTCAGAATCTCCCCTTTTTCAGTTTAAAACTCTCTCCTCTCCCATCTGAGAAACAAGCAGTGGGCTTCTTGAATCTAGGATTTTCCTTAGAAGTTACATCTCCCTCCTTTTTATTGAAAAATCCAGAATTTCCCCTGCAAACCCTCCTACCAATCCTTGTTTTACAGGCTCAGACTATTCCCAACCAAAATAAAAACTGAAAGAACATTTTTAGCTGTTGTGGTTTGGTGCATAAATACATACAACACACACCTTATAAATAAATAAAATTTTTGAAAAAAAAATCTGAATTGGTAACTTCTCTTTGAGCAATTGAGGTTCCAATCCACAACCACAAGAGTCAAATGTGAACCCCTTGTGCTGCCAAACTCAAGAATGGAGACAAATCCAGGTATTTATGGGAAAATTGGAAAAAAAAAAAAAAATTAAAATTTAATTCCCTCCTGCCCCCATATTTGCAGGTGGCAGAGATCAACATCTTGAGAAAAGAGACCTATTTAAAAAACCAGCCTGGTAGTGCCTTCCCTCTTTTGTTGGAAATCATGTGGTTGATTCAGCAGGGAGGGAAGGGGGTTCCAGCCACAGGCATGTAATTGTTTTGCTTGCACACCCTCTTAGTTTGCAATTTCTAGCTCCCTTCAAGCATTCCAACCTTGTCTAACCAAGAATTTGCATTCAATGGGGGAAAAAAAAAAAAAAAGTTCTTACAGCACTGAATAGTTTCGATTAATCAGATCATTATTTCTCTATGCTTAGTGATTCTTTGAAATTAAATTTATTAATTGTTCACTTGCTCACGAGAAGTAGGAAAACTTTAGGAGGAACAGAGTATTTGCCAAAGGATGGAGTTAAAAAGAACTAGAAAATGGAAATGGAATTGAGCACTCACAAGCTCATCACCTATTTTTGTCACTGGTGGGAGCCCCATCCTGGGATGCAGCTCAGCACAGGTAACAGAATGATTCTTCCTGCTAAAAGCCCATGGGTAAGGGCCACTTCGGTCACTTGCTAACTTTAGTATTCTCACTCCTTCATTACAACTTCATAACCTGCCCACAACGTCACTTTTTGGGTTTCCTGGTGTGGGTTTTTTTCAATCTGCTGTATGGAAGGATTATGTGAACACAATGTTTTGGGTTCCACTCCACCCCCCAAATCATATAAAACAAATTTTAAAAAATTTAGCTAAATTATCTTGACTCTAAACTGATGTTTTTTATGTATTCAATCTTTTTTTGAGATGAAAAACCTGAGCAGTCAGCTCTGTTCCTGTGCTCACTGCCATGGATGACCACATGCTGCATGTGCACAAAAATCACTGCTCATAATCCTAGACTTTATTCCAACAAATCCCAGACCTATTCAGAAAGTTTAAGTCATTTTCATCCTACCACTCTTAAATGATAAATTTTGTGCTTAAAGTCCTGTTCTTGAAAAAAAAAATTTCATTAAAAATTTTTAAAATCACTGATGGGATTTTTAAATGCAGATCTTAGGTACAAACATCTGCATTAAGCAGCCCCAGAGCCAAAGCCTAAGGACAGAAAACAAGACCAGCAAACCCTGGAGGAGCAAAACAGAGCTCAGAAGGTGGAAAAATAAAGATGTGAGCACCTGGTCCATGAAGATGTCTACTGAAGTGAAGAAGATGCTACAGAGAGAAAAAAAAAAAAATAAAGAAAAGTCTCAGGCAACTCAAAGCACAGGAACAGATATTTCTGTCCTGCTAATTTGACAGATCTGAACCCTTGGGAAACTTCAGGCTGAACTCTGTCAGCATTTTCTTGCTCTAACTTGTTTATAACCACCAGCAACACACAACTGGTGTCAGTAATTAGTCATGGTCCCAGCAAGAGAGTCCCACTGATACAGCAAGTTAAAAATATGTGTAGGAACTAATTAAAAACAGCCACTGTAATACTCCTGCCTCAGGCTACATGTAAGCAGTTAGCTATTTCTTCAAAAAATATCACTCTTTTAAGCTGTATTATTTTTCCCCCCCCCTAAATTTTTTCATTTTGCTGTATGTTTGCCAGACCCAACGTGATGAAACTATAACAGGAGCTGCTCATTAATCCCAAAGAATGGGACCCATCATCCAGGGTGGCACCACTTAAAGCACTAATTAAGGGTTTGGATCTACCAAGTCCTTTTCCCTCTGACACCTTCCTGAAAAATCATTCAGCTCTTTTTCCTCCCAAGCCACCCAGTGCTCCTGTGGAACTTTTCCCAGCCACCAGGCCAGATGTTTGATGCCAAGTGGTGCATGAAGCTCTGGCAGTGCCCACCAGCAGAAGATGTGGTCTTTGGCTTTTCCTCTGAGCATCATCCAGGCAATAATGTCACTCACCACTGGGGCCAGAGAAAATTTATATATATATATAATTCCAGAGAAAGGAAATTTAACAATTGGCCAGAATAACCATTCCAGCTGGTAAAAGTTCACATTGCATATTTATACCCAGAAGGGTGACAGCAAAGAAACTGAAGATGTGCATTTCTTATCCTCATTAAATCAGCCACAGTCAGAGGTAAACAGTGACATTTAAAATTTCAGACAATTACAAGAAATTATGTTGTCCATTAATGATGTTAACTTTTAAATCACCACATCTTGATTCTGTCTCTGCACATGGAAAGAGCCTTAAGTGCTACCAGTCAGCTATATGGACTCAAATCTCTTCAGAGCTATTGGTAAAACTGGATTTTTCACTAGTATTTCTATTAATTTCTCAATTACATCCACTTTGTACAGGACAGCTGCTTGACCTGCACGTGTCCCCTGTCATATGCACTCCAGGATTTAAAACATTTTTATTATGGCATTTGATATACAACTTTTTTTTACTATTCATATCAAATCTCTTCCAGGCAGGGACAAAAAAAAAAAATGTCCTTAGAGATAGAGCTGTGCTCACACCACCATTTGAAAACCTTGACCCCATCACCCTGAAGGCAGCTCATCTCAATACTGGGTCTCATTAGGATTTTTTGTCCAGACTGAATGCAGCAAGCCCTCCTTAGAGCCAAGAGGGCCTTACAAACACCTCATGCCCACATTGGATTCAAACAATTCCCAGACAGACATCTGCATCCCTCGTTAGCAATTCACAGGCTATTCTGGTCCCAAATTCTGGTGGCCTCAAGGTTGAAGCAGAAGCTGCATCTCACAAAGATGATGAAAGTCATAAAAAGTGATCAATGAAAATTGGTGTTAGATCATGAGAACTGCATCTCAAAGGGTTTAAATGTTTTAAATCCTGTTTGGTTAACAGGCAATTTCACATTGCTATAAATGCATAATAGAAATGCATTTCCAATTGGACCCTTATGACTGAGGCTTTAAATCTCCATGATGTCTCTTTGACATTGAGCCTGACAAGAAGTAGGGCAATCACTACTTGATGCTCTTTAGTGCTTCATTTGAAGTCACTACCAAAGAGCCAAGAAAACCTCAGACCCACATAGTTTGTTCTTGCTTCTTTCCTGCACATCTCTGTTGATCCATTTGATCCCAGCAAAGGTTTCCCCAGTTCACAGCCCAAACTCTGCCTTCTGCTCCATCATCTTCATCATGACAGTGACATCCTGTATTTGAGAGCCACTCTTTTGGCCTACACTTAATTTCACAAACATCACAGGGAAGCAAACACTTGAAAAAGGGCAAAAAGGTTTCTTTTTTGCTCTCAATACCTACATCTTGGGAATTGCCTCTCAAATATTATCTTAAGAATTTTTTCTTTTCCCAGTCAGACAGCAATTTGTCCCTCCTTGGAGAAAGTAGTTCCAGAAGCCGTAAAATAACACATGCTCCTACAAGCAACATTTAAAATTTTATGTTGTCTTTACCAGGAAACCTGGGATTTAACATTTAAAGATCAGAATCACCATTATGTGACTAGCTAGTCCAAAGTTAATAAACATATTTCTTCCTCAAGTCCTGGTTTGGGGCCTTTTAATTAAAAAGCATCAGAGAAGTTTTATGATACAACAAAGACATCCAAGTGGAAAAAAAAAAACAACAACAAAAGCAAAATTGTCCCCAAGCCCTGGATTCACTCACAATATCTATTTCTCCCACCCTCTACCTTTTTCCTCTGTTTGTGTTCCCTAATGAGCTTGCTAAAATAGCAGTATCTGGTGCATGTATCATCCCCTATTTTGACAGGACTCATGCAATCTCAGTAATGGATGCAATTCATAAGCAGCCTCATCACAATTAGATAAAACTCTGCTCCAGGAGGCTCTGGCAGAGCAGGTGCAGGATGTGCCAGGGAAGTGTTTCTGAAGCAATCACAGCAGCTCTAGCTGGGGTACAGATCCATTTGTCAACCTGGAGACTTGAAATTCCAAGACATCACTCTTCAGGGGATGATGCTGAATCTTCAACTCCTGGGTTACCCTTTCCTGCCTACAGGACTGCTGCCACTGAAATGCTCAAGAAAAAAAAAAACACACACACAAAAAAAAACCAAACACACCCAGGGATTTTGGGGAGCTCGGTCAAAGAATTGGGGTAAACATCTGCCTGGCACAAATCATGGAATCCCTGATTCATAGAATGGGTTGGGTTGGGAGGGAACTTAAATCTCACTCAGTCCCAAACCCCCCTGCCATGGTCAGGGACACCTCCCACCAGCCCAGGTTGCTCCAAGCCCCATCCAACCTGGGCTGAGACACTGCCAGGGATGGGGCAGCCACAGCTTCTCTGGGAAACCTGGCACAGGGGCTCAGCACCCTCACACCAATTTCTTCCTAATGGTCAACCTAAATCTCCCCTATTCCATCTGGAAACCCTTCCCCCTGATCCCATCCCTCCATCCCTTGTCCCAAGTCCCTCCCCAGCTTTCCTGGAGCCCCTTCAGGCACTGGAAGGTGCTCTAAGGTCTCCCCATTGCAGCCTTCTCTTCTCCAGCCTGAACACCCCCAACTCTCTCAGCCTGGCTCCAGAGCAGAGCTGCTCCAGCCCTCCCAGCAGCTCCAGGGCCTCCTCTGGACTCACTCCAACACCTCCATCTCCTTCTGCTCTTGGGGACCCCAGAACTGGACCCAGCACTGCAGGAGGGGTTCTAGCCAGTGATCCAGGCACCCAGATCTGTAGCAGGTAGCTCAGAGCCAAGACCAAGACCCCATCCATGTTGCCAGATGCTCAGCCACAAGTGAGATAATGCACTGTTGCACCAGGATTCAGACAAAGTAAACCAAAAAATAATACTAAAAAAAAAAAAAAAAAAGAAAATCCAATAGACTCCTTTCTTCAGAGAAAGATTTCCTGCTCCTGGTCTCTCTCCTTCCCCACCACAGACTTTTCCATCAATAAATAAAAACCTGCCTAACACAAAAAAATCTTTCTGCAATGATAACAAAGCTGAAACTGTGCCATAACCAAAATTTGTCAACCTTCAAAATTCTCCTCGAAGCAAAATGAGCACCTGGTCATGGTGTGAGCTCCAGAATTCTCAGAGCTGGAGATCATGAGACACTTTCCCTGTCCTCCCTTCCCTAGCAGAAGGAAACCCAACCAGAATAACCCAGAGAAAACCATTTTAACACCTTGAAATAAATACTTAGCAGTGCTAAACACATTCCACACCATCTGGCTGAATGACCAGCAAGCACATAAGCACCACATGAGCAGAGTTTCCTTTTTTGTTTTCCAGAATATGTGAAAACAGTTTTTAAGCTTTTGTTATCCCATTCTCAAGCAAACACAGGCAGCATTTATTGCCCTGCACTTTAGTAGAAACCCCTAAAGCATCTTGTGGTCTTCAAAGCAGTTTTTTCTTGCATTCATCCTCACAACCCCACCAAGGAGATGTGTCCCCCCCTTCTAACTCATGTTAGGAAACTCAGGTTCTTTGCTTTCCACTTTTGTCAAACAGGGCTGCTTATGCTGTTAGGCAGTGTAACAATAGAAGTGCAGCTTTTTGATCAGGGTTCACAGAAATACATCATTAAAACTCTAATGGCCAATAGGCTGGGCTCCTGAGGATGGATTAACACTGTCCATCATCGGGATGCAATTTGGGAATGATGGATTAGGGAGATATGTCACCAGAGCTCCCTTGTCATTGGGAAACATTACTCACCAGCAGGCCCTGGAAAATCTAAAAGCACTACAAATAATGTTTTAAAAGATTTTCTTTAAAAAAAAAAAAAACAACAAAAAACAAACTATCAATGAAATGTGTGCCAGGGAGAGCAGATTGCACTTTTCACTTAAGATACCTGAGGACACCACATGCTTTTTGCTTCATATTAAGCACCAGAATCTGCCAGCTCTGTTCTAATATGAGGCTGATGAGAGATTGTAAGAATTTGCTTTTCTTCTGTTAATACCCAAGCTGGCCTTGCCAGTGGACCTGGTGTCAAACCTCCAAAGGCAGCTTTGCTTTCCAGCCATCACCTCTGCATGGAGCTCAGCTAATAACCTCAGGGCTGGCTTAGCATTTTTTGCATTATTGCTCATTTTTATTGCACTGATTCAGCCTTCTCTCCCAGTGCCATGGGGCTGGGCAGGAGAGGGAAGGTGGGCAGCACCATCCCAGCAGCTTCATTCAGCTGTACCACCAGCTGCTAACTGGGAACTGTGGAATGACACATGGATGCCTGATGTTGTATTTTTGGCCCAGACTTCACTGGTAGGTGTCAGAAAAATCTGTTCCTGCTATGACTGCACCAATCTTCCAGACTCATGGGCCACCAGTAATCCCCCAAACTGGGAGGAGTTGTCCAATGGGACCCAGGTCCCAGTCAGACTGTCCAGAGCCCAGCTGGAGCAGTGAGAAAAGCCAGCCAGAGGAGATTCCGAATGCAGAACAGAGGGATTTTTATTATGCCAGTTGCTACTCAAGTCCCACCAACTGGGTTCCTGCAGCCAAGGTGGCCACAGCCACTTTGAGACCAGAGCCAACCACACCAGCAGGCAACAAGGAGACAAATTCATCCCCATGAGGCTGACACAGAGCACGAGGAGACCAGAGAACACCCCATAATGTCACGACTCCCAAAGGGTGGCAGAATAACAGCATTGTTTGGGTTGGGAAAGATCTTTCAGATGATCCAGTCCAACCCTCCCCCCAGCAGTGCCCAGGCCCCCCCTGCCCCATGTCCCTCAGCACCACATCTCCAGGGCTCTGAAACCCCTCCAGGGATGATGGGGACTCCAGCCCTGCCCTGGGCAGCCTGGAGCTTCAGTCTGAAACTCCAGCCCTGACAACCCTTGCCAGGGAGAAATTCTTCCCCAGCTCCAACCTAAACCTCCCCTGGCACAACTTGAGGCTCTTTCCTCTTGTCCCATCCCTTGTTCCTTGGGAGCAGAGCCCGACCCCCCCTGGCTCCAACCTCCTCTCAGGGGGTGTCAGAGAGCCAGAAGGTCTCCCCTCAGCCTCCTCTGCTCCAGGATCAACACCCCCAGCTCCCTCAGCTGCTCCTGGGCAGACTTCTGCTCCAGACCCTTCTCCATCAGGCAGCCAGCCTGCTCCAGGGGATGTTCTGACGTGGTTGGGAGCCCATCTGGGGTTCAGATACAGGATACAGATCCATGGGGTTCAAGGGGCATGATCAGCCATGGCCATATTATGTCCATACCCCAAATACTGTTAAAATTGAGATAAAAATTTTGGGAAGTGCTCTAATTATTTATGTCCAAAAAGTAATTTTAAATAATTTTTAAGAGTAAGCATCAAAACTTCATGATGGAGAAAGCGTCCTCAAATCTTGTTCCAGGTCTCCCAGTACTGAACTTGTCACCATCTGCACCTCCCAGAATTACCATAAACAGAAAAGAAAACACTGCCCAAACATTTGTTGACCAAGTCTCTATTTTATGCTGTTCATCAGAAATCAAGGGAGCTACAGAGATCCTCTCCACCCTTCTCCAGTTTGATGCCAGTGTCCCGTCATGATTATGGATGTAAAATAGCAGAAGAGGCAGTCACAGCATCCCAGCCTCACATCCAACCTCTCAAGCACTTCATTTAACTGTTATTGAGGAGAAATTAGTGAAATTAGCAACTGGAACAATTTTAGTTTAAGACTTAGAGCATTTCTCTCTTAAGACCATGCCAAGCTCAGCCTTGTTAATCGTTTAATTTATAATTATTATTAGAGCTGATAATCATAATTGCATATTCAATGAGTTGACAAAGAACACATTTCATATGATAAGTCTGACAAGGGCTGAGCTTGTTTTTCAGATTTCCAAAATTGTCCACATTTCCCCATCCTTGCCTGTGGAACTGGAGTCAACGTGTAAGTTTGGGTTTCCACAAGAAGTTAATATTTATGGTCCTCAGCAATTTAATGCAAAGGAGAGGGAACGTTGGCTGCACCCTGGAGCATCTCTCCCAATAATCCCTTATTGTCATCTAGGATCTGCTGGCACTTGGGAGCACAACACTGGCAGCTCTGTAATTAAGTTCCTTCTCCACTGGAAGCAAGCAAAACACCCATTTTTTTTTTTATTTTTTTTTTTTTACATCTGAGCATGTCAATAATTAGAGACCATCAGTACACTGGGATGATGCTCGAGATGGCAAGAAGAGGTGTCCCCAATTGGGGCAACCGTGTACTATTTACATTTTGCTCTACAAAGGAAAAACTCAAAATCTCCCTTTTGAAAGGATCAGTGTCTCATGATTTCTCATTTTTAAGTGCCATATAAAAATGAACATTTCATAAGATGTTTGAAAAACAGACCTGTGAGAAAAGACGTACCATAAACCACCCATTTTTTCACAGATATTTGCTCTTCCAATTCCATCAAGCCTTTTAATTTTCCATTTTCATTGCTATTGACCAAGCTGTCAAATTTCAACATACCCTCTCCAAAAAAAAAAAAAAAAACCAAAAAAAACAAAAAAAAACCCCAAAAAAACATAAATAAATAAAAAACCTTTCACAAAGCTGAACCTCTGCTCTGTGCACAGCTTCAGTCTGAAACTCCAGCAATCAAAAATTATGACCCATCATTAATCAGACATGTAAAGCTGATGGAAATCCTTCTAGCCACAGAAATGCCTTGGGTTGGGCATGAAACATCCACCCCTTGGCTGAGGCCAGTACAGCCCAGATACTTATTTAGTGATCCCAGAGGAAAATGTTTCCCCATGAGGACAGTCAGAGCTTGGAATGGTCTCCCAGGGGAAGGGGTGGATTCCCCCCCTCTGGAAAGTTGGAAGTCTCAGCTCCAGGGGGTGCTGAGACATCTCAGATCAACAAGAATCTGAGAAGGGTTGGAGCAGATGGGCCTTGGGGTCCCTTCCCACCTGACACTCTGGGATTTGAGTGGTGATTTTTGATGGCTTAAATCAAGATCTGCAAAGGTGAGACAGGGTAGGAGGGAGCAGTCACCAAATCATCACATCCTTCCTCCAAAACAGACTCAAAGCAATGGTGCCAAGGTGCAAAAGAGAGCCAAAAGCATTTTGCTGAGCCTGGGAGCTGCTCAGCTTTTTAAATATGCAACCCACAAGAATAAAATACAGTCCCCCTACACCCAATCACAGCCAGATACAGCAATGCAACCTTTTCAAATGAGTTTTTGGTGCAAGAACAAGGGTTGGCTTTAAAAAGTGATGAGTGCTCTGGTTTGATAGGATTGAAGAGTGCTTCTAAGGAGATCATGCTGTGAGCATAGAAGGATGCTGAGTATAACACAGCAGCCTGCTGCTGGTGATCTCCTGAATTACCAGACCTTTGATGTAGGAGGGAAAGCAAACACACACACAAGAAAAAAAAATAATTAAAAAAAATATATATAAAGGAGAAAAAAGGAGGAAAAAAAGAAAAGAAAAGAAAAAGGAAAAAAGCACTTCATATCTCCCACAAAACACTGAAACCTTGGGGAAAAAAACAGACATTTATTTGAGGAGCACAGCTGATAAAATCCTGGGGTTTTGTGTGGTGAGGTTGTTACTCTATGTGAAATAAAGACTTGCACAAAAAAACCAACATGGATTTGGTAGAGCGGAGGGAAAGTGGTTACAGCTGATCCTGTAAGCTGCTGACTCTGCTTTGGAAATATCTCCAAGGCCAAGTGATTTGATAATCTCACACTTAGAGCTGCAAATCTTAGCTGGCCAAACAAGAAGTTAATGTCAAGTCTAGGGAAACCCCATGGAAAGGGTATTTCTGGAGCCATACCTGTCAGAAGCAGGAATTAGTACCAGAGGGGGCTGCTTCACATCCCAGAAAAGCCATTCCCCCCTCATAGGTACAGTGACCCAGAACCACATTTTCAGCCAAATTGGGCAGAAAACACCCCAAAACTGGGTGGAAATGAAGTGCAGTCCCATTCACTGCATCATCTGCTCTGGTTTAGGGTTGTGATGTCCCCTTTGTGCTCTGCCCTTTGCTCTGGGGCCCAGGAGAGCTTTGGTTTCTTGGAAACAAATATCTTCCCTGCAGAAAAACTCATTTTGTGTCAGTTCCTACAAACTTTCCTCCATCATCATTTCCTTAACCCTTGTTATCCGTTCAGGTATCCAATATTATCCCAGCAAAACAACCCAGCTGCAGTAGATGCCTCTCAGGGAAGCATCACCAATCCCTCTCCACAACTCAGCATCACCAAGGACTGCCCAGCATCCTTCCTGGGTGTCACAGTGAGCCCCACCAGGGGACAAAAGTTTGTCCCCAGCCCCACCAGCTGACAAACAAAACAAAACAATCTACTTTTCAAAAGGACAACCTGGCCAAAAAAAAAAAAAAGCCAACATACCAATGACCATGGTTTTTTTCTTGCTGTTTTGTATGAGGTATTTTCCACCACAACTGGAATATTTGGCATGGAGTTGCCTTAGAGAAGAAATCAAACCCTGATCTCTTTTATTCTGGCAACAAGGACATTTTGGGAGGGGCTGCTAATGATGGACAAGCACAGCACCTCGATTTTCCCAGCTGTAAATAAGAATAAAACTGATCACAGAATGAGCCCAGGATGTGATTGGCTTTCTGGGCTGTAAGCTCATATCCAGTTTTTTTATCCCCCAATAAAAAAACCACCATAGAATTATTTGGATCAGAAGGAACTTTCCAAGCTCATCTAGTCCAATGCCCTTAAGTGAGCAGGGACATCTCCAACCAGATGAGATTGCTCAGATCCCCTTCTAACCTGGCCTGGAATGTATCCAGGGGCATCTACCACCTCTCTGGGCAACAGCCATCCAGCCAACTCCTTATCCATCAGATAGTCCAGCTACAGCTCCCCAGTTATCTCCAAAGATGTTGTGTAAGGCCATGTTAAAGGTCTTCCAGAAGTCCAAACAGATGATGTCCACCAACGCAGTCACTCTATTGTAGAAGGCCACAAATTTTACCCTTTGTAAAGGGTTTCTAATCACCTTTCTCTCATCCATACATCCTGCCTGATGTCTCTTATCAAGTGCTTTGGGACTGGAAAAAAAAAAAATCAAACAAAGGGTGACCAGGTAGGAACCATCACTAACCAAACCAAAAAACCAGAAGATGTTCAGTGTTGATAATGGAATGGGCTCTTGCAGCCAAAGCAATGCTGAAAATCAGCAGCACTTCCCAGTAAAAAGGGAGTTCCTTCCCCATGAGTGAGTTTTGGTTTTAGGCACTTCCCTTCTTAGAAGGTATAGGTAGAGAGTTCATGTAGAAATTGAAAATCTAATTTTATCTTGTCCTCAAATGAACAGCAACACTGAGAAAAATGGCTGAGATTTGGCCAGGAAACCCATGTCCTCAGTCAGGGCTGTTACTGCAGCCCTCCATCACAAGAGGACATCAAATGCACACACTAGAAAAACAAATCCTCCCCAGCATGCATGTCAAATCCTTTTCCACAAACCACAGCATGTTCAACAGAGCATTACCCTTGTCCATGTAATGCAGAAGCCTTCAGACAACTTGCAGGAACCTGAGTTTAAGCAATTCCCAGTAAAAAAATAAAAAACAAACCAAAGGAACAAAAAAAACCTACTCACAAAAACAAAAAAAAAACCCTATTGTTACATATAGCTGCAAGACATCCTGATCCCCAGACTAATGGGTTTAAGGAAACACACAACAAACAAACAAAAAAATTGTTATTATTACAATCAGACTCTGGTTTGTGTCCAAAGCTCCGAAATCACACAAAAGCTCAAGGAAATATAGCTCAACAGCCACAATTAAAACCTGGCCAGAGAAGCGGCATTTCATCCTTTCTACAAGAACAGAGCACTGCCCAGAGCTTTCACCAAGTGATATAGGGTTTAACCCCTGCATCCCACTTGTACCAGCACAGCAACAAACAGCCCCTGTCAGAGCCCCCAGGCCAGGACCACCACAGCTTTGAAGCAGCCACCAGGAACATCACCACATCAGGAAGACCAAAATTAAAACCAGGTTTATCCAAACCTTTGGGAGAAGAGGTAACACTTCAAGCAAAGAAGCACTGGGTCAGCCACAACAGAAATGCAAAGAAATTTTAAGTCCATATTTTCCTACCCTGTGTCTCAGCGGGAGAGATTCTTGCTCATAGGTTTGGTTCCCAGCAGCTCTGTAGCTTCCCAGGATGCAGCAACGCCTGTGCAGACACCACTTACTGCAGAAAGACATCTGATTTCCTTCTCTTAATAACCTACAGGAGCAGACACCCCACCCAGCTGAGGAAGCACCCACCCAGCCAGCACCCAGCACCCAGCCCCCTGCCCCCTGATGATGCAAAGCAGCTCAGCTGGGGAGAGCCATCCCTGCAGCCAGCACTAACTCCTACCAGTTAGGAAAGGAGGAATCCTTCCCAGTGCTCTGATTCCAAGCCATGGGGGACCTGTGCTTTAGGCACAAAAGCCCCTGGGGGGATTTCTCTGGTAGTACCAACACACATCCCAGGTGGGTGGTGGATTTTATACCCTTTGCTGAGAATCATAGAATGATAAAAAGGTTTGGGTGTGAAGGGACCTTAAAGATCACTCAGTCCCAAAGCCCCCTGCCATGGTCAGGGACACCTCCCACCAGCCCAGGTTGCTCCAAGCCCCATCCAACCTGGGCTGAGACACTGCCAGGGATGGGGCAGCCACAGCTTCTCTGGGAAACCTGGCACAGGGGCTCAGCACCCTCACACCAGACTATTTCCTCCTCACATCTTATCTCAATCTCCCTTCTTTCAGTTTAAAAACATTCCCTTTCATCCTCTCTATTCAGTCCCTCCATCCCTTGTCCCAAGTCCCTCCCCAGCTTTCCTGGAGCCCCTTCAGGCACTGGAAGGTGCTCTAAGGTCTCCCCATTGCAGCCTTCTCTTCTCCAGGCTGAACACCCCCAACTCTCTCAGCCTGGCTCCAGAGCAGAGCTGCTCCAGCCCTCCCAGCAGCTCCAGAGCCTCCTCTGGACTCACTCCAACACCTCCACATCCTTCTTGTTTTGAGGGCCCCACAGATATCTACAGTTATCAAGAAACTGGAATAATAGCACATCTGGAATGTTTGTGTGTGTGTTCTACCCTAATATGAATCCCTTCCCCTCACGCCCTCCCATGCCCCTTTCTCTGTGTGGTAAAAGAATATGAACTGTTAATCCCAAAAAGTGTGGCAGCCTCTAGAGCCAGCAGCCCACACTTGGAGCCTGCTCAGGACATGACACATAACTGGTTTATTCCACAAGCTTATTCACTGTCATTTTCCCTCCTTCCAAGCTGCTCTTTTCTCACCAAAGTGATAAACATGATTTTTGCACCCTGACAATGCACTTTTCCCAGCTTTCAAATGCTTAATTCCCTGTTGTACCCAAAGAGTCTCTCTCAGAGGAAAGAAAATGATGAAGTAATCCAACCCAAAGAAACAACCACATTACTCCTGGGTGTATTGCTTCTCAGACACTAAAGCAGGTAATGACACTGAAAGCTCTCAGCATCCTCCAACCCTTTCACTCTTACCAGCCCTGCCCTCATCATTTATTTTGCTGGGTTTGTATTACACATTTTCAGCACACAAACAGCTCCGTGGCAGTAAATGCATCAGGCACAAAATACAGAAATCACCATCAGTGACAAATTGCATCACTCCCTCCCCGTTTTTGGACTTTCTTCCCTTACAATTAACAACATCACCCGAGAAGTTGCTTCCTTTAAATTTGTTAAAATACAAACCTCTTGCAGGTTATTAATCTGGTTTTTTTGCTTTGCCCTGAATGAGATTTTTTACTTTCCTTTCTTTCCTTTCAGTGGTGTGTTTAAGAATAAGGTTTTGTATTTTAGGTAAATAGTGTCAATAATGAACCCTTAACTCCTACCAGCTGCGTGGTGCAGATGTGTCATTACTTACCTGCATCAAGGGGATTATTCCAGTATCTTTTCTATTATAGAAAATGTTATTTTTTATTTATTATTATTATTATATTCATATAATCAACATTCCCAAACTTATAAAGGAAAGGCAGCATCCTCCTGATGCTCCTGACTATTGCAGGAAGATTCACAGCTTTAGAATCACAGAATCATCACAGCTGAAAAGGCCCTTCCAGATCATCCAGTCCAACCATCAGACCTACACCACCTTAACCACTAAATCCTCTCCCAAAGCACCTCATCTACCCGCTTTTTGAATACCTTCTGGGATGGCAACTCCACCACCTCCCTGGGTAACCTGTTCCAATGCTTCCCCACTCTTCCAGTGAAGATATTTTTCCTAATACCCAACCTGAACCTCCCCTGGCACAACTTAAACCCATTTCCATTTTCTTAGTCATAGGAAGGTGGAGGTGGCTTAAATTAAAGGGAATAAAAAGGAAAAAAAAAAAAAACTTAATTTTTAATTACAATCTAGCTTTTTTGTTGGTTTGGGTTTTTTTTTTCCTAGCCTTGAAATGATCTCCAGCTGCAACCATCCTGCACATTTTGCCTTTAAACTAGACTGACATTCAACCAGTGTTTAAAAAATGAGTGCAGATATCTAGGAAGACAGGATTAGGGAGAAATTCCAGTAGGCTGAGTGCAATTTAAAGTAATTCTCTGTGCTTTGGATGCTTTAGAAAACTCAAAAGCCTGCACTGTGTTCAGCAATATCCGTTCCAGTCCTTGGAGACTGACTTCACCAAGTGATGAGAGAGTCCCTGGTACTGCTGTTTTCTCCATCATTACATGGTTATAAATGTAGCAGAAAATAATCATAAGATCTAAAATTCTTTCAATTTCACACACTTTCACACTAGAATTATTAGAGGGAAGGATTTACCATTTTTAATAATAATAAAAAAAAAGCATACACACAACAAATACAAAACGAGCCATTTCTGACAGACTTTTCAATATAATCTTGTGAGCAATTCACAGAAGAAAATATTCCTCAAACAACAGCTTGGTTGTAATTAGCAGATTCTGCCATTCTTCCCAATTTCCTCCTCGGGAGACTGAGGCTCAAATACTCTGATTGCTGGGTGGGTTTTGGGTAGTCCTGTGAGGAGCAGGGAGTTGGACATGATGTTCTTTTTGGGTCCCTTCCAACTTGAGCTGTTCTGTGATTCCATGCTGGAATATGGAAGCTGGGATGGGGGGGTTGACTGTAGACCTTATGCCTGTTCTTCCATGGTGCTGCTTCACCAATAAAGTCTGATAAAGGATGAAGTAAGCAGGACAGGTGGTGTAGGACATGGTCATGGTCACACCATGCCATGGCCTCACCCAAGTTCCTCCTGAAGGGCTTTGAGGGCAACCATGGCACTGGGGAAATCTCCCTCTAAATGGGGTTCCCAAAGAGTGATGGAGCTGCAGGGGAGGGGAGATGAGATCCCTGGGTGCCTACATGAAGAAAAAAGCAAAGTCACCAGCTTGGAGCAGCAAAAACACTCTTCACCTTGCTCTCCAGTCTGCACCTACATCCAGTGAGAGAACAGGACTGGATTTTTGGGGACAGAGAGCTGTTCTACCCTGGAGTCCTCAGTGGGATTTTGTGGGCTCAGGACCCCCCAGATCACTTTTTCCATGCCTCCTCCCTGCAAGGTGAGGGTTTAGACTTAGGTCTGCCCAGGTTCTACCTCTTCACCTCCCCCCTTAGCACCCCTCACCTCAGAGCAGCCCTTCAGGAGCTGTGGGGCTGCCATCTGTTATCACCAGAGGTAATGAGATTTCCTCCTAAAAGAAGAAAAGAACTTGTTAGCCCGGACCTGACAATATCTCTTTACCTCCAGAGTGAATATCAGTCACTTCCAGGGATGTCACCAAGGGTGTTGTTTTCTGACAAGGCACACGAAGAACAATCGCTCCAATTACAGGAGAGGAGGCTGCTTGCCACCTAAAACCAGATGTCAATCTGCCCAAGTACAAATTGCCTTCCTTTGATGCAATAATTATGACTGAGTGAAGAACACATTGACTCAGGGGAGCCAGCAGTGCCTCGGGCAGGGGACAGCACTGCCCTGCTTGGGGTCAGGTGGCCTCAAAACCCCAAGAGATTGATGTTGTCATCACACACAGTCCGTCCTTAAGAGGTGGATTTATATAGCAGCTTCCAAGGCTTGAAATACCTGTGTTGGCAGAGCAAGCACCACACAGGATGGTTTGGGGCATGTTGGCTCTGGACTGCTCCCTGGAGCTGGAGATGCCCTGGGTAGGGCACTACTGGATGGGTGGTGCTGGGGTGGGAGCCCACCACTGAAGCAATTTAAGGATGGGATTGATCTTATGATACCTTAGACATTTCAAAGGATACTTTCAACATAAATCAGTTGTCTCTGCTTCCTCTGTGGTCAACAGTGTGAGGTACTCACCTCAAAAGACAACTACAGCCATCTGAGGTGCACAAGAAAGTATCCATGTAGTTGGGCTTGAGTATCCCTGCGTTCCCACCACTTTGTGCTGAAGACTCCAACTTGCAGAAGCGAGGACACGGGCTGCAGTCTCTCATGTTCCCTTTTAATCAGCAACACAAAGAAAAGAAAATGAGATCAGCCCCTTGATGAGGGTGAGTGGGATACAGCAAACAGGCACCAAGCAATGCCAAATGCTGCTGTCAGAGATCTGCTGCCCAAGGAAAGACAAGGACCTCAGGATGCAGAATTTCATCAGAGAAGTTAAACAGAAGAGTGAATATAAACTTCTTCACTGTGAGGGTGCTGAGCCCCTGTGCCAGGTTTCCCAGAGAAGCTGTGACTGCCCCATCCCTGGCAGTGTTCAAGGCACTTCCAGTGCAATCAATCATAGAATGGGTTAGGTTGGAAGGGACCTTAAAGATCATCAAGATCCAACCCCCTGCCAAGGTCAGGGACACCTCCCACCAGCCCAGGTTACTCCAAGCCCCATCCAACTTGGGCTGAGACACTGCCAGGGAGGGTGTCTTCTGTACATGGATCTACAGTTGTTGGTACAACAGTTAACTGGAAGGAACCACCTTTGCATATATCTCCACCACCTCATGCTGGAGATCCCAGAGGAGGAACAACAAGCAAGACATCAAAGTAGCATTATCTGGTGGATGAGCTATGAGCCACCCCCACATCAAGTTTTAGGTCGACATGAATTGCATCCTCACCGTGTCCTTCCTGGACAGATACTGGTTAAGAGTCCCAGTGACCTCATCCACCTTTGTCTTAACTTCCAACAGAGCTTTAAAAAACATCTTGATAGTTAGAAGAAGAATTTATGGAAGCCATACTTTCCTATAGATGTTATGCAGGTACATATCATATAGACAGAAGTTAGGGTTATAAAGGAATTCCTCCTCCCACACTTCCCAGCCTGTGAAGTACTGATTCCTGTGTGCACACCAAATTCTTTTGTATAAATCTTTGTTACAGACTTGGAAAGATATTTAGTCCCCCAAAAATGATGTACAAAGCATCCCATGCTAAGGGTAAGGGCTGCTGCTTTTCCTTCTGATAGATCTGCACACTCAGGAATGAGATCCCAGGAACCCTCCCTATCCAGCAGGAACAAAGGATTTATGGAGGCTGTAAATCTGTGGTCAATTAAATAGAGACCTTTATAAATCCCCTCTGAGAGCTGCTGCTTTTCCAGACACAAACCCCAGGGCTAAACCTCAGCAACCACCACCCCAGCTCTACCCTGACCCCCATCAGCTCATGCTCTGCATCCCACCACCCCAGCTTGCCCCAGTGATGTGGCAGGTGCCAGATCTTTGGAATCCAAGCCCACCACATCTTAAGAAGAGGTGGACATGTTTTATTTCTCTTCACAGGGTGTGCAATTTGAAAGACAATCCAGCCTGAGACAAGTTTTCTGTTCAAAGATTTGCTCACGACTGGATTCTTTTTTACAGATCTATTATTTGGATCAAGCCAGTCTGCTCTTCTTTAATGTTCCTCCATCATGGTCTGCTGCTGTATTCATTAGTTACACCAAGACAAAAACATAAATGGATGCAGTACCAGAAATAATTTTATACAGTCAAATCTTTTTGCATAAATATGTTCCCCATACCCAGGTGGATTTGCTATGAAGACATAGGCTGGCTCCTTTTACAGATGCTTCTGGAAGCTGGGAATTGAAGGTCTCTGCAGCACCCTGTGAAGAGCAGGTTCATTATTTAAAAATAAATTTTTTTTTTAAAAAAAAAAGTAGCCCTATATGTGTGTCTATATATGTGTGTCTGTGTGAAGGAGCAATTTATCTGGAAAGCTAAAATTCCAATATGAACTGACAAAGGACTGGCTGCCTGTGTATTTAAAACCATGACAACCCTGACATTTTTAAGTTTTTTGCTCCAGGCATCAGGTAATTTACATCACAATTTTCATATTTTGAGAAACGAAGGCCTGAGAGGCTTCCCTGCGCAATTATTTTGTTCAAAGGATCTCAGAGGAAAAAAATAATAAAAAAGAAAAGAAAAAACTTGATAAGCTTGATATTTCTTCTACAAAGATCAAGCTCCTGTTCTGTAAAGACAAAGCAACCAACTTTGTTCTTGATTCCTGGTGCAATTCCCCACCTTCTTCTTAATGAGTGATGGGGCTGGAATGAATATTAGCACCTCCTTTGGACTTAGAGAAGATAACCTTAGGTTTTCTGGTTACCTACATCTTTTCATGTGCCTGGAGATGAGTTTCCTGCAGAGCTGTCAGGAGCTTTAAGCTCCTCGAGATGCTGCCAGGAGCCCCAGTCCTGGGGGGTGTCCCTGGCACAACCTCACTCAGTGCATTAATAAATACACAACTCCAAAAGGGAGCAGGCTACATCATTCTTGCCATTGATGGGTGGGAGTTTTTTTGCTTTGTTTTTGGTTTGGTTTGGTTTTTTGCTTCCTGCTGCCAAACTTTGGAGCATTTGGAGAGAAGAAGTGTTGCAGGGAAGAGTTCACAAGGACTGGTGAAGATGATGAAAAGTGCAAAGCCAGGATTAAACACACCTGTAGAACACAAAGCTGGCTCTGTGAAGGGATACATGAAAACCATACTCAGCCTCACCTTCTGGAACACATTAAATTATCTGCTGTGATACTGGACACAGAAACCAGCTGAGTGTTAGGGCTTTTGGTTGCTCATTACATTATGAAAGGTCTGGAAATGGCACTCAACTAAAAATCAGGGGGAAAAGCACTGAAATAATAGACCAAGGGCTTGCTGTGCAGCTCCATTTATGATGAAAGTCAAACAAGCAGCGGATAGGTTTGTGACATTCATGGATCTCAAGAACATCCTAAAAAAAAATAATAAAATAAAAACAAACGTTTTTCACCTGGCATTGATGAAAAGCAATTGGAGCAAAGAGTGGAACAAAACAAACTCTCTAAATAGAAGCCTCCAGATGGAACCTGGATGAAAGAATTTTCATGTTCTACATGAAACATAAATACATCATAAAAGACCGTAAACACAGGAAATTTGGACATTTCCACTGCTCCTGACTGGACCTCCCCTCCCAGGTCATACCCAAGGGCTGTTGCTGCCCTCTGCACTGGTGTAACCAGGACTCATTATGGGGAAACCACCTGACTCTCCCACCACTCAACTCAACCCAACCAAGCAACCTGGAAATGAAAATGCATCACCATCCCTTACAGTGCCACTCACCAACCTCTCCTTCCTTGCCTGTCCCTTCTGAAGAGTTTAAAGCCACGTGTATCACCATCTCCCACCACAACAGAGGTGACAAACTGGTGGCCATCCTTAGTGAGATGGTTTTAGCCCCTTCCCCCTTCAACCCCTTCAGTGGCCTCCACCAACTCACATCCAAGGATTCTTTTCCCCCTTTGAGACAGATGCGCTCCAGCTTTCACCAGCAGTCCCGGTGCCATAGAAATTTCCAAAGATCTCAAACTCCCAAAAACCCCCAAAATTCTGAGGGTGTCACCAGCTTCTGAGCCATGTGTTCATCGGGTGTTTTCCTCCCTCTCTCTGTAATTTTCTCTATCAACTTGAGGAATGGATGAAAACACCATCAGAGCACCCAAGCCTTCAACCAGTCACCCCAGTGCCTGGAATTCCTTTTTCATTGCCTTTGGATTTCTCTCTGCAACCTCATCATTGCCAACAGAAGTTAACAACCAGAGGGCTGCACCAGACCTTTTAGCATCTCTGACCTGAGCCCAGGGAGGCAGCAGACCCCGAGGCTTTGAGCAACCTTGTCTGGATGAGAGGTGTCCCTGGCCATGGCAGGGAGCTGGGAGGAGATGAGCTCTGAGCTCCCTCCCAACCTCAGCCATTCCATGCTCATCCTATGATACAGAGGTAGGGGAAACATCAGCACTAAGAGATCTAACAGTAGACAATCTTCATTCATCAACAACTCTCTGAAGAACCAGAAGGAGGAAGATGAGATCTCACAGACCCTCAGAGCTATTCGAGAGGCAGAAAGGACCCTTCCCAATTTCCTGGAAGGAAGGAAAACCTTTCAGGAATGACAAATTCCCCTGGGGTTGGCGAGGAGCTCTCAGTGCCAGGTCCTGCAAGGGCTGTCAGAGATAAGATTTCTTTGGAGGGTATTTATTTGGATCCCTGTGATCCATGATGCCCCTCAGAGAGAGCCCCAGAGCCAGGTATCACCCAAGGCACAGATGATCCCCATTGAGCTGGGCCAAGGGGCAGTGACCATTGCTGGGAGTCCCTGTTAAAGCAACCCAAGTGCACACCAAAGAAAGGCTGTGGTCCCCTCCATTCCCCTCTCCCTGTCCCTTAGGTCCCCTCCAGCTGGTGACACTTCTTGTAGAGCCTCTCCCTGCAGCTCAGCCTCAGGCCATGGCTCCACCAAACCATTTCTTCCTCTCTGATGTTTCGGAACCTCCCCCCTGGGTCCCACCACCTCTCCGAGCAGCTGCTTTAGCCCATCACACCTCCCACGTGTCTCTGGGATCCCATCGGTACCGGTACCGGGCTCAGGCACCCAGACACCTGCAGGTCCAGGGTTCGGTCTGGGTTCCCCGCATCCTTCCTGGCAGTGGCTTTGGGCCGGCTTGTTCCTGGGTTGTCTCTCAAACCAGGAGAGAACCAACCCATGGATGTTCTCCTTCAGGATTCCCTGGCTCCGAGAGCCTCCCTTTTCCCCAGCCCCAGCTCCTATCGCCAACCTATTGCCTGTTTTTAAAGGCACGGTATGCAGGGGAAGGGAAAAATCTCCAGATTTTGTGAAATGAGGGAAAGAAAAGAAAAATTTAAAAATGCGAAATGTGTCCCAGTGCAGTTCTCTCTCTCGCCAGCGCTGAGGGAAAGGCCCTGAAAAGCCTGAAATGTTGGGCAAGAGGGTTTGGCTGTTGGCCCTTCAGAGCCATTTGTGTCCCAGGTGAGATCCTGGGGACACGCTCTGGTTCTTACAGAACTGTCAGAGATCCCGAGATCTCCCCCTGAACCCCCTGAACTCTCCCCCTAAAGCAGGATCCCCCAGGATCACATCCAGGTGGGCTTGGAAAGGCTCCAGAGAAGGAGACTCCACAACCTCTCTGGGCAGCCTGGGCCAGTACCTTGGCATCCTCAGAGTAAAAAAGTTTTTCCTTATGTTTAAATGGCATTTCCCATGTCCCAGGCAGTGCCTGGTGCCCCTCATCCTGTCCCTGGGAATTCCTGGGAAGAGGCTGGCTCCATCTCCCACCCTTGCAGGCACTGATAAGGTCTCCTCTCAACCTTCTCTCAGAAGAGGGGAGATGCTCATCAGAGAGATGCTCCAATCCCCCACTCATCTTTGTTGCCCTCCTCTGGACTCTCTCCAGCAGATCCCTGTTTCTCTTGAGCAATCATTACAATGTGCTTTCATTATTTTTCTTTTTTTCTCACCTGCAGGTAGGAACAGATATTGGTCCTCCAGAAATGATAATCCCATTCCAGAACAAATCCCCTCTGCACGTTACAGACAACACAGCCACTTTTGGTTGGCCAAGATAGAGAAAAAAAAAAAAATTCTTTTTTTTTTTTTTTTGCCATGGCATTGCACCATTTATGAAAGTCCAGAAAAGGTGTAAGGAGAGCAGGTTCTCCTCACTTGGGTCCTGGTGGGAACTCAGGGTTAAAAATAAAAATAAAATTTTTTAAAAAAAGGAAATTTGGGAAAGAACTGAGAAATAATCTTTGCTGCAACGTATTGGGCTGCTGATGTCATTGAATATCTTGTTGTTAGCAGAGTTCCTCTGGGCTCTATTCAAAGGGCTTTTTTATTTTCTATACAAACGAGCTAGACCTACACTTCCAGAGAGTTAATTTGCATTTTTATGGGGATGAAGCCATTTTGTATGCCAGTGGGCCTCCTCCAAATAGCACTCTGGTTACTTTTTAAAAGGCATTTAACATAATGAAGGGTAGATTGCTGAATATTAAGCCACTGAGTTGAGTGAAGGAAATGTCAGAGAGTGGGTTTCATCTAGATGCATTGAAAATGGCAAATAACATCCCATCCAGTTCCTTATCAAACAAAATACACCCAGCTTTCCTTTGAAACACACAGAATATGCAGCCAGGTTTCCAAATTCCAACCTTTGCAGTGCCTGGGGTGTAGCAACCTCCTTGCTCCAGAGATCCTCTTCAGAAATAAAACTCAGTGCTATTCAGAGAGGGGCAAGAAGAAAGGAGCGGAGAGGTAGGGAGATGGCAGCCCTTGGATGGTTTTACAGGTGACATTCCCACAGCCCTTCTGTCCTCAGAGGAGGTGCTTGAACATCCTCAGTGCTGTCCCAGACTTCTGGAAAAAAAAAAGTCCAGGGCCTCCATGGGCATGTGTTTCAGGCACCTCCAATGATCAGCTTCCTGTTGCACAATTTCAATAAATTAATTGACTAGAAAACTGGAGACCAGCTGACAGCCCTGACATTACAATTGGCATCTATTGCTCCTCAAACTTTTGATCTTTTTTTAAATGAAACGTCGTTAGCACGGCCTCTGAGAAAAAAATAAACACCACCTGCAAAGTTCCTTCAAATTGCAATTATGTGAAGAAAAAAAATTAATAAGGATTAATCGTCAGTATTCTGGACAAAATGAGGCAGTGCCTGGTTGAGTTGACATATAATTGTCAGGGAGTGATAGGACATGGGGGAATGGGTTCAAACTAGAGGAGGAGAGATTTAGATGAGATGTTGGGAAGAAGTTCTTCCCCGTGAGGGTGGTGAGACCCTGGCACAGGTTGCCCTGAGAGGTGGTGGTGGTGGAAGCCCCATCCCTGGAAGTTTTTAAGGCCAGGCTGGATGAGGATCTGAGCAACCTGATCTGGTGGGAAGTGTCCCTGCCCATGCAGGGAGACAGGATGAGCTTTAAGGTCCCTTCCAACCCTGAAAATTCTATGATTCTATATGATTCTATAATGACAGTTTCCGAGTGATCATATCCAAATGAGTCAATGAGACCCCAGAGACAAAGTGTCACTGTGTAGGAGCCACCTGGCACCAACCCCTCTGCCCTCCAGGGTCAGCAGCAGGAAGGAGACCACTGCACTTTACCCCTAAACTGTTTACCTGGACCAAGAACCTGTCAGAGATGTGAGATCCCAGGCACAGGGAAGGAAAGAAAGAGCTCAGCAAAGAGCAGGAGCTGGAGCTGGGTGATGTTTGCAGCTCCTGCCCAGCACATAGCACGGTGGAGTGGCACAACCCACTGGCAGAACCAGGGAACAGATCCATCCTTTTCTCATCCAAGGGACTCCTGTAGCACAAAGCAAAAAGGGGGCTGAGGGGAGCCCCAGGGATCCATCATCCCAGGGAATGTGTGACAGGCAGCAGGGGCTGAGTATTTGCTAGCTGAATAGAGTCCAGAGGAGGCCATGGAGATGATCCAAGGGATAGAGCACATCTGGTTTTGGAGAGTTGGGGGTGTTCAGGCTGGAGAAGAGAAGGCTGCAATGGGGAGACCTTAGAGCACCTTCCAGTGCCTGAAGGGGCTCCAGGAAAGCTGGGGAGGGACTTGGGACAAGGGATGGAGGGATGGGATCAGGGGGAACAGTTCTAAGCTAGAAGAGGGGAGACAGAGATGAGATCTGAAAGGCCCTTCAGGAAGAGGGGAGATTGAGGTTGAACATTAGGAAGAAACTCCTTGGTGTGAGGGTGCTGAGCCCCTGTGCCAGGTTTCCCAGAGAAGCTGTGGCTGCCCCATCCCTGGCAGTGTCTCAGCCCAGGTTGGATGGGGCTTGGAGCAACCTGGGCTGGTGGGAGGTGTCCCTGACCATGGGAGGTGTTTTAGGTGATCTTCAAGGTTCCTTCCCACCCAAACCTTTCTATGATTCTATAATTGATGAGGTCCTATCCTCTCCGTAATGCCTGGCAAGCAGAATGAGAGGGATTGATGCATAGTTACAACCCCATGCAGCAGGCAGAGGCCAGAGCAGGAGCAAAGGAGACCAAGCAGACATGGAAAGCATGGAAAAGAGGAGCTGAGTGCTGGTGTGCATCACAACACCAAGCAGGATCCCATTCCCAGGGCATTCCTTGATGTGGACATCTAAGCTGAGCAAAACAGATAAAAAAAATATATGTCCAGCATTGAATCAAGCATTCAAGCTGGCTCACCCCACAGGATAGCCTCAGCCATAACCCAAAAATGTGCATATTCCACATCCCAAAAATAGAAGTGCCATTAACATTTGAGCAGGTTTGGGCTTTCAGGAGGCAGATGCAACCCCATCTCAGCCCAGAGACAGGGAAACCACCAAAGGGACTTGAAGATGCCAAAGCCTGGAGGTGGAGGAGATGGTTCAGTGCAGGATTTTGGCACCACACCCCGTGAGGTACCCCATGAAGATGCTACCATGAGCAGCTGCAGCTTTGCAGAAGTGTTGCAGGATGTTCTCTTCCCAAGTGTCTTGGCAGACCCCTCATTAATTCTTCCAAACGCAGATCAATGGGCCCTGCTTTTTCTGTTCTGATGCTTTAACTTCTAGAACAGGGGGGGAAAAAGAAAAAAGACAAAATTCTATTTAATTTAAACTTCAAACTTGGTGGGTAACTTCTCCACAAGAACAGAGGAAGGAACAAGAACACAACAGGAAGCTTCTGAGGGCCCAAAGGTTGTTTGTTTATCTTTGAACATGGTGCCAAAACAACAAAAACACAATTACCCTAATTTTTGCATGCCATTTCTAGCATTGTAAATCCTTTATGTAAGAATACATCAAAACCCTTCTGCCTGCCAATCCCTTCTGTTGCTAAGGAACAGGCAGGCAGAAACCCAGAGCTGGGAGACTTGAAAGTCCTGATTAAAAGGCTTTGTGCATCACTATCAGTGAAATGCTAATTCAGGGAGGCTGATGGATACCCCGGTGTTATCAAGTTCCAGAGATGAGGAAGCCACTCTGGTTCACCTTCAGTCACTGTTGTTAACACCAAAAAAAAAGTTAAAAAAAAATAAAATAAAACAAGCAACTTAAGCAACTGGAGACGTTTTAATCCTAAAATCACACAAAGTTTCCACATTCTTCATACCTTATTTCTGCCCAGTGCATGCAAGGCTGGGGAAATTATTTACATACATTTTAAATTAATTAAATTTAAAATTAAATACCCAGGATGCACCACTTGATGAAAATATTTCCAGTCACCTAATCATAGGACATCCTTTTGAACACCCCACCAGGCTGATGGGCGCTGACTCTGAAGGAAAGCTGCTGATCTGGACAGAAACTTTCCACCAAGCCCACATCTCCTTCTTCCAAGGCTTCCAAGTCTAAACATCAGTGGAAAATTAATGTTTTTCAACAACTATTAATTCTTACTTCAATCTCAGCCCTCTCTCACAGCTCCTGGAATGGGGCTCTGCGTGCACACACGTTACTGCCTTGTTCCTGGAATCAGGATTTTAGGTGCTTTGTTAAAACTCAGCCTTGGCCTTAAACCTGGACCACAGGCTTGAGTTGTTTAAAAGTGAAAATATACATGTATCAAAGGAATATTATTTAAAATCAAGCACTTTGCAGAGCAGATAAAGGAGGTGCAGGGCCAGGCTCTCCATGTGTACCTAAAGAGAAGACAATTTACCCAAGTGCTCATGTAAGGGACTTTTTTTTTTTCCAATAGAAAAATGAGAGAGATGAAACAAGTGATTTCCAAGCCCAGATTTCTCCAGAGAGTCAGAATTTATCAGATTTCACATCCTTTTGAGACAAGAAGGGACAAGGAGGGACTCTCACCCTTCCCCTCAGGCCCAAGAGTGACAGCAGCAAAACATCACCAGGCTACACGTGCTCAGTCACCCCCTGTATTAATTTGGAAATCAAAATAAGAAAGGAACAATTTGCAGTTTAATCGAAGCTACGACACCACAATCAGTGCATGGAAAGGTTGGGAAGGATTGACCCAGAAATTAATTCCCAACAGAGCAGTCACAGCTTCACAGCAAAATTAAACAGAGGGATGTGGGGGGAAAACAGAGGGATGTGAGGGGGAAACAAGCACATTTGAAAGAGAGCTCAGAGACATTTTTACAGTGATAAGGTAAAGGATTTCAGAGTGATGTAGCCAAACAACCCGTATTTCACTATTATGCCCTGAGCAGAGCAGTGATTTTTTGATGGAGGCTTTAAAGGAAGCTGTTATTTGACCCAGCTCCAGGGAAAGTGCAGAGTTACGGAGCAGCTGCTCCAGGATTTTCACAATGAAGTTCATCCAGAAACCTCCTGGTCCTCCCTGCATCCCGCTCTTCAGGTGGCACAAAACCTGTCCTACCTGGTAGAGATCAGCATCAGACTTTGCCAAGGACATAGCCCTTATTTACAGAGCAGCAAAGCCACCTTCCTGCCCTGCCAGGATGCACGAGGAGTTTTCACTCTGGTTTCCATCACAGCCACACTGACCACATTCTCACCAAACTTGTTGCAGCAGCTCCTGGCCATCTCCAGCACGTGCTCTAGGAGAGCTGAGTAGAGTTTTGGTGTCTAACAAGGCTTCTTCTTGGGGTTTTGGTGGGCATGGTGATGAGAAACTGAAGTAGGAGTTGACCATGTTGGAGGTGGTCCTTAGCTCAGCCCAGACCACTTCATCTCATCTCCTGGACAGAGGCAAGGGGAGAATTGAGTTGGGAAGAGGGATGGACACCAGGCAGAGAATTGCTGTGGTGCCACCATACCCCAGTGGATCCTGAAGACTCACTTGGCAAGGCCAGAAGGACAAGTGCCCCTCTGGCAAAGCTGCTGGAGGACACTTCTCCTGGCACTCAGCATCACCCAGAGTCTTCTTCCTCCCACTGTCAGCACTTTCCACCTCTTTGCCTCCAGCTAATACAAGATAGTCACAGTTCCCACGGGAGTCTGTGTAACCAGAGCTCTCTCAGGCTGTGGGGACATCCAGCTGACACCCAAACCTCCTGCCCACCCTCAGCTTCTCCCCACCCTAAGCCCCCTGGCAGCACCCAGGAGAGCTGCATCCCCCACCCCAGCACAAAGGGGATGAAGGAGCCCTGGCCCAGGGCTGCTTCCAGCTGTTAAGGTTTATCAATATTGCTATTTACCCTGGGTTTTCCATCACTAGTTCATGCAAAAAGATTAATATTTACCTTGGTGTAAAACCAGAAAGCTGTTTACACAGCTCTTAATGCACAGCAACTGTTCAGCTGGGAACTCTGATCTCAGGCTGCATATGTATATACATATATATATATATATATATGTATATATGAGCTGTTCTCCATGTACCCACTGATAGCAGTTTGAGAGAAACAATAAAATAATATAAATATAAAATTAAGAGGCAAATATTACCAGCCAACAGCTTGCCAGAGTCATCTGCTGGAGCTGCAAGTGCCACAGAGCAAATCTCTCATTAGCAACAGGCACAAAAGGAGGGTTTATTTGAGGCAATTAAAGAACAACAGCACTTGTGCAGCTCAGGGCCTTGAAATGGATTTAATTAAACATTTTTATGTATAAGGAAAGAAAAAAAAGCCAGGTCAAGCAAATCCAGGCACAATTCAGAGCTGTTCCTGGCATTTGGAAGTTTCTGTGACCCACTTTTTCACAGAAAGTTGAGCCATTCTATGGAGAGGGAGGGGAGAAATGGAGAGTGGAGTTAACTCCAGTTGGTGGCAGTCAAAGGTGCCAGTGCTGGGGTCAGTCCTGCTTAATATCTGTATCAATGATCTGGACAAGGGGATGGAGTGCACCTTCAAGTCACTTCGCAGATGACACCAAGTTGGGTGGGAGTCTTGATCTCCCTGAGGTTCTGCTGCTGAAGGTTCTGCAGAAGAATCTGGCCAGGCTGGATGGATGAGCCAAGGCCAACTCAGTGACATTCAAGCAAGCCAAGAGCCAGGTCCTGCACTTGGGTGACACCAGCCCCAAGCAATGATCCAGGGTTGGGAAAAAGAGGCTGGAAAGCTGCCAGCTCCCAATCCAAAGTCCTGTAGATGTGGTGGTGAGGGACATGGGTTGGTGGTGACCGTGGCAGTGCTGGGCTGATGGTTGGACTTGATCTTATAGGTCTTATCCAAGCAAAATGAGTCTCTGGTTCTGAATAAGGAGCTCATTTCAATTTTTTCCCTTAAACTAATATATAATTTTGAAATCACTCTGGAAGAAGGAGGAAACAGGATTCATTTATCAGCTTCATGAATTATTACTATGAACTCCAAGGACACAGAAACAGCAAGAGCCCCATCAGACACCCTGCACAGGATAGATATCTCATGGACATCACCCCAAAACTTTCCAGTAGTGGAAATTTCTTCCCTGGGAACACACACAATGCCAAATCCCTCAGCCTGCAGCTGGGCCAAGCTGCAATGTTCAGAAAGCCAGAATCTCTCCTATTTTTATATTAAGGTTCCAGGTAACGATGCATTTACCACTTCCTTTATAAAGTGGTCCCTATGATTAATTACTGCTACTTTTTAATCAGTGCCTCCTCACGCCAGGTGTAATTTATCTAACTTCAGCTTCCACCTACTGGAACGTGCCACGTCCCTCCTGTCTAAATGAAGGAGTAACATCATTAGACATTAAGCTATATTAAAATGCCATCAAGTGTATAACCTCCCCGATGAAGCCATCACATTTTTCCACACTGTTTCCCCTCCCAACAGCACTGGGAACCCCCTGCAGGCAAAGAAACTCAAGCACTAGAACATAGGAAAAATATATCATATATATATATATATATGAATATAGTGTACTTTTCCAAACAGAGGCAATTCAGTCTAACAAAAATATAGTGATTGGGCCAAATTTCCAAAGAAGAGAAAGAAAAAGAAAAACAAGTCATGTTTGCTAAACTATGGCCATCAAGGGACTGCTTTACAAATGCTGAAGCCCAGCCAGCTGTGAGTCTCTGCAGCAACCCACCTTCAACTGAAAAAAAAATTCATAACATCAAGTATAAAAGGTGGATGTTACAAGGAGATTAACTTACCTATTAACTAGTTTGAAATCCCAGGAAATAAATGTTTGCCTGTCCCCTTATTGCAGTAACTCTGAATCAGATCTGAAGACTGAAACTGATTTGAAAAGCCAAACAAACTGATTTGTGCACATGGTCCCAAGGAGACCATATCCCCTCCCATACCCCAGGCCTGATGAAGTTTAGCTCTCAGTTATCAGACACATTTCTTTCTGGTATATCCTAGAGAAAAAAAAAAAATTAAAAATAAAAATAAATTTAAAAAAAAAATTAAAAAAAATTAAAAAAAATAAAGGAAAAAAGAAAAAAGGAAAAAAGGAAAAAAGAAAAAAGTAAAGAAAGAAATAGCCTTTTGTAACCAAGCTCAAACATCGGATCTGAATTCCCTTTGCATTTCCTGCTCCCCGTATCAACTCACCCTGAAGCCAGGGACTAAGAAACCCACTTTGGGTGGGTTTATATCAAAAAAGGTGAACGGTTCCTCCAAAAAGGCGGTATGTGGGGATTAAATATTCTGACCTTAATCCTTGCCTTGTCCCTTCTTGGGACTGATTCTACCTTGCACCACAAAGCTGGACCTCTCACAGCAACCCTCAAGGTCCTCCCAAATTCCCCCATAAATGCAGCTCATTGGAGCCCTCCCAGTGTTTTCAGAGCAGTCAGAGAATTTTGCAAAGATTAATGTCACAGGAGGATAATTCCCCACCTCATTCCTATGGCGTAGGCTTCAAAAACCAAACCGTATATAACACAGCCCCTGAAAATGGAAATGGGGGGTTTTAAACCCAGGTACTGTAAAACTATGAGACACATGGGAATGAAGTTATTTTACAACACTTGCTGAATAAAAGTTTTAGAAGGGACTCAGCTATTTCTCAAGCCCACCTGACACTTCTCGTGGAGAAGAAATTATGGCAACGATCACCAGCAGCTGCTCACAATGCATTTGATACCAAGCTAAATAGCAAATTAGTATTTTCCCTCTTCTCAAAAAATGTAGCCTGCCATAGTCAGTCTTGCTTCAACTATAAAGAAGGCTAAGACATTAATTTTCTTCCAGTGCAATATATATTTCAGTTTTCCTACTTGAATAGATAAGTATCTCAATAGTAAAACTCACAGAATTTATGGTTTATTTTAAAAGCCCGTGTAGAACGAGGCAAGAGTGCAGAGCCACAAAGCTTTCTTTAGCTAGCTGTATTTCCTAGCTATTAAGAAGTCATTCGTTATATTCAGCATTATTCCAACGTATAGATTTTTCACTAAGCTATTTGCAAAGTCACTCCTGAGCCCAAATTTCAAGATGAATTTCAGCAAAGAGAGAAGAACCTTCCCGCTACCCTCAGGTGATGTACCTGAGAAAGACCTTAAGAACACATCCCATTTCCTAACCATCCTGGGGTTTTTCAACCAGCTGTGAGCACTCGTGACATAGCAAGATTCTTAGCAACTTCTCCATGCCAGATAGTTCATCTAAAACCCCGTTTCTCAGCTGGGGAATTCTGCTCTTGGGGGGAAGTTTGCAGGAGGAGCATTGCCTGGGTGGGCTGGGGATTGCTGTTGCCTTCAGCAAGTCCTGGGTTCTCCCCAGGTTGGCTTTATCCTGGAAAAGCAACATGAAATGGAATGTAACCAGAGGTTGATGGTCTTCAAAGATGCAATAGGGGCTTTCTAAAGTTCACAGCTCCACCTTTGGTGCAGCAGGTTCTGCAGAGGTGACAGCAAAGGCGCAGGGAAGCGCGATTACTTTGCAACTTCAAGTATTTTTCATCTTCAGTGCTATTAATCGGTGCAACCTTCTTAATCCTCATGGCATAAATCTTTGCAGTTCATTAATGGGCAGCTGACACAGTGGAGTTGTGAGGATGCTCTGCTGGAAGCAGAGTCTGTAACAACTCCAGCACCCACCCCTGGCTGTATCGGCTCCCGAGGGGACCCACATTTCCTTTGCTTGTCAATTAAAAAGCAGACTCATCAGAAAATGCAGAAATGGAAGAAACTGGAGGTGGGGGGGTGGGATCAGCCTTGTGTCTCAGGTTTTTATTTTCACCATCAACACTTTTTTTTTCTCAGTTTTTCAGTTGATCAAAAGTTTCACCCACTTTTCACCAAAAAAATTGCTTACGTATATTTTCAAACATGTCAAAAATCCCGACCCCAGCTCTCAACAAAAGGCTTTTCTCCAACCTCAATGGTGTGAAAACCCAACATCTCTCAGCAATCCCACTGCAGGCACTGCTATTAGAGTGGCTCCCATGAAAAATCCCAGCCTTCACTAATTTACAAGCACTCCCAATCTTTTCTCAACCCTCTCTCAGGTACAGAGGTAAGACCCCCTGCATAAAAGAGGCATCATCAGCATGGCCAGATTCTGCTCCCTTCTGCAATACCCTGGGGGGAACAAGCAGAAGGGCTCCCCACCAACAACCAGTACTAGAAAGACCCCATCAGGATATAGTGATATTTACAGGGTTATAAAAAGGCAAAGTATGGAGCATTAATTAGTGCTCCACGAGCAAGACCACTGCCTTTAATTTGAGTTTAAGTGCCTATAACTTGATATATCTCTTAGTGAGTGTTCCAAGTGAGTGACCACCCAGAGGCAGCTCTGAGATTACAGCTGCCTTATGGTTAGGTTCAGCAGGAGCAGAGAAGTAAATCATGCTATGTGAGGTGAGAATTCATGGCATTAAATTTAGTAATAAAGAAAGAACTCAATAATATTCTCACAGGCTGGCTTTCAAGTCGACTAGTTAATGGATTATTAGATGTTTTTTATAGGCAGTGGAAGATCTGCCAAAAGCATGTGGATTTTTAGAGTCATACAAGATGAATGCTTAGCATCAGTTAAACCTTCAAATAAATTACACAAGCCTTTGGGTGATATGCAATTAGACATCTCAGCATAAAAAAAAACAAAAAAAAAAAAACACCAACATTGCCTCATCTGATAATAACTATAAATTCCCAACACTTAAAAGCACCTACTGCATGTTGGGCAACAATTTTCCCTTTTGCAGGTTCCCAGCTGAACATTTTCCACCTTATAACTCTCATGCCAGGCCCCAGATGTGTACCAAGAGCAAAGCCCTTGCAGCCCAGCTGAACTAATGCATTTGTCTCCTGAAATCTGGCATGAAAATGGATCATTGAAGTAAGAGGGAGAGACAAGAAAATTACAGGTTTTCAATGACACTTTTCACAATGGCTTTCTAATCCACCATGCAGTCTTTTCAGCCTGAACACCGTAAAGTCCATTTAGCTGGAATGGGAGCATTAAATCCTTAATTTTCCAAGGAAGCAGCAATTGGATCGAAATACCATGTTTGAACAGAACTTTTAAACTGTCTACTTGAACTGGTCGATTTGTTTAATAAAGGTCACTCAGCACCCAGAGCCCAAGTTCAGAGAGCTGAGCGAGGTGAATGATTGTCAGCGGTGTGGAGTGGGCTCCTGCCCAGCATCCCCCAAGCCACCACCTGCAGAGAATTCATGATATTAAAATGCTTGAAGTGACAGATGAATTACTCAGGCAAATCTCAACTGCAAGCTGAGCGTGCCATGACTGGCACTGGTGTCCATCCACCACCCCCCACCCAGTCAAGCAGCACGAAGCCTCCACAGAAGGCTGTACACCCACCAACCACAGACCCAACCCACAGCTCCACACCCTGCAAAACCACCTTCCCCAGCTCCACCAAGCTCCAAAGCAAATATTCAACAATTTTCCTCCCATTTCATCCTGAGTCTATCCCATTTTTGCCCCCCAATATCAGGGTGTTAAGACCTACACAGTTCATGAGCAATCCATCCACACTTCATTTTCATGTGTCCCAAGGAGGAGTGACCTGTATTATCTCAATAGTGCAGAACTTCAGGGAAAAATTAGGTTTGTTTCTTCCTCTTTTGCTCTTTAATATAATTTGCAGCTCCTAACAAGACCACACAACCGACCTGTTCAGTTCCATACCTGAGAGACCAAATTACCAGCAAGGCAAAAAGAGCAGCAGGTACCAACCAGCAGGCCTAAAATTGTTCATAAAATATAGCTGCCAGTTGCTTTCAAATCACAAAGGAGCAGTCACGAATTACCAAACATGTGAGGCAGCTATTTCCAAATAACAGAAGGGAATGCAGAAGTCTGCTAATCAGAGAGGGCCCTCGGAAACCATTGCAAAAAGTCATTCAAATACACACAAATGCATAAAAAAGGTTGGTCACAGAGATACATATAAACATTAATATTATAAATATTATACATGTTTATGTACAAATAAATATAAATATGATAAATATTAAGTGTTAATTTAATATAGTTAAATGTGCATATTATGATAGCACATGTAACCAGTAACCAGAGGTGGAACCCACCTGTACTGCAGTGTTCCCAAATGATCACCACACTACAGCTAATTTTAAGACTTTACACAATTTCAAGTCCATTGCAAGGGTTCAGAGCCCCAGCTTTTGAGCCAGAATCCTTCAGTTCTCTGTGGTTCACTAAGTTCAAAAAGATGGAGACTCCCTATGGACAAGGAGTCCCATGGACAAGACAAGGGGCAATGGGCACAAGTTGCTCCTGGGCAGATTCCCATTGGACACCAGAGGAAAATGTTTCCCCATGAGGACAGTCAGAGCTTGGAATGGTCTCCCAGGGGAAGGGGTGGATTCCCCCCCGCTGGAAAGTTGGAAGTCTCAGCTCCAGGGGGTGCTGAGACATCTCAGATCAACAAGAATCTGAGAAGGGTTGGAGCAGATGGGCCTTGGGGTCCCTTCCCACCTGACACTCTGGGATTTTATGAGTTTAGCCCCTGACACACAAATTAAAGAGAACTGCCCAGGCAAGGAAACCATCCCCAAACAGGAATCTAAAGCACAAAATTATTGCAGCCAAGCAAGGGGCTGGTGTCTCCCCACAAGCCCCTCCAGCACCCATGGTGTTATGTCCCACTGCCAGGGCTGAGGAGGTTACTCAGTCCCAGTACATTACCCAAGACTGATTGAATGTCTCAAAGTGTTGATGGGCTAATACGTCACACCAGATCTCCCTCCCAGCAGCCTCATGGGCTTTCTCTTCTCCAGAGCAGACCCATCCATGATGGCACTGTTCTGTTGGAAAAGTCACCCAAGGAAGGAAGTTTAGGCTGGGATGTTTTATGGACAGCAGAACGTGAAGCCATCACTCAGTCATGTCATGGATTGAGCTATTGCTTCTCCATGCCTCCTCAGCCCTTGCTCACACCAGGAACATCCACAAAACTGAAGGGGATAAATGTTTGTGAATTCTATTACCAACCAAAAGGAAATGAGGGCCCAGTCACAGAATCAGAGAAAAATTGGGGTTGGGAGGTCCCTCTGAAGGTCACCCAGTGCCACCCCCCTGCAGTATCAGGGACACCCTCACCTAGATCAGGTTGCTCAGAGCCTCCTCAAGCCTCACCTTGAATATCTCCAGGGATGAGACCTCAACCACCTCCCTGGGCACCCTGGGCCATTGTTCCGCTGCCCTCCTGGGACACAACTTGTTCCTCACATCCAATCTAAAGCTGCTCTTCCCTAATTTAAACCCATTGCCCTCATCCTATCCAGCTCAGCTTTAGACTGCCCAGAAGCACTAAGGCAGCAGCAGAAAGTTGAGCGAGGGTCAATTTGCCCTGCAGAAGGTCACAACATGCCTCAGAGGTGATACAGAGCAACCATGGTGGTCCCAGGGCTGAGCTCCTATCCAAGCCCAAGTGGTTCAGGGTGTTTTACCTCTCCTAGACAAGCAACCCTTGACCCAGGGGTGTGGGAGGCTGCTTCAGTCTTCCTGAATATCACACCATCTGTGATAGTTCCACAATAAGGCAGAAAAGGAAAAAGCTGCCCTGCTGCCCTCATCAATCCTATTTTCTTTAAGGATTAATTTGATCTGTTCTTATTTTAAAATACTGTGACCTAAAAAGTTTGTTTTCCCTCAGCGTGCTGCAGCTAAAAGCCTTAAGAACACAATTTCCACTTCTACTGAATTACCTCCATTCATGATTCCAAGAGAGATGGGAAATGCCCTGGATTAGCACTTTTCCAAATGTTTGTGTTTCTCCAGGAGGAGAGGGCTTGTATAAAGCCATGAAACATCCTTGGCAGCAAGATGGGGAGGTCACACTTGAGTGCACTTGAACCAAAGACCACAAAAGAAGGAAAGCTGCAGAACTGAAGGATTGTTCTTGGAAATTGTCTCCATCTCTCAAGTCCTCCAGTCCCGTGCAGTTGTACTGGCTGATCCCTCCTGCAGAGATGAGAGATCAAGAAAGAAAGATTTTCAAGTGCTTCTGAAAAGGAAATAAATGGCTCTAAATTTCCACAGTAGATGACCAAAAATCACCAGGTACTACTGAACACAGAGGCTGCTTCTCTTCTGGGAGGACTGAGAGTATTCACTGTGCTCCCCCAACACAGTCACAGAACCCCAGACTGGTTTGGGTTGGGAGGGACCTTAAATCTCCTCCATTGCCACCCCCTGCCATGGTCAGGGACACCTCCCACCAGCCCAGGTTGCTCCAAGCCCCATCCAACCTGGGCTGAGACACTGCCAGGGATGGGGCAGCCACAGCTTCTCTGGGAAACCTGGCACAGGGGCTCAGCATCCTCACACCAAGAAGTTTCTTCCCAATATCTAAAAAAAAATCTCCCCTCTTGCATCTCTCTGGAAACCCTTCCCCCTGATCCCATCCCTCCAGGCCCTTGTCCCAAGTCCCTCCCCAGCTTCCTTCATGGAAGGAAAAGGAGCACCCTGGGGCCAGCTGCCTCTTTTGATTTTGGCTGCACACAGGGATGGGATCCAGGTGGAACCTTTTCTCCTCAGCCACATCAGGCCTATACCTGCAAGAAGCAAAGTGGCAAGATAATGAAAGTAGCAATTAGAAATAATTATCTGAGTGGGAAATCCATTCCCAGCCAATTAATGGTAAGAGGCAGGGACTGAGCAATGAGAAGTTTGGGACCATCTTTAGCTGTTCTCAGTGCATCCAACAACCAGAAGGCAGAGGAATAAATTGGTTTTTTCATTAAAAATAATTGGATAACAAGTATGGTACCAACTGTGGGAACCTGGGAGGGGAATTGGACTCCCACTCCTCTATAAAAGAAGAAAAATAATGCCCTGAAGTGACTCTTCCCATGAAGCAGGGAAGAAGTGCTGGGAGCAGGAGGCTGCCTGCAGAGGAAGGGCAGAGGTCCCACCACAGCCCAAGTCAGGAAGAGGATTTTGAAGACTCCATTATTACCATATAAAAGTCTCTCACAAGCTTTTTCCTCAAATCTCATCTCTATCTCCCCTCTGTCAGCTTAGAACTGTTATCCCTCATCCCATCCCTCCAGACCCCTGTCAAAGTCCCTCCCCAGGTTTCCTGGAGCCCCTTCAGGGGGCATAGACAGATGGGATAAGGTAGGAACTGTTTTCAGATGAAAGAAGGGAGATTGAGACAAGATCTGGGGGAGAAACCCTTTAATTTGAGGGTGCTGAGCCCCTGTGCCAGGTTTCCCAGAGAAGCTGTGGCTGCCCCATCCCTGGCAGTGTCTCAGCCCAGGTTGGATGGGGCTTGGAGCAACCTGGGCTGGTGGGAGGTGTCCCTGACCATGGCAGGGGGGTGGCAGTGGAGGAGCTTTGAGGATCCTCCCAACCCAAACCATTCCATGCTTCTCTGAAGAAGTGCTGCCTCAGCACCACCAGACAGTGGTGTCTCCATTGTGTTCATCATACAACTGAAGAAGTAAATGTCTTTGTCAAAATAGCCAAATATCTCACTGGATAGTTCACAGATGGAAAGAGAGACTGAATTCATCAAATAAATTGTCTACAGGGGACAGTTTCCCCTGAGCACAGGAAGAAAAATCTGCTGGAAACAGAGAATGAAGTGTCAGCATCTCACTTTGAGTTGTGAAACCAGAGCTGACACCACTGTGATTTATGGAGAACCAGGAGTTATTTGGGAGAGAGCAGTTCACAGGAGCAGTGCCAGCAGAGGTGAAAACCCAGGACTCAGCTCTGCTCATCATCCCATTACAAGGGCTGCTATTTTATATGTGTAAGAGATAGGCAGTGACCTTCCCCTTCAGAGTCTAAAATTGTTTCTGGGTTGAGCCTTTTAGAAACAAAAAGGCCTCTACTTGTCTGAGTGCAATCTGGCTAAGATCTTATCTGCAACCTAACAGCTCACTGGGAGAAGACTTGGGTGAAAAGATTTAAGAGCACTGCTCATCTGGCAGAAGCCAACACTTGCAAGTATTCATTTAGGAGCTCAGGGTTCACCTTGACCTAAAATATAGAACTACAACAACCCAAGATTAAATACTGGGCTGCTCCAGCTCTACACTGAGTCCTTCCTCCTTGGATGAGGATGTTGAATAAAGCTGTGTTTAATCATCCCACTTGCATGACAGATTCCTGGAAATCACAGCCAGTTCCCAAATTCACCTCCTCCAAGCCATGACTGTGCCCTCAAAATGGTTCTGGTGAAGTCCAGCTAGAGGCTCTAGAATTTTCTGGGGTAGTCCTGGGGATAAGACTCCCTTGAAGATGTTAGCACTGGAATTGCATCATGGTTTTTGTGCTGACCTCTTGTAGTCACCAGCAGTTTGCTTTGGCCAGTGGGATGTTCCCAGTGTCCCCATCTGGGGATACCTGGGGCTGGACTTGATCATCTCTCAAGGTCCCTAACATTCTGTGATTGCCTTAACTTGACTGAAGGAAAGCAAACCACATCAATATGGGATTTTAGTCCAGCAGCAGCAGGGTGTGGAGTTCACCTATCCCACCTGAGGCTTCTTCCACCTATGGAGCTCCAGAGATTGACATTGGATGAGGTGGTCTGGGACATGAGGAATATTCAGATGCCATTGACTTCACTGGATGAAACTCATGATCCTGAGCACCAACATGATTGGACTTCATCTGCACAGGCCTGGGGATGCTGGATTGGCACAAAAATGCTGCTCTGGGTGGTTAAAGCATGGGACTGCAGCAGACTCAGGCATTCTGGGTCAACTGATGTCCTTGTAGAAGGAAAAGGGTGTTTAAGGAGCTTCTGGCTTCTCAAGGGCTGGTGTTACAACACCCACCATTGGCTCTTGATGCTTGTCTGCTAGCAGAAAACCCAGAGATCATGAATTTTAAACCTCAGGTTTAAACCCCTCCTGTTCTCTGCATCTTCAGCTCTTGGGCAAGGAAAGCTGCCCACGAACCATCGTGGTAGAGGTGTGAACCTTGCTGTGGCTCTGCAGAGGGGATTCCTGCTTGCCTGGATGGAAGATGGAAGGATGGAAGAAGCACCATTTCAGGATGGAATGGAAGATATCAGTGCTGGGGGACTTTGTGATGGTGGCAGAGAGATAGAGGAGTTCATCCCCATCACACATCATGATGAGTAAGGGCATGGGGGGTCAAAATGAGTGAGGAGAAACCCAGATGTTCCTAGACAAAAGGAAGTAGATGGAAACCAAGGGCTGTCGTGGAGGTCTTGGTCAGATGGTGAGGAGGGGCAACATCACAGTGTGGGGAGAAGGATGAAAATGGATTTGGCCACAGCACATGGAGTCAGCAGGTAGGAAGGGCTCTGGCTGTGGTGGGCTCCCACAGTGGCCTCTCCAAGGGGACAAACTCCAGCAAGATGCCAGAGAGTTCTCTTTGTCCTGCCCAGACCCCAACACTCCTTCTTTTGACCTCACAACAAGAGAAGGATGGAAGATCTGGCACTTCAATATTTACAAACCAGCTGGGAAAGAGCATCACTGTTTCTGGTTCCTTAATCACTTAAGTGGTGACAAGAGTTAATGGTCCCTGAAGCTTTCCCAGCAAATGTTCCTTGACATGCCATTTTCTGCACATCTCAGTGATAGATTGGGAGGGTGAAGTCACTTTCTGACAAGCCTTCTCAATTATTTAATAAGGCAGATTCTAATAACTTGGGGAAGTCCCCTGGAGAAATGAAAGCATAAATACAGTTTCCCTTTTGTTCTGGGAAGAGCTGGAGAGGAAAATGGATTGTCCCCTCCTCTATTGCCTGTCAGGTTTGGTTCTGGGACAGTGATTTTCTGTGCTTCTGTCTCTATATTTCTGGGTTTTTAAACCTCAAGTGAAACCAGTAAATGAAAATTTACCTTCCAATACCTACAGGGGGCTACAGGAAAGCTGGGGGAGGGTTTTTGACACAGGTGTGTAGTGAGAGGACAAGGAGAAATGAGTTAAAACTTGAAGAGGGGAGATTGAGGTTGGACATTAGGAAGAAATTCTTTAATTTGAGGGTGCTGAGCCCCTGTGCCAGGTTTCCCAGAGAAGCTGTGGCTGCCCCATCCCTGGCAGTGTCTCAGCCCAGGTTGGATGGGGCTTGGAGCAACCTGGGCTGGTGGGAGGTGTCCCTGCCCATGGCAGGGGGGTTTGGGACTGAGTGAGCTTTAAGGTCCCTCCCAACCAAAACCATTTTAAAAAATTAATAAATAATTATGATGGGGAGGGGGTGTTTATATAAATATAAAGATGGTCAAGCAAAGTTCTGGTTTGTGAAGAGCAGGAAGAACAAAGCAAAATGCTAGACCACGAGGGAGGTGAGCTTAGCAAGTCTGATGGACATTTCCTTTCTTTTGGTGTCTCTCCCTTTCAGAAAAAAACCTTGTTTTGGGGTGAGGGTCCCTGCTGAGGGTCTGAGCACAAGAGGAGGTGCCAAGTGAGAGCTCCTCTCTCCCTGGGATTGTGCAGAGCTGGAGAAGTGCATTAGCACTGTAACATTCAGGTAGTTTTGTGTAAAACCATCGACTCAAAGGATTACAAAGGGGACCCAGGGATTTGGCTTCATGCCACAGCAGTGCAGCCTGCTCTCTTCTGTCTGCTCTGCTGTACCAAAAAAAAAAACATCCTTGGAGATGGTAGAGGATATGCTCATGCACCTCTCTGAGTCACACAGATCTTTACTCAGCTATAGAACAAGAACTCTGCTCAGTTCTGCTGGGAGCAGGGGTCAGACTTGAGCCAGAGCAATTCTACAAACTAAAAACCAATGCTGCTGCCAGGCTGGGTTGATGGTTGGATATGATGATCTTGGAGGCTTTTTCCAACCCTTCTATGGAATGCATCTTTTGCAACCCTTGATTTCTCGTTGCCTTGGGAGTGGGATCCAAGTGACAGCAGCAGGGTCACCACCACTTTTTGCTTCTCAGATGCACAGGGCTGGGCCCAACCTACCTGCACCATCCCCTCTATATCTCTTAAATGAAACACCAAGCTGGGCATGCCAAAAAGAAGCAAGCAGCAATCTCAGTGGGACAGAAAGTCACTTGCACTAAGCCAAGGACACCTTCAGCCTGTTCTTGACACCAGCCTAAAGCCTTTCCCAGCTGGTTTAGAGAAGAGGAACAGGAGCTGGGAGTGTGAAATGGTTAATCCTGACTGTTTGCTGAAGATATGTCTCCACAAATGTTGTACCATCTGGTGCTCCCTGCAAGCTGGAGGAGTGGGTGCTGTATTTTCATAACAATACGCCCTTCTCCTCTCATTGATTAATAACATGAAGCTATTTTGTCTTTGTTCTTTTGTATGATAAAATATTTGTATGAAGGCTTTTCAACGTGAAATCCAGTAATTATCTTAAGAGCTGAGTCAATAGGCTCTCTGGGCAGAGAAATTAAACTGAGCATTCAAAAAAGCTCAATGAAAGCATTTCTGCACCAGGCCTAAGAACACCAAAGTCTTTTTTTTTTTTTTCCCCCCCCAATAATATTATCCCCATGAGCCTTTAAGCAGATGCTGTTTGGAAGCAAGAAGGCTGGATGCCATCGTTGAGGTTTCCACCCTAAATCTTGGCTGACACCATCCCAATGCCCACTCTGGTGGCTTGACCACATCAAACCAAGGTGGGCACATTGCCTTCAGCCAGTATCTTTAACCTCCCCCAGGAAGGGCAGAAAAGCCCCATTGGTCTGCAACCCTCCACCTCCTGCCCAAACATCCCCTTTCCCACTCCATGGTCTTCCCATAACAAAGCCTGGAGCAATGGAGCATGAAGGGAGCTGAAAACCTTCCAAGCCTCCTCCTCCTCTGGCTGGTGGATGCAGAGATGACCTCCCATGAGAAGGGTGTTTTGGAAAAGCCACAAAAGCTGCAGAGGGAACAAGACACCCCAGAGCCAGGAGATATCACTGCTTCACTTACTCCAGTGGCCTCCAGTCAACAAGTGTATGAAAACTCCTAAAGCAAAAAAAAGCAGAGAAAAAATAATTTTAAAGGTTGCTCTTGGTATTAACTGACCTTAGAGTCTATCTATTGATAACTGTGAGAGAGAGAT
The DNA here is from genome assembly GCA_023637945.1 of Phaethornis superciliosus. Classification (NCBI taxonomy): domain Eukaryota; kingdom Metazoa; phylum Chordata; class Aves; order Apodiformes; family Trochilidae; genus Phaethornis; species Phaethornis superciliosus. Next base: position 41,230,725 of record JAJQWJ010000006.1, on the reverse strand, counting down.
TTAAACCTAATGGCAAATGCTTCAGTGTCAGAGGCAAAAATCCCTCTTTAATTTAACATCTAGAAGATCCAGCTCATCGAGGCAGAGCCTTTTTAGTTCCAGAGGATTAACAGCTCATGAACAGGGAGCACAGCTACTAGAAAACTGCAACTGCAAGATGATTTAAATAGTGCAGTTTATAGCAGATACTATTAATAGGCAATTTCTCATCAAGTTCCCTAGAAAATGGTTTGGTGGTTGTTTTTTTTCTTACTTCACTGAGTGGTGCCAGTTTGATGCTGGAAAACCAGACTCTTATCACCCTTCCAGACTCTTAGGTAAAAGCTAAAAAAATAATTTCAATGAAAGCAACCCCACAATTGCCTTGTGCACCAGCACAGCCTGGGAGAGGAAGCATCAAATACCGGGAACCTGTAACAAAAATCAGAATTGCCAGTGCAACTCTAAATATTCTTTTCACCCCTTCACACACGATACCCACTGGGTTTAAAGAAGAAGGAGGAATTAATGGTGGAGCAAATGCTATCGATCCCTTGAGTCCCCATAAAATCCCACCCACCCCTCAGCAGCTGCCCAACATTTCCAGCTTCAGCAAAATTTGCCTTTTTCTTTCAAGTTTCACCTCCTTCTTCTACCTGTTCTGTCATGCCAAAGTACAAACAAAGTGACCCTCATCAAGCCATAAAAAAAACCAAACCTCCAGCAGCTCTTTCCCAGCTGACAGTTGGGACTCGAATGCTTCACTGGCTTTCCTGTTTAGCTGTGAAACCTTCATCACAAGTGTCATTTGGCTTTAACTTGGCAATAAGGTAATTATAGCACCCTACTTATTAAAAACAGCCTCCATCACAGCCAACATTGAGTGATGTTGGTTAGAGCTGGAACTTGACAGCCAAGTAGGATGAGCAAGTGCATCAGGGTGCTAACAACATTATATTGCAAGTGCTGTTTATTTTCTGCCAGTTCTAAACTATGCAGTAAATAACATTAGAAAAAAGATTCAGAAATAACATTAGGTTAAAATGGAGCCATCAATTATCCTCCTTTCTTCAGCTTTTGGAAGATATCTTCTTTTTTTTTTTTCATTTTATCTTCATGCATTTGTACAGGGTTTGTTGTTGGTTTGTTTTTTTTTTCTTTAGTCATTAATTGCTTTCTTCTGACTCCTCTGTTCTGCTTCAGTGCCCATAAATCAATGTAAAAAAGATAAAATGCTACTATTATGAAATGAGTGTAAAACCGTATTTAAATAAATTTCTTTTTGCACACATTTCCTCCCATCTTCATTCCAAAAACACCTGCTTCCACTGAGACTGAGATGAGTTTTCCTACCCCTAAGTGGACCTGTCCCCTGTTTCAAAACCCTCCAAAAGCAGAGAGCTGGAGGGCAAGCCACAATCATAGACTGGTTTGGGTTGGAAGGGACCTCAAAGATGACCCAGTCCCAACCCCTGCCATGGTCAGGGACACCTCCCACCAGCCCAGGTTGCTCCCAGCCCCATCCAGCCTGGTCCAGTAAATCATTTTCTTCCAGCACCAACTTTTTCCAGCATCAAATATTTGAGGGATGGTGATGCTCACAGCATGACCACTTGCACCTGCCACCAGAGAGCTATATATACCCTGTGAAAAAAGCAGTTTTTTCCAAAAATCTTTTTTTTTCCAGGATGGTATTTGATGCTGGAAGCTTTTGTGTGATTTTAAATTAGGGGGTGTCCACTTTTTAGCATTTCCCCTGTGGAAGGTGCTGGGGCAGGAGCAGGGAGAAGAGGGAAGGAAGCAAAGCAGAATGATGAAATATCTTCCCCTGCTTCCAAAATATACAGAAAGAGAAAATACAAATTCCTTTTAGTTAAAAACAAGGGGAGGTGGGTAGGGGTGGAATTTGTTTGTTATCAGGGTTTTGCATGGAAAAAGAAAATCAAAACTTTATAAACTGAATGGGAGGAGGGTTAGAGTTCCATGGTAGCTGATGGTGCAGACCCAGTTTCCTGCTGAGCACAGAGGCACAAAACTTGCTTTTGGTTAAGTAAAGCTCCACCTTACCTCTTGCAACCCTAATATCAGACCTGGGAAAAGAGAACTGTGGATGTGAGGACAGCAGGATGTAAAATGAATTAACTCTTTTGCATAATTTGTGTAAAGGCAAGAAGGATAGAAGTTGCTTTTGCGTGGACAGCTGCCATTTGGGAGAACCTTTGAAGATCAACATCCCCATCACAGGTAGGGAAAGGAAACACTATGGACTCTCATTTAGACTAAATATAAGGGGAAAAAAATAAATACCATGAGGATAGCAAGACATTGGCCCAGGTTGCCCAGAGAGATGGGAGATGCTCTATCCCTGGAAACATTCCAGGTCAGGTTGGATAGGGCTCCGAGCAACCTGGTCTGGTGGGAGATGTCCCAGCTCACTATATAAACCCTGCAAGTCCCTTTCAGCTGAAACTGTTCTATGATCTTAACACAAAGTGAAGTATTTATATCCTCCTCTCAACTGCAGTGGAAGGATTGAGACCCTCACCCAAATCAAATCAGGAGAAACTCACCTGCCACATGGACTTTTCAAAGAGCTTGCAATGTGTTGAGCACTGAGCATGTCCATCCAAGTCTGAATGTTTTTAAAACCTCAGTATTGTCAATAATACATTATTTAGGTAAAAGCATTTCAGTAACATTTATAGGCCCTACCCACCATTTCCCAAATCATTAGATTTACCCTGTGTGAATAAGTTTTTTTAAAATTAAATGCATTTCCTAAGAAAATAAAATTCCATTTTGAAAAAAAGCTGTATGGTCCTTCTAAAGTAAATGGTTTCCTGCAATTTGTATCACCAAATGTCCCTTTTACTCCCTTTCTTTTGAGAATGTAAGTATTTGAAGCAGCAAAATTCTTTTCAGATTAATTTTCTGATTGCCTTATAAATGCAAGTTAAATGTCAGCTGATTATTTTGGTAGCAAGGTGCCCTAGGAAGGTGTGCAGAGACTTTGAAGAGGTTGTTCCAGGTTAGCTGCACTTGTCCAGGACAAGTCTGTCCCCGTGAAGGGATAAAAAAAAAAAAAAAAGAAGAAGAAAAAAGATAAAAAAAAATTTAAAATATACCTTGCTTGCTGCTTGGGCACCAGGGAGCATCATCCTTTGCTTGGACATTGATGGGGAGGAGATGCTGTCCCCAAGGTGCTCTTCTCTATGGAGACTCCCAGGGCCCAGTTCCCCATGGTTTCTCTCCTCTAATGATCAGGATCAAAAGGCCAAAGATGGTAAATATTCATCCCAAATCGGGTTTGTTTGCAGAGGAAACACAGCCCAAAGTGTTTTCAATGCTCTCTGACAGCTTTCTTCAGCATAAAAGCATCAGGGAGGGACCTCTTTAGTGTTAACGATCCGGGCAGAAAGGTCAAAAAAAAAATCCAGCTGCAAATTACCCAAGCAACCACAAAATAGACTTTCCTCAAGTGCCCCTTCCTACAAACATCATCCTCCCCTCCCTCCCTGTTATTCCAGATGAATCCTGGAGGAGTTAAGGTCAAGCTCCCTGACTTTTGGGGCAGAAGATGGGGAATAGTTAGGCTGCTGTTTGACAAGCAGTCAGCACTAATCAGAATAAATTACTTCTTCTTATCTGCAGAGTCTTTTCCACAGGTTCTAAGGGTCATTTCCTAATTTAACTTGGCCCATTCTGCCGTGAACAGAATCTGGGAGGAGATCTGGGCCAGTTCATCTCAGAATTTGTGGGATTCATGGGCCCAGCAGCACTGCAAAAAGCACAGAAAGCACAGGGCTTGGTCCCCAGAAGTGAGAAATACTTCTTGAAAAAGCTCTTGTAGGAAAACTGCTGTCATTTCTTGTGAAACTGTCATTTTTCAAGCATCCCTCTTACCAAAGGGCTTTTGAAGTTAACATTTTTCTTCCTTTTAGAAGCATTTCCAAGTGTTAACTGATGGTGAAAGTTATTTTTTTGAAATTAATTTTTATCCTATAAAAGTAGATCAAGTTAAGACTTGGCAACCAAACACAGATGCTCCTAAACTTTCTGTATTGATTCTGACATGAAGCCTTTCAACACAAAATATAGAGGATATTCTAGAAGATGCTGTTTCAGTGCAGCTCAGATAGCAGGATGCTTGGGCTCAGGTTGGTTTCATTCTTGATCATCCCCTCCCTATTTTCTATTTTCTCCTATTTTCTTTTTTCCTTATTTTTTCCTTTCTTTCTTTTTCTCTCTTTTTTTTCCAGTCTGTGACAGTCATAACCTTAGGTAGATCTGGAAGCACTCAAAGATGGGATCCATCACATCTTCTTTATCTTTATGCAAAGTTGCTCAGACATTTTGCTTATGTTTCTCACATAGAGAAAGGATAAAACACCAACCAGTGAAAACAGCCTCTGCAATTGTGCAATCTATTTCTCATCTTCAGAGACATTTTAACTTCTCTGAATTCTTAACCAAGAGCTAACTCTTCATTCATCAAAATCAGCAGCCATTTCATTTGATGCAAAATATCTCAGAAACAGAATCAGAGAACAGTTTGAGTTGGAAGGGATCTTAAAGATCATCTCACACAAATATATCACTTTATTTTCTGCAGTTGAATTTTTTTTTTTTTAATTCTTTTATGTGCTTACTGAAGCCTTCCTTTTAAATGGGAAAATCTCAAAGCTGGTAAGAAAAACCTCTCTCATGAATTGCAGGAAACTGTGGAAAATATTTAGAGTTGCACTACTGAAGCAGACACACTCTGGCCAGCCAAGAGTCAGTGACTGACAGAGATAGTAACAGATATACTCAAAGACACACACATCTCTGTATCCTACCCATCTGGATTTCACTCATTAAGTGCCTCCAGCTGCCTGGGCCACTCCTTTCCATGATCCTGTTACACACACTTTCCAAATTGTTATGATAATTTCCCAGCTTGGGACAAAAAAAAAACAACAAATCATGTGGGTTCAAATAGTTTGCATCTCCTACAGACCATTAGTTTCTGTATATTTAACTTGAAAAGCATCCCTATCATTTGGATCTCATTCCATTCATTAAAATCTCATTTTGCCTTCAAAGCTGCCAAAACTTCTTGCAGTGGAGACCTGGGAGTCTCCTGGATCCTTCCTGTGACTGAACACGACTAAAGTGCTGCAAAACCTTATTCTGTTAGAGCTGCAAAGTAGTAATTCAGGATTTTTTTTTTCCAACTTGCATTTAAAAATATGGAAGCAATTGAGAATACTTTCAAATATTTAAAGCAATAGTTTGAAAACAATATACATAGATCATCACTCTTCTGCCATGCAACTGCATTAGCACTGTCAGGGGAATATTCTTGGTCTGTCACATTTTTGATCATGAGCTTTTCTGTATAACTAAGGCTGTTTGCATTTATTCATCAAAAGAATAGATAAGAAGTTCAGAAAGTGTTTAGATTTTTCTCCTTGTTGGCTCTGGCCTGAAAGATCACATCTAAAACTCTTTTTTTTTCTACAGGCCAGAAATGCCACCTTTCTTCCCCTGTCCCCATCACCTGTCTGCTCTGTAAGGTGATTAACTCTATGATCACTATAAAAATATTTTATTTAGTGGATAATTGTAACTACTAGTAGCTACCATTTCCAAATCTCTTGCTTTATTATCTTTGTTCAAGAAGGTCTTAATATTGAAGTGATTTACTGATCACTTAAAACGCCAGCCTGGCCATTAGGAGGTACATTTCACTGTGCATTGCCTAATTTGTTAGTCCATTATTTCTTTATAAACAGACACATTACTCTGAAGCATTAATTAAACCTCTTTGCCCATTATGAACTCCATTTGGAAGACAACAACAGACCCAGCCACTTGCCTTGATGGATGGGTCTGAGCCTCCATCATTTGGCTCTCACCAAAGAGCTTCCCAAAGAGTGGTGCCACCAGGAGCAGGGAACATTACAATTTGTGGAAAGAAAGCATCTGATGAATAATCCATGGCATTTGCACTTGAGCAGCCCAGTTTGCTAAACTCTTTTGCATCGATAACCTGGCACTAAAAAGCTCTGCTTATTATTGCAAACCTCAGAGGCTTTTGGAAATGGGGTTACATCAGCCACATTTATAACACTTAACGTTTGGAGCCAACTGCAGCTTGATACATCACCAGAGTCCTCTCCCAGAAACTTCTCTTGAACACATGCCTGGTGTGACTTTGGGGCTTTTTCACATTTCCACCATGAAGACAAGTCATCTGGAGCAGATAGAGAAGAGTCCATCCACCACCCCTTTCCTATTTGCCAGGGTTCCTGGACTGGGAGGCCTCAGGGCACAAGCACTCAAGATCCTAGCAGACTACCCCAAAAAGCCCTCAATAATAAGTAGAGGTTGTCCTCTCACCAGCCTTCCTTCACCAGAGAGTTGAAATCAGCCTTCCCATCCCCTCCTGGCACCATCCCCAACAACATTCTTGAAGAATTCTTGCCACACGGGCACCTCTCCCACTATCTCTCCAAGAGGGTCAGCCCAGTATCCAACATTTCTGCACTCTCAAGGCTGGAGACACCACCAGCTTCTGCCTGACAGCCCCCAGGTGATGCCAGGTTGCTCTGGAGCATTCCTCCACTTCTGATTGTCACCCCAAGGTAGTTGGGTTTACAAAGCAGCTGCAAAGAAACAAATTTCCAGTTCTCATTACTGACTCTACAAATGATTTCCATCTCCACATAATTTGTTCCCAGGTGTGCCCAGCCTGAGCCAGGGTCTCAGCCAGCTCCCTGCCCCATCTCTTTGGAGCTGGCAACAGCCACTCCACAATGCAACATTCAGGACAGCTTCGTAGCCCATTCTGTCCCAACATCCCCATCCAGAAGCCAACATGTGCCAACAGGAACCCTGCAGATGTATGCACAGATATTCCCTGTATTTGGGATGGGGAATAACCACAGTATCTCCAGTGGAGATGACACTGGGACATGACTTAATGGTGCCCATGATAAAAAGGCAAAAAGATATTAAAGATTGTTTGAGAAGTGCTGCCACAGTTGGAGGACTCTTGGTTGAGCTGAACCAAGTGTCACGCCATGGGGATTCAGTTTATGATGAGCACAGACAGCACCAGGAACCAGAGGTTGGTGCTGCCCATCAGAGGCAAAGCAAATCTTGACATCCACTGGTTGGAAACTCCATGGTGACACAGGACACCCTCAGCTCAGCCCTGCAGAAAGAAGCCCAGGAGGTCCCCAGACATCTCAGTGACACCCAGAGCTCTACCTGGAAGAAATACAAAATGCATGAAAACACAAAGACTGGGAGCTGCTGTGGCTTTCTGCAGGCACCAGAAGGAATAAACCAGCAGAAAAGAGGCACTGGCAGGGCTTGATGCAGACCTTAAAGGAGGAGGCTGAATTTTTTCCTGTCACACCTGACAGACAGAAAGCAATGAAATGGGGGCATGGAGCACATAAAAGCCATCCCACCACCTCCTTCACCATCCTCCTGTCCTCGGGTCCAGGTGCAGGACTCACTCCATGAAGGGTCTCCCAAAGGAGCCCTCTTAGCACAGCAATGTCCCCAGACTTGAAGGGAGCTCAATTGGATTCAGCAAGAGAGCTACAAAAACTGCTACAGAAAGTAATCATTCAGGAAGGACTGGGAGGCTTGGAATAGAGATGTCACTGTGGGGACATTCATCTTCTGGCAAAGGGAAGAAAGCACAAGGGAGAGGAGCCAGGCCACCACTGAGATGTTCCACCAGCCCCAATACTTCCCATATTCACCCCAACTCCTCAGTCTCACACCAACAACTGATAACCCCAACCACATCCCAAATCTCCCTCCAATCTCCCCAACATCCACACACCCTAGGGATTAAAACCACAGTCCCCATTTTTTTTTTGAGCTCTACACTTATGACTCAAAAAGCCTGAAACTCATAAAATTGCCACCCTGTCTCCTCAGCTCCATAATTACTTTGCAACCCTAATCAGCACATAACTGTCAATACAAATTTTATCCCAGCAGGCATCACCTATTGGGAGCACAACTGAAAACACAGCTCAGGCACCATGGTCTTATAGGATTGGTCTTCTGGCAGTCAGAAGATGCTATAGCAGCAAGAAAAAAAAAAAAAAAAAACACAACCCGGGGCAACATTCAGTTTGAATCTGGGAGGAAAAGAAAATGCTTAGGGGCAGAATGTTCAGATGGACTTAAAAAAAAAAAAAAAAAAAAAAAAAAAAATTACTTGCCTGGGCCAAGCAGTGGCTAATTTCTCCCACTGCTGTCAGACTTGGAGAGACCATTTTAACAGAGGTAGGGGAACACAGATAAAAAATGTCAGGTTCTACTCAGCAGAGTGAGCTGAGATGGATGCAATTAAATCCCTAAAGGTCTAAGGGTAAAAGCAGCTGCAGTAACGAAAGCAAAGAGGGTGATTAAACTCCAGATAATTAAAAGTTCATTTTGATGTCAATAGGATAAAAAGTGGGAATCTGGATCATGCTTACAGACAGCAAAGAGAAGGAGATGGGGAATGCAGTGAGGAAACACTGGAATGGGGTCAGACTTCCCCAAAAACAGCCACAACCCCAAAGCACCTCCTTCCATGATGAGGCCAAGTGGAAGGTCCTGCACATGGGCTGGGGCAATCCCAGCCACAGCTTGGGTGGAAAATGGGGTGAGAGCAGCCCTGAGGAGAAGGATTTGGGGGTGTTGGGTGAGGAGAAGCTCAACATGAGCTGCAGCCCAGAAACCCCCCCTGTCCTGGGCTGCATCCCCAGCAGTGTGGCCACCAGGGCCAGGGAGGGGATTGTCCCCTCTGCTCTGCTCTGCTGAGACCCCCCCTGCAGTGCTGGGTCCAGTTCTGGGGTCCCCAAGAGCAGAAGGAGATGGAGGTGTTGGAGTGAGTCCAGAGGAGGCCCTGGAGCTGCTGGGAGGGCTGGAGCAGCTCTGCTCTGGAGCCAGGCTGAGAGAGTTGGGGGTGTTCAGCCTGGAGAAGAGAAGGCTGCAATGGGGAGACCTTAGAGCACCTTCCAGTGCCTGAAGGGGCTCCAGGAAAGCTGGGGAGGGACTTGGGACAAGGGATGGAGGGATGGGATCAGGGGGAAGGGTTTTAAAGAGGTAGAGGCAAGACTGAGATTGCAGTACCATGAACACCTACTTTTCCCATAGAGGTTTTATCCTGGGGTTTGTGCCCAAACATTGATTTCTACACTAAATTTCAAGAGGATTTAAAGTAATGCCAGTAAAAATAGTTACAAACAAGAAAGGATTGCTCCCACTGCAAAATGGCATTTCCACTGGACTGATGAAAAGAGGATCCTTTCTCTACCCCAGTTGGTGTTCAAGCAAAGTGGAAATGGGATCAACAGTGACTGATCCAAAGAGACCAAGTCATACCAATCCCTCTCTTCTTGTCCAGATAATGCAGTTGCTGGGGTCTTCCTTCCCAAAGAGCTCAAAGGGACAAGTAAAGCAACATTTTGGAGACCTGAAAACCCCAGGGCAGACCTCTCCTCAAACATCCTCCAGCATCCCAGGTGTGGGGAGTGGATCCCACATTACGAGGGACATTTCTGTTCCCTGGGCACAGAGGTCCTGAAGCCAAGGCTCCAGGAAAGATATTTGCCTCCATCAGATGGTGGTTTGGGTATCAAAGGCACTCAGGAGACCAACCAGCTGAAGAGGATGGATGCCTCCAGCCAAAGCACTGATCTTTTCCCTTTTTTTCATAAAACATGCTGGCAATGATTAATGAAAAAACTCTGTCACCTGCTCCAGCCTCCTCTTAGAAGATTCATGATCACAGGACGGAGCTTTCTGAGTCAGTTCTGAGGTCAGAAATGAAACATTCTGAAATACCAGTAGAAAGGTTTGGGTTTTTTTCTCCCCATCAAGCATTCAACTTCTAGAAATATGCACAGCAGAGGATTGCCAGCAGCAAGGCTCCCAGTCTATTCTTAGACTAATTATTTGCATCTTAAGTACTTTGCAAACCTACAGAGAGCACCAACTTGACTATTTCCCCATCCGAGGTTTTATTTTATTAATGAAAGCACTACCAGAAGAATGAAATTGTTTATTTTAACTTCCTCCATCCCAGTAATTTCTACAGTGCTGTCACTTTGGCACCACATAGGGGCTGCAGATCAGCAACTGATCATAGAATGGTTTGGGGTGGGAGGGACCTTAAATCTCCTCCATTGCCACCCCCTGCCATGGTCAGGCACACCTCCCACCAGCCCAGGTTGCTCCAAGCCCCATCCAACCTGGGCTGAGACACTGCCAGGGATGGGGCAGCCAACCTGTTCCAGTGTCTTAATACCCTCATGGTGAAGAATTTTTTTTTTTTTTTTTTTTTGGGGGGGGGTATGTATCTGCAACTGACACATCCAAGTAAAACCACTAACTGGCTTGATCTGCTGCTCAGCAGGTTTTTGAGTTATTTAAATGACTGCAGAGCTCTCATTCACTAAAACAAATGTAATTATTTCTCCCATCAACGTTTTCATCCAATCCTCACTCTCCCACAGAAAGAAGGGCTATGGGATGGGGTGACCCAGTAGCACCATCAGGGAGCTGTGGGATAAAGATTTCAAATTGCAGGAAAGAAATCATCCCAGAACAGCCAACCACAAGTAACACCATGCATACACAGACCCTCCACACCATCTGCCAACTTCTGCAGGAAAGCTGAGTACCTAAGGTGCATCTCCCAGCTCATGTGCTGCTTTCTGTGCTTCTCCACTCCTTGGGTGCCCCACTCAAACTGCTTTGCAAGTTTATTCTCCTCTATCAGACATTCAACCTGTAAATAAACTTGTGCGAGGTCCTCTACATAGGTTGGGGCAATCCCAAGCAGAAACACAGGTTGGACAGAAAATTAATTGAAAGCAGCTCTGGATCCAGCTCTGGGTTCCCTAACACCAGAAGGAGATGGAGGTGTTGGAGTGAGTCCAGAGGAGGTCATGGAGATGTTCAGAGGGTTGGAGCAGCTCTGGAGCCAGGCTGCCATCCACCCAGTGTCCTCTTGGCTTTCTGTGCCACAGCAGCACAATATTCACTCACACTCAGCTTGCTGTCCAGCAAGGTCCCTTCCTGGAGCTGCTTCTGGATTATATTTTGTCAGGTGCAAGACCTTATACTTTGCTGTAAGTCCATAAGGCTCCTTTTAGCCCATTCTTCCAGCCAGCCCAGATCTTCTCTTCCTAAGTGTCCACTTAAACACTCAGTTTGGCATCATCAGCAAACCCCGTCAGAGTGTGCTTGATCCCACCATCCAAATCACTTCCAAAGATAGTCAACAGCATACCCTGCTTGATTTGCTAAAAAAGGGAGCAGGCACCTTGCAGAAATTAATTTGTAAAGAATGCAGAACAGTGCAAAAATTGTCCATGAAAAGGCAAGCAAGCAGCAAACATTGACACTGCAGCAAGAAGGAATGAGGCAGGGAAGCTCAGGATGTAAGAGCAGCTGGGGAAAAAGGTTTCCAGGTACATAGAATCATAGAACTTATGTCAGGGGTTGGGAGGGAGCTGTGGAGCTGACCCAGTGCAAGCCCTGCCCCAGCAGGATCCCCCAGGGCAGGACACACAGAACACATCCAGGTGGGCTTGGAAAGGCTCCAGAGAAGGAGACTCCACAACCTCTCTGGGCAGCCTGGGCCAGGGCTCCCTCACCCTCACAGCAGAGAAGTTTCTCCTCAGCTGGAGCTGGAACTTCCTCTCTTCTCCCTTCAACCCATTCTTCCTTGTCCTACTCCTGGGCACCACTGAACAGAGATTGGCCCCTTCCTCTTGCCCCCCAGCCCTCAGATCTTGATGGACATTCAGAGATCCCCTCTCAGCCTTCTCTTCTCCAGGCTGAACAGCCCCAGGGCTCTCAGGCTTTCTTCCCAGCAGAGATGCTCAAGTCCCTTCAGCATCCTCAGAGCTCTCCCTTGGCCTCTCTCCAGCAGATCCCTGTCTCTCTGCAACTGGTTCAAAGCATCTCCAGGCTCCAGGTCCCACCCAACCCACCAGGACTTTGTTTCAAAGCCAACCTGCAAGCCAGCAGAAGCATGACAGCTGCTTGTGCCTCGTTGCTGCAAAATGCATTAAGGTTTTGGATTTAATGAGTGATGCAATTACAATTCTACATATTAAACATGGGTGCCCAGTGTACAGCAAAGTACCAAAGAGAATGGTTGAGAAAAGCTGCTCTGTCAGCTCCCACTGAGCTGGATGAATTAAACAGACACACCAAGTGTTTCTAAGGGGCAGCACAGATGTGGTCCATCCATGTGTCCATCTCTAGTAATTCAGCCTCTGTTTTCATCTCCATCCTCCTGCCAGACATGGGGAGCCCTGAAAGAGAGCAGCAGCAGCCATGAACCTTTCCTTATCAGGGCAAGCATGGAGAATCTTGTGGCATCCCTTCACCACCACCTCACTTCTTCCTTCTGAGATACTGGCATGGGAGAGATATCACTTGGGTAAGAATAAATGAAAGGGAAAAAAAAAAAAAAAAGTTGATGAAGACACATTCTTCTTCTGCCCCAAATAGCATATCAGATGCCAGAAAATGTTCTGAACTTTGTAGAGATGCTTATATAGACACATGGTACAAAGAAATAAAAATAGGAGGGGGAAAAAAATATATATATACTATAAATTCCAATCCCTGGAGGGAACCTACAGAAAGGCTGGAGAGAGACTTTCCATCAGAGTGTCCAGCAACAGGACAAGGGGAAATGGATTTAAACTGAAGAAGAGGTTTAGGCTGGATCTGAGGAAGAAGAACCAGCAGAAATCCCCCAGGTTCCCTCCTGTTCCTGCAAACCAGGGATGTAAAACCAGAAGCTCTCTGACACCATGATCCCCACACACACTTGCACACACCCTGCACAAAACCAGTGGCACGTTTCTGAGCTGCCTTAGAAATAAATAGCAGTAAAATGCCAGCAGCTTTTGTTGTCCTGTTTGTTTAGGGGTTTATTTTACCTCGTGCTCCATCTGTGCCTCTTTCTCATCATGCTGCTCCCAGGCAGCAGCACGTCACTGGGTTATATTTATGGGGAGGAGGGGGAAAATGAGCATCCTCTCTGGAATTCTTTCATCTGCCATTTTATTATCATCAAGAGCACCTACTTGCAGATGGAAATGCAGATTGGCACAAACTGTGAGCCTTCACCACTACCTTCTGCTCACTTCTGCTTTGCCAGGAAAGATTATGTCCCTGGACAAGCTGGAACTTCATGCCAGTGGCAGAGAAGCCCATTGAATTAGTCCTTCCCAGGTTCATTTTAGCAATCTGCATTAAAAGGTTGCCAGATTGTTTGCACAGCTCATGTTCTGGGGCTGTTGGATCTATCCTGCATTAGGGTAAGATCACTTTTCTTTTTTTAATGAAGAAAGTGGACATTAAAATTCTTCCATGAAACCAGGCTGAGAGAGTTGGGGGTGTTCAGGCTGGAGAAGAGAAGGCTGCAATGGGGAGACCTTAGAGCACCTTCCAGTGCCTGAAGGGGCTCCAGGAAAGCTGGGGAGGGACTTGGGACAAGGGATGGAGGGATGGGATCAGGGGGAAGGGTTTCAACAGAAAAAAGGAAGCTTTAGATGAGATGTGAGGAAGAAACTGGTTGGTGTGAGGGTGCTGAGCCCCTGTGCCAGGTTTCCCAGAGAAGCTGTGGCTGCCCCATCCCTGGCAGTGTCTCAGCCCAGGTTGGATGGGGCTTGGAGCAACCTGGGCTGGTGGGAGGTGTCCCTGACCATGGCAGGGGAGTTGGAACAAGATGATCTTGAAGGTGCCTCCCAACCCAAAGCATCAACAATTTTTAAAAAGTGACATGACAAAAATATTATAATCTTTTTTTGAAGGATTTTGTGTTTCATCCCTTCATGGCAGCACCAGAATGAGAGCTCCTTGCGAGCCAAAGTTGAGTTGAACTCAACTGAACTCTCTCTGATGTCAGCCTGGAATTCCAAATCCCAGTAACTACCACAGTACATTTCACAGTCCTCTAGTGCACTGCACAGATTAAAACCCCATATTCCCACCTCAGCTCAGAGCACCCTCCTCAATAGCCAACAGAGAAAATAATGATTGAGCCACAGCCCAAATCCAACGTGAGGGCAAACAAGTGGGGAATCCAACTCAATCTTCAAGCTACTGGACTGAGAAACTCATATCTTAGAAAAAAAAAAAGATAAATATATCCAGTTGCTATGGCAACAGCAAGATCTGAAAGCGAGAACTGATGGAACCTTTACAGTTATTTAAATGCTTATTATAATATTATGCAAAACAGATGAGTAAAGAAAGCAGAGAGGTTAACACACTTAAAAGAAAAGGAGACATTACAAGATGAGCCAGGTAACAATTTGTAACTCAGAACTAAAGGCCTTGTTTAAATTGAGCTATTTAAAATAATGATATAATTATTCTCTCTTAAATTAACAAAGGGAATTTGCTTTGAAGAGCAGAGAAAGGAGGAAACGATCATTGGGCCTCAGCATTAGGGGAAAAATAATTTCTCATCAAGAGATGCACAACTCCTCCTCCACCACTTCATCTTCATACCCCTCAGCTCCTGTCCTCCCTGTGCTCCAGGAGTGAGACCTGAGCTCCAGTAGGGTCTCACCATGGTCCTTTGGCTTTGCAGGATCTCACTTTTGGATCCTCCTGTTTTCCTCCCAGTAGCTGCTCTGCTCTGGGTGGTGGGCTGACACAAGGTGAGCATGGTCATACATAAGGATGAAGCAGAGATTTCAAACCAGGACTTCCCCTACAACTCAGTTTTCATGCAGAAACAAGTTGTTATCACCCATGGAAAAAAGCAAGGCAAAGCACATAAGAGAGCAAGTTCAGCATCTGCAAAAAACTTCCATAGAATCCAAGAATGCTTTGGTTAGGGATGGACCTTCAAGATCATCTTATTCCAACCCTGCCATGGTCAGGGACACCTCCCACCAGCCCAGGTTGCTCCAAGCCCCATCCAACCTGGGCTGAGACACTGCCAGGGATGGGGCAGCCACAGCTTCTCTGGGAAACCTGGCACAGGGGCTCAGCACCCTCACACCAAGCAGTTTCTCCCTCCCATCTCATCTCTCTCCCAGCTGGAAACCCTTCCCCCTGATCCCATCCCTCCATCCCTTGTCCCAAGTCCCTCCCCAGCTTTCCTGGAGCCCCTTCAGGCACTGGAAGGTGCTCTAAGGTCTCCCCATTGCAGCCTTCTGTTCTCCAGCCTGAACAACCCCACGATCCTCTGTTGAAAATGTTCACAAACTACCCAGTGCTCTATCTCCATCTCTCTAATGGAGCCAGAAGGCTTTATTAACCTTCTTCATGAAAAAAAAAAAAAAAAAAAAAAAAAAAAAAAAAAAAAAGAAAAAAAAAGAAAAACCTGTTATTGCCCTGTAATTCACCCCAAGCCTGGAGCAGAGCTGCCTGGTGTGGACTTTTCTCTGGAGATGCTGATGGGAGTTGAGCAGAGTAAATCCCATTACAGTCACGCTCAGGCCTTTGGGCTCAGCTCCTTCCTGTAGTCATTCGTCAAGTGCTTTTCATCTGAAACATGATTCTGGGATTCAATTACTTTAGAAAGTCAATATTTTAGGTCATAGCTTATGCATCAACAAAGACATCTCCAGGGATTAGAGTTTAGCATGGTGGAGCTCTAAGTAATGTTCCCTGCACTGCTTCAGCCAGAAAAGTCAATAAGGGAGGTTTGGTTCCCCCACAATTCACTCTCAGAGGCTGCAGAATTATTGTTCACTTTTGGAAATTTAAACCATCAAGAAAGAGCAAACTTTCCTGGCTTCATTATCTCCACAGAACTACAACACGATGGCTCCACTGCCTCTCCTCCATCTCCTTAGCAATATTTCCCTCCTGCTGAGCTAATAAACAGGCATGGGTCAAGGCAGTGCCCTCAGGAGGGGTTTTCTCCATCCAAAGAGCCAACACAACATCTAGAGCACCACTTGACCTCCTGTGGAGAGGTGGATCTCTGGTAGCAAATGGATTTTTGGTACTGGAGGTTCTCCAGTCTGTCTCAGTTTTGGAAACCTCCCAACAAGGTGATGTCAGTATATTTCCAAACCCAATGAGAATGAGTCCTAAAGCCACCATCTGAACCCTCTGCATGTGCACCCAGGAGGAGGGAGTGTATTTTGGGGTAGATTCTGCAGTCAGCTGAAGTCTCTCAGGTACCTGCTGGAGAGGCCAAAGAGAACCCAGAGTAAGAGACTACAAAAACCTGAAGCGTTTGGGCATTGGGTGGGGAAAGGAGTCAAGCTGAAGACCAAACCTTACAAACCTTTCTTTCTTACAGGAGAAACTGGAGCAGATGAGAAAGAGGAGTTCTTTTCATGAGCTGGACTGGGAGAGAGCTCCAGCAGCCCTGGGAGAACAGGAAGGGTCTTTCCAACCTGAAAGATTCTGTGATTCTGTGACCTAGAATGCTGTGCAATCCCAACCCTGGAGCCAAGACGAGCTGCACTTCCCCTGGAGCACAAGGGAGAGCTGGGACCCAGAGGAGAACCTCAGAACTTGGTTCCTCTACCCTCGCAGCAGGCAGCCAGCAGAGAATGGAAAAAAAAACTTTTGCAGATGAAAAACAAAGTTGTCAAGAGGAAAATATCAGGGGAAGCTAATGACAAATATTATCAGGCTGGAAGATGATGAAATTTGTCATGATCAAAAGGAGAAAGTCTAGAGGAGCTTTGTAGAGAGGAGGAAGAGAGAAGGAAGACACCCACTTGGGGTTTGGGTGGCTCTCAAGGGGTTAAGAAAAGATGGTGGGGAGGGAGAGCAGGAGCTGGAGCTTCCCACCCTCTGCTCCAATATTTCAGACTTTTGTACTGATCACTACAAATATCATTCTTCAGGGTTTTAATTAAAGGCTTCAGGCGATCCGAGGGCAAAAAAAGAGGAAGTTTCACATTTCATAGGGGATGGGGGCTTTCTCCCTCCTTATTATGAAACTCTGCTCAATACTGAATTGAATCTTTCATATTATTCTTTTTTTTTTCCTCCCTGAAATCACCCAAACAGTAAATTCTGAGCCTTTGTTTAACAAGATGTCTATTGATCCTTGCCAAGGCCACAGCACTTCATAAATCTCCACTGATGCCAGAAAAGAATAAAATAAAAAAATAAATAAATCGATGAAAATTAAAAATAAAAAATAAAAAGATTAAAAGTTAACAGAACTCAGATCACATCCCAAGAAAAACTTCCAAGCCCAGAAGTGTTTTCCACAAACAGACCCTGCAGAAGCCCTCACAGAAGCACAACAAGACCATGGTGCTCAAGATGGTCCAGGAGCTGCTGTCTTGGGGCACAAATTCCTCCATTCCAAACCCACCTGGGATCTCCAGGCTCTCCCATGGGGTTATCAGAGCACTGCCAGCACCTCAACACCTCCCACCAACAGCTCAATCTTCTGACCCCATCCCCAGGGAGGACCTTTAGGAGCAAGGAGAACCTCATGATTTGTCTTTTCTCCATCAGGACCTATGCCAGACCTAATCCCACAATTTGCCCCAGGCAGCCAGGTTTATTCACCCCAACTGGGCCAGCATGGCTGGATGTGGAGCTAAGAGCCCCAGTGAGGAGGAAGAAGAGGGATGAAGGTGCCTTGATGCCTCCAGCAGAAAGAGCAGAGCTAAACCAAGTGCCCCCATCAGCTATATTTAATTTAGGCTCATTAGAAAGCACCTAAATCCTCTTCATGGGGTTGCTTCAGGTGTGGGTGGGATTAAACTCCCTTCTGGGGTTGGACAAAGTTTTGCAGGCAGGAGGTAAGGTCAGGTAGGACATCCATCCCAATTTTGCTCAGAGAAGAGGGGGAAGTCCTCAACTCCCCCCATCCCCACTCTGGGTCATGGCCGTGGGTTTGCAGGAGTTCTTTAGCAGTTTGTTGTCACCCAGCACTCAGGGAAAGGTGTTCAGGGAGGAAAAGTTAGGAAAATGAGGAGCTTTAACACCAGCAGCAGCAACAGCAGCACCAGGGAGCAGCAACACACTCCTTTGACACTCTTTACCCATTGATAAGGATTGATAAAGCTGTGAGGTTCCCAGGCATTTTCTGGCAAATGAGCCATAAAATAGGATAGTTTTAAGTGTTATCCCTACATGGTAAACTTTCCAATTATGCTCAAAGAAAAATTACATAATCCTGCTAATTATAGCATCCATGGCTTGGATTTGTTTGAAGAGAAGCTCGCTTCATTGAGAATAAATCCCAGCTTTGGAGGCAAGATGGTGGGGAGTGGGGGTAAAAAAAAAAAAAAAAAACAAAAGGAAAATGAGAAATGAAAAATCTGGAGCATGCAGAGTGATGGAGCATCCCTGTGCCTTGGGTACACAGTGCAGAAGATGCATCCCAGCACATCCACCCAGCTGGGGATGATTCCATCTCCAGCACCTCACCACCCATGACCCAACCCAGGTGACAACCAAAGGAGATCATAGAATCCCAGAACTGACATCTGCTGCTGCCCCATCCCTGGCAGTGTCTCAGCCCAGGTTGGATGGGGCTTGGAGCAACCTGGGCTGGTGGGAGGTGTCCCTGACCATGGCAGGGGGGGGAATGGAGCAGCTTGAAGGTCCCTCCCAACCCAAACCAATCTGGGATTCTGTGACTGTGTTGGGGGAGCACAGTGAATACTCTCAGTCCTCCCAGAAGAGAAGCAGCCTCTGTGTTCAGTAGTACCTGGTGATTTTTGGTCATCTGCTGTGGAAATTTAGAGCCATTTCCTTTTCAGAAGCACTTGAAAATCTTTCTTTCTTGATCTCTCATCTCTGCAGGAGGGATCAGCCAGTACAACTGCACGGGACTGGAGGACTTGAGAGATGGAGACAATTTCCAAGAACAATCCTTCAGTTCTGCAGTTTTCCTCCTTTTGTGGTCTTTGGTTCAAGTGCACTCAAGTGTGACCTCCCCATCTTGCTGCCAAGGATGTTTCATGGCTTTATACAAGCCCTCTCCTCCTGGAGAAACACAAACATTTGGAAAAGGATGGATGGGCAATGGATGAGCTTTAAGGTCCTTTCCAACCCAAACCAATCTGTGATTCTATGATTTCATCCCCCAGGGAAGGAAGGAGATTGGGTTCTGTGCTCCCAAAGAATGTTTCTTCTGAGTCCCTGTGGTCCAAAAGGTGACAGTGACAGCTCCAGAGAGCCCAAAGGATGCTCCAGGTGATCATACAGGTGATTCCTCCAGCTCCCTTTTGCTGCAGAACAAGTTGCCTGGCTCCAGCCAAAAAGAAGGCACATCCTTTCAGTTCCCTGACCACAATCACCTAACCAGGGTTCAAAATTTCTCACTTGGATGCTTAATTAACTACTGGGCACAGAAATGCCAGATTTATTTGTTTGCACTGTGAGTGGAGCATACAATTGTGGTCAGATCCAGCAATGGGGCTCATTACAGGAAGACATGAGCAGGGAATGAATGGCATGTGTCAACAGGGATTTTCAGAACAAAAGCATCAAAATCCCCATTCAGCCAGCACTAAAATTCCAGGTGGAAAAACCAGGCAGCTCGTGGGAATGGGTCAGGGTTTGTGACTCCTGAAGCAAAACAAGTGCAAAGAGTGAAAGGAGGAGGAAAGCATCTCTTATGATGATTTCTTCAATATCCACACACCAGAGATACACACACACCCAGGCTCAAAGACTTCCAGTGCCACTAAACATTTTGAGATATTCCAAGTTGGAAATTCATTGCCTGAACAGGACAGGGAGTTAAATTCTCCTCAAAAAGGTTCCACATATTTTAATATCCACCCAGCCCTCCAGGCCAAGCAACAGCTCTCTGGTATAGTAGCTTTGCCCTCATTGTAGAAGTCAAATAATCATAAAATACATTGTGAAATACTTTCTCCTAGGATTTTCAGCCCCCTTTTTTTCACACCAGATATATCACCCATAAGGCTGCCTCTTGTGACAGCACCCAACATGCAGATTGGTGATGTGCATCAGGTTTTATGGCTCAGCAACCATGTTCATGTGCAGTGCCCAAGGATTTCAGGGGGACAATATAAGCACAATTAATTCCTATGAGCTGATAATAATCCCAGCATTCTCTTTTGTCCTAGGTAAGGTGTAGATCACCCCAAAGAGTAAAGGCCATTCCATGCAGCAAAAATACAAAGGCAAAATTACTTCAGTGGCCCTTTATTGTTAGGTAAAGTGAGAGAATCAGTCACAAAACAATGTTGGATGGAAAAGAGCTTTAAGGTCATCAGGTTCAACCCTCACCCCAGCAGTGCCCAGGCCCCCCCTGCCCCATGTCCCTCAGCACCACATCTCCAGGGCTCTGAAACCCCTCCAGGGATGATGGGGACTCCAGCCCTGCCCTGGGCAGCCTGGGCCAGGCCCTGACAACCCTTGCCAGGGAGAAATTATTCCTAACAACCAACCTAAACCTCCCCTGGCACAACTTGAGGCTCTTTCCTCTTGTCCCATCCCTTGTTCCTTGGGAGCAGAGCCCGACCCCCCCTGGCTCCAACCTCCTCTCAGGGGGTGTCAGAGAGCCAGAAGGTCTCCCCTCAGCCTCCTCTGCTCCAGGATCAACACCCCCAGCTCCCTCAGCTGCTCCTGGGCAGACTTCTGCTCCAGACCCTTCCCCAGCTCCATTGCCCTTCTCTGGACACACTCCAGCCCCTCAATGTCCTTCTTGTCCCCAGGAGCCCAGGATTGGAGGTGCAGCCTCCCCAGTGTCAGAAAAGTTTGCTGGAGAGAGGTGGAAGCTGTGGTTTGTGTGCTTTCCTGTATCAGCACTGCTACAGAAGGAGGAATAAGAGAAGATTTTGTAAAAGCCAAAGGCAGAAGAGAAACACTGAGTCTCCAGGAGATGCTGGAGGGAAACCCATTGATGGGGATGCTCTGGGAAGTGAGGCACCTCCATCCCCTCTGCTATCAACACTGCCATCAATGCAGCCCTCATCCTTCCCCACCCCATCCAGCTGCACCCCCAAACAGTAAGGGGATGGTGACCATCTGGGGACACTGGGATCAGGAGAATGGGAACTGTCCTCTCCTTCTGGTTGAGTGGTGGCCATTGCCTATGGTGGCTCAATGGTTGGACCCCATGACCTTCAAGGTCTTTTCCCAGCCCAAACGATTCCATGAGCACCTATGGAGCAGCAGGAGAGCTCAGCACCTTCTCCAAATGTTTACCAACTCTGAAAAAGCATCTCCAGCCCTGCTTGGGATCCCATTAAGTTATGCAGCATCATTCAGCTGGGAGCAAAAACCCCTCCAGTCCCCGTTGCTTCTTAACTGCCTCTAAGTACACTTAGAGGGGAACATTCAGGAGGAATTAGGAAAAAAGCAGATAAATGAGCAGGGAATTTAGGACTGGGCTCCTGAGACCAGGAGGGAAAAGAAAACCCACAGCTTTCACTATAAAATTTGCCTTTCAGGCTGGAGATGACAGCAGTTAGCTTTGCTTTTCCAGCTCCAGGAAAGGGATTTCCTTGGATCATTTCATGGTTGTTCCATTTGGGGAAAAAATGAAAAAAAAGGGACACCCAGCACTGCTCCAGTTCCTATCCAGGAAGCTGAGCATCATCAAGCAAGAAAACCACCCCCATTCACAGATCACAGAATCACAGAATCATAGAATCACAGATGGCTGCTATGTTCTGCTCACAACATCCCTAAATAAAAAGCAGAGCAAGGAGGTGAAATATTTCACCTACAAGATCCTAACAAATGGGATGGACCAACCCTGTGTTGGAGAGCTCCCACCTGGGGTGGCTGCTGGAATTGTTTTAGCCAAGATTTATCTCCTCCTTTGCAAGAAATTAGCAGCACATGGGTCAAACAACCCTGTTATTCTGCTTTGGGGAAATTAAAAGTCTTTTTTTTTCTGGTGGACACAGTGAGTTCAGGCATGGTTTCTCCACAACCCTATGCCATACCACTCACTGTCCCAGGTAATTTCCTATGACCCCCATCCTAACTTTCCTCCCACCAGGTCACCTCAGGGACCCAGGCAACTCTCCTCTCCCAAAACTTTCCTCTCCATCTTCTTTTTTGGCTTTTTTTTTACCTCCAAACATGTTGCCACAGCAACCCCAGAGTTATCTCAGTGCTCAGGGGAATATTCACCTCCAGCTCAGCTGCTCCATGGAAACACATCTCAGCAGCCCCTCTCTCCAGCCCTGCTCAGAGCAGGAGAATCTGAGCCCACCACCAGAGCAGAGGGGGCAGATAAAACCAAGGAGGGTGGGAGGTCCTGCAGAGGGACCTCCTTGGCTTCGAGAAAGTCACAAAAATATTTTTAAAACCCTTGCAACCCCATTCTCACAGCATCTGCTGAGATCTCTGATGGGTAAAAATGCTGTGCAGGAGCCCAGGCTGTTACCCTGTGCCTGTCATCCGAAGGATCCTGTAAGGAATAATTCCCCTGATGGCTGAAATTTTAACGTTTGGTTCATAACCATCAGGACACATCTGGTCTAGCATTTCCCAAAACCATCCCCATTTATTTCCTATGATGTCCACTGCTCATCCAGCAGGTACCTAAAGCAATCTCTCTGGAGACCAGAGCACCCACAGGGCCATTGGAATGACTCTGGAACTGATGTTCTGTGTCAAAACCACATCATTCTTTTCCATGAGCTCTTTGAATATCCAAGTGATGGGAAGGAGATGGCAGTTCTGCATCCAGCCACATCCAGAGCTGCCCAAAAAGAGACTGGGATGTGCACACACCAACACAGCCTTTGCAAGTGCAGCCCTATGACTTGACACCTCAGGTCAGCCAGCATGATGCAGGCAAAATGCCAAAATTGCCATTTCCAAGAAAATATTCTGTCCCTTTGTGTGTATTCTGCAGTACCCACATCTCTCCCCCACACCAAGGTCATGATGCTTTCCAACAAAAGCAAACCCCATGGCTCTCCATGATGTAAGGTAAAGGGCTCTCCAGAGATGTGACTGGGAAAAAAAAAAACATCCCAAAATAATCCAAACAAGCTTCTAAACCAAGAAATCTCCTCTGTTTCAAGGTGCCAGCAGCTTTTCTGTCTGCAGAGCAGGTGTGAGTCTGGGTACCCCACCACCAGCACATCCCACAGCTCTGGGACTCACCTAACCCACAGGACACTCTATCAGATTATAACATCAGCTATGTAAGTAATAATGTCAAATTATTGACATGAAGTCTTCTTCTTCAGACTTTAAAAGCAACTTTATAGCATCACAGAAAGGTCCCTCCGTGGTGGTTCTGCCCTTCCCTGGCAGCACAGCACCAGCAATCTCAGGGTCACCCTTCAGTTCTGTGGTTTCCATGGCATTTTGTTATGTATTTTTAAATTCAAGACACTCCTAAAGTTTTCTTGGCCAGGGCCAAAGTTCATTCATCTTCCAAGCAGAATACTCAAGCACTTAAAAGTAAGCAGAAACAAAGTGCTGTGCTGGCCTGCAGGTAATAAAATAACATCACTGATCATGCAAAAAGTAAAAGCAGAATTTTTCCTCATGATTTTGCTTGATTTTTTTTCTTCATATCATCCAAATTCTCCCCCTCCTAGTTTAACAATTTTCTGCTTTTTTTGAAGAAGAAATTAATTGTCTCCATAAGACTTCACTGAAGGTAGGAGGACAGGAGAGGAGCCTCCCCCTAACCCACCAGAATGGGTTTTCCTCTCATGTTGCCCAACAGACTTACTCACATCTCCACATATTTCTTCTCAGTGTTACTAACAAGGGGATTTTCAGCCTGTTGGAATCTAAGATAAAATTAATATATTGGCAGATATCCACATCAGCCTCTCAGGTGTTCATATTGAAAATTATTGTTTTCAACAGTTCACAGCTCATTTCTTTAAAATTAAAATTAGTGTTGTGGCAACCAGGGATAATTTCCCAGATGCCTGCAGAGAGGAGAGCACAGACCTGGAGGATGTGAAGAATGAAGCTCTGCTGCCATCAGACATCTCCAACCTTGGGGTGTCCCCTGTCTGTACCACTGGGGATGACCTTGAGTGGTTGTCCATTTGAAGGATGCTCTTCTGTGCTGGTTGTCCATGCTCAGCTGTCATCAGAGTGAGATGCTGGGCAAGATGCATGCTCTGAAGCAGCATCATTGGCTTCATGTCTTCACAGAAGCCTTCCAGTATCTGAAGAAACTACAGGAAAGCTGGGGAGGGACTTTGGACAGGGATAGGATGAGGGGGTGATGGCTTTAAATGAGATCTTGGATTTGTTTGGATTTGGGGTGCCTCCTGCTGGGTGACAGCCCCAATATCCACTCGTTACTGTGTTCAGGTACTGCACTGGTGTGTTTGGGCTGTGGTCCCAGTGAAGGTTTGGTCACCTTCCTGGTGCATCTCTGGGACACCCAAGCCCTGCATCCCTCTCAAGTGTCCCCAGGGGGAAAGTCCTGCTTTTGGCCACCCACCTCCTCTTCACAGCAGAGGGGAATCATCTCCTTTCCTGGAAGTCAAGTAGGAACGTGCAGCCTTTGCCCCATGCTCCCAACATCCCCAGGTGGGGTGGTGGAACAGGGATGGGATGGGGACTTTTCCCGTAGGCTGTGAACACCTGCATCCTCCATGCTGCACAGAAACATCCTTCTGCTCTGTAAATCACTGGGAAACATTAATAAACAGCTCCATCTACTGACATCATCACCTCCAAAACACAGACACCCACGGCAGCTGGGATGCAGCATCCAGAGATGCCCAAGGAGTCAAAGGCCAAGCAGATCCCAGGGTCCATCCCATCCCAGGGTGCCACCTCTCCCAGAACAGCTCCGTGCCTCCTCCTGACCCAGCTCTATTAGAATTCCCTTTGGATTGCAGTTAATTGACATTAATTCAATCTGTTTTCATCTCATCAAGTGAAATGTAGTATCTCTTCAGTGTTGAAAGCCCAGGAGATGAATATACATATGACTGAAGAAAGATAGCAAGGAGAGGAGTGGGAAAGCAGCCCCATCCATACACAGCCCCCACTGAGGAACCAGAAATGGCACCACAAACCTCCCTTTTATGTAGTATCTTCCTCCCAGGGCTTTCATCCCCCTGGATTCATGAGCTCTGAGTCACCAAACTGCAGATGGAGGCACCTAGAGACATTGGAGCTTGGTCTCTCCAGAGAGATTTTAACCAAAATCTTCAACCAACCCAAAAAATGCCTGTGGAGCAGATGGTGAGCACCATCTGGGGCTTTTCCAGACTGTCTTTCCCCACTGTGCTGAGCAGCAGAAGTTCTTCACCAGGTCTGCTGACTTCCACCACATCTCCTGCCTCCTCCGGGAAACCTCTCCCCACGTGTCTGCAGGATTAAACTTATCCAAAATCCTTTCAAAGAAGGCCCCCCAAAAAGCCTTTACAAAAAGATCTGACCGTGAGCAGCCTCACAAGGAGACGTCCAATGTTTCCTGGCTGCAGGACATGCCCTGTGGGGACAGATTGGGCTCAACACCTTTGTCCCCAGCATCACCAATGGCAGCCGTGCCACCAGCCCAAACATGTTTCCCATTTTAGGCTGTTTATGGCAGGATAAAGAGAAATGTGTGGGAGCTGTTAAAAGCCCTGACAGAAGAGTTTTGAGCTGATTATCACCTTACAATCCCTGCCAAGAGGCCTGCAGGGAGAGGGTTGCCTCAAAGAGAGGGAGATATTAAAAGCAGAGGTGAATAGATGGGTGTCCCTGATGAGCATCACTAACCACCCCCCCCCAGGGAGCACAGATTCCTCCCAAAATAAAACAAAAACCTGTGTCTGCTTCACAGAGCTCTTCCAGAATAATTGGATGTAGGGAGATGATGGAATTGGGGAAGCATCAGGATCCTCAAGCTTGAGAAAGAGAGAGAAGAGCTGCTGGGAGAAAGGAAAATCATCCTCACCTTGCTCTACTTGGGGCTTGTCAGATCACACCTAGAGTATTGTGTTCAGGTTTGGTCCACAAAAAGGATGTAGAGAAGAGCTACAAGGATGATCAGAGGACTGGAGCAAGGATAAGAGGCTGAGAAAACTGAGTTTGTTCAGCCTTGAGAAGAGAAGGCTAAAGGGAGACCTCCTGCCCATGATCCAGGACTTAAAGGGGGGTACAGAGCAGATGGAGACTCCCTATGGACAAGGAGTCCCATGGACAAGACAAGGGGCAATGGGCACAAGTTGCTCCTGGGCAGATTCCCATTGGACACCAGAGGAAAATGTTTCCCCATGAGGACAGTCAGAGCTTGGAATGGTCTCCCAGGGGAAGGGGTGGATTCCCCCCCTCTGGAAAGTTGGAAGTCTCAGCTCCAGGGGGTGCTGAGACATCTCAGATCAACAAGAATCTGAGAAGGGTTGGAGCAGATGGGCCTTGGGGTCCCTTCCCACCTGACCCTCTGGGAATATTCTTCCTAGGAAAGAGGAAAGGAGGCTCCCATGTCAGGGCAGAAACTCTCCTGGCAGTGCTGTGGTGAAAATATGCTCTGGGCATATTTCTCAATATGTTTCTGGATTGAAACAAAAAAGAAACAACCCTGAAACAGTGCAATTTTCCAAAAGAAGATTCACCTCACACCACTTGGGCTTGGAGTGGCACCAGGGGTGAGGGGCTGGCAGAGGATGCTCTTTCCCAAACCAGAAATCCCTCTTCAACTGGAGGCCAGGGGTATAGGGAAGCTACTCAGGCTTCCACCCAGGGTGAAAGTGTCTAATCCAGGTTTAATCCAGGTGTAATCCACGTTTCCTCCACACCCCAGAGATGTACAGCAGGAGCTGGGGGGTCCTGCATGGGGCTGGCAGGGACCCCCACATCCCAGGTGGATTTTCAGCCAAGCAGAGATCACAGCAAACACAGAGCAATCAAATGTTCCTTATGCAATTTTAACACCACTTCACAAACTGAGTTTCATTTATTTGTTAAAGTTTAATATGTCCCTGGGAGAGGGAGGGGGGGGAGCTGCTGGAGCTGTTTTACCTCTCCCCATGGCTCAGATGGTGTTTTTTAATTTGTGTTTCCACTCTCAACAGATAAATCTGCTTTTATCTCCTTCCTAGTTATCTAACAGCCAAAAAAAAAAAAAAAAAAGGCAGAGGCAGGAGGAGGGGACATGCATAGTGTAAGAAACTCAGTGGTGGAAGAGAAAATACTATGAGGTGATTCTGCATCTTTGCTGAGTGCAGCTCATGCATCGTGGGTCATTACACATATTAATTGAAGCAAACTGGAGGTCAGCATCAAGAAACCTTGGAGGATTTCTTACCTCCTGTAACACACAAACTTAAATGTAGGCTACAAAAAGCAAAGGATGCCCCCAGCTCCCAGGGGCATGGCAGGAGAGCTGGGCTCTAACAGCACAACCAATAAGATAAAATGGGAAAAATTGGGAAAAGATGTGTAGTGGTAATGGATGTTTTCAGCCAGGGCTGTCATGAACCACCTGAAACTCGCTTTGCCATTTCTTCCTATAAATGTCACATTCAGGTGGATGCTCTGCTGTAAAGAGATGATTTTTGGTTTTCACCTCTGCATGGAATAGCTTTTCAAATGGCCAAAGAGTTACAGCCCCAGTCAGGGCTCCCAGGAGTGCTCAGTCATCAACTTCTCCCTGGTGAGCCATGTACCCCGATTTTCACCACAACTCACCCCTTCCCCATCCTCCTTCCCCTTTCCTGCAGAACCATGAGTTTCACCTTAGAAGTTTAGCTTGGACCAATGGAGAAGTTATAGAGGAGTTATTATTTTCTGGATCCAAACAACTTTTTAGGGCACTAATCCACCCCATTGACCCCATTGGTATCTAGGGTACATCAGGAACAGTGTCCAGCAGATCCAGATTCTCCTCCGTCTCTACTCTGCCCTGGTGAGACCACATCTGGGATACTGGATCCAGTTTGGGGCTCCCCAGTTGCAGAGAGACAGGGATCTGCTGGAGAGAGGCCAAGGGAGAGCTCTGAGGATGCTGAAGGGACTTGAGCATCTCTGCTGGGAAGAAAGCCTGAGAGCCCTGGGGCTGTTCAGCCTGGAGAAGAGAAGGCTGAGAGGGGATCTCTGAATGTCCATCAAGAGCTGAGGGCTGGGGGGCAAGAGGAAGGGGCCAATCTCTGTTCAGTGGTGCCCAGGAGTAGGACAAGGAAGAATGGGTTGAAGGGAGAAGAGAGGAAGTTCCAGCTCCAGCTGAGGAGAAACTTCTCTGCTGTGAGGGTGAGGGAGCCCTGGCCCAGGCTGCCCAGAGAGGTTGTGGAGTCTCCTTCTCTGGAGCCTTTCCAAGCCCACCTGGATGTGTTCTGTGTGTCCTGCCCTGGGGGATCCTGCTGGGGCAGGGCTTGCACTGGATCAGCCCCACAGCTCCCTCCCAGCCCCTGACATTCTGGGATTCTATGCCAAAGATGCTCTTTGTCACGCAGGTCCTGCCTGCAAAAAACTCATCAGGATTCACCCTGCAGAGCTGAGGGGTTTTTTTGGCAGGGAGAGTTCAGGAGGAGAAGGAAAGAGGGAGGCAATAAACCTCTCTCTAATGGGCACATCCTCCATGCCACCAGAGGCATTTTCTTGTCTCCGAGATAGCAGCCACTGTTTACCCCCACACCAGGAGCCCCTGCAGCCATTGCTGACTGCCAGAGCCACTTCCTATAATTAGATTTTCATCAATGAAATGAGCTGAGGTGAGCTGCCAGGAGTGATTAGAAGACTTAATGACCATTTCTTCCCGAGCCTGCAAGGATGCTCAGGGGAGAGCTGCGTCCCCGTTATCTCCACCCGAGGCAGACGCGGCGTGATCCCCGATATTTTCCTCAACAAAGAAATTTCCTGGGCTCCTGGGAGGATGAAAATCCCTCCAGCCTCTTCCAGGCACCAGCAGTGAGGTGGCTGCAACTGGGAGGAAGATACAACACAAGGAAAATGCAAACACAGCTCACTCTGACACTGCCTGGGCAAGCAACACTCATTATTCACCCTCATTACCATCAGCTTGCTCATCACCAGCCTCACCCCTTGTCCACCTGGGATGCAGGATGCTGTTTCCTCAGCTTCCATCAACACTGCTGCTCTAAGAAATGCTCTTTATCTTTATAGATTTAGTGTCTTTTTGGCATGCCCCATTTCCAATGGGGAGGTGGGAGCTCCCCAGGAAGCCACACCAGGACCTGTCGGGGTTTTTCCCTTCCCTCTCCCCCCAAAATACAAAAGTGTATTCTGGGTCAGGGCAGTTTTTACCTTGCCATGGGAAGATATGGTTGATGGAGCATAATTTTTTTTAGGCTCCCTCTATGAGCAGCTCTTGGGGAGAAGTAAAGCAGAATGGCTCCAGCTCTGACTCCTTCAAACTTGGTGTTTTATGGATGTCGTAGCTTTAATATTCCTTTCAAAAGAGGCCGTGGACATAAAAGGCCCCATTTGTCAATCTGTCGATCGCCCGGGGCTAAGCTGCTAATTCTGCAGCCTTGTTGTACTTTGCTTTGAACAAGCTGGCTTTCCAGGATCAAAAAATACTCCACATTCAGGTGGGATTGCAGCCACAGCCCTGCCCGATGCCAGCAGCCTCCCCCTTCCCTGGGGGGGGACAAGAGGGTGGCAGACTCAAGGGTTTCACATCTTTAAATACCCTCCTTTTCCTTACTCCTTCTGGAGCTGGTAGTCCCCTTTCCTGGCATCATGGTACCCAAAGCAGAGCTACCAGATGTGCCAAAACCCCTTCTGCCAAAACCCATCCTCAGGGCCCATTGTGGGACAGGAGAATGGTTCTGAACTTTGAACCAAGGGGGCTTGCATCAATCATAGAATCCCAGCCTGGTGTGGGTTGGAAAGGACCTTAAATCTCCTCCATTGCCACCCCCTGCCATGGTCAGGGACACCTCCCACCAGCCCAGGTTGCTCCAAGCCCCATCCAACCTGGGCTGAGACACTGCCAGGGATGGGGCAGCCACAGCTTCTCTGGGAAACCTGGCACAGGGGCTCAGCACCCTCACAACAAACTATTTCTTCCTAATATCCAACCTAAATCTCCCCTCTTTGAGTTTGGAACTATTTCTTCTCATCCCATCCCTCCATCCCTTGTCCCAAGTCCCTCCCCAGCTTTCCTGGAGCCCCTTCAGGCACTGGAAGATGCTCTAAGGTCTCCCTGGAGCTTTCTTGTCTACCTTAAATCCATTACAGCTGGAGGGATCCTCTCCTGGGAATGCAAGAAGATCCTGGTTGATCCCAGGTTTCCCACAGCTTTAGTAGCCTGGGGGAGTTAAAAACACCCACCCTGCTCCCAGCAAAGCTTGGTGATCCCTGGTACCATCTCCAAGCACAGCTAGGGAAGAGTTCCAAAGTACCAAGCAGAAAATGAGAAATGAACAAATCTCAGACCTTGCAACATAGAGAAAAAAAAAAAAAAAAAAAAAAAAAAAAAAGAAATCCATTTTTCTTTCAGATCCCATTCTTGCTCCTTCTGTCCCAAGGCCACCTCCAGCAGGATGCTCCCAAGGTGCTCCCTCATCTTTCCCAGCTCTCCCATGGGTTTCTACCCCAGAGTAAAATTTTCAGGAGGCTGTAAAAAGCATTTTCACATGACCTACCCTAACCAGCTCCCCAGGCTCCATCCTGAAGCCAACACAGTGTTGTGGAAGCATAACAACCACTCACGGGGACATTCATGGCTGGAGGAGGAGGGGGATTGAAAAGGAAGCAAGAAATAAAGAAAGAAACTCTCTTTCTGCAGACACGGTTGAATTAAATCTTTTGAAATGCCAGTGTCAAAGAGTGTGGAAGCCAGTGCTGACCATGACCATCCCCACCTGCCTGCTGACCACTAACTTTTGCAAGCGAGCTATTTAAAAGTAAATTGTTGGCTATTCCTTTGCTGGCAGCAGCCAGGCAGCAGTTAGATGAAATGGCTGCCCTCCAAGAAAATAGCAAAATAACAGGCAGAAAAGCAGCTGGCTTTTAATACAACCGAACACAAGGAGACAAAGGCAAAGAACAAAACTGCTCTCATGCTGGGAACACTGGTGAGGTTCATCAGAGCAATGTGTTGTATTGCTGGGAGGGCTGGAGAAGGGCTGGAGCCAGGCTGAGAGTTGGGGGTGTTCAGTCTGGAGAAGAGAAGGCTGCAATGGGGAGACCTTAGAGCACCTTCCAGGGCCTGAAGGGGCTCCAGGAAAGCTGGGGAGGGACTTGGGACAAGGGCACATGGGGAGATTTGAGCCTGGTGAGTGCTATTGTGCTCTAAAAGTTGAAAAAAAAAAAGATCTAGAGGGCCAGAGGTGATCAGGAAGTTAGTAAGATCATCCACAAACAACTTCATCGCATTGTTCCCAGGAGATCCTTGTCTGACCTACCTCAAAAACCTCCCATGACAAAGAGGTCATGGTCTCTCTGACCATCTACTGCAGGCACTTCTTCCTTTCTTGTAGTAAAATGCAAAAATAAAATCAGCACTCCTGAACAAATTTGAAAACTTTGTTCCTGTTCAGCACCTGGTGCAGCCGGTGGGTCTTCTACATGGCACAGGTGATGCTGGAGAAGGGAAGGATCCAGGGAGACCTTAGAGCACCTTCCAGTGCCTGAAGGGGCTCCAGGAAAGCTGGGGAGGGACTTGGGACAAGGGACTGGAGGGATGGGATGAGGAGAAATACTTTCAAACTCAAAGAGGGGAGATTTAGGTTGGATATTAGGAGGAAATAGTTTGGTGTGAGGGTGCTGAGCCCCCATGCCAGGTTTCACAGAGAAGCTGTGGCTGCCCCATCCCTGGCAGTGTTGGATGGGCTTGGAGCAACCTGGGCTGGTGGGATGGATCCAGATGCTCTTTGAGATCTCTCCCAACCCAAAACACTCTGTGATTCTAAGACTGCTGTCCCCACTCCTGCCCAGAGCAGCTGCTGAAGATAAAATGGGCCATGTACATATCTTGCAAGCCATGTCCTAGCAGGATGTCTGGAATAAGTGGGCTTTTAGATATAGGAGCTACAGGAAATGGAGTGTTCCAGGAGAGCAAAGTCTCTGATCATTGACAGCAATGTAAAAAGCCTGGAGGAAACCCTTCCAGTCTGTGGAATCCCAAAAACTCATGAAGGCAAACAAGTACCTTTCCACAAATCCCAGGGATGACCCCTAGAGGCATGAGTATGGGAGATCACCATGGCCATGCCAGAGATGTCCATCCCCACAAAAAAGCCTGGAGGAGGAGAAGTTTCCTCCTTTGACCACTCCATTTTTTTTTTCAGCAGTGGTTGTGCTCATCCCTTGCATCACTTGGTGTTGCAAAACATCAAAGAACTTGGGGGGATTTCTGTGTTATTGGTGGCTCTTGCTCTTCTGTGCAGTTTTATTTTGTCTAAGAAGGGCTTTGTCCACACTTCATCCTTCCCCATGGAGGAATGTTATTAAAAAGTCTCTCCTCTGCTCAGCCAGCTGTCCTCATAAAATGTGGGAATTTAATACCTCTCTTCTCTCAAATAGGGTAGGGATCAGCCAGCAAGGTAGAGAATTAAGTGAAAACTCAGCAATTGCATTTATTTCATTTTCTGAAGAAGACAAGCTAGAAAACACAGCCCAGGCTGCTAAAGAGAGAGCAAATGTCTGTCCTCACCAAGGACTCCTGGACCTGGAAGGACAAGGAGAGTGCCCAAAGTGCCATCCCACAGTGTGTTTCATGGGTGAGCATCACAAATGAAGCTGAAACTCCCAGAATCATCAGCATTGTGTCTGTGTTTGCAAAGGACTCATATTTCTGCGCTTAAAAATTTTCACCTGAACGCTCCTTTTTGCTTTTGCATGGAAATGGCTCATCTTGCAGAACCAGCAGGGACCCCAGGTGGCTGCAACCCACCAGCCAAAGCTCATTTGCACAAGGATATACAATTATTCCCATCCTGAAGCAGCTGAAAAGAAGGGCATGATCACTGGCAAAGCCCCTTCTGGTCTCAGACAATCGACAGCATGAGTGTTCCACCAGCCAAAAGCATATCCACATGAAATTCATCTCCTACTTCCTAATTTTGTGGCTTCATAGCCAAGCCCAAACCATGGTGAGCTGGCTGCCAGCTCCCAGCCAGGCTTGGCAGCAGCCCCAGTCCATCAGCTGGGAAGGAAAGGTGTGATTTTCCCTGGGCCAGAGAACTTTGAGCAAAACAAAAAAATAACAAAACAATAATTGAGGTAAACAAGTCCTCAGTGAGCTGGGGAGGGACTTGGGACAAGGAGCTGGAGGGATGGGATGAGAAGAAATAGTTCCAAACTCAAAGAGGGGAGATTTAGGTTGGATATTAGGAAGAAATTGTTTGTTGTGAGGGTGCTGAGCCCCTGTGCCAGGTTTCCCAGAGAAGCTGTGGCTGCCCCATCCCTGGCAGTGTCTCAGCCCAGGTTGGATGGGGCTTGGAGCAACCTGGGCTGGTGGGAGGTGTCCCTGACCATGGCAGGGGGGGGGAATGGATGATGGTCCCCTACAACATAAACCCTTCCATGATTCTGTGAGTCTCTGAAGAACTGCTTTCAATACAACCTTCATGGAAGAGCTGAGTTTTCGAGCCAACAGCCAGGCTTTCAATCAAGGAATGGCCTTCTGGATTATTATCACTCTTTAAATACTGCCAAAGAATCTGTATATCACACATAACCAACTTCCATATTTATTCTGGAAGATGGCTTCTGCTCAGTTTGGGTGGGTTTGGATGCTGTATTTTGGTCAGTGAGCTACGTTGTGTTCTCTTTGCTTCATGCCCAAGAATGAAACCAACACAGAGAGCAGAGCATCACACAGGAGGGACACATCCTACAGACAGGAGCTCTTCTTTTGATACTCCCAGGAGCTGATTGTCCACTTCAGATCTCTCTGTGCTCCTCCCATCAAGAGATATGAAGATTTCACATCTTTTTTTTCCAAGAGCTTACCACCTGAGAGCATGGGAAAAGCAAAAAGCAGCCAGCTCAAGGTCCAGCACAGCAACCAGCTAGGGAGACAAGTAAGTGGGCAACTTGAGGATGTATAAATTACCATCGCTTGGCCCAGTATAGATAAAAAAATAAATAAAAAATCAATCTTTATAGCTGGAAGATGACAGTACCTTATTTAATTTACAACAGAAGCAAAGACAAGAGGAGAAGAGCACTGGAGATTACACTCGCCAAGCGCCAAACGCTTCTGTAATGTAATGAAATGAGTTAAGAGCAAAGTGAATTAGTGCCACAGGCTGACCTCATCCCACTAATCCCAGAGAGCAATAAGAAATGGAAGGTTGCATTTTCTAGCTTGGTTTTCAAGGTCAGAGAGGACCAAAAGTGGCCAGTCCTTGTGATTGTAGCATTAGCTGAGCAGCCTGGCTGTCATCTTCATCGCTGCTTCTAATGAGGAGAATCAGTCCTGCGTCTCTGGCACATGGGTAACTCCTTTGGAAGCAAGAAGAGCATGAGAATGAGGGGCTGCAGGTATCAAACCAGCTTCCACGTTGAGGTAACATGGTCATCCCTTGATATTTGGCACTTTGCACCAAGCAGAGTCACAGGATGGCAGCAAGCAGTGGCTCAGCCCCACGTGTCCTGGCTTCATCACTCTGCAGCTGATCCTGGGGTGGTGACCACCTATAGAGTCATGAAACACTAATTTTGGGTTGAAAAAGACCTTAAAGACCAGTTCCACCCCCCTGCCATGGTCAGGGACACCTCCCACCAGCCCAGGTTGCTCCAAGCCCCATCCAACCTGGGCTGAGACACTGCCAGGGATGGGGCAGCCACAGCTTCTCTGGGAAACCTGGCACAGGGGCTCAGCACCCTCACACCAAACTATTTCTTCCTAATAGCTATTCTAAATCTCCTCTCTTTCAGTTTAAAACTACTCCCCTTGCATCCATCCAACAGTTCCTCATACCCATTCAGCCTGTTCTTGGCTCCTAAATGATTCTTATCTCCCCTTTGTGCTTGTGCTCAGGAAACCTATGGATGCTGTCAAATGATTTTTGGTGAAAACGGTGTTTCTCATGCCTTGCCATGAGCTTACCCCTGAGCAAATCGCATAGAAAGTTCTGATGGTGGTAATTAGCCACTCAGTGAGTTGGAGGTAAGATGGTTCTTGGTGGGGAGAGACACCTGGAGATCTCCAACGTGATTCCTCCAAGACTGAGGCAAAGGAATCTGTTGATGCCCCAGCACAGGATTTGGAGGCTCCACTGGGAAGCCTCACAAAGAGCTCAACTCATCCCTACCCATCTACTTTCAGTGGGTCCAAAGGATGTGGAGATCTGCAGTGAGACCTCCTGGTGTGTTTGTACCACCTCAAGAGTTCAGAGCACGGGAGGAGCTTAATTTGGCATCACAGCTGTGTCCATTGTACCTCCCAGACCACAGGGAAACACCCAGAGACACTCTGAGAAGTGAAGCCCAAGGACAATGTGATGTCAAACCCGTTGCCAAACCACACAATGTCAACCACACTGTGCTAAGCATGATGTGCATCCTGACCACAGGCAGGACCCCAAAGCCCAGGTGCTCTTAAACCTTTAAAAGAAAAGGTTTTGAGCTTGATCTTCACCCTACAACTCAGCAGCCTGGTGCAGACAACACGGTTTGCCCCACGCTCACCCTGGCTGGGCTGGTCCCACAGGCAGGCAGCCAGGTTTTTGCCCCAGAAACATCCCTTTTTCTGGTGTTAATGTTCACCATCTGTCCAAGCAGCTCTGACCTTTGGCAGTCTGTGGCTTCAGGCTGTAACTCTTGAAATGTCACTGCCACTTCTCATTTAGGGCTTTCTATTCATCATTTTCTCCCTTCACGTGCCACCTAATCAATGGGGACAGGAGCACAGGCCCTCTAACAGATTCCTATTATTCCTCATTATGCCCTTTGTTCCAACCCTCTGCTTCTCCATCTGGCATTAGACCCAGAGATCCCCCATCCAAGCTGTCCTTTGACTGTCTCTGCAGGGACAACTTTGCTTTAGTTGTGTAATCAATTAGCCAGGAACCGGACCGTTGGCTCAGATACTTTCTTCAAGCAGCCTTAATTTTGATAAATATCTCCTCATGACTTTAAAACCATACAGGCACGATCCCCTACCCAGCCATGCTTGTTAAAATCATAAATCAATCCATTCCTTTCCCTCCAGACACACCAAGACCTTTCCAGTTGCAGCCACCCAGCCACCACAGAGCGTTATTTACTGGGTTTGCTTCACCCCTCTGAAGAGGAGAAATCCACCCAATGAAGCCAAAAAAACTTCAAAAAATGAAAAATCCAGAAATGTGTGTTTATTTCCAAGTAATTAAAAGTTACCTCGTGCAGACAGGGCATGTTTGAACAGTTCTATCCATGCCAATGAAGTTGGGAGCAAACACTTTGCTGCTTACCCAGAGATTTTTCCTGTTGTCACATCCTTAGCATCTGCCTGGAGGGAAAATACACACACATGCATGTGCTCACATACTTACAGGTACAAAAAAAAAAGATGTTTCAGCTTTAGATACTGGCCAGTTTAGGTCCTCAAAAGCCATAAGGTCCCATTTCAGAACCCCAAACCAGTTCAGTTTATGCCTTCTCCATGCCCAAAGCCCTCCCCATCCCAATTACAGCCCTCTGAGAGAAAACACCAGAGAAATCATGTTTCCTTTTATGTTTTCTGTCTTTTATTCTCTACTCTCATCCTAACCCAGGACACAGGTTTTGGGGGGCTGATCCTCCCAGTGCAAACCCGGTGTCACTGGTACAGGGGAAAATTAAATAGGGTACCCCGAGTGCAACCACAGTCTAAAAGTGCTGTATGAGGGTTTTGAGTCCCCCAGCAGGAGAGGGGACAGCCTTGGAGGTAGAAAACTGCAAGTGGGAGAGACACATCTCCTTTTTGATGTATTTTCTGAAACACAACACTGGCAGGGATAAGATAAAACGATGCTGCTGTGTAATAAAAGATTCAAAGGTTGTTTGTCAGTTCTCCACTCCTTACCCCAGAAACTGAGTTTACAGCCAACACTTTGATCAGTTCTCAAGCCAGAAAAGGTAATTTGTGTGTGTTGCAGCAGGATGAGCATCCACAACCTGAGCCAGCCCTCTTGGAAGGGGGACATTGTTCCATCCACCACCCTGGTACTTCTGGAACAACCTCTGCCAACACAACTTTTCACTTAAAGTCACCTAAAATGTCTTTTTGCCTTGGTTGCAAAGATATCAGTGACAAAGGTATAAATATCCAACTGCAAAAACAGATCAGGGATGGTGTGGGTGCTGTCAGGACCATGGCCAAGCTCTGGGATAGGAAAGATGGGAGATTTAGTCTGACCCAAAAATATTCCAAGAATGAGAGGGGACAGCAAGAGGCTGATTTCAGTTTTGAAGCCTGTATCCATCCAGGAATCTGCTTTCAAGCATAGCTGCACCAGCTGGGCAGGGGCCCCTGGGTGCCCCAGGAGGACCCAAAGGGAAGATGAGAGGAGAGCACCCTGGAGCACCCAGACCACAACCCTGGAGCAGGTGTCTGCAGGTGGGAAAAGACCCAAAGTGACAGCAAAACCATTGCATCCTCCAGGGAGGGAATATCTCTCCAGCACAGAGCTGGCAAAAGGCATTGCCAGAGGGAAAGTCTGCTGAGGTTCCTCTGGGTAACTGAAAGGAAAAAAAAAAAACCATTGCAGACCCACCTGGCAGTCGTATTTCAGTCTGGCCTTGCAGAAATACATGTTTAACCAGCACCTGAGAACAACAAAGCCTGAGCCACTCACCAGGGACAGTGAGTGACCCAGCAGAAAGTGCCTTCAGGTCTGCAGGAGCAGTGGATTTTTGCACCATCCCCACAAGGATCCCACCCACCCACCCCCAAAAGTCCTGCTTCAAACCCATCCCTGGGGGGTTTTACCATGGCAGAAGGGACACACTCTGACATTTAGAGAAGAGAAGCAAGTGGTGACCAGCTCCCCTCTTCCTTAGCTCCTGTAATTGATGTCACCAGCAGAAGGAAGCATGGTTGCCACCCAGGGACCAGACCCTGGAGGTGCTGGGTGAGATAAGGTCCATTCAGGATGGGGTCAGGCACCCATGGGTGACTCGCCCTGCTCTCCATCCTCCCCAGCAACAAGAACCTGTGGCTGCTCCTCTGGGAAGTCCTGTGCTCCCCATCCAGCCCTCAGGAACAAACTTTGCTGCCTCCATGGCTGCTTCAAAGAGAACTTTGTGCCCAGCAGTTAAAGGAGAGGAACCATTTAAGCTCTGTTTTAGGAGGGGTCTCAGCAAGTGCCACCTTGCTGCAGACTGACCACAGAATCATTTTGGTTGGAAAAAAACATCAAATCCAACCATTCCCCCAGGACTGCCCATTCCACCACTGCCCATGTCCCTCAGCACCACATCTCCAAGGCTTTGAAACCCCTCCAGGGATGGGGATTCCACCCCTGCCCTGGGCCAGGCCCTGACAACCCTTTAGGTGAAGAAATTTCTTCTCTCTAAACCTCCCCTGGTGCAACTCCAGGCTGTTTCCTCTTCTCCCATCACTTTCAACTTGAGAAAAGAAACCAACCCTCATATTTTAAGCAGAAACCAAATCTTCAGCCACATGTTTGCACTGATCATCCAAGGTGCATTTCCAACCTGACCACCAGCTAACAGAGCAAGGACACATTTCTTCATGTACATTACCCTAAAATACAATCTTCTTCATTAGCCACAAATTCATGTTTCACTTCTCATAGAGGAAATATCAGCATCCCCTCATGATAATTCAAGTCCAACCCAAACACACCCAAAAAACAGATAGAAATGTCCCATATCCCCTACAAAAATTCATAATGAGCTCCACGAGTGATGCACAGCCAGACCCAAATTTTTTTTTTTGCCTGAGAACGCCCAAACTTGTGGGATCTGCTTTATCCCACCAAGTCTTTCAGAAGAAGGCACCAGAGGCAGCCCAAATTCCACACACCTGACACAGCCCTGGGAGGGAACAGATCTTGGGCATCGATTTTGTGCCACCAGCCCTGGTGACACTTTCCATCAAAGCCTGGGAAAGAGCAGGGGAAACATATCCGAGTTTTACAGCTCCTGTGAGCACCTCAGTGTCACAGACAAGATGTCATAAACTCAGGGCATAACTCCAGAGGATTTTCTGCTCTTCTGAGCCACGGGCCATTTCTTAGCCAGGGTTTATATAGTGCTTACCCGGGGTGTAGACGCAGTGATAAACAACGCCTGCGCACACACCAAAAAAAAAAAAAATATATATATATATATATATACATGTTCCTTGAGCTTCTAGAAAATCAGCTAAATAAAAAGTGGTCCTGAGCAGAGCCAAGCCCCCAGGCAAGGGCTGGCTGCTGGGCTTCACCTGCTGTTCCCAGCAAGGCAGCAGAGGGGGTTTTTTGCCATCATTGCAGAGGAGTTAACGGAGGAGCACAAAGTAATTAAGCCATCAGAAGGCACTGCAGAGATGGTGGGATCCCAGGTGTTTGGTTAGGAGGGGATTTCTAGAGAGTATATGAAATCCTCGTTAAAATATTCACTTTTTTTTTTTTTTCTATATGAAATCCCAACTCCACAGCATTACTGCAGGCACAGGAGGATGGAGAAGAGCCCAGCATGGAAACTGTGCTGAATAAGCAAAGCCCCCATGGCAAATAGTGAAGTTTAACCAGAGGAAGGACTTTCTTCAGATCCCATCCAAGAAATCCCTGGTGTTGGCACAGCTTTCTCCAGGCAGAGTTTCCCCATGAGTCCCTCTGGGCAGAGGGCTGGGGGCAACATCACCCCTGGGGTCTGGGGGTTCTTTTTATTCACCAAGAGAAACAGAAGCTGTCAGGGCAGCAAAAAGAGCCCCCTGCTCCCTCCCACCCTTCATTTGGGTGAAATATTAACTTTAAGCCTCTGTCACCTCCCAGTAAGGCTCTTTTGAGAAGAAAATTATATAAAAATCCCACAGGCTGCAAAGGCAGATTTGACAGGGCTGTGGGATAAAGGTAGGAGAGGGAGAGGAGGGGCAGCTTCAGCCTCTCAGGTGATGCAAGACAAGGAATAACTCATTTTGTGTCCTCTGGGTAATGAAACACCTCAGTCCTGCTGAGCAGTGTGGGCAGCAGCATTGGGGTTCCAACCCCTCTCTCTGTCACCAGGACACAGGTGGCAGTGTCCTGGGGAACCTGGGGTGGGACAGGCAGGACTCCCTGGCCAGGCACCAGTGGCTGCTGGCCCAACATGGTCACTGCCTCCTTCCCAAGAGGACAACCCTCTGGCTGAGCCAGCAGCTCTCTGTCCTCCATCCCTGAAGCAAAGAGGTGGCCCAAGTTATTTTACCCCATTGTAGAGCCCAGGCGGTAACCCCTGCATCCCTCAGGATGTCAGCTCCTCTTTCTGTACCCCTCAAATCTTTTTTTTTTTTTTTTTT
This sequence comes from Phaethornis superciliosus, assembly GCA_023637945.1. Lineage (NCBI taxonomy): Eukaryota > Metazoa > Chordata > Aves > Apodiformes > Trochilidae > Phaethornis > Phaethornis superciliosus. The sequence continues at coordinate 41,190,479 of JAJQWJ010000006.1, read as the reverse complement.
TTGGTGGGGGGGGGGTGGTTTCTTTCCCCCTTCCCCAAAAATAGAAGGCAAGAATGGTTTGGATTGGGAGGAACCTTAAAGATCTTCTAACCCAACCCCCCTGCCATGGTCAGGGACACCTCCCACCAGCCCAGGTTGCTCCAAGCCCCATCCAACCTGGGCTGAGACACTGCCAGGGATGGGGCAGCCACAGCTTCTCTGGGAAACCTGGCACAGGGGCTCAGCACCCTCACAACAAACTATTTCTTCCTCAAATCTCTTCTCCATCTCCCCTCTCCCAGCTGGAAACCCTTCCCCCTGATCCCATCCCTCCAGGCCCTTGTCCCAAGTCCCTCCCCAGCTTTCCTGGAGCCCCTTCAGGCACTGGAAGGTGCTCTAAGGTCTCCCTGGAGTTTTCTCTTGGTCCTGAGAGATGTGAAACTGAGGCACACAGAGCTGTGGTCCTTCCCAAAGCTGGGGGCTGGAGGATCATTCATCCCCATTCATGCACAGGGCAGAAACCTGGAGCTTAAGCAGCACAAGATGATTTAAGATGATTTTACTCAGCACAAGATGATTTAAGATGATTTTACTTAGCACAAGATGATTTAAGACATAACACTCAGCTTTTGGTGCCACCCTAACTGTGATGTGACCCCATCAGACCAAAATATTTGGGAAGAGCATCATCTCTGTTGCAAGTGGAGCCAGCACTCGGATCACAGTGCCACCAGGGGGTATAAATACACAGAGGCTATTTGAGCTGAAATTGTAATAAAATATCACACAGGGCTCAGCACGCTGATGTCTCAAACACAGCAGCAGCCTCGCTGATGAGGAAGGCACCAATTTGATTTTTGAAGTTTGTTTAACGTAGTTTTAACCACTAAACAAACAAACATTTATAACTGAATAAATAGTTTTCAGCTTAGTCAAGGAGCATTCAGTGGTTGTCGGCATAAATATTCAGTTATGGAAATTATTTGATTGAAATAGATTTTTACATGCCATAAATAAACATTGTCTGCCAGGCATACACACACACAAACTCCCAACAAGCAGCACGAATTAGAGAGCCACTGATGCCTAATGCCAGGCTTTGAAAATGTTTTATTTAGCAGCACTTCTGCTCCCCACACAACCACCCAGATCCCATCTGCTGGGGTTTTGCTCCATCTCCATCTCCCAACCTGATTAAAGACCCAGAGCAGAGGGTGGGTGCTGCACCCCTGAGCCTGGGGGGTTTGTCTGGGTGCTGGGATGGGGCAGGTTTAGCAGAGGATTGTGCCAAAGGAGCAAAGGAAAGTGGAAAGCAGGAGCTGTGAGAGCTTTGCTGCAGAGCCAGCCTGTCTGGGTTTGGTCTCCTGTAGAAATCAGGGGTGCAAAATCTGTGTTTTATACCAAAATATGCTGTGGCTTTGGGGTGAGCAGAGCCAGGGCTGGGTGTGGGTGCAGGAGAGAAGCTGGCACTCAGCAGAGCTTTGAAAAGGGACACAGAGATGCAAGTTAACCTCTTCCAAAATCTATGTATGAATAAATTCCCTCGAGTTCAGGAATATCTGTGGTGCCAACCTGGATGGGGAACACTCTGCACAGTCTTGTAAAGAAACAGATGAGCTCAGCATTAAGCTGGAGAACGTCAGGGATAACCCGGCTAGGGATAAAACCCACTTGCCTGGGTTGGGGGCTGGTTTTAAGCCAAAAGGACAGCATGTGTAGGACCAGAGCATAAGGCTGGCAGCAAAACTCATCCCAAAGATGGGGAAAAAAAAAAAAAAAAACACACAAGAAGGAAAGGCAAGGCAAGAACTGGAATTTTGGTTGCTGTCTCACCCAAGCCTTCACAGTGATGAAACCACGGGCAGACTGTGCCATCTAGCTTCTACTCTCAGCCAAGACCTCCCACACTGGGATTTCTTTCTGAGCCTTACACATTGAAGCCACAAGTGTCTGAGGACTCCAGAAACCCTCATCCTTTTGGAGATGGAAATCTGTAGCAGGCCACCAGCCTCTCCCCAGCACACTGTGAGTGGAGAGGCTGCAGAAGTCCCTGCCCAGAGTAATTTTGGGGCAAACCTGCCCAGAATGGCACCTGAGCATCAGCAAGTGCCATCACCACTGATCTCAGAGCCCCCTCGTGGGGTGACCCACAGGGATTTCACAGAGGAACACATCCACAGCACCTTCACCTGGGCAGTCACAAGACCCTCTCCTATGCCTGCACCAACCAGCCCCCACATCTCCTCTGCCTGACCCTCTGCCACCTGAGTGGTATCTGAGAGCCCAGAGCACTCAGTTGCATTTGGAGCAGCAGCTCCCACCTGCTCACAGCAACCAAACACCCTGGTTCTGTGCAAAATTTCAGGTCCCTTTCCCTCGGCTTGGGGCTGGAGCAATGAAGAGCTTTAAGCTCAGAGTTCTCAGCTCCAAGCATCACCTGCAGCTGCCACGTGTTGGAGCAGCCCCTGAGCCCTCCCAGATGGAGCTTGCTCCTTGCAGGACTCCAGTTATGTCAATATTGGGAATATCCACATCCCTGGACAAGATTCAGACCCTGTCCCACCTGTCTCATGGGGAAAAAAAAGTGTTTCCCAGCTGGGGAAAAGAGCCCCACAGGAGAGTGTCAGCTTTGGGACAAGATGCAGTCCCTGTCCCACCTGTCTCGTGGGGCAAAAAAAGTGTTTCCCAGCTTCCCAGCTGGGGAAAAGAGCCCCACAGGAGAGTGTCAGCTTTGGGAAGCAACCAGATCCTGATCCAGGTGACAAGGAACCTCCTTGCTGGGCCTGACACCACTTCCCCTCAGGATAATGTAAATGAAGATCACCCCCAGCCTGGTCCCCCCCAGGCCACCCAAGCTGCAAGAGATCAGACCCCAAGGGAGTCAAGGACCCTCCCAGCACCCTGAGGGTCCTCAGGAGGCACAAGCTGTCAGAGCACCCACGCTGCTGCAGCTGACCTGAAGGAATGACACTTATTTTCCAAGCTGAGCAAGTCAGCCAGCTTCATTTTTCTCACCTAAATATGAGTTTAAAAGCCAGCGTTTTACCCAAAGCCTGGCAAATTCCTCCCGGAGCCTCTGATGATCATAGATTTTATCTGGTGCCATAGTCAAACACAATTTAGTGTATTTTCAACACTCCAAATCCCCTACCAACTCTATTTCAGCAATTAGAGGTTCATCTCTTTGAAAGCTGAGGCATCACCATCTTTTACTTGGCTCCAAGGAGGCAAGGTTATTTCCCTGCAGGAAAACATGTATCAGCTGCTGGCTATTAAAGCAAAGTCCTTGAGGGATATTTTGATTTTACCTGTCCTTTAGGGGAATCAGTAGCTCCTTGTAAGTCATTTTGTTTCCAAATAACTTTGAGCTTCACATCTGTGCACTTTCAAAGTCTGTAACCGTCAGCTTGAGGTAGAAACAAAATGCAATTTTCACCATCAGCTCAGGAAATTCATGGGTTTGGCAGCCAGTCTGCCTTGTAATATTGGGTAATAAATACCTGGTTAGGGAAGCAATAAGGTAAAAAAGCATCACGTTTTGTACTCTGCATCCTATCCACTAGATGTAAAAGATGGGAGAAATAGAATAGGGAAAAAGGCAAGAACACCTAAAGCGCTTACAAAATTGGAATTTTGTGAAGTGATAATTCAGGGACTTTTAATGTGCAGAAAATAACTCAAAACCAAATTTTAGCTTTGTTTTCAAGGTAGGAAATTGCTTTTCCATCACTGTCCCTGTCTCTTTGGTACAGAGCAGGGGTTTAATGTTATTATTTTCCATCACATGGGTTGAGATGCTCCGGCTCTCAGGATCAGGTCTGCTTTAGAGCAGCACAGAACTGCCCTTAACAGCACCCACAGAGGGCAGAAAGTGCCCCAAAGCCATTTTACTTTCAGAAAGGAGATTTGTTCAAAAAAAAGAGAGATATCCAATATCCACAACTCCCTGCCAGGCCTGAAGGTCTCTTTGGAGTGTCCAAATAATTCTGTTAACTGCCACGACTGGCAAAGCTCTCAGCCTGGTACCCAACACAGAGGCTTCCTCCTGTCACCCACATGGAATCATGGAATGGGCTGGGTTGGAGGGGACCTTAAAAATCACCTAATCCTTTGTGGGGAGAGGAACACCCAGACACGTCCCACTGGGGAGTACCATGAGCACATCTGTCACCTCTGTTGGGCAGCAGGAGGCAAGTTGAACACAGCTCTGTGCAGACAGGGAGGAAAATGTTTCCCCATGAGGACAGTCAGAGCTTGGAATGGTCTCCCAGGGGAAGGGGTGGATTCCCCAACTCTGGAAAGTTGGAAGTCTCGGCTCCAGGTGGTGCCGAGACATCTCAGATCAACAAGAATCTGAGAAGGGTTGGAGCAGATGGGCCTTGGGGTCCCTTCCCACCTGATATTCTCTGACTCCAGCAGTGGGATTTGCAAAGACTCTGCTCTCCCATTTTGCATCTTGACTCATTCTGTGTTTCGCTTGTACACTGCAGTCACTTATTCACGTGCTCGTGAAAAGCAGAGTGAAAAAATCACCATCCTTCACAGCAAGAAGAGGCAGGGCAAGTTTCCAGGTTCAGATTGCACCCTTCTTGCTAGAGGGATAAGCAGCAGAAAACTCTTAGGTACAAAGGTGGTGTCACATCCACCCCTTCTGCTTCTGATCAGTTATCCTGTCACAGAGCCCGAGCAACACCCTAACTGGGTGCTACCACCTCCTGAGCAGGACCCAGCAGCCTTCCTGGTGATGGACATGAGCCCAGTTTTGTCACCACCGCTGCCCATTCTCTGCTGGGACTGGTGGCAGCAAGGCTGCCCAGTTTCCCCACTTGAAAAACAAATTGCATCCTGGGTTAGAGCAATGCTTTCCTTTCAGAAACTCACCATGACTGAGGAGTTTCCAGGGAACCAAGGATTTAACCACGGCTGAAAGTGAGAAGCCCAACTGCAGGAATGCTGCCCCTTCCCCAGCCCAGCACCAAACCTGGATCAGCACCCCAAGTGACCCCAAATCTGCTGTCCTGGGGACAGGAGCAGCCCACAGGCCCTGCTGGCTCCCCATGGCTGCAGCAGGCACAGGGTGGTGGCAGCCCCTGCAGGAATCTGCTGTCCTGATGTCACTGCTTCAAAGCAAAGGGAAGGTGGAAATCCTCAGAGCAAGACAGCACCTGCTAACCTCTTAATTTTTACATCAGGCTTTAATTATTAATTTATCTCAGTATCCCAGGATGAGCCCTTCTTTCCCCAAAGCTTGCTGCAGGTTCAGGTCCCCTTGAAGGAGGCCGTGCTTTAACTCACATTTTGTGTTCTTTCCCAAATTTCATTGTTTTCAGGGAATTCCTACACCAACCCACCTGGAGCAGCAGCAGACAGCTCAGCACAGTTTCACGCCCCCAGCTTCTGCTGTGGGCACACCTCAAACCCTGCTCAGGAGCCACACACCCCCTGAGGTGACATTAAAATGTCCCTTCCAGCAACTCAGCCCCCAAGACAGCACCTGGGTTTGCTCCATTCCTTTGTCTCAGTGCCCCATCTTGTTCAGTTTGTTAATTATAAGTGGGATTTGTGAGTAAATGGCCCTGTGCAGAGCAGTGTGGCTTCAGCTGATACTCCAAAACCAGCCTGACAGCAGACGAGCTGTCATGACACTTTTAATCCTTTTTTAAAGGAAAAAAAAAAAAACCAATTCCAGGCCTCTAGCACACCTAACAAGTGTTTCTTCACCCCTATTATATGAGAACCTTTCAAGGGGCTGGAAAGCTCAGGAAATACCCGATGAAGTGGCAGGGGTAATGGCTCCAACCATGCTGAGTTCCTTCAGAGGAAGAGATGAAGTTGGGACTGCACAGTTCACCACCCTGCGTTCCAGCAGATATTTGCCCTGTCCCAAAGCTGCCACAGGCTCAGGATGCCATTACCCTTTTATCATTTGTAGCCTTCCCCACCCTGAAGCCCCAGATCCCCCCCTAAACAAGGAAGGCTTAGGCACAACTTCTGCGTTACAGCCCCCCCCTCCAGAACAGACATTGTGAGGGACCTGATGCCCTGGCACCCCTAAAACCTTTAGAAAAGGCAAATGCGCACGTCAGTCGGGAAGGGAGAATATTTATTAAGCAGAGGTGTGTCGAGGCGCTGTAGACTTGTCAGAGAGGCCCAGGGGAGCCCTGGGAACTGCTGGCGACAGCCTCATCCTCCCGGCGCTCAATCCAGCTGCAAGAGAGCGAGAAAAGCCAGAGAGGAGTCAGGAGGAACCGGCACACCCGGCCCTCCCGCACGGCTCTGCTGCCGGGGCTCACCTTGATGAACCCGATATCCTTGGCGTACTGGCGGAAGCACTGCCGGCACATGTTCAGGCCGTACTTGCGAATGAGGCCGTGGCGGTTGGAGCACACGCGGCTGCGAAAAGGGAGAAGAGAGCAAGGCCGGTCAGGGCGGGTAATGGCGGCGGTGGGTTACACAGGGGAGAGGAAGAGTGAGGGGTGTGCCGCGATTTCCAAAACCCATTTAGAGCGGCCCTACGCCTCCTCGCACTGACCAGGAACGCGAACCCTGTCCGAATTTTCTCGGGTGGCTCCAGTAGAGCTGTTGGTGCCCCATCCTCCCTGCTGCGCGCCGAGCGGTGAGAGAGAGGAAAATGGCGGCGGGCAGCGGCCTTAAGGCACCCTGGCGGCTCCCGGCATGCACCGCGGCGGTCCCCCCCTCCCCCCCATTCCACTCCTCAGGGCCCCTCCCCTGCCCGTGACGTCACAGAGCGCTGTGAGGGGACGAGAGGCGGCAGCGCGAGGCTGGGAGCGCCGGGCGCGGTGGCGCGCGCCTGTAGTCCCAGCTACTCGGGAGGCTGAGCCCGCCGGATCGCTTGAGCCCAGGAGTTCTGGGCTGCAGTGCGCTATGCCGAGCGGGCGTCCGCGCTAAGGCCGGCATCAATATGGTGAGCCACGGGGAGCCGAGGCACACCAGGTTGACTAAGGAGGGGTGAACCGGCCCAGGTCGGAGACGGAGCAGGTCAAAGCTCCCGTGCCGGTCAGTAGCGGGATCGCGCCTGTGAATAGCCACTGCAGCGTAGCCTGGGCAACACAGAGAGACGCGGGTTCCTTTTTTTCCTAAACAACAACCGCAACGTAACACAAAGCTCCCAAACACTCCCCCGCGCTGCTCACACACCCACACACACACACACCCCCCAAACACCTCACCCGCACCCCTCACGCACCCCTCACGCTACCGCCTCCTGCTGGCGGACACCGGCAGCGGCGGGGTCTGCGCATGCTCCGAGTTCCGCAGAGGTCTTGAAAATTACCTTACAAAGCCTAAATCCCGTTTTTTTTGTTGTTTGTGGGTTGGCTGTTTGTTTCTTTTTGGTTTTGTTTTTTAATAAAAATGTCATTGTGGAAAACCCGTACGGAAAGGCATTGGAATGGGCTGCCCAGGGAGGGGGGGGTTCTCCGTCTATGGAGATTTTTAAGAGACTGAATGTGGCACTGAGTGCCATGGGCTGGGAACCACGGGGGGAGTGGATCAAGGGATCTCAGAGGTCCTTTCCAATCTGGCTTTAAAAAAAAAAAAAAAAAAAAAAATTTCACCGATTTCTATTTTTTTCCCCTCCTGGCTCTGGTCAGTGCAGTGAGCAGGCACCGGGCAGGCATCAGGGGAGGTGTGGGCAGCAGTGGGGACAGACACAGCCTCATCCTCACCCACCACGTTCCCTCCCTGAGCAGCCTGGGCTGTGCACAGCAGGGTTGGCTTCACAAAATCATAAAACCGGTTTAGTTGGAAAAAAGCTTTAAGATTCTCCAGTCCAGCCCTCACCCCAGCAGTGCCCAGGCCACCCCTGCCCCATGTCCCTCAGCACCACATCTCCAGGGCTCTGAAACCCCTCCAGGAATGATGGGGACTCCAGCCCTGCCCTGGGCAGCCTGGGCCAGGCCCTGACAACTCTTTTGTGTAAAAAAATTCTGTTCATATCCAGTCTCAACCCCACCTGGCACAACTTGAGTCCTCTTGTCTTCTCATTTTTTACTTGAGAGACCACTCGGCTTGCACCTTCAAGCCAGAAATTCCATGAGATTCTGCAGTATTAGCCCAACTCCTACCACACCCAAGCCTAAACCAACTCTTCCGAGATGCTGAAATTCCACTATCAAATGGGAGATTCCCAACCCACCCTTCAGCTGTCCCATCCTCACCACACTGGGGACAGGAGGCCATCACTGAGGTGATGCTCTGCCACTGGCAGTCTTTCTGCTGTCACTGCACTGGGCAGAACCTCAGAGGGAGCACTGGGACCTTTGCAAAGAAACACACAGAAGGATTTATTGAAATGCATTCCTCTGTTCCCCTCAGTTCCCTCCATCTCCCCTCGCACCCCCTGACTCCTCAGTTCCCTTCATGTCCCCTCACACCCACCACCCCCTCAGTTCCCTCCATGTCCCCTCGCACCCCCTGACTCCTCAGTTCCCTCCATGTCCCCTCGCACCCCCTGACTCCTCAGTTCCCTCCATGTCCCCTCGCACCCCCTGACTCCTCAGTTCCCTCCATGTCCCTTCACACCCCCTGACTCCTCAGTTCCCTTCATGTCCCCTCACACCCACCATCCCCTCAGTTCCCTCCATGTCCCTTCACACCCCCTGACCCCTGAGCTCCTCCGTGTCCCCTCACACCCACCATCCCCTCATCCCACTCCTGGGCAGATTCCAGTTGGACACACGAAGAAAATTTGTCACAGTGAGAACAATCAGCCACTGGAATAATCTGCCCAGGGAAGTGCTGGATTCCCCAACATCGCACACTTTTAACTCCGCTGGACAGGCTGCTGGCCCATCTTGTCTCGACCGCCCTTTTACCAGGAAAGGTTGGACCTTTCCTTGAGGTCTCTTCCCCCCTGGTACTCTCTATTCTGTCATTCAGTGTCCCCTCACATCTCCTCTGATCTCTCCCACCCTCCCACGACCCTTCCCGCCCCTCCGAGCCGATCCCTCCGCCTCCTCTGGGGAGCGCCGCCGCACAGCCCCGCGCTGAGGTCTCCCCGCTCGGGCTGCCCGCGGCTGCCGGTGCTCCCGGTTACCGCCTCCCTCCCTTCCCGCCTTACGAGCCCTCTCGCCGGGCGACTCCGCTCCCCCTGACCGGCGGCGGGCGGGTGGGCGGCGGGGGATGAGGCTGAGGAGCCCGGCATCGCGGCGGGCGCCCGTCCGCGGTAAAGCTCCGGAGGCCCCGGGGCGGGGCCGCGCCGCTTTCCCGCCCCTGAGCGGGGCCGTTGGTCGGCGGGGATGCGGCTGCAGTGCGAGGTGGAGGTGGTCAGCCGGCTCCTGCCCACCTGCGGGCTGCGAGGCCGGGGCCGCGGAACCAGGGCGCTCCTCTCGCTCGGCCGCCCGCCCGGACGGGCTGAGGGCGGCGGGGTTTACCTCATGGTGTGCACGGCGCGGGACCGGGTCGGTGCTCGCTATAAGGTGGGGGACGGAGAGAAAGCGAGAAGCGGGGCTGGGTCCTTCCCTTCAGCTGTTAAAGCCTTCGCTGTGCCCCGCAGGTGCAGGAGAACATCGAGCGGTTCTTCACCCGGTTCGTGGAGGAGGGCAAGGCCACCGTGCGCCTGCGGGAGCCCGCCGTGGACGTCTGCCTCAGCAAGGTGGGTGCGGGGGCCAAGACCGCCGACCCGGAGACCCAGGAGTCGGTCCTGGGGTGACCTGGACCTGCTCGACACCGAGCAAGCCCCGTGTGGAGGCGGCGGGGTGGGTCGGGGGGGTCCGGGCTGTGGGTTCGGGGACCGCCCGGCCGGTACCACACAGCCTCCTTTGAGCTGGGAGGTTTTGGCGTGGGAGATGTAAGCCTGAAGGAGCTCGGCTTTGTATATCCTCAAGAGGCTACAGCCAAAAGGGAGATACAAGGCAGCTCACTCATTTTATACCAGGAGGACTGAGCCCAGTTTTTTTGCTGGGCTGTGTTCCGATTCCCCCTTCTTCTGCTCCCTATGGAGAAAGCAGCAGGAGCAAAGTTAATTTCACCTGTAATTCTCCATCTTTTATTTGGAAAGCAGCAACTTTTTTCATCTCTCTGATACAATGTCCTGCTCTTCTGCAGTGAGTTCCACCAAGCAGGGCATTGCTTACATTGCTAACTAAAAGCTGGAAAATGTTCATGTTGTGGTGGATAACCAGAGTGTCCGCTGTGGTTTTCAAAGCTGGAGACACACAGTATGGATCAGCAGCACAGGCACCATTTCACCTCCGTGCTTAGCTGGTAGTAGGACTTGACAATGTATTTACAGGTGTTTTTTTTGTTTTTTTGTATTTACTTGACAATTTACAGTTTACGCGATATTTGGAAGCTGAAGAGTGTTTCTAATAATACTAAACTCACAGAAAAATCACATATTAATGTTTCAATGTTGTTGCAGTGGTGTTTTCTTTTTCTATTCCCATAATCTTTTGTAGCCACGTAGAAGAGTAAAGCAGGACAGCTTTTTTAACACTTTGAAGTTCGGATATGTAAATAAAATAAAATAATACTCATCTTCTTTTTGTGCAGAAAAGCATTTTTTGACTTTCTGTTGCAACAATAATTCTTAGGCCTGAAGGAGACCCTTCAGTCATTTCAGAGATGTCAGACTGAGCAGTTGTTTTCAGGAGAAGTGAAGCTTACTCCTGAAGCAAAAGGTTTTCACAAAGGGCTTGTCCAAGGAGAAGTACACAGGGTGTGTTTAAACTGCAGCTGCAACAGGCACTGACAACAGTCTGACCAGAGTGGAGAAGAGCTTGGAGCAGGCTGCAAGGTCTGCTTGGGAAACAGGGTGAATGGCTCTGTACTCAGAACAGTGACTTCCTGAAAAGAACACAAAGAGGACCCAGCAAGAAAGAAAAAGTGCTTATTTTATTGGGAATAAGACTGAATGTAAGCTTGAATGTAGGTGTGGTAGCCCAAGATTTTGCAGGATGATTGTGATCTGGAAATAGTGCAAGAGTGAAGTTTTTGGTGGTAAGGAAGGCAGCCTTAATTTTGATGAAGAGAGCAGTTCACCTTACAGGGTTAATTAAAAAAGAAGCAGTGTGTCTCCAAATCCAATTAAGTTTTTCTCCTCAGAAGCAAATGAGCTGTGTATCTTGCAAAACAAAAACTCGTGCATGTTGTGTTAAATCCAGACTAACTTCTTCTTCTACATTCTTTGGGTATTTCTGCTGGAATGTGAGGAGTCAGAAAGTTTTACCTCAGCATAAAGGTGCAAAAGCAAGCCTGTTGTAAGAGGAACTACAAGTAGTATAAAACGAGAGAGGAAAAGTCTGTGTCTTGGTGCTGCAAGATCTGATTTAGACCACTTTATGGGGCTTGTAAAGAACCTGTGACAAACATTGAGTCAATGCAGGTAGTAATTTTGTTAAGAACTGTATCTCTTGTTTTCTGTGTGAGAAATTGGTTCTTGCTGTTGTTAGACTGACAAGAAAGTCTCAACCAAATTTAATGAAACAGGAGTTAGAACAATGACCAGAGTGTCTCTGAGGAGGCTACTCCCCAGACTTAGCATAAGGTTTGCCCTCATACATTCAAGTTCCAGGAACAAATCCTCTAAATTCTTCCAAAGCTGTACTACATATTCCCTCTTAAATGTTCCATATCCAAAAACACAACTTAGAGATGACTGATAATTTTTCCATAGCGCTTCTGCTGTTTTTTCATAATTTCATTACAAAAAGGCTTCTCAGCTCTCAGAGGTGAACAGAAACTTTGCAGGAAAGATTTCCAGGTATGACTTTACCAACTCTGTGCTATTACTATGCAACCCCCTTGTCTCTGTCCTCTGCTAGATGGTGTTCAGCCACATCCAAAATGAAATGGAGAAACATCAGTCTGGAGCATTCAGCCCTGGAGTGAAAAATAATAAATTCACCATGGGTTTGGGTTTTTTCCCCCCCTTCAGCAAGCCTGTGCCTGCTGCGTTGCATGCAAGGTCTGAAACCCATGTAATCTCCAATTGCCTTGTCATCATTCATTTAGCTCTAAAACAAGAGACTTGTAAGGCATTAGCACAGATTAACCTCTCTTCCCCACATCTTTTCTCTGGTTGAGGCTTCAGACTGAAGGCAGAAAGTTACGTCCTCGGCACTTCCAACTTGTTCTTTGCTTTTTTTCTTAGGTGTGTCTTAGTGTTTTTCTCAGGATTTCTCAACAACAAGGTTTACAGATGCTACATTACCTTTACAAAAGTAAATGTGTACTTTTACAAAGGTAATGTGGAGGAAATTTGTCTCAAGGTTTTGGAACACAAAGTGCTCTCATTTTGTAGTAACATGAACAGTGTAAACCTAATCTTAATGCCCTAGACCTTTTGGTTACAAGAAACAGGTACCTGTTGCATCACATGCTTTGAGATCTAAGAAATACTGCATGTAACTCAGTTCTGATCTGTAGTTATTTCTGTTATTTGGTCTTTACAGATCCGGAGGACTTTTTCTCCTTACTTTCTAATTTAGTTAGCTTCTTACTAGCCTGGGAAATGTGACAAATCTGCCTCTAGTTAGAGGGAGTCCCAAAGCTAAATGTTTTAGTTAGATTGGCTGAGATAATGAACACTGGTGGTCTTAGTTAAAAAAAGGTTTTTGCTGTGCAACTTGCTTATCTCTAGAGGATATGCCATCAGGAGGTAAGAGACTAGTGGAGCATGGGGTGGTTAAGGAGAGCAGTCCTTAGGTTAGTGATGCAGTAAAATGAAGTTTGTCCTTCAGTCTCTTTATATAACACTCAGAAGTTGCCAAGGTCATCACCCTGTTGTGTTAGGTGCTTGTGGCATGTTACATAAACTCGTTCTAGCCACTCTAGAATTTGGTATAAACAACCACATTTAGGAGCAAAAATTGTTTTTTGGGTGTAGGAATGAATGGGTGTCACTAGGCTGGGTGAGTTAGGGCCTCTCAGCTGAGCCATGCCAAAACTCCACATTTGTTCTTTGCTGCAATGAGAAATGACTTTTACTTGTTCATCATGCTTTTGATTTTAGAATTCCCTCTATAGCTTCCAGTCTGTCAGCTGCAGGTCGGCTTGAACAGAGACTTGCTGGGAAATTCAGCAGAGAAACATTTGGTCCCCCCCGTTATTGGGTAAATTGTATCACTAGCACAATGCATGGCAGCTCTCTTGACCTTTATTGAAACTACTTGGTCACCTGATACTCCATTGATTTGACTCTCTGTCCTCTCTGCCGTTATATTATATCCCACCTACAGCAAAATTGGACAACTCTTTACAGAAGGACTGCAAATAAATATCCTTTTGTTTGATGCTGAAAACCAGAGAGCTGTGTGTGACCTGAAGCACTCACTCACCCTCCCTTGGAGCTTTCCACCTTCCTTTAGGTTAGATTTAACCTCAGCTTCCCTTCTTTTCATTCCTCACAACTTTCAGAAATGATTGCTTCAACTTTTAGATCTCTTCTTTCCCCTTGTGTGTTTTTATAAACTGTCCCTGGTTGGTGTTGCTGAGGATCACAGTGCACCAGGCTTTTTTTTTTTTTTTTTTTCCCTTGGCTTTTTTTTTTTTTTCTTTTTCCTTTTTCTCTATACTTTATTTTCAGTCGTGAATTCGGTGCTTTGTTCCTCCTTTGAGTAAAGCAACGGCAGTTTGTTTGATCTAGATTATTCAGAGGGGTCCTAACTTCTCACTGAACCCACATGCCATTTGTTCTTCAACAGAGTGAACAGCAGGGTCAACCTGATGAGCCTGAGCTGTGTCCCTTTCCCATTTCATTGCCCTGCTGAGTTGCAGCTCCTGATCCACGTACAAAAATAGTTCAGAAAGTGTTTAGCACAAATGAGCAAAAGAATAATGAACTTTTAATTCCACATTTGTGTTTCCCCCCCGTAGGCAAATGCCAGCAATTTAAAGACTTTCCTCTCAGCCGTGAGACTGGCTCACCAAGGGACCGACGCAGGAGCCCTCCCGCTCTCAGCTTTGGTACCAGCCAAGACCTCAGAAGTTGAAAAACCAAAGACAAAAATGATCATAACATCCAGAAGGGACTATCCTCTCACCAAAAACTTTCCTTACTCCCTCGAACACCTCCAAACCTCCTACTGCAAACTGGCTCGGATCGACACGCGGGTGCTTTGTCTGAGGAAACTTCGGAAACTCGACCTGAGTCACAATCACATCAAGCAGCTGCCAGCAACCATCGGTGACCTGGTCTGTCTTCAGGAGCTTAACTTGCACGACAATCACCTGGAGTCCTTCAGTGGGGCCCTCTGTAACTCCACCCTTCAGAAATCTCTCCAGTCCTTGGACCTCAGCCAGAACAAAATCAAAGCTCTTCCCATTGAGTTCTGCCAGCTGCAGGCACTGGTGAATTTAAAGCTGGATGACAACGAGATGATTAGGTTGCCATTCAAGATTGGCCAGTTAGATCATCTGCGCTTCCTCTCAGCAGCTCGAAACAAACTTCCTTTCTTGCCCAGTGATTTTAGGAAACTCTGCCTTGAGAGCTTGGATCTCTTTGGCAATCCTTTTGAACAGCCTAACCCCCTCGTCCCCAACATACAACTGAAAATTCCTTTGACTTTATTGGAGCGTGCTGCCAGAGCAACTGTGAACTACAGGTAAGAGGAATGTGACAGCTACAAATGCACCTTCTCTTGTTTCAAACCCCTCAGGTCTAAACTTTCCTGACTTGTTTTTTTGGTTTTTTTCCTGTCGGTGGCTGTTGCTCTTCACCTGTTAAAAATCATTAAGTTAAAGCTTTGACTTCCACTTGCAAAATCATCCCTTTGCTGCATGGGAGAACAGTAAATGTGTGGTTCAGAAGCATTTAAAGCAAGATGTAGATTGAAATGGTTTTTACTCAGAAAATGGGGGCCCCATGAGAGAATATTCTTGCCCAGACATGGGAAAAGAGTTAAGTTCTACAATGTTGAATCACTTCTGGCATGAAGAGTTTGTGTTCCAGTGGATTTTGTGGCACAGATCATATTTTGTGTTGGGCTCTGGCTTGGAAATTGCTTTCAGACATGGCTGCCCTTCATCTTGTGCTCACATTCAATTCCCCATAAACTGTCCCTTCCCGTGTGGGAATAGTGTTGGGAAAAGGCTGCCTTCTGCCCTGCAGCTCCTCTGCTTTAGACAGGACCTTACCCAAGCCGAGCAGTATTGCAAAATACCACGAGGTGGCTTCTGAGAGGGTGAACCGGGTGCTGGAGTTGGCATTACATCCTGCAGGCTTCTCCTTGCCTCGGGTTTGCCTTGAGCTGTTAGTTTCCTTTGTTGTTGGAGCTGTCTGAGACAGAGAAGCCCAGTTCAGAGGTAATTTTAAAATTTATCACTTCACCAAGTCATCCTCCCCCTTGCCAGGCTGTTTAGGCTCAGTTTTGTCTCCTTCCCCCACACCTCTTCCATAGCACTGCCTGTGATCTGTGTGGTGTGAGCTGCTGCTACAAGATGGAAAAGAGTAAGGGGAACAGAAAGAGGGTGAGAGACAGCCTGGAAGTGTTCCTCATCTACATTCTGTGCTCATTCCTGCCTTGGGGGTGGGGAGTGCCCCATAAACCTGGGCTAATTGCTCAGAAGCCTGTGCTGAAGGTGTCCACAAGCATGCAGGGCACACCCTGGAAATGAGCTGAGCAACCAAATGTTCTGCTTCCAATCTTATCCACTTCTGACCTTGCTGATATTATTAGAGTAATTAAACTTCTTTGCCAGGTTGACAGAAATTGCAGTGTGTTTGATATAAATACTGTTAAGGCACGTTGAGGGCTTTTGTTTTGGCTTGGTTTTTTTCTAGGGTATATAATCACTCAATACTGGTCAGATTTGGGGCTCGGTTACCTAAGGTTACCCCATCATTAATTCAGCCCCTGCCTCCTCCTGCAGCAAGCTGCAAGGAAATGGCACCACACAGAACCAAAAAAAGGCAAGAGGGCAATGGAAACACTCCTCTTCTCTGTGGGTCTGTGATGATTAGGAGGCAACACTGGTCAGAATGGTCCTGATTGTCTTGAATGGAAAAAAGAAGTCTTAACAAGTGGGCAAAAGATATTGTCCAACATTGACTGGAGGTGAGAATTAAGAAAAAATGAGAAGCAGAAGCAGCAGTGGGCTGTAGAGACCTTGGGAAAGGAAGAAACCAGAAGGAGGGAAGATGTGAAAGCAAATGTTTGGAAATCAGTCTTCATAGTGGCATTCTGGACAAGCTCCAGAGCTGTGGTGATGCTTTTCCTGACACGGAAAAGGGTGTTCTGAAATTGTGGTGGTGAAAAAAACCACAGCCCATAGGAGTCTTAGCTATGTGAATGATGGTATGGAGAAAGAATTGGGAAGATGTAGGTGTAGTCAGGATGTGAGTCAGTGAAACCCATCCTGTGAGCCTCGGGTGACAGCTGGCCACTGGGTACACACACTTTGAAGTTACCACGACAAAACACTGCAGGGAAATCAGGTATTTTGTAACCAAAACCCACACTCTGGTGTGAATTTCTGAAGAAGCAATTCTCCTTCCTGTCTCTGGATGTCATTATTGACACGAAGGACAAAATGAGCACTGTATCAAGAGGACTTTAACTGCCTGCAAACTGCACTTTAGCAACTACATTTGTAAAATGTTTGTTTTATCTCCCATTTTCCCTTAATACTTTGTTTTTATACTATTACTTCTTCATGTTAGAGAGTGAGGAGTAAATTGGGGGTGCTTTGTCAGGCCAGGGTGTAATGCAGTGACTTTCCTGGCTAACGTGAGGGAAAAGCAGCTCCATGCCCAGTCATCTCACTATTCTTTGTCTCCTTTTTAATTTGGTTAATTCCCTATTGCTGTGACACAGGCAGTCAGGATTGGTGTCAACTCCCTGGTTCTTGCCAGTGTCTTCTGGATTCAGGTGCTTGGCACTTAGAGGAAGGACATGGACCTGATGGAGTGGGTCCAGGGGAGGGCTACAAAAATGATCAGGGGTCTGGAACACCTCTGCTATGGAACCAGGCTGAGGGAATTGGGATTGCTCAGCCTGGAGAAGAGGAGGAGGCTCCATGGAGACCTAACAGTGACCTTCCAGTGTCTGAGGGGCTACAGAGGGACTGTGTGCAAGGGGCTGGAGGGATGGGATGAGGGGCAATGGGTTTAAATTAGAGAAAAACAGATTTAGATTGGATGTGAGGAACAAGTTGTGTCCCAGGAGGGCAGTGGAGCAATGGCCCAGGGGGCCCAGGGTGCCCAGGGAGGTGGTTGAGGTCTCATCCCTGGAGATATTCAAGGTGAGGCTTGAGGAGGCTCTGAGCAACCTGATCTAGGTGAGGGTGTCCCTGATACTGCAGGGGGGTGGCACTGGGTGACCTTCAGAGGGACCTCCCAACCCCAATTATTCTCTGGTTCTACTTAAGGGTCAGTAATGTGGTTGCATGTTTTTAGTGACTGTTTTGGGAAGTAGTGTTCAATAAAGTCTAAATTAGCTACAGTTAATCCAATTATCTAAGTTTAATTTTAAAAATCTGACTTTGCAAGTGGCAAAATTTGAGCCTTCCCTTGTCAAGAAGATGTTTCTGCCCACTGTGTGGCGTGTTGCTGTGTTTGGGTGACATTAGTTAATCCTGTGGTGAATTCACAGTTCCTGCTTTTATCCAACAGAATCCCTTACGGTTGTCATCTCCTTCCTTCTCACCTGTGTGAAGATCTGGACGTGGCTAAAACATGCCAGTGTGGAAGTGCCTGCCTGAGCAGCTTCATTCAGATCACAGTGACCATGAACCTCCACCACGTGGCTCACACCGTGGTCCTGGTGGATAACATGGGAGGGACAGAAGCACCCATCATCTCCTACTTCTGCTCTCTGGACTGCTATTCCCAGTTCCTGGATAGGTACCTGCAGAGTAACGGGTGACCATGAATGGGTTCAAAAGCCCTGCCTAAAATTCTGCCCAGTGATGGAGGAGCATGAAATTGGTTTTCTTGTTACCCACTCGTGCTGTCCCAGGGCATTTGCTGCCCAGGCACACATCAGGGGGCATGGTCAGCCTGATCCTCTGGCTTGACTGTTCCTTCTCCACTGGAGTCTCTTTGGTTGGAATAAAAAGTGATGTTTAGCTCAGAGGAACCTTCCTTAGAATGCATTTTGCTTTCTTTTTCCTGTTGGTGTGTGGGGAGTATCAGGACAGTTTCTTCCTCCTGGCTAGGAGAAGGCAAGTGGGCATGTGTCAAACTCCCAAAACCTGAGGCTCTGAACTCTGCCTGCAGAAGGTGACTGTGTTGACTTGACCACTGGATTGGACTCTTCTCAACTTTACTACAGAGCAGCTTGGTGTAGGATGTCAGGAGAAGGAATCCCAGTGTGAGCAGTTCAGAACTGGTCACCTCATTCCAGGTGCTTCTTTTTGGAAAAAAAAACAAAACAAAAAGCTCAGTTACAGCATTCTCACTTCAAGCAGGGACCAGCACTGCTGGGTTTTTTTTACCAGAGCAAATGTTTTTGGTTTTATCTCTTTGTTATATAAGAAATGTCTTTTTCTAAGTGTGTGACCTAAGCTTGGTTTCTTAACTCTCACATTTTAAAGATTCTCGAATTGTTCACTGTGTCAAATTATTAAATTTTGAACCCCCTTCCATGTACACCTGATTTGTGTTTTCTCTAACAGGTTTTCCACCCAGTGTCTTCTAGGAATTAGCTCCTGGCTTTTTCCCTGGGGAACATAGTGCAGCCCTTGAGTAACCTCACCCTTATTTCATGTCTTGCCAGCTGGTTCATGGCTGAGGTATCCAAGCAGCACAGAACAGAAGTGCCTTGAGAAGACCTTGGGCATCCCATGTCCTTCAGTGTGTGGTGGCTTGAAGGGACCATGTTACAGGGTTGCAGCAGTATAGATTGCCCAACAGTGAATCTCATCTTTTGAGGAAAAATACACCACTGTGGTAATTATGTGTAGTTTCAATGGGGAACCAAGACATTGGTGGCTACGAGTGCAGAAGTGCTCCAGACTGGGGTTCAGGTGACAGCTAGATAGGATGTGCTGCCTGAGGAGCAGCCTGCAGGGTGGCAGCAGGCTTTGGAAGAAAGTGCTGGCTTGCAGGTAGCACTTAACATCTCCTATGTGAGCACAAACTTCTTTCATGTTTGAAAATCATCAGTTTCAAACTCTTTGCTAAGATGAGAGATTCACAGCAAAACTAAATATTGAAGCTCACCTACTGAAGAGCTCTTTGCTTTGACAAGGCCAGGAGATAAATCCTCCTCAGGAAGAGGAACCTTTATTCCAGAAATATTCCGTGTCATTGAACCTTTCTGCCAACATCAAAATAACTTGACTGTGTTCTCTTCATGCAGTGCTTGTAAAACAGTAATTTTTAAGCAACCACAGGAAGATTTGGATGAATCACTCCTATCTTGCTCTTCAACCACAGAGAACCTGTAAGGAGAGAGAAAGCTGAAGTGTGCCTGTTTACCTCAACACTGATCTTTGGAAACTGCTGCAGAGCCAGCCCTGGGAGGTTTTAAATAGTCATATGTTAATGCTGGTGTAAAGGGAGAGAGAGATCTCCTCCTGATTGCAGCAGCCTGCAGATTACTCATTTGGAAAAATACCTTTGAGGTGGAGTGCATGATTAAGAGGAGGGAAATAGAGCAGACAGAGAAATTCGGCCTCCTGTGAGACTCCTGGAGAATTTTGGATGCAGATGTGTGGGTGTCTGTGCAGTGGCCAGGAGGCTCCTGGGGAGGGGAGGAGTTGGCAGCACCTGCCTGGCCCCGGGCACTAGTGAGGGGTGGGTGGGCTTGGGAAGTGCTGTGGGAAGTCCTGTGTGGGGAGGAGGGAGCAGCTGTGGGGGGATGGCCAAGGGGAAGAGGAGTGCAGGCTCTCAGCATGAGAAAAGACAGGCTGCAAACTGGGAAAGGCCTGTTGGTATGGGAATGTTTTGCTGCCAGCTCTGCACTTGCTGTTTTGTTTTGGTTTTTTATTTAGATCTCCTGTGTGCGTACCCCAGGGTGCCGCTGTCTCTGAAGTGACTGTCAGCCTCCAAACTGAGTCGGTTTCCTGCAATTCCCTGAAATTACAGCAGCTGGTGCAGCATGGAGGAGGAGGAGGAGGAGGGTGGCAGGGTGCAGGAGTTCTGGACTGCAGAGCTTCTCCCCAGCCACTGCTGTGTTGTACCAGAGCACCTTCCACCCACACAGTGCCCTGCTCAGCGTGGTGACATCTCTCTCACCATCCATCTCCACGGAGGTCAAACGTGCTTTCTAAATTCCCTGCTTTCCCACCTTCTGACAACAAAGGAAGAAAAGGGAAGTCTTGTGCAGCCAAGCAAAGGGGTCTACAACATCCCCACAGTTCCCTTGAGAAGCTGTCCCAGCCAACTTCACTCTGTGTCTTGCAGTCCCTGTGCAGGAGCTCTCCCTGTGCTGCACCGCATTTGTCTCAGCAGGGTGAGGTTCTCTGACTGCAGCTTCCCCCCAGGGACAGGCAGTGAGGTGCCTGATGAGTGAGTTTGGGGTTGGGTTTGGGTTCCTCCACCTGCAGAGGGATGAGCAGCCAGGACAGTGACCACGGCCCTGCTGGGGTGGCTGCTGCAGTGCTGTGTGCCCGCCCAGCTGGTGCTGCTGCTGTCAGCCAGCCAGGAGGTGGGGAAGGAGCCAAGAGCCAAAGCTGTCCTTTGGAGTTAGGGAAAGCCACAGCAGAAATCATTCCCTCCAGGAGTCTCTCCAGCAGTTTGCCCATCAGCAGCTGGACAGGGTGTCTGTCAGATCTCCAGCTCACAGCTCATGGTGGTGCTGGGCTCACGGGGGCTGCCCGGGAGGCACCGTTTGTTTGAGGCAGGAGGGTGCATGACCCAGCTGCTGTGTCCAGAGCTTTGCACAGAATCTTTTGGGTTGGAAAGGAGCTCTGGGATTCTCAAGTCCAACCCTTGATCCACTCCCCCCGTGGTTCCCAGCCCATGGCACTCAGTGCCACATTCAGTCTCTTCTTAAAAACCTCCAGGGATGGAGAATCCACCCCCTCCCTGGGCAGCCCATTCCAATGCCTGATCACCCTCTCTGGAAAGAATTCCTTCCTAATATCCAACCTTCACAGAGAAGAACCTACACCTCACTGAGGGTGCCCCTGGAGAACTCTGTGGGGCCATTTATGTGGTGTTCTCACTTTGTAGCAGCATGGTGTGATCAAACCAAACTGACTTTGCAGTAGGACCCAGACCCTCTCGTCTAAGGAGCACTCTGGTCATGCCTTGCTTGAAACTCATTTCGAAGAGAATTGGGATGGAATAACACAGCACATCCCAGAGTGGTTTGGGTTGGGAGGGACCTTAAATCTCCTCCATTCCCCCCCCTGCCATGGTCAGGGACACCTCCCACCAGCCCAGGTTGCTCCAAGCCCCATCCAACCTGGGCTGAGACACTGCCAGGGATGGGGCAGCCACAGCTTCTCTGGGAAACCTGGCACAGGGGCTCAGCACCCTCACACCAAACTGTTCAATCCTAATGTCCAACCTAACTCTCCTCTCTCCAAGTTTTAAATAATTTCCCCTTCTCCTCTCACTACACACCCCTGGGAGTGTGTAGTTTATTTGCACCTAGGTGATGAAATTTGCTGAGTTATGCAAAGCTCCTCTGCTGTGGTGAGCAAAGGTCAGGCTGTGAAACCGGCATCAAAACACCCCCTGAACAGGACCGTGGTTTCCCCCTTTCTGTTCATGCTGTGCCTGGGAAGTTTGGTGTTTGATTTGCTCAGGTTTTAGTCCTGTGGGATTAAACCAACCCATGGCTCTTCCCTGGGACTGGCATATGGAAAGCTTTGAAATGCACCTGAAACCTGTACTTAACCCACTTAGGGGGGGGGGAAAAAAAACCTTAGGTGGCAAATCTTGGTGAGATACCCTGGAACACCCAGCAGAAAGGGAAAAGGTGTCACCATGTTTACCCAGACTAAAAAATAACCAACCCCCAAACCTCCATCGGTAGCAGGAGGAGGTGGCAGCAGCAGTTTGGTGCTGGAAGGGATGAGGTGCAGCAGAGACCCCTGGAAATGTGGCAACATCCAGGGCAGGGATGGGCCTGAAACCCGGGGCTGCTGCTGCAGGCAGGCAGAGATGGGCAGCAATCCCTGGGTTTGGATTTATTGTCTATGTTATAGTTTATTCTTCTTAGAGTGGCTGTCATTTTAAATTCTTGTAATTCTGGAATTAAGTATTAGATTGTAATTGCAGAATTATTTTGGGAAGTTATTATTTGGTGTCATTCCTGCAATTGTAGGATCATCTAATTCTAGCAACTGTACAGTTATTTTAATTTTCTTGCAGTTCTGCAATGATTTTCTTGTATTCGTGCAATCATAAAATGAAATTTTCATTCTTGCAATCCTAGAATTACATTAGCATACATTATTCTTGCCAAATTCAGAATGTTATTCTCGCAAATCTAGGATGCATTTGTATTCTTGCAAATCTAGTATTATTTTTCTTATTTTATTGTTGCAATCCTGAGATTATTATTTATATTATCTTTCAAATCCAGAATAAAATTCTTTGGGCAGTTACAGAATTGATGTCTCTTATTCTTGCAGTCTTAAATTAATTTCTGATTCTTGCCATTCTCAAATGAATTTCTGCTATTTGCAACTCTAGAATGATTTCTTCTTTCAATCCTGGAACGCCTTTGCCTTATTCCTGCAATCCCGGACTCATTTTTTCTTACTACTCCAGGCGAATTTTCTTATTTTCTTGCAAATCCAGAATTATTTTATCATAGTTTACTCTTGCACACCTAGGATGGTTTCCTCACAACCCCAAAGCGATTTCACCTTACATTCCCCGAAGCCCTTTATCATTTTTCTCCTGCCACCCCACTTACTCCCTTGCAATTCACAATTTCACTTTATTTTCCCCAAATCCACGACGACTTTCTCCTGCCACCAGGACGCTTCCCTCACCCCCGGGGCTCTATTCCACATCCCCTCCCCAACTCCCTTTCACACCCCGTCCCCTTTACCTAATTACCAACCCTCTCTAATTACCGCTAATTAACCACAAATCACCCCGCCGAACCCCCCGCCCCCCTCCCGCCCTGAGGTGATGGCGGACCAGCGCTTAAGCCCCGCCCACCCCCCTCAGCCACCCCGCCCCTGACAGGCGGAAGCGCCTTTGAGTGACACCCCCTTCCACCAATAGAAACGCGGCGTGCCCCTCCGCGCCGCCCTATGGCGTGCGGCGACGTGTGCGCGCGGGGCGGCGGCGGCGGCGGCGGCGGCGGGAGGAGGGCGGGCGGGAGGGAGGGGATCGGCGGCCGCCGCCGCCGGGTGAAGGATGCGGCTGCGGATCTACAAGCGGAAAGTGTTGCTGTTAGCGCTGGGGCTGGCGGTGTGCGCCCTGGCCTTGTGGGGAACCGGCGGCGGAAGCAGCGGGAGGAGGAGACAGCAACAGCAGCAGCAGCAGCAGCAGCAGCGGGGCGGTACCGGTAGCACCGGGGAAGCGTCTCGGGTGAGCGATCCGCCGCCTCCGCCTCGCCGCTCGGTTGTGAACGCTTCGGTGGTGTCAGCCGCGCCGCTGGAGTTAACGGAGAACGGGACGTTGAGTTACCGCTCGCTGGTTTACCGGCTGAACTTTGACCAGCCGCTGCGGAACGCCGCCCGCTTCCCGCTCCGCTCCGCCCCCGACGTGGTGCTGGTGGTGCAGGTGCACGACCGGACCGAGCACCTGAGGCTGCTGCTGGAGTCCCTGCGGCGGGCGGCGGGAGTGGAGAACGTCCTGCTGGTCCTCAGCCACGACCTGTGGGCCGAGGAGCTGAACCGGCTGGCGGCACGCGTGGATTTCTGCCCCGTCCTCCAGGTGTTCTTCCCTTTCAGCATCCAGCTCTACCCACGCGAGTTCCCCGGCCACGACCCCCGCGACTGCCCCCGCGACGTGGGCAAAGCGGCCGCGCTGCGCCTGGGCTGCATCAACGCGGAATATCCCGACTCCTTCGGGCATTACCGCGAAGCTCGCTTCTCCCAGACCAAACACCACTGGTGGTGGAAGCTCCATTTCGTCTGGGAGAGGGTGCGGGCGCTGCGGGACCACGCGGGACCCGTCCTCTTCCTGGAGGAGGATCACTACCTGGCGCCTGACTTCTACCACGTCCTCAAAAAGCTTTGGGCCCTGCGGGAACGGGAGTGCCCCGAGTGCCAAATCCTCTCCCTGGGCACCTACAGCCCCGTCCGCGGTGGCTTCGCCGGCAGAGCCGACAAAGTGGAGCTGAAAACCTGGAAATCCACGGAGCACAACATGGGCATGGCCTTCGGCAGGGACACCTACCAGCAGCTCATCGAGTGCACGGACGCCTTCTGCACCTACGATGACTACAACTGGGACTGGACTCTGCAGCACTTGACTGTCTCTTGTCTTCCAAAGTTCTGGAAAGTGCTGGTTCCCGAAATCCCCCGGATTTTTCACACGGGGGACTGTGGCATGCACCACAAGAAATCCTGCAGACCGTCCACCCAGAGTGCCAAAATCGACTCTCTCTTGAACAGCAACCAACAGTACCTGTTTCCCGAAATGATGAGTGTCAGTAAAAGGTACTCCATGGCACCCCTGTCCCCTCACGTCAAAAACGGAGGGTGGGGAGACATCAGGGACCACGAACTCTGTAAAAGTTACCGCCGACTCCAGTGAGGAGCCTTCTCACAGCCTGGGGCTTTTTTTGAGTTGTTCCATACTGTCTTTTACAGGCACAGACGTGTATTAAAAAAAAAAAAAAAAAAGCATTTATGAGTTGGTTTCTGCTTTAATATGAATAAACACTCATGTACAAGGTGTCCCAAAATAGTAATCTTTCATGTTGGGCAACCACGGGCTGGAAAATGGGTCACACCAAGCAGCCCCCAAGTAAAAAGTAACTATTGCTGTGGTTGCTGGGAGGAGAAAACTTGTATTTAATGGAATCTTTTCTGGTGTGGGGTTGTGGTGCCCTTGGTGTTGTGTTGGGGGGAACCGAACCCTCCCCAGCCCTCCCAGTACCTGGGCTCATCTCATGCCTGACACCTGCATCCCGGTTTTGGTTGCTCTGTGTTGATGAATATATGAAGGAGTTAAAAAAAAAGTAATAATTCATTGTTTTTACTACCATGTAGATAAATATGTTTGGGTTTTTTTTTTAGTTCTGCCAAAATAAAATTCAGTTGTTTTGTAATACCGTAGTTGTTGTTCATTTTCACCAAAAAAAAAAAAAAAAAGTAATTTAGAGAGTCAGGACCAGGGGATGGTGGGGGTGTCTATTCCAAAGAGCTGAGCACATGCCACCACCCCTTCTAAGAGGGTGCTTTTAACTTCGTTACATTTTTAATGATCCTCACTAATTGAGAGCAACAAACATGTGGTGTGACACCTCTTTTGTTTGGCTCCAAAAAAAAAAAAAAAAAAAAAAAGTTCACTTTCAAATTAGTCAACTGTGTAAAGCAGCCACTGAAAAATAGTGCTGTGTAATGGAAAGATGCTGGAGTGGAGCTAAAGGCACAAAGGGAACAGAGCCCTTCGGTACCACCAAGTGTTTCCTCCTTGATGTAAGTCTGAAGTAGGGCTGCTCTCATGGCACTGCTCTGGAACACACCACCAGCAGCTTTTTGCAGAACAGAGAATTATGTTGGAGAAAGAAAACGCTAAGGTGGTGGAGAGGTGATATCTAGAGGTAGATTTTATATGGCGAGAGGTTGTGAGGGGGGGGAAAGGGGTTTGTTTGGTTTTGTTTAATTAGAGAAAATGTGGCTGATGCTATTAGGCTGCAGCAGCTGATAGGAATGGAAGGGCCTGGAGGCAGGCTTTCCTCTCACCATTTGCTACCTACTTTATGGGTTGGGAGTAGATCAGTTAAATGTTCATTTGAGAGGGAGCCAAGTCCTGTGAAACACTCCAAGCAGAATGTTTATTTTGACCATGAGAAGATGCTGCTTTGCTTTTTTTTTTTTTTTTCTTCGCAGGGGCAACGTCACTGCCATGATTTTGTACCAGCTCTGGAATTTGCTCCATTTTCAGAGTTTCACAAAGTCCAAGCAGATGCTGAAAAGGCCTCTGTCCTCTGCTACCTCCACGAGGAGCTGATCAAGGTTTACCTTAACCCCACAAACCACTTACCCTCCTCAGTTGGGTGAGTGCTGTGCTGGCATGGAGGGCTGGGCAGATGATTTTAGCAGCTGTGGCTTCCTCCAGACTTACAAAAGTAAAGCTTATGCTGCAAGCACCCGCACTGAATATACAAAATGTAAGAGTAATTCCAGAGCAGCTGCAAAGCCAATAAAATTCAACTTTCTTCTAAAGCACATTCGTCTTGTACAACTCAAAAGAAATAACAGAAGTTATTTCCAAAGCAGTGAGAAAGGGAACTGAAAGTTTATTATTAAGTTCTTTTGGTTATCTTTCGCCCTGGAGGGAGATGAAGCAGCAAACAGCACGCTGAAGCTCATGGGGAACTGTTTTTGAGAAGTAAAAGTGAATCCATTTTACAAATTGTAAATACTATAAAGCAGGCATAAAATGAGAGGATTTTGGGTTGGTTTGGGTTTTATTGTGCAATTGAATTTGTTTGGTTGAGAGACTGGGGCATGTTTGGATGCTGTGTTGAGAACATGAACATATGAAGCTGGAATACATGGTATCAATGTTTATTATTTCTAGGAGACTAATTAGAACTTCGCTGTATAATTAGAAATTTCATTTGATTGCTAAAAATCAGTGCAAGTCTAATCCTGCAGTTATCTGAAAATGAAAGGTTTGGAAAAATGATGAATACTGCTCATTTCAAGGTGGACCAAACACCGCAATCCCTGAGGGGGCCATTAGATAAAGGATATCTACAAATACTCCCTGTAATGTGGCAAGGGACAAAGACAGTTATGTAAACAATACAGATACATTTCCTTCCACCAGCTCAGATTCACTTTTCTCTGCACCTTTCTTGTAAGTAAAACTATTTTAGAGATTAGTAAAACTCTGCCCTATCAACTTAAAAAATTATTAACAACAGAAGCGTTCCACGCTGACAGGTAAACACAACAGCTTCAGCAGGAACCTGCCTTCTCCTCCTAGCCCTCAAGTCCTAAACCAACATGTGGAAGTCACAGTAAACACGGAACAACAGAAGGAAATCCTAAAACAATTAACCTAATCCAATTCATACAGCAAAGAACTCTGAAAGGCGAGGGGACAGCGCGTGACGTGATCCCGGACCATCCGCACGCTCCCGTCCTGAGCATCCACTTCCCTCAGGACTGGGGAGGAGGACCTGGGCTGGGTCCCCTCTGCCCACCCTGCAGTGGGACTGTCCCCTCCCGCTGTCCCCTGTCCCCCCAGCAGAAGGCCACCTGGTTTTTCAGAGTCCTCAGCCACGGCCCCTTCGCCTCCAGCACTTTCTAAATCTGGTTCCTTTTTCCTCGATTCGCCGGGAACTGCTGAGCTGGTGTCAGAAGGTCCGTGCTGCAAACAATGGTGTGAACTACAACCTACTTTTCCTATTGTTTCAGCTGCTGCAAAAGATGGGGAAGTTTTGTTGGTTTCTGTAGGGTGTTCTTCGACTGTGCCAGCTGCAGTACAGTTTGGTTCTGCCTCTGTTTGGGGGCAGTCACCGTTTGGCTCCTCAGGGAGATCTTCTCTTGAGCTGCTGAGCCTCTCCTCCTTCCCACCACCTTCAGAATGGACTCCTTCCTGTGGCTGGTGAGAAATTAAATGAGTTGTTTTAGAGGTGAACCAGACTGGACACACAAAACCCATGTAAAGACAGGCCAAGGCACCTGTTCCTCCAGCCCTGGTGCTGTCCAAAGAGCAGTTACCCAATGCCACCTCCAGCTATTGGCTGCTTTGGAGTTATAGAATTGTTTTGGTTTGAAAAGACCTTTAATATCATCCAGTCCAACCATTAACCCAGCACTGCCAAGGCCACCACTAAACCATGTCCCTCAGCAAGGGAGAAATGAACCCAAATCTTTGTGTTTCTCCAAGTTAGGGAATGAGCAGAAACGGAGTTGGTGACTCTACCCTATGAGTTGGCAGACAGCTGTCCAGGAGCAGCTGGATTTGTGAGGTGGTGCCTCCCTGAGCCCAAAGCCACTGCTCACTTCAACAAGAACCAAAAGAAATACCATGAAGTCAAGGTCAGGTTGCACAAGGCTCTGAGCAAACTGCTCACTGCAGGGGGGTTGGATTAAATGGCCTTTAAAAGTCCCTTCCAACCCAAAAGTCCAGTCAAAGTCCTCAGCAGTGGATGATTCTCCAATGTCAAAGTGTGATTTAAGGTATCTTAGCTTCCCTTTCTCAGGTGCCAAAACACACACAACCACTCTCTGACAATTTGAATTTTAAATCTGTGTGTACAATCCACACTAGCTGCAGAAGTTAAGCCCCTGAAGTAATGTTGGAGCCACTACCTTTAGGGTAAAGTCCTTGGTCCTTCAGCTTCATTCCAGAGGTCACATACCTCATCTCAAGGTGCTTTCTACACGTTAACTATATCTGTAGTCTCCAGCTCATGGCCAGAGAGGTAATCTGATTCTACCTGCATATTATCTTTAAGAAAAGTTTGAAGTGAATTTCTGATACAGTGTCCACCAAGAAATCCCAGTCAATTCAGGGGTTTCACCTCACATTTTCCTCTTTACAGAATTAACATTTTTTCTTCATCTACCCATCTCCTATTGTGCAAAGTGAGGTTATTTTAATGCTGTGGCAGCCTTCAGATACCTTGCATCCTCTGCAGAAACAGGGTAACTGAGGAGGAAAGGTATCCTGAGCCACAGGATGAGGCCTTAAACATCACAAGCAGTGAATGCTTAAGATGAGCAGTCCCATGTTTAATAATTTACACAATAGGTAACCACTAAGCATTCAAACACTTGGACCAAATAGTGAGACTCAATCCTTTACAGACAGAATTCTTAAGGTTTTCTCTGCCTGTAGGACATGGCAGAGGGAGTGGAGCAGCAGCTGTGACTCTGTCCATCTGAAGAAGCCCTTTCTGCTTCCCCTCTCCCAGCAGGCAGGTTCTCAGGTTCTTTGCCTCTCTGCTCCCTCCTGACCACAGATCCCTCCAGGTAAGTTCACTTCTGGCTACCAGACGCCTGGAAAGGTGTCCATGCAAAAGACAGCATGCTTTAACCAACAGGCCCAAACTCCAGTGTTTGAAGGATGTGCATTATTCACTACTTTATTTCCATTTTAAGAACATTCTGGGTTTTATTCTGATGAGATCTGCCATGATTTGTTTACAGCAAGCTGTCATCAGCTCTGTCCTGGAAGCACTTGGGGTTACATTAAATGACACAAACATGGACCTGTGTTTCTAAAAACTGACATTTATACTCACAAATACACCCTGCTCCAGGGTTGTTTTCTCTTCTGTGTTAAGACAAAACAGGAACAAATCTGTTTTAGTCAGATTTGATCCAATCTTGATGAAGTACATAAATCAGTCAGCAATTGGTACTACTGCTAGTGAAATCCTTACCTCCAACCTGATTTGAATTCTGTCCTCAGTAACATCAAGCACTTCAATTAATGGCTGACTTTCCAGTGCTGATTGGGAGCAAACAGAAGGGCATAAAACAGTGTCTAGAAATCCATCAACGTTTTCTTCGCTGACAAATAATCTTTCCTAAAGAAAAGAAAAGAAAGAGTAGGTTATGTTCATTTTGAACTATATTTCAGCAGTGTTGGAGCAAGAAACTCCCTCCAAACAAAGGCAGCACATGGATTCACACCACACATTTCTCAGGTCTCAGTGGAGAAATTTCAAGTCTGACATTCTGAAGCATCAAGGTGAGATGAAGACCAGGGTCAGCCCATTTCAATTTAACGTATAGATCTGCATCATACACAAAGATAAAAGAAACTTAAGTTTTCTCTAAGTCAGTTTGTGACTAATACAGAAATTTAGACTCCCTGTGAGGGATAATTTACACCAATGTTGTTCCACTGTCCTCACCTGCCTCAGCATCAGGATGGTGCTGGGCTTCTATGGGTTTCTTTCAGTGTCCCCCTTTAGGAAATGTGCAAACACCTCCTTGGATTCTGCCTGCAAGATCTTTGAACCCTCAGGCTTCAAGATGAGACCTTCTAAAGCAAAGGTTGTGAAAGATGCAAGACAACACCCATTCCACACCCACCCATGGAGCCCCCACAGGTCCCCCCTGAGGCAAACTCCAACCCAGCTGGAAGAAAGGGAGAGGAACCCAGGTTAAAGATGATGTCCTGGGACGTGTTTTGAGGCTGTTAATACACAGGTCACCAGCCATCTGAAACATGTTGCTACAGGTTTAAAGATTTTAATCTGTTACAGGTAATTAAAGGGCCTAAAATATATCCTGGAGGGGCTGTTTCATAAGAGCTGCAGAGCTTTCCCTGTCCTTGTGTTCTTCTTCAAACATCTGCTCTAGGCCACGGTTAAGGACAGACATTGGCACAAAAAACATGGTCTAACCTTGAGGTCCACTCTTATGGTCTGTGAATTATCTTTTCCCTTTAACAATAAACTGTTCAATTGGAAATAGCAGGGAAGAGCTGCAAACCTTCTGCTTTTAAGTCCTGCTTCTGGAATTTCTTAGTCCAGTTCTACCCTCTTGTCGACCCAGTGGAAGGTGAATTTAATTATCACTGACATCTTGCAGATTGAGAAGCAAAAAGGCAATTCTGCACATTTTTGGCCCCCTGTGGATGCAGCCTTATGCAGGGCCAGCTGCTGTGCTGCGATCAAGGTACAAAATTTTACTCTCATCTGAAAAAAAAAAAATTCTGTATGGCAAAAATAAATCACAATATGGAAAGTCATAGCATCCCTATTGCTTGTTTTCAAAACCAGAGGCCTGGATTCATTTTTCCATCCAGAAAGATTACAGTCCAGGCAAACATCCAACATCATATGCTGAGAGTTTGTGGAAAGAATAAACTACAGCAGGGCTGCCCCGACAGAAAACCCTCTATTAACATCCCTACTTCTTGCATTTTTGTATACAAAGCCTAAAGTACTTATAGTCCCTCGTGCTCCTTTCTTGCCTGCCAGAGAGGGACCCTGCCAGTGCTTTAGGCTTGTAAGAATATTCTGCAGAGCTCAAAAGAAGGTTTCAGAGTAAAGAAAGAAGGCAGAGAGTACAGAGGCAAAATCTGCACATCCGAAATCTCACAAACTCCTGACCTCGATCACCAGCAAGGCCTTGGGAGATAGATTCCCACCTCCACCAGTATCACTTTGCCCACACACAGCAGACAGAACAGCTCAAGTTCCCTTCCGTGGGGTTTTAGGAGCATTTGCATCAAAGCTGGAGACTCAAAGTCTGAGTGAGGATCAAAAAACCCAAGAGACCTGTGTTTGTTAATGGTTTTCCTCCAAAATAACTGCTGCCAGATCTCCACATCTCAACACCCTGCTTGGGAAAAGCCCCACCATGGGGTGTGGGGCTCAGCAATCTTCCTTCAGTTCTGTCTCCTGGACTACTGTGGCTGTGAGCAAATCTCTTTGCCTCCATTTTTCCTATAAAAAACAAAAATGAGGAAAACAATCTTTTTTTTTTTTTTTTTTCCCCTCTGAACCTTCATTTGTTTTGCCCAGTGAAACCAAAAGCCTTTTGTGGAAGGACTCCATCTGTGCTCTTCGCAAAGTTGGTGCCTGACCTTGGTCCTGAGCGGTGTTAACAATAAAAAAGAAATCCCAGGTGCAGAAGTCAGGTGAGGAGATGCTTGAAAAGCCAAGAGGTCATGAAAAGTTCTCTGTGTAGGTATAAATATTGCAAATCACATCCCTAGATCTCTTGGTCTGAAGTGACTTTAACCACAGGATGACTTGCAGATGCTGCAGAGCCAGTGTCTGCACCGGGGTGGAACTCCTGTGGGGACTTCCCCACAAAACACCCCACAAATCCCAGGAACAACCAAGAAAACCAGGAGGACCCTTAGGAGAGAAGGTGATGCTGAGAGAGCTCCATATGAACTGGCTGCAAGGCCAAAGGGGGAAGCACCAGTGGTGCTCTGGAGCCACGGCCACGAGAAGAGAGCAATGGCCACTGACCCACAGCATGAGCACAACAAAGCCAATAAATCCTTCTGAAGTTTGCTTTTGTCCTGATGAAAACCAAAAGAATGTATTTTCTTCAGAAAAAATACTATTAACAAAGGAAAACTGAATGGAAGGTCTAGTGATGAGTACTTTACACTAGAACAAAACGTAACTGCTTGTGATGGGGTTCCTCCAATTTTGACTAATTACTATAAACCAATTTTTCTGGTTTTCATACCAGCTCGACACCATATTCCCAGGCCACTACACTTACATTTCAAGTGAGTATTTTCAATTTGATCACAGCACTACCCATTGCCCTGCCATAAATCACAGCACCTTGTGCTGCACGCACCCACCGTGCAGTTTGTTATCAATATAATGATTATCATTAGCCTGCTCAGCCAGCCAGCAGCTGTAATTCAGACTTTGCATTCCCCCTGAGTATACACTCAGGCATTTATATTGCTGCAGATGTTATCAAAGCACAGACCTTGGAAAAAAATGATTCAAGAACTTATTTTGAAGCCTATTTGCACTGGCTTGGAAGAGCAGCAGAGAACAACCATCTGCAGATGATTTCAATGACCCTGTAAAATAATTCTTCAGTTTAAACAGTTTATTTGCTGATATTTATGATCCTCTCTTAGCAACTTTGAATTAAGTCTGGCTTTCCCTGCACATGCTGTCAGCTGCTGTAAACTGAGATCAAACTAACATAAATGTTTAGCAGGAATGTCTTTGTTTTTTAAAACACTTCAGCATTCAAACCCCTCCTGGTATAGCCCAGCACTGACAGCACACAAGGGCTGCAATACAGCCCAAAGCTGGTCCCCCCATGCCTGCCCTTAGAGCTCCAACAGTTTGTTCTGATTTACTTTTATCCAAACTCCTCCCCAGTTACCATCCAGAGTTACCTCCCAGGAGGGCTGCAAAAGTTTTAAAAAGCGAGACAGATTTCAGGTTTCAATTATTTGCACTTCTTCTGTAATGAGAAGCTGATGCCAACATGAAAAGGGACTTGGACCTTGGGATTTTTGTAGGGTCCCACTGCAAACCAGCTCGACTTCAGAATTTGAAGCTCAAAGTTTTGGTGAATGAAAATATCTGTGCTGGGGACGAAAACTTATAGAAGCTACTCATGACTTGCAAAGATTAAGCAACTCAAAAGAAGCTTTGAAGAGCTGAATCAGTAGGTTAATATTGTTTCCTGACATAACTGTTTTGTGGAAGTACATAATTCCCACAATGCATCTACCAATTAAAGGCTATTCAGAAATCAGTTTGTTTTGTAGCAGAAGCAAACTAATTATGTTTCCTAATGTAGTTTGGGAAAACAGATTACTTTGAAAAACAAATCAAATAATAAGTTTGTTCTGTTCTCTTCTTCAAATAAACTTGCCAAGAGTCCTGAAATGCTGAGCACACAATTAATTGAAGCAAACCCAAACTCCTGTAGGATTAAGCACAATCTCAGTGCTGGCAGCAATGTTTTCTTTTCCAGGGAATATGGGGCTTCTCAGCAGCTCCATGCCAGGAGTGTGGCTGGAGAAGATGGGATCTACCTGGGCACAAGAGATCTGAGAGCAGCAACATGACAAACACCGTGTTCAGGGGGATAATGAGAGGACTAATTACTGACAGCTCCTTTGCTGTAAAGACAACTAAAAATAATGTTCCATGGATTGGTTTTGGGTTTTTTTGGTTTTTTTATATATAAACAGGTCACAGTAGGTATTTGCCTTGGAGGAGCTGCCCCACAACATTCCTGTTGCCAAAGCAGAATCCAGGGCTGAGCAAGCCCCAAGTGACAGTAGGTGTCTGCAGAGGGCACAGGGCTTTGGTGGCATTCCCCACCCGCTTTCTGCAGGAAAAAAAAAAAAACAACAAAACACCAAAAGCTTCAAAAGATCTCTGTGACAAGATCTTTTACACCCAGCAACACACCCATCTAAACCATTCTCCATGAAGGCATCAACTTGGCCACAGAAGTTAAACAAAGCTTTTGGATCGCTGTGTTGTTCCCTCTTGGATACCTCGAGTGTTCCCCGGCACAACTCCTGCTTAGCTCAAACCATGAGCTCATCAGGAATGCTTAGTATAATATTTTTCATACAGTAAATGTTAAAAAAAACATCATCTCAACGCATAGTAAAGCAAAGGAAACATTGCTCCCTGCTGTTGTCTGGAGCCCCATGGGGGTTTACACGAGTTAAATCTTAACATTCGCCAGAACAGAATATGGGTTTTTATTACAAAAGGGATGGGCTGACTGCAGCAATTCCCTTCCTGGCAAGGGGGACCCCAGGGGGGAAGCACGGCCACATCCTCTGAGCAAACTCATTTCAGGAAGGGTGTGGATCAGCATAAAAGGGAATTCTTACTTCACCCGATCTTTTTCTCATCACATGAAAATGAGCACACTGGACCCAAAAACTGCAGGCAAAATTAATTATCTACCAACTGAGTTTCACATGTTAGTATAACAGAGCTTCCAAGTCTCAGCAGTTCAGATACACCCACCAGAAAACTGCTTTGTATTTCTGTTAAGAACTGAGCATTTAACCCCAGGAGACCAAGCATGAAAAGACAGTGCTTTAGGAAGGCACGAGTTCAGTAATTGCCCAGCTCCAGCTCTGCTGTAAACCAGGACATTCTGGGACACGTTGTTCTCAGAAACCTTGCCTGGCAGGCTTACAAATTTTATTAATGGTTATTTAACTCTTAACCACTCTTTTTTTCATCATTTACTCCCTAGGCATTGTTGTCTTAAAACGAAGGGGAACTCTCTAATGGAGGAGTTTCCTAGGCTTGAGCTCCCAGGGTTTAAACAAATGGAAGCAAGAGATGTTGCAGGGATTAGTGGATGAACTGTGATTGAAAATAATGGAAGGAGCACAGCCCAGAGCAGGCAGATTCTGGCAGTGGGAAAGCCAAGCAACTTTCTCAGGTCATGAATCTCTATTTCCTTGGGAAACCAGGGCCTGGAGAAAGCCCTGGAGAAAGCTTGAGTCTGCGTGGTCCCTGCTACAGTGACTGAGCACAAGGCCAGTGACAAACCCCAGATTTTAAACCCCTGAAATATGTGACCCTGGTCCACAAAGTGCAAAGTCACCTCATCTTTGTTTCTATAGGATTTCTGCTCACCGTGACAAGTGTGTGGACATCGTGGCTTAGTCAAGGAGCAAAACTATTCAGAGAGAAAGAAAAGCAAAGGCTGCAAGCACTGATAAGAAGTTCTGGCTCATTGCCAGCAGAGCTGACTATCTATCTACAGGAAAGCTGTAAAATCAAAGCAACATCAAGAGCTATCAAATGAAGAAATACTTGCAATGACACAGTTAAAGTCCAGGGAGGACTACTGCACTGTAAAGACTTGCTGAAAATAAGCACTTGCTGGGGTGGGAATTCAGGCTGCTCAGCATCTATGGAAACTGAGCTCTAAATATATCATCTTTCAGCACAGGGATTCAAATGGATCCGACTACAAAAAGAACACTAGTCCTTGAAATTCTGTTTCAAGAATGGCATCCTAAGGACAAGCTCAACTCATTCTTCTACCAGTATCTGCATCAGACCAATTTCCAAGAAGAAAAGAAGGCAGTGAGATAACAGGAGCAGGATAGGGCCGGGCAGGGCTGTGCAATTCCCAGCACCCTTGATCAGGGCAGAGGAGTGCAGGCAATCAGGAGTCAGGAGATGCCAGCTCAGGGACCAGCCTGCTGGAGAGGTGCACTCTCCTCCTGCACTGCACAATTATCCTTAGGTGTTATCCTGGCTGTTGGGAGAGTTCCCAGGAGCCAATTCCCCAGGCAGCCCTACAGGGAACCCCACCAGCCAGCACCTGGCTGGGCAGAGTCCTCAAGTCACTGTCTCAAGGCTGCTCCCCAAAACAAGACAGAAATCCTTGGTCTGCAGCAAGGAGCAACTTCCCAGAAGACAGGGGAATAGGTATTTCTGACCTGTAAAAAAAAATAAAAAAAAAACCCACTGATCTCTTCTTTCATGATGGGAGATTAGGGATGCAGAATGGGAGGTGCAGGATAAAACCCCTGCTCAGCGAGGCCACTGAAAGCTCCCTGAGGTTATAAAACAGAGCCCTGCTGCTGTCTGTCCTCCTCAAACACTCTCCTGAGTGATGCAGCTCCTTGCAGACCTCAATGCAACAGCCATAGCTCAGATTTATAGAGATTCAAAGCAGAAAAATAAAAGACGTGACAGCAAAGTGAAGAAAAAAAGTGAAAAAAGCAGAAGAGAAGCTGCCACAAGAAAATAGTCAATGCATAGAAGACAGCATCTAAGAGCAGCTCTAATTAAATATTAATTTTTCTCACTTCACTCTTGAGTGAATGCAGCTATCAGCACTGACACAGGCACTTTTGGGAAATACCAGTTAAAAAAAAAAAAAGAAGCAAACAGAAGAAATTAATTCAGACTATTTCAATTGCTTCAATTTGCAGGCCAGTGTCCAAAAGAACCCTAGGAAAAAAAAAAAAAAAAATCAATCTTTTTCAGCCTGCTACATGAATGAATGGCTGGGAGGCCTATGACTAATGCCAAATCTTGTCTTCCTACTACTCCACCCAGAACATTTTGCAATATATATATATAAAAAATTTTTGAATATGCTGAATTTATTAACTTACAAAAACATAATATTGACCCAACTCCCACCACTGCATGCCCTTTTAACAACTTTCAATCAAAAGATGTTCCCCCAATTGTAATAATGAATGCAAGGAGCAAACACTTGAAATAATTACACCAAGTTCCAAGCATGCAGATCTGCCCATCAGGCACAGTACTAAAGAGATACTGCAGCAAAACTTCCTTTTCACAAACAGAATTTTCTGCTATATCCCCTCCCATAGTGACAGAAAACTGTTGTTCTACCTTAAAACCTGTATTTTGGCCTGCACACCATGAAACAAAAAAGGCACAGTCACACACCACAGAAATGATGAAAAATCATCAGAGTATCTGAAAAAGTGGATAAAATGCTTGTGGTTCCTAGCCCATGCCTTCTGCACCTATATAGAAAAGGGGCTGTAGTTTGCACAATGTTCTGCAGGCTGCAGGATTTTTTTAATTGCGGGGATGGAGCAATTAAGATACTCCAAGCCACCATCCCATCCCAGTGGGTCTGCTTGGAGCCTGCCAGTTTTCTGGACTTGCACTCCATGGTACATGATCCAACTGGCAAAGGATTTGGCTGTTCTAAATGAACAACAAACTGCAAACCCCACGGCTGGAAGGTTACCCAGGGGTTGTGCAGCCTTAATCCCTGCTCCTGACAAGTTGTTTGGCCTTATGAAGCTGTCCACAAAATTTGTGTGAGTGCTTCCTGGCAGTAAGGATGCTGAGCATCCCTTTGTGGAGCACTGATGGTTCTCAGGTGTCCCACCAGCTTCCTGCCACAGGGACATCCTGCCTAACAACCCACAGAATAACAAAACATCTCATCTAGCATCATATTCAGACTGGGGAGAGGATGAGGAACCAGCCCAGCAAAATGGCCACCAAGAGCAGCTCACAGCTTGCTCTGTTACCCAGGCTGAACTCATGGGTGTTTCAGCAGTGAACAGGACTTCTGTCCCCAAACACGGACACAGGCCACTCACACATCTGCATTTCATGATGCTGTGTGATGTGTGGTGTATTATAAACACCTCCTCCTCATGAACAGGCTGCATGAGCCATTCACATGGCTTTAAAGGCTAATGCTAAGGTCATGGGGCAGGCTGGTTTTACACAGCATCAAAATTTCCCATCCAAAAAAAAGTCACCAAGGGAGGCCAAAGTCATTTCATTTTCAAAGCTGGAAGGTGACAGCTCTGTGCCACAACTGGTACAAGACCAGCACTCATTAGGTTGTTCCACTACCACGTAGCAACAGTTCTCTGAGGGAAACAGCTTCCATCACCACCATCTTCTTCCCCTAACACCTCCCTGAGAGCATCCCTCAGCAGAGAATCCCAAGAGAAGCCACCCAGAGCAGCAGAGAGGTGTTCCAGGGACATGGATGGGGCTTGGAGCAACCTGGGCTGGTGGGAGGTGTCCCTGCCCATGGCAGGGGGGTTGGGAATGGAGGAGCTTTATGGTCCCTTCCATCCCAAACCCGGCTGGGATTCTGCGATTCGTTACCTGCAGACTGGAGGCGTCAATACCGAAGTGAAATTTCTCCCAGAGCCCGGAGCTGCCGGGGGCTTTGGCGAGCCCGATGGCAGCGTTGTGGGCAGTGACACTCACGCAGGTCTCGGGGGACATCAGCCTGTTGGCCTGAGGGAACTGTAAGAAGAGGGCATAGGTGCCGGTGTCAGTGGCGAAGCGGAGGCTGTAGTGGTTCGTGCCCACCTCCCCGCTGAGGCTCTGGGGCTGGATGCCGGCCAGGGGCAGGAGCAGGCTGAGGGAAGCCATGTCCTGCCGGCACTGGAAGGGCGGGCACACGGCGGGCTCGGGGCTGCCGCAGCCCCGGGGAGGAGCCATACCGCCGGGGCTGCTCTCGGGAGGGCACGGAGGGGCGGCCCCGGCGGGCTCGGGGCTGAGGGGAGCGGTGCCGGAGCTCGGGGGTGTCCGCTCGGCGGGGACAGCGGGGCCCGGGGGAGGAGCGGCCCCGCCGCCCGTCTCAGCCACCGGCGGTTCCTCCGGTGCCTTCCCGGCGGGCTCGGCCTCCTCCATCCGCTCCCCACCCGGGTCCGGCGGTTCGGGGGGTTCGGGCGGCGGCACCACGGGCAGCGTAACCACGAGTTGCCGCTGGGCCTTGTTGAAAGCCGCCCGCCCGCTGCTCTCCTCCACGTTGTAGGGGAGGCGGAGACGCAGGCGGTAGGCGGGACGCTGCGAGTCCAAACGCAGCTCCCGGCCGCGGATCTCCAGCTCGGCCTGGGCGGCGGAGTTCAGCAGCGGCAGCTCCACCGTCACCACCAGCTCCCGCGGCACCCGGCTGGGGGCTGAGTCGCGGCTCTGCCGGTAGTCCTGCAGCTCCACGTAGTAGCGGTGCCGGATGCTCCAGCGCGGCGTGGTGGGGCCGGCGGGACGGGGTGCGGGGGCTGCGGGCGGCGGCGGCGGCGTTGGAGCGGCGGGAGGGAAGGGGAAGGGCGGCAGCGGGGAGTCGTCGGGAGGCTGCGGGGCACCGCCGGGCAGCGGGGTGCGGATGACGGAGGCCTGCGGGACGCCCTTGTACTTGGCACCGCGGAGGACGGTGGCGTTGGAGCGGTCGAGCTGCACGGCGCAATGGCGCTCCACGGCCTCCAGCGCCGTATCGCTGAGCAGGCGGCGGAAGCGGGGGCTGCGGGCGGCCAGGCGGAGGGCGGCCGGGTGGAAAACCACGTCGTAAACCAGGAGGCGGCGGCCACCGCGGCTCAGCTCTTCGCGGCCCTTCGGAGCCAGGCTGTAAGGCAGGGTCCAGCGGTGGCCCCCGGTCTCGGCGTGGGCCTGGGGCATCCCGACCGCCGGGTTGCTGCAGATGTTGAGGTAGCAGCGGCGGGAGCCTGCCTGGCTGGTGCGCAGCACGTAGCCCGCCGTGGGGTGCACGAAGCGCACCTCCATGCCGCGCTCCCGCTCCAGGGCCGCCACCTCCTCCTCGTACAGCCGCCGCTGCTCCGGGTCGTTCAGCTCCGCCAGGTATTCGGCGAATAGCGCCCGGAACTGTTCGTCGCGGAAGGCTCGTTGGAGCCGTTCCACCTCCTCGGAGCTGAGCTCCAGATCCTCTATCAGCCCCCGGCTCGCCATGGCTATGGCTATGGCACCGACACCGGCCCCGGCTGCAGTGGTTGCTGTGGAGACACCAAACAAAATGGCGCCCGGAGTCTCCACCTTGGCCGTTGCTATGGTGATAGTAAACAAGATGGCGGCGCCGGACTCTTCCGGCCCGTTGCTATGGAGACGCCAAACAAGATGTCGGGCCTTCCGTTAGTGCTCTTCCTCAGACTCGATTCCGCTCCACTTCCGAGCCCTTCATCCCGGCCTCGCAGAGCTTTCCCCTTTCTCCTTTCCCCTCGGGCTTTGTGCTGGATCTCAGCCCTCACCCCTGGTCTCTCACAAGGGTGTTTCTCCACCATCTCCTCCCTCCCCCCCCCCCCATTCCTCATCTCTAAGGTGCCACTGCCTTGTCCGCAGGTCAGGGAGCCCCCTCAGAAGGGCAGTCCCTCCTGAGGTTTGGGTTTAACCCCTCAGCAGATCAGCTCCCACCTCTTTCTACCCAGCTCCCACCCACACCCTGGTGGCCCCTCCAAATCATCTTCCTCTCTGCCCCTGAGCCAGCATGGCAGGAAAGGGGTTTGTGCTACAACAGCCTGTGCTGAGGTTCCCCCGTCTGTTTTACACCAGATCTGGGCTCCTTGGGGTACCAGGAGTCTGCTCCCCTGCTCTGGATACCCATGAGCAGCTCTTGGCTTCACTTCATCCACAAAGGACCAGGTCCCCATGGCTGCTCTCCACAGGCTGCCAAAACAAGTGCTGATGCAGCACTCAGGGCTGCCAGGCCCTTGACTCTTTCCCACCTTCTGACTGCTCATTCAGAAACATTTCCTCCTCCCTGCCCTCTGCAGAAGTTGCAGAGGACCATGTCCTCGTCCCTCCTCACCCTTGGATTTCTCCTTGTTCTGCCTAACACTATCCACAAACATTACATACTGCTGGGAGTAAATAACACCTCACAAATCTCTAGACCTTTATTGCCCACTTTCCAGTATCTCCTGCAGATAACTATCAGTTCAGCTCTGCCTGGTGAAAGACAAAGTTCTCCCTAGTTTTAACATTTTTTTTTATGGACAGGTATATCCTGTCTG
The DNA here is from genome assembly GCA_023637945.1 of Phaethornis superciliosus. Classification (NCBI taxonomy): domain Eukaryota; kingdom Metazoa; phylum Chordata; class Aves; order Apodiformes; family Trochilidae; genus Phaethornis; species Phaethornis superciliosus. Next base: position 41,149,777 of record JAJQWJ010000006.1, on the reverse strand, counting down.
ATACATGTGCATTTGGTTCTTCCAGCTGCCTTTCCTTGTGCTTCTTTAATCCACTTGGACTCCACATGAGTTATGTAAACAGGCACCAGTATTTTTTCCTGTAAAAGTTTATTTGTATACAAAATACATCATTTGGGGCTTTGGCATTTGTTACAAACAGCATGGAATACATCCTAAAATCAATCCACCTACGAGTGTTACAGCTGGCTCTGCAGAGGCTCACTCCCTTTTCACAGTCTTGCAGAAGTTCAGAGACCCTGAAGCTTGCTGAAAATACCAAACAAAAACTGTATTTAGTTTTTTTAAGAGCTACTTCACATTCAGCCCCTGGGAGTTTGCTGTTTTACACACCTCTGTTAGAGCAAAACAGCTTCTGCCACAAGGCATGAAACTGAACCTGACAAGAGAAGTTTACATTTTCCCACTGCTTTATATCATTATTATTTCAAACTCAAAACAAACTTTCATGACAGTTGCAAGCCTTTTGATCCTTTTTGACAGTTTTTGGTGTTTCAGCTGGCCTTTTTTTCCAGCCACTAGAAGAGCACAGTGGGAATGAGTAAATACAGATGTAAAATGCATGAAATCAAAGCATCAAAGTGGCTTGATGATGACAAAACAAACCAAGAATTATTCCTAAGTGTAATTAACCTATAGAACAGGCATCATCTTCAGAAACAGCTCTCAAATTGGGTCTTAATTGTTGAAAATCATGAGGTATAGTTTATCTTATACTTCTGGCTCACCCTTATCATTGTTATCTGATTTCTGAATTTACTGTTTCAGTTCTAGGCACTTGGATTTCTCACACTAAGTATGAAGCATAGGCCTATGTTAACTGCTAGAACATTGATACTCTGTTTATAGAACTGATTTTCTGCGTTCTTCATGATAATTAAAAGCTAAAAACTAAGAAAATACTTTAAAATGAGAAACTCAATATATTATTTACCTATCTTCAACTGTCTTGTTTGAGGGGTAGAATACCTTGAAGGAAAATCCACTTCTTGGAAACGAACCCTGTAAAGAAAAACGTTTGCATCACAGTTGTGCAGGTAAAATACTGCACAAATAGCAAATGACACACTTCCAGGTGACTCCCCTTCTTATTTTGGTAAAGCATAAGGAAATCTTACAGGGTTTATGCAGAGACAGTCAGTGTTGGTGACAGTGAATGGGTCATATTTGTCTGCAATGACGAGCATGTCTGGCACAGGGTACACCCTCAGGGAGTAGTCGTAGGCCCAGTACACAGGGCTGACATAAAGTGGCAGTGGTGTCAGATGGCTTTGTGACAATATTGTCTTTACAAACTGCAAGAGACAGATAAATAGTTAGCCTGGACTGGTTTTGGACAAGTCAAACTCATTTCTGCAGATGTTAATGCTCTACTAATAAAGAAGCTTTGAACCTGGAAGTGTTTTTTGTGTATCTCACCCCCTCTGATTATTAGTGATTTCTACAGGCAGCTGCTGGTTTGTTTGTTGTGTTGGGGTTTGTTAAATACATAAAATCCTCTCTAAAACCTATTGGCCAACACTTGAAGATGCCAAAACTACTTCATCCATCAGACTCTCCAACAAACCACAGACTCTGATTACCTGTTCCTCCAACCCAGGAAGTACCAACACTGCCATAACTTTTATTTTGTGTTTTTTTTTCCATTCAGGGCTTTTGCTTGCAGCAGTGGTCAATCACAAGCCCCATACTTTTAAACACAGTCTTTTCCCTCAACTGGGAAAATAATTTGATTCCCAAATTATTTTGATTCCCATGGCTGTTCTGGGGTTTTGCCCTGCTCCATACACCATCTGTCCTCTTTATGTTGCTTTTCCATCTTGAAAATTCCCAGCCAGGGTATTTTGGTTCCTGAAACTCTATCCTCAAGCCCCTTGAAAGGTTTTATTATCTCTAATCAACAACATAGCTGCCACTAGGCTCCATTTTCCCCAAAGAGCCAAAATCACTACATCAATTTGGTGGGGGGGGGTCTGCTGGAAGAAAACAATGGACAAAGCATAGGCTTGGTTATTCCACTAACACTGCACAAAGCCTGAAGTCACTAATAATTCGACCTTATGTTAGTAAAATTTCCCTCATTCATCTTTTTACACTGATGGCTAAAGTAAAAAAAGAACAAACTAATGACAGGCACCAAAGGCAGAAAAAAACCTTAAGTATGCAAAAGCAACTGAATGGTTTTTATCTGCAGAAAGCATTGCAATAGTCATTCCACATTTCCTCCACAATTCCTTCCTTTCTAAGCAGGGGAAAGCTGTGTGTGAATGCAGGGAAATGATGGTGTACACAATACAAACCCAGGTATGCAAACCCAAACCAAGAGGCATCAGTGCCCACAGTGGCTTCCCCATGCTCAGAAAGAAACCAAGCACTGTTGTGGAGCAAAGGAGGAAAGAACTGAAAGAAGTTTGAGTCAAACAAAAAAAAAAAGCCCCTATAGGATAAACAGAAACTGTCTCCATCCATCACTGCCATGAGCAGTACTGCCTGGATCATTGTCACTCAGTATCTCAGGAAGTCCCATCAGCTCCTGCCATGCATTCATTAACTGGAACCAGAACTCAGAGCGCTGTGCTGATGGATCAGAAGCAGGATTAAGACTTCAAGTGAAAAGGCAAGAGGAAGCAGATGACCTTTTGGGAAAGTGACATGATGCTTTTACTGCAAATGTCACCGGTTAATTGATCACATCTTAGGGAAAAAAAGGTAATTTGTATTAAACTTTGCCTTTAGGAATCAACATTTCTTGGTGCAGCGTTCCTTGCTGATGTACCAAGGGTCAGCTGCTGCAGTCCTGTGCTGAAGGACACCTGCAGTGGGACAGTGACTCAATGCCATCAGCCTTCAGCTATTTTACTATCAAGATGGAAGTGAAAATTACTACTACTGAATGTATAAACCCTCTTGGTTATTTTTGCAATGTGCTGTCAGAATGCAGAGCAGAGCACCCCGAGCACAGGTAAAAAAAAAGTCAAGGTGATCTTGTCAAGAAGAAGAAAAGTCACTCACATGGTTGGGAATGTCCATGTTGCTGCTAGGGAAGTGCACACAGTTTCTGCACATTTTGTTTACCAGATCTTCACGGAAGATAATTATCTCTTGGGTGCAGTACTGAATCCTAAATGGAAAACATTAATCATGTTAAATAAATTGAGATGAAACAAAAAAACCCAGGGAGCTGCATTATAAAGTTGATCTCCCTCTAAAACAGCCAAACAAAAGAACATTTGAATTAATGCTTTCCCATCTTCTTTTCATTCCCTCCAGATTCAGAGAAAAAATGGTTTTGAGCAGGATTTTTATACTCGCTATCAGACTTTTAGCACTACTTTCTTTCACCACTAACTTATTTATGTCTTACTCTAGTTAAAACTAGTTACAGTTAATGCAAGTGAAGAGTTCTATATTAATCTGAAAAATTTAAGACCAATTCTTCCAAAACTTGTCAATTTATTTTTTTAATTATATCTGCACACAAATTAGTCATTCAGTAAAAAAAAACCATGAAAAATAGCAGTAAGTTACATTGTCACCTGCAAGGATTTGTGGTGAAAACTGAAAATGGCACCATCTGTCTGAACTCCTCAGTAATATTTTCAGCCAGGGGAGGTCTAAAATAAATAGCAACCAATGTATCAACTGAGACTCTTACTTGCTTTGACCATTTAACTCAAAATTAAAAAAACCTGACAAGATGAAGCAAACTGACCTTGGTAAAATAGAACCAGGACCGGGGTCTTCGGGGCCAGGAACAAACACAAACCGACTGCTGTAAAATGTTCAACATATCTCTTGTATACAAAATGACCTTAGAAATATCTAAACATTGGTAATACACTGCTGTTCCTCCACAACACATGCAAATAATCATGCAGATTGTGGCCATTCCTGGTTTTGGGGCTCATTCTGGGAATAAGCTTTACTTAGGGGTTACTGTTATAAATTCAAAGATCAGAAGCTAGAAAGCCTAAGCCTGGCTGCCTCCCTGCTTGATTTTCCTTTCTATATTCAAACGTGCAGAAAGGATTTAGTTCTCCAGGCCTGCAAAAGGTCTCCCACAGAGCAGGGAGACAAGAAGGGATAAACAAAGAGATTCCTTGGCAAGATTGTGTTGCTTTGGTTAGTTCTCAAACTGAGAGCCATGGGGAACCACAAAGGCAGAAGTCAGTGTTTCAGATGAGAGTTTGGGGGGCTGGCACAGAAAGCTTGAAGGTGCTCATGGCAGCATCAAGACTTCAGTATCAGTTTATAAACCAGCAGAACCCTGCTGATTTCAAGGGAATTCCAGGGGGAAAGGGCTTGCTCAAACAGAACTGAGGAATCACAGGTCGATCATGTGGAAAATGTTCCAGGCAGATCCAGTTTCACCTTTGCTCACACCATGGCTCTATTTGCTCTATTTTAGATAAAATCAAAACCTTATGCTGGTCTTAGAACAAACTTACAGGCCTTTTACAAAACCAGCTTGCTATCAGATCACAGCTGTCTCACAATAATTAGAAAACATTGTATCTGTCAGGTTCTTGAGGTAATTAAATAAATATTTCGCAAAATAAATAAATGTCCCTTTTCATAGCACTTTGCTGTGTACCTTTTAAGAATGCTGGGATGTTCACATATAATATCTGCAAGAGCCTTCAAAGAACCTAGAGTCAGGAAAAAAAAAATCTATGATACAACACCTGGTTAGACAATAAGCACATATTACATGAATCACCCTTCTACTTTAGTACATTAAAAATGTGTCACTTAGAAAATAAGGGTTTCTTTTCTACTTTCCTGATTTGTTTTGCCATCATTATTTTAATTTAATGTACACAGCCAACTGCAAACAAAGACCTCCCTACCTTTCAGTGACTGAATTTGGCTTTTCCCATATGGTGCAGAGGAAAAATTCCCACAAAAGAAAAAGCAAGTTGGAGGTGCAGAGGAATAACCTGGGAAGAGAGAGTTATCAATGAGTGTAACATCCATCCACCTCTGCCTGCCAGCATTCAGCCTCCATTCCATGCCACCATAAGCAGAAACTGAAACAGCACTTCAGGCTCTGCTGCTGTTAATACACCTGATAATAATACAGCATTTTAAGATGCACTCCTTCCTTAGAGAGAAAAACTGGAAGTAGGCAGCAGTGGATTACTATTAACATCCACACAACATTCTGATCCAAGGGCTATACCAACACTTAATTCTCTCTTTGGCATGACAAAGCAGCTGGAACTGGAACTGCCTGAGCATTTTAAGGATCTGATGAATCCTCACAGTATCACTGATCACCCAGAAACACAAGCTTTATAGCAAAGCACGAAAACAAGAAACCTGACTCCCAGCACTAGAAGGAAAATGAAAGCATCTGCTCAGGCATTCATCTCATGCTCCACGTTACTCTCCATTTTCCTAAATGCAGAACCAGACTTGGATTTACTTCACTATTTTTCAATCCAGTTGGTAAATAGGGCATAATTATTTATACTAGAGGAATGGCTCATCGAGGTTTTGTTTTTTTTTTCCTTGCTATTCCGCTCAGCTATTAATTTTAGGTTATAATTATGAAGCTTATTACTTCCCTACTAAAAAAAGGTCTCAGAATAGCAACATATGCATCCTTGCCAGTTGAGTTGAGGACATAAACCTCACTGGCCAGAGTCCCTTCATTACCTCAGCACATGCAGTCTCAACTCCAGCTCAGCTTGCTCAAGGACCTTGCCAACTTAGATCAAGATAGTGAGCTGGTTTCACAACTCCTGGCCCAGTGTGGCAGTTTGTTCCAGTTTTCTTTAGGTGAGTAGCAGTTTCCCACCCTTAATTTTATTTTTCAAGCAGCCACCCTCTCACACTTCCATTCTACCTAACACAGACAGGACAAGCTGTTCCCAAACTCCTCTGGAATACAAAGAAGCAATTCAGAGAGCTGGCAGATGCTTGCTACCCAACTGTTGTCAACATCACTAATGTAATGATGCGTGGTAGAAGCAATTTGTATTTTAAGGGCAACTGACATTTTTTTCATGGGTAGAACCAGAAAGCACTCAAGGGACTGCTGATCTCCAATGAGTAAGAAGTTTTCTTTATACTAAGCCTAAACTAAACTTTCAGGAGCAAGGGAAACGTTCTTGTCACAGCACAGAAAATGGCTACTGTCCAAAACAAAGTTACTATGAAGTGATTTATGAAAAGGAAGTGTTGGCCTGCAAAAATACAATCCAATCCAGTTTTTAAAACTGTAAGACAAAGATCCAAAAGAAATATAGCAACCATGCAATGCAAATAGCTGCCACTAAAATTAGATTGAGGTTTCACTGGCTTTGGGCTTGGGTTCAGTGGGATGCTATCAAAAAAAATGCAACATTTGGCCTTATTCTAGCTTTCTCACAATGAAAGTTCATCAAAAATGTGAGCAACCACACAATGAAGAGTTCTCAAAGCTAAAACAGCATTAAATTAATTCTCCAACACAGGTAATTAGCTTTCTGCTGGGATATTCCCTGATGTAACTTACTATGGAGTCAGACTTCCCAGCCCCATGCCAAGGAGGGGACACAGCCACAGCTGGGGACCAAGGACCACAACTCATCAGATCCACCCCTCAGTGCTGCCAAGGACTAAGGAAAATGGTCCAAGTTCTTTCTCTAAAACAAGGACCAGAATCAACGAGGTTCTCACCTACCTGAAAACATTGTGTGAAGCTTTTCCAGTACTTCTGCTTGGTCCAGCCATACATCAGAAAGAAACACAAACATGGCATCCTCATTTTCATCCTCCAGCTGCTTTAGTTTTGCAGAAGCCTTTACTGAAGCTGAAGAAGGCCCTCCAAAGAAGTTTACATTCCCATAGAAGGCTCTACAGCATTAAAACATTCCAGTTAGCTCTGTTTTCTTCCCAAATCATTAGTAATTGTGATTAAGACTTACTTAAGTCTTTTTTATTGTTATTATTGGTAGCTCAGATGGTATCAATAATCACCCAGTACTTCATGAAGAAACCAAGGAAGAGAAATGGCAGTCACCTGGATGTAAAGCAGGGATGCTGCCCTGTTATGATTTAACAGGTCATCTCTGGGGGTAATATTTATTACTGATTCTCTCTCCATCTAATCCTTGCACAACAAAGAATTCCTTCTCTCCATGTGCTAGTTATCTAGTTTTGCAATTGAGAAGAGCTTAGATCTCAATTGTTAGTAACCTTCAGAACCCCACAGCCTTTGGAAGGATTTTTTTGATAATGTTCCAGGCTTTAGTCCTGCTCCCAGGAGACCAGAACTGCTTCCTTTAAGTTGTATTTATTTCAAAGCATTCGGAGAGGGGGAAGAACAGCACACTTTAATGTCACAGAAATGATAAAATAATAAACTTCACACTCAGAAACGTGTAACAAAATATAGAGGGAGGCTGCTGAGAGTCAGTTTTATACCTAGTGGTAGCAGAAGGCTCAGTAGGAGGAAATCCAAAAGCGTTCACATGAAAAACTTCATCTTCGTACCAACCTAAGAGGTTTTCAAACAACAAAATAACCTTTAGTTCCTCTAACAACATCATGTCCCAGACATTAGTCAGAGAATTGGCAGCTGTGCTGCACAGCTCAGTCCCAACCTTCACCAACCCCTCTCCTCTGATAGCATCAGTCCATGTGCTGCTCGGTGGTGACCCAGACCAGGGACCTATCTGGCTGAAAAACAGGCTGAGCAAGAAACCAACTATTGTTTGGTTTGTGTTTTGTTTGTTTTTTTTTTTTAAATCCCAGTCACTTCTTTAAATAGATCTACTGCACAGCCACATAAACAACCTTATCAGCCCAACTGGGTAAGAATGTAGGGGAGCAGGAATCGTTTTTGCTGGTTCTGCCCTGTGAGTCTCCATCAAACTGCACCCTTTCTGCATGCACCCTTTCTGAACCCTTATTGTCTCACCTGGGAGAGGAACAGAAGGAACAAAGTGATACTTGTCCCCACTACCATTCTTGATATTGGCTTTTATTTAATTAATTTTACAGATTTTAAACATACATCTTAGAAAATAGACTGGGATTACGTATCTTGCACAGAATAATATCCTACAAACAGAAATGACCAATAGTTTTGCTAAAACATAGAATCAGAGAATAACTGGGGTTGGGAGGTCCCTCTGAAGGTCACCCAGTGCCACCCCCCTGCAGTATCAGGGACACCCTCACCTAGATCAGGTTGCTCAGAGCCTCCTCAAGCCTCACCTTGAATATCTCCAGGGATGAGACCTCAACCACCTCCCTGGGCACCCTGGGCCATTGTTCCATGCCATGTCCAATGCTCCAATACTGCAAGCCCTTCCATCATCTTAGGGAGAAGACTCCCAAAAGCCTCATAGGGACCAAAGCTTTGCCAGCAGAAAGCAGCATTTTCAGACTGTTAAATCATACTGTTTCATTATTCTGCTCTTCCTACCTAAGCAGCTCTATCTCCTCTGAGCATGCTGGAGCCAGGCTGACCAAGGCCAATCCTCAAAGCTGTGGATACTCACACCCCACTGACAGGAGTTTCAGGTTCTCTGCCTCCAGAGCCCATGAGATAACAGGAAAGGCTTGTGGCCAAAAATCACAGGCACAAACTCAGCTTCTGGTCAAGCCTCAATGCCAGACTTGTCTGTTCAGCCACATCTGGCAGACACAAAACTGCAGCAACACCCATTAACAGAGTAACTTATTACAAGCTGAGAGAAACAGTCTGCTTTACCTTCTGCCAAAACAAAGGATGATTCAGTATATAAACCACTGTGGAACTGGTGCAGAAAGGTTAAGAAATATATTTTTCTTAGATCAGGACCCTTGAACTAGTTCTTTAGCCAAAGTTTGCTTTCCAGCTGGTGTCAGACATTTGGACACTCCTGGAAGTTCCCAAGCTGCTGTAAGAGCCAGGCAATCCCCTGGCAGCTGAGCAGGTAAAGGTTATAAACAGCCCTTGAATAAGGAACACCTTCTGCTTCCACTAGGAGGAATACTAACCTTGTCCTAAGAGCCTCTGTGAAAGGGCACTGAGCTAGAGCAGCCAAATCATTTGAGAAGAAGGGAGAAGACAGAGCTGCAATCCTCACTGCATAATTTGTAATCGTGGGTATTGATTTATTATTCAATTTTAAATTCTCCAGGCCTATAGGAAATTTCTTGCACCACAGAAAAAGGATATAGCTTTACTAAGGTCTAGCTGGACAACTCCTGTAGGGTCTTCCAGGAAAAACTTCCCCTAAAAAACAGGAGCAATTAATAAAGCAAAATATATCCAAACACCTAAATGCTTTGATCAGAAGTATCTACCACTCAGCAGTGAGAAATAATTCAGCAGTTTTTAATACTGCAAGCATAAAACACATTGGCAGGACTGAAAACAATGTAGTTAAGAGATAAGTGCAGCTTTGCACCTTCCCTTTGAGCTGCTGCAGTTCTGAGTTGCTGGTGAACCCCTGCCCTACAATCACAGCCCAATGCCATGGCAAGTCCAAACACAGACACTGGGAGCTGCAGCACTTCAAGAAGAGGCATGTCTAGAAAACAGAACTGGTTCTGATTGCTGACATAAAACATTCCAAAACTCTGTAGTGAGAAGAGAAAGACATTTCCACTCAGATTTTGTGTAGAACTGATTGTGTGTGGAAAAGTCTCTTCTCAGGGAATGGATCTTGCACCACTGACACTGATGGGAGAGCCACTTCTACAACAGGATAAAGTGGTGAAATATTTAAGGCTTCTCATTTTCTAATATATTATAACACTGAATGAATGATGACCCAGATACTCCACAAAGAAAAAGCATCCTACCTCCTTGAGCTGAGTTATCATCCCCAGCACAATCACTTCTCCCACTTTGGCTGTGTTGCCCAATAGACTTTCTACTGTTTTAAGCTGGAACCAAAGGCAAACAAGAATTAAATCAACCTTTCCATGTATCTATTCCCAAGCAAGCACAACAAAGCACCACACAGCTTATGTTTTTACAGAAATACACAAGTGAGCTGTGAGAGAATAACAGGCTCATTAGAAAAATCAGAGACATGTTTCTGAGTGCCAAATGTAAGGGAGCTAGGGAAAGATTTCCAATAATGGCTGCTGGCATAAAGAACTACTGAGCAAGTGTACATTTCTTGTGATTATTTTGCTTGCTCTGAGTTAAAATTGAAAAGAACAAGTAGCAATTTATGCTCTTGCCTAAGAACACCACGTATAGTAACTAGATCCTCATCAGGATCCAATCTGAACCCAAGGGCCAGCCGGAACAGCAACACCAATTATACTTTTGAGGGAACTTCAGATGGATGATTGAGGACACTCCAGAAAAAGCTGTTACTTGGCACCCAGTGACACACATGTTCATCATTTTTCAAAAATGAGTAATAAGTGTCTAAAGTAGGGAGAGCATTTAATATGAGAAAGCTCAGGTGGGAACAGGAACACCCTAAAGTTATGACCTTGTTCAACTCTAGGTTTGGGAATTTAGTGCTTAAGAAAGAAGCAGGGAAGCAGAGGGAAGCAAAGTGTAATCAGCTGAATGGCTAATGCCTTTCCACCCTAGGAAGCCACATTTCTCTTGCACTCCATAGCTGCTTTTGAAATGATTGAAGATAACTCAATCCATAGGGGATGTCAAACTAAGAAGTCACCAGAGAACTATTATTGCATTAAGGTGTAACACAAGTACAGTTTCCTTTACAAGAAAAATTAAAAATGGAGCTTTTTACCTGGAATTTGCTCCTACTGTCATCAGGATGAACAACGACTGCTGAAGGTGTAAACAACTCATGTCTGTGAGTCCTCTGCAGAAACCAAAGTTGAAGTAATCAAGATTACATATAAATGAGTACTGTCAAAAAGCTAATTCATTATAATCACTATTACAAAATATTTTTTACAGTTCTCTTCCTCCTTTTATCCAGCAACATTTAATTTGGTGAGCATAATCAATTCTTTTGACAAGAATTTGCTTGTGAGAAATGGACAATCAATAACACTAGACATTAAAACTAAGCCCAAAAAGTGACAGCAAAGCATCTGTAATGCTTCTAGAATTTATTTGTGACTACCTGGAAGGAAGGGGCAAGAGAGCAAGGGGAAGTAAACTGTATTAAATGCTAAGTGTGTGGAAAAACAGGAGGTTTCTTTTTAGAGCAGGGCCTGTAAGTAAGCACGTTACGTTTTTTACAAAAGAGGAGCACGCTACACTGACAGACAGAACTGCAGAGAGCATGGAAAAAAAATGCATTGCAGAAATTTTCACTTCTACTGTTTTTCCTGCAGTCTGAAAGCCTCCCCTTGAACAAACCCAAATTGTGGTACACATCCCCCTAGTAGCAGCAAATCCCCTGGTAGAGGTGAGTTTTTGCTGCTGGCGGTGTCAGAGTGCCCCTACCACCTGGTCGAGCAGCTCTTGCAGGCAGCTGACTGCATCCCTGCTCCCCATCCCCACTCCCCACCCCATCCCTGCTCTCACTGGGATGCAACTGAGAAGCAGGAGCAAGCAGGCAGCTAGATCCCAACTTACTGGGATCTTAAAGGTCTTTTCCAATCAAAAGGATTCTATGGTTCAATGCCTACAGCCACCATCACAGTCATGGTGTGCTCTACTGTGAGTCCTCTGCAGAAACCAAAGTTGAAGTAATCCAGTTTACGAATAAATGAGCACTGTCAAAAAGCTAATTCATTATAATCACTACTACAAAATATTTTTTACAGTTCTCTTCCTCCTGTTCTGCTGTCTCCTACTGTTCTGCAGCTGCTCACAAGATGCATGTCCCACCAAGAGGTGGCAAGGGGGGGGCTGGCTCTCACTTGAGCATTTTGAAAACTGGAAAATAAATAACTGAAAAAAACCAGAAGCAAACTCCAATGCTTGAAGGTCAGCTTGGATGAGAGCTTTGCAGAGCTTCAGGTTTGCATTATCCAAACCCAGTCCTGCAGACAATGACATGTTAAAGGTAGCACAGAGACAGCCTACAGGAGGGAAGAGTGCAGGACACACAGAAAAACACCTAATCTCCTCCTATGACATGATGCTTCCTACAGGAGGCTGGAGAGGGACAGTTTGCAAGAGCCTGGAGTGACAGGACAAGGGACAATGGGTTTAAGTTAGAGAAAAACAGCTTTAGATTGGATGTGAGGAACAAGTTGTGTCCCAGGAGGGCAGTGGAACAATGGCCCAGGGTGCCCAGGGAGGTGGTTGAGGTCTCATCCCTGGAGATATTCAAGGTGAGGCTTGAGGAGGCTCTGAGCAACCTGATCTAGGTGAGGGTGTCCCTGATACTGCAGGGGGGTGGCACTGGGTGACCTTCAGAGGGACCTCCCAACCCCAATTATTCTCTGATTCTATGAATTCATCATGCTGCATGGGAACAGTTAAAGAGACCAATACAACTTAGGAAGGACCCTGCTCTTATTCAGATTTTATTTAAACTGTACCCCTCAAAAGCACCTCAGCACAAAGGACTGCTCTACATGTAAAGATATATTAAAAAACCAGGTTTTTATTTGTTTATACAAAAGCAAAACCTTTCTCTGACCTGTTGTAAGATGGAGTAACGTTCACGAAACAACTCTGCTTTATCTCTGGCAGTTCCAAATAAATTTGGTGCTGGCAAGTTGGTCATTGACAGGCTGCAAGAAGTTTAACAAAGTCAAGATTAAAAAAGGCCCATGCAGAAATGACTTATTGATCAAGAAGTTGTAGGAGGCTGCAAAAGCTGTAACACTACTGCATAATTTATTTACTCAGTGAAGCAGATTACTGCGATGGATCCTGTGCTTCTGCATTTTGAAGGCTACATGCATTTCATTTCCCTCTAACTCAGTCCTTGAGATTTATCTTTGCACCTGAATGGGACTCTGCAGAAATTAGGTTTTTTAAAAGCAGTTATGTCTTTTAAGTGGCCAGGAGCAAGTGCATTTTTTTCCTCTTGGTTAGCAAATTGTCTTCATGGGGTTCTCTGCCTGTGATGGAAAGCACTGGAAAGTGGCACTGGAATAAAACACCCACTGCAAACACCCAGATTGCTGTTGCTGGAGTGGCAGAATCCTGGACCAAAGCTGGAAAATGGGTTGCAGATCATGTGAAGGTGGCTGCAACCCCTGGCAGTGAACACCACACACCATTCCTCAGCTGAACTATTTCAAGCTTTTTGGCTCAGCAGCCAGGGCTGCCTGCTGTGAAAGGTAAATTCTTTAGCTGGCAAAACATTTACAACCAACTCCTGCAACTATTTCTTCCTTCCTCCAACCTGGAGGATCACCAGTTGCTCCTAGTTTTCCATTTTTAGCTTTTGTAGCTCTCTCCAGAAACACCCCCAAGGCTTCAGGGAGGTGCAAGCTAAAATCCAAGAAAATAATACATGCAACAGACAGAACAAAAATATTAAAAAAACCCACAAAACAGCCAAATGTGAAAAAAAAAACCATCAAAAACAACAAAACAAACTATATTTATTGGTTATACCCTTAGCCTCACTGTCTCTTTTATTCATTGGACTGCATAAAGATGGTTGGACATTTTAATTTCTGATAAACACCTAATTTTCACAGCCAAGAATATGACAAGCAGCACAGAATACCCTGCCACAAAGATACAGATCCCCAGCTCAGCTTCCTCCTACTGGACTAAGAAGAACCCAACAGCACATTTAGATATGAGCCAAGATTTATCACAGAGTCTGATTGGCTCTTTAGAGACAAATGAAGCTTGAGATGAGCAGAACCAAGAGGAAAATCTCAAAAACCAGACTTTTAACCATGCAGAAATAGAATTTTTTTTCTTAAAAGAAGTGCTTGGAACTTAAAATATGCACAACTTACGGCAGAAACTTCTTTCTTTCTGAATTATAAATATAACGTGGAATATCAAAGGCTCCAATAATGTTGAAAACATTTTCTCTGAAATAAGAACACATGTACCACATTATCAAAGGTGGATGTAACAAACAGGAACAAAACACATGGAATAAAACTGTATTTGTTTTGTTTACTATCACCCTGCATAATCACTATTTCTCCCACATCACTCCATCTATTGGATACTACTGCACCTTTTAATCCAACAAAGGAAATTCTTCAGAAATGTATTTAAAAATCAGATGCAGTTCTCTCTGTACAGATTTCACTTCTGGAGTGAAAAATACATCAAGTATATAAAGCAACGACAAGAAGAAAATAGAAGAAGAAAATAAAAACCAAATTGGCTTCACACTGAGAAGCAGTGGGATGGCAGCATCTGACTGACATGCTCAGCAACCACTTCTTTCCGTGCTTTGCATTATGTCAACACACTAAACACTATGTAAATACTAAAGGCAACACATTCATTACAGTCAGAAATGAAGTTCTCAGCTCAAGTAATTGCTCTCTGCTTTATTATCAGAGAGTAAAAATCTATCACGGTTTTCAAAAAATAGCCCTGCTCTACAAAAAAGCAGAAACAAGCATCCTGGTTGAAAGCTTTTCCAAGTGCTTTCAGAACATAAGTATCTTAGAGACACAAAAATGCCCTTAGATAATTCTAAAACATAAAGGAAAATAAAAGGAAAATAGGAAAAAAGGAAATAAAGCCATGGAGAGAGGTAAATAGTTTTCTCTGCATTGCAACTGTTAGTTTATGTCATAGGTTAACATTCAACCTGTGTCACATGTAACACATAACCAGAGCATTTCAATTCCAGAATGTCAGCATTATATTTAGAATCCCCTGGAGGCCTATCCAGGAGAACAAATTTCCTAGAAGGATTGTTACTAACCTTCAAAAACAGTACCAGGGAGACAAAAGCACAAAGCAATTACTGCATTTGTAGCACTGCAGAAAATGCCTGACATTTATTTCCCAAGAAGAAATAAGGGAATGCATACCAACTCCCATAAACCTCAAATAAAATTTAAAAATCATGTCACCATACATGGTTTCATCTGATGCCTGGCTGCACTCTTGAACAGCTGCTTCCACTGTGGATTGCTCAATCATATTAGATGACACTGAAAAGAAAATTTTGAAGGATTAAAACTGCAGCCTAGGGAAAGGAGTAAGGAAGAAAGTACGTAGGTCTCAAATATTTTATAAAAAAAAATGGTTTGGTCTTCTCAGAGGAATGTATTACAGAAATAAGCATATTTTCAATAAGCTAATGGCACATGATGTTTTCTCTTTACAAATGGATCACTTAATAATCTGAGCAGAAGGCTGCATCTCGAGCAAAAAATTAACCCCCACATAAACTGTGCTCCCCATTAATTCCCTGATCATGGAAAACAATTTAAATTATAGTTTATGCAAAGGCACCAAATATACTACAAATGTGTTAGATCTGAGCTTTCACATTCTGGAGGTTAATTTTGTTCCAGGATATTATCACACAGATTGCTGTAATAAAAAAGTATTCAAACAGTTGAACACAATTTTGGACATCAGCACATTGTTGTCTTAATGGATGTAAAACTGATAACTGAAAATTAAAAAAATTTCTAAGTACTTATGTTTTGCTGAATTTAAAGGGAAGACCAATCAATGCAGATTCACAAAAGAACTTGGTCAGCATGGCTGAACATAACTGCTGGGCTCCTGGAACAGAAACCAGTACAGGAAAACTTTGAATTCCCTGTCCTTGAATTCCCAGTTCAGAGCAGTGGAAATAACATGACAATTCCTGTCAGACAGTGGTGACCAGCAGAGCAAAAATGGCTCCAGCACATCTGAATTGCATATCTAGCCCTAGCCTCAAACAACTCATGAATATTGCCTGGATAATATGGGAATTCATAGCACAAAATTCCACCCTGGACAAAGACAGGTGTTGGTGAGTGTGCTGACTGCTGGTTCTACATTGGCCCTGGAGCTTCCTGTACAGACTCAAATTGGTCAAAAAATCTGAATGTGTGAATTTGTACCACCAGGCTTTATGATAGATCTGGAAACAGTTCTTTAAACTGCTTTTATTCCCTGTTTAATCTTCTATAATCCATTGCTAGGGAGACAATCTGCAGCCATAACTTCTGCAGTCTGTGCTCTACTGAAACTACTAAGCAAGCACGTGCCCACCCATGATTTAATTCAGATTAAAACTAGGATAGGCTGAGGTTTCCTAAACTCATCTAAGGTCCAGTATGCATTTCAGATCATATTCATATAGATTTGAATCTCCTTGGCCACAACCTAGAAGCCAGTTCCAACCAGTTTCCTGGTTCTCATGATCTCAGTAAGCACAGATACACATCAGGTACCTGTGACACCTTTGTCAGGCACATTTTTTAATTAAAGGTGCTACAGCTCCTTGTGCTGTCAGGCTGTGTCAGGTGTATTCTGAGATACAACCCTGTGCTTTTCAAGGTGCTTGGACCAAGAATCTGTGTACGTCAGGACACAGTGACCCCACTAAGCAAGAGGGAGTCCCCAGACAAAATACTCCTGCCAAGATGATGGAGTTTCAGACGTGCCCAGAACCAAACAGCTCCTGAGAACTTCACCAGCAAAAGCTCAGCTCTTTGAGTGCCCCATGTTCTATGGAATTTTCCAGTTTTCTGGATTCCACTTTTGGACTTAAGTTTATAGAATTTGATCTACTTTCACATTCCAAGTGGTACAGGTGGTACAGCTTCTCCAGTGCTACAGTGCCCAAGCTATTACCTGCATCTTCTGCCCAATAAATATTACTATCTGAAGATCAGGTTGGTGTAACAGAAGATCAGCAGCTGATGGTACATCCAGGTGACAGTTAAATTCCATCCCCAGCTGGTTTAGGCTAACATGCTGGACCATTCTCTTGTTACATTTGCATCTCCCACTCCACTTGGATGTCAGCATGGTGATCTCTGCATGCAGGAATGCAATTGTTTCCCTCCTGCAGTCACAGCAAGCTGTGAACATCCCTAACCCTGATCTGGACCTGGATTAGCAAATGATTTAATTTCTCATTATTTCTTTGGTTTATTTTAATATTTGAAATGACAGCTTTGGATGCAAGGATGTCCCTACGAACTCAGCAAGGTGCACTTAGCAACCAGCAGTGAAAAATTTCCCTACTCTTGGAAAATTGAGGAGGTCCCAGGCTGCCAACTTTTTAAATAGCAAAACACTACCTTTTTGCTGACATTACCAACTTCGCTATTTAACAACACAAAATGTCAACAGATACATTTATCTTTATCAACCCAGTAGACCAGAATGACACTTGAGTGCATACACTGCCAGTAACTCTGTCTTTGTCTGAATAACCTTATAAGCACAAGATAAAGTTAGCAGGCTTAAGGAAAAGAAATTGTTTACTTACAAGGCTGTTTTTCAACAGCATCGATGACATTTTCAATTACATTGTCAAGTTCTACTTCACTGATGGACTGAAGAGCTTCAGTAAGATACTTCAGGGCATCCCTAATTCCAATGAAGAAAGTCAGCTCAGAAAGCAGTTAACATTCAATACAATTTATACAAACCATGCCAGTTTTGGCAGACGTGCACATAATTAATATACGCCTTGTGACTAAAAACGCAGAAATAATTAGTGCTGCATAACATTGAACTAGTTTAGTTCAAAGGAAAAAAAAATTAAGGGTACTGAAACCATTGGAGATAAAAAGGAGATGAGAAAACCTCATTGTCATACAATCACACAAAGACTCATTGTGGGAAGGGAGCTCGAAGGTGTCCTGGTTCAGCTTTGTGCTCTGACATGTCAGTCACTTTGCTCACAGCACTTTGCAGTCACATTGTGAACATCTCCAAGGACACAGGTCTCACAGCCTCTCTCAGCCCTGTCCTAGTGGTAAGCTACTCTCCTTGTAAACAGTTTTTTTCATAGGATAATAGGAAAGTCTGTATTGGAAGTGCCCTCTGGAGACCAGTTGGTCCAACACATCTGTCAAAATCAGGAATTTAAGATTATGCCATCCAAGGCTCCATCAAGCCAAGTCTGGAGTACTTTCAGTGAGGGAGATTTCACCACCTCTCTACTCCAAAGTTGTTCTTACAGTGAAGATTTTATTCTAAGCTTGCACCCATTGACTCTTCCCCTGTCACTTGAGATGAGAGTACCTCTGAGAGTACCTCTATTTTCTCTATAGCCACCTTTTAGAAGGACTGGGATTAGATCTTCTTGAGCCTTCTCTTCTTGAGGCTGAATAACCCCAAATCCTTTGCATTTTTTCCACACCAAGTCTTCAACCCTCTAAATAAAATCATGGAGTGGTTTGGGTTGGAAGGGACCTGTAAAGCCCATCTAGTCCAACTTCCCTGCAGTGAGCAGAGACATCTTCACCTAGACCAGGTTGCTCAGGTTACTCATCCACCCTGGCCTGGAATGTTTCCAGGGATGGGTCAGGCATCACCTCTCTGGGCAACCTGTGCCACTGTTTCACAACTCTCACGATAAAAAATTTCTTCTTTACATCTACCTCGAATCTTCCCTCTTTTAGTTTAAAACCATCACCTCTTATCCTAATGCAACAGGTGCTGCTTAAAAAATGTCACCATCTTATAAACTCCCTCTAAGTACTGAACGGCCACATTAAGGTCTCACTGGAGACTTCTCCAGGGTCAACAACCCCAACTCTGTCTCCAAAGCAGAGGTGTTCCAGCCCTCAGATGATTTTTCTGGCCTCCTCTGGAGCTACCACAACAGGTCCTTCTCTTTCCTCTACTGGGGACCTCAGAGCTGGATTATCTTGGTGGTCTTCCATTAAATTCTCTCCATCTTTTTCAAGTCTCCCTTGAACAGAGGGATTAGAACCAGACAAGTGGGATTTCTTTTGCTGCAAGTGAGATTTATTCTGTCTTGGATTTATTTTGATTCTAAATAACTTGAGAATTAGAAAACCACTTCTTCCCTCATCCACAAACTATAGGCTCGCAGTTAAAGACAATTTTCTTATTAACATCCCCTGTCAGTGAATCAAAACTGGCATTTCACTTACCAGCCTGACCTTCAAAATGTCTCAGTTCATTTTGCTGTGGGAGCTGGGAGCTCTGAACTTGCACTAATGAAATTGCCAGAACATTGTCCAAAACAATCACATCCCATCCACTCCAGCAACAAAATGGAACTAATATTAATGCACCATCCTGGGAGGAAAAATATGAGTAAAAGAGCCCCAGGCACTCTTGTAAATCATGACACCCTCCTCTGCAAGCAGCAATCACTTTTCTTTCTCCTTGCAATCTCTAACTAACACAGATTATGATGTACCTTTGGAAATGCTATTTCTACCTCTGGTAAGAGATGTTGAACATCAAAACTGGCAAGTGCAAGCCGGGAAAGGGATCCCAGAGTTGGCAGGGGAAAAAAAAAAATTTAAAAAAAAATTCAACCAACCCAAACCCCCAGCAGCCCCATCAGGGAAGGTACCAAGGGCAGAGCTGGGCAGCGCTGGGTGCAGGTGCTGGGGGGGAGATGGATGAAGAGGCCCAGAGCAGCAGGAGAAGAGGCGAGGAAGAGGAGGGAAGGGCGAGGAGGCGGCACGGGGGGTTTGGACCCATCCCTGACCCAATCCCACCGGGCGGAACCCCCGAAAGCAGGAGGCGGGATGGAGAAACACCCACCCCGGAGACGGGGGGGGATGAGGGGGAGAGCGGTACCACAGCGGCAGCCGCTGCCGGGCCGGGCCCGACCCGGGATGGGGGGGAACCGGGGGTTCTATCGAGCCCCCCCCGGTGTGGCCCATCCGCTGCCGCCCTCCCGGCGCTACTCACGCCCGCAGCAGGAGCCCCCGCAGCCGGAACGCGGAGCCCAGGCGACGCCTCAGCCGCTCCGGCTCCATGACGGGCGCTTTGGCGCCAAACGGAACCGAACCGCCCCTCACAAGGCCTGGCCCGGCCCCGGGGAGGGCGGAGGCTGCGGGGAGAGACGGGTACAAAGGGGGTGGCTCGGGAGGTGACAGGCTGGGAGTTTGCTCCGTGAGGCGCTGGAAGGCGTGAGGGAACCCGGGAGCCGGGAATGTGGTGCTGGTGCCTCGGGTTTGGGACTTGATGAAGGGATGGATGGCTGCGGCGTCACCCCCCAGAGTTAGGGTGCAGTGAATTTCACAATAATAATAATAATAAAGCAACGGTGAGGGACACCAAAGACACTCGCTGCAATCAAATGACCCACGGTATTACTTCATTGCCTCAGGAGCAGAAGTTCTGCCCCCTCGCCTGTCCCGGCACAGGTTGTGCTGGATCACCTGGAGTCTCTCTCAGTTCTATCCACCATAAAACCTACATCAGACACGGCTGCCAACCAGTTCTGTTTGTACCCCTGCCACTCAGCTTTATTTTCACCCGTTGATGCCTTCAGCCTGGCATGGGATGCTCTTCTCCCATTCTTTTCATCACTCAGTCCCTCCAAAGGTTCACCAGACCTGAATTTGGGCTGGTGGCAGCCTTACTGTGGTTCTGCAGTTGGTTGCTTGGTTGTGTAATATCTTTAATATCTTTCACAACTCTACTTTTCTTTTAATTATGGGTTTGTAGGGCTCCTTCCTAGCTGGAAGGGTGTGCTGGGACCCTGGCCCTTTCCCTTATTCTCTTCCTGGCAAGAAGTGTGCTGCCTGGGTGCTGAGTTTCTTAAGAGCTCCCTGCGAGTTTAGTACATGGTAAAAACCCTTTGTTCTTCAGCTCATCACCATTCATGTGCTGGCACTGTCACACAGGGATCCCTTCCAGCTGGCTCTGCCTTGGCCAACAAGCACACAACTGTCTCCATGGCTGTTTCTAAACAAAACCAGGGACCTGCTGTTGTACAGGATTTTTCCTTTGGCCCTGAGCAGTCGCAATCTTGCAACATACCTAATCCTGGGTACAGAGCATGATAAATAAACACACTGCACCTCATATAGTTTGTATCTTGTGGGGCAGCCACCTCCTTCCAGATAAAAAATGGTTTTTGATTTAAACATACTGAGCTCCATCTCTCCAAGCACAGCTTTGTTCCACAGAAGGCCCACAAAGCAACTCTGAAAGAAAATTCCTTGATCAAAAGACTGCAGGAATATAAAGACAGATGAAAAAAAAGGCAGCCTACCATCTATAGTCCATTCTCAATTGCATAATTTATAATCACTCCTCCTCATTTGGGAGCAAGCTCAAGAGTGAAGCTGCATACACTTTCTTTAGTGGAAAAGCTCCCATCTGACAGTTATGAGCTATTTTGGCAGGAAATACGATCCAGTTTTCATCTCAGGCATGCAACTAGGTGTGAATTCTGAGCCCAGTGCTTACATAAGTTCTATTTGCTAAGATTACTGCTTATTCTCCTTTAAATAAAATCTGGTTTTGACATTCAGCTCATGTCTCACCTAAAGAAGGAAGGTTCACCTGGGGAAGGAACTTCCCTTATCTAAAGAGAAATTAATACATGAACAAACCAAGAATATAAGGCATATTCCTGCAGCATCCTGCTGTACTGGGGGTTCTGTTAGGTTGCCTGGAGCCTCCCACCAGAGATATAAAAGTATTCCAGCATGGGTGTACTTCTGTTCCACCGAGCCATCTGCCTTGAGCTCTGGAAGCCATGGCAAGCTCTCCATTTCCACTACTGTCATGACTTGGTTGGACATCACAGCTCTACAGTCCCAGCACACACGGTTTGAGAGCTTGAAAGCCAGCTGAGACAGCCTCCTGGTTTATCATCAGACAGCACTGGACATGCCAAAGGGGAATTGATGGGACTGTTTTGTTAGATTGAGCATGGCAAATTACTCATTTACCTCTCTGTCACTGCTCCAGTGGCAAAACCGTGGGTGCTGACTCTGCTCATCTCCTCAACTTATTTCTGATACATCACACTCTACCTGACCTACATAGGTACAGTTTGCCTGTTGCCCATGTTTTTCTTAACTCTTCCAAACCCTTATTCCTGTTTTAACCATAATTTAATCACTTTAATATTAGCAGTTATTGACAGGAATAGTTAAGTCCTACATACAGCAAAGGAAGTATGTGTCCCACTTCTGTAAGAAAATCTTAAAATTACACTTCAGTGTCATTTTACATGATGCTAAAGTTCTAATTTCTCACAAGCTCTACTCTAGCACCTGTTTTATTATTAATTCAATTCATTCTATTGCTGCATTCACAGGATGTTTCTCTCTGGGGTCGACAGTCTCAACTCCTAATACAAGTGTTTTATTTTAATTAACATCAGCTACTATTCCTCAGCTGCTATCTCTGGCAGGAGCGTAACTTTCACCTCCAGAGAGACAGCAAGTTCTGCTGCAGTTCTTAAGCCATTTCTTATATTAAGACCCAACTCTTCCTTCCCTTCTAGCACTGGATCTGTGGGGTTCACTAAACCTGTACCAGGATCCGGAGCCGTGCAAGGATAAATCTAACAAAGTTCATCCATACAGCCACCTCCGTACCTGGCTGCAGCACGGCGGGATTGGAGGACATCGGGAGGGCGGAGAGTCGCCGGACAGCACCGCACCCGCCTTTAAGGCCTGCCCGGTGGCTGCGGGGCGAACCCCGGCCCCGCACGCAGCTGCGGCGGCACTGAGGAGAAGCCGCAGAGGCAGAGCCCGCCACGGCCCCTGCGCTGAGGGGAGGGTGACGCCCCACACTTTGGACCCTCCTCGCTTCCCGTCCGCCTGAGGGGAGCGACCGGCCGAGAGCCGCAGCCTCCCCCGGAGGAGGCGGTGGCGGGACGCGAATACTGAAGCGAGGCGAGCTGCTGCTTCCTCCTCCTCCTCCTATTCCTCCTCCTCCTCCTCCTCCTAAGATGGCGGCAGACTCCGCGGAGCAGTTCTGCGTGGCCGAGGAGCGGAGCGGTCACTGCGCCGTAGTGGACGGCAACTTTCTCTACGTGTGGGGGGGATACGTGGTAAGGCGGGAGGAGGCGGACGGAGGGCGCTGGGGGCGAGCGGGGGAGGGAAGCCGAAGGGCGGGCGGACGGGCGGGCCGGCAGTGGGGGTGAAGAAGCGAGCAGCCGCCTGGGGAGAAGCGGCCTGAGGAGCCCCGGGGTGAGGGGCAGGTGGGTGGGAGGGAGAGGAGGGGGCTCCCCGGCCGCCCCCTCGGTGGGTGCAGCCCTCGGCGGGGTCGGCAGCTCCGCGGTGTTTACCTCAGCGCGGGCGCTGATTGGCTGCGGGGGCAGCGCGCCCGCCCGGGGCGGGTGTTTGAAATGGCGGCGGCTCTGAGGGGAAGGGCGCGAAGGATGGGGTTCTCTTTTTTTCTGTGTCGCTTCCCTCGCGGTTTTTTTGTTTTTATGCCCTCTTCACTAAGCATAAATGCCCCGGACCGTCGCCCCTGCTTGCGTGCCGCTCTGTTTTGAGCGGCTTCCATCACGGGGCAAGTCTTGGGGAAGGGCTGGTGGAGCCGGTTTGCTTCCTCTGCCCTACAAACGTGTGCGGTTCCTCTGTGCTCTCCCGTCCTTTGTGGGGTGACGGATGTAATTTGTGGCTGAGTTTTTTTCCAGTGTGTAAATTACGTTCTTGTTTCCGAGTCCCTGCATTTTTTATTTATTAGTAGTCGCGTATTGCGTACAATGCCTTTTCCTCCCTCAGAAAGCAGTTCTGGTAATTTAAAAACAAGCTGGTGGCAGATTAAAGCCTCCTCTGTGTTTTTTTTTCTCTATTGAACGAGCATTAGTTCTGTCACAAATCAATCTTTATGACTCTTAACTCTGGATTTCTTCTGTCCACAAGAGAATTCTGAAGGATACCACATTAAGTACAGGCAGTTTATTTTATCTGGAGTGTCTGTGCATGTTGGCCCTGAAATGTGAAAGCAGCGGTGCTTGGTGTTATTCCTGGTCTTGAACAGGTTAAAAACATGTTTCTATTAGCATGTTCAGTATTCTATGTATGTTTTTCACAAAGGTAAACCTTTAAATGAGCAAAGGTTTCTGAACTCGGGCAAAGTTCTACTTGGGGGCTCCTGAATGTGAATGTTAAAATACTGTAAATTATGAGTGTGTTCAGTAGCAGGGAAAAGGAAATTTCTAGGGCTCTTGGGTGCTGTTGGCTAATTGTATCTTCCTGAGGGACATTATAGTTTAGATTCTGGAAACTGGATTTTTTTGTTGTTGTTCTCTTTGGGTTTTAACTAATCTTTAGGTGGGGTAGGGCTGGTTGGGCGCTTTGTGAATTCTGAAGAGTTGCTCAGCTGCTGAGTTCGATCTTTTTGACCTCAAAAGGGGTGTGCTGCTGGGGACTACTGAAATCCTGGCAACACAAAGAGGTGTTACCTACAGAAATACACACCCTGAGCTGTGATAGCAAACAGGGCAGCAGGGTTTCACTGCCTGGGATACTCTGGCATCATGCCTTCTCTACCCTATTGCATGACCAGGCTTGCCCAATGCCAAACTGTAATAAAATGGAGGAACCCTCAGGAGCCTATAAACTGTTCTCACTGCTCTTCTTCCCTCTGGTATCACTGCAGCTCATGTAAGGATTTGAGTATGTATTTTTAGAACATCAAGAACTTACCTTGAGAATAAGCATTTTTTAACATAATGCGAGTTGTCAGTGATTTATAGGAAGATTTAGTGTCCTTTTCTCACCCTAAACTCCACAATACTCTCTATTGTGCAGCACCTAAATCACTGGAAATACTCTGTGATCTTTAGAAACTGAGGTGGGATTGGCTAGCACAGTGTTTTCAGAGGTTTTCTTATAAAGCATCCCGGGCTTATGGCACAGTCAGAAACAACAAGGTGTGTTAAGTTTAGCAGATAAACTGCAGACATTTTTAGTAGTTTTCTGTATTTATTTGTGGAGAGTATTGCAAAAATCAATGCTACTTTTGAAGCAGCACGTTACACAGGTAAATGGTCTCACCTTTTATTTTGGTTGTGGACTGCTGCCCACCAAAGTTTGGCATCACTTTATTTGCTCAGAGCTGGTTCTGTAGCAAATGCTCAGCCTCTGACCAATGGTTTATCTTGATTAAATTGAGTAGAATTTTGCCCTTTGTGAAAGGTACAAGGTGCATGTAACAGCAGAGCATACCTTAGGAAAGGTACATGCCAGGATAAACTGTGCTGAACATAGTCTGGTTGGCAGCTTTCGCATTAGGAAGGTAATAATAAAGTATAGTTTGAAATTAAGTAATCAATATCAGTAACTGAACTATTCATAATTAAATTTCAGGTTTGTATTTAAATTCTGTTCCTCACATTCATTTAATTTTGGTCTGCTTTATTATTTATTTTTTATCACTGACTCTGGCTGCTGATTCTTTCACAGTTGCATTTCTTTCTAATGCTAAAGCAATGATTAATGGTGTAATTGTAACCCAGCCTGAGTGTTGCAATTACATTCTTTAGGGCTTCCTTTTCCTGCTTGCTATTCCTCATAATTATTTAACAAATAATGTTTATTTCTTTCATGGCCTTTGTATGGAAGTCTTTCTAGATCTGTATTCCAGAGAGGGATTAATTGGTGTAAGTTAAGCTCTCTTATATTTGGCATTTTATTCTTTCAAGTTCCTTCCTTCAGTCTCTGCAAGTGACTGTTCTTTTTGTGCTTTTTGATGACACTTTTCTCTATATTTTTACATTATGCCAAGAATTGCTTCCTAATTAGAAGTATCTCCCAAAACAAAAGATAATTAGCCTTAACTCAGGAGCTTCAAATCTGCTCTGTATTCTGTTGTTACACATCTCTTGGCAGAACATAAGTTGCTAAATCCCTGCCTTTTGCAAGCGGGACTAAGGAATTAATTTTTATTCTTATTTTTCTTTATTTTATCCTTCTTTTAAAAATTAATACTTTTTTCCTAACTTGCTGCCTAGTTGTTGAGTTCTTTGCCCATCTACTGAGTGTGGCAAAGTCTCAGTTTCAGGAAAAAATAAGGGGTTGGTTGTGGAATGAGGAAAAAAGTCCTTCAGGTGGGAGAGAACTCTAACTTAAAGATGCAAAAAGTCCTGAAGAGCAGCATTAATACTTGGATGTTTTCTGTTTGCTCAGAGTGATCACATCAGTGACTGAAAAAAAACCTTTAGTAACAACATTTTAATACAGGGCAGGAGCTTTGACAGTCATAAGATTTGTGAGGTTTTTTAAAAATCTATGCTCACATTATAATACTGTTGTGTTACCTGTTAGTAACAGTTGGGTATATTTCCTAATGACTTGTTTCCCTTTTTTTTGGTGCTATTTTCTTACTTTTACAAGTTGGATATTTATTATATTAATATTACCTTTTGAATATTGCAACACTTCTCTCCCTCCCTCTGATACATCAAATGTATTGTTTTAGAATCTTCACACCTTAAAAAGAGTGACTAAAGATGCTATTAACAACCCACAGAGCTCCCATTACATCAGGAAATACCCAGCCCAGTATTTACACACCTTCAAAAAATGAAAAGCATCTCTTTTGAACTCCTAGGATAAAAATGTAAAATATTATTATATTCAGCTGCCTGTTTACAATTTTAATGATCAGAGCAGTAGAGCTGGGGTATGATTTATACCCTGGTAGATTATCTCCTTAAGATTTATTCTGCGTTGCTAAGTAACATGGTTTGGTATTTAATGTTAAAGTGTCTGGTGTGTAATGCATAATTGATTTAACATTTTCCAGTTTTGTTTTAGTCTTTTTTTTGGCTTTGTTTCAGTCAATTGAAGAAAATGAAGTTTATCTGCCTAATGATGAGCTCTGGATCTATGAAATGGATAGTGGGTTATGGTAAGTTGCATAGTTTATATTTAGTTAATAGATAAAGTTGATATTTGCACATACTCCAATTAGCTGTGGTGAAAAAAAAAATCAGGTGAGTTACTGGTCCTGTTCCCTGGAGTTTAAATAGCAGGTGTTTAATGTAAAGACTGAAAACCAGGCATAGGTATTTGCAAATTAACAGTATGAAACACATTCATTCTCTTAAGTGTAACTGTTTTTTTCAAGAGTGTTTGAAATGGAAGACATAAGGCTCTGTAGTGAAAACAGATGCATTTTATTTGGGCATTTGTTTTGGCTTATTTCTCCATACATAAACTTTTATATTAAAATGAGTTCTAAACCATTGGATATTGGGATACTTGATTTATTTAAAATTATATTGATTTTATGGTTTTAATTACTTAATTGTGTTATGACTGTATTTGCATAAATAGCTCATAACTAATCAGACTTTGCACATCAGTGGTAATTTATTCTTTACATTTATTGTTTACATATCATATGTGGGGAGAGATAACACTGCCTCTTTTAGAAGTTTTCCAGTGATTTCTGTTCCAATAATTCCATTCAGCCTGGTATAGTAGTATTCATCTGGGCTTCTATGTGTGTTTTGCCAGCTGCCCTTCTGGTCTACCACCTGTTTATATATTTCTTGCATACACATATCCAGGAGATCCATATGTTGGGCCCATATTCAGCCCAGCAATTCGGAGAAAAAAGGGGAGGAGGGCTTGGTCAGGAAGGTGTTTTACAGTATGGATGAGGTTCCACATCTGTCAGGTCACTGACATGGAAAAGAACAGTTTGCACATGAAGCTGTGAAGTTCCATGTAAAATCATTCTTTTTTTCTTTTTAAGTAGGATTGTGCCCTCACTCACACTGTGGTGTTTTCCTATTTGTTTTGTTTTTTTTTTCTTTTGGTGAAAGGACTGGCTAAAGGAACCTCACACTTTATCTTGATTTTCACCCCTGGTGTCCCTGTATGGTTTGTTCTGGTGCAGCTCTTCATACAGTCATGTGGGAAATTGGATCCCAGAAGTCATCTGGGTTACATATAACTTTTCTTTTTTTGGATCTGTTTATTTTTAACCTGGATCCGTTCTTGATCTCATTCAGTTTACAGCACACTTGTATGCATACAGCCAAGTGCATGACATGGGAAGGAGCAGGCACAAGAGAGTGAGAGCAGAGAGGGGGAAGTTGGGCTGGGGCAGTGCTGGTGCCAGAAAAAAGAGATTTGGAAGCAGTGCCCTGAGCAGCTTTCAGTGAGATCCATTTCCAGCAGGGAGAGGTTACATGTGCATCATTCCTATCTGGAGATCTAGCACATAGAAAGCTTTTCCTTTTAATGGCTGCCTCCAGTTCTTTTAGGTTGGGGTAAGGTCAAATATTAGAACTAGAGCACAAGTCTTAGGAAGGCTCAGGGGGTTGGGATTGTTCAGTGTGAAGAAGAGGAGGCTGAGGGGAGACCTCACTCTCTTCACCTACCTCAGAGGAGGTGGTTTGCATGAGGGGAGGCTCTGGAAAAAGGTTTCCCAGAGCAGCTGTGGCTGCCCCATCCCTGGCAGTGTCTCAGCCCAGGTTGGATGGGGCTTGGAGCAACCTGGGCTGGTGGGAGGTGTCCCTGACCATGGCAGGGGGGGGGAATGGAGGAGATTTAAGGTCCCTCCCAACCCAAATCATTCCATGACTCTGTGATGATCTTAGGACCAATTTATTTATTGAAAGAGCAGTCAGGCATTAGGACAGGATGCCCAAGGCAGTGGTGGGGTCACCATCCCTGGAGATGTTCAGAAAACGTGTAGACACAGCACTTCATCACATGGCCTAGTTGGCTGGTAGTGTTGGGTTGGTGGCTGGACTTGATCTTGGAGGTCTTTTCCAACCTTAATGATTCTGTGTTTGAAAGTTGTAAGAATTCATCGGTAAAGCCAGCAGTGGTAGAAGATGAAGGCATCTGATCTAAATGTGGATGGACTGAAGAAGGGGATGAATTAACTGGGTCAGCAAGTGTGGTGACACTAGACCCAGCAGAGAGAAGAAGTGGAATCAGGCTTTGAAGGTGGGAAGCCAGGACTGAGAGTGGGCTAAAGACCCAGTTGTAAGGCACAGAGACAGGTGAGAAAAGCTGAGAACAAAACATCAGGGGAAGGGAGCTTTAACCAGGGGTGAGAGCAGCTGAGATGTTGGCAGCAAAGCTGGGGCAAGGATTTGAGTGCCAGTAACTCCTCCAGCTGTGGCTGCTGGATCTGCAGGGGCTGAAGATGTGGGGAGGAGGTGGAAATCTCAGAAATCTCATGTGGGGGAGGGAAACACCAGGTCCCTGTCTTCTGTAGAAACTGGAGGGAGATCCTGGCAGAGCTGCTTGCAATGAGGAGTAAAGATTGTAGTGTGGTTGGTCTTGGGCTAATGCTCAAGTGTTTGTAAGTGAGCCTTAAGGAAAAGGCTGGAAACTGAAGAACAGAGAACTCATTGCTAAAATTGGCATTATTGGGGATTTTTTTCTGTTCTAAACCCAGTGCAAAATGCATTTTTAGGAGTGGGGTGGGGAGTACCAAAATCAGTGGGTGTTTTTTACCTTTTTTTCTACTTCTGCCTTAGTTGTCTGTTTGTAAAATAACAGCAAAGCATGTACTCATTCCAGGCATTTTTTTGGATTTAAGAGTATTTCCAGGTTTTGAATAATTCTTGTTTAATCTCAATGTTCTTTGAACATGGGCTTCACCTTCAGAAGAACTGCAGCTTCATAAAGGTGCTTCACAGATGTAGGCCCAACACTGACATGAATGGACTTTGATAGTACAGCAGCCTGACTTCATCTCTCAGCTGTAGCTTCCAGTGCTGTAATGGGCCAAAACATTGCAACTGATGTATTTTTAGGTCTAAGTATAAAAATATTAATATTGTTTTGGGTTGGTTAATTTTAGGAGCTTTGGAAGCAGTGTTACAAGACTTAATGTATGTGCTAACTTGCAGGACAATGCACTTAATGGAAGGAGAGCTGCCTACCTCCATGTCAGGAAGCTGTGGAGCAAGCATTAATGGGAAGCTGTACATTTTTGGTGGATTTGATGATAAAGGATACAGTAATCGGGTATTGTATTATTTTCTTTCAAAGCATACTGTATTTGAATAAATTTTTCTTTGGATAAGACCTTGTGGTTTTATCTAATGTACTTTGCATTTGAATCAAGGAAAATTTAAGGAAAAGTTTTATTTTTTTAAAAGTATTAATTTTAACTGGCAAAAAAATTAATTTTTTGTTTTAATGTTCAACTCCATATGTTTCTGGGGGCTTTTTCATTGAATCATAGCTTCAGAATAAGACTTGTTGGGTGAAGTTTCCTGTGCTTATATCTGAAAATGGACAGTGGTTTTCCAATTGCTTTTGATTTGATTATTTTTTTTCTAAATATGTTGGCAGCAATAACTGAAATTGATCTCAGAATATCTTTTGTATTTCCCCTCTTTTATAGTGATAACCTTTCCTGTATAATCAGATGATAATAAAAACATGTTTACCAGTTTTCCTTGTATTAGGAAAACTGGACCAGCAGAGTAGAGGGAATGAGCTGGTTTAACATTTAGTGTAATGGAGCCTGAATTCAGTCCTGACCAGAAAATAATTGAAATGGAGTCTGTAATCACATCTCAGTTGAGTTTTCTGTTGGGTTGTGCAGAACTACTGACAGTTCTGCCAGAAGAACTGAACTGGAAGCTGCTTGTCTTGCCCAGTTTTTTCCAGAGGCTTCAGTTCCTCTGGAAGGAGCAGGATTTTCCTGGTCTGGTCTGGCTGAGTGCTCACTGCTAATTCTCACACTTTGTGTTCTTGTGGTGTGTTGGACTCTCCCTGTTGCTACATATTGTATATGTCACAGTACCTCTTTTTTTTTTATTTTCCAAAGGAAGTAGTGTATTTTGGGGGTGGGGGGTTGTTCTTTTTGTTGGTGATTTGTGCTGGATTTTTCAACATCCTTTATACTGAAAATGTTGCAATTTTTTTCTTTTAAGCTGTATTATGTTAATTTGCGAACAAAAAATGGAACCTATAGGTGGAAAAAAATTACAAATTTTAAAGGTCAACCTCCTACACCACGTGACAAGCTTTCCTGCTGGGTGTATAAGGACAGGTAACATATTAAGAATATTTAATGTGTGTTAATTGCAGAGAGGAAGTACTATAAAGTGAAGAGAACACAGGTTTGGGATTCAGAAACTAATTCTTAGCTTGACTTGCTATGGGATTTTGTGTAACTCTCCTAACAACTTTCTGCCAGTTGTCTCACATGTGAGCTGAATTAATGGTAAGTATAAACTCCCTTTAGGAGAGGGTTGGGAAATTTAGTGAAAGCTTCTGGAATGCTTTGAGACTTTAGATTAAAAATTTGTGTATTTTAAGTGTACTTGATGCACATAAAACACTTATGTGTTTGTGCAGTTACTTATGATTCAAATTTTAATATGTTAAAAACCACTATAAATATAACATTGATTTTTTTTCTTCATTAAGTTGTTACCTGTAATAAAATACATTAAGTACATTTTCAAGTATTTCAGTAGCATACAAATACTGAAAATAGACATTTCACTGAGTATCTTTGTAAGACCCAAGTCAGCCTAGGTGTTGGTGATGTAAAAGTTACTGACTGAATGAATTGTTGAATTTCAGTTCAGTTACTGACTGAACTGAAAAGTTACTGACTGTTAGAATGCTGAGTGTACTTAGAAAAACTACTTAGATAAAAATAAATATTCTACTTCAGGTTTTGTGTTTGTTATGGAAAGTGTCTGGATACTGTGGCATATCTGGTCAAAAGAAAGTGATATGTCAGTTATTTGTCATAGAAGTTACTGTAAACAAGTAATAATATGATATCCAGTGAGCAGTATAAAATAGAAATTATTTCCTTTTTTCTGAAATCCACATCTAGGAGGCTTTGCATAAACTGTATAGTGCTTCTTAGTACTAGAGGTTAGTTTTGTAATTCTACTTTAACTGCAAGATACAGAAAAGTAAATATATTTGAACAACTTACCCTTGGGTTTCACCAGTGTTGTTCAACACCAAATTAATCTATTCAGAGTATCATGTAACCCTCATACTGAGAAAGTCACCTACTTTACGTGGCAGAATGTAACCTTTTAATTGAGCAGAATACTTGGGGACAAGCTATTCACCTGTTCAGAGATGTGCCTTAAAATTCCACAAGATGTGAATTTGCAGATCAGGATGTCTTGGTGTATTGCACGATGCTTTGAGTAACTCTGTTTCCCTAGGAATGTCAGTCTGGAATGACCTTCACCATCCCATCATTTCCTAAATTGCCTTCTCCCAAGATCACTAACAGCTATACCAAATATTGAAGTTAAACAAAACTTTAGGAACCCTTTCTTATGGATGGCCATTTCATGGGTGGAATATTAGGCTGGGAGGTGTGTAAACATACTTGCAATGCAATCTGTTCCATAGGGCTTAGCTGAGAGAATCTCTTTATAAGCTAGAGAGACTTTGTGGGTCACAGGCAGGCTGTGGGCTCAACTTTGGGGACAGTTGTGAAAAGGTGTGCAGGGAATGCTAACAAATCCATCAGGAGCATAGGAATTTCAGTAGAAAAGGGTAGGAAGTCTAGCTGTGGCATGGGCATTTCACTGCCTTTTGTGTTAGGTGTCATTTAGAGACTTGTGTCTGAAAATATGATTGTGATAAATAAACTTGTGCATGGAGGAATACTGGATAAAGATTTGGAGGTATCTTCAGCCTCCTTCCTTATTTTTGTGGATTTCTGTCAAGCTTGTTGAGGAGTCTTAGCAATTGGTTGCCTTCATCTCTGGAAGGTTTGCTGTGTAATTAGGTGCAGTATGAAAGTTCTTTGTATTGCTAATAGTACAACAGATAAACCAAAATTTGAAAGTAATTATTACAGTGTATTCATTTGAATGTAGCTTACTAAACAGCCAACTTAATTTGTTTTCTTATTGTTATTCCTCCAGGCTAATATATTTTGGTGGCTATGGCTGTAGGAAGCATAATGAACTAAGTGACTGTTTTGATGTCCATGATGCCTTTTGGGTAAGAGTTTTGTCACCATTCAGAGTGATTTTATTCTTTCTCATTGTCAAAATGTGATCTTTTGTACTGTGCTCAGTCAGTACAAAAACCTGTCTGATTTTTCTTTTATTTGTAGCACCAGCAGGAATGCAAATTAGAATCTTCTACTTCAATTTGAAATTTCAGATACTGCAGGTTGGGGAGCAGTGGGTGTTCAGAATATTCCAAGTACTCAGCAATAGGCTTGGAATGCTTTGAAGCAAAATGCTGTCAGAGGAGGAACAAAGGCATCTCAAGACATGTTTTAAATATGCAGCTCCCAGAAAATTTTAGACTTTATTTCCTTGAATTTATGTTTTCTTGAATAGGGAATTTATAGCTTCACAAGTAGAAGTGACAAATACTTTCAGCTGATCTCTTTAATTTGTTATCCAGAGTAAATGCCATTATTTGAACATGCCTGGATTAGCTTGTTTCCTAGAGTGATTTCTTACAGTTAAGAGAAGGAAGGGGATTGATTATTTAGTAACAGGAATTAATAATAGATGTGTTAAACAGTGACTTGCTGAAGTGTACTTCTTTGTACAGACTGTTTATTTCTTAGCATGTTACACTAAAACTAGAAAGTAGAATTTGTCTGCTGTGATGTTGGGACCCAAAGCCCATTTGTAAAGTGTCATCAGCCCTACCATTCCTGAGTGCTGTTGACCTCCAACTAGAACTGAGCTGCTGCATCATTATTAGAACTATTAATGTATGTTTATTTTAATAAAATTCTGTCTTTTAGTTTATTTTCTTTTTCAATAGATCAGTTCTGGATTTGTAACCTTTAGAGACACAAAGATTTTAACCCAAAATATTCTTACTTTGTAACTTTTTTTTTAGGAAGGACAGATATTCTGGGGATGGCACAATGATGTTCATGTTTTTGATACAACCACACAAACTTGGTCTCAACCAGCAATTAGGGTGAGTGCTTTTTAGCCTTGTCTTTTGACATGATTGTGATTTTTCTGCATTTTGTATACTTTATTGTGCTCTAGAAATGGATGTTGCAAAACCTAATTTGGTTATGCTTAGTATTTCTCAGTCCTACAGCATTAAACAGAAATACACTTAGTGCCTCTGAAAATGTGGAAAATTCAGAACTGAAATGATTTGTTTTCCTCCACAGGGTGTTACTAGCCTGGTGTTTTTCTCTATAATGTGTTTCTGATGCAAAAAAAATACCATAAGCTTCAGAGAGGTATTGGAAATCTGGATATATTAGATGATACAATATTCTGTATCTAGGGGGAAGTTTTAAGATAAAGCTTTGTATTCGAGCTTGAAACTACTGTTGGGAATATAAAATTGCTGTCAATGCTCCATAACTGGGAAGACTAAGCACTGGAATACTCCAGAAAAGCATTTATTAGGAATACCAGAGCAGGGCTGAGGAACGGGGTGCAGTGGCTCCTCACATAGCAAGTTGGGGTCCTGCAGAGATGGATTCTGATAACTGAACCCACTTCAGGTCCCCCTGTAGATCCTGCCAGGGTGTTGGTTAGGGAAGAGTTTCATGGCTGGAGCCAGTTCTGTGTTTGTCCTATCTGACACCCAGCAAAGGGCTAGGAATGAAGAACACAGGAATGGTTTTAACTGGTATCAAACTGAGCTTAACAAACAAACCCCATTCGTCTGAACTGTTTTGATATGAAGCCATTTGGATGAGTGTATAATTAATCTGCAACATGGATAATCTAACATAGGTCACTGAGAGTTGACCCCCTGAGAGATTAGGGTCTGCTGGGGAGTTTCCTCTGTTCCCCTGCCTCCCCCTTTTTGTAATTTTTCATACATTGGGCTGAAAAAGTCTCAAAGCCCCAGAATCTCAGATTGGTTTTGAGCAGGGAGGGACCTTAAAGCTCCTCCATTGCCACCCCCTGCCATGGTCAGGGACACCTCCCACCAGCCCAGGTTGCTCCAAGCCCCATCCAACCTGGGCTGAGACACTGCCAGGGATGGGGCAGCCACAGCTTCTCTGGGAAACCTGGCACAGGGGCTCAGCACCCTCACAGGGGAGAGCAGCAGTGGTCTTGAAATCCACTCTCCCTTGGTTCAGCTTCAGAGACTTCAAGAAGGCAAGAGGAGACAGAGTAAGCTCCCTGCTTTGCTAGTTTAGGCTTTCAGTTTTTCTTTGTGAAGTAAAGATACATGTTTAGTATGCAAGGGCTATACACTCATTATTTTGAGCTTTGTGGAGTTGCTGTGTTCATTTCAAAAGTTAATGTTGAAAAATCTTTCGAGCAAATATCTCCAAGTCATGCTGTATTGTTAGAATAAAGAGGTCAGATATTCTTCAGCAAAGAAGTTATTTTAATTGTCCCAGAGGTGCATGTATACTCACTCTCCCAATAAGATAATAATGCACACCTATCTATTTATTGTTATTAATATGGTTCTATGCTATAAAGGTTCATAAAATCCTGGTGAGTTTTTGTAAAAACTCAGAATTATGTTGTAATGAATGTCTGACACTACTTTATGGTCTTCATAGGATGTTCCAAAGTTTCTATACTTTCACAAAAATGAAATTACCATTGCAAAGTAAAAGCCAATTTTGCTATCTTCCTGATTTACACAGGGAAGTCTTTTTGGCATGCAGCTATTGGATGTAGAATAAACTTCTGTGATCTGATTCCCAGAGATTTTAGTACCAGCTCCTGATGGTTCACCCTTTGGAAAAATAAAGCTGCATGGAGATTTCAACAATAACTGATATACTGCTGTAATTTTATGCTTGGGAATCAAAGATAAATTAACTGAATTTTACTTAAACAAAGCAATGATAAATCAGACCAAGAGGGAATATATTAAACATTAGCAACTGAGGGAACTCAATTAAAGCTGTCCTTGGCAAATAGGTTTATCTTCTAACGTCTGTGGAGTCTTGGACATGACTACAAATGATTTCCTTTTATAGTTGCAGTTCTGTCAGCATGTTGATGCACACTGGCCTTAGTTTTGCAATCTCTCTGAAGCTGACTTGCCACTTGCACCTTGCAAATGTTCTGAAGGATCTTTCTCTGGTTCTTTCAGGGTGGAGATCCACCTCAGCCTCGAGCAGCTCATACATGTGCTGTGCTGGGAAATAAAGGTTACATCTTTGGAGGACGTGTGCTGGTTAGTATTTAATTGAAACTTTTTTTGGCAGTAATGTTATTTTCTTGGCAGTTTTTTTTTAATAGCAAATTAATTTTTTGGTAGGTAAAAAATTCCAACCTATCTTTAGTCAAACTTTTAGGTTAGGGATGCTAAATCCAGGGTACTTCTTTTCATCCCCCTCTACCTTAAAAAAAGAAGAGTCTGTCTTTCTGTCTGGAGTATTCATGGTGAAGCATACATTTGTCCCTAAAAGAGAAAAAACAGTTGAGTGTATGGTGGATGCAGATGTTTATAAATCAAAACAAAAAATGGTTATTGTGTGCATAACTTCTGCAGGAGATGGTTCTTTGAGCAAAAGTAAGCCTACTGATGGACCAGGTTTAAATAAATGATGAGATGTGAGCATGCTGTGCTTGCTACAGCTTAGCAGATTTATACATCAAACCTGCTGGGTTTTTCTTGCCATTTCACTTAATGAAATGCTAGCAAGTAATAAATATAACTGGGATTTTAGCTTGTGCTCCCCCCACCCTGCTAAAGAAAGAGGAAATGTGTAAAAGCAGTCAGGTATTCACAGGCAAATCTCTAACACCCTGATGTTTACCTTCTGGGAAAATAGAGTTCAGAATAGCTCTTGGGATACAGGATTTTATAATTAAAACATATGGTTCTGAAAGGTAGGAAATAAAAGATTTCAGTTGGCTTTATAATTTAAACATCTGACATTTTTTTTGTGCATAGGTGACTGAAATACAGCTGTCTGGGAGAGCAGCATGTGATTAGATTAGCTGTGTACTAAACTCTCAGTCTCTATACCTCTGAG
Organism: Phaethornis superciliosus; assembly: GCA_023637945.1. Classification (NCBI taxonomy): domain Eukaryota; kingdom Metazoa; phylum Chordata; class Aves; order Apodiformes; family Trochilidae; genus Phaethornis; species Phaethornis superciliosus. The sequence continues at coordinate 41,113,152 of JAJQWJ010000006.1, read as the reverse complement.
CTGGTGCAGGATGCTGCAGCATGTTGCCTGATAGCCCAGGCCACTGCAGGCACAGGTCATCCCAGTCCTGTTACAGCCTCTTTGCTCTCTGAAAATCAGTTTTGCAGTTTCAGGCTTTTCCTTTAGCATGCCCTTGATACAGAGCACACCCAGCATACCCTAGAGATTGCTGCTCACAGCTTTATTCTGTGGATCCAACCTAAGCTCTTTACCACAAGAGTAAGGCTCTTGTGTTTGCTTTCTTGGTAGCTGATCCAAGACTGTTCCATTTAATACACTGTGGGAGAATATTAAATCCACTCTCTCCTAAGTAGCAGTCAAAGGCAGTGTAAGAGCTGTGTAGGATCCAATCAGTGCAGATTTAAATCAAGGCTAGATTCTTGCTATATAATCTTAACTCTTCCTTGTTCCTTTTTAACTTAAACCAAACACAAAAAAAGCCATAGGCATCATCCCCCTGGTTATCTGTACCTAACGAGCTTGAAGCCACCACTGGTAAGCAGAGATACTAAAACTTCTGACCACCATACTTAATTTTTCTAGTCAGAGGATATTTTCTCTTCAGTTCTTCTCTGCTGAAGTATTAATGTAAGAATTGAAGCCTGAGGCAGCAATCTAATGCAAAATACATACCCTATCCTGTGTCTGGAGATAAGGATAGTAGTAGGTGCTCTTAACTAATGCAGGCTGCCATATCATTTGTAAATTTTTTGCAAGGATAGTTTCTTTATGGGCTGGAAAATGGACTGTCTCTTTCTGTAACTGTTGCATAGGGAAGTTATATTTTTAAAAGCCTCTACCTGGAGTTTATCAGGAATGTAAAAATCAGATTCTGTAATGCAAGCAAAACCCCCCTGATTTAAATTACTGTGTCCTTTTCCCTATTTTTTTTTTAAGTTAAGTTTTTAGCTCATTTCACCACAGCTAATTTAGAGTCTCTAATCATGTTCAGCTAGAGGATGAGACCTAATGCCTTCTATCTCTACTATTATGAAAAGTAACAGTGAAGAAGCTTTTGGAAGCCCTCAGTGCTGTGTTTCTATAGTTTTGTTATATCAAAGAGAAGGAATTATCTGTTGGTTGGCAATGCCCCACAATGAACATGTGCCAACTTCACCCTGGAAAGCTGCCATAACCCTATATTCTCAAGTGGGTGCAAATAAAACAGTGTTAAAATTGTGCTTTGTTCCCTACCCCTTGTTTTTCATGCTGTAAAAGCTGCCCTGTAATGCAGTGTTCTTCTCAGGGAAAGTCTACAGTTCTGTTACAAAATGGCTTACTCCTGCTTGCTCAGACAGAAACCAGAAACCCAATGCCCAGCCAGTTTTCCAGTTTGAATTGCCTCCCACAGCTGCAGGAAAAGTTTTTACCCAAGAACCTTTTCAGAGTGATCAGAAAAGAAAGTAACCACAACTGATCCTTGTTTTATTCTTGCCATTCTGCATTAGGTTTTACTTGGCCTTTCCCCCAGGCTCACAATCTCTGCAGTTGTTCCTAAAGCCTCAGAGAGAACTGCAGGCAGTAGCTTCCAGAGCTGTAGGTTAGGACAAACTTGATTTGCAGACAGCTAAGGAAATGAAAGGGTATTTAGAAGAGACTGAAAAATAATTTAGTCTTGAATCTTGTGTGTGAGGGTTAGCCAGGCCAGGTGAGCCCAGTGCCTCTGCTATGGACTTGCACATCTGCTGTACAAATGAACTCCTGCTAACCACAGCTGAACCCAATCCTGCTCCTCACTTAGCAGCCTGCAGACCTGAAAGGGAAAGAAACCTAGATGTGAAAACTTAAAACATGCAGCTTGGGACCTTCTGGCCTACCATTTTATTTCTGAACTCTTCCTCAGCCTTCAAAGCCTTTGCTCCCTCTGGCTGTTTGTGAGCAAGGGCAATCTCTGTGGGGTGTGGAGGTCTTCAGCCCAGAAACTGAACAGCACTGAGTGTTGTGTCCTTGCTAGTTAGGGTGGCTGCACTGTGCCTCTTGCAACTGAACTAACTCAAGCTAGGATTCTGATGCAGCCCCTGCAATTTGAATTATTGGTAGACTGGAGCTTGCTTATCACTTCCTCACTGTTCTGTTGCATGATTAGATATGCCCTAAGAGGATGTGCCCTCTGGCTTCTATTTAACTGCCTATTTGACTACAGGATTCAGAAATAAAAGAAGGCTCTGATCTGAAAAGGTTTTTCTCTTCCTCAGGTAGCATCAGTTTCCTTGATAACCATTGGCTAAATTTCAGTGAAACCACTTGGGAGCAATGTCAGAGAAGAGTGAAATTTTGGAAAGCTGTATTTCACTTTGTGGCAGAGCAGCAAGTGTAATTTTTCACCTCTAGGTTATTGTTGATTCACTTTCTGTCCTAGAAATAAATAAAGGGAAACTTAGAAAGGTAAAGGAACGTTCAGCAGGGCTTGAGGAATTAATGTAATTCATGAAACAGGAAAGGAAAGCTAAAGACATCAGAAAACCACTACATTTCATGACAACAGGAGTAACACCTCCCCAAAGGATGAAGTCTTGCTTTTCTCCATAAATTAAGGAGCAAATACGGGGTTGCTCTGCTCCTCCTTCTCCTTCTAGTTCACCATAATACAAATCTTCCCAGGGAAAAGGCTCTACAAGGAACCAGAAAGGGCCAGGAAGTGTCATGAGGCTTCTCCTATTCATCTTTCTGGGAGGAAAGGGCACCTTTTTCCAAACTTGGAGCTAGAACTGGTAAAGAAGATGGTGATGATGATCAAAATCAATTGTACCAGCAGTCATTTGAAAACAGGCTCAGAAGTATTATGTGGACTCTGTTCCTCCAGGTAAGCAAGCCCCTGAAAAGCACAGAAATGGGAGAAAGTGGGAAAGAAGGAAGGAGAGTTAGTCCAAAAGTTGATGCAAGTCTCGTGTTTGATTTAAGTGGAAAGTTTTCATGTAAAGAATGAAGTAATAAAACAAAGCCTTTCCAGCAGCTCTTCACACATCAGATGCCTTAATGTATGCATGCTTATATTTCCTGTTACCCTTTCTGTCACTGAAGATCAGAAGATACATTGATCCTTCTCTTGCAAAGATCTGGTCTGTAGTAGCTGTTTCATGGTAAATCTTGGAGCAGAGAGCTGCACAGAGTTTAGTGTAAGTGCAGTGAGCTGTAAATAAGTTACCCTTAATGCCTTCCATCCTGCTGGTAAGCTAATCCTGAGACAAAGCAGATCCTGGTTAATGTTTACTGGGCTGCAAATAAATGAACATGCCTTAGATAAGTAGAATGTCTAAGGAGTCAAAAGGAAATGCAAACCCTCTTAGGAGGCTTGAGGCTTTTAAGCCAATTAAGAATCATCTTGGGATTATCAGCTAAATGTTTAAATATAGCAGGCAGCATTTGCAAGTACATGAGAAACTGCAGGAAAACTTTGCATATAGCAAGTGAGGGTACTGTAACCTGACTGTGTGCTTGACAGCTGCCCAAAGAAGGGTTGGGTAGAAAGGAATATTCAGTTGTTAAAGCTGTGTTAAAGGACTCAATCTGAGTCATAAATGTCCGACTGCTGCCGTGTTTTGAATTCAAAATGAGGTTGATGTAATGATGCATCTGTCAATCTGTTGAATCATGAGAACTTAAAGATTATAATACGTTGATTTCCCAGGGACCAAGAAACTGAAAACCACTCCATCTTCTGCCTAATGCCTAGGAAAGGAAAGTCAGCGAGGAGGTCTTGAACAGGATCTTCTTGAAACCTCAGTTTCCAACATAACAACTTTCTTCCTTCCCTTTCTTTAATAGCTGTACTCTGTATTGACCTGTGTTACTCTGAGATGATTTAAATATTTTCAGTGTCTCTAAAGTGCCTAGCTGTCTGCAGCTACAGCAGAAGATACTCAGTAATGACATTTTGCTTTCTGCTTGTATAATTTGTTCCTCGTCTCCTTCCAAGCCACCTGAAGGAGCAGGAAACTGAACAGACTTGTCATGGAAGACAGATCTGTCCCATTGGCTCTCAGTTGGACCACGTTTTGTTGATACAGTCACCCTCTTGCAGGGATCAAATTTCTCAGGCAATGCACAAAAGCCCTCACGTTCTGCTTTTCCTTAGCCAGCTGGCCTCTCTGAAGGTGTTCCAATATGCTAGTTAACTAGTTATATTGTACTAGTTCTCTCCCCTAGGACAGAAAAAGGCTAGCATGTACTTGATCAGAGGAGGTCATAGCTCTCCTGAAAACCTTGCTGTTTCCTGAAATAACCCGAGAGACTTCCCATAGCTCTGGTGGACAGCTTTGGAAGTGTCTCAAACTCACTAACTGGCTGAGTTCTCGAGGGTAAAACTACTCCTGTTCTGACTTAAATGACAAGTCTAGTTTCTGCCTCAAAGGATCTGCAAGCTGGAGAAAGGCTTATTCTAATAGATCTATGGACTACCCTAGGAGAAAAGAAATTGGAAGGTAAGGCAAGATATATTTCCCTACTTCTCAGATACTGTTTTGTAGTACCTTAGGGGATCAGAAATGCCAGCCAAGTGAATTGCAAGCCATGGGAAAGATTGCTGCAATCCAAAGGAAAGAAATTCTTTCTTATATTCTCCCCACCCCACCAAGTTTCTAAGGCAATTCCTTTCTTCATCTCAAAGGACAGGCAGATATGCAAGTGTATAGCTTTCCCATTGTTCTTTTTGTTACATGTTATTACTTCTATGGCAAATCCTAAAGGGCCATAAAACCTTGCTGTTGCTACTAGTAACTTTGTGAAAGGGCTTGCCTTCCAGAAAAGAGAGAAAAACACAGGTATGATAAACTTTTTATAGGATCTCTTGTACAGAACCTACTAGAAGATATCAAGAAATAAGTGACAAGGCAGGAGGAGGCATAAAAAAAAAAAAAAGAAGGGAAAATATATGTAAAGCACTTATAGCTTCTGCAGTTACCTACCATGGGTTCTACGGATGAAAGCTGAATACATTTGCAGGAACTGAATATCACACTATTAAAGTACTCCTAAAAGCTAAAATTGGCCCCATACTGCTGTGCATTACTATAAATTATTCCTGGCAGTTTTCTGAGAGTTGCATGGGTTTGTTGAGCAGAAATGCTTCTCATCTGCCACATAATACAGAATTGTCTTAAAGCACATGGGTTCAATTTTCTTCAAAGTATTGTTATTTGGAATATTCTGTCCTGGGAAGGCCTCACTGAGATATTTTGCTCATCATTTACTGAATATAACAAAACTGGGGTTTTATTTCTTTGTTTTAGCAAACTAGGATGAATGATTTGCACTGCCTGAATTTAGACACTTGGACTTGGTCTGGAAGGTAGGTTTCTCTCTATAACATTTAAAGTTGAATGTAGCAGATTGAAACATATTGTTAAATAGTTCCAATGCTAATTTTGTAGCTTTTCCAAGAGGGGAATGGGAGTTTGGGGACTGCCTTAACAGCTGTTATATTGTGATTTCAATTTAATTTAATTTGATAGTGGTTACTAAGCTTTTTCTGTTCTGCACCAAAGCCCTGATGAGGCTATTTTAAGCACAGCATGTAGTGATTTAACATCCTTGTTTTCAGGATGGGTACATTGATCCATATGGAATTTTAGTTTTGATGTCTTTTTGAATACTGTTTTTACTGCCTATGTTTGGCTCATTATGGTACAGACTGGGTAAAGATCTCCCCCATCTTACCAAAGATAAGCATCTTAATGATTTTCTTCTAATGAAGTAAAAGCATGACCTCAATATTTCAGTTTTAAGCTAAATCAAGTATTAATATATTGCCTAAGATTTGTTTTGCATATAGAATTTTCATACTACATTTTTCTAAACCCCAAAGCCTGGTGGATCTCAGCACAGTCTCCCAGTTTTGGAAACAGCTTATACAAGAGTTGTGCAAAGCAGGTACTCCCAATGTTGTGACTTGGCTTTGACTTCAGTGCTGAAGTTAGTAGGGCAGTTTTGCAATTAGTTTTTAATTACCTAGGATTCTTCAGTCTTGGCTTCCAGTCACCAGTAGTGAAATTTCCTCTTGCTGATGCCCAATTACCCTTGGCTTCCTCTGTGCTCAGTTAAGAGAAACAGACACTTCCCAGGTATGAGGCAACTGCTGCTAAGGTAGACATCCAAAATAAATCAGGAATTGTGCTTTTCAAGGACCTGTTTCTCTCCATTGATTACAAAGGAGATGGAGATGAGGGTCTCTGTGCTGCTCCTGTTGGAGATGAAGCAGTGTACACACATCTGTGTGTGCTATGCTCTCCTCACTTTTAGCAGCAGAAAAAAAAAAAAAAAGTGGTTCTTTGAGATATGGTTTACCTGGACTGAACATTCCTTTCTTATCTTATGCTCTGGATAATCTCCATCTGGGATTCTCACCCCACAAGAGAGCTTCCAGGTGTTTGTACCTGCTTTTTCCATAATTTTTCCAAAGTGAGGACATAGGGAGTGTGTGGTGGTCTGGATTCTTTGTGTGTGACTTTAGGGGCTTTACAGCAGAAGTTTCCTCTCTGCTTAGTACCAAGACAGTAGGAGGGAAGGATGTCCTCTGGAGGTCCTTACTCTGCTCTGCTGAATCTTCCTGAGACAGTTGTAGCCCTGACTTCCTAAACCAAGGTGAGGTGAATTCAGGACACCCACTATAGGGCAACCCTTATGTTCAGGTTCTTCACTGTTCAGATCCTCATCTCAAGCATACCTAACTCTGCAGCTGAATTGAAAACCATAGATGATAACCTGGAAGGACTGTTTCTGTCCACATTTTTAGAGTAGTAAAACCTACATCTGTTTTGTATTTGGGAATTCCACTCTTTACTAGAGTTTATCTCAGTTTGGGTGATCCACCTTCTGTCTTAAAATCTGCAGCAGTTGATGAGGTGCAGGAGCTTTTAGACAGAAGGAAAAGCTACAGTCCTTGTGTAATTTAAGATAATTTTTCTAGGAGTGGCAAGCCTGTAGCCTTTTAGAATTAAATTTTATCTCAAATAAATGAATCAGACCATACAGTTTGTTTGAATATACTCTCTTTGTTGTCCTAAGTGCTTTCAGCTGTACCTTAAGGAGTGACTTTAGTTATCTTAAGAAAACAAACAACAAAGGGATCATCAATGTTTTTGTCCTTACGTTTGATATTTACATAGCTGCTTGGTCAGAGAGCAGATCCTACAAGAAATGATTTCTTTTAGATTTGAACACTGGTCTTGAGAATGAATTTGGATTGTATTAAGTGCATTTTTTTTTTTTTTTTTTTTTTACTGGGAAAATAGCCAAGCTTCTTTTAGGACAAACTAAATTAACTACGATGTTTTCTGGATGGTTAATTTTCAGCATTCTTTGAAAACTTAGTATTTTTTGTTGTTTTTTTTTCACCAAGAATTAATATCAGTGGAGAGAAGCCAAAAGATCGCTCCTGGCACACGCTGACTCCAATAGGAGATGACAGACTTTTTCTTTTTGGTGGACTAAGTTCTGATAATGTTCCTTTAAGTAAGTAATTTAAATGTTATAATTCTATTGTAAACTTCGTTACTAACCTTGTATAGCATGCACATTTGTTGTGCTTCTCAAACTACTCACACCTAAGTCTTCTGGCAGACTTTTCAAGGCACTTGAGTATCTCTATAATTATCTTACTGTCTTTATAGAAATGTAGAGGCATGTTGCATAGTAGAGTGAACATAAAATAATAAATCTTTCATCAAACTGTCTATCATGTAAAAGAATAAAGGCAGAAGTTTCATGCATTTTGATAGGAACAAGGAGTAACTTCTGATATCAATAGCAAATGCAGTAAGAAGATGCAAATAATAATGTCAAGTAAGACAGCTTTGTGAATGAGTAACGAATCACAGCTACAAAATGTTAAATAGGAAGTGGTACAGTCTTAGAGTTCCTTTTCTAGGACAGGCAATTTCTTTTCCTGAAAACGAAAAAAAAAAAAAAAGTGAAAACAGCTTTAAGTGCCACAGATATTCCACTGGGAGGGAATATATGAGATTTTTCAGAGGGACATTGACCTGTTTTCTCAATCTATCTAAAAGAAAGAAGGTAAGCATAATGTAATTGCAGATTTCTATTCAGTGAACTTTCTGTGAGTGAATGGTTAAGTTACCAAAAATAGAAAAGATATAAGTTAATGTATTGATGATGTCTTAAAACACAGAACTCTTTGTATAAATACAGAGGAATGGTGATATTTTGTCCTAAGAGAAAGTACTGATGTGTGTTCTTGTTTTTAGGTGATGGCTGGATTCACAGCATTACAACAAACGGATGGAAACAACTTACCCATTTGCCTAAGAGTAGGCCTAGGTATATAAAAACAGATAATGTTTGCTGACATTTAGGCATTTTGAAAAATTAAGTAATTTTACATTATTGAACAGTGTTTTCATACTACATTATAAGAATATTTTAGAAAATTAATGCAGTATGGCTGAATAGTTTATTTCATACCTCATAGAGCATTATCACTTTCTGGGTTTGTTACAGTTGGTGCTTACTTGGCATAAAAATATTTTTTGTGGTGAAGGATTTAGGTGCCCAACTAACCTGGTGTCCTATATCCAAATTACTTTCATATAAGAAATTGTATATAACTTAACTTTTGAGGAATTGGTAACCTATGATAATAATAAAAGTTGATTCATGTTGATCCATTATTAGAAACATGGGGGAGAGGGCCATGAAAGTGTTGATGCACCTGTCAGGATTCACAAGTATTATAAAATACCTTGGGTTGGTTGGTTAGAAGCAGCTAATTATGACAACAGTGAATTTATTACTAAACAGCACCATAAGTGACTGTGCAGTTTTGTTATTTTGAGGACTTAGCTGCCAACCAAAAAGGTCCTAGTTCTAGACCATTCCTTCTGGCAGCAATACTGTCTCTTCCAGGCTCTGTTCATTCCCCTACCCTCTCTAATTTAAAATTAAAAAGAACGATTTATTTTTTTTCTGGCTAAAGAAAGGAAGTTTCATCTTCTGAACTTGGAGATTATTTAGAATGTGCCATTGAAAACAAGTGCTTGCTGTGTCAGAACACAGACTTTGTTAAAAAAAAAAACAAAACAGTGTAAGCATTCTCTCTATTTATAATGTAAATACTATTGAACTGACTTGCTTAGATAGCAAAGGCTCAGTTTTTAATGGATTTAGTTTTTTTACAGTCAACCAGGGTACTCTCAGCACAATTTTAGGTCATTCTTTCAGCATATCTGAAATGTCTGGCATTTGCATTCGTGCCTTAAATTCTGTTTTCTATTCCTGAAATATCCCTGCCTCAAGAAATTCTCCTGTTTTTTCATATTCCAAGGTGTCTTTTCAATACATCATTGTTCTTAAACAGTATTGGTTTTGTTAATCCAGTATATTGCTAACCAACTTTCCTGCTTTCAAACGCTTTCAAGCCCCACTAAACTTAGCCCTTGGCTTCACAGAATATTTTCTGCCTTTTTTGCCATCAGTGACCTGTTCCATCAAGGGACAAAGCCCATCAGTAGCAGTCCAGGATCATGTCTGCCTTCCTCTTCAGTTCTTGACATGGGTGGTCTCATAAAGGCTAAATGGCCTGCCTCACCTTGTTGGGGTTATTTTTAATCATGAAAAAGGATCAGGATGGGGCAAACATGGGCTGATTCTGCTGGCAGCTGAGCCTTTGTTCTGCAGAGAAGCTGGAATAATGTTGGTGCCTCAGGTGGTGGGGGGGCTGGGGTGTTAGAACCTGGAGCTCTTGAACCCCAAGTGGCTTTCAGGTAATCCAAGGGCAGATCCCATCCTGGCAGAGAGCCTGGTGAGGAAGCCACCTTCTTGCTGCAGCAAGGAGGTTCCTGAGGTTGACACTGCTAAATTTGCTGAGGACCCTCCTGCACAGACTCTCTTAGGACAATGAAATTAAGTAATTAAGTAATTTTAATTAATGTATATAATTTTGGGACACATGCTGACAAAAACTCTGAGCACCCTCAAACCCAAACGTGTCCTTTGGATCCCCACCATCTGAAGATTCTGTTACACAGTTTGTAAGCTGAGGACAGTTGCTTTTCATTGACCTAATTCTTTATTGAAGTAAAGAACCTTGCCCTCTAAAAAATAATTTAAAAAAAAAAAGATACTTGAATAACCTTTTTCAGGAAGTCCTGGAAACATGGATAAAAGAATCTGTCTGTTTATTTATATCAAAAATAGATTTTATTTTTATTTATATCAAAAGCCTGTCTATTTATTGAGCTAGTTTACATGTGAGGTCCTTTACCATAATTGTATCCCCATTCTTACACAAGATTACTGCAGGATCTCTGCAGCTGAGAAAGGTTTAAGTCAGTTATAGCACTCATACAACTTTGCAGCAGGACTTGAAAATGCACTGGCATACAAGTATAGGTGAACTTTTAATGTATTTATATTATTTTATAAAATATGTAGAAAGTTTTGTAAAATAGTTTATAATAATGTATATTATTATAACTACATGCATTACTGTATTTTCCTGATGCTTCTGCAGACTTGATTCTATGACTGAGTCACTGAATTCTGTGATTCCTTAAATTCCATCAAGAACAATTTCCTTCTCCATTTTTAGTAATTTCTAAAAAATTTCTAAAAATAAAAAAAGTAATTTCTAAAAAAAAAATTGTGTTCTAGGTTACAGATCTGTGATTCTAAATTGGTAGAAAATATTTTTCCCTTCTCTGTCCATCAGTTGTCCTTGAGCTAACATTTTGCATGCCAGGTTAAAATAGAGAGCAAATGGTATATTTAACTTAGAGTTTCCCAGTGTTTTCATGACAATGCAATTCTCTTGTTTTAGTTAGAAGAGCTGTGTAAAAAGGTTACATCAAGTCAGCATCTGTGTCATTTAAATAACATGCTTTATCAGAATGTTTAGGTGATAAGTTAGAGCAGCTGTGAGAGGACATAAACTCTGTCAGTCTGTAGATAAAAGCATCAGGTTGCAAGCTAGGATGTCATCCCAGTGAAGGCAGGAAAGGCTTCCCAGTGTTCTCCGTGATGAAGTCCAGGCCAGAATTTTCCTAATGCAGATAAGGCAGAGACAGATCTATCTACAGGTATGAGGAAGAGAAAAGGTGGGAAACAGTTCAGCCTAAGGAGAAGGGTGAATAATTACTGATGTGAATGGAGTGAGAAAGTGAGAACGTTTCCTTTTGCATGAGAGTTCAGTGGTGGGTGTTGTGTTGGTGAAGCAGACCTCAAGGGCTCTGTGGTGATGATCACCTTGGGATTTTTACTTCAGTGGCCATACACCAGGAGAAAAAGTACAGTAAAAGTAAATCTAGCAGGGTGTAGCTGCTGAAGTAGCAGAATCATTGTTAAAGCAAAATTTTACAAGCCAGGTTTTGGTGGTTTTTTGGTTTTTTTTATTACCCAACACCCACAAAATGTGCTTGTGGATGTGATGTAAGTATTGGACACACAGAAAATGATCCCCAGGTATCTTTGTGGGGAAGTGTAAAACTGAAACAGGGTAACTTGCCTCCTGCAGCTTTCATCCTAGTGCTGGGGGGATAAGAGTTAGTACTGACAACCCCACAACATTAAAGCCATGAGATTTGTAGTCATGAATTAGAGAAATAGTGGGAAATTTTAAAAGGTGGAGGGGAAAAAAAGGTTATTGGCAAAAGCTTGATTTGTATAGTTATTGTGTTTACTAAAATTTTTCCACTTTCTGCTGAAGTAGTGATAAATGAGACAAAGTATAGATGCCAAAAAGTCAAATAATAACAAAAATTACATTGGGCTGTACAAAATGTAACAATTCAGCAAGGTTCTCATGAGATGGATAGTTGCTCTCTCTCAATGGAGGACATTGCTCTCTCCTCTTATATTGTTAAAGAAACTAATAATATCATAATTTAAAAGTTTTTTTTTTTTAACCTTTGAAGACTTTTAGAATAATGTATTTGTCTTGCTTTCCTAAGAAGTAAGGGTTAGGTCCTCTGCACATGCATGGCTGCCTCTCCTGCCCATGCACATTATCAATCAGTTGACCCATTTCAGTAATATTTGAGAAAGAAACAGGAAGCTCAGAGATGCCCAACATATACTCTGTGCAAATAAATAGCCAAACAGAAAAGAGAAACTCCCAAGGGCTTATCCTCCATCCTTCCCAGAGAACACAGGGTCTGCTGCCTTGAGACACAACTGGATAAATAAAAGGCTGTATTGTTTCAGCAACTTGTAAAAGACATTACTAAAAATAGTAAAATTCTACTGGGTGAGGCCAGCAAGACTTCAGAGGTCTATGCTCAAGTAGTGGAACCTCAGGATTAGGGAAATTTAACATTTGAGCTAAAAGTAAGTTGTACCTTTATAGTGAGTAATTTGAAAAGAAACTTGGATATGAAGAATGGAGGAGAGTCTGTGTGAGGTGAAGAGGTTAATAAGCAAGGAAACTTACAGCTTCTCTGAAACCCTTAACATTTAGTTTTGGATTTGTTCTGCTGATAACTGCTTGCTGTTACTCCATCACTTAAATCCATTTATTATCTTATTTTTAGACTGTGGCATACAGCCTGCCTGGGAAAAGAAGGAGAAGTGATGGTGTTTGGTGGAAGCAAAGATGACTTGCACTTCATGGACACAGTCAGTAAACAGAATAATGAAATCTTAGTATTATAATAATTAAAACTGAAATAAAATAATACAATTGCTGATATTGCTGGGTTAATTCATAACTTATGCTCTTAGGAGATATGACCTTGACTGTTCTTGAAAAGAACCAAAGAGGGGTTCGTCCTTATTGGGCTCATAAAAAGGAGTTTGTTACACAGATTCTTTCTAAATATTTAAGTATTCTCAGTTTCAAATCATGCATGTGGCAATAAATGTTTTATTAATCAAGAAAACAGCAGCATTTCTGAGATGAGCTGTTTGTGTCATTTTAACAGTTCTTTTTTTCTGTTGCTCAGGGTCACTGCAGTGATTTGTTGATATTCCAGACTCAACCTTATTCACTTCTCAGGTGAGTTGAGGTTACTGGCATAAAGAATCAGCTGGAAATCCATGTGGGACTGAGCTTTTACAGGTCTGGAGGTTATAACCCATTTGCTGAAATCTTTTTGTTTTTCTCCTTCAGGTTGTGTCTTGACTGCATTGGTAAAAATGCAGCTCTCTTACAGAATCAGATCCCCTGTCTGCCATCCAAACTTTTGCAGCAGGTGCTGAAAAAAATAACCTTCTGGGCTGCAGCCAGCCACAGGCAAGAGAAGAAAGCTGAAACAGAAAGACAAAATCAGCTGAACACCACATGAACAGTGACCACCTTGAACACTTGGGTTTATTTACGGCGTACAAAGTTTTTTGTTAGTGAACTTTACTAATCCTACAGAACAACTATGTTAAACTGAGTTTCTAAGTGAAGTTTGAGAACAAAGAAATCCTTTTTATGGAAGTCTCCTTTGGTTTTTTTGCATTGTAGAAAACTGATATAAAACTTCATTTGTATATATTGTTAAATTCTGCTGTTGTGGTCTTAATGAGACAGTCCACATACCACTTGTTCTTTTTTGAAGGTGACAGATGATACAGAACGTTTTCAGTTGGGTAAAACACTCCTTCAATCTAAAAATCTTACTTCATCCTCTCTGAAAAACCAGCACAACATAGTTTAGTTCAACACAGTATCCTGGGGAGATTCACACTTGTAAGTCTTGAAAAAAGTAATTTGCTAACACCATGGAATCTGATGATTTAACTCCACCAGACTGGTGTCTGAACATCCAAACGATGGAGCCAGGCATCAGTCCAAGTAGGAAAATTGGTTCAGAGAACTGTGGAACTTGAAGATAACGCTGCAGTGAGCAGCATTACCCTTTGTATAGGAAACCTTCCGTGCAGTTCAGAACACAGTTTTACTATGTTTCTGTAATCAGAGTCCTTTTTGAAATAGGTTGTATATGGTATTTTGGATGTGTAAAGTTTATATTTAAATTCTGGTTTAAAAAAAAAAATGCTTATTTATTGTTTAAAAAAAAAGAGCATATGTAGTACTTGATATTTTTCTGTTTTAGATATTTAGTTAACAGGAGCACAGTCATTAAAATTTTATAGAGAGTTGAATTGAGACCAGTTTTGACTAGTTTTTGACACTTACACCGTTTAAACTTAATTGGGCAAAGGGAGGGGAGGGGTTTGGAGTGGAACCGTCTCATAAAGGGCCGTTTTGTGAGGGTATTCCAGCAGTGCCGAAATTTTCATAGAATCGTCGAAACCCAGAATATGCCGAGTTGGAAGGGGCCCATCGGGATCATGGAGCCCGATTTTGCAGCTGCCTAAACATTTACTGTTACTTCGGTGGCTTTATTCGTGGCCAACGTGTTTTTTCCCTTGCCAAACACCCCAGAACCCCCATGGGTCCCGCAGTTATGTGGGGAGGAGAAGCTGCAGGTGCCATTTTCCCCCGCCCCGCATGGCGGTCCCGGGCCTGCGGACGATCCTTTGGGTGTTCCCACAGCCCTGGGGCACCTCAGGGAAGCCTCTTCAGCCCAGAATTCTACCAGAACCACCGAAAACGCCGAACGCCGGGGTTCGGTTGCCCCTCCCCGGGCCTCCCCGGCGCTTGCGCGGCGCTGACGGAAGCGGCGGCCCCGGCGGATGTTGTCGCTGAGGTGAGGGAGGGAAGGAGGGGGCGGCCCGCAGCCCCCCGGTACCGCGGTAAGGACCCCGGGGAAGGAAAGGGAAGGTGGTTCTGGTGGGGGTGGGCCGGGGGTGAGGGAACGCGGGTAGGGTGGGGAGAGCGGGGACCAAAATTCGAGAGAAACGGGGAAAAAGATCCGTGGGGGTTGCTGAGGGGTCGGTCCGGTGATGGCGCCCGGCGCTGCGCACTGCGGCTGCTGCTCAGCCGGGGGGCTGCGTGATGGCTCTGTTGGGACAATTAAAGAAAATAAAATAAAATAAAATATAGAGAAGACACCGTGAGGAGTGTGCTGGGCAGAACCCATCGAGGGTTTGGGAGTTGTGTTAAAGCATTGAAAAATCGCTAAAGGAGGGCAGAGTTGTTAAAAAGCAGAGCAGAGCGCGGTGATCCCGTGGGGAGAGGTCAGTCAGAACCTGGTTAACTTGAAGCAGGCAGGTTTGACCGACGTTTGGATAAGGCTTTCTAATTTAAAGCGTAATTAGAGGTCAGAAATAACCTGCCGAGGGTGGTGTAGTGTCTGCGCCGTTGGAGCGGCTCAGCTGGAAGGGAAATGTCTGGGGTGTCCGGGATGCGGTGCAGGTGCGGGGTTTGGTGGGCTCATGGTGTCCTCGGTCACTCCTGTGGCGTCAGTTTCAGCTGTAGGAAACCCAAACGCAGAAGGGGGTTTGGGAACGGCTCTTGCCCCGAATTTGGCTTTTCCGGGGGTCCCCCTGCTCCGGTAGTGGCTGAGCTGGCAGGGGTGACCCCAACATCTCCTCCTGGGTCTGTGCCTCCCGAATCTCCAGTGACCCCGGGGACAGCGTGACCCTGGGGGTGAGACTGTGTCCCTTGGGATGACAGCATGGCTCTGGGGGGTGACAGTGTGTCCCTGGGGGGGTACAGCGTGGCCCTGGGGGTGACAGTGTGGCCCTGGGGGTGACAGTGTGTCCCTGGGGGGGTACAGCGTGGCCCTGGGGGGGTGACAGTGTGTCCCTGGGGGGGTGACAGTGTGGCCCTGGGGGGGTGACAGTGTGTCCCTGGGGGGGTACAGCATGGCCCTGGGGGTGACAGTGTGGCCCTGGAGGGGTGACAGTGTGGCCCTGGGGGTGACAGTGTGTCCCTGGGGGGGTACAGCATGGCCCTGGGGGTGACAGTGTGGCCCTGGAGGGGTGACAGTGTGGCCCTGGGGGGGTGACAGTGTGGCCCTGGGGGGGTACAGCATGGCCCTGGGGGGGACAGTGTGGCCCTGGGGGGGTGACAGTGTGGCCCTGGGGGTGACAGTGTGTCCCTGGGGGGTGACAGTGTGTCCCTGGGGCTCCTGGAGTACCCTGGCATGGAGCTCTTGTCCCAAAGCTGCAGGTTGGGTCTGTGTAGCTGTTGTCTTTCCAGGACTCTCCAGGTTTTGGCTTTCTGCAGGGGGTTTTGTTTTGTGGTGTGGTTTCTTTTTTTTTTTTTTTTTTTTTTGTTAGAGGCAGGTGACATGTCCTGCATTTACCAGCTATGGGAAGGTGTGTGTGTGGGAGGCTTGGCTTAGGCAGTCCAAAGGGACTTTGCCTGGCATGTTGCAGGAGTTCTCACTTTTGTGGGAATCATCTTGTATGGAAAACTTTCAAATTTATTCCACTGCGTATTGGGGTTTTTTTGTCATCCGTGCATGTGTATCTAGATAAGTGTGATTTTAACATCCAGATAAGGATCTTTTATCACAGAATCCCAGACTGGTTGGGGTTGATGTGACCTCACAGATCATGCAGGGACACCTCCCACCAGCCCAGGCTGCTCCAACCCACATCCAACCCGGGCTCAAACTGGCAACTGAAACCACTTTAAATTACACACAACCAAGGAATGCCCCTCTGAAACTTTCCTGAGTGCTGGTACAACTTCCAGCACAGAAAGATCACTCTGAAAGAAACAACACCGCGCGGTTTCTCCCTTTGTTTCGTTCGGGGTTTTTTTTCCTAACCTCGGGTGTTTTCCCCGGATGGTTTCCAAAGCTCTGTTTTATTCCGTGCACGTAGCTCTGTGGTGAAATGGCTGATGATAATGAAGACCTGCAGGCAGATGAAGAGCTCCCAGCTCCAGCTGAGGACAGCTTTGAGCAGCTGGAGAACGACAGCCCCGCTGAGCGCAGCGGCCACGTGGCTGTCACCGATGGGCGCTGCATGTATGTCTGGGGAGGCTATAAGGTAAGTTCCTCTTCTGGATAAGCCAGCTTTCTGCCACCCCTGGGAATTCTGTCCCCATTAGTTTGGGAGTGACTCTGTAAAATTATCCCTTGCCCCATCCCCGGGGAAGAAAAGCTAAGAAATCAGAAGGTGGAATATTTGAACTGTCGAAGCAAATGGTGGGGGTTACAAATGGATAGTTTTGGTGGGATGTGTGGCTGTGTAAACTCAGGTGTCTGTTGGAAAGAGAAGGAAATACTGTCAGGTTCAAAATGCAGAGCATGCAAAAGGGTGCTTTTATTTACAGCATTATCCCATATATTGTGTGTTAAGGATCACGGGTCAGTTATTAGCACACTGGAGTGTGTGCATTACTGCAAGCAGAACCAAGTCATGGTATGATTTTCACAGAACAAAGGTGAATTGTCAAGTAAAGAAATCAGTAGCTCGAGACAAAGCTTGTTCTGGTGATGTCATGCAGGGGGTGGAAGAAGAAAAAAGGATGTTTTGCCTCATTTATACACCTTAGATATCCTGCTTGGGTTATGAAGAGGAGGTTTAACTTCTGTTTACCCCATTCTCTGGCTGGGAGGTTATCTGGCCCCCAGCAGAAGCTAAAATAGGCTGACAGCTGCTTTCCAAGGGCTGCTGTGCAGGTGAGAGGCACAGGAGTGGGGCAGGCCCTGCTCCTGCTGGTTTGTGTGAGATCTGTGCTGGGGTGCAAACATTGGCAGGTGTCTGGAATTCAGCATGGTGAGCACCCTTCTGATGTTGTTTTTTCTTTTCTGACCTGTTTTGCAGAATGCCCAAGTTAGGGGATTTTATGACTTCTATCTGCCTAGAGATGAAATATGGATCTACAACATGGAAACTGGAAGATGGTACAGTAAAGCCTTCATTTAATAGTTTGGGGGGGAAGGAGATAAATTCTTAAGCTGGTATAGATAGTGCCTTCTGGGTCTGTGTATACAGAATTGTCTGATGTATTTGTTCCCACCTGTGAAGCTGCTGCATAAATGTGTATAATATTTCAAGAAGATGAGTTTGTTATTTTCACAAGGGTACATTGGCAAGGGAACCTGTGGTGCTGCAGTTCTGTAGCTAGCCAGGGCCTTGTGCTGTGAAACTGTGTTCCCTCTGGGAGACAGCCTTAGCCATGGGCTGGAAACTCATCTGTGTGGTTATAATGTTTACAAAGAAAATAGAAAAAATAGAAACCTTCAGTTTAGACAGATGCATCCTGTTTGCCTGAGGATCTTTTCTGGGCATAGCAAACGTGAAGGGCATAGCAAACTCTTGGACTGGGCAGACAGGTTTCCTCCCCTACAAAACATGTGTTCATCAAACTGCCTTCTCCCCATCCCCTGTGTCATACCAAGTTAATGCTGTAAATCATTCAACCTGTGTGGGGAACACTCAGAACTGAATGGTCCACGGTGACCTCTTGTAATTTAAAACATCCTGGTAGTGTTCTAAAAATTCTTCTCTGGATGAAATCATTATTGTTTGTTTTTCATCAGATAAAATGTTCTCAACTGTGCTTCTAGGAAGAAGAGTAAAACAGAGGGAGATGTTCCACCTTCCATGTCTGGAAGCTGTGCTGTGTGTGTAGACAGGGTTGTGTACCTCTTTGGAGGACACCATGCACAGGGCAATACAAACAAGGTTAGTAATTTAAAGCTAAACCCCTTCTCATCAAGAAGTTTCTCCTCAATAGCTTTTGTTCCCATTTTTTATAAGGCAGAGATAGCCTTCTCAGCCAGTTAAAATCCATCCAAAGCAAGGAATGTATCATCTTAAATCACAGAAACATTTTCTTTGGAATGACTGGACAGGCTGGAATCTCATTTCAGAGCTCAGATGTTAATAACAAAGGATGATGAACATCTATCCAGTTCCTGTGTCCTACGTGGCTTCTGCAGCATAATATTTTCATTTCCTGGCTGTATCTCTAGTCCTTGGAAGCTGATAACCAGCTCTCTCATCCTGCCAGCAGCTTCCCTAGAGGTCAGCTGGTTGAAGCCATGTTCTTTTTTGTGCTTGCCTGAGAGGTTTTTCACTAACAAAATCTGGTGCTTACTGCTTGGATCTTTTATCCATGCAGGTGATTAGCTGGCTGACTTTAACCAGCTGAGTGCATTAATTTCTCTGTCAGGTCAGATAATGTGGTGCTTGTAAAACAGATCAGCCCTCAGCTCTGCATCATTTCACATGGTGATTGCACTCTGGTAGCTTTACACCACTGAAGAAACACCATGACCTATTACTTGTTTTCATGTCACTTGCTCTTGAGCAATTCACCCTGTAAATTGTATTGCATTTGCTCCTTTGGAAAGATGGCATTTTCCACAGTTCTGAAATAATATCAAGAGCTGATTTGTAACTGCTCTGTTGCTGTTTGAAATGTTTTGGGGTTTTTTCTCTCAATTCTCTGGTAATATTTTATGATGTTCCAGAAGTATGGTTTATATTAAACAGGTGGTTTTTTAGCATTGCTCTTAAGTATGGAAGGGGCTCAATGCAGTGCTTGCAGTCAGTCTGAAAAAACAAGATTTGTAGTGTCACTTGTTTCCTTTCTGCTGTGGTATTCTTAACCTCTCAGTTAGTTTATATATTTGTATCAGCTAATTCTATCAGTGTAAAATTATGTAATAGGGATGATACTATAAAAAAACATTTCTTTTAAAAAAACTTCTATTGCAAGACAGTAGCTACTTTGTAAACACCTTCCTTTTAGCCCATTTCAGCTTTTGGATGGTACATCCCAATATCTGTAGTCCTGTCACTTTCATTAAGAAGTGTTTGGAGCTCGAGTCTGCAAACAGATAAGGATCTCTGGATCCATATTTTGTTCCAAATATTGTCAGTGTTCTCTACAGCTAGGAAAATAACTTTCTAAAGTATTTCTATGATAATACATATTAATTAAAAGTTAATATTTTAACCTCAGTCAGACATAAGCTTTAAGCTAACTGTGTGGGTAAAAAACCCTCTTTTTATTTTTTACAGTTCTACATGTTAAATTCCAGATCCACGGACAAAGTGCTGCAGTGGGTCAGAGTGGAGTGTCAGGGGGTACCCCCTTCATCAAAGGACAAACTTGGAGTTTGGGTTTACAAAAACAAGTAAGGCTCCAGCAACCAAATTAACACAGCTGTCCCTCTGCATGTGTGTTTGTTTTTAATCACTCTTGGTCTTGTCATTCTTGTGTCTTTTTGTTTGAACAAGAGCTGCAGAAGGACTTCTTGCCACCAGCACCTACATGCTTCAGGACAATGCTGGATTTCTTCCCCCTCAGCCAATCTTTTAAAACTTTTCCATTCTCTTTAAGCCTTGAGAAGCAAAAAAATATTACTCCCAGTTTAAGTAGATTACAAAAAATCCCATTTTGGGTAAATACAAAACTGGATCTATTCAGCCTTGAGAAGAGAAGGCTGAGGGGACACCTCCTGCCCATGATCCAGGACTTAAAGGGGGGTACAGAGCAGATGGAGACTCCCTATGGACAAGGAGTCCCATGGACAAGACAAGGGGCAATGGGCACAAGTTGCTCCTGGGCAGATTCCCATTGGACACCAGAGGAAAATGTTTCCCCATGAGGACAGTCAGAGCTTGGAACGGTCTCCCAGGGGAAGGGGTGGATTCCCCCACCTTGGAAAGTTGGAAGTCTCAGCTCCACGGGGTAAACAAGAATGAGAAGGGTTGGAGCAGATGGGCCTTGGGGTCCCTTCCCACCTGACCCTCTGGGATTCTGTGATTCTGGATGTGAGCTGCAAAGTGTCCCAGTGAGTCCCAGTCCCAAATGTCAGCTCCCCATGGGCAGATCTGCCATGGGGCATTCTGGGTGCATCCCTTTAAAGCCTTTGCATCATGATTACTTTATCAGTGTCATTCCTCTTGGCAACTGCATCAGGAATTATTTGTTACACAAGCCTTATCCAGAATTCCCTTTATCAGGCAAAATGCAGTCTTTTTGGTCATGCCTTGTAGGGCAGCTCCTGTTGCTTTGGTAGTTGAAGAGCAGAAGCCATGTTTAACATTTAGCTTGCCTGTGGCTTCTTCAGTGATGCACGTGCTTTGCTCAGTGTGTTTCATGCTGGTTGCACAACCCAGAAACGTGTTAACTGAGCTGCTGCTGACATTACTGTGGGTTGGGATAGTGTCCCAGAGGTGCCAGAAGGCATTTTGGCATTGCAAACCTTGGAAAAGATGAGGGAGATAGGGAGGAGGTGTTGAAGTCGTATGAGCTGATGTGTGAAACACTGCTGTTGCCTTCCACCCTCCTCTCCTCTTGGTGCAGTGCTGGTCCCCCAAGCAGGGAGCTGTGTGATGGGATCAGTCCTGCCTTCTGGCACTGGAGGACAGGTCAAGGGAAGCCCCTGGTGTAGGTAGGTTGTCTTCTGCTTCCACAAGCTTGCTGTATCCCAGCTGCTCTGGAGGTTGCAAGTGAAATTGTATTATCTCAGGGGAGGGTGGGGACTTTTGGCTCTCTTTTTGGAGTGTCTAGCCAGGACTGGTTTCTCACAGGGTTCCTGGCTTCCAGAGAACAGGACTGCAAAATGTTCTGGCACAGGTGACAGCTCACATAGCCAGGACTGTCCCTTTGCAAGAGAAGATGGAAGAGGTAATCCCTACAGAGCCAGAGTTCTGCACAGGCTGTGAGCACTGTGGTCTGATGTGACTTCTAGTTCTTTCTTGGTCACAGTTGCTTTGTAATGTCTTGTCACATCAGGGCAGGACAGTCACATCACCTCCCAGGCCCTACCTGGGCAGCACAGGCATCTTCTGCCTGGCAGCACAACTGGTTTGGGGCTCTCCTGAGGCAGAAGAAGTCCAGAATGTCTTTGTGCTGGAGACATTTTTGGTGGTTTTGTTGTACAGCACTGCAGATGCCAATCCTGCTTTATCCATTATATGGAGAGAGGAGTCACTGTGATGATGTTTGCCATGGGGTTTGCTGTGGAGACTCATGAAAGACAGGAGACTGCCCATGGTGGTGGAATTCAGATTCTTGATGTGGAGGGAAAAGTTATTTTTCCCATACTTTACGTGATCTGTTTAGACGTAAACCTCTGCAGGGCTGTTGTGGGTGTTCAGTCAGGTGGTGTAGATTGTTCCCTGTTACTTCATAACTTGATGAGACTTCCTGATAAAACCATGCCATTCATTTCTAATAAGTGCTAAAACCCCAACATATAACTTCAAGGTAAATAAAAACAGGGGGCTGGCTGCTTCAGGCTTTGAAATTAAACACAACAAAGGCAAAGACAAATGTCTTTCCCCCCGCCAAAAAAATACCCTAAAAGCTTCCCAGGCAGCTTCATTGGTGAAGGGTCTGCTGGCTCTCCTCCTGCTGGTCTCCACAGTGCCCATCCCTTCTTCCAGGAGTGTCTGAACATTTTGGGAGGAGAGAAAAAGGGGGAGAGGGCTTGGAAAGGGCAGGAAGCTGCAGGAATAAACTCCTGTAGCTGCTGCCTGGGAGCCTCTGGTAGGCCTAGGAGCTTCACATTTTTGAAACCTAAGCAAAGCTTGGAAGCCTCAGGGCTGGGAAGCAGCTGCAGAGGGATTTAGTATGGGTGGGAGTGTCAGTTGGGCAAAAACCAGGGCCCCACACCTGGAAAACTGGCACTGCAGACAGACTGGAAGGAGTGAAGCCAAAGGAGCTTCCCTGGTTTTTCTGTCTGCTGGCTGAGCACAGCATTTGCAGAGATGTAATTTGTAGTAACAGATGTGATGTCCCTCTTCACAGATCTTGATGGATGTTTTGTTTCAGGCTGATATTTTTTGGAGGCTATGGGTACTTCCCTGAAGGGAAACAACGAGGAACTTTTGAATTTGATGAAACCTCGTTTTGGGTAAGTAAACCTGAAAGTAATTGCTGTTTAAATGTCAATATTTGATTAGTGCTTATTAAAACTAGCTGCTTATTTAATATTTTTAAAGAATTCAGGTCTTCCTAGAGGGTGGAATGACCACGTGCATGTTCTGGACACTGAAACTTTCACGTGGAGCCAGCCCATAACTACGGTAATTCCTTGTCCTGTGTCAGTTATTTTAAGTTGCAGCTCTTAACAAACCCCTGTGTTGTGTGCCTGATCTCTTGTAGCATCCTGTGAAAATAAGCATGGCTCAGTTAACCTGCAGGGTGAAGCTGTCTTGACCTGTTGTATCTCTCAGGGGGTCTTATTATGGCCAGGGACACCTCTCCTCCAGCCCAGGTTGCTCCAAGCCTCATCCAACCTGGCCTTGAACACCTCCAGGGAGGGGGCAGCCACAGCTTCTCTGGGCAATCTGTTCCAGAGGCTCAGCACCCTCCTCCTGAAGAACTTCTGCCTCAGATCCAGGCTGAACCTCTTCTCCTGCACTTTCAATCCCTTTCCCCTTCTCCTAGCACTGGACACTGATGAAAAGTCCCTCTGCAGCCTTCCTGGAGGTTCCCTTCAGGTACTGGAAGGCAGCTCTAAGGTCCCCCTGGAGTCTTCTCTTCTCCAGGCTGAACAATCCCAGCTCCTCAGCCTCTCCTCCTGGCAGAGCTGCTCCAGCCCCTGGATCAGCTTATTAGACCATCTCTAGTCTGTATCTCCCTGCCATTATTTTAGAAGATCTATTAACAGTTTGCAAGCAACAAGTATGGAAATTGTCCCAAAATACATTTTTGTACTTTTCTGCTCCACCCTACACCCTTCTTCTTGTGTCACCAGTCTTTTACTGGCAGGTGTTTATGTGATCTGTGATCCTGTTCTCTTCAGGATATCAATCATCCCATACATGCCAGGAGTTAGAAAAGGTGGCAGAGCTCTCTGCAAGGCTCAGTGCCAGCAGGCGGGGG
Source organism: Phaethornis superciliosus (assembly GCA_023637945.1). NCBI lineage: Eukaryota > Metazoa > Chordata > Aves > Apodiformes > Trochilidae > Phaethornis > Phaethornis superciliosus. The sequence continues at coordinate 41,089,559 of JAJQWJ010000006.1, read as the reverse complement.
GACAGGAGAAGTGCCTTGCAGGGCTAGGAGCCCAGGACACCACAGATGGATCCTGTGGAGCTGGTCTTGTCTCCATGGTGTTTCCTAAGGTGGTTTTCTCCACGGGGTGACTTGCAGGTCACTCACTGTAGCTGCACCTGCTGGGAGGACCATGTCTGCAACTCTGCTGATTTCTGCTCTTCTGGCTTCCCTCCTGGGACAGGCTCCAGGGGAGGACACCTGGCCAGGAGAAGAAGCTTAGGACTGTGTGACCAGGGCTTTGTTGCCTTCTCCTCCTTCCTGAGCCACCTCTCTTCATTCCTTGTACCTTCTTCTCTTGTCAGTGAAGTGGAACTATTAATTTCTCTCCCATGGACACAAGGTGTCTTCAGCTTCTGCTTGCAGTCTTGCCTAAAACATACTTGTAGGGGAAGGACTGGTGAGAGAGGGGTTTGGTAGAACATCTTAGAACATCCCCTCAAAATAAAAATTACCTGCTGCCTATTCAGTAGCATTCTTGAGGCCATTTCAACTGGATTTAAACTATTCATTTACCTCTCTCCTCTTGCCTTCTATTTTGGCCTGTCTTTCTCTCTTCATCTTTATCCCTCTTGACTTGCTTGCTTTCATGCTTCAGTGGCATTGTGCTCATGGGGAGCTCAGGAAAATGGAATGTGTGGTTTCCTGTCATCCCCACTTTAAGGTGATGGTTTGGTGCATTCACTTGGGTGCTGGATTGAGGTCAAAACAAAACAAAACACTCCTTAATTGCAAACAGGCACTATTTGAAGTGTCCCAGGAGTATGCAGGAACAGGGAAATGGGGTGACACTGCCACAGAATTGGAGGAAATGAAATTTGAGATACGTAACTCCTTATTCACATCACCAGAGTCCCTTTGTCTTGCTGCATGCAGTTCTCAAATATTTCAGAAGTAATTTATTACTGTTTAGTGTTGTATTGTGTCATTGTCTCATTTACAGGCTGAGGTCTACTGTGCCTGTCTGAGCCCCTGTCTGAAAGCAGAATCTGTATCTTTCCACTTCTAGAGTCCCACTCTAATGAGTTTCTGAACTTTGAGCCATCAAAAAAAAACAATTTTATGTGCACAGAATGACTTAACAGATGATTTTTCACTCTCTGTGCCTTTTCACTCCTCTGTTCCTTAAATCTGGCTTGAGATGAGCCTTTCATCTCCTCAGGTGACTGATGTGAGGAACTCTGAGACCTTGTTTGAGCAGGACACCCGGGTGAGCTCTCCTGAGAGGAGCCCAACCCCTGCCCCTCTCTGTGCCTTCTCAGCAGGGTGCTGGTGTGGCCATAGTCCTGCTGCTCTGTGTGTGTGTGTGTCAGGCATCCTCAGCTTCATCTGCTGCAGGTTTCTGCTGAAATAGCATTTTCTTTCTCTGGTTAACAAACCAAGTCCTATCAGATAATAATAATAACACTCTCACTTCACCCTCTCTTTCCCCAGGGTAAAACTCCATCACCCCGAGCAGCTCACGCCTGTGCCACGGTTGGGAACAGAGGCTTCGTGTTTGGTGGCAGATACAGAGTAAGCCCCTGGTTTTTTTTGGGCAGATTCAGAGTAAGCCCCTGCCCAGTTTAACCCTGTGGTACCAAAAACTCAACAAATTATTTCAACCCTCATCTGCTTCCTTGTAGGAGTCCAGAATGAATGATCTTTACTACCTGAATTTGGATACGTGGGAGTGGAATGAAATGTAGGTACTCAACCTGGGGTTCTTTGGTTTGTAAAGCCATATGAAGATGACATTTTTATTCACTTCACATCATTCTGATGAAACTCCAGCAAGTAAAGTCAGGTAGAACTGATCCTCCTGATAAGCTGCTGGCTGTTGCTGTCAGGATTTGTTAAGTATTGATAAGAGTAAAATTAATTTACTCTGCCTAATGAAATGAAACTTGCTGTTGGGTCATGGGCCATACACAGTATGAAGCTGCTTCCTTCCAATATCTGAAAAAGAATCAGAACGGAGAAGAGCAGCAGGGTTTTCTTGTAGCACATGTGTAACTTGTGGTGTTTTTATTGAAACACAGAATCACCCAAGGCATTTGCCCAGTTGGCCGATCGTGGCATTCCTTAACACCCATTTCCTCAGATCACCTCTTTCTTTTTGGAGGATTCACCACTGACAAGCAGCCATTAAGTAAGTCATTCCAAAAGGAATTTATGTTGTCTTTGTGCTCTTGAAGAGTTGTGCACAGTCACCTTAAATTCTTTCTAAATTCCTTCCCTGCACTTGTGATCCAGCTGCTTGTGGTCAGCAGCTAATTTAATGGAGTGGGAGTCACTGAGTGCATTGAGACTCTGTTATTTACAGAAATCAGTCTGCTCCAAAGATGTGTCTAATGCAAAGTACAATTAGGAAGAGCTTTATAGTTCTCTTTTTTTCCCTTCTGACCTCACTCCCTCATCCCTGGCAGTGTCTCAGCCCAGGTTGGATGGGGCTTGGAGCAACCTGGGCTGGTGGGAGGTGTCCCTGACCATGGCAGGGGGTGGCAATGGAGGAGCTTTAAGGTCCCTATCAGCCCAAACCCATCTGTGATTCTATGATTCTCTGGATATTAAATGCCTCTTTTCAAATAGCCCAAAGTACCACAGCTCTTTATTTAAGAACAAAACTGAGCTGTGTTACACCAGAGGACATGTGTATTGCAGCAAATGTGGAAGAACTACCAGAGAACTGCTTGTATTTGGGATTTTGCTTGTTTTCAGGTGATGCCTGGATTTATTGTATCAGCAAGAACGAGTGGATACAGTTTGAGCATAACTACTCTGAAAAACCAAGGTATGGCTGACACTTCCCTGGAAACTTACTGAAAAAAACAAGGAAGCTCTCTGTTTGGGCTGTCCAAGAGGCACCACATGCCTTTACAACATTGTTTTTCTTCATATGTTAAAAATTCTGGCTGCTACCTCAAAAATGGGGTGATGATGATGATGAAGACCACTGTAGAATTGGTGCTGGAGGTGGTGTGAGGCTCATCTGGGGAAGTCTTGTGGTGTGAGGTGGTCAGTGAGTTATAGCAGTGCTGCTTCCTGGCCTGGCTGCTGGTGGACTGGTTTTTTGGGGCAGCCCCAAGCCTAAGCTGCTGCCCTGTGAGCAGTGCAAACTGTGGCTGCCTTTGCCCTTTTGACTGAAGTGGGATGTGGAAATAAAGGTTGTGTGAGCAGCTCCCTGCAGCCACAGGGCTGAGGGTTTCACAGGTTCCTGGGCTCACCCACAGCTTGGAGCTCTGCAGCCCTGCTCTGACCTGGACACTGGACACTCTCTTTACTCAGAGGTGCTGGAATGGGCTGCCCAGGGAGGTGGTGGAGTCACTATCCCTGGAGGGATTTAAAAAACATGTAGCTGAGGCACATCAGGACATGCTCTGGTGGGTGGTACAGATATTGAGATATATATATTTTATTGGGGAGGAATGGTGACAGTTGGGTGTGGTGATTTTAGGGGACTTTTCCACCTGTGACAATTGTGTGATTCTGTTTGAGTCTCTACACAGCCTGGGGTTTGCTGTCTGGTTTTCCTTCTCTGAACATAAATTACTGATGCATTAGTCACATCTGCAGCTTACCAGTGGAAGGGCAAACTTGCATGTGTTAACAGCTTTAAATACAAACCCTCCTCCTGCCTTATTGGGTGGGGTGGATTTTCTGTTGTTTATTGGTTTTTTAATCTCTTTGATTTAACAAAGTGCTGACTTCTCTTTGCAGGCTGTGGCACACTGCTTGTGCAAGTGAAGAGGGAGAAGTGATCATCTTTGGGGGCTGTGCCAACAACTTACTTGCCCATTCAAAAGCTGTAAGTTTATTTTGAGTTTTCCCTTCCTGTGCAGCCTGGCCCTTCCTGCAGGAGCTGTGCCTTTGCTCCAGCCAGTGGGAAATGCTTGCAGTCAGCAGCTTGGTCTCGTGAGGGCTGACAAAAAGGTGCATAAACAGCTTGAAGGGGAAATGTTTTGCTGCTTTGCTGGAAAACCAGGAAACCAGGTGGTTATTTATTATTTAAACAAACTATGACTTGCTTTCCCATGCACTTGTGTTTCACTTGCAGCCTGTGTTACCTCCCAGCTATTTTACTTCCTTACCTTTGTTCTGTGCACTCTGGGAACCCCTCCCAAAGTAATTTCCCCAGTGTGGTGCCTACAGGGAGTCCTGGTGAGGAGAGGGTAAGCAGGGAGAGGCTCCTCAGCCAGGCTGGAGCTGTCCTGAGGTCTGGAAAAACACCAATTGGCTGGAAAAGGGAGGTGGGGGACAGACCTGGTGGGTGCCACCTGAACAAGCAAACAAGAATGGGGCAGCACGTCCTGATAAGGTGTTGATGTGCACTCCAGAACCAGGAATGACCATGAAAAGATAAAATAAACCCAAACACTGCTGAGCCTGACACAGCCCCTGTGTCCCCCATCCCTCAGTGCAGAACCCTGAAGACTTGGAAACCAACCTGCTGGAGTTCCTGCTCTCCCCCTGAGCAGGTGAAGGTTGGGCAGGGGCACAGAGCTGCAGCCCTTTGCAGGAAGTGGCACTGGAGCTTCTGGGGATTCTGCTGTATTCCCCCCAGAATTCCCACACTGTAGGATTTGGAGAGCAGTTCTGCCCTCAGACCTCATTCCCATCAAGTCCAGCTGACTCCCCAACACCAGCCTGTCCAGCCCCAGAGCCAGGCCCTGTGCTTTCCTGTCCAAGGTCCAACTGCTGGAACCTTGGCTGGTTTGGCTTCTGCTGCAATAGTGGGAATCTGCAACCAAACTGATTCTTTCCCCCCACAGGCTCACAGTAATGAAATCCTCGTGTTTTCCCTCCAGCCCAGATCTCTTGTAAGGTAAGGGAGACTTCAGCATTAAACTTTTGGGTCTCTACCTAAGTCATGCAGTGTGGGGTTACTGTCAGGCCTGTTGCTTTTGTCCCTAAAACACTTGCAAGCATTCTTTTTCCCTAAAAAAATGGGGAAAGAACAGCAGCTGCTGATGTGGATGGAGTGAGGCTCCTTCCAGAGCACACATTTGGCATGAGAAGGAGAAGCCCTCACTCTGCAGCTGTAAAGACCAAGCTCATCTGGCAGGCTTTGTTCAACCCATGCCAACCCCAGCTGAAAGGAGGCTGTAGGGAGGTGGGTGTTGGCCTCTTCTCCCAGGTGAACAATGACAGGACCAGAGGGAATGGCCTGAAGCTGCAGCAGGAGAGGTTTAGATTGGGTATTAGTAAGAATTTATTTACTGAAAAGAGTTGTCAGGCTCTAGAACAGCCTGCCCAGGGAGGTGCTGGAGTCACCATCCCTGGAGGGGTTTAAGAAACATGTATGTGGCACTTCAGGGCATGCTCTAGTGGCTGAGATTGTAGGATTAGTGTGAAGGGAAGCTGTTATTTGCTGAAATGTGTGTGGTGCTTGTGTTTGTTCAGGGTTGGGGGTTGGTTTTGTGTGTGTGTGTGTACATGGTCAGCCTCAGTGATCTCAGAGGTCCTTTCCAACCATGACTATTGTGTGATTCTGTGTTTCCCTCTCCCCAAGGCTGTGCCTGGAAGCAGTCATCTGCTTTAAGGAGATGCTGGCCAGTTCCTGGAACTGCCTCCCCAAGCACTTGTTGCACAGCGTCAATCAGCGCTTCGGGAGCAACAACACCTCTGGCTCCTGAGCCCCCAGGGAGCTGTGCAGGGCCCAGCAGGGCTGAGATGTAATCATCTTACTGAGTGTGGCAAACATGAAACTTGTATAGGTTAAATATCTGTTTTGTTGTAGGTAGTTGCTTCCTGCCTTTTAAGTTGCATGTGAATGGCTTAGAGAGAAACCTATTTTTGTGTAAAGATGTTTGCAATAAATGTATTTAATGCAAGTGGAGATGTAGCCTGTGCTCTAAGCTTAAAACGAGTGCTGGGTTTGGCCACCCTGAAGGAGAGGCCACCCCTCACCCAGGCAAAAATGAGGGGTGTGAGTATGTGGAAGTTTTTGTTATGGAGGCCCCTGGTCATGGACTTGAGGGCTTCAGTGGTTGTGCAGGGAACACCAAAGCATGGCAGGACTGGTGAAGAGGAAGGTGAAGATGAATGCTCTCATCTAGGCTGAAGATGTCTGTGCCAGCAAGCAGTCCTGTTTGAAGCTGACAGCCTTAGGAAACTGCCTGCTTAATGTTTTGCCACAAATGCTTCAGGATTTGGATTTTGTACCTTGTCAGTTGATAAACTGTCATAAACCTTCAGCTGTTAAAGCCCTCACTACTCTCTGCTCGTTTGTAGTTTTTTTGGAACTCTTATGTTGTGAAACTTCATTTGTGAACCTCAGGATCTTGTGCCCTGAGAAGCATAACTGAAAATGCCTGAAGTTGTGATCAGCTGCCTCAGTCACCTGTGGAGCTCACCTCCAGCTGGGACAGCCTGGAGGACTTCAGCCAGGTGGAGGGACACCAGAAGTGGCTGTGGGACAGGGCAGAGCCTGCCAGTGCTGACACAGCCACAGCAGGTGACATCAGGGACAAGAAAAAGGCTTGTGCTGCTCTGGGGAAGGGCTGAAATCATGTTTAAGCTGTCCTCAAAAAAAAAAAAAAAAAATTAAAAACTTTTGACTTGTAGAACAAAAGAATTCCTGTCCTGTAATTCCTGTGCTGGTTTCTTGTGTGAGCTTTAGATGTGAGATTTCAGGACGTGCTCGGGGTGGTGCAGGGGGTCAGGGCTGAGCTGTGGCTTCTCAGCTCACTGGGTGTATTCTGACTTTCCTGCTCTTCTTCCCGGGGTGTTCCACTCCTCCATGGGGGCAATAATTACACAGCACAGTAGGGGGAAAGTGCTCTCTCTGGGGGGGCTGGGACCTTCCACCTCTCAGCAGCCCAAAGGCATCTTTTGGGAAAAATAAAATCCTGCCTTTCCTCAGGATTCCTCAGGACTAAGAATTCCAGTTCCCTACAGAGCAGGAACTGGGAAGAAATCATCAGGGAGCACTGCAGCCAGCAGGGAAAGGAACTGCTCAGCTCCAGCACCCAAAGCACTGGAGAACAAACAGTCTGGGATCACATTCCTGACCAAGTACCAGCAATTTACTTGCAGGTTTTTATGCTTTTTATGTTGAGTCCATCCAAACCATGCTGCAGGAAGTGTGGTCCTCGTCTGCCACCTGCCACAGCAACTGAGTCTGTCTGTCTGTCTGTCCACCCTGGTTGCTGGTTGGCAGTGGGGAATGATGGCATCATTTCTTTTTCATGTTCAGCAGATGAGGTGCAGACACTTTCACTTTACCAGGGATATTCCTTGACAAATCAGTATCCTACAAAAGATGAAAGGTGAGAAATTGAACCCATCAGGAAGGCACTGAGAGCTGAGGTGCCCATTTCTGTCACCTTCCCTCCGGAGGAAACACAGCTGCTACCCTCACCCTCTGGTTTATTAGGAACTTCATGTTTTTCTGGGCAATTTCCACACTGTCTGGGCCACTGATTCCCTGGGCACAGCTACCTGCTCACTTCAAGGTCATTAATGGTGTTTTTTAGCAGAGGGCCACAAAGAGTTCACCATGAACACTGCTGCTCCTGATCAGGGAACTACTGAGGGCCAGCAAGCAGCTGCCAGAGCAGTCTGGGCTGTGAAGGATTACAATAGATGGAGAGCAACACAATACAGAAACCAAAAGCCCAATGCTCAGTTTCCAATGGTTCTTTCCAGCCTAAGCAGTACATTTTCCCTGGTGGTACTGACAAAAACCACACTGCATTAAAAAAAATATATATTTACCCCCACAAAATGGCACTAGTGGACATTTTGCTGCTGTAGAAAAGAAAGTAGAAAAAGCAGTCACCTTGACACTGCGGAACAGATCTTTTTCCCTTGCACTGGCTTCTTTGGACTGCATAAAATTATGCAAGGCAATCTTTGCAGCTGTAAAAAAACACAGGGAAGAGGCAAACTGTGTAAAAATGTGCTGGCTTTGAAGGGTAAAAAACTAAGAAGCTTTGAGTGCTTTGATACAGTACCTTTTCCCTTCTTCTGGGTGCCTGGAGTGAGCTTGACTTTATACCTTCCAAAAGAAAAGGTTTCTGTGAGTCACAGGCAGGCTGCCCCCAAACCCTCAGAACCAAATGCAACTCACTTGTAATTTGTCATGGCCGTGTAGGGAGCACAGATGGGAACAGCAAAGAGCAGAATGTCCTCAGGATGTGGCTGCCCTGTCAGGGAGTCCAGCAGTGCCTCACCCTCCTGAGGGACAAAGGAACCTCACTGTGAAACCCACCAGTGTCCCCACCTCCTGCTCTCACTGCAGGGTTTCCCCCATCCCAGCAATCCCACCCGTGTCACAGCTCTCACTGGGGTTACCAAAAATGCACTAAATTCACCTTGCTGGCCCCTTTCACTGACATAGAATTACCAAGCCATGCTTCATGACTGATCAGCTTTCACTGCTTAAAAAAAAAAAATAAAAATCCCATCATTTGAAACAGATTTAGTTTTAAATGATTCATTTAGTTTTGAAATTACCCAAATGGGACCCCCAAATGAAGTCAGAACTTCCCAGGGTCACTGCAAGCTTCCCCCTGCCCCTGACAACCGTTACCCTCCTTCCTGAAAGAAATCTACTACTTATTTTCCAGCCTTGGGCAACACCCCCAGTCTGTAATCACAGAAGGCTTTGAAGCAATTTAAAATGTAAATAAACTTGTAAATGAAAGAGCAGATGGCTCTGCACTATAATGTGCCATCCTCTAGACCAGAGCCACTGTTAACTGGGGGGCTGCAAACACCTCTGGAGGCAAAGCCACAGGACACCCTTCAGCCAGCCCACAGTTTCCACAGGGAATGTACATGAGGAGCCGGATAGGAATTAAAAGAGGTCCTGTTTTTATAAAAATAGAAGACTGCTGGTTTGAGCAGTCACAGGCAAGAAGGGGACCTGAACAGCAGATCTGTGTCCTTCAGAGGGCTCACACAACAGACTGGTTTGGGTGGGAAGGGACCTCAAAGATCATCTAGGTCCAACTCCCTGCCATGGTGGGACACTTCCCACTAGACCAGGCTACTCCAAGCCCCATCCAACCTGTCCTTGAACTCTTCTAGAGATGGGGAAAAACCATCTGCCTCTGGGCCTGTTCTCAGGTTGCTGTGTGCTGCAGCTTTGAGGAGCAGTCTTCTCCTCAGCAGTTAAGTGGGGCTTCAATGACAAGCACCTACCTCGAGTCCTGGCTGATCCTGGTCTTGCTCCTCCTGCACACAAACAAAGGAGACATCAGAGCTGGAAAGAGCACACAGTTGCTTTTTTTTTTCCCTTCCCCCAGCCCCATGAGAAAATAAATTGATTTCTCAGCAGTACACACGAAGCCACATCCTCACTGCAAAAAAGCATTTCATGGATTTTGAAGCAAAGGCAAGGAGAGGAATATTTCTTTTAAGACTCCAATTTGCTCAGCACCAAGCTGGGAGGAGAGATGATTCAGAGACACTGACTCTGACAGCACCAGGCCTGGAGAGCACGGGGTTACATTTTGGCTGCACCAAGCCCTGGGAGTGGCTGTGCTGGGAAGGCAATGTGCACACTTTGCTGCTGGGGTTTTGTCCCCAAAACAACAACAGCTGCTCAGGCTCCCTGGTGGGAGAGAGCTCCAGTAGCAGGAGAGCCACGGCAGAGTGAGAAGGGACAGATGTGTGGACAGGGGAGGGTGCTGCTCACCTTCTCATCCTGCTGCTCCTCCAGGGCTGGCTCCTGAGATTCATGCAGCAGGATTCCTTCCATCTCCTTGTCCCCTCTAGCACCTCGGCGTGTGGTCTTGAGTTTCTGCTGCTGCTTCTTGGCTTGTTCTTCTTTTGTTTTCCCCTTTTTCCCTTTTTTCCCTTTCTCCTCCTTGTTTGACCCTGCAGACTGTGGTTACACACTGAGGAGCTCAGAGCAACTGACCCAAGCAGCCATAGCACAGGGGGAAGGCAGAAGTCCTCTCACTCACCCCCAGTAGCTTCATGATGAGCTCCCTGTCCTCCTCATCCTGATCCTTGTACTTCTCCTTCATCTTCTTCATTTTACTCTGCAGAAGAAAACACACCAACCCCTTTAGAAACAATGGATTTTGCAGCATTTTACATCAAGAAACACCCAGATGCTGACCCCACGTGCATTTTCCTTCCAGGTCTCCTGAACCTCTTTGAGAACAGTTCACCAGGAACCAAGAGGCTCTGGTTTCAGGGAGGAAAGCAAAGTGTGGCTACCAGCAGCAGCATCCTGACACCACCAAGAGTCTAAAACTATCAGGCAGCCACAGACAGCTGACAGAAACCTGGTATTTCTGTCCCCAGTTCACTTGGCAAGCACTCAACCCCCTGGGTAAACCTGGTCCCTGCACCTCCTACCTTCTGACCCCGCTTGATGGGCTGGGGGGTTGGCACCCCCTTGTTGGTGTTGGGAGCAGGAGGAGGTTGTGTCTCTGGCTCTTTTTGCTTCTCTTCAGGTGGCTCCAAGTTCTCAGAGTCATTTTGCTGCTTCTTTTTCTTCATTTCTCTAAGGAAAACATTCGACGAGAGGCTGCTGTTTTCCTGTCAGCTTTACCACCCTGCTTCCCTGCTAGGGGGCTTTGGGGGGACCTGAGGGAAACAGCCCCTCCCTGGAAAACCTCCTGAGCCCAGGAGAACACAACAACCTGTTCCCAACCAGCACTCCTGAAGGACAGGAGCAGTCACTCCCCCACAGCCAGGACCCACACTAGAAACCCAGGATGGACAAGGGGCACGGAGCAGCCATGGCCTGCACCCAGGTTCTGGAGAGGGAAGATGGTGCTTCAGGGAAACTGTGGAGACACAAAACAACTCTCACCTCCTCTCCTTGGCAGACAGATGCCTACGCCCCTGGGACTTGCTGTCACTCTAAGAAGTGAAAGGCAGTTAGAGCCCACCATGTCCAGCAGCAGTGCACACTGCTCTTTGCCAAACATCTGAGCTGGGACCTTACCAAGTTGGGTTCTTCCTCTTGGGGGACGATTTTCTGCAGGGCTCTGTGGGGAGATCAAAATGGAGCTCATCAGTGGATGAAGAGCAGCTCAACCATTCAACACAGCCCAGACATTGGCTAAACTCAGTTGCATTGCTTTTGGCTTTCTAGTTCTTGAAAATCCCAGCTCTGGGGAAGGGAAATGGGCAGCAACACCAGGTTGAGGTTACAAAACAAGCCTTCAGGTCCCTGCCAGCTTGTCACACAGACAAGCAACAGAGCCAGCCTGGGTACAGCAGAACCTCTGAGGTTCAGCTCCCCCTGCACACAGCCCTGCTCAGCTGGGATATTCCCTGCTGAGCTGTCTGCTTCCACCCACTCCCTACAGACTCTGAGTGCCATTTCCAGGGACAACAGAGCTCAGCTTGCAGCCACCCCCAGAGCAGGAGCTCAGCACCAGTTTGGCAGAGGAGAAACAGCTTGTAGCTCAGTTTCTTGGGTCTGAACACCTCTGAAAAGAAAAGTGGGGCAGCCATCTCCTGAAAAGCCAAATCAGTGCGGGGTGCTCACGGGGTGCTAAGGCCAGAACTGGGAATAAAAGCAACCAAAGAGCCAGACAGCCCCGAGCAGGGACCAGGCACCTGTGTGTGAGTGTGTGTGTGTGCTTCAGGAGGGGGCCCAAAGCAAAAAGCCTGCAAGGGAGAGCTGTGCAGGGCAGTGGCAGAGAAAGGTCCACAGCACAGCAGCATTCTGCTGGTACAGGCTCACTGCCCTGCACTCTGGCAGCCTGCAGAGCTGAATATGGGATAAAGTGATGGCAACTCATCCCAGCCTTTGTCTTGGCAGTATGTGAACCCTATGGAGCTTCTCACCAATGGCCACACTGCTGACAAGGACAGCTGCTTCTTCACTTACCTCTGTGACTGCAGATGAGAGAGGTCGATTGCTGTGTCTGGGTAATTTACCTCTTCCTCCTTCACTTCACTCTTTGACTCTGGATGTTCCACTTCATCTTCAGATTCTCCATCCTCCTCTTCAGAGTCACCTTCCTCTGGTGCAGGAGGTGTGTTTCCTCTGCCCTGCTCAAGGTCAGCAACACCCTCACCATGATCACTCTCCACATCCTCCAGGACTAGCTGAGCCTCTGCTTTTTCCTCTTCACTGCTGCTCTCTCCTCCTTCTGGAGCACACAGGTGAGGAACACACAGTTCACACCAGGAATGCCACAACAACCCCTCACACACAGCAGGGAACTGTCAGAGCTGCACACAGCCACAATACCTAAGACCTCCCCTTCTTCAGACACCAGTTCACCAGCACTGAAGGCAACTGTTTCCAGATCCTCATCCTGGACTTTGATTTTCCTTTCCTCCCAGTGTCTCCAAACACAGCTTTCATCCACCTAACAACAGAGGGGGATGGAACATGAGGCTTAGAACAGCTCCAGCAATGTTTCCAGAGAATACCTGATTTGGGTTTATGCTGCACCTCTGAACACTTTCTGCCGTTCACAAGGCAAAAAACCAAACCCTGTACCAGCATATTTAAAGCCAAGTCTGACAACTGAAGAAAATAGAGGAGACACAGAGAGCTGCACAGCCAGTGGACTCCCTAAACATGCAGATCCTTCAAACAGAGATGGTACCAACATCTGGCAGGGGCAGTGATGCTCACAGTGTCTGCCTGGTTTAAATGAAGGCAGCACAAATGAGGGAGAAATGGAAATGGAAGCAGAGCAATCTTCAGCAAGTAGCACTTTGTGGGATTTGCCCCAGTGAGGAAAGAAGTCATTGGGAATACACTGAACCAGAAAAATCAGCCTCCTACAGCTCAAACCAAATTAGAAAAGGCAGCAGGAGCTGCACAGAGAAAGCCATACCTTAAACAAGAAGCTAAAGCCCATCATCAGATATGAAGGTGGAAGAAAATTCTTCTTCCCTGAAAAAAAAATAATGGCAGACTGTCATGAGGAGGCTTAACAGCTATGTTCCATGGTCTGTTTTCAAAATTCATTTTTATTGAGGGCTCTAGGCTACCAAAAATTACACTGGGGGCTCATTCTATCACTTGGATGACAAAAGAACAGGAGAAAACTCCAAAGCAGCTTCACTAACAATCCTCTGCCCAAGACTGCAGCCAGAAATGCTGCTGCAGCTGCCTGATGTTCTGCCTAAACCACCCAGAAGAGTTTTGGGAGACGAGTGGAATCTGGCCATGGTAAGGAGGGCAGCTCTGGTGGCTGCTGCTGCAGGACACACAGCATCTTCAGACAAAATTCACACTGTGCCTTAGTGTCTCACCTCGGATCATGAAGCTCCCAGTAGTGAGGTACTCTCCTGTAGGTGCAGTTTTAGAAACCTAAAAAAAAAAATAAATCGTGGACTCTGTTTCTGAGGGGTTCTTCCAGTCCTTTGTAGAGTACTTTCCAAAGAGATGTTTCAGTTCATTCACACACCACTACTACTACTTTTTGGAAGTCTGGGGTGAGTAGAATCAGAGAATAATTGGTGTTGGGAGGTCCCTCTGAATGTCAAGCAGTCCAGCCCCCTGCAGTATCAGGGACACCCTCACCTAGATCAGGTTGCTCAGAGCCTCCTCAAGCCTCACCTTGAATATCTCCAGGGATGAGACCTCAACCACCTCCCTGGGCACCCTGGGCCATTGTTCCACTGCCCTCCTGGGACACAACTTGTTCCTCACATCCAATCTAAAGCTGCTGTTCTCTAATTCAAACCCATTGCCCCTCATCCTATCCCTCCAGGCCCTTGCACACAGTCCATCCTCAGCCTTCCTGTCGCCCCTCAGACACTGGAAGGTCACTGTTAGGTCTCCCCAGAGCCTCCTCTTCTCCAGGCTGAACAATTGGGTTATTCAGGAAATAAAAAGGCACTGTGACCTTCAGGTTGCTGTAATCTCTCCACTCCTGCACTTGAGTTAAGGGGAAGCACAGCAGGACTGCAATTAATACACAAGCCTAACTGAAAACAAAAAAGTATGCAGTCTCCATTTTCAATACAAATCCCTCCCTTTTGTTAGCAAGCAGCCAAGCCAGCAGCATTTCTTCTCTCACATGCCCAAAGTTACCCCTTGGGCATATCCCATGCAGAGCCAGGGAGAACCCACAAACAGAAGTTTGACCCACATTCATCACCTCCCCCACAAAAACACTGTCTGCAGCCACACAGCAAGTCCTTCCTTCAGGCCCTCTGCCTGCCAGGCTCAGGCATGAGCATCCTCACCTGGTTGTGGGAGACCCACCAAGCACTGGTTACAACCCGGGCATCCCAGGCAGCACTGTAGCACAGGGCCATGGTACCTGCCTCTGTCAGGGTTCGTGGAGGGATGGGTTCACCTACAAAGGAATACCCAACACATCAGTGAATGTCATCCACACACAACTGATGAAATTCTCCAACTTCCACACGTGTCCTAATCCAGTCTGTGAGCTTTCCAGGGGCCCTGGGGAGAGACAACACAGCCTGGCCAAGCCTGAAGGCAGCAAGAACAGAGCAGAAAACCATCTTCCACCACCTCCCAGGAGTGGGGCACGGGCAGGGTTTGCACAACTTGTCTCCCTTAATCCATCCCACTGCATTAACACTTCTTTGCTGAGATCAGCAGCCTCTGTCAGCACCCAAACTGATGATCACCAACTCCTGTCTCTGTGAGCACATCTCCATCACTCCATCCCCCCAGGAGCTGAATGGAGCCATGGCAAACAGCTCATCATGGTTTGAAAGTGGCAGCAGTCAGTGACAACCTGACCTGGGTAGGTCTGATGCCCCTCACATCCTAGAGGCCACATCTCCTAGAGCTGGGTGCCACTGGAAGCTGGGAGGGCAGCTGGCCAGGCTGGGCTCAGCCCTGCAGCCCAAGGGACAAGTCCTCAGTGTCCCCAGGGCTTTGAGAAGCCTCTGCCCCAACCCCACACAAGGTACCTGATGGGTTCTTGATGACACAGCTTGTGGCCCCGTGGAGATCAGCGTGCACATAGATGTCCCCTGCAAAAGAAGTGACTCCAGTCACTCACTCACATGGGCACTACACAAGACCATTTGAGTTAAGGTGAAGGTTTCTAACATTAACTGGAAACTGCCATTTTGGCTGTGAGGAGCAGGGTGGGAAGAGGCTAGAGAAGCCTTTTAGTCCATCCCAGTTGCTCCAGGAAGAATCAGCTCCTCTGCTCCTGAGGGAAGTCCATCCAACCTGCTCTGATCTCAGAGCAGACCCACCCAGCACTCCATAGACAACACACACAGAGTCTCTAGGACCCAACAAAGTCCCCTTCAACTTAAGATCCAACTTGAGAACAAATCAGACCAAACTTTCCATGTCATTCTTGTACATTTACAAAACTGGAAAACAAAGAGAGAAGCTGATCTACTCCTCTCCATCAGACTCTCACCTGGTTTAAGATATCTCTTCACAATCAGCTCATTCTGCTGTTGATCTCTTCCAGCAATAACAAGGTAATTCTCAGAACTAATGAACCACAGGAACTTCTCAAACCTGCCAAATCACATCAATCCATTGTGTGAGAAACACCTGGAACTAACAGAAGGTCACAAAGGTCTTTTTTTTATACCAAACTCTAAGGATATCCATCTTAGCATCTACTCCTAACAAAAGACACTGCAAATAGTGTCATCCATATACCCTTTTTATTTCAATATTTCAGTTATTAGCCTATAAAAAGCTTTGGGGATTTTGTTTCTTTTTGTTGTGCCTTTTTTTTAATAATCTACTGTTGTCGTGTCAGAGCTGCCAAACATTAAGAGTGAAATTCCCTGTTTTGACTTAGTTCACATTCCTAAACTGTGTTCAAAGCAAAAAACTACAAGTCCATGTTCACTGAAAGCAACTTTTCCAGGCAAAGGCACTCACAGGATCAAGCCAGCACCTTCAGGAAGCAATTGTAAGAAGAAGCAGTACAAAGTGTAACACTCAGAAATCATAATTATCTCCAATACTAAGCCAGTGAAAAGTCAGCCTGACACAGCTGTCCTAAATTTGCCCAGGCTCACAGTACATCAGATTACCAAAAAATAAAGTTGTACTTGCCAGTAGACTTTTCTTGCCTTCTGAATAGTGGTGACTGTCTGAACCTCCCTCAGTGTCTGCTTTGTCTTCTTCTCAGCTGATTTAAATGCCTATTTAGAAAGAAAACACAGAATCCAAGCACAGGAATCACAAAACTGGTCACTGGACAGCAGGAATGTCAGTAGGAAACATCTCTGAATGTCTCCAGGGTGCAGGTTCCACATATTGCCACTGGCAGGTCTGCACTCCCCTAAAATCTTCATCCATCTCCACCCCAGCTGGCCGTTTCCCTCCACCCCCCCATGAAGATTATCAGCTCTTGGATCATGAGGATTTCCATGACTCCTGTCTCCATAAGTTGGATGTTCTGCCAACTTCTCCACCAAGCACCTGTCTTGCATGTTCACAAAGCTGCTGGTGGAAAACAGGTGATACAGGAGGGATCTGCAGTCCTCTGCTAGGTCAAGTTTAAAGCACAAGAATGAAGCACTCCTTGGCTGGTTGCTTTTGCCTCATTAGGATTAACAAATCCAGGGTAGGATTTTCCACTGACTAGTGGCAGGGAATTTGTTGATAAGTGTCTTCTAAAAAGTATCACTCAGAACATTTCTGAAGAGTCAGAGCTTGGAATGGTCTCCCAGGGGAAGGGGTGGATTCCCCCACTCTGGAAAGTTGGAAGTCTCAGCTCCAGGGGGTGCTGAGACATCTCAGATAAACAATAACATGAGAAGGGTTGAGGTCCCTTCCAACCTGACATTGATTAATAAAGAAAAAAAATACCTTTTCTGCAGCTTCTACTGTCTTCTGAGTTTTCTTAGCTGCATGTCTTTTGTGATCATAGTACCTGCAAAATACAAGTTTGTTTGTAACTGAAACCCTAGCAGATTTGCTCATTTTTAGAACATACACATCACAATACTTTACATTTTCCATGCAGCTTTGAGAAGATTTTTATTTCTTTAGCTCAGCTTTTCAGTTCATTCTTCACCTGGGAGAAGCAGCCAGGTGAAGTCAGTCCCCTCCTCAGAGAGACTGAGGGCTGTGTTTGGGTTTATGTGTAGCAGAAGCAGCCATTTTGTTCCATGTGTCACTCTGCAGAATTGTACCCAAAATTAATGTGACAGCCAGAGACTAGCTGCTGTGCCACAGTGAGATTTCTTGGGTTTGGACCAGAAAATGCACATCCTAGAGCAGAGGGCAAGCTCTGAGCTCTAACTTTCCCTCTTTTATTTTTAACAAGGTATACACAGAGCCCTTCCTGTGATGTTATCACCAATTACTGCAAGCACGCATAAAACTTTATCACCAAACCATGAATTTACTGTAAACCTTACTTTTTGGCATTGGCATATGCAGACAAACTGAGATCAACATCAACTAATGAGGGTTTGTTTTTCTGAGGTTTCTTCAACTGTTTGTTTTTGTTCTTTTTCTTTTTTCCCTTCAGTTCTTCCGTTTCTTCTTTCTCTAACTCAGCATCATCCTCCTCCTCCTCTTCCTCTTCAGACAACACATATGGGTTCCTAAAAAACACACAACATCATGAGATGAAGATAAGAGAGCTGGTTGGCTTTTTATGCACTCTTACTCCTATTGTCTCATAAAGACTGGAAATGGCCTAAGGATCCCTTGAACATTTTCACTGGGATCTCATGTGAATTTCAGGCCCCAGGAAGGCCCCAGGATGCTGTACACACAATCCCATTTATGTCTTGGGGTCAACTATAGTTTGGGGGGAAAAAAGACAAGGAAAGAAGAAGATAAAGAGGCCAAATTTTCGAATCCAAGAAAATGACATTTTCTAAGGCAATTTCTTCCATGAAAAGATACACATACATTCTATCAAACTAGAGAAAAAAAATCTAGGCTTAAAATGAAGAACAGGTCCAAAGATCTATATTCAAAAGTAAAAGAAACACAAAGCACTCCATGCGTGATCACTGCATGGAAAGAGAACAGTTACACCATCCTGCTGACTCACTGAACAGGACAGCAATGAGCTGGTTTAAAACATCAAAAAAAAAACCCCAAAACAAACTGCTCCACTGTTTTGAGAGAGGTCTGCTGAGCACACACCAGCTGGGTTTATATTTGCTTCTCACCAGGACATTAGATCCTGCAGCACAGCTCTATGCTACACTCTCTGTATAGCAAAAAGTGGTGGAGCAGCACAATGGCACTCCTCATGAAAGAAAATGTATCTCCATGATCCAAAGGATGCACAATTCAACATTTGTTGGGCTAACTGAGGGGTTTGATCATCAAAGTGATCATCACTACTAAAACAGAGAAGAAAGAGATGGTGACAGCTGTCAACACAGAACTCACTCCTGAAAACGAGGCTATTCTATACACTAACATTTCTGAATGTGATGTAACTAAAAATTCACAGATTAACTCTGCCACATTACAGCTTTCACACCAAACGTTCCATCTGTAAGAAAGAAATTCTCCCTTTTTTAAGCTCTAGCATCTCAATACAGGTAAGGACTTGTACAAGAACCAGCATCAAAACTTGTGGCTCACACGAGCCATTCACTGGGCTGCCCTCAGCAGTGAGCAGCATCAAAAGGGGTGGGATTTCATGTGAATTTTAGACCAAAAAGAAGTAAATCAGAGAGAGTTAACTGTTGGCTGACAAATTGTAAAGAGAGAGTTAACTGTTGGCTGGCAGACCAGAGCTTTGGACCTACACTGCTTTAGGACACCTTCCAACGGTTTAGAATATTGTCAGATAGACTCTAAAGATACTAAACCAAAAGCTATTGCAGTAACCAAATAACTATTATTTTTGAAAGCAAAAAAGAAGGCATCCCTCTGTGCTCACAGAACTATGTTCTCTTCATGCTGCTGTAAGAAAACCCAAACAATTCCAATACCAATGCACAAGCTAAAAACCCATCTGTCTCCTACACAGCTCACACAGTCCGTTCTACTTGCGTTTGTCCCAGGGGATCTGCCAGGTCCTCACCTCAGCAGCATGGTGATATGATTTGTCTGAAGCTTCAGCTCTTTGATGGCACTGGCAACAGGATCTCCATGAGCTTGAGCTTCTTTAACAATTGCCCCAATCTCTGTCCAGTCTATCTGGTTGGCTAAAGCACTACGGACCACCTGGATGGCTCGGTCGACGATCTCCAAGTTCATTTCTATCAGTTCTCCTTTTATCTTATCAGCTTCCTTAAGGAGAGAATAAAGGTTTATACCCAGTGAAGGTAAACACAGAGTCCACAATAGTTTAACAAAACAAAAATAATAAATTCAAGTAGGAATTAATATTGAGATGAAATCCAGGAGTGGCATTGAGGTGATCACATGGGAGAAGAGGAAATGGTCTCAAAGTTGCACCAGGGGAGGTTTAGATTGGATATGAAATGGAACTTCTTCATGGAAAGGGTAATTAAAAAGGATAATTAAACATTGGACCAGGCTGTCCAGGGAGGTGGCTGAATAGCAGATTTGGCAAGAGAGCACTTGTGAGGGAGCTGAGCCCTGTGGGGTAAGTCTGGGCTCCATGAAGGGCTACAGAATGCTCAATGACCACAGAAAGCTTCACCTTGTCAGAGCAATGCTGAACAGCAGGTAGAGACATTCAAGAAAAAAAAAATTATCTTCTTAGTTTAAAAAAAAATAATCAGTCTCAGTCTTACCTGAGCTTGCTGAAGAGCTTCAAGTCTGTTCTCATGATCCCTACGGACATTTTCAAGTTTCTTCAGAGCTTGTTTTTCCTTTCAAAAATAAGAAAAATAGGGAAAAAATATATACAAATGGCACCTTATCACCTAATTGCTGCAAGAAGAGCCTGCCAGCCCAGAATTCCATATGCAGTCTCCCAAGTATTGTTGCAATGCTAACACTTGTATTCCAAACAGAACCAACTGCTACATTGTACCTCTTGAATTCTACTCCCTGACCACCACTGCCTCAGGCTTTCCATAACAAAAATAAGGAATGACACCTCCCTCAACCCAAGCTGCTAGAACCAAATGAAGAATTTGAAGCTCAGAGAGCCACTTCAGCTGCCCCACTCTTGGATGAGAGCATACCTGCTGCAAGGCTTTCAGATCAATTTTCTGTCCCTCTAGCTTGGAGTAGAACTCATCCACTGCCTGCAAGAGAAAAATCAGTTTTAAGGAACTCCAGGTTGCAGCAACAAGCAGGCAGAGGAGGTTCTGTTCAAAAGAGGTGAAGCAAAGCACTAGAAGACAAGATAGATGCTGAAACAGTGTTGAGGAACCTTCATTTTACCTCTGTATGAGACAAGTTCAGTGAGACACTGAAGGAAATGTCTCACTGCAAACCAGGGGCTATGCACAAGTAAATCACAAGACAAACTATGGCCCACATTTTTGCTTGGAAATGATGAAAAGGAAGCTGCTGCTTGACACAATGGGCTCTTCAGATTAAATATAGTTATCTGCCCTGAATTTCTGCTACTTCACTAGGTCTGTCAAAAACAAAACAAAACAACAAAACCCACAAAACACTAGAGAGGATGCCTAAGAACTGTTCCAGGAGGTGGGTTCAGTTGGCAGAGATTGTGCTTAAAGAAAAAAAAAAAAAAAAGAGGAAAGTTTTAGACTGCTTAGATCATCAGTGCTGTGAAGGAGCTGACAGAAATGCAGCCAAGAAGCAGGAAAGTGAAATGGGAACTCTGGAAATCAATGTCAGGAACAACACACAATTAACAATTTCAGATGTTAATGAGTCAAGGAGCAGGAAGGACAACACTCAAGGAAATACTAAATCAGGTGCCTGAAGGTTTCAAAGCAGTCACAAGGAAAGCATAAATGTGATTACTGTGAGGACTGTCTGCCTCCCAAGGTAACTGAGCCTCTGAACTCTCCACTGACAAAACTTTTGGGGAGGACTGACAGCAGACACTTTCCCTGGTGGTTCCACACACACCTCCATCCTGTGCCACAGGCCATATTCCAGCTGCAGGATTTAGCTGAGTTAATAAAGACAACACTGCTCAGCAAGAGCCTGAGGGCTGGTTTGCTCGGCCTCTTCTGCATAGAATATTTATCCATCTAATTAATTGCCTCTTCTGAGGCCTGTGTTTTCATTAACAACCCCTGCACTCTATTTTAATTATTTTTTTTAGCATCAGTCAATTAAAGCACTTAAGTACAGTATCAGCAACAGCACTGTACCTTATTGAATGAGGCAAATTCCAAGTGCGGACATTTTGAATGTTGAGAAAACAAGAAAGGATGAAATTCCTCATATCTGTAAAATACACATTTGATATTATCACCTGAAAGCTAATTGATGTTATGCAGACTAATAGAAAAAGAAATAACTTCAAATACTTACGTGTAGATATCTTCTGCTAGTTTATCTGGTTCCAGACTTGGCTTTTTCTCCCTCTTCTGGATAACATAACCCTAAAAAAACCACAAAAACATAGCATTAGCATTTGCCTTTGAAAAGGATTCCCACTTCCCACTCCATGGCCATGCTCCTGGAGTAAAATCTAGCTGCTAATACCAGGACCAAGCAATACCTGCCAGAGAGTTTCATTCTGCAGTTCCTACACAACCCGAGACCAAGTTGCCCAACTGAATCTCACCTTTCCACTGAAGTTTTCAGTTAGTGCCATGTATTCTTCTGCTTTCTCTAAAGCCCTAAGCACTTTCTCAATATTTTCTAAAGAGAGAGGGGAGAGGAAAGGAAAATTTTAAAGCACCTCAAACAGAAAGATATTTTTATATCAACAGAGCTCAAGCAAAGCAGCAAAAGGTCCAGGCAACTGCTCTTCCAGTGAAGAGCCTGAAGCAACTTGCCCAACCCAACCATGTTAAAAAGGATTCTAGCATGTCTCAAAAATAAAATCACAGATATCCTGCACCCCTGGTGCTTTACTACAACACTTGCTGCTCATTTTAAACAGAAGCCTTAGAACACATTTTACACTTAGGCAACTTTTAATAAAAAACGTCCACAGAGGTTATGTCATTATGTCTGTCTATACATCTATGACATAATGATTTAAATTTCTGGGGATAAAAAAAAAAAAAAGACAACACAAATGCTAGCACTTCAAGAAAACAAACAGCAGAGGCAAAGCAGAAATCAGTAGCTGTGGGAAGTTATTTGTTTGTTACAAAGTTGATTAATTACAGTACTATAATCCAGAAGCAAGTAAAGGCTTCTTTTAATTTATAGTAAATACAAAGCACACAAGAAAAAGAACACTACAGAAAAATCTATTCCAACTTTACAACCCAAATCATAATTTCCAAATAAATGGAAAGCTGCTACTTCACCAAATCCCAACTGTTTGCTACAGATAAAGGGAGATTTTGATGCTAACTCATCTCTACAGGATCCTAGTGAAGCATCCTCTCACAGTGCCATAATTCACCTGATGTGTAAGGTGGTATCTCCTTATAAAACCACCTAGACTACAGAAGGACTCTAATGGCTTATCCCTACAATATGCACAACTCAAGAGTTTTAATGTGAACAAGGTTCATCCCCAACCTAAAAACATTAAAATATGTAACCATCTAATGGGAACTGCAGCTGTAAAGATTACACATCTCGTTGGGAAAAAACCACTGCACAGACATAAAAATTCCTATTTCTTTAAAATATTATTTCCTACATACCTTTACTTTCCATATGCTGATCTATTTTGACATTACCAGAAAATCCAGCTTCTATAAGGCAGTGCTCAATGAGAGTGGCTCCATAAGCTGTTAAAAAAATAATAGTAAAGAATCATCTGTAAGAACCATTCACAGTGGATGTAAAGTAGTTCAAATTTTCCACCTCATCTAAACACAATGTGGTTTGACCCCATTTCAGTTTCTAACAGCACAGAATTACTTACGAAGATGTGGGTTAAGAACCCTCTTCAGTTGTTCCCCTTTGGGTGCATTTGATATCATTTCAGTTAATCTGCAGAAGGCAATGAAGGGTTGCAATTACAAAGGGTTAAAACTGTTTAGATTACACTTTTTTTTCTCACTTAGAAGCTAGAAAACATTTTCAGTTAAAAAAGAAAAAAAAAGTGCCAAATGCCCTGTAGTATCACAGAATCATAGAATGGTTTGGGTTGGAAGGATAAGATAATCCTCAAGATAATATAGTTCCCACTCCCCTGCCATGGTCAGGGACACCTCCCACCAGCCCAGGTTGCTCCAAGCCCCATCCAACCTGGGCTGAGACACTGCCAGGGATGGGGCAGCCACAGCTTCTCTGGGAAACCTGGCACAGGGGCTCAGCACCCTCAAATTAAAGAATTTCCTCCTGATGTCCAACCTCAATCTCCCCTCTCCAAGTTTTATCCCCTCTCCCCTTGTCCTCTCCCTACCCCCCCATGTCCAAAGCCCTCCCCCAGCTTTCTTGTAGCCCCTTCAGATATTGGAAGGTTGCTCTGAGCTCCCCTGGGAGCCTCCTCTTCTCCAGGCTGAACAACCCCAATCCCTCAGCCTGGCTTCCCAGGGAGCTGCTCCAGCACTCTGACATGAGGGCACCTCCCAGAGTGGGTTACCCAGACCAGGGGGACATGCTCAGCCCCGTGACACTACAGGGGACACTTTTCCAGCCCTGTCAGAGGTGCCACAAGGCTCCTAAGTCTCTCCAACACGTTCCCTCAGTGCAGCCTTTGCCAAGCTCCCTCTGGAGGGAACAAAATCAATCAGGGAGGGCTGAGCTTGTAAGAAAAGCTGAACTGAATGGGGAGCTCGGGAAACATCCCTCTGCTGAACTGCAGTCTGGCTTCACAGGGAGGTGCTCAGCCCTCTGAGCATTTGAGTGGCTCTGGACACCTTCGAGGAGCTCTGTGTCCTTCTGATGTTGGGGACTCCAGAACTGGACCCAGAGCTCCAGGTGGGGTCTGACAGGAGCAGAGCAGAGGGGGAGAATCCCCTCCCACATGTGAACAGACTGCTCAAAGACACACTGCCTTTCACAGTCTCAAGTCATCTGAGCTTATTCCCCAAATCACCCAACAGCAATGACCTTTCCAGGGTTGGCAGAGGTGCAGGACTTTTGGCATTTTCCAGTGGGTACCGCTCCCGAACCGCAAACCTGACGTCATCCGCTTCATCCGTCCGAAACCTCAGGATGTTGAGGATGAGGTACTCGTGGTCTGTCAGCACGATGTTCCCCTGCCAGCACACCAGGGGAGGAACATCAGCAAAGCCCACCCTGAGGCTTGCCTGCTGCTGACAAAGAGGCCAGGGCTGGAGCTGTGCACTCACCCTGTCGTAAAGCTCGATGATGAGGTGATAAGCAGCTTCCTCACTCCCAAACTGGAAGTTCACAATCCTGTCCATGCCCAGCTGGCTCACACTCACAAGTCTCCTGCTCTTCAGGTGTTTACGGCACTGCCACCGATGGAGAAAATGTCTGTGAGGTGATGAAAACCTCTCCTGACATTTTCATAGAATCCCAAATGGGTTTGAGTTGGGAAGGACCTTAAATCTCCTCCACTGCCACCCCTGCCATGGTCAGGGACACCTCCCACCAGCCCAGGTTGCTCCAAGCCCCATCCAACCTGGGCTGAGACACTGCCAGGGATGGGGCAGCCACAACTTCCTCAGGCTCCTTCAGTGCCTCACAACCCTCACAGTTAAGAATTTCCTCATAAAATTTTATGCTTCTAAACATTCTTGGTATAGATCCCTCCTGTGACACTGACCACTTAATACAAATCCTGTAAGGGTCAACAAGCTGATCTTGGTAATGCAGACACAAGACAGCTCTCAGTAAAATAATGCCTTGATATTTTCAGGTAACAGAATTGTTCCAGATTCTTAACATTAAGCCTTTTTTATGCCATTAAAACCTGCTCTTTGTTTAGCTCAACAAGCAAGCAGCTACTTAAAATTCAGCTTATTTTACAAAGAGAACCCAGATTATCCCCACATCCATACATGACATGCAAAGCCACCCTGGAGAACCTTTGCTGACTGATTTCATTGAGGCCACATCCAGCAGTGGTGGGCTACAAAGACCCAGTGGGCTAAAGCAGACCCCTGTGAGTCAGCACTTGAGGTGCATCCTTGCAGATCTGCCTGCAGGAACTGAGTCCAACAGCTTGCAGCAAGAGCTGAACCCTCCAAATCTAGCAGACTGAGCAGCAGGACTCAAGAGTGCTGCATCTAGGATCTAAAAATATGGACAGCCCAACTGGAAGGGTAAGGACTTTGTTGGAGTAAAATTCCAAAAGGTTTAGGTGGTCTGGCAAATTCATATTATTTCAATCTTTATTGTTTCAGGCACTGAACATCAGTGATGTGACCCCAGGTCCACATTTGCTCTTCCCTTGTCTTTGGTCACCTGATTGATCAGGATCCATCAGGCAAACCCTTCCACTACTTTCTCCTGTCTCAAACCCTTCCACTGTTCATTCCTGTCTCAAACCCTTCCACTACTTTCTCCTCCCACAATTTCTCCTCTTGACTCCCTGGGCAGAACACAAATGTTGCCAAATTATTAAAAGTAAACTGTAGGGTAGTTTACCTTCATTGCAAAGCTGGATGGCATGATGTTTTTTGGCCACTCAAACTCTGTGGTGTGGATGCGGATACCAGATTCAAGTAGCAGTGTGGCCTTGCAGTCTGGTCTGTTGACAAAATAAAGACTCATTGCTTGGCACATCAGCAGCCACCCCCCAGCACACACCAGTCTGTACTGGAATCAGACCAAAGCACCACAAGCCAGTGGCACACCATCTGCAGAAAACACCCGACAGTAAAAGGACACCCATTTTTTTAAGTTTACAGGTAATTTGTCTATGCATACATGCAAAAAAAAAAATAGTTCTCACATCTACTGTAACAGTATAAAGAAATTTAAAGGAGTTCTTACTTTTGAAAGCGGATAAGATATGTCTTATTATCCACATCATATACATTGTTTACTCTCATTCCCAATAAGCTGTCAAGAAGAAAACACACACTTTGGAAAACATGATACACAAACCACACAAGCAGCTAAAAAAAATCACAGCGTTAATTAAAATACACAGAAGTGCAAGTCATCATAAATTAACAAGCAGTGAGTGAAACAGCAGCCAGGGAAGATTAATGGAATGAGATGGAAGCCCAACAACCAAAAGATGGAGAAAGTGCTAATAAAATGTACAACGAGCTAAACAAGTCCAAGGACAAACAGGCACTGCAGACACCCCAGCTACAACCAGACAGCAAAGGAGGGGGCTGGGACACAAAATTTACACAAAATTTACTCCAGGCTAACTTCTGTGTCACTTGGGGAGCTCTTTGCCAGCACAGGCACAGAAATCGGGAGGGAGGGGTGTTCATTTTAAGCACTATATTCCCCAGCATGGAGCTGCACATGCGGATTGCCCTGGACACCAGAAGGGTACGGGATCCAGGAGGCATGGATGTAAGGAGCATGAAGGCTTCCCAGAAGGACGGGACAGTTGATAACAGGGCCGTAGGAGCTTCCCCATGAAACCAGGAGAGCTCTCGATTGCTCCCGAGAGGCTGGGGAGGACAGGAGCAGGGCAGGGGTGATGGAGAGCGGGGAGCCCTTCCCAGCTCAGCGCCGTGAGGAACCGGGATGGAGAAGGAAAGGGCAGAGCCGTCCCACACCGCCCCGATGGGGCTGCCGGGCCAGGAACCACCGCATCGGGCCCCGCTGAGGGGAAAGAGGCGCTACCGGGCCCCGCTCCTCAGGGCCGCGGCGGGCGGGAGAAGGCCCCGCTCCAACGGGCAGCCCGGGCGGGGGAAGCGGGACCGGGTACCTCTGCCGGAGCTCGGCGAGCACCGCGCGGATGTCAATGGTGCTGAAACGGGACTTCATGGCGGCCACCACCGCCACCACCGGCAGCTCCCCCGGCCCCGCGCCTGCGCCGATGCCTGCTGCTGCGGGACGCTCCCCCGCGCATGCGCCGAGGGACGGGCGGCGGTGCGGGATGAGACCGCCAGGAGGCGGTAGCGTGAGGGGTGCGGGTGTGTGAACAGCGCGGGGGAGTGTTTGGGGGCTTTGTATTACGTTGCGGTTGTTGTTTAGGAAAAAGGAACCCGCGTCTCTCTGTGTTGCCCAGGCTACGCTGCAGTGGCTATTCACAGGCGCGATCCCGCTACTGACCGGCACGGGAGCTTTGACCTGCTCCGTCTCCGACCTGGGCCGGTTCACCCCTCCTTAGTCAACCTGGTGTGCCTCGGCTCCCCGTGGCTCACCATATTGATGCCGGCCTTAGCGCGGACGCCCGCTCGGCATAGCGCACTGCAGCCCAGAACTCCTGGGCTCAAGCGATCCGGCGGGCTCAGCCTCCCGAGTAGCTGGGACTACAGGCGCGCGCCACCGCGCCCGGCGCTCCCAGCCCCGCGCTGCCGCCTCTCGTCCCCTCACAGCCCCTCACAGCCCCTCACAGCCCCTCACAGCCCCTCACAGCCCCTCACAGCCCCTCACAGACAGAGCCTCACAGAGCCTCAGAGAGCTTCACGGACACTAACGGACCCTCAAGAACCCTCACGGACCCTCACAGAGCCTCACAGACCCTCAAGGACCCTCACGGACCCTCACCGCCGCTCACAGACCCTCACAGAGCCTCATGGACCCTCACAGAGCATCACGGACCCTCACTGCCCCTCACAGAGGCTCACGGACCCACATGAAACCTCACAGACACAAATGGACCCTCACAGACCCCCACAGACCCTCAGTGTTCGCCACAGACTCGCACAAGCCCTTACAGACCCTCACGGACCCTCACCGCTTCTCACAAAGCCTCACGGAGCCTCACAGACCCACATGGACCCTCACTGCCCCTCATAGACCCTCACGGACTCTCACCACCGCTCAAAGACCCTCACAGACCCTCACTGCCCTTCACAGACCCTCACAGACCCTCACGGGCCCTCAAAGCTCCTCTCAGACCGCCCGGGTGTGTGTGTGTCTGCATCTTTTTAATGAAAGAATTTAAGAGTGTCCCTGGACACACACCCTCTCCCCTTTCAGAAACATTATTTTTTCCCGTTTTCCTCTCTCTTCCCCATGTGATGTGGGTGCTGCTTCTCTGTCCTGGATGGGATTCCCAGGTCTGTCAGTGCAACAGACCCCAACACCTCACTGTCCCACAAGTAAAAGAAAATTGGGTGCCCCTCTCTGGACAGGGCTGTGCTACAGGAACTCTTCATGGGTACCACCCCAATCCTGACCAGCAGAGGAATTTTCACCTGCTCGGCTTGGCCACACAGTGGCAGTGGGGAACCGAGAGACCATCTCAGATCTCAGACTGGTGGTATTTTCTGTGTAAAAATGGGTGGTTGGACAGAGAAGAAAGATTTCTGAGCTTAAACAAGAAGGTTTGAGCAGACGAGAAAGCCCAGGCTTTTTCTTTTGAGCCAGAAGAGGCACGTGGCAATGCTCTATTTTAATTTTAAGCCAAGTGAGGCACATCAGGGAGCCCTATCTCCAATACACTTCATTTACTGAAGAGATGTCCCACTCCCTGCTTCAAAATACTCCTTGTAAAAAACGCTTCTTGACTCTACAGTGTTTTCACAAGAGTGTAAAGCTCAAAGCTGAGGACACAAATGAGCTGTGACAGTAAAAACCCAAGGGAGCAGACTAATGAGACACTCCTGAGAGCTGGAGCCCCAGCTCATCAGTGTTTGAAGGATGCTTACTGGGGTCTCTGAGCCAGAAACACGACAGGAAAACTCTGCTGCTTGTGGTTTCTCATTTTAGTGGTTACATTTATTGAGATCCCAATGGTCTGGATGGGTCCCGTACTGCAAGAAATCATACAAAACATGAGCACACGAGAGCGAGCAAGGCCAAGGGCAGCATCTTTGGGTTGAACATCTTGTGGGAAATGTTTGTGCCTTTCTGCAGCCTTATTCGAGCCTTTTGTGGTTGCCCCCCGGCACAGACACAGTCCTGGAGCTGAGAAGCTTAGGGTCATGCAGGGGAAAGGTGCCAAAAGAGAGTGACTCCCACTCTCTCACTCGGGCTGTGCTCCAGGGACTGTCCACAGGTGCCAACCCACTACAGACCAACACAGGAGCTTTGACTGCTCCATCTCTAGAGCTTTTCAAGTGATTCAACACCATTACCTTGCTTTAGAAAGGCCAAGTTAAGCTGTTGTAGGTAAAAAAATTAAGTTAAGGATGTTCAGTGAGAGCTTGGAAGGATTTGCTGAAGAAACTTGAAGAGGCAACCTACTTGCTGCAGTGAATACTTTCAGCTTTGTAGAGTGTTTTGATTCCCAGAGGAAGACCTAAAAGTAGCAAAAATGTAATGCAAGAAACGAAACACAGGAGCTTCTTACTTTTATCCATTCACTGCTGCAACAGACAGCTATCTAGAAAGATTTTCAGTGTTTAAGATCTTCACTGTGTGTTTTGCCTCCTTGGAGGCCTGTCCGAGAGAGCTTGGGAGAGTAATGCTGAAGCTGGCCAGGGCTTGAAGATGCTGAAGGTCCCTCACACCTCTCACTTCAGAGACCTGGGGCTGTAAGGAAAGGTTGGAGTACATGAGCTCAGACAGCCACGGCAACCTTTGGTCTAATCCAGACTGCCCCTTCAGACAGCTCAGACAGCCCCTTCCCTTGCAGAGTCAGCCAAAGCTGAGCCCAAATCATGTACTGCTAATGCCAAAATGGCCTTTTTTTTTTTTTTTTTCCCTTTCTTTTCCCCTCTCCAGACACACATTATTTCTCCAGACACATTGAGCACTAGCCTGGGAGATCTTTGGTGGGGTGCAGACCAGCTTTGAGGGAAGCAACCACCTCTGATTCCATGGAGAGAAACCAGTTGCTGGAGAGCATCACCAACACCAGCTGAGCCTCCTGCTGCTGCCTCCACCTCCATGGAACCACTCCAGGCTCTCCCCACGGAGGCTTTAGCCCTGATTAAAGGGCTAAAACACCAAAGGATGGTGTCTCTGTGTCACTTTTCTTCACTCCAGAGGTCAAGGCATGGGTGTGTACCTCTAGCTCAAGCACAGAGATCCTCCTCCTCCTCCTCCTCCTCACGGCCCAGGCACACCTCCTGCCCAAGGCCAGCCCCAGCAGCAGTCACCAAGGAGGTAAATAAGCATTTCTTCCAGACTGCCTGACACTAATTAGTAGACCAATGTCCAGGGCTGAAGTACACAGGCAGCAAACCCATGTCAGAACAGGCAAACAAGATCTTCCCCAGTGCTCCACAAGCCTGAAGTCCTTAGGGGGGTCAGGGCTGAAGAAGACATCATGTTCTGGGCTCCTATTATCTACTTAAAGAAGAGCTCTCAGGGACAGCTGGAGTTTTGGTTAAATGCATTAGGATAATGACTTAGGGGTCCTGGGAGATGAGGAGGATGTAGGCTCCACAAATGGAGGAAAAGGCAAGCTGTCTACACAGAAATAACAGCACAGAGCTGGGCAGCCCACTCCCACCCCTTCTTCCTCCCACTACCAAGGGGACGTGTCTCTTCCTGCCACATATACACAAATTTTTCATCCCATACAATAACACAGCAGGAATGAATCCAGACAGCAGGGGTGTGAAACTACCTGTTTTGGCTGAGAATATCTGATGGGAATGAGCTTGGCAAACAGAGAGACAAGGAACAGGCAGGACAGAGATAGAGTCCTGACAGCAATGCAGAGGTGTTCTGTGGCTCCCAGAAATAAAAACCACCTGAAATAAAAAATGAGGCCTCTTAATGGTGGTGAAACTTGAGCTGCTCAGCTGTAAGCTGAGGGGCAGCTCTGCCTGGTGGTGCTCATCTGACAGCTGGGGGCTGCATCTTGCTCAGCGGGAGCAGCTGCTCCGGGCTCCTTCTGAGCTCCTCCACATGCAGGAGCTGAGGCTTTGGGTAAGCTGGACTCCAGCCTCCCAAAGAACCAGCTTTGGGATCTCACCAAGCTCCAAACCTCCACCCCTCGTGAGGGCCAGGCAACTGAGACCCTCTAAATGACGACTAAAACACACTTGAATAAAACCCTGTGAAATAAAAAACCAATATTGCATTAGTGCAGGGATGCAGAACTCAGCACTGACTGCAAAGCATTCCCACCTCTGAGTTTTTAACCCCCTCCCCCGTGTCACTGCCATGCTTTGCAAGACATCAGGATGGCTCAGAAGAACATCTGGGCATCAGCAATGGTTTGACTGGGGTTACAAAAACCTTGGGGTGATGAAGGTCTCCATGGGCTCAGGCAGCAAGTCCAGCTGAGTCCTGGAGGCCACTGGTGTATCTCCTGCTTTTTTGCTGCTGGGAAATAGGAAGTGTGAAAATGCAGAAATCGGAGAGGGTAGGAAAAGGCTCACAAATTATTTTTACTCTTCTCAAGGCTTCATGATTTGTCAGGCTGATATTGTCATGGTGGAGATGCAGGATTTGGGCATATGGAAATATGGTCAGCCTATACTCCCTCCAGCTCCATTTCCTCTGCCTGGTCCTGAAAAGAGCCTGTGGAAGGAGAAGCCAGCTTGTCTGCCAGTAGTACCTGCAAAGGCATTTTGATGTGCTTGAGATACAAAACAAACCCAAACAGCCAGGAGGGCAAACTGGTTTTCCTGCAGGGAAATAATCCACTTTGGAATAGCTCTTCCCCACTCCCACAGGAGGCTAGAGGGATCCCAGGGATCCCAGGACAGGGCTTTCTCCTGATGAGGGCTGCAGGATTTCTAGCAATTCATCAGTGCCCTCATGACATCTTTTCAGCACACGTGGAGGCAAACAGGAACCTGCTGCTGTCAGGACACCCTCAGCACTCCCTTTCCACCTCTGCTCCGTCTCTGTTATGTTAATCTCATGGGAAGCCCCCAAGGATCTGTTTAATGCCGGGCTGGTGGTAAAGCCCACACTGACTGCAGGTTTAGCTTCCTGGCCAAGCCTAGCTGTGACTGCACAGCCACAGAATTACATGTCAGAATTACAGGAACTCGGGCTGAGACACCAGTTCTGCCACTCCCCACCCACAGGCAGGAGTGACCACAGCCAGAAAATGCTTCTCAAACCCAATCCACCCCCACAGAGGACACTTGGCCCAGTGTATCAGATACCTCGATGATAAGAAAGCATTGGAATGCAGTTGTAACATCAAGGCTATTGTTTGCTTTCACAACAGAATAATTTATCTAACAAAGATATTAAACTCAGAGCATTATTATATTCCCCTTTCCTTCCTTAGAAAGCCACAAAGGTCTTTGAAGGATCAGTGCAACGGAGCCTTTTCCCATCTCCCTCTGCCAAAAGAAAAAAGTAAACAGGATGACCTACACCATATTGAAATAGGTTTGGTTTGATAATCCAGCCCGACTGGGAAGGTGGTTACATTCAAAGAGATAAAATCAAAGGGGGCTATCGATTCATTTCCTTGAGGTTTGCTCATTCTGGTGGGATGGCTATTACATAAAGTAGGTGTGTCACTGTCATTCACCACTTTCTTGTGACAGCACCTGGATCACAGGTGAAAGAGAAAACACATCCCCACAAAACAACAGACCTTGGTACCTGCACTGCCCAGAATTCCTTAAGGAAAAAGAAAAGATAAGGAGCAAGCTGCCCTGCAGCCAGGCCCAGGTGAGTTAGCAAAAGGTCCCATAGATATTTGCTATCTTTTTCCCCAGGCTTTAACCCATAATCAATTCATAACCATCATTGTTTCTGACTCTCTGGGCTGTAAATCCATGCTGGCACTCAATCTGGTGACACATTGTCAGCCAGAGCTTGCTTTTAAAATATTTAACTTCTGCAGGCTACCCCGTAACTTGCTGGGTGTTGCCAAGAACCAGAGAAGGTTTTTAATTAAGCAGGTATGTGAAACCAAACCTCTCCTGAGAAGTCACATTTCTCAGGTAATCTAGAACATGTTCAGGTGTTGTAACTACTTTTCTTTGGTATTTGACCTTGAAAATCAACCAGCAAGGTAAGAACCTCCACTGTATCAAGTATATATAGGCCTAACCTGTGCTTCTTCCCCTGAAGGGTGGTTTGTATCAACTTTCTGCAGGCTGAGGTTAAGAGGTCTGTTTTGCTCAGACCATCACACTTCTCCATCTTTCCTTATATATTTTCATCCCACGGGTCCTTAAGTTGCTACCTTAAAAAATAAGCTGCCTTTCAAAACATCTCATGGTGCAACAAATTCCCATTCTAAGAGGCTGGTGACATCAGCCACCTTATCTCCCGGCTCTCCAAGGTAAGATGCAGCAATTCTGCGGCAGACACAGAGCTGTGGGGTTCCTCAGAAAACAAAGTAAAGCCTTCATTTGCTTTACTAAGTTATTTTGTTTCCTGTTTACCATCCTTTCTGTTCATTTATGGGAACTAATAAGATTCTACTTAAAAATGTTTCAAAAGCAGGTGGTGCTCTCTCGCCAGCTTCTCACCCATTCTCTGCAGGACTGGTTAAATGTGAGTTACAAGGAGTGACGTGCACAGAGTTTATTAGTGACTAATTTGAGATCTTAACTATTGAAACTGCTGAGTTCTCAGATGTCTTTTTGCTATGTATCATCCTAAAGAGACGTAATAATTCCTGACAAAAAAAAACCCCACATGCCAAAGCATGTAAAAATCTTCTGGTGCCCAGACCATAGGGGCAGAAAGTTTTCCTGAAGGGCAGGGTGGAGCCTCACAAATAAAACCCAGAGCAGGTGAAGAAACATTTGCCTGAATGGATCCCCATTTCTCTCCTCCAGCACAAAGCCACTTTCCCACATCCTAACTTCTGGGTTTCCGCGTGCGTGACGCAGCGCAGTGCATGGCTTCCTTTTGTTGGGTTTTCAGGCTTGGGTGGCAGCAGGATCAACTTTGGACACTTTTGGCAGGTGACACAGCAACACTGTGCTTGGGGCTGGTGTCTGGCAGCAGTGGGAAAGCTCAGGGATTGCCCAGCCTTTCCCTGGAATCTGCTGAAGGATGGGACACGCAGCTACCAAAGGGACACAGGGAGCTGAGCAGAAGCTGCTGCCCACAGCCACCACAGCCCACCCAGGGCAGGGCACGCAGGAGGGAAGGAGTGGGCCCATGCTGGCAGAGGGATAATAGAGATTGGAGCACCCTCTGGTTTGCAGGTATCAAGCACGGGCAGGCAGGAACCCTGCGGGGAGAGGAGCAGCCCAGGAAGTGGCACTGCCGCTTAGTCAGCTGGAGAGCAGCTCCCCAACTGCTCCTGTGAGATCCTAGAGCATCTCCCCTGCCTTGGCATGCCTGCAGGGACTGCACAGCTCCCACTGCTTCCAGTCTGCCAGCAGGGAAAGGAGAGAAGCAGCTCAGGTGAAGCCAAAGCCCCACCTGCAGACAGCCCCCAAGGATGAGGGACAATGCAGTCACCAGCAAACCTAAAAAAGCCACAATCCAAGAGGACAGACTCAAGGAACAGGGGCCTTGGGGTCCAAACAAGGAGAAGATGGTAGAAAAAGCACTTCCTCACACCACAGTTACTCATTTTGGGTTGTGCCTTGTGGTACCAACAGGTGGGTGGCAGAGCCATCCCTTCCCACAGCCCAAATGTCCCAGACACCATTAGGTGTTTTGCTTGCTGTGCTGGCTGCCAGGCACTGACATACTCACAGAATCATGGAATGGTTTGGGTTGGGAGGGACCTTAAATCTCCTCCATTCCCACCCCCTGCCATGGTCAGGGACACCTCCCACCAGCCCAGGTTGCTCCAAGCCCCATCCAACCTGGGCTGAGACACTGCCAGGGATGGGGCAGCCACAGCTTCTCTGGGAAACCTGGCACAGGGGCTCAGCACCCTCACACCAAACTATTTCTTCCTCATGTCCAACCTCAATCTCCCCTCTTCCAGTTTTAAGCCATTTCCCCTTGTCCTCTCACTACACCCCCATGTCAAAAGCCCTACTCCAGTTCAGCCCTACTCAGTGCTCAAGATCCACCCACATTCCTCAACTGGTGGATCCCAGGAGAAAGCACCAAACTCTCAGCTATTAAAAATCCAAGCAGATAAAACCTGACACATGGCTGCACCCTCCCCTGAATGGCTCAGAACAAAACTGCCAGCAAGGCAGAGCCATTTCCTGACACCAGAAAGCACTGTGCTGAGGCCAGTGGGTCGAGCAACGGGTGCCTGCACGTGGGCAAAAGCAGTGCTTGAGAGCTCCTGACATCTTCCCAGATATTTTGGCCAAGCCCCGTGGTCTCCTACCACTACAGCCTAATTTAATAAACTGCAGCTCATGTTCACCAGCACAGACACAGTCCCACGGAGCAGAGCCAAGGCAAAACCCACTTAACATCCACATCCTGAGGTTAATTTTAGCCCTGCTCAGAAGTTAAAATCTCTTTTAGATAAACATCCCATGCTAGTGAGAGGAGGCTGAACCAGCTGGATCCAGTGGGATCACCCCAGCTTGCTGCAAATCCCATGCCAAGCACCATCCCCAGTGTATCATTTGCTGTTTCAAACACCAGAGCATGGGCTGTGAAAAAAAAGCAGAGCAAGGACACTCCTCAACCCTGGTGTCAGCAAACTGTACCCCCCCCCCAGCACAGCCTGCACACACTCATTAGGAGAGGCCATGGATGGGATGTTTTCCTTGGCATCCTCCCTCTTTGCTTGCTGCATGAAAAGAGCAAAGCTTCCTTGGAAACTCTTGTTGTCATCCGTTTAATTGTGCACTCAAGGAAACCTCCTATTCTTCCAGACTTTAAAAGACACCAAACAATTTCCCTTTCACTGTTCCCAGGGGTGGGGATGGCTTTGCATGTGCCCTGTTATTGTCCAAAATGTGCCTGTCATCAAAATTAGCTCAGTATTTGGTATTTTTGAAGGGACAGAAGGACACGATGCAGTCTGCAGACCTCGTGCTCTCTGAGAGCTGTGCAGGCCAGAAGGTGACCACGTCACTTGGCTTCTCTAAAGACCAACCCCAAAATAACCACAGCATTTTGCTCATTGTGTGTCCTGGATGCTGCATCCCACTCCTGCAGCTCAGAAGCAATTACCACCAGGAGTTTGCTTTCCCCTTGCCTTCCTCCCCCCAGGCAGGGATGGGGTGGGCAGCCCCCTGCTCCACCACGCCAGGCCTGGAGAACCAGCCTCATCCTGCTCACCTCTACTGGTCTTGCTGGTGTGTCACCAGGCAACGCAGGGTTTGTGACAAGTTGTGCCTGTCAAACCAGCCAAACGTGACTCTGATGGATGTGTGGAGGGTGCTGCTGCTGGCACGGAAGGTTGGAGGAGTGCAGCCAGGTTCTTGAACACAGCAATTCTTTGGTGGCTGGCAACAGCTGGAATTTCCCTGCTCTGACTCATAAGGAAACATAAAATAGTTTGGGTTGGAAGGGACCTTGAGGACTATTTGGTTCCACCTCCCTGCCATGGTCAGGGACACCTCCCACCAGCCCAGGTTGCTCCAAGCCCCATCCAACCTGGGCTGAGACACTGCCAGGGATGGGGCAGGCACAGCTTCTCTGGGAAACCTGGCACAGGGCTCAGCACCCTCACAGGGAATGGTCCAAAACAAGGAGCCGTAATGACACTATCCACCATTGCTTGGGTAGGAAGGAACTTCTAAGTCACTCCAAGAGTGAGCAGGGACATCTCCAACCAGATCAGGTTCCTCAGAGCCCCATCCATCCTGACCTGGAATGTTCCCAGGGATGGGGCAGCTCCCACCTCTCTCAGCAACCTGGGCCAGTGTCTCACCACCCTCAGCATAGAAAAAAAAAAAAAAAAATCCCACAGGTTTTCAGTTTCACACAGGGGTGTCTGTTTTTGAGATCACAGCCCAGAAAGTCACAGGTACCACGGAAGGACCACTCGGAGTCACCTCCCCACGCGTGTCCCCACTCCTGCCCGGCAGCCTGGCTGGACACACCACCCGTGGGGCCAGCAGAGCACCCAGCGGGCCTGGGGACACCTCCGGGGGGGGGGGGAGGGGGTCCCTTCAGCACCGCACCCCTCGCTGGGTGCTCAACCCCAGAGCTCGGGCTGTCCCCACAGCCCTCTCAGCCTCCTCCTTCCTCAGGACCTGCGACGGGAGGGAGGTGGTGGGGCTGCCACCGGTAACCACCCTACCACCCTGACCCCAACCTGGGGCCGGCAGTGACACCGGGACCACCCTCCTTCCCGAGGAACCGGGACACACACACGCCCCCGCCTCTCCCGAGGAGCTGGGTCCACCCGAGGCATGGGTGGGGGGTCCCGGGTCCGCCCGAGGTGTGGATGGGGGTGGGGGTGGGTGGATGGGGGTGTGGGGGGTGTGTCGGGGGGGTGTCAGGTGGGGGTGTGGAGGGGGGGGATGTGGGTGGGTGGTCTCGGGTCCGCCCGAGGTGTGTTTCGGGGGGGGGGTAGAGGGGTGGGTGTGTGGCCCCATGTCCGCCCGCGGTGTGTCTGTGGGGTTGGGCTGGGTGGTCCCGGGTCCGCCCGCGGTGTGTCTGTGGGGTTGGGCTGGGTGGTCCCGGGTCCGCCCTTTCCCCTTTAAGACGCGACCCAGGGGGTCCCGCGCGCGCCCCTGCTGACGTGTGCTCGCGTGGCGCCTCTCCCCACCCCGGCCCCGCCCCCCTCCGGGCCCCGCCCCGCGCATGCGCAGCCGCAGGGGCAGCGCCCCGGACCCGCGTGCTCCCTGCCTGGCGGGAGGGGCGGGGCTGGGTCGGCGCAGGCGCAGTCAGCGCCCCCGAGGCCGCGCGGGAAGGGGTTTGTGCCGGAAGTGGGCGGAGCTTCGCTGTTCCCCTCCCCCCTTTTCCTCTCCCTCCCCCCCTCCCTACTCCCCCGGGCCCCGCCCTGCCGGTGGCGCATGCGCAGCGGGCGGGCGGCGCCGCTGCGCGGGCGGAGGGGAAGTGAGGCGGGCGCGCGCGGCGCCTTTTCCGGCGGCGGTGTCGGAGGGAGCGGAGCGGAGCGGAGTCGGCCCCGAGCCCGGCGGCCGCACTCACTCACTCACTCAGGTAACCCGCCCCGCGGCTTCTGCTCTCGGCACCACCACCACCCCCTCCGCTCCGCTCCCATCCGCTCCGCTCCCCTCCTCCACCCCCGCCCCGTCTCACGCTCTCTCCGTCCCCTTTGCAGGCAGAGCCGCGGAGCCGCCCCCTCCTTGCAGCCGGCATCCATGAGCTGAGGCGCCGGGCCGGCAGCCGAGCCGAGGAGCCGAGCGGAGCCGCCGCCTCAGGCCCCGGCGGGGTAGCGGAGCGCGGCGCGAGCCCGGGCCAGGCCTCCCCTCGCTTCCCCGCTCCTTCCGCCCCGCTCCTTCCGCAGCCGCCCCATGCCCGGCCCGCGCTGAGCCCCGCCTGCCCTTGCCCTGCCAGCCTTCCCCGGCCCTGGCCTGCCTCGCTCCGGCCCCTGCCCGGGCTGCTCGGGTGGGTCGCCGCTGAGCCTCCGCTCCCCCTTTGCCCTCACCCCCCGGAGGCGCCGGGCCCCTTGGATGCCGCCGAGATGGGGAAGGTGCTGTCCAAGATCTTCGGGAACAAGGAGATGCGGATCCTGATGCTGGGTCTGGACGCGGCCGGTAAAACCACCATCCTGTACAAACTGAAGCTGGGTCAGTCTGTCACCACCATCCCCACCGTGGGCTTCAACGTGGAGACGGTCACTTATAAAAATGTCAAATTCAATGTCTGGGATGTGGGGGGCCAGGACAAGATCCGTCCCCTCTGGAGGCATTACTACACCGGCACGCAGGGTTTGATCTTTGTGGTGGACTGCGCCGATCGAGACCGCATCGACGAGGCCCGCCAGGAGCTGCACCGCATCATCAACGACAGGGAGATGCGGGACGCCATCATCCTCATCTTCGCCAACAAGCAGGACCTGCCCGATGCCATGAAACCCCACGAAATCCAGGAGAAACTGGGCCTGACCCGAATCAGGGATAGGAATTGGTACGTGCAGCCCTCCTGTGCTACTACAGGGGATGGACTCTATGAAGGGCTGACGTGGTTAACGTCCAACTATAAATCCTAATGAGAGAATAACTATTTAGTCTACAAAGAATTAAAAGAAAACGAAACAAAAAAACAAAAAAACAAAAAAAAAAAGAAAAAAAAATAAATAACCCACATGGCTTTCCGGAAGAATGATTCTCTACTGAAAGATAAAACAAAAGCATCCATAGGATTATGATCACCTTTCTCCATTTGCCACCCTTTCCTTCTGCACACTTGACTGGATTCCTGGTTTAACTCTTCTTGCTTGGCATTAGGATGCTCTAATCTCCCAGTGTGACATGAACACAAGCACTAGATGCTATGGCAGACTTCCAGCAAACAGGGGAAAGGCACATTGTAGACTTGCTAAGTAACTTTTTTTGTTGTTTTTTTTTCTTCTTTTGTTTTTTTTTCTCTTTTGATAGCCTTTAAGATGGTTTGATTATTTTGGGGGATGGTTGGGGAAGGGGGTACTGTTTTCAGTGTATGCTTTCTGGTTTTTTGTTTTTTTTTTTTAATTTTATTTTGGATTATATAATTTTTTTTCCTTCTATCACTTGCTGTAGATTGCTACTTTTTTGCCTTCATGCAGAATATGTTGATAGGTCTGTTTCATCTTAGTAAACTGAAAATTATTGCTTAAAAAAATCAAACTGCAGTCTGTCTTTTTATATTGAGGACTTTTTTTTTTTTTTTTTTTTAAAGGGGAAAAAAAAAAAGTTCTGTTAATCTGTAACTAAATTGTGACTCTGGGTCTGTCTTCATATCTCAAGACTAATACCCACATGAATTCCTGCCTGCAGTGGCAGGTATGAGAATACCATTTGTAACATGTTCAAAGTGCAGATCAGGCACAAGTGCTCACTAAGTAATGTAAGAACTCCTTTGAAATGTCAGCTGTGAAGTTCTGAACCATACATCATGCATGAGAAGGGATGCAAATAAGTTCCCCATACTACATAGCAACCATAATATAGCAAATAAGACATGAATGATGTAATAGTTCCAGAGGAGAGGCTGTTCAGGTTTTTGGGTTGGTTGGTTTTTTGTGTTTTTTTTTTTAGCTTGCATTGCAAACTTAAAGTGATGTTCAGCTGCAGTTTTTACTACTT
The DNA here is from genome assembly GCA_023637945.1 of Phaethornis superciliosus. NCBI lineage: Eukaryota > Metazoa > Chordata > Aves > Apodiformes > Trochilidae > Phaethornis > Phaethornis superciliosus. The sequence goes on along the minus strand of JAJQWJ010000006.1, from coordinate 41,049,707 downwards.
GGGTCAGTCTCCCCTTCAGTCCAAGACAGTTTCTTTCCAGAAAATGCTGCAATAAGCTTTGCAACGAGTTTTACTTTTAAGTCACAGATGTTTAGGCAAAAAAAAAAAACAAAATATCCAGCACTGACTTGCTTGTCTTGGGCTCAAGATTAATTGCTTTCACCTCAAGGCAGCTGAAGACATTTTACAGATTTTTTTTTTCATTCTTTCTGACATGCATGATGTGGAGAAAGAGATTTTGAAAACTTTTGTAGCTTTGTTTTTTTGTAGACTTCCAGAGGGGGTGAGCTCAGTGCTAAGCTGTAACCCAGCTGGGTAATTCTGACATCTGGGTCAAAGCCATTTTGAGGAAATCCCTCCTGGGTTTAGTTTCCCAAGACTGAACTCTGTGCAAATCCTTGCAGCCTTTTCCATCCCTCTTGGTAGTCGGTTGTTGCTGTCCTCCTGTAGGAACTGTGTTGGTTGTCTGAAGCCCATTGAGTAACTACTCATGAGAACAGGGAGGAGAGAAAGGGGAAAGAGAGAGAGAGTAAACGACTATGAATGTAAACTTCCATAATTAGTTCTTAAAGGGCAAGCAGCTCATTTGCCAGCCCACAGGTAGCAAATGTGACTGGCAAAAGAAAAACCCCACCCAGCAGGAGTATTAGTATAAAACTCAACCAAGTATTAATGCTGGGTGCAAAAAATAAACAAAACACCTTAAAGCAGCTGGTTCTTACTCAGCCTTATGGATTACCTTCAGATTTCCTCAAGGAGTTAAACTTAACTGGGGAATTCTAAGAATGTATGCTACAAAACCAGAAGAAAATGGCTTTTTTTTTTTCCTTTTTTTTTTTTTTCTTTCTTATTTTTGTGTCCAAGGACATGAGTTTTACAGTTTTAATGACATCTGGGGGCATTACACTACATTTCTGCAGCGTGGACTCTGCGTGCTACGTACGTTGTACATGGAGCTCTTACCAAAGATGTATGGGAAGATACAAACCCTGAGTTCACTCCTGAAGTGGAATGCTTTGGACCACTGCAAAAAGTTCCTTTAGAATATGGTTTCAAAATGACTTCTCCTGATGTGGGTTGCAAATGGGACTGGATGGGTTCTTGGTACTAGAAGATAGAGCATTGATTATGAAACTTCCTAAGTTAAAGAGAGTCTGCAAAAGCTTAGTGTGCAACAACTCTGACATCTCAGCTCTAAAGAAGAGGAGGTGAGGTTGGTTTCTTTTTTTTTTCACTCAAGGCTTTTTGCCATTGGAATGTCATTGCTCTATTTTCTAGCTTTTTTTTTTTTTTTTCTTTTTTAATCTGTTGATGTAACTTAACAAATAGTGTGGTGGTATAAAGACTGAAAATACAAGAATATGGTTACTGAAATACAAGAATATGGTTACTGTTTTCTTCTGGAGCATAAATAAAATAGCCAAGCACAAAGTAAATGCCTAAACTGGAAAACTTGAAGCTCTATTAATGGTTCTTGAACTTTCTTAAATCTATTTTCAGTCAACATGAAAACTTCAATAGCTTTTTTTTTTTTTTTTCCTTCTAAGTTGATTTATTGTGTTTTCAAGTGCTGGGGCAGAGTTCTCCGTCAGACTTTGTGTTGAGTTGAATTCACAGTTTTGTATTTCCGTAGTAACTTTGTTATTCTCTTTTTGTAAACGAGAGGAAAATTGATTATGCTTCTGAAATTATTCTTTTCTTTTTTTTTTTTTTTTTAATGCTTATTTTGGGAAGGGGGGGAAAAAGTTACAGAAACGTGGCAGAGACAAAAAAAAAAAAAAAAAGAAATGGCCATTGCTAAAGAACAAAAGAGAAAAGGTTTCACTTCCCACATGTCCTTCCCTTATGGGTTGTAGCTGAACCTCACCACAAACTAGTGGCTCTGGGGCAGTAAATGTAGCCTGCAGGATCAAGTTGGCAATCTGTTAAGAAATCCCAATGATTTTCCAAGATTTTCCAAACTTTTAAATCTGGATTTTTAAGTGCATCGATTTGTGTTCGTGTGAATTTCTGGAGTTAAGTTCTTGACTGGCGTTAAAATGGTGTCTGATGAAGTGAATGAGTTTGTAGACTGTGATCTCCCTGACCTAAAAAAAGTAAAACAGGAATTTTGTGTTCTCAAATATGGCTGTAGTGTTGGTAAAGAACTAATAAGCAGAAAATAAAGCAATTATACAGCGGAGCTCTCCTGGTATGTTACTTAATATTTAATTATGAGAGGAACAGAAAGGGGCAATGTGGTGGCTGGAGTAGAGCGTCCTGTGACATAAAGAGGTCTCTGTTCTGTATCTCAGGGGCTGGAAAGCCTGTCTGTAATTCCTTTGAGGCTCAGTGTAGCCACTCTTTTTATAAGTGGAAAGGATGACACTTCTTCAATACCCTGACCAGGCAGTTAACAAACTTCAGGTAACTTTTTTAGTGTCAAATTTATACTGCCTGGGGGACCTCCCCGCGTAGCCAGGGACTTGCTGTGCTGGACAGAAGGAATGACCTGGTTGGAAAAGGGAAGGTGTTAGGGCAGTGTAGCAAATGGTGGACAAAAGAGAAAGAGATGGATTCTTGTGGAGTGACAGATGTGGAGCTGGGATGTCTCAGGAGGAGCAGATAAAAAGGGCTCAGGCAGGTGCAGCAGCGGATGGCCAGGACCCCGGCATCAGGTTGGGCTGGAGCTCCTGTCCCTGCCACATCTCCTGGGCTGGAGCTCCTGTCCCTGCCACATCCTCCTGGGATGGAGCTCCTGTCCCTGCCACATCCTCCTGGGCTGGAGCTCCTGTCCCTGCCACATCTCCTGGGCTGGAGCTCCTGTCCCTGCCACATCCTCCTGGGATGGAGCTCCTGTCCCTGCCACATCTCCTGGGCTGGAGCTCCTGTCCCTGCCACATCCTCCTGGGATGGAGCTCCTGTCCCTGCCACATCTCCTGGGCTGGAGCTCCTGTCCCTGCCACATCCTCCTGGGATGGAGCTCCTGTCCCTGCCACATCCTCCTGGGCTGGAGCTCCTGTCCCTGCCACATCTCCTGGGCTGGAGCTCCTGTCCCTGCCACATCCTCCTGGGATGGAGCTCCTGTCCCTGCCACATCTCCTGGGCTGGAGCTCCTGTCCCTGCCACATCCTCCTGGGATGGAGCTCCTGTCCCTGCCACATCTCCTGGGCTGGAGCTCCTGTCCCTGCCACATCCTCCTGGGATGGAGCTCCTGTCCCTGCCACATCCTCCTGGGATGGAGCTCCTGTCCCTGCCACATCTCCTGGGATGGAGCTCCTGTCCCTGCCACATCCTCCTGGGATGGAGCTCCTGTCCCTGCAGCATCCTCCTGGGATGGAGCTCCTGTCCCTGCCACATCTCCTGGGCTGGAGCTCCTGTCCCTGCCACATCCTCCTGGGCTGGAGCTCCTGTCCCTGCAGCATCCTCCTGGGATGGAGCTGCTGGCCCCAGGCATGACAGCAAAGTTCCAGCAGCTGCAGGTGTGAGGCCAGGCATCAGCTTCTGGGAACCATCTCCTTGCTGAAAAGGTTTTGGGGAGTGACCAGAGAAATTTTTGGGGTTTTTTTTTTTTTGGCCAGGTGGGAGTCCCTGGGTCTATGCAGGGCCAACCCCAGCTGCAATCCTCCTCGAAGCCCTTGCCTTCCAGAGGGTTTAGGCTGGGCTCTTCTCTACCTGAGCCTCAGTTAAGGGTGTGGCTGTGTAAATGAACTTACTCTGACTTAATTAAACTCCTGGGGAGTTAGGAGAGAAGGCTCCAGAGGAGTAAACTCGTGTCTCTTTTCATTGTAGTCATTTGTCAAAATGTCAGCTCTTATCATTCCACATCTGAGCTTTGTTACAGCAGGGGTGAGCCTGGCTGCCCCTGACTCACCCTTCACCAGGGCTTTTTTTTTTTCTTTCCACAGTCACAGGGAAAAAATCCTCGTGGAAGAGGGTTTGGAAAAAAAAAAAAAATCTGCCTGCCATCCCTACTTGGAAACAAACCCTGCTGGTGTGATGGAACCTCTTTCTGTTTAAAAATAATAAGTTCCATGGTCAAAAGAGCAGGCTGGGAGACCTGGGGTAACTGGTGGCTGCTGGACCTGGGTGTTATTTCCCTGGGAATGGGAGAAGTGACTGCCAGGAGGGAAAACTTGGTGTTGAGGCAGCCTTGGTGTGGGCACGGTGACTCAGGCTTCCCACTAACACAGGGCTGAGCTTTTTATCTTGGATCCCTCTCCAGTATCTGTCCAGCCTGAAGGGCTCAGTCTGAGGAACCTGAAATTTCCTTGGCATTTGCTGGAAACAAGAACCCCAAAAGTTTTTCCTCTTCACCTGGGGGAGGGGGGGAAGCAACAGCTTCCAAAGAGCTCCACTTCACTTCCTAAACTCCATTCTTCTGCCCTCCTGAGCACAGCACCAGCACTGCTCAGCTCTGTGCCGTTCAGAATCCTGCCAGGGTGGGTGAGTTGAGCTCCACAGCCCATTTTGCTTTCAAACCCCGTGTGATTTTAGCCCTGCCCTCAGCTCTGGAGGGGTGAAGCTGGTGAGTCAAGAGTCCTGTGGTGATTCTGGGACACGAGGGGTGCGTCCCCAGAGCTGGGGTGACGCAGGAGGCTTTTGGCTTTTTTTTCTAGGTGGGGAGCTGGGGATGTGGTGTATTGCCCAGGAAGTCTCTTTTTAAAAGTTCTTGCTTAAGAACAGGTATCTCTGTCCTAAAAAAAAAAAATAAAAAAAAAAAAAAAAAAGAGGAGGGGAAATATAAAAGTTGAGATGTGAGTCATCTGCTGAGGTCTCCAGCCTCAGAGTCTCACAGTGGTTTAACAGCCTCAGCCCTTGCTCGAGAGAAAGATTTTCCATTCCAGAGCTTCACCTCCTCTGTCACTGCTGTCTTTAGTTGCATCTTTTAGGACAGCATTAGTTAGGGAAAAAAAAAAAAAAACAAACCCAAGCAGGATTTAATTTGTGAGAGATGGAAATCGGTGATGCCTGGGAATTGGTGACACTTGGAACACTTGATTTTCCTGTAGGAATATTCAGCTGAATGGAGCCCCCAGGGGAACCATCAGCAGTTCCTGGCTTGGTGTAGGGACCCCTCCTGCCCCAGCTGGGTGAAAACTCCCTGGGTGGTTAAAAAGAGAAGGAAAGGGAGTTGTAGATAAGAAACTGAACAGAACTTGTTGCTGTGTCTGTGCCTAGAATGGATTCCTTGTCTGAAATCACTCTTGGAGGAGGAATGCTGCTGCCTGAGCCAGGTGCTGGCTGTATCCTGGGGTTTCTTTTTGGTGGAGCAGGAGCGAAGTTTTCTAGGTTTTCTGTTTCATTGCTGCAGGAGATGAAAACTTGGGGAAAGCTGCAGCAAAACATGGTGCAGGCTGATGGTTGTTTGGCTGTGTGGTGGGGGTGCACTCATAATTCACTTTTTTTTTTGGAGGGGGGAGGATAAGTGAAGGATCTCAGATCAGCATCCACTGCACTTGGCTGTACTACACCAAGGGGCACCTGCAGTGACAGGAGAGCAGGATGGATGGGCTGTGCTGGCTGGTAGACCTCAGGAGCCCAGGAAGCATTTTCCTAGGTTTAATTAGGAATAACTGAGAAAACTCCTTTGCTCTTCACATGCCTGAGCTGCAGTGACCATTGTCCCCAAGCCTGTGAGGGTCCCTGGGAGCAAGGAGCAGTCAGTCAGCCTCCAGCACCAGGATCAGAGAAGAGGGAAGTGTATGGGACCAACACCAGCCCCAAAATACCTCTGGAGTTTGATTGAAACTGGTGTGTGAAGAACAACCAAGCTCTGGAGTCAGGCTGCAAGGTGGAACTGGCGCCGGTGCTTGGTGCCAACAGCTTCCAGTTTGGAAGCTCAGGTTTGCTCGCCTTCCTTTCTCAAAAGGAGACTTTGCACTTTGGGAAAGTGGAGCGTGGGATTGCATAACCTGGCACTGTTAATATTTGCTCTTCTTCCCCTGAGGAGTTTTCTGTCTTTCCCTTTGGAAACCTGGGGGAAATCTCTTGTGGAGCCAACACTCGCCCCGTGGCCGTTCGCTTCCAGCTGCCTCCCCTCCGAGGTGTGCTGGTGCAGTTATCCCAAGAGCTGAACATCTGCCAGGAAAGTCCCTATTCCCATGGATTACTCTGGAAGAGACCCAGCTCTCTGGGAAGCTTTTCCTATCACGTCCTTGTGGCTTTCAATCTCCTGCCCTAAGTGTAACCAAACCCAGTGCCCGTCTCTCGCCCTCTGGTCAGGAAGCTTTTGCAAGAAGAGCAGTGATCTTGGCTCTACCTTTTCCCCCCCAGAGCAAGTCTGTCTCAAGTGTGCAAATTGCACCGTGTTTAAACGTTCCAATTATACCCTCTGCATCACATAGATACTTGTATTTTCAACCTGAAGTCTTGTTTTGGCTGTGAGGACCTGCACTGGTTTTCATGCCAGCACTGAAAATAAAAATATTTCAAGGGGCAGAAGCAGGACAGGTGCTACTGGTGTGCTTGATTTTCTTCTTGCTGCCTGATACCAGGGTTCAGGATGAATTTCTCCAGCACCTGCTAGCTGGAGGATGAGCCAAACTCAGCAAGAGCTGAGGAAAAAGTGGCTGCTGTCCCATGCTGCCTGGTGGAAGGTGTTGAGTCAATGCCAAAAAGCCCTCCCTGGATCTCACTCTGGTTCATTTTACAGCCTTGGATGGGTTAATGAATTCAAAGTCCTCCAGCCCTTGCCTCCAGGCACCTTGAGGATGTGGTGTGTGTCAGCCAGGGTCACTGTTGGGATGCTGCTGCCCAGGTGCTGGTGATGCTCCTGGGATGCAAAGTTGCCTTTCTGTCTGGGACCTTCGTCTGGCTGCTGTGCTGCAGCTCTCTGGCCCTGTTTAGGGAGGGATGGGAATATCTCAGACCAGAAGCTCTTCTCCCTGAAGTAATGCTGTCTGCAGCCTTGCAGCTGCAATCTCAGGATCTCAGCTCCTGCCCTACCTGTTTGGCTGATACCTAATGAAGAAACAATCTGCATTTTCCTCTTGATACTTTAAGGCAGTACCAAAGCTTCCCAGCTTTTGTTTCCACCATGGATTTTATTAATGATTTACAGAAGGGGGATGCCTCTCCCCACGAGGACAAGCTGCAGTTTTTCCACCTTGCTGGAAGCTGCTTTCCTTCCTTCAACCAAGGTCAGAGCCTGAAACCCTGTGCTCCAACCCCATGTTTGCCTTTTCCTCATGGTCACCTCTTCACCATGCTGCTGTCCCCCCCAGCCCCACTGTGCCATGTGGGACAAGGGGTTCCATATCTTTTCCTTCCCCTTTTCCATGCACACCAGTGGCTCCAGGTTCTTTTGGAAAAGCTCAGAGTAGTGGAACTGGTTAATCATGTTGGTGGAGTGCTGGCATCTGAGCAGGATCTGTGGATTAACTCGTTCCACCCGCTATTTGCCAACTCCTCAGCAGCCTGATGCATTATTCAGCTGCTGGGTCTTTGGAAAAAAAAATAAACCAACCCTGGTATTTCCCAACACTTGAGGATGTTAGGAGTTGACATCTCCCCTCCAAAGCTGGCACCTTCCTCCTCTCTAGGATTGCCAATGGCTCCGATTGATTAACGCCGGGCCCTGGAATTCTTGGGCTGGGAGTTCCCATCGCTGGGAGGGGAGGTTTGCAGCAAGCAGGTTTACTCCTGAGCTCTCACCCTCCTCCAGCACCTGCCTTGAAGAGAGAAGGGGCTATTTAGAGACACCAAATCTGGGGACATGTTTACCAGCTCCCCACCATCTCCAGGTTGCCAAAAATATGCACCATGGCACCAGGGAAGCCTCAGCGGGGCTGCGTGGGACGGGACTGCTCCTAAACCTGCAGTTCAAGCCAGGGCACTTGCAGATGACAGATAGGGAGGGTGAGGTGACTCATGAAGGATAAATATCCTGTTCCACCCTCCTGGGAAGCAGCAATGTCCCAACCCCCCCGATGGCAGATACTGGGAGGTGGGAGCGGGGCACAGGGAGCTCCATCAGCCCTGGGGTTCTTTTGGTGGAGGAGGGAAGTGTCCCAGGTCAGGTTGGATGGGGCTTAGAGCAACCTGATCTAGTGAGAGGTGTCCCTGACCATGCAGGGGGGGGTGGAACTGGATGAACTTAAAGGTCCCTTCCAACCCAACCCATTCTATGACTCTATGAAAATGGGGAGAGGCAGAAGTTGTCCCCTCTGGGATGCTCCTGGGCAATGCAGAGGGGTGGGAGGGTGACAGGGGTGACAGGGGTGACAGGTACCAGGTGACAGGTACCTGGGAGAAGGCTCTTTCTTTTTTCCTCAGGCACATTTACTTCCATTGGAATTCAATAGATTTACAGCATCCTTCCCCCTCCTTGCAATGACACCCTTGGCTTTATGCCAGCCAAGGAAAGAGTTTGCAAGGCCACCTGGGGCTGAGATGACAATTTTTCATCTTCTCAGCTTTTTTTATTTATTTTTTTTCAAGGTTCTGCAGAGTTGCTGTTTGTCAAAGCCTGATCTTTTTTTGGCAACATAATTGAAATTATGCAAATGCTGGTGCAGCACCGGTGAGGGAATTTATGTGCTTCCCATCCACTCCAGGTGAAGCTGTTTCATCTGGAAAACCCAATGTGGGGTGGGGGGGAGCTTGAGGGCTCAGTCCCAATGCTCCTGAAGCTCCTGATCCCACCAGCACCTGATCCTGTTCCCAGGATGCTACAAGAAAGCTGGGGTAGGACTTTTTACATGGGTGTGGAGGGAGAGGAGAAGGGGAAATGGTTTAAAACTTGAAGAGGGGAGATTTAGGTTGGACATTTGGAAGAAATAGTTTGGTGTGAGGGTGCTGAGCCCCTGTGCCAGGTTTCCCAGAGAAGCTGTGGCTGCCCCATCCCTGGCAGTGTCTCAGCCCAGGTTGGATGGGGCTTGGAGCAACCTGGGCTGGTGGGAGGTGTCCCTGACCATGGCAGGGGGGGGAATGGAGGAGATTTAAGATCCCTCCCAACCCAAACCACTGTGATGGGAGCACCCATGCTCAAACACCCCATCCCTGGAGCAGCAAGGCACCACCCTGGTGTTGTCAAAACCCATGGTTGTTGGTATCCAGAGCTGTGGTGGAGACCTGAGGTGGCCAAATTTGTGGAGTGTTGACTTGTGAGAGCTGGTCTGGGGGGAGCAGGGAGTGGAAACATTCTGGAGCATGAGGCTTGAGGGATCAGAGCAAAACTCTCCCTGCTCTTGGGTTGGAGCTTGAAGGTGGTTCTGGCTCAGAGCAGGGATGAGGTTTGGCAGTGTCCTGCTGAGCTGGCCCCGGGTGACTTGGGTGAGGTCCTCTTGGCCACCCTTTGGCTGGGTGGCACCCAAGCCACCACTCTGCTTTGCTTTGGAGAGGCGACCAACAAACTCTGGGATTGTGGGAGAAGTTGGTTTGGTGGCATCTCAGTGGGAAGGGCACCAAGAAGCTTTGTCCTGCTGCACAAAGTCCTTCTGCCCGAACAGTTATGAGAAGGGAGGAGGATTTTTAGGATTTTTCTCCCCTTCCCCCCCCAAAAAAACCAATGAGCCCTCCTCCCCCCCATCCATCTTGGCTTTTCTAACCCTCAGCTGTTCCTCTTTTAGCACCTAAAAAAAAAAAAAAAAAAAATAAAAGCAAAAAAATGTTGCCTGCAGCTTTTCTGGAGGCTGCAGAGCTCTGGTGGGGGTTGATGCAGCTTTTCCCTGCTCTCCTTCCCTGGGAGTTGCAATCTTTTCCGGGCTGACTGCATGGCCAAGGAATGTATGTGCACATACAGTGTGTGTCTGGAGTCAGCTCAGTGCCAGCAAGCGAGCTTTCCACCAGCAACACGGAGGGAACAAGGGAAAAAAAACCCAACAAACCAACCCAAATGATGCCCAAGTTGCTGTTTCCCCAGGTTCCTTTTGGGTTCAGGACATGGATCCAGGGGGTGATGGGGCTGCTGGTGGCTCTGGGGGGTGCAGCAGCCATGGGTGCTTCTCCAGGGTCAATAAAATCTTTGCCAGGTGGAACAAGAAAAATAAAATTAAATACAGTTTGGGCTTGGAAGGTGAGGTGGGGTGAGAAATAAATGGGGCTGGAAAAAAAAACAAACAAAGCAACTCAAGAACAAACCCCAGTGTTGCAAATAACCATCAGGGTGCAGAGGGTTATTTCAGTAATTAATTGCAATTAATAATTGATAGTCATTAAAAGCAATTAATGCTCAGAGTGAAGCTGCCTTCCATAGAGACAAATCCAGGTTACAGCTGTGCTGGCATCACTTGGCCTGGCAAAGCCCCTGCCTGGATTGGAAGAGGGGTTGCATGGGGGTTGTGGGGTTCTGGTCCATATTCCAGGAGAAATGGGGTTCAGCATCTCCCAGGGGGTCAAAAAAACCCCAAACATCTCCAGGACCTCTGCTGGGATCAAAAAAAAAACATTTCCAGGAGCTTTGGTAGGACCTGGGCTGCCCAAAACGTGGAAGAGGAGCATCAGCTCTGCTGGGGTGGGGTGATCCAGCTCAGGGGCTCCAGCTCCCCCAGAACCTTTCCCCTCCAGCTGCGTTGTCAGCTTGGAGCTTTTGGGGAATAAATATTAAAAAAAAAAAAAAAGCAGGATGATGTTTCTGCAGCAGAGCCAACACCCAACGCGCTCCCCTTGGCCGTGGTCAAGCACTGCCTGAAAAAAATGCCTTTAAAAAGTAAAAAAAAAAAAAAAAAAAATCAGTCTAAGTTGAGGTCTGGGGGTTGGGTTGAGCTCTTCCAACCCCTGCTCCATCCTGCTGGAACCTGGGGATGCAGCACCAGAGTGGCTCTGCCCCCTAAAAAAAAATATAGACCAAAAGATTCTGGAGGGGGTCTGTGCACCCCCAAAACAACCCAAAAAAAAAAAAACCAACCCAAAAATGACCCTGGTAGCTGCTGCTTGTTTAGATTGCAAAGGTATCTCGAGATAAAATGTAAAGGTTTCTATCTATCTAAATAAATAAATTAGAAAGGTTTGTATCTACTGAAAAATAAATGGCAAAGTTTCTCTATATCTAAAAATAAAATGCAAAGGTATCTATCTATCTAAATAAGAAAGGTTTGTATATATCTAAAAATAAAGTGCAAAATTTCATATATATTTTTAAAAATATATAATGAAATTGCAGTGTTTTATATCTATAATTAGCTATATATAAATAGATTTAAAAGGTCTGTATGCATCTAAAAATTAATGGCAGAAATTTATATAGAGAAATATATATTTAAATTGCAAAGGTTTATATATATAAACATATATTAATAAATTTTAAATGTTTATATATGTAAATATAAATAAATTGCAAGGTTTATATCTAGCTATATGTATAAATTAATTGCAAAGGTTTATATCTATATCTATCTATATATAAATAAATTAGAAAGGTTTGTATACATGTCAAAATAAATTGCAAAGATTTGTATCTTTATCTAGCTATACATATAAACAAATTAGAAAGGTTTGTATGCATCTAAAACTGATTTGCAAAATTTTATATATAGAAATATATAATTAAATTGTGATGGTTTATACCTATAAATATATATAAATAAACTTTAAATATTGATATCTATAAATATAAATATATTGCAAAGGTTTATATTTATATCTACCTATATAAAAAACAATTACAAAGAGTTGTATATACCTAAAAATGAATTGCAAAATTTCATATATATATATATATATAATTAAATTGCAAAGATTAATATCTACCTACACATGTAAATAAATTGCAAAGGCTTATATCTATATCTACAAATATATATAAATAAATTACAAAGGTTTGTATACGTCTAAAAATGACCTGCAGTATTTTATATATATAAAGACATATAATTAAATAGCAAAGGTTTAGATCTACAAATACATATAAACAAATTGCTTTTATCTACATATCTATAAATACAAATCAATTGCAAAGGTTTTGGGGTTTTTTTGGGGGGTGGGGTTCAGTGCATCCCCTCCTTGGGACACTGAGGCCCTGCAGGGAACCTGGGACTACCTCAAATATCCAGGAGGAGATGGAGATGTTTGGGAGATGGAACTCCAGCCCTCACCAGGCAAAACTTGGCTCTCAAGCCACCAATATCTCCATTTTTTTACTTAATTTTAAAACCCCTGGCTGCTGCTGGGGGGGGGGGGTGTCATGGGATATAACTGTGTGGCTCCAATGGGTGGTTTGGGGACAGACACAACCATCCTGCCATGGCTTGGGGGGCTCAGGCCTTGGAGCTGAACCCTTCTGCCTTTTCTTTACCTGAATGGGAAGCCTTGGGGACAACCCCCATCATCCCAGCAATCCCTCTCTTCCTAAAATCCACAAACCCCTCAGCTGCCCCAACAGCATTTGCAGGGCATTTGCCTGCAGGGGTTCCCACTGAGGTTTATATATGTATATATATATACCTATATATATATATATAAAATCTTGGGTTTGGGCTTATTTTTGGGTTTTGTGGTTTTTTGTTTGTTTGTTTTTTGTTGGTTTTTTTTTGTTGCCAAGCAATATAGCTGTGGCCTTGCTTTCTCCTCCCAAACCAAGAACTAAAATTCCAGGGGGGGGGGCTGCAAATACATGGCTGAAGTGGGGTTGCAGGAGGATGGTTCATGGGTAAATACATAAAACCAACCAACCAAAAAAAAAAAACCACTGATGGAGTTGGGAGAAAGTTTCCCTTTCATTTTGTGGAGGCTGCAAAGTTGGAAGTTCAGATTTATTTTCTCTGAGGGCTCCTGAAGGACCATTATGGGTCTGGGGGGAGGGAAGAAGTGGTCGTGCCCATGGTCCAACCTGACCTTGCAGGAGGTGTCCTTGTCCATGGGGTTGGAACTGGGTGATCTTTAAGGTCCCTTCCACCCCAATCCATCCTATGGTTTTAGACCCAGCACGTGGAATGTCTCCTGGACACCGCCTTGTGTAGAAAACCTTGGGTTTGCCCTCAGAATAAGGGTGCAGCCCATTTTCACAGCAGGCAGAACCAGGCTGGCATCCCAAACCAGAACCCTGGGAGGGTTTCTCCTCCCAGCAAACCAGAGGGATGTCAATTTTTCCTGATTTCCTCCCCACCAGCAGCCAGAGGACAATCTTGCTGGTGTGCTCTCCTCATCAACCACCCTCAGATTTTCCAGGCTGAGCCTCAGTGTGCAACACTGGAAATTACTACTACTAATAATATGATAATACAGCTGGGGCTGCTTGAGGAGTTTGAACTTCATGGGGTGCCAGCAAGTTCCTATTTCCCACCCCTGAGCCTGCAGAGCCATCAGGACACCCCTGTCCCCCCATCACCCGTGTCCCTCCCCACATGTTCCCTTATTTGTTTTTGGTGCCTTTTAGCTCTGAAATGTGTCTTACACACAACCAGAAGGAAAGCACCCATGGGTGGTACCTCTGCAAGCCCCCAAGATGCCATCAGGGAGATGTTTAACCCCCAGTTTTTAGCACAAGGATGGCCCCAAGGGTTTCCACCAACCCCGGGGTTTGCAATTTGCATCTCCAGCTCACAAATTGCATTTAAAGGATGTGACCTAATTAAGTTTCAGCTCATTTCAATATTATTTTCCTACTCACGTGGCCTTTTTTTTCTTTTTTTTTCTGTTTTTTTTTTGACCCATGAAACCAACCAACACAGCAGAGATGTTTCAGGCTTGGAGGTGGAAGCATCTCAATTGTCCTCAATTTCCAGCTGAACCCTTGAGGTCTCTCCAAAGTTCCTCTCTTACATTTCTCTCCCCATCATGAATACTCAGAGGGGGGGTGGTGTTTGCTCCCCATCCCTGCAAAAACTCATCCAGATAAGGGTTGAGTGGATGAAGGTTCCCAGACCAGGCACTTTTCTTCTCCAAAACATCTACTCCATGTAGAACGTGGCTCCTTGATTTTTTTTTTTTCTCTAAATTACAATTTATTATTACACTATTTCTGCTGCTTAGGGACAGAAAAATGGGAAGTGTCTTGCCCCAAAGGACTCCCTCCCCATCCTAAATACCACCCTGACCTTCACCATCAGCCCAGCTTGGTCCAAAGGTGATCAACCAGATGTTGTGTTGAGGGAACATCTGTTTCTCCCACCCCTTTTCCCAGCATGCCCTAAATCCATCCAAATGGGAGAAGCTGGGTTGCCCCAGGTTGCCCCAAAACCCCACATCCTTCCCCACATCTCAGTGTTGAATATTCCATGAGATGCTTCCAACCAAGCCGCATCCCACCAAAGCAAGCTCCTTGGAGCCTTTGAAACCCTAAAAAAAATGGGTTTGAACCTTAATATTGTCCTCTGGGAAGCTCTGTCTGGTGGTAAGGATAATCCATGTCCTCAGGGAGGACATCCTGGGGGTTTATTTTGGCTGGCTGAGCAACAGATCCCACATTTTCCTGTTGCTATGGAGAGGGTGAGTGGCGGGATTTTTGTTGTGCATGGGTTGGAAACTCCATCTCCTTCTGCATGGTTGAGTTCCCCTCCAGTTATGGGTACTCTTCACTCCCCTCCTGGCAATTAGCATCAAGAAAACCAATTAACTCCTGCATGGTGGCTGTGCAGAGCTCCTCATCAGGGTGGGAAACCCAAGCAGCTCTCCTGCCTTTTGGTACCAGCCCAAAACCTGTTGGAGAAAAGCACTGATCAAGCTGAACACAATCCCCATGGTGATACCTGCTCCACCCCAGGGGGTGACACTGTGGCCATATTTTGTCACATAGTAAGTCATAGAATCCCAGACAGGTTTGGGTTGGGAGGGACCTTAAAGCTCCTCCATTCCCCCCCCTGCCATGGTCAGGGACACCTCCCACCAGCCCAGGTTGCTCCAAGCCCCATCCAACCTGGGCTGAGACACTGCCAGGGATGGGGCAGCCACAGCTTCTCTGGGAAACCTGGCACAGGGGCTCAGCACCCTCACACCAAACTATTTCTTCCTCACATCTCAACTCAATCTCCCCTCTTCCAGCTTAAAACCCTTCCCCCTGATCCCATCCCTCCAGGCCCTTGTCCCAAGTCCCTCCCCAGCTTTCCTGGAGACCCCCATCCTTTAGGATGTGTCTGCCTGCTGCCAAACTCCTCAGGACACACCAAGGAAGGATGAAGGATGGCTCCATCATTTTCCAGTGGCTACGGGGTGGGTTTGAGGAGCTGCTGCTCCATTTAGCCCCTTCCCTTCACTTGGTGGCAGACGGAGCAGCCCCTTCATGCAGAGGTGCCCAGAGCATCCTTCATCCCAGCACCAACCCCCCAGCACCAAGGGGCCCCCTCAACGCTGCAGAAAGGGATTACACCCAACCCCATTCCTCACCCCCACCAATAATCCCCAGGGACAAAACTCCCTGAGGGCAGCTCCCACCCCCACCCTCATTCCTAATCCTCATCCCTTCTGTCACAGCACCCAAATCCAATTAATTAACCCTGCAGCCACTCAGCTCCTCCTGCCTGGCCCCACGGGTCCCTCAGAGGAGCTGGCAGCATGGCCAGGGGGTCCCTGGGGATCACCAACTTCTGAGTTCTGTGTCACACTGTCAGATCACAGCATTGTCACTGTTGGAAGAGACTTTTAGAATTCTGGTGTCCAACCCTCAGCTCAGGAAAAAGAAAAGACTGCTCTGGTCTGCCTTTGAGATCAAGTTTTGGACTTCGAATTATAGAATCCCAGACAGGTTTGGTTTGGAGGGACCTTAAAGCTCTTCCATTCCGCCCCCTGCCATGGTCAGGGACACCTCCCACCAGCCCAGGTTGCTCCAAGCCCCATCCAACCTGGGCTGAGACACTGCCAGGGATGGGGCAGCCACAGCTTCTCTGGGAAACCTGGCACAGGGGCTCAGCACCCTCAAATTAAAGAATTTCCTCCTGATGTCCAACCTCAGTCTCCCCTCTCCAAGTTTTATCCCCTCTCCCCTTGTCCTCTCCCTACCCCCCCATGTCCAAAGCCCTCCCCCAGCTTTCTTGTAGCCCCTTCAGATATTGGAAGGTTGCTCTGAGCTCACCTGGGAGCCTCCTCTTCTCCAGGCTGAACCTCGACTTCTGTTAGAGATCTTTTCCAACCTTAAGGATTCTGTGATTCCTCCACCGTGGCCCAGGGGACAGCAGGGGGTGGGAAGGATGCTCTCCAACCTGGCCATGCTCCCAAAGCCACCCATGGCTTTACTCACCATCTGATTTGCAAAAAACCAACAAAAAAACATCAAATCTCCAAAACCCAAGAGGCTTATGATGGAGGAACCACAAATTCCCCAACAAACACCACCAGGAACCAGAAGGCCAAACATTGGTATTTGCAGTGATGTGGGTGAACTTGAGGTGCAAGGTCACACCCTGAAATCAGATATTTTGGGGACAGATAAAGCTTGTGGGACCGAAAGGAGAAGCAGTGTGAGGGGAACTGGAGGTGAAGCTGCGAAGGGTGTTTGGTGGAGACCATGAGGGATGTGCTGCTGGGGAGATGCTGCATTTCTGGGTGTAAGCTGGGGGAAAAGATGCATAAATGGTGGTTTGGCCCCAGACAGATGTGGAAGCACCAGGCAGCACCTTAAATCAAGCAGGAAACTGCCCAGAAGTAGAAGCTGAGTCCAAGGGGACGAGGTCCAACCCAGCCAGAGGACAACTGAGGGTGGAACATCTGCTGTCAGCAGCTGCTCCAAGCCCTGAGCTAATGTTTAGCTTTGGACTTTGCCAAGTTGTCCAAGGGGCAAGAGAGGATAAGAGGCAGGAGATCTGCACAGGGAGGAGGGTGGCTGGGACCTGGGGCCAGGGTTGCTGCTCAGACTTCTTGATTTCTATGTCTAATTTCTACTGGTTTGGTCCCAGTTCAGCAGAGGGATGTTTCCCGAGCTCCCCATTCAGTTCAGCTTTTCCTACAAGCTCAGCCCTCCCTGACTGATTTTGTTCCCTCCAGAGGGAGCTTGGCAAAGGCTGCACTGAGGGAACATGTTGGAAAGGCTGAGGAGCCTTGTGGCATCTCTGACAGGGCTGGAAAAGTGTCCCCTGTAGTGTCACGGGGCTGAGCATGTCCCCCTGGTCTGGGTAACCCACTCTGGGAGGTGCCCTCATGTCAGAGTGCTGGAGCAGCTCCCTGGGAAGCCAGGCTGAGGGATTGGGGTTGTTCAGCCTGGAGAAGAGGAGGCTCCCAGGGGAGCTCAGAGCAACCTTCCAATATCTGAAGGGGCTACAAGAAAGCTGGGGGAGGGCTTTGGACATGGGGGGGTAGGGAGAGGACAAGGGGAGAGGGGTTAAAACTTGGAGAGGGGAGATTGAGGTTGGACATGAGGAAGAAATAGTTTGGTGTGAGGGTGCTGAGCCCCTGTGCCAGGTTTCCCAGAGAAGCTGTGGCTGCCCCATCCCTGGCAGTGTCTCAGCCCAGGTTGGATGGGGCTTGGAGCAACCTGGGCTGGTGGGAGGTGTCCCTGACCATGGCAGGGGGTGGCAATGGAGGAGATTTAAGGTCCCTCCCAACCCAAACCATTTCAAGATCCTGTAGTGAAATGAGGCAACCCCCAGGTGCTGCTAATCCCCAGGCAGTGGGTGTGAGCCTGCATTCAGCCCACCTGAGCCTGGTTAGGGCTGGCCCCAACTGCACAGGGGCAGGATCAGGAGGCCAATAAAAGCTGTGACCTCCAGCACAAGCTCAGCTCACTTGCAGAGCAGGCCAGAAGAGAGGTTGGTTGAGTTGGGAGCACCAGTACTGACCCAGACTGACTGACCCTGAAGGCATCAGCTTCTGCCAGAGCACCGGTCTGACTTCAGAGAGTCATACCCCAAGAAAGGTTCGTCTTGCAACATGATCCTATTCTGTGATTTTATTCAAACCCCCTCTCCAGGGCTGTAATTAAGGACGTGGCTGTGAAATCCCCCTGTGTCACCTCTGTGCTGCTCATCCCTATGGATAATGTTTGACCATCAGCCTGACCACCACCACGTGGTTTCCCTCCATCCATCACCTTGCAGCATTCCCAGGCTGTTACTTTTTTTTTTTTTTTTGAGGTGTTTTTTTTTTTTTTTTTTTTGAGTTTTTTGCCTCTTGCTGGGTAATTTTGCACAGCAACATTTTTTTCCCCCAATCTCAGATTATTCCAATGACACCACCAAAGAGACAAAAATAGGAGGAAGGTTTTTTCTGCCTCTCCCCCCCCAACAGCCACTGCTGGGAACGTGGGGATGGATGCACTGGGAGCCTCTGAGGTGTTTGCAGAGAGTGTTTGGGGAGTTTCACACCTCCCCTTTCCTTTCCCAGTCCTGGATCTTTAAATATCTGGCCCAAATCCACACGAGCCTGTAGCTGCTTAACCCCTTCTTTGCATTCCAATCAAAAGGAAATCAGGCAGCTACACTGGGAATGGAAAATGGCATGGGGGGTGTGAAACCACCCCCGGGAGCTCCTGGGCATGGGGAGCTTATTGGCTTCTTTTTCTTCTGCTAGCTCCCTAGGAGGTTTCCAGGTCCTGCATGAGATGGAAAAAGCCATGAGCCAAAGTGGGAAGCAACTCCTGGAACCACACAGCTCTCCCAGAAATGATGCACATCCCCCAGAGATGATGCACATCCTCCAAAAGTGATGCACTCCCCCCACCAAAAAAGTGATGACCTACAGCCCAAAGCCCATCCATGCTGGATCTGCCACTTGAACATACCTGGCAGGGTGAAGCAGGAGCCAGGGCACAGCTGAGCCATGCTCTCCACCATGGATGTCCCTACCAGGAGTGTTTTGGGAGCACAGCAAAGAGGATGGAGGTGGTGGCACAGGTGTGCAGAAAGCTGCTGCTTCCCCAAACGTGGCTTTTCAGAGCTGCTTCCTCCCTCTTGCCCACCCAGCTGACAGATTTACTTCTGCCTCATGGTGTCTTGCTCAGGAGCTTGGACTCAGGTCCGGGCTGGGAATTCTGGATGAACCAGCATCAACAGGAGGTAGAGCCCAAAGCTCCTCCAGGACACCCCAGCAGGCACAGCAGTGGTGCTTTTCCTTCAGAAGACGCTCAGTGCAGCGTGGGCTGGGTTATTTCTGTGCTTTTTTTGTATTTAAAGCATCCAATGGGATCCTGCACTCATGGAGGGTGGCTGGAGCTTGGGAATCCACAGGGATGTGTGGCCAGCATGCCTCCACGTGGCCTTGATGGCCTTTGGAGGCCACCAAACATCAGCTGGGTCGAGCTTGAGCTGCTAGGGGGGCAAAATGGGTAGAAAATATCACTAAGGACTTCATCTATGGCTTCAGAACAGATTTCCGGAGCCTGCACAGGTCCACACATCACCCAGGGCAAGTTCCCAGCAAGGATGTGTATGGTGAGCCCAGGGTCAGATCCATCCCATCCAGGACAATTTTTCCTCCCATGTGGAAGCACAGGTGAGGAGCAGAGGAGAAGGAATCCCCTGCAGCAGAAGGTCCTCAGGCTGGGATTCTGCTGAAGAGGAGGTGGTCAGAGCAGGAGGAGAAGCAGCTGATTCCTGACACTGAGAAGGGGAACAGAAACACAGCAGCTCAGCCTGGCCCATGGGAGGGCTGAGTCAGAGGTTTTGGTCACAATGGGAAGCACGGGGTCAGCAGGGATGGGATGTGCCAGGATGGGGATGTGCTGGGATGAGGCCTCAAGGCTGCATCTCCACGAGTAAAAACCTCCTCCAAGGCAGGGTGGGCAGAACAGTGGCTTCTTCCCTTCCCCTGCTCATGGCAAGAGGAAGGAAAGGGGTGAGCTCGTGGTGGTGCACATGGAGAGGGCCATGCCACGTGTCCTCCCTGTCCTGCCACACGCCGAGCTGGCCATGGGCACGGGGCTGCTGGCACTTCCCATCCGGAGCTGGCAGGGCACCAGGGACCACATCCCATCCCAGCAAGAGCCATCTCCAGCCCAGCTGCTTCCCCATGGTGTCCCCACCTTCCTCCCACACACTGCCATCTTCTCCCTTACCCTGACTTCGCTGTTTTGTTTTTTTAAAGTAAAATAAGAAGCAAAGCAGACCCAGAAGGGCAAGAGGAATAAACCCATGATGGAACTGAAGCCATTTAGGGCCACTCACTCCAAGACACCCTGACAAGCCCACAGCTGCCCCCACGTCCCACACAGAAGCTCACGAGGGCAGAAATAATCAGCATACACTAATTACAGGCACCGTGATGGAGATGTTCCTCGGGGGCCACATAGCTTCAGGCACATGGGGCTCACAAACCTGGGGTCCATTCCAAGGGACAGCAGGATGCATCCTCCAGAGATGGCTCCTAAGGTTGCCAGAATTGTGGCCACCATCAGCATCTTCCGTCCCATGGGATGGTGGCTGGGAGGAGAAGAAGATCCTCGGATGAGGCCATGGAACTGGGACACCAGCAAGGGCCAAAGTCACCCTGCCAAGGTCCAAACACTTTTACTCACTGCAGCTGCACACCAGTGTAGGAGCAGGCACTCACTTTGCAAAAAACCTCACAGTTTGCTCAGCACCAGGAAAAACTGAGGAAGCCCTCCCCTCCTGCCCTTGGGACTGTGCCAGCACCACACACCAGGGCTGAGAAGCCACCTCAGCACCACTCAGCATCCATCACCACTGAGGAGCATCCCTGTCACCGTGCCACCCAGCCCTTTTGCAGCCAACAAGAGAAATGACTACAGTTTGGGGTTGGGTTTTAGTTTCTCCAGGCAGACCTGTGCCACCCTGGGATGCTGTGCCCCTTCAGGGACCTACAAGGCAGGAGATGAGCACAGCTGGGGATGGGAGCTCCACGTGTCCCCTGTCACTGAGGTGGTGACAGCCTCACCATCTCGTTAGTGGCAGCTCCTGACCAGCACCAGGACATCTCCCAGCCACCAGCTTGGGGACATCTGCTCCCTCTCTGTGACCCAAAGACAGAGTTTGCATGCCAAGGACCCACCATGGTCTGTGGGGCTGATCCACCATCATGAAAAGCCTTCTCCAACATGACCTCGGAATGCCACGGGCAAGAAGTTTCCATTTCTAAGAGGCAAATCCATCTGTCTAGGATTACATGCCACAGAAAATGATGATACAGCTGCAGAGGACAGAACTTCCCAAACAAAGCCACCACCCCCCTGGGAGCAGTGGGTGGACGGGTGGTGGCCCCAGCAGCACTGAGGGATGCAGGGGAATGGCTCCTGGAAGGCCACATCCACCCCGGGCTCTTCATAACAAAGACAAAAATAGAACCACAGAGCATCAAGGGTGGATCTGGTACTGATGTCTTCACTGCTGAGACCAAGGACAGGACTACGGGAGATGGTAGGAAGCTGAATCAGGGGAGGTTTAGATGAGGGATCAGGAAAAGGTTTTTCACCCAGAGGAGAGCTGAGCACTGGAACAAGCTCCCCAGGGAAGTGATCACAGCCCCAAACCTGCCTGAGTTCAAGAAGGGTTTGGATGATGCTCTCAGGCACATGGGGTGATCCTGGGGGTGCCCTGCACAGGGACAGGAGTTGGGCTCCAGGATCCTGATGGGTCCCTTCCAACTCAGAATCTTCTGTATTCTATGATCTGAGGTTAAGCAGACCCCTCAGCTGTGTCATGACTTATAATGCAACAAGAAGCCATCAGAAGAGGCTGTTGGGTTTTACATCCCCCCTAGTGCAGATGGGGAGGTGGTGGCAGGGGGGTGACAGGACCCATTCCCTCCCACATGGTCCCCCCTGCCCAACAACATTCACAACTTGAGCACTATGAGCACGAAGGACATGGAGGAGCACAACTTCTTCCCTTTTTCCTTCTGAGGGATCCAAGCCCTTAAATAAAAGGGAGTGATAAAATAGTATGCCCCCATAGATAAAATATTATGTTAAGATTTACGGAATAATTATTCCACCAGCACCAAACCCCTGGGAAACACTGCTCCTCCCCAGAGAGCTGCAAGCAGAAAATGGCACAGTCCTTACAAGACACCTTTGAACCACTCTTCTGGAAGATGAGTTTCCATCAGGGAAGTCACACTAGCATAGACACACCAGGGAAGATCTCCGTGCAGGCCACCAGTTAATTAATCAAGGAGCTCTTTTCATAACAGGACAAGAAGACAACAAATAACACAAGCAGTCACAGCCCATTGTGTTCGCTCGTGGTTGCTGCTGCACCCTGCAAGCCAGGGCAGCGTTTTATGGAGTGTGAAGCTTACCACGAAGGTTCTTCCTGGAGACAGAGGGAACCTGAAGTCAGGCCAAGTCCCAAAGACACCCAGGATCCTGCAAACACGGGGTCCTCCAAAACCAACAGCTGAGGTTCTGAGAGAACTCAGCAGACTGAGCTTCAGTGTACAGGTTTCTAAGGAGGGACCGCTGGGGCTGTGCACAGTGTGAGTGAGCAGCACCAGGGTGAGGAGCAGCTCCATCCCAGCAGATCCCACTTCCCAAGGGTGCACTCAGGGCTGCAGGATGACACAGGCTCCTCCTGTGACATAGCAGAAGCCAGATTTCCTTTGGAATGAAATCTCAAAGCCACTGCTGTGCAACAAGAAGCAGTGTGAGGAACACTCAGCAGCTACAAGGAACTTGTTCACCAGAAGCACTTGAAGGTGTCAGATGTTGGAGCTGAGGAACCTTACACCAGAAAAGCACAGGTGGAACCTAAGGAATTATTTCTGACTTGTGCAGCACCTCCAAGCAGCTCACCCTGCTCCTGAACAAGACTCCCAAGACTTTTCCCAGTGGTGCCCAGTGACAGGACAAGAGGTGAGGGGCCCACACTTGAACCTAGGAAGTTCCATCTAACCATGAGGAGGAACTTCTTTGAGGGTGAGGGAGCCCTGGCCCAGGCTGCCCAGAGAGGTTGTGGAGTCTCCTTCTCTGGAGCCTTTCCAAGCCCACCTGGATGTGTTCTGTGTGTCCTGCCCTGGGGGATCCTGCTGGGGCAGGGCTTGCACTGCATCAGCTCCACAGCTCCCTTCCAACTCCTCACATTCTGGGATTCTGTGACCTCTGCAAAGCAGGAATAACACAGAAACCACTGGATGAACCCCACCACCACCACCACCCAAGAAACATCTCAAGTGCAAAAGTTTTATTGGCTGGCTCTGGGGGGCTGAGCTCCCTTGCAATTTTCTCCTCCCAGAGCTCCAGTGAGTTCTCAGAAATGTTCCATCAGCACTTGGGAAGCTTCCTGCTGCTCCAACCACCAGAGGTGACCAGGAGGTGCACCCAGCACTGCTCTGGAGGAAGTTCTGGTTCCCTTTTCTGCCTGCAGACACCACCAGCTCCCATCTGTCCTCTTGGGAGGTGCTATCAGGGGATCTGCTCCAACAAACCCACTTCTGCTGCTGCCTCATGCCAAGACCACCACCAAGGAGCCGTTTTCTGTCGATGAGTCACAGCCCACACTGGAGACAGTCCCTCTGTGCTGTTATTCTATACTCTCTCCCTCTTCTCCAGAGCTCCACCAGCTGCCAGAGGACAGATACTGTGGTCAAAGCTCTCATGATGGAAAATTCTGTGAAGAGAATTAAAAAACAGAACAAAAAAAACAAAACACAACAAAGTCAGGATTTTAAGTGGCCTGGTTTTGTTTAAGCACTGGACCCACATGTTGTGTCAGCACAATATGAGACTTTTTTTCACTGTCTGCTCCATCAATTAACCAAAATCTGACCTAACTAATGCAGGACAGGTGCTAAGCACCACTTCCAGAGACCGGTTTTGGAGAAGAGGTTCTACAGAGGACATAAAAAGCAGCAGTGAGGGTATTATTTTTATTCCTTTGGTGCCTCCAAACTCCAGTTTAAAATCTCCCTTCACTCCAGAGGGAGAAGTAGAAGAGAAAATCAGAGTGAAGCTCAAGGATGGTCCTGCTGAAGACACAGCCTGGTATGGGGTTTCAGGACAAAGGAACTGCTTGGTACCAGAAGGGTTCTGCTCTGCAGTTTCACAGGTCCCTCATGTGCCTGATTTCACTCCCAGCAGGGTGGGTGTCAAGAGGAAGGGGCCAATCTCTGTTCAGTGGTGCCCAGGAGTAGGACAAGGAAGAATGGGTTGAAGGGAGAAGAGAGGAAGTTCCAGCTCCAGCTGAGGAGAAACTTCTCTGCTGTGAGGGTGAGGGAGCCCTGGCCCAGGCTGCCCAGAGAGGTTGTGGAGTCTCCTTCTCTGGAGCCTTTCCAAGCCCACCTGGATGTGTTCTGTGTGTCCTGCCCTGGGGGATCCTGCTGGGGCAGGGCTTGCACTGGATCAGCTCCAGAGCTTCCTTCCAACCCCTGATATTCTATGATTAACCCCTGGGACGTTTGCAGACAGAAGCTTTGTGAATCCCCAGAACCCACCCTCTGCTTCCTGTGGATATTCAGGATCTGGATGTCTTCACTGCGGTACTCCTCGTCGTGCTTATCCAGGGGAATTTTTTCCAGCTCAAAGTCCACTTGAAGCAGCTGATTATCAGATAACACACAAAACAATCCCAATGAGACCAACTCTGCCCTTTTGAACCAAAGAGTTCAAAAGTGTGTGGAGTTAAAAAGGTCCCAAAATATTGGGCAAGAAGCTTTAGGACTCTGGAACCACCACACTCAGACCATTCCACCAAATATCCCTGCAAACATGCAAAGCATTTCCACCCCATGCAGCATGTTTCCCCTCATTTTAATTATTCCTGTGCCAATTCAAAGCTACAGACACCTGGCAACATTTAAGAAACATCTAAAAGCTTGTGATAAAACATTTTGCTTCCTCCAAAGCGTGAAGCCAAACCACAGCCTTCTCAACGGGAAGGGAAGTGGAAAAAAAAAAAAAAAAACCAACAGGTTAAAAAACCCCAGAATCAGCTCTGCACTTGCTCAGCAGACTGACTTGACTGAGCCCTGGCAAGCTAAGGAAGGAAATAAGTTACGAGAAAGCCCAAATCACCCAGAAACACCTACACCTATTGTGTTTATTGTTGGTGAGGCACCTCATCAGGGCTGAGCTGAACTGGAGCAGCCATCCTCAGAGTCAGGCCCCCACATGACTTCAAGGCAAGGCTAATAATAAAAGAGGTTCTTTTACTACCATGTAATAATCACCCTGGAATTCTTGCCCTTCCCCTTTTTTGTAGTCTTATTATTACTATGTACAAACTATTGTGAAGTATTATTATTACTCCTGCACAGGGGCTGCTTTTCAGCACATTTCACAGGTGCAGAGTTACATCCTGCACTGACCCTTGTCCCCACAAGCTTAGGAAGGACTCAGCTGTTATTTTCTACACCTGCACAGAATATCCAGCTGGGCTGTTCCATTGTATCACCCATTAACACCCTATCACTAGAGAGGTGACATTTTTGCAAGAGCAGCTACATCACTTAGCAAAGAGCCTTGAGTTCCTGAGCTCCTCTGAAAACTTCACCTGTGTTTTCCCTTTGCTCTGGATGGAACGTGCTAAAAGAAAACAATTTTCCACCAGACTAATTTTTAATCCTCCTAATAACCTCTGGAAACACCAAGGCACTGCAGAAAGAAAGCTCATTCACCCCTTCCTACAAAAACAACGGTTTTGATTTGGCAGATACTGCCTTGCATATGGTGGCCCTTTTTGCAAATCTGGAAGATATCACAAGCCAGAGGGGCTCTGAACAGCCTGTGCAGGTCTGGCTGCATTGATACAGTTAAAATTGATCAGTAAAACAAGAGCAGTTAGTTTGGCCTTCTGAGGGAAGGGAAGCTCAGTAAGTATCCACAGGCTCTACTGGTAAGGTGGGCAGTATCTTGAAGAGTCACCACCTGAATTTTCTGGCCCATCCAAAGACCAATGTTGTCTTCCTGCTACAAACTCTACTTTGTGCAGTCAACCTGAATATGAATGTGCAGCAGCTGCCACTCATGTTCAGCTGATCCAATAAAAGGACTTCCTCTACCCAAGGTGTTTGCCCAAAAGCACACAATAAACACTTACCTCAAAGTATTTTCTCTCAATTTCAGGATTCTTCCCCACAGTCCTCTGTTCATAACAGCACAAGATGCATGTATTGGGGCCAGTAAGGTCCTTCAGTGTCTTCAGCAATGGTTCTAATGACTGCCCAAAAGAGGTTAAGTATTTCCCACTTAGATTTCAACCTCATTTTACTAATATGATACCTTCTAATGAGAGAAAAATATTCCCCCAAGAGAAAAGTTTCCAGTTTTGCTTTTCAGGGAGTTATTTTTAGTACTTAATCTAGGACAAAAAGAACATGGGGGCAAGCTGGAAAGCAGAGGAGAAAGTGAGACTGCACAGGAGAAGAGTTTCACAGACTGACCAAGGAAACTGAACTTGCATCCAAGCCCAAAAGACCCCACACTGCTGAGTGGGCATCGACCTGAAGCACACAAGAATGACTATTTCTTGACATGTTTCTAAAGTGACTTTTCTCAACCACTTCTGGAGCTCAGCTCAGATGCAGACACTCTGTATGGAAGCAGGGCCAACATGCAGGGACCTAATGCAAGGGGCTGGTAAGACCACTGGAAGGGCACTGGGACACAGGGTTCTTCAGGTCATTTCCCTTTCTTTCCAACTTCTGTCAGCATGAGGAGAACACAAACAGTGCAGATGTGGCAATATTAAATGTCATTTACCAACACACTCAACAGTTCACAACTACCAGTCACCAATCTTTTGCTTCACACTTCATTCCCAATGTAAAAAAATAAATAGGGAGGAAAAGCATGCGAAGGTACTAATACTAAATTCAGGGGGGGTTTTAAACCTAAGAAGTCTCTGGTTGAATCCAAATGGCCTTGAATCAGTTAAAAATAAGTTTCCAACCTTGTTGTACTTATTTCTCTAAACAGTGGGGACCAAGATGCAGGCACAGTATTTATTTTAGCATTTCTCACACTCAACACCCCCACCCTTCCCAAGGAAGCTTTCTATAGGAGTTTTTCAAAGTCCTCATTTACCTCCTCATAGTAAATGCAATCAGCCATCAGTATGTAGTCAGGGGGAGGCTGAAATTCTGTTACATCTTCACCCCTAAAAAGATGAAAAAAAAAAAGTGAAAACAAATCATAATACATACAAATCATAATACAACACCTAAAATCATAAAATACAACACCTAAATCATTAGGAAGGGACCTCAAGGATCCAACCTTTCTAGGTAGAAACACAGGCTAGGTAAGACAGCCCTGCACTCAGTATTTAAAGTGTCCACTGATGGGGAACCCACCACTTTCCTGGGGAGATTATTCCACTGTCTGATGGTTCTCACAGTGAAAAATTTTCTTCTAATGTGCAACTATCTCCCTAGGAGTAGCTTGTACCCATTACCTCTCATTTTTTCTATGGACTCCTTCTTAAAAGGAAGTCTCCATCTTCCTTGTAGCCCCTCTAACTACAGGGACATGCTGATGAAGTGTCCCCAAGCCTTCATCTCCAGGCTGAACACCCTCATTTCACTCAGCCTTTCCTCATATGGCTTCCTGGCCCTTTTGATCATCACCTCTGGACATTTTCCAGCCTGTCCCCATCTTCTTCTTACACCAGGGACCAAAAGTGGGCACAACATTCCAGGGGTGGCCTGACAAGTGCTGAGTAGAGTGGGACAGTGCCTTCGATCCCTCTGCTGCTGATCCCTTTCCGAGGTGATGCTCACAGTGCCAGAGCATCAACTTAAACCCTGTCCTGACACTCCCTGACCGCAGGGTTTCCAAATCTGGCACTTTTAACAGAGAGCAGAAGCCCCCTTAGAGCTGAAGAGAAACATTAAAGGCTCATACAAACCATTTCAGTACCTTGGCTCGGACTGACCCTGTCACCAGGTGTTTGTTGTTCTCGATGTTCACCCTCAGCAGCTCCTGCAGCTCCTCCAGGTCGGTGACCGTCACGTTGGCCCTGGGACACACAGCGGGTTACGGCCCGACCCACCCGCCCCACTCCAGAAAACAATTTACGCGATTTTACATCGGTAATACATTAAAAGGGGATTCAGAGGTGGAGACATAGGCAGCCGGGACCCCCCCCCTCCCCGGCCGCCCGCAGCCCCCCGGGCTCCGCTCACCCCAGCGTGGCCGCCATGATACCCACGGCACCGGTGCCAGCGCCCAGCTCCAGGACGTCTCGGCGGGCGAGAGGACAAGCGCCGGTTTCCAGAAATTTAGCAAGCACCAAAGCCGCGTCCCACACCACGCAGCCCACCCCGCCGGATCCCCGCTGCTCCAGCCGCAGAGCCGGCCCGCCACGCCGCTCCAGCTCCCGCACGAACCCCGCCATGGCAGCGGCACTGAGGCGGCGCGGACACCTCCTCCTCCTCCTGCTCCTTCTCCTCCTCCCGCCCGCCTCTCCTGACACCACCCCGAGGGGAAATGTCGGCTGTGGGTGTCTTCCTCTGCCTTTGCGGGGTCTGTGAGGAGCTGGGTGCTGCCCGGGCCTGGGGCCGCCGTCTCTTCACCCGCTTCAGCCGCTGCCCTGAGAGCGCAGCGTCCCCCGGGCAGGCTGCTCCATGGAAACCGCTCCCGAACTCCGCTGGATCGGCACCCCCGGGAATGTCCCGGGATGCCAAGGGCAGGGCTGGGGTCCCCATCCCTGGAGGGGTTTCAGAGCCCTGGAGATGTGGTGCTGAGGGACATGGGGCAGGGGTGGCCTGGGCACTGCTGGGGTGAGGGCTGGATTTGATCGTCTTTAAAGGTCTGTAAAGAACCAGCGTGAAGGCTGCGGTTCAGCCCCAGCACGGGGGTGGTTGAGGTTCTGGCAAAACCACAGCACGTCCTGGGGGCAGTGGGCACCACCCTGCCTGAGGATGGCCGAGAAGCTTCAAGAAATCTTTTACACCCAATCCACAGCTGAATCCCAACACCAGCAAAGCCAAAAGCAGCATCTGGGGTCCCCAAGAGCAGAAGGAGATGGAGGTGTTGGAGTGAGTCCAGAGGAGGCCCTGGAGCTGCTGGGAGGGCTGGAGCAGCTCTGGAGCCAGGCTGAGAGAGTTGGGGGTGTTCAGCCTGGAGAAGAGAAGGCTGCAATGGGGAGACCTTAGAGCACCTTCCAGTGCCTGAAGGGGCTCCAGGAAAGCTGGGGAGGGACTTGGGACAAGGGATGGAGGGATGGGATCAGGGGGAAGGGTTTCCAGATGGAAGAGAGATGAGATGGGAGGGAGAAACTGCTTGGTGTGAGGGTGCTGAGCCCCTGTGCCAGGTTTCCCAGAGAAGCTGTGGCTGCCCCATCCCTGGCAGTGTCTCAGCCCAGGTTGGATGGGGCTTGGAGCAACCTGGGCTGGTGGGAGGTGTCCCTGACCATGTGTCCATCCCAACCTAAGCCAGTCTGTGATTCTGGTTGTAGGAAAGCATATTCTGGGCTACCCTTCTTTGACAGAGAATCATACCTTTCCTTGTTTTCCACGCAGTAGGTAAAGCCACCTGGTTCAGTGGCTGTGCTGTTGCAAGGCAGAACACAAGCAGCCTTCTCTCTCTGTGTCCTGTGCCACTCTGCATGCTCACCACAAAGTCAGACTTCCTCAGAGGTGAGAAACCTCTATTTGGAGGCCACATGCAGGAGCAGTAAGTCTGTCCTTCCCCATGTAGCCCATCAGGCTGAAGACAACACTAATCACCAGCCAGAGGAAAGACATCCATGAAAAAAATTTTCTATGGGAGAAATGCCTGGAAGTTCACACACAGTGATTCAAAATCTACTTCACAAGTTCTTCAGTGCTGCCTGTGTGAAATCATGGGTGTTGTAGACCCTCATTCAATATTTAAACTTACTGAAAGATTTTAAAAAAGCAGTAGAATATGAACTAACTTTTTAAGTGCAAAAGCTTTTCATTTTTTTCCCTTGGACATGTGGAAGGAAAGTTGTTACTGCTTTCTTTCCTAGTATTTCTTGCTATTGCTCACTCCCTTCCCCAGGGAGGAGTTACAGCATTTACTAGGGATTCTGAACAATAAATTCAGACCTGTTGTGTACTTTTGAAAATCTGAGTAAATCTGGGAAAAAAAAAAAACCACAAGAGGTTGGATTTTTTCCCCCCACTCTGTTGTTTTATCTGCTACAGCCAAGTTGTAGCAGCCAAGTAAGTTACTCCAGCTCCAGAGCAGGGTGTAATGCTAAAACTGAAAATAGAACTATAGAAAGCAGCGAGGAAGATGTTTCTTTTGCTGTCAGCTGCCTTCACATTCCATCTGTTTATCTGCAGTTTGCTGAGGGAACTGCCTTTTCCCACACAAACCAACTTCAAACCCAGCAATTTCACATTTTTCTCCTCTTTTTCTTTTTTTTCCTTTCCTTTTTATCTGTCCCACTAACCATAAATTAAGTGAAATGTTAATTTAATGCTATTTTGGCATTCCCTTTAACTGCACCGGTGGGAATCTTGACTGCCTTTGACCACTTCCATGGCCACACACTTACTTTGGGAACATGTAACTGTACCCACTGTACTACATGCTGCCCTGCCTTGGAAAACTGCTTTGGTTTTGTATTTTCCAGCTCCTGTTATGTGTGGAGCACAGTTTAATTGTGACTTAAGTTATCCATAACCAAGGCCCCTTTTCTCAATCACTCTGATTTATATACTTGAGGTTAACTCTAGAACTGGCCTGTTAAGAATGTTTCATGCATAGGAATTCCACCTAGAAACATTGTTTAGCTGCTGCCTCCCAGCACAAGCATCTCATGTTTTCCCTTTGTTTTGTTGGTAAATTTAATTTAAGACGTTCCTGCTCTTCTCTCCCCTCATCCTCCCAGAGCTTTACTGTTCCAGGGCTGCTATTGATCAGTTGTGGGTGGTGATACTCTAAGCCCAGCCTACTTATTTCTTTTTCTCAGGTTTAAAGCATGGAATTTATAACTGTTGCCCTAAATCACCCTTTCACAATCAGGTCTAAAGTGAAAAGAAGTAAGTGTTCCACACAGACTCCAGGTAATTTTTATAGACTGTCAGCATAAATTGTAAGTAAGGAACCTAAAAAAGGGTGTTCTGAAAATGGCACCCCTGCTCAGCAACAGTTCAAGGTTAACTCTCATCAATGCACACTTCTGCATCAATGAATTTAAACTCTCCTTGAAGACCACCACAAACCAGAACCCCTGCCAAGGCCTTGATGGAGAGGAAGTGCTTTGACACATACTAATTACTAATTACTAATCTGTAGGTGATCAGCTTAAAGTGATCTGGGGCAAGGGCTTTAATGAGTGAGGACCAAAATACAAAGCTGCAATAATTTTAGTGTGGGATACTGAAAATCCTTCAGTGCCTATGCACTGGTGCAGGAAGGTACAATGCTGACATCCATGTATTTTAAAATTTGAGAGAGGATTTTTCTCCCCTTCAACAAAACACAAGATGTTAAAAGCTTTTTCAGCTTATTCTGCAGATGACTGGAAT
Source organism: Phaethornis superciliosus (assembly GCA_023637945.1). Taxonomy (NCBI): domain Eukaryota; kingdom Metazoa; phylum Chordata; class Aves; order Apodiformes; family Trochilidae; genus Phaethornis; species Phaethornis superciliosus. The sequence goes on along the minus strand of JAJQWJ010000006.1, from coordinate 41,018,528 downwards.
GGTGGAACCTGACAGCTTTTGCTGTCTAGAGCATTAGGGAAGTGCTGCACTGAGCAGAATTTCACCACCAGATACCCTTAGAAGAGTTCCTCCCTAACTTACAGAAGAGTACAAGCTGTATTTTTGCTGCAGAGGAAGAACCATCATCAAGGCTTTGTCCTTTTCCTGCCTGCACTTCTGGTTCATGCATCTCAAATTTGGGACTTCTCTAATGTTATTTTTGTAAAATGAAGGAGCCCTTCTTTATAAACTGTGTTCTGCCCTTGCACTAATGGCCATCAAGGTGCCACCTCAGATTCTACCCCCACTTCTTACCCAGGAAAGGAGCACAAAGGGGACAGGCAGTAGGAGGAGACTGCCCAGGAGCCAGATGGCAGTTTTCTTCCCAGGAAAAGAAAATTATCTCCCCTCCCCAGGTGTATCACATCTCCTTTTCCAGAGGGAATGTCTGAGACAGTGGGAGTGACAGACTGATGAAAAAGACAGAGCGTGACCTGGAAACTTGAGCTGCTCCAAATCCCACCGCAGCGCTCTTCCTCCAGCTGGGATCCAGAAAAACAAAAAGGGAACCACTGCTCCACCTAGAAGGGTTGAAGGATCTGGTGGGTGAGGGAACAAGCAGAGCTGACAACAGCATCGTGGAAAACCGGGGCATTTTGTACTGCCACAGACTTACTGCAGTTCCCAACCTTGGCCTTTACAAGGAACACGCACTGCTCAAAGCTCTTAAAAATTAAGACTGGGGTGATTTATTAATCTTGTTAAGAACTCTGATACAAAGCACAGTAAAAGGCCACAGACCAGTAAATAAAATGTGGCTTCTGGCCACTTCATAAATGCTGCTACAGTACTACCAAGTAAAACAGAGTCACTCTCATGCCAGTTCAAACAAGGAGGAGTTCAACTGGCAAATAAAACTTCCATTCACTTATCAGTTTAAAAAGTTTAATAAAGCTTTTTAAGTGTTTGCTGGTTTAAATGCTACCAATTTCCAAAAATGGATTCATCATGAAGTTAAGTGAGATCTAAAGAAAGTTATTAGGTTTGGAAGGCAAGACTGTTCCTAAGCCAGAGGAAACACTTCTGACTGGGTAAGATTGCAAGAGGAGCAGACTCTATTATAGGCCTCAAGTCACTTAAATTTATACTGGTTATTAGCATTATTTGTAAATATACAATATAAACAATTGTACAGACACGGCATATAGCTTTGTTCTCCAGAACAGTAGACAACTCTTTAGCTTAAGACATCTTTGCCTACCAAAACAAAAAGGCACATCTGAACAAGATGCATGCTAGGGGTGAGGGATCCTTTCCAACATCTGCAACAGGCAGTCCTTCTCCCTCCTTTCTCAAAAAGAAATCGAGACCAACTGAATATTTTGGTATTTAGATTTCAACCTGGTTTGTTTATGTTGTTGTTGTTTTTCGTCTTCAGCAGCAAATCAATGGCAATTAAGACATGGCATTAAAATATTTGAGAACAGTAGCTGTCACTCACCAACCTCCAAGCTTACAAAAAGTGAGAAGGCAAGTGGACAGAGGTTTCAAATCAGTAACACTGCATGTCCTTGTGCTGTGTAACCATCCTGTTGGTTTTGGTTTTAAATTAAAAAAAAAAGAAGAAAAAAAAAAAGGCCACTAGTGCTCAAATTTCAAAGAAAAAATTCCACAGACGCACCTTTTTTTTTTTCTTTTTTTTTTTTTTTTTTTGGCTCAGTGCAATTACTTGTTGTCAGTTTAAATTTGTTTAGTGTAGTTTACAGTGCAAAAGGTACATTTTGTATACTGGCATAACTGTGGGCACTGAGGCAATGCTGCTGATCACCTGAGGGTAATGCAGTCCAACAGAGGAGAGTCTGTGGAGTCTGATTTATTTTTTTTTTTCCCAAATATAAGCTTTTTCTTTTTTTTTTTTTTTTATGATCAGCAGCATTTTAAGAGCATTAATTTGTGAAAGTACTAAAATACAAACTGCCTTCGAATAAATTAAAAAAAAAACAAAACAAAAAGGAAAATAAAACCCCACAAACACTTTACAAATACTATTCCAGTGTCATTGACTACTATGGCTAAGGTCATTGAGGAGTTTCTGCATTTTCTAGCAAAGACAGTCTGTGCAAAGGAGGGTGGGAGAGCTCCCTTTTGTAAGTCTTTGGTGGCAGTTTTGGTAACTGAGGGCTGGAATTGTGCCGGGGTGGGACGGGGGGTGCAGGTGGGTGGGCCAGGTTGTTGTGACTGGTGCTGATGACACAGCAGCGACGCAGGACCCTGGGAGAAGGTGTGCTGGGAGGAGTGCCTGGAGAGCTGGGACCTGTGCTGGCTTCCCTCAGCCAGTCAGGATCCCTGTGCAAGCGTCCCACGGGTGGCAGCTGGAGGTTGAGAGGACAGTTGATAAAGTGTTCAGGTGGCCGGAGCGGTACCGGTGGCGGAGTATCGGGAAGAGGGTCCCGGGGGGGTGGAGGAGGAGGGCTGTGCAGTGGTTGGTCGAAGGGGTTGGTGTAAGCAGGAGCACGAGGTTGTATCTTTGGAGGTGGTGGCAGCCGAGGTGGAATCGCTGGAGGATCGTCATCCAACTTTGAACTTCCCTAAATTGCAGAGGAGATGACAGGAAAATGACTGGAGGCAGGATGAGAGGTTGAGAAAACTGAGTCTGTTCAGCCTTGAGGCTGAGGGGAGACCTCCTGCCCATGATCCAGGACTTAAAGGGGGGTACAGAGCAGATGGAGACTCCCTATGGACAAGGAGTCCCATGGACAAGACAAGGGGCAATGGGCACAAGTTGCTCCTTGGACACCAGAGGAAAATGTTTCCCCATGAGGACAGTCAGAGCTTGGAATGGTCTCCCAGGGGAAGGGGTGGATTCCCCCCCTCTGGAAAGTTGGAAGTCTCAGCTCCACGGGGTAAACAAGAATGAGAAGGGTTGAAGCAGATGGGCCTTGGGGTCCCTTCCCACCTGACAGTCTGGGATTCTAAGAAATGCAGGTGTTGAGATCAAGAGCAGATCTGACAGATGTAGAATTCTCCTGGTGTCTGCCACTGGTGCTGTCAGAAATGGAATTCTCTTACTTCTCTTTGATGTGACTGTGACTATTAGCACCGAGCTCCTCCAGGACCCAGCAGTGTTTGGACACTGGGAACCTGAAACTTGAACAGGGCAAGTGGAGCATTTGAAAGTCTTTTGAACTAACAAAGTCCTGCTTGGCTAGATGGACCCTGGATTCTTACCAAAGTTATTTAGTGTAGGACAGAAATACCTTAGAATTAGAAGCATCCTGATCCATCTTCTTTCGTGGAGGAAGTGGAGGAGGGTTCTGAGGCTCATCACTTAGTTTAGGAAAGCTGCCCCAGGAACTGAAGAAAGTCTCTGGAGAGAGAAACAACAGATGTGTTACTGCTTGTGCTGTACCTGAGGAACACATGCTAGGACATTAAGCCAAAATAGAAGCAACTCAAATAAGCAGATCTTTGTGCTCCACTGCAATGTGAACAACTAACTTCAGGTGTATGATATTCTCAGTGGCTTTTTTCCATCAGATACATGCCTCACAAAGCAGGCTCCTATTTCCAGTATCAAAGATATGCATCAACAGCTAGCAGCCAATGCCACAGGACAGAAAAACAGAAAGAACTTTCTCTGCAATCCTCTCTAGCTTGCAGAATTTACCCACCCCCCCTACCCTGTTTACCACAGTGCCTGCAGTTTGCTCACACACCTCAGTTACACTTTGGAGAAGAATTTAGATCTTTCAGCCATATGGGCACACATTCAAATTTGGAAATTTAGAGGCTTTGTTAACAGGTCTGTGACACTTCCAAAGCAGGAGTATTATACACGGAGCAGATGCCATCAACTCTTACAGAACTTTAGGACATTTCTAGTCCTTTTTTTACAGAGGAGGAAGGGGGAAAAAAATCCTCAAAGTGGAAAAACAACACAATCTGTGTTGGTGACTTGGTCACAACTTTGCTTTTCTCTCAGAAGTGCACAGAGCCCTCTATCAATAAATTAGGCACCCATGCTCTCCAGTTTGAAATCATAATTATTTTATGCAAAAGTGTATGCTCCTGTGGAATCAGGGAGTGAAAAAGAAACTGAAAACACAGATGAATACAGAGGCGGCTGTGGTATGAAAGAACCTCTTCTTTCCCAGCAACAGAACAATTATTTTCACTAAGTGGTAACAGAAAATTGTCAAGTCGCTTCATTTGTAGCATTAGTCAAACCAAGTAATCATCAAGGACATTGAAACTACAAGCAAAAATTGAGCCTGGGAAAAAACCCAAAAACCAAACCAGACAGCTTTGAGACTTCACATTCTTTACTGGACATTTGATCTAAAAACCTGCACAAAAAAATCCTCTCAGAATCCTAATGAATGCAGCCCATTTTCAGTCCAGATTTCAGATATTAATTCCCATTCAGCTTCCCTGAAACCACAAAAAGCAGAGTTAAATCAAACATTTAATAGAGTTACGGTACTCACTTGACTGTGGCAAATTGACAGGAGCAAAGATGCTGTTGTTACCTGTTTAAATGAAAGATCAATTAAAGACTTTTACACAGAACAAATGCACACAAAGTCAATTTCCCTGTGTAAAATATTCCTGGAGCTTTTACGTTACACTGGGGATGAAAACTTCATTATTCTCCTCTGTTCTGACACTACCACACTGCTGTTCACTTCCCCTGCAGCCCAAACTCCCTCAGCATTTGCCATATAAAAATTGTTAATTACTTTTGCCCCACACCAGGCCTGAACTGCCTGCCAAGTCTGCAGAGCCAAGACCTGTCACACGCTGCTTTCAAGACTAAGGAGCTGCTCCCAGCCACAACCAAAGCTTGGCAGTCATTCATGCATCTGAACTAACAGTGTCACACTTAAAATCTAGACCTGACCATCCCAGCTTCTGGCATTTTTGTCAAAACTCAAAACAGGATGGGAACAGGATTCCCTTCTGAGGAAATGAACACAGAATCACCAGTGTGTGTGTTCAGCTCAGAGGATGGATTTTTTACCTTCAGTAAGCCAAATCAGTGGAAATGTCACTTGTTATTAAACTGCTTACAGCAGGGATTTCCAAACAGCAGCACATGTAACACAAGAACTTCATACTACAAAATTCTGCAACTTTTTTTTTTTTTTTTTAAAAGGCTGCCAGACACACTGATACATTCTGAGGGACAGTACCAGCACTGACTAAGACCTACTGCACACTTACCATAAGAACTGTTGAGATCAATGTCTAAAAACACACTGAACTCTGAAGAAGCAGACACTGGGGGTGTTGATGGTGTGTTGGGAGAAGTTGGTGCTGATACTGTTGTTTCATGCTCTGCCTCAGTGATCCTACTGAAACTTATCTTACTGGGTTCCTTTTCAAGTGGCAGTGGGTGGCTTCTCAAGGTGCCTGAGGTGGAACCATGTCTGCCAGTGTTGGGCCTTATCCCAGGAGATTTCAGGGGGTATGTTGTTTTTCTAGGCTGGAGAAAGAAAAGCTGGTTAGTTTTGTTAACATTTCAAGACAGCAGAATCACCCAGTCTCTAGAGGTATTTTAAAAAGTACTTCTCAAATACACTTGAAGTAGTGTTACAGCCTTTCTGCACTTGACCTGAGGTGCAGTCTGTTGTTACCTATACAGGACAAATCTACTGAAAAGTTAGAGATGGAGCTTAATATGTATTTTTTTCACAAATTAATAATGCTTAATATTTTTTTTTTCCACAGCTACGAAGAATGAAGAGTCAAGTTTCATATGCATGCCAATCAGCACAAAACACAGGCATGGGCAAATCACAGCTTTAGCAGAGAGTTATTTCATGTGCTCCCTGAAGCCTGGAGAAGAGGTTGGTAACAGCACTGCAAGACACCCTTTGTTCTTGCTCCACAGAAGGTCACCAGGCTCCTACACGCATCCAAGATCAAGGCCAGACTCAGACACATGTTTGTCTACATCCTCTGGGTTAGTCAGGGCAAAATTCTTACACACACCTCACTAGTGTGAAGGAAACAAGGCTCATGAAACCCGGGTGTGACACAGAACAGATCAAAGCTGGTCCTTTGAAGATGAATTTATATTCCCATCCTGCGGTGGTGTGCACGACTCCACCACGCTACAGCACCCAGGGATGGACTTTCCTGAAATTCCTATCAGAATGTCTAGTTTGGAAATCATGGACTGTAAAGCATTCATGTGCCCAGCTGACTGAGCCTGGCAGCATGGGTACCTATTTTTAGAAAATATTTTAGATAAATTACTGTAAACGTTGTAAGCAACGTTTTTGCAACGGTAATTTCTGTCCTTTTCTTGCCCTGTTTGTACAACCATCTTGCTCATTCCTCTAACAGGAGATTGCTAAAATGATTTATAGCTCCCCCCAAAATTACAGTTGCCTTAAGCTACTCAGAAGTACAATTACAACATATGAAAAAGAAGTGTTTAGAGAGCTATCTTTCTGCTTTAAAAGCACCCTGGGCTCCAGCAGTGCTTTTTTGTTTCACCACCAAAATTGCTTTTTTTTTTTTCCTCTTTTTTTTATTGTTCAGCAAGAAGGTTGCACCTTGTCAATTCTTCAGGTTTTGTTAACTATTCAAAATATTTAGACAAAAGAAAAGTAGCAATTAACTTCTGCTTAAAGAGAACCTAACATATTACTTATGTAGAAAACCTAGACTTCAATTAATATTAATATTTTAGAAGATTTCTTGGTACTTTGAAATAAGAAAAGTTATTACATATTCTATCAAGTGACAGTATGGTAAGAAATCCAAATTTAAATGCTAATATTTCAGGATCTGGGGAAAAATATATTCATTCTAAAATAAGCCAGAAGATAGCATGTTTTAGTAGGGATGAGCAACTGAAATAAAAGCATTTTAAAAACAAGTTTTGCCAGAAAAATCATTTCATCATACTGAATTCTGAAGGAAATACATATATATATATATATGTATATATATATATGGTTGTATTGAATTAACTATAGTTTTGTTAAATATTTTTAACTGTGGCTAATTAATTTTAGCTATTTAATTTGCAGGACAAGACTTACAAATCTAGGTGGTTGCTTGCAGTTTCGAGGTTCAATTTCTAATGACTTGTTGAAGAGATAATCTGTAAACTCTTTTTCTGGTATCTTTCCCATGGGATTGAGATTTTCAAAGAATTTCTAAATGAAACAAGCAGCAATAATATTTAGAAAATGAGCACAAGCACAGAACTTTAATAGAAATCTAGCTTTTTAATATTGTCAAGCTTATTTCCAGGACAAAGAGCATGACATGTTCCCTGAAATAAATTAACTACAAAATAACTAGCAATAATTAACTACAAATAATTAACTACTAAATTAACAATAACAAACAGGAAGGGAGAGGGGAGCTACAGCATTTTCCAGTTCTTTTCTTGCAGTACCAACACTGCCCTCCCTTGAACTCAATGTATTTCCTAGCTCGTGAATACTGTAAATCTACTGAACCCTTTCTGGTCACGTCCACAGCAATTAAACACACAATGCAAAGAACATTTTAAACAGCACTATTAATGCTTGTTTAATTCTTCATGTGAATAACACGGTTTGCAGAACAATAAAGAGATGAACAAAACCCAGAATGTGGAATCCAAGTCATTAAATCCCCACTTCTGGGAAGTTCTTTGTTGTGTGCCAGCCACTGTTCCCCCCTGTTCTGACTGTCACTGTTGAAGCAAGATTTGGTCTAGTACTGGAAGATTATTTGGCAATTTTTTACTTCTTTTCCCTCTCCTATCCCAAACCAGATATTTCATGTTTGATTACCCGAATTTCTGGCTCTATCCGTAAACAGTAAGGCTGGTTTTGATACTGCTGAATTTCTCCTGTAATTTCAGCCACTTTTCTTCTTTTACTGAAGTTAATTAATTCTTTCCCTTGTCTTTTAAGGAAGTCAGGATTCCCTTCTTCTGTCTTCAAAATATTTGTTAGGTATATTCCTGATAAAAAGAGAAGAAGTTCATTATCTGGCAAGAGTGGAACAAGTCTGCATTTTACATAAAACAATCTATTATTGAAATAAGACAATGCATCTTCTTCACATCTTCAAGTTGTCACCTTAAACACATCACCAGTGTGGAAGTGCTGTTAAACAAATTAATGTAATCATACCAACATAATACCAGAGAAATAAAAGAAAAAATTTAAAAAGAAATATTTTTAAAGAAAACTAAATTTTGTTTAAAACTAAAAAAGGCACCAAGTCTTTTACCTGACCTAGTGGGAGGTATCCCTGCCCATGGCAGGGAAGTTGGAACTAGATAATCTTTAAGGTCCCTTCCAACCCCATGATTTTATGATGTCTTAAAAGATTACAAACCTACAAAGTCAGAATTATAGAACAGATTTTTTTTAGAGCTAAACACGACCCTGAATGCCTTAAGCAATATTAAAGCATCTGCCTCAAACTCAGGTCAAGACTGACAGCACACAGAGCATTAGCTGCCCTGGTGTTACTTACCAAAGAAAGGCACACAGGGTGGATTGATTGACTTGAGCTTAGCTAGATACTTCTTAAAATGATCTTGACTTAATTCTACTGCTTCGTCCAGGACTTTTTTTTTCCTTTCCTGTAGTGCCTAAGTTGTCAAAGAAAAAAAAAATAGGAATGCAAATGTTCTCAATAGCATGGTTGCCAAAACTAAAGTAATTCCCCAGCTCTCGGAGCAAAACTTAAGAACTGAAAACCAAATTTGAAAGAAATGGAAATCCAAGTTTTAGCTGTCCCCCTCCCCATGCATGCCCTTCTGCCCCAACATTTTTTGTGTACGTAGGAAATGCTGCTGCTAAAGTCCTCCAGTCCATGTTTTTCAGGCCTGGGATCCTCTTTCATACTCATAAAATGCTTGACAAGGAGCAACAGGTTCATTTCAGACATGTCAACAAGCAACTATCAAATGGCCACAGTGTTTCCTCTTTTCAGACTGAATACAGGAGAGAAAACATCTGCAGAAAACCTCCACTTCCCATTACAAACCCTTTGAAGCAATCAATCCATCTGAGATGTTTTTCTCAAAAAACTTTAACTCTCTCACTCTTGTTTTCTTCCATGAAAGTATGATATGGGTACTATGAATTTCACTTCAGAAGTGGGTAGGATACATTTTAAGATTTTTTTTTTTTTTTTTTTTTTTTTTTTTTTTTTTTTCAAGAGCTACAGCCAAAACTTACCTCAAATGTGTGATCTAGTCTGTACACTGAGACAGAGTTCATTGCACTGACAATCTCCAAAACACCATTGAAATTATTCAGGTCTTGAAAAACCTGCAGGATTTCTATAATCCTACTCAGCACAGCCACTCGCTCTTCAAAGTTCTCTGTTTCCACAATGCACCTAATCAAATGAGATAATGTAAAAAACAATTCCCATCCTGATACATACAACCTGACATGTTGCTCGCTACTAAATCAAGATTTTCCAAGCAAAAAGCCTACAATGCATTCACTATGCACATTCTATAGCTTTCTCAAGATTCTCAAGTACAAATTTA